>CATIUR010000003.1:105097500-106507500 GCA_949592205.1 Helichrysum umbraculigerum | reverse complement strand
ACACCGACTGTCCGTCTGATGATTTGCCCAAGGTAGTCTCCAATCATCTGTCTAATGAATATCATCCAGAAACCCTAATTATCGAAGTTTCAGCAATCACGCTCTACCTGTTGCCTACTCTCTGTTTAATTTACTTGTTTTATTTAGTATTAGCTTAGATAACCAACCAAAACCTACCTACTTTTATAAACCCATCCTATCAGAAAGCTCATTTACGGTAAGTCCCTTTTGGTTCCATTCGCTCCGATTTTAAGAACGACACTCGAGTTATACTTACTGCTTACTCCCCAAAAGTAGGTAGTACTTATAGTTTGAGCCTCAGCTCATATAAATTTAAAACCTAACACGTTCACACGTTGTTGCGTCGTTGCCTGCAGGACCGCCGTGCCAACCCCCTTGCAAAACGACCGCGGCTGTGTCAGCACTCTGACGGCGCAACAGCAGTCTATGTAGAACCTGTGAGGAGAAGTCTCGTCAATGTGGTCATTCCTAGCCATAGAATTAAGTATGCCCCGAAGATTATTCATCAGTCGAATCTCAGCATCTGCAGCAGGGTTCCCCGTAGCATGGTACATATTCTCGTGGAATGAGTGTAAAAACTCACTTTGCTCCCGGGAATATGGAAATGCGGATCTGATCAAAGTGTCGTAGATCTTCCTATAGATGCACTTCTGTTCTTCAAAGAACTCCATCTCTTCAGATGTAGGTCTAGTGTTTTGTTGTAGCAGCTGAGCAGCGAGATCTTCGGCGAAGGCATTGAGACGGTTGTGGAAGAATCTGTAATCTTGGAAATTCTTGACTTGGTTGACTTCAGACTCGGCTATGATTTCCTCAATTAGGGCCTGTTGTCGTGGAGTGTATTCATTGGCTGAGTTAATGATAATGCTAGTCATAGTAGATATATCATTTTCGAACTCTTCGATAGCACTTATCATTTCCTCATGGTTGGAGATGATCGGAATTTCTGGAGAAGGTAGATCAGTAGGAGGTGTAGGAAGATGGATAGACTGGATATCTACTGGTATGTCTGTGCAGGTGACATCATCCTCATCGCTTCCTATGAATGGAGAATCCCTAGCTGGAAATCAGGGAACTCAACATGATCAGATGGTGGCTGGGTGTCTTCAGTGATTTGAGATATCGGTTGTGAAGAATGCATTTCTATGTCTCTCTCCTCCTGAGAATCAGTACCTCGGCTAGATTCAGAGGTTCCTCCATATTCGAACAGTGTTCGAGGCGCAGATGCGTCGAAGGTTTGAGTCCTTCGGGTAGGCTCTCTTGAATACAGCTCTGGCAATCGGGAAGCTTTGTATGCTAAGATCTTCATCAGGAGTTTGTCTCTAAGCACTGGGTGTTGTTTTGATAAAGCGATAGTTTTCTTGATATTTAGCAGAGCGTCGAGTCGAGGCAAGATAAGAGGTTTAGAGGGGTCTATGACAGAGGCTATAAGCCTTTCCATAGTTATGCCGAATCCTGCATCATATGGTTCATCAGTAGGTGGATCATCATCTGATTCGTCATCTGACAGGGGAATAGTGTTCTCAATCTGCATAATTTCTTCTGTCGGATAGTTGGAATCAGGTAGGCTGTGATGCGGTGGGGTGGATTGGTATAAGTCCTCTTCTTCTTCAGGGTCTTCTTCCATTTCTTCTTCGGATTCCTCCATTTCTTCTTGTTCAGTTTCAGCTTCTTCATCCATTTCTTCCGATTCTGACTCATCTGGCTCGGAATCTCCCGTCTCTTCTTCTGACTCTGACTCTTCTGTTGATGAGATTAAACAAGTGTGTTCATCAGGCACGTAGGTGTCTGATGGTTCTGAATCAGAAGTGTCATCATCCGAAGTGATCCTGCCCATCTAAATGGCGTATATCTCTGCTTGCTCTGCGAGAAGTTCATCAGCCTGGTTGATTTTGAATGCAATAGTTTGTCCATGTGCTCTGAGGCTGATAGTCTGTGAGTAAACATCAATAATAGCACGAGCAGTATTCATAAATGGCCTTCCTAGGATAATGGGTATGTTAATGTCTTCCTGTATATCCATCACTACAAAGTCAGTGGGGAACCAGAACCTGTCAATTTTAACCATGACGTTCTCAGCTATACCTTTGGGATATCGGATTGTTTGATCGGCAAGCTGGACACTCATCTTAGTGGGTTGTAGTGGTCCAAGTTCAAGTCGGGAGTAGAGTGAGTAGGGCATAAGATTGATGCTAGCTCCAAGATCGGCCAAGGAGTGGATCAAGCCCGAGTGATAGATGGAACAGGGCAAAGTGAAACGGCCCGTGTCTCCTAGTTTTTCCAGAAGGGAATTTTGAATGACGGCTGAGCATTCAGCATTGAGAGAGATTTTAGGTACTTCGGGTACCTTTTCCTTAGTAACCCGCATGCGTCGGATGTATTTTGATCCGGAAGGGATTCTAGACACGGTGTCTAAGAATTTTCCATCGAGTTTGAAAGATTTGGCGTTGAATCTTTTTCCGATACGATTTGAGAAGGGGACTCGAACTACTTGAGTAGGGGTCGGCACGGATTGAGTCTCAACTGTCGTCGGGACAGGAGTAGGGTTCTTCACAGAAGAAGAAGCTTCAGAATGGCTCGGTGCCTTCTGGGTATCCGTGGAGTTCAGAGTCTTAGCCTCCTCAACGTGTGGGTTGTGAACAATGTTGCTTGGTAGAGATCCTTGGGGTCGAGTATCGAGATGGTGCGCCAACTGACCAATAAACAGTCCCGTCAGTAGGATCTTCGTATTCGACTGCATATTCCTCGGTAGGATGGTGAACACAGTTCTGGCACGCCTGAACTTGATGAACCTGATGCGGCTGCTTCTTCAGCTTTCCAATCTGCTTTATTAGGGTTTCTATGTGCTCGCTAAGAGTTTTGATGGCTTCAGCTTGAGCGGTGCTTTCTATAGGCAAGGATGAGGATTGCTCATCGGATTTCGAATCGTGGTGATGCATCGTCATGTCTTCGATTAAGGCCCATGCTTCATCGTCGGTTAGTTTCATGAAGTTGCCTTGAGCAGCGGCGTCAAGTGTAACACCCCCAAATTTAGTGATTTGCGGAAGCATACTTGGATGTTACTAATCAATATACAAAGCACAAGATATACAGTAAACGACCTCTAAATGAGACGTTTTGTAAAATAATTACCTTTCATAATTAAATCGTTTGAAAACATATAGTTTTCTTTACAAAAATATGTAAGTCTAGAGTCCGCGTATGTGGCGGGAGATTCTATTACATAACCATAGTTACAAAAGGTAATGCCAAAGAATCTCCGTTAAATGCAGTTTGTAAATCATGCGACTCTAGCTAGTAATCCTGGAGTGATCCTACTCCGTATGGGTACCTGAGATACAAAGCTAAAAAGTGTCAACCAAAAAGGTTGGTGAATCTCACAGGTTTAGTAATAAGTAGGTGTTATGAACCACAAGTATGTACCCGTATTGCTATCAAGCAACGTAAGTAAATCAGTAAATCAGTACAGTGCCATGAGCTCATAAGTTGAAGCTTAACCGTGTAGTGTGAATATATCACGTACCCCCGTGAGTGCTATCCGCACACTCATATGTAACAAATACTAATATGTCTGTTTCTACGTGTAAATCAGTACGTGGTGGCGCTACCACCCCAGACAGGGATTGTCAGTCCCAAATGGATCCATCTATTAGTAATCGCGCTTAAGTCCATAACTAACAACTTACGATTAGGAGGCTTTCAGTGGATAAAAGTAACTCATACGTTTGTTTGTAATCAATAATGTTTTCAGTTCAGTACATTGTGTTCATACGTAAAACAGTTGCTAAGTATCTCACCCCAAAGTATAAAACAGTAAAAGTGGGGCTGTAAGACTCACCTGAGTCGAGCAGTGGTAAATAGCAAGTAGTAGTAAAGCAAGTAGGTTCTCCGAACCCGTAACCTCCTAGTGCCTAAACACGTAAGGTTAAGTAAGTAGATGTCTCGCAAGACCATCTAGGCTAGTTGTTCATACAACCCGTTGTGTTTAAATGTTGGTTTGTTCGCGTTCGTATCAAAGTATACGGCCCGTTGGTGATTTGTTATATTCAAAGTTTATCATTCAATACGCAAATTAGAGTAATTGTAATAGGAAAGTATGTTTTATTATGATTGTTAGGTCGTATCGTATAAGGATTTGAGGTTGTAAAAGTTCGACACTTAGTGAAAATGTGAGTTTTCAAGGTTCTGGTTTGTGCGACGTAGCATGCGACGTCGCAAGCGACGTAAGGTGCGACGTGGGCATGTACGTCGCATGATGCGACCTTCGCAAATCAATGCGACGTAGGGGGCGGCGTCGCTAATGCGACGTTGGGATTTTTGTGCGACGTAGGCCGCGACGTCGCAGAGGCCCCTGGCCAGGTGCGACGTAGCGGTCTGATGGCCGGAATTTTTGTCGAAAACGAGTTTCCCGGTTTCCGTTGGGTCCAAATCTTTTACCCAACCCTTATATGAACATATTAAGCCTATTTAAACCATAAACTAGTAAAAATGATCGAAAACGAGATGTGTCGGGATTTGTCGGAAACTTACAAAGTGTCGGATTAAAAATCCGAAAAGATAGGAATGTAGATCGTGTGATGGTGAACGTTTTCTTCCAAAGTAGTCACGAAATCCGAGGCCGTATGATAGTAGTATTTTGCGAATTAGTGAAGTTGGTGGTGGATGGTGGTGATTAGAGAGAAAGAGAGAAAGGAGGGAAGAGAGAGAGAAAGAAGAAATGAAATGAAAGGAAATGGGAGGTGAAGGTGGGGTTTATATCCCATTTTCAGTCTCCGTTTACGTGTCCCGTGCGGTGTTCGTTTTCTCCGTCGTTTAAACGTTAAATAATTATTTTACATTTTTAAATGGTAGGTTTTAAATACAAATAATTACGCGACATTTCTATTTAAATATTTTACAAATAAGTTTGAATACTTTTGTTTTTAAATCGTGTAAACTTTGATCGAGCGATACGAGATAATTATTAATTATTCTAAAATAGCGTTTAGGTCATAATTGCGTTATTTTAGTTTATAAGCATTTGTTCACCAACGTCCGTGTTAACCGAATAGAATTTCATTCTATTTAAGTTGCGTACGATTTAAGCCAAATCGCAAAGTTGCATATATTTACCAACATATAATCCGATACATAAATTAGCCTAACACAGAACTAATTACATGTATTTACAAAGAATTAGGCACTAATTCTAGTCCTAATTTGCCGGTTGTTACATTCTCCCCTTGTTAAAAGAATTTCGTCCCGAAATTAGTTTGATTGCACGGTCGGTGCGTTGTCTGGGAAGAGATGTGGGTATTTCTGTCGCATTTGGTCTTCCCGTTCCCAGGTGAATTCAGGACCACGTCTAGAATTCCACCTGACTTTTACGATGGGAATACGACTCTGTTTTAGTTTTTTGACCTCGCGGTCCAGGATTTCCCTAGGTTCCTCGACAAAATGAAGTTTATCATCGATCTGAATTTCGTCGAGCGGTATAATCAGTGTCTCGTCAGATAGACATTTCTTCAGATTAGAAATGTGGTATGTGTTGTGAATGCTGCTAAGCTCAGCAGGAAGTTGCAGGCCGTATGCCACTGGACCAATCTTTTCAAGGATTTCGAATGGTCCGATGTATCTAGGATTTAGTTTGCCTCGTTTTCCGAATCTAATGACACCTTTCCACGGTGCCACTTTGAGAAGTACCTTGTCCCCTACTTGGAACTCAAGGTGTTTGCGTCTCACGTCAGCATAACTTTTCTGACGATCACGTGTGGCTTTTAGTCGGTTTTGTATGCCGACAATCTTTTCAGTTGTTTCATGTATGATTTCTGGACCGGTGAGTTGTGTATCCCCCACCTCGGTCCAACAGATAGGTGACTGGCACTTACGACCGTATAGTGCCTCGAAGGGTGCAGCCTTTATGCTGGTGTGATAACTATTGTTGTACGAGAATTCGCACAGGGTAAGTGATTTTCCTAGTTTTTACCGAAGTCAACTACGCAGGCTCGTAGCATGTCTTCCAGTGTTTGTATGGTTCGTTCGCTCTGGCCGTCGGTTTGAGGATGGTATGCCGTACTCATATCCAGACGAGTACCAAGAGATTTTTGCAGTGACTGCCAGAAGCGAGAAGTGAATCGAGCATCTCGGTCGGAGATGATTGAGATGGGCACGCCGTGTCTTGACACTATCTCTTTCAGGTAGATCCGTGTCAAACGTTCCATCTTATCAGTTTCCTTGATGGCTAGGAAATGAGCAGATTTAGTGAGTTGGTCGACGATCACCCAAATGGTATCGCAACCGTTAGAAGTTTTCGGGAGTTTAGTAATGAAATCCATGGTGATATGCTCACATTTCCATTGTGGTATTTCGGGTTGTTGTAGCAAACCGGAAGGTTTCTGGTGTTCAGCTTTAACTTTGGAACAAGTAAGACACTTGCCAACATAGGTTGCAATGTCAGATTTCATGTTGGGCCACCAATACATTTCCTTGATGCCGTGATACATTTTGTCGGCACCGGGGTGTATAGAGTATTTTGACTTGTGAGCTTCATTCATCACCAAGTCTCGAAGGTTCCCAAAACTTGGTAACCAGATTCGATTCGAGAAGTATTTGGCCCCGTTAGGTTTGGTTTCAAATTGTTTGTCCATGCCCCGCAAGGCCTCGTTTATCAAGTTTTCTGGTTTGAGTGCTTCGAGTTGAGCGGTGAGAGTTTGATTGATGAGGTCGTTGTGAATGGTCATACCGAGAGCTCGAACTCGAAGTGGTTTCACTCGTTCTTTTCGGCTTAAGGCATCGACGACAACATTCGCCTTGCCTGGATGATAGCGAATTTCGCAATCGTAATCAGTAAGCAACTCGACCCATCGACGTTGCCTCATGTTGAGATCCTTCTGATCGAAGATATGTTGGAGACTTTTATGGTCAGTAAAGATTGTACACTTGGTACCGTATAAGTAGTGTCTCCAGATTTTTAGAGCGAATACAACAGCCCCCAACTCTAGGTCATGAGTTGTGTAATTCTTTTCGTGGACCTTGAGTTGTCGAGAGGCGTAAGCGATAACCTTGTCTCGTTGCATCAGCACGCAACCAAGACCTTGGTGTGAAGCATCACAGTATACCACGAAGTCATCGTTGCCTTCGGGTAAAGATAAGATAGGTGCACTGCAGAGTTTCTGTTTTAGTAGCTGGAAAGCTGACTCCTGTTTGTCAGTCCAATCGAACTTCTTTTCTTTTTGAGTCAGTGCAGTGAGAGGTAGGGCTATTTTGGAAAAATTCTCAATGAACCGCTTGTAATATCCGGCGAGTCCTAAGAATTGGCGTACCTCGGTCGGTGTAGTAGGTGCTTGCCAACACTTGATAGCCTCGATTTTTGAAGGATCGACATGAATCCCTTGATTGTCAATGACGTGTCCAAGGAATTGAACGGTTTGCATCCAGAACTCACACTTAGAGAATTTGGCGTATAACTCTTCGTGTTTGAGCAGCTCTAGGATAGTTTTCAGGTGTTGCGCGTGTTCTTGTTCAGTGCGCGAGTAGATCAAGATGTCATCGATAAAGACGATAACAAACTTGTCAAGGTAAGGTTTGCACACCCGATTCATAAGGTCCATGAATACTGCCGGTGCGTTGGTTAATCCGAATGGCATCACTTGGAATTCGTAATGCCCATAACGAGTTCGGAAAGCTGTTTTAGGAATATCTTCAACACGAACTCGGAGTTGGTGATAACCCGATCATAGATCAATTTTTGAATAAAAACTCGACCCCTGAAGTTGGTCGAACAGGTCATCGATGCGAGGAAGTGGGTAACGGTTCTTGACAGTTAATTTGTTGAGTTCACGGTAGTCGATGCACATGCGGAAAGAACCGTCTTTCTTTTTCACAAACAGGACCGGAGCTCCCCAAGGTGAGGAACTTAGTCGAATAAATCCCTTGTCCAGGAGTTCCTGTAACTGAGTAGACAACTCCTGAAGTTCGGATGGGGCTAGTCGGTAAGGGGCTCGTGCCACGGGTGCAGCGCCGGGCACAAGATCAATAGAAAATTCGACTTGTCTAGGTGGCGGAAGGCCAGGCAAGTCTTCAGGAAAGACTTCTGGGAAATCTCGAACAATAGGCACATCCTCAAGTCGCTTCTCCACCGACTTTTTCTCCATAACGTGTGCGAGGATTGCCTGGTACCCTTTTCTCAAGTATTTTCGGGTTTTCATGCAAGAAATGATATTTATTCTCGTCCCATCGGTCTCCCCTTGTATACTCAAAGTTCCACCGGTGACGAGAGGAATGCGTACAATTTTCTCAAAACAAACGATTTCGGCTCGATGCTTGGACAACCAATCCATACCGACGATGATGTCAAAGCTGCCGATTTCGACAGGTATCAAGTCAATGGAAAAGAGCTCGTTAGCTAGGTTTAAAGTGCAATTAGGTATCACACTGTCGGCCTCAATAAGTTTTCCGTTTGCCAATTCTACAGTGTACTTAGAATCTAAGGCAATAGGTGTGGTGTCAAGTAGTGGATAAAACTCGTCAGAAATAAAGCTCTTATCAGCACCAGTATCAAATAATACAGATGCAGTCAAGTTGTTGAGAAGAAACGTACCCGTGACCGCATTCGGGTCTTGACGGGCTTCCCCAGATTTCAGCACAAAAGCTCTTCCTCGAGCATTGTTGTTTTTCCTGTTGTTGTTGTTGTTCAGCTTCGGGCAGTCATTCTTGAAATGCCCCATACCGTTGCACCCATAACAGGTCTTTGGTGCAGGGTTGTTGGTGTCGGTGGTGTTTGATCTACAATCCTTAGCTAAGTGTCCGAACCTCTTACACTTGCTACAGGGACACGAACCATGGTGGTGTCGTTGGCACTTTGAGCAATAGGGCTTGGTTCCCTTGTACGCTCCCTTGTCATCAGAACTGGAGGTGTAGGCTTTAATGGTCTCAGGTTTCTTGGTTTGGTGGTTGTTGTGGTTGTCGGACCATTTTCTTTTATTGCTGTTGGAGGATGGAGTGGGTGGTTCTGGGTCCTCGTTCATGGCTAAAAGTTCATGGGCCAACCGAATGGCACCATGAAGAGTGGTTTGGTTTGATGAGGCGACATTTCCCCGGACGGGTTCCGGGAGGCCGCGGATGTATTTCTTAATCTTGTCGGGCCCAGTACCTGCCATAGCTGGGCGAAGGACGGTGAGTTGTTGGAATCTGGTGGTGTATCCAACGATATCAGTTCCTTGCACTTTTAAGTTCCAGAACTCTTCGTCCAGCTTGTGAAGTTGTTCGGACGGGCAATACTCATCAGTGAGCATTTTCTTCAGATCCTCCCAAGGGAGTAGATAAGCGGTGTCAATCCCCACGGACTGGGTATAGGAATTCCACCACTAGAGGGCACCATCTTCGAGAGTGCAGGTGGAGAATTTGACTTTGTCGTCCTCCGCACATTTGCTGATGCGGAAAACGGATTCCATCTTTTCGAACCATCTGATAAGTCCGATGGCTCCTTCGATCCCCTTGAAGCTCAAGGGTTTGCAGTTTTGAAAATCCTTGTATGAACAAGGTTTAGCAGCAGAGGTTTCAGCGGCATCGCTGTTTCTTGTGGAGTTTGGTGGAGTATTTCGAGCCAAGGCTTCAGTAACAGCCTGGGTTATGAGTGACGTGATCTGAGCATCAGTGTAAGGTCTTGACTTTGGCGGCATGACTCTTCAATAAAAGAAATGAAGATACATGAGATTTTGTAAGCAAATTGTATTTATTTCAGATGTACATGTATAAAGGTGGTAATACATAACATCGTTATGAAAAGAATTATGGCAATTAACATGAGTCGAAACAGCAAGGAATATTTAATAGGTGATATGAGTTCAAAGGTTACATCCTACAGATGTGTTACAAAAGATGTCGGGAATTGTTACATCCGACTGGAACATAGAGTAGTGCTTAGATAGTTACTAGATTACAGGATAGTTTACAAAACAAAGACTAAGCTAGTCTTAACGTAGGTTAATCTGCTCCATCATTTCGATGAGACGATCCACAGTATTTGCAAGTCTGCTGGCTTGTCGAGCATTGTCTTCAGCTAATGCTAGTCGCTGTACCAATCCACGGGTATATTCTTCCGTTTCCCGTGAGCGTTGTTCACACTCATCCAGTCTGTGTTTCAAAAGAGTGGTTTCCACGCTTATCTCCACCACCTTGTTAAGAAGAACGTCCACATTATTAACGGTGGTTTCGTGTTCCTCAGAGACTTGTTCGATGCGCTCAAGTGATGTAAGTCTCCAGTTTTCGTTTGTTTCCTGCAACACGACATCCATGGTGCGAAGTCGTTGCTCGTGTTGGTTCACCCTAGCAGCTAAGGCCGGCAAGGTGAATTGAGTGGGGTACGGGCCAGCTCGAGGCAACCTGTTGTTCCTCCTTGCTACCCTTGGGTTCTGTGACGCGGATTGAGAACGAGATGAATTGGATGGGATGTTTGCCATTTCTGAGACAAAGCGTTAGTAAGATTGAGGCCTATATTCATATAGTCCCTATATAATATAGCCTATTGAGTGTCTAGCATAAACATGTGTAAGTCTCGGTTCTCTCGAAGTCAGAGTCTTCTATCGTACCCTGTTCAGCCATAACCCCTTTCAGATCTTACATCGTCTTTGCTTAATTGTACATAGTTGATCAAGCTATGTTAAATTAAACTCGTATGATGTAATCACTGAACCGGTTATACCTAATAAGGGATACTGCTTAATGGTCATAGTCTAGGCTCACTAAATGCAACCTAGTTCACTATAACCTTAGGCTCTGATACCAATCTGTAACACCCCCAAATTTAGGGATTTGCGGAAGCATACTTGGATGTTACTAATCAATATACAAAGCACAAGATATACAGTAAACGACCTCTAAATGAGACGTTTTGTAAAATAATTACCTTTCATAATTAAATCGTTTGAAAACATATAGTTTTCTTTACAAAAATATGTAAGTCTAGAGTCCGCGTATGTGGCGGGAGATTCTATTACATAACCATAGTTACAAAAGGTAATGCCAAAGAATCTCCGTTAAATGCAGTTTGTAAATCATGCGACTCTAGCTAGTAATCCTGGAGTGATCCTACTCCGTATGGGTACCTGAGATACAAAGCTAAAAAGTGTCAACCAAAAAGGTTGGTGAATCTCACAGGTTTAGTAATAAGTAGGTGTTATGAACCACAAGTATGTACCCGTATTGCTATCAAGCAACGTAAGTAAATCAGTAAATCAGTACAGTGCCATGAGCTCATAAGTTGAAGCTTAACCGTGTAGTGTGAATATATCACGTACCCCCGTGAGTGCTATCCGCACACTCATATGTAACAAATACTAATATGTCTGTTTCTACGTGTAAATCAGTACGTGGTGGCGCTACCACCCCAGACAGGGATTGTCAGTCCCAAATGGATCCATCTATTAGTAATTGCGCTTAAGTCCATAACTAACAACTTACGATTATGAGGCTTTCAGTGGATAAAAGTAACTCATGCGTTTGTTTGTAATCAGTAATGTTTTCAGTTCAGTACATTGTGTTCATACGTAAAACAGTTGCTAAGTATCTCACCCCAAAGTATAAAACAGTAAAAGTGGGGCTGTAAGACTCACCTGAGTCGAGCAGTGGTAAATAGCAAGTAGTAGTAAAGCAAGTAGGTTCTCCGAACCCGTAACCTCCTAGTGCCTAAACACGTAAGGTTAAGTAAGTAGATGTCTCGCAAGACCATCTAGGCTAGTTGTTCATACAACCCGTTGTGTTTAAATGTTGGTTTGTTCGCGTTCGTATCAAAGTATACGGCCCGTTGGTGATTTGTTATATTCAAAGTTTATCATTTAATACGCAAATTAGAGTAATTGTAATAGGAAAGTATGTTTTATTATGATTGTTAGGTCGTATCGTATAAGGATTTGAGGTTGTAAAAGTTCGACACTTAGTGAAAATGTGAGTTTTCAAGGTTCTGGTTTGTGCGACGTAGCATGCGACGTCGCAAGCGACGTAAGGTGCGACGAGGGCATGTACGTCGCATGATGCGACCTTCGCAAATCAATGCGACGTAGGGGGCGGCGTCGCTAATGCGACGTTGGGATTTTTGTGCGACGTAGGCCGCGACGTCGCAGAGGCCCCTGGCCAGGTGCGACGTAGCGGTCGGATGGCCGGAATTTTTGTCGAAAACGAGTTTCCCGGTTTCCGTTGGGTCCAAATCTTTTACCCAACCCTTATATGAACATATTAAGCCTATTTAAACCATAAACTAGTAAAAATGATCGAAAACGAGAGGTGTCGGGATTTGTCGGAAACTTACAAAGTGTCGGATTAAAAATCCGAAAAGATAGGAATGTAGATCGTGTGATGGTGAACGTTTTCTTCCAAAGTAGTCACGAAATCCGAGGCCGTATGATAGTAGTATTTTGCGAATTAGTGAAGTTGGTGGTGGATGGTGGTGATTAGAGAGAAAGAGAGAAAGGAGGGAAGAGAGAGAGAAAGAAGAAATGAAATGAAAGGAAATGGGAGGTGAAGGTGGGGTTTATATCCCATTTTCAGTCTCCGTTTACGTGTCCCGTGCGGTGTTCGTTTTCTCCGTCGTTTAAACGTTAAATAATTATTTTACATTTTTAAATGGTAGGTTTTAAATACAAATAATTACGCGACATTTCTATTTAAATATTTTACAAATAAGTTTGAATACTTTTGTTTTTAAATCGTGTAAACTTTGATCGAGCGATACGAGATAATTATTAATTATTCTAAAATAGCGTTTAGGTCATAATTGCGTTATTTTAGTTTATAAGCATTTGTTCACCAACGTCCGTGTTAACCGAATAGAATTTCATTCTATTTAAGTTGCGTACGATTTAAGCCAAATCGCAAAGTTGCATATATTTACCAACATATAATCCGATACATAAATTAGCCTAACACAGAACTAATTACATGTATTTACAAAGAATTAGGCACTAATTCTAGTCCTAATTTGCCGGTTGTTACATCAAGCATGATGCGATGGATGGGGTTAAGACCGTTATAGAAGGTATAGAGTTTATCGGTCTTTGTCATTTGGTTATTGGGAATTCTCCTCACCAAACTCTTGAATCGCTCCCATGATGAGTAGATAGATTCATCGTGAGCTTGTGAAAAATTCGCGATGTCATTCTTAGCCTTGGTTTGTTTGGACGGAGGGAAGTATTTGGTCAGGAATTTGTTTCCCATGTCCTCCCATGAGGTGATTGAGCCGGTCTCAAGTCCCTCAAACCAGGTCAAAGCATGTAAAGCGAGAGAAAAGGGGAACAGATACAAGCGGACTATGTTCTGATCAACCCCATTCTGTTTATACGAGTTGGAGATTTGAATGATTTTGTTGATGTGGGCGTTAGGATCTTCACGGGGTAGTCCGTGGAATAGACAGTTGTCCTTGATGAGTTGGACAATGTGGTATTTAAGTTCGAAAGATGCTCCGTCGATCACGGGATAGCTAATTGGTCCTCCTCGTCCTTCGATTGATGGTTTGGTGCTGTCGGCGAGAGTAACACGAGCGGCCATTGGTGGAAAACGGGAATGTCTTTCTTTGCGGATGGTACGGATAATCGACTCAGGATCGGGTACGAAAATGAGTGGATCAGATCCGGATGATCTGGTCGAATATCGTTGTGGATCGTGGGAAATAATTTTCGGTGGTTACGAGAGAGAAATCTAATCTACGGGTATCACTAAAGAGAAAGTTCGTCGGGACGCCTCAGAATCTTACGATTAACTTCCCTGGCAGCGGTGCCAAAAACTTGTCGCGCCACCAGCAGTCACTGTCGTTTTCGCAACTGGCAGCAGCACGACGGGAGTGTAAGTTTTAAAATTTATATTTTCTTCTGGGGACCTAAGTTCTACTAGAGCTGTATAGCTGAATTATGACCTAGGGTCGTTCTAAAGAGTTAATCGTATTGGGAAACAACTTGTCAGGATGAAGAATTCAAATTAGCGATGGTTTGAAAATATTTTTGAGTAGGGGTTTTATACTTAGGTCCGTAATTAAAATTTAAACTAATTAAAACAGTAATTAAAAGCGGTAGGTTGAATTAATATAAGGGGACTTGTGTTTGTTATAACTTCGTTAGCTTTTACGTGGGGTGATGCTGTATTGAGGTTTAATATTTGAAAACGTCTTTTAAGATTTGTATCTTGCGTTCTCGTAGATACTTTGTGGTGTAAGCACTAGTACCCTACTGATCAGGTAAACTGATCAGTATGTCACTGAGTACTAGGCTGTCAAGATTCTGATCAGATCGGACTGCCTTGAGACCCTCCTCACCGTCTCTTGTGACGAGACCAAGTGACCCTCCAGATGGGGTGCAGGAATAAGGCGACAGTCCGCAATTTATCCACTGATCTTTCTTAACACAGACAGAGATATCTAAGCTAGACAAGACATTTAAGATTTAAGACAGGTGGTGACTGATTAACATATACATTAATGGTTGTGATTGAGTTCAGAGATGTTCGGCTGTGATAAAGTCTTCAACCAACAGGGTTTTCCACAGTTTGTACGTAATTGTACTTCATAAGAGGTGGTTCCAATGTTATACTGTGTATTCACCCGTATTACGGTTTTTCCTGTATCACAGACTATGCCAGGATGCAATACAGTGTTCAGCCTACGACCTTTCCATGGCTTCCATGTGTTTGTACTCCACCAGAGGTGTTTCCAACGCTATACCAGATACTCAGTCATTTTATAGCGTTTCCTGTATTACATACTTTACTACCATCTGATCTCAGTATATTTAAACTTGTATTACAGTAAAACCATCTATGATAGCTAAACAACACATTCACTTTGATAATTCAATCCCAACAAATCCCTGATTAATCCACGGTGTACTATACGATAGGTTAGGCAGTATTTTCACAGCTTCAGAATCAGACCATGTTTATTTTAAGAAAACATAGATAGGTAGTGACCGTTTGATCAAGGTTCGCGACTCCTTTACATAAAGGTTCTAACCACGTTTATTGGAGGAAAGATGATAGTTTAGTTTAAAATCATAAATGTTTAGTTAAACAGTACACCTAGTTTTCAATATGTAACAATTCGGAACATTATTCCACAATGGATTGTGCCCACGACTTTCATAGCTTCCATGTTCAGTACTCCACACATTAGTGATGTTTCCGGCGCTATACAAATGAAAACCGTATAACGTTACCTCCATTGTTTCATAATGATATTATCCCAATTGTGTATTTACAGTAGCATCACCCCAAATATTAACAAGCTAAATACATCATAACAAACACAATAGCTAATCTACTCACTAATCATGGCAATGTATCCTAAATCAGACATAATAACATCATGCAACATTATGAAAGATAAGGATTGAAATAACCGAAAGTAATGCGTAGATTGAATAGTAGCGGAACGATTACACGGACAGAGCTCCGAAATATCCCGAACAATATTACAAAGGAGATCCTCCAAGAATTCCAACTCTATTACAAAAGCTACCATTTGTTAGTCTTGGTTAAATACTAACCAAGATCTAACCTAAAACTAACCTAACTAACTAACTAAAACTAGAGAGAGAAAGTAGAGAGAGAGTATTCTAGAGAGAGAATGGAAAATGAAGTGTGAGGTGTGTTTGAAATGAGGAAATGAGTTGGGTATTTATAGGAGAAGGGAGGTAGTCATGGTACAAGCCTTTAAGCATCAAGAACAAGCACCAAAGCATCACACGAGGCGAGCAAGCAACTGGGGGGGGGGGGGGTCCAATGGCACCCAGGTACCATTTATCAAGGCAAAATGGAGACCAAATGGTACCCCAAGGGCCGTATACGGCACCTAGGGTACCGTATACGGTACCCCTTAGGGGGGTGGTGCTCCAAATGTCTTCTGCTGACTTCTCGGTTGCTTGGTTCGTCCGTATCTTCTTTGTTTTAAGTCCGTTTTGCTTGATTCTTGCACCATTAGATTCGTTTTTCCGTTACGCTTCTGATGACACTAAGTTTGACAAATTTGGAGGTGTTTGACTTTTGCGTGTTCCGGATGACGATCGGCGGGCTTCCAGACTGCGTATCTTCTCCGTCTTTTGTCCGTTTCTTCTGATTTTTTCACCTCCGGTCTTGGATTTAAATATGGAATCATTAAATAAGAATTAAGATCCAATTCCATAAAATTTAAGAAGGAAATATTTAAGGTGACGTTATTTGCCTCGTTTTGCGTGATTAACGGATGTTTTTAGTGATTTTAACAGGAGTGTCTATAATTGGACCACTTTGGTGATTTTAAGTAAATAATAGATGTTTTAAGATGTTTTCACCAAAAATAAGTCCAATAAGTGTAGAATAATGTGCCTAAAAACATGACTTTTTAGGTCACATCAAGTATCAAACACTTAGACGTTGCTTGTCTTCAAGCAACACATTCATGCCCTTTGGAAAAAAATATTTTTAACACCTGGTTTTGGGGTGAGCCAGAACATTTCCGAAAGTTATCATTTTCTCATACTCATATAATTGTTCTAAAAACATCATGAAAGATAAGATAATTATTTCCGAAACAAGTAATGATTCTCTTTTAAGCATACTTCCAACTCTCGTGATCTTGGAGTATACATGACCAGGCGATCTCACTAAAGTGGTCACTCAATTCACTCAAGAGTGTTTCGTGTTGGTTTATGTATTTGTGACAACAGATCTAGCTTGTAATAGTACTAGTGATTATTGTAATCAAGTGTGTACAATTGATTTTGAATGTTATTAGTTTGTTGTTAATATTCGTTAAATATATTAGTAAGATAAAGTGTTAGACGAATATCGAGAATGAAAATGCAAACTAAAGTCTGTCTGCGAGATGAGATCTCAAGTCGCATGATTGAGTTCTGCGAGTCGAGATCTGGGCTCGCAGAGGTGGCAACTAACCGAGACCAGCATGGGCTTGGTTTTGGGCTGCGAAGTCAGTCGACTCGCAGAGCCCATCGGGCTGCGAGTCAAGTCGGCAGAAATCGTATATATACAAAATTAGGTTTAAGACATCAAAAACTTTTGCCATTCGTTTTCCAGAGCTTTTCTATTGCAATTCTAAGCATTCTAAGGTTAGGTATTGATCGATTAACATTAATTAATCGATACAAAACCTTGTTGAGTAATCAATTCGCTATTATCTTGCGAAACAATTCGTTCACAATCCGTGAACCAAGTATTGAGGAATTCCGCGCCTTAATACCTAAAGATAACCTCGTTATCGATCCATAACACACGGGACTTACAATTGGTATCAGAGCTTTCGGGCTAAATACGATTATGTTCGAGGTTTTCGGATAATAACGGTTGATTTAGGGTTGTTAGTACGTGCAATAGTGCGTAAAAATGATCAAAATCAGTCTCTGGAAGTGTTTAGGTTCGAATTCGACCGAAATCTTAGGGTTTAGTCGATCAAAAACCTAAAATTTTCGTTTTTGGGGTTTTCAGCCGATTCTGCGAACCGAGTTCAATCTCACGAACCGAGTTCAATCTCACGAACCGAGTTCAATCTCACGAACCGAGTTAAATTTCACGAACTGAGTTCAATCTCACGAACCGAGTTCCATCCTGCGAATTGAGTTCTGTCCTGCGAACTGAGTTCTTGTTTTGCAAGTCGAGTTTCTACGAACTGAACTTTCCGATTTTTCTTTGTGATTGTTAATTTTTGAAACAATAAGATCTCTGATCTTAGTAAAATGATGGAGATGGAACACGAGGTGGGAAAATCAAACGTTCCACCTAAGTTGTTGAAGATCGAAGATTACTATAACTGGAAGGACAGATTTGAATCTTACTATAGATTCAATGATCTATCAATCTGGATGTGTAACAAGAATGGATACACGGCACCTACTCAAACTGTTCAAAATACTATTGTGGTCCTTACTTATCAGAACATGAGTGACCAACAGAAGGAAGAATACAAGTCTGAAAATCGAGCTCATTCTTGTATTAAGATGTGTCTTCCAAAGGAAATCGCTCATCAGCTAAAGTCTTTTCATACTGCAAGAACGCTCTGGGAAGCTCTTGAGAAAAGAGGTGAGGGAAGTCCACAAGTAAGAGCTGGAAAGAAGAATCTTCTCAAGAAGCAGTTTACCATGTTTAAAGCTTTGAAGGGAGAAGATCTTGATGGTTATGTTACACGTTTCTACCATTTGCTAAGTGAGCTAGAATACCATGAAATCATTGTAGAAGAAGTTGATAAAACCGACAAATTTATTGAGGGTTTGCCTTCTAAGTAGGAAATGTATGGTGTTATGATCAAAGATAATGAAACCAGATATGTTACCATTACCTTAGAGCAGGTCATTGACAAGCTCAGAGGTTATGATTTCACCAAAAAGTCAAGAGATACAGATTCTGATCAGGTTCAGAACCCTGGGTTATATCATGGAAAAACAAATCTTTCGACTTCGTCTTCGAG
The DNA here is from genome assembly GCA_949592205.1 of Helichrysum umbraculigerum. Taxonomy (NCBI): domain Eukaryota; kingdom Viridiplantae; phylum Streptophyta; class Magnoliopsida; order Asterales; family Asteraceae; genus Helichrysum; species Helichrysum umbraculigerum. The sequence continues at coordinate 106,489,070 of CATIUR010000003.1, read as the reverse complement.
TTCGACCACTGCTTTGTTAGTTGGTGATACTGATGAAAATGGTGAAATGATATCTGAAGATCTGTGTTTTATTTCCTCCTCTAATGATGAATCTAAAGGAAAGAGTTCTGAGAAGTCATCTCAAGAGCATCAGAAGATGCCTATGAGTGTGAAATCTGCCGAACAGCAACTGTCTGTTCTTGCATCCTTTGTTGCATCTTATGAGAACTATATTGAGGGAAAGATCAATGATCTTGTTCTGTTTGACGAGGATTATGAACAGATCGATTCGGACTACGTTGAGGAATTGGAACTTCAGGAATTACTAGCATTGGTATCCAGAAAAGTTAAGAATTTCCTCAAGAGAACTGGTAGAAAGGTGGTGGGCAATAGATCAGGGTTTGATAAAACCAAGGTCAGATGCTTTAACTGTCAAGGTATTAGTCATTTCACTCGTGAATGCCAAAGACCTAAAGTAAAAGCTAAAGGAAAACAAGGTTCGGGAAGTACTCTTGCTTCCAAAGCCTTAGTGGTAAAGCAGTTGGATGGTTCTTATGACGTGAAACCTCATTCAGAAGAAGAAGCATAGATGGCTGAGATTGAAGATCAAGAGACAACTGCTGGATCAATGTCCTACATGCCCACTGATGTAGAACAAGGAGTAGAGGTGCTTGAGTCTGAAGTAAAGACAAGTGATGAGGATGTGCTGTACATGGATTCAAATGCTGAGATGAGTCCAGAAGATTTTGTGGCACACATGGCTGAAGTACAAACTAACAAGAAAAGGGTATGTTTGGATATTCTTACTCTTGCTGATGTTTTTTATTTAGTTACTGATTTGCAATCTCAATTAAGTGTTTTATCCGTTTCAAATCAAAATCTGCTATCCCAAGTTAGTGCTTTAACTGATTCTAATAGGTCTATGATATCTGAATTTGAACAAGCTAAATGTGATGACCTAAGGTTAAGTATAGATAAGGTAGATCTTAAGAATAAGATTAAGTCTGATGTTTCTGATAAGATCGCACTTAGAGATACCATTAAAGAAAAGGCTGTAATCATAGATGGACTCTATATAAACATCAATGACTTAAATCAAACAATAGCTAATAAGGATAGAGAGTTAGCTGAGCTTAAACAGAAGTTAGTAGAGCAAGATCGTAAGATTGAAAACTACAGAACTTTAGAAATGGACAAAATGTTAGAAGCTCAACGTAGTGTAAAGGACAAGACTGGGATATGATACAATGATGTGCCTCATCCTTTTAATGCCAATTACACTAGTAACTCTATAGATTCTGAAATGACAGATGCTAATCCTGAGATTTTAGTAACTAATGACCCTGAAAAGTCAGAGGCACAGAAGGATGTTATTAAGAACCTATCACCAGATAATAGTAAGGTTTCTTGTTTCACCAAAATACAGTTTGTATCGGGTGGAGTGATTAATGATACTAAGACTAATGATAAGGTTAATAAGGAACAAAAATCTAAACCCTTAGTGCCTAACACTCCGGATGAGAAAGCAAAAGTTAGTAAATCACGAAAACAGACGTCTCGCTTCAAATGTCACCAAAAGGGACATGTAGCTTCGTGTTGTCCAAACAAGAAGCCGGAGGCATCACATAAGTTAGTGATTGATGAAAAGACACCGACTGACTTTAGTATGTCTGTAGATAGGTTAGATACCAAACCTAAGTTAGGTAATAAGCCTGTTAACATTTTTAAAAGAGAAGGTAAACATAGTGTCTCCCCACCTAAGCCTAAACGGCCATATACTCTAAGTGATAATTCTTTCAATAAACCTAGGGATATGACACCGTCGAGGTTTAGAACTCAAGGTAGAAGCCATAGTAATTTTGAGAATGGTTCTACTTCGCGATCACATGGGCTTAATAATAGTTATCATAATAGAGCTCAAAATTCAGTGCCTAGGAGGTTTTCCTCAAATTCACCTCTTAAGGTTGATCGTCCACAAGCTCAAGCATATTTAAAAGTAACCAAAGCTCCTGATGGGAAGGATGGTTATTTTAAAGAGCTTAAGTTTGTTGATGATAAGGGACAAACCAAGACCGTAATGGCTTGGGTCCCTCTTGATAACTGATCGTGTTTTGTGTTATGTGCAGGAGCATGCTGTGAACAAGGATAGCTGGTGGTATGTAGACAGTGGATGCTAAAGACACGTGACAGGAGAACGAAGTCTATTGATAGATTTCAAGGAAGGTCTCAAGCAAAAAGTCAATTTTGCAGGAGATAAAGGATTAGTGATTACGGGAAAAGTAAAAGTTTCAAATGAAACTTTGACTCTTGAGGATATGAACTATGTTGAAGAACTAACTCACAAACTAGTGAGTGTTTCCCAAGTTTGTGATAAAGGTCATCCAGTTCATTTTAATGAAAAGGAAGTCTTAGTCCTGAAGCCGGGTTTCATAATTCCTGAGAAATGGATATTGATGAGGGCACCAAGGAAGAAGGACAACTATGCAATCAACATGGGTGTTCCTAACTCTTCAATGGTGTCTACATGTTTATTATCCAAGGCTTCGAAAGCAAATGCATTTTTATGGCATAGGAGAATGGCACACATGAACTGGAGAAAAAGGAACCAAATAACCAGAAATGGGTTGGTTCTAGGTGTACCACAAAAACGTTTCGAGTCTGAAGATAAGTGTGTTCCTTTCATGAAAGGAAAGCAGCACAAGAAACCATGCATATCTAAGACTGAAAACTCTATCTCCTCACCATTTGAATTGCTACACATGGACCTCTTCAGCCCAATAAGCAAGAGAAGTCTAGGTGGCAAATGGTACTGTTTGGTTGTCACATATGACTATTCTAGATTCTCGTGGGTATTCTTTTTGGGATCTAAGGATGAAACTCCAGGAATTCTAATTGAGTTCTTTGATCTGGTAGAGAATGTCTATAAAAAGAGAGTAAAGCGTATTCGTAGTGACAATGGAACAGAGTTTAAGAATTCAACGTTGAATATCTATTGCTTAAGCAAAGGGATATTACATCAATTTAGTGCACCTTATGAACCTCAACAGAATGGTGTTGCTGAAAGGAAAAATAGGACGTTGATTGAAGCTGCTAGAACAATGCTTGCTGATTCAAAGCTTCCGGTCATCTTTTGGGCAGAAGCAGTGAATACGGCATGTTATGTTCTCAATAGAGTTCTTACGGTTAAAAGACATAACAAGATTTGTTATGAGCTTTTAAACAATAAGAAACCTAACTTAAAAGGGTTTGAATATGGTGAAAAGGCTGACGAAGGATTTTTCCTAGGTTATATGCCCAATTCGCCAAATAAAAGAGTCTTTAATAAAGTCACAGGACGTTTGGAAGTAGTTTATAATATTGAGGTTACGAGCTACTCACCTGATGTGCTTAAGGGAGTTGATTGGCAATTTGATTATTCAGATCTCTTTGCATCATTTAAGGTTCCTATTAGTGACTATGTCAGTGATTCAGAGATAGCTGAACATTTAGTGTCTGAAGATGTGAATACTGGCCATACTTTAACATCGAGTGTTCCGAATTCTGGAATCAAGACAAATGTTGATCCAAGTCAACCATCTACTAGTGGATCTCAAAAATCCAAAGTAGATACACCTCTAAATGAAGAAGAGCTAACTGACAAATTAGTGGATGAAATCCTCACTCCACTAAGAGAGTTAAGAATATCTATGGGTATTGATAACTCACAGTTATCTAAAGAGGGTGTACCAGATTTGGAAGATATTCCTGAACAACATAGTGTTCCTGAGGAAATCGGTACTAACTTAGGAGATGAGATTCCAGTTGAGCCTCTTGCTTCAACTAGAACGAGTAAGAATCATCCCGTTGAAAACATCATCGGTGATATTAATACTCCGGTTCAAACAAGGACTCAATCAAAAGCTAGTACGTTTGAAAATTTAGAATACCAAAGCTTGTATACTGCATTGAAAGAGATAGGGATTCCTAATCAATGTCTACATTCATGCTTTATCTCACAAGTTGAGCCGAAAAATGTTCAAATGGCTTTAAAAGAAAGCTCCTGGGTAGAAGCAATGCAAGAAGAACTATCTCAGTTCTCTAAATTACAAGTATGGGAGTTGGTTGACCTACCAAAGGGAGAATATCCAATTGGAACTAGATGGGTATTTAAGTGCAAGAGAGATGATAAGGGAATCGTTACTCGCAATAAAGCTCGTCTAGTGGTTCAAGGTTTTAATCAACAAGAAGGTATAGATTACAATGAAGTGTTTGTACCAGTTGCTAGGCTAGAAGCAATTAAAGTGTTCTTAGCATTCGCATCATATTATGGTATAAAGGTTTATCAGTTGGATGTTAAGAGTGCCTTTTTATATGGTAAAGTAGAAGAATTGGTGTATGTTTCACAACCGCCAGGGTTTGCTGATCCTGAGTATCCAGATAGAGTATATCGTTTGAATAAGGCTCTATATGGATTACATCAAGCACCAAGGATGTGGTATGGAACACTATCAAGGTATCTACTTGAGAATGGATTTATAAGAGGATCAATTGATAGTACACTGTTTGTAAAGTGGAAGAAAAAGGACTTTCTTCTCGTGCAAGTTTATGTTGATGACATTATCTTTAAATCGTCTGATGAAAAGATGTGTCAAGAATTCGAGAAAGTCATGAGAAAAAGGTTTGAAATGTCTGCAATGGGAGAGTTGAATTTCTTCTTAGGATTACAAGTTGATCAAAAGAAGGATGGATTCTTTATTCATCAATCTAAATATACATATGATCTATTAGAACGCTTTAAGATGGATGAAAGTAAGGCCTACAATACTCCAATTCCAGTCAATCATGGACTAGGTCCAGATACATCGTGTGATAGTGATGTGGTTCCAACTCTTTATAGAGCCATGATCGGATCACTAATGTATCTAACAGCCTCTAGACCTGACATTATGTTTGTTGTTTGTTTATGGCAAGATATCAGGCTAATCCAAAAGAGTCACACATGCAAGCTGTTAAACGAATCTTTCGTTACCTCAAAGGGAAACCTAAGCTCGGTCTTTGGTATCCGATTGATGGAGACTTAGATCTCGTTGCTTATACTGATTCGGATTATGGAGGATGCAATCAGAATAGGAAATCTACGACCGGAGGATGTCAATTCCTAGGAGGTAGATTAGTATCCTGGCAGTGCAAGAAGCAAACCTCGGTAGTCATTTCTACATGTGAAGCTGAGTATGTTGCAGCTGGCAGCTGTTGCTCTCAAGTTCTATGCATTCAACAGCAACTGCGGGATTACGGGTTAAATATAACCAATACTCCTATGATTATTGATAATGAATCAACTATGTCGATCACCAATAATCCGGTAAAGCACAGTAAAACTAAGCATATTGATATTCGACATCATTTTATTAGAGATTGTGCTGAGAACAAAATGATAAGGTTAGTTAAGGTTCCAACTACGGATAACTTAGCAGACCTCTACACAAAGGCGTTCGACAGAGCGAGATTTAAGACGTTGGTTCAACTGAATGGAATGAAAAATCCAGAGTGATTAGTCTTCCAAGGGTATTTTTGTAATAGTTAGTATTTTTATGTGTTTTTAGAAAAAGAAAAAAAAAGGGGCGTATGGCATTCATTTGCTTGTTACCTAAGGGGAATCGCCTCCATTAAAGAATATAAATATAATATTCTTTAAAATGTTTAAGTTTTTATCTGCAAAAACTAAGGGAAATGATAGTACATTAGGAGAATAAGCTTAACAATAATAAGCTTAAGTCCTAAGGATGATATGTTAGTAGGTTCAAATAAAGTTATTTTAGAACTACAGCGGTTCTATCAGGTATGTGTTTATATTTATTTGATTATACACCTATATCCACAAGTTATAATTTGTCTATTTTATTTAAAAGATGAGATGGCTTCATCATATGATGTACTGGTAGGCAAATTATACGACATTTTCTAAGTCTTAAGAAGTTAATTAATTACTGGTTTATTATATGGTGTTACTATTATATGATGTATGACATTAGTCTTAATTGTTGAGTGATGGTATTGCCATACACTGTTATCATGCATTTTTAATTTCAATTGACAAATAGTAGTAATATGGGTATTAACTTAATTACTGGTAACTTTGTTGTACTGAGTACAGATCTGAAGCCTTTAATTAAATTAATATTCTCAAATGTATTTTGAATTATGCTAGAAGGGATCCTCTGTTGTACTAAGTACAGACTTGGATAACATAGCATATTCAAGGTATGTCTGATATTTGTCTAATCTTAAAATTCAAGTGTATGTTATATGTTTCGAAAAGATACATCATTTAGTAACCACTACCTTGAAATTAAATGATGCAGTGTTATGAGTTTTACTTGAAATTCTTCAGTATGTCATATAATAGGAAGCACTTGATAATATTCATACTAAAAATGAAATGTTTGCTTAGAAAGTCGAGTATAATTTGTTTATGTGGATCATAATACTGGTAATCATCTTGAACTGTCTATAATTAAAATATTCACTTTAAGTGAGTAATGTATTTATTAATTATGCTATGTGGATAAAGGTACCTAAGATATAGTTTTATAAATATAAATGTATAAATGATAAAATTAGTTGTAATTTTATGGTAATTTATTTGAATTTAATAAGGTATGTATACTAACAATCAACTTAGACTTTTTAATAAATTTTAAATAGCCTGTTCTTTCTAATATGATCCCTAAGCAGTTAAATTCTTATTCAGTTGAGTTATGTACTTTATTTTATTGAAGTGATTAATAAAATGGTACTTGATACCACTGTTAGTTTTTTTATGTTTTGTATTTTATTTTTAATATTACCCTTTGGAATTAAATTATGCTGAATAATTGTTTCTATTTATTGTTGAACAAACGTTACAATTACAAATGAAAAATAATTTTATTTTAGACTTGTAAAAATAAATGAGTTTTATTTTATACTTAGTTTTTATTTCGCATTTTTAAATTTAGATTGCAAGTTTGACCAGTCAAACCTGTGAAGTGAGTTTACATGTGCGAAATTAAAAAAAAAAGGTATAAAAGGAGACAACTCAACGAACCGAACTCACATTTCCTTATTCAATCTACGAATCGAACTCAGACACTCTGCGACTCGATTTCTGGCGAAACGAACCAAAGACTATTTTCGGTTGATTTTCGATTTTTTCGAACGAGGAAGGAATTTTTGATCCGTGGAACTTATTCATCTTTTTATTACGCATCTTTTGACGTAAGTTTCATGCGATTTCACCGTGTAATTTGTGAGAAATCGATCGGTTTATGTTTTCGAAGGTTACGGTTTAGTTTATCACGGATTAAAATCAAATTAGTGATTTATGAAAACTGAAAAATGTTACTAATGATTATTCGATGCTAATAGAACATGTTTAAAGGGTTTAATTGCTTCGAAACACGTCTAATCAATGATTTAAAGGTTGATCTCGTTAAACCGTTCATCCTACGAATCGAGATCTAATCTCGCTTCGTAGCCCGCTCCAACGAACCGAGTCGAGTGAATTCGTTTGACTTCAGTTGACCGAAACGAGTCGACTTACTTTATTGACTTTCGTTGACCGAAGTGAAGCGAACTCATTTCGTTTGACTTCGTTTGACCTGAGCGACTCGAATTCAACTCGTGGAGTTTCTACGAACCGAGTTGAATGATTTATTTAATTTTATTTATATGTTTAATTCACTTACTTTGACTTTAAGAACTGAATTAACATTGTTGACTTCAGTTGACTTTGTAAAATTAAGTAAATTTTATAAGTTTTGTATAATAACTTGTTTTCGATTTGAGAATCATTTGATTACAAATAATTAACAAGTTACTCGTTTTTACACTTTTAAACTTACGAACTTTTGTTATAAGTTAAAAATGGTTAACTTTTAACAATTTCAGTTATTTCATATCGAAAGTCTTTCGACTCATAATGTAGTCGAGTAGCGTGTCCCGATATTTGTCGGCGGTATGATAACTTAAATTGTGATTTAACTAACAAACTTTATATAATTTATAGAATATAATTGAAAAGTTAGTAATTTTTAATGGTTCAATTAAGATTCAGTGAATTAAGTTATTAGTTAATAGTAGACTTAGACGTTTGATGATCTTTTGATCATGATACGTAAAAGTTTAAATTGATTAATGTTTGTTTAGTTAATCTTTTTGCTATTTGTGTAATTTTGTATTACAGATATGGCGAACAGATCTTTTGAGAAGGGTCACAACATACTAGTGAACCTAGATCTGAACGAGCGCGGTGCTGAGCGCTTTGAGCAGATTCTGACTTATCTAGCACGATCAAGAATTCGATTTGCTATTACCGAGTCACCGCCGCTGAACAGAGATCTTCTTACACAGTTTTGGAGAAACATTGTGTATGATGCTGCTGCGAATCCTCCAACGGTGAATCAGCATCTTATCTCTTTTACTGCTGCTGACCTTCGACAGCTTTTACGTTTAGGAACAGTCGAACAAGACGCGGGTATTCATCCTTATTCTGCTGATTTTATTGAGGGTGCTTTGGGTCGTACCGGATATTCTGGACCCAGGAGAGGACGCCAATTTGTCAAAGCGTTTGTTAGACCAGTGGAGGTTCCTGTTCACGATTATTGTTTCTATTTTTGGGAACAAGAAGTCAGGATTAGATGAGCTCAGCCCAGAGCTTATGTCTGCTGTACTGTCACTGGTTTACAATAAACCATACAGTTTCTTTTCTTACATCTTCAATTCTTTCATCGGACAGATTACAGGGGCTATGCAAACGCAGTTTATTCTTTATCCCCGATTCTGCATGCTTCTGATTCGCAATCAAGTTCCGAACCTACCTGCTTATCAAGCTGATTTTCATGTGGAAACGATAGGGTTGAGAGGTTACAACGCTTGTTTTCTTTTATCCAAGCGTAAAGATGACATCAAACCTGAGGCTGCTGATCTTTTTGGGCATCTTCTTGATGCTGATTATGTTGCTCCACCAAACAATGGTTGGTTGGATGCACGAGCTCAAGCTCAAGCTCAACAGCAACAGCAAGCTCAACAACAACCTCCAGCTCCAGTTCCAGAAGCAGCTGAGCAACAAGAGCTCATTGAAGATGTTATACATCAGGCTGCACAACAAGGGGAGCAGGTCATACCTGAGCTAGCTGCTGAGGTTTTACATGAGGTCTTAGTACAGAACGATGACGCTCATGATCCAGTTTTGGTTGCAATTGAACAGTTTAAGGTAATGTTTGTTATATATAATAATTCAATTGTTAAAATTTATTATCTTTCTTATCATCATATGTGCTTACTCATGAATAGGATACTGAAGTTGTTGACCTAGAGGTTTTTCAACCTGAGGGTTCACAAGGTCAGAGGGGTGCTGGTCCATCTGTTCCTTTTAGGAAAGATGGTGATACAGCATCTGATTCAGATTCTGAGGAAACCACAGATGATGATGCGCCGAGGGTTTTAGAACCGACTGAGCGAGGAAAGCGAAAGCTTGTAGATGAGGATGATGATGTAGAGGTTGAACCTCTTAGAACTACACGTAGGAAGCATGTTAGGACATCTACACCTGAGCTTTCGATTGGAAACATGCCAGGTTATTTATTTTATTACTAATAGTAGGTTGTAAATTGTGACATAGAGACTGAGATAGATCTTTTCTATAATAGTTGCTAGGGAACTACAGTCTGCTAGGTCAAAACCTACGACGCAACGACCGACTGCTCGTATATCTGAAACCTTAGAGCAGGTTAGAGATATGAGTATTGTTATTGCAGTAGAACTTAATTAGAGATTGAGACAGTTAATTTTGTTACTGTTACTAATTTAAGTTGTATACAGGTGTCTGGTATGACTGGTCGGTTTACGACAAACAAGGCAGCTCGTATTGCAGCTGGTATGTTGAGTGATGCGTTTGATAAGATGGTCTATCAAGTGGGACAATCTGCTTCTGCTCAAACTGCACAACATACGCCACCGCCAGTGAAAGCTTCTAAACGGATTTCTAGCTTGGAATCTCGAGTTCAAACTCTTGAAGCTCAGAATGTTATTCTTGCCAAGGAGTTTACTGAGTAAGGTATGGCTTATACTGCTCTGCTGAAGGCACACACGATGTTGCTTAGAGATGCTGAAGATAGCCGGAGAAAGCTTGATCGACTTGAGCGTTTAGTGCCGGAGTTGACGAAGGACAAGCCGTCTCAGGGGGAGATTCTGGCATATCATGAGGCCTGCAGAGAATATGAGCTAAGGAATAAGCAGAAAAGAGATTAAGATGATGATCCCAGTGCACAGAAAGAGAGTGAGCCGACTGGTCCTTTAAAGACTAGTGAGCGAGCTACTACTCAGGGGGAGTCTGCTGGTGATGGTGTTGGTACAAGTACTGGTACAGGTGAAGCTGGTAAGACAGCTTAGACTTATGTAGTTATTTGTACTTAGAATTTTGTCGAATTATGATTGTACATTATAATTGTAACTGAATAATTGTAACTTAATATTTTGGTAATATATTCGGCTTGAGATTATTATTACAAGTTAAATATATTAGAAATTCTTTAAGTTAGTTGATTTTGAAAAGTTAAATAAATTAGTGATCGAAAGACTTCCGACTCATTGAGTAGTCGTGAGGCGTGTTCTGATTTATATCAGCGGTCAAAATTTATTCTAACTTAGACATTTTAGACTTGAGAGTTTTAATAATTAACAAGTTAAATATGTAATATTTTTGCTAGACAAATGATATATAATTTAAAATTTTAGATTGATATTTCAATTAAATCTTAGAAATTATATAAGATAATTAATAGTAAATTTAAATGTGATATCGCGTAAAAAGTCACGTTTTTACTACCGATATCTCTCTCATTCTAGAACGATTTTGGCATTTTGAACTCAAATATGGTTCAAATCAATGACATTATGCCAAGGTGGTCAAAACAAGGTTGCACGATAAAAATCAAACAAAACGGATGAAAAACGAAGATTCCACACACGTTTGAAGATTCAAAGCATCAAAACGAGATTTCAAGACTAAAGTGCCCATCACCAACATCCATCTTATCCAAGATGATCGTTTTCAAAATACGAATCCAACAGAAGAAGAATCAACAAAAACGGACGAAGAATGAAGATTCTACGTACACCGGAAGATTCAAATGATTCGTACAACACATCTGAAGATTAGAGACATATTTTTGGGATATCTTTGCATCAAAGTGTTCGTTTTTTAATTGCGAATCCAACGCAAAAAGAATCAACTAAAACGGACGTATAACGAAGAAGATACGCGCGAATTAAGAAACGAAGCAAAAGACGACGAACGGGACGGGGGTGTACCCCCAACCGCCGGCCACAGGCCCCCAGGCACCGGCCAGCCACCCCCTGCACTGGTTTCCTCTGTTGGAAAGTTTTCGTACCTGGTGCACCACCTTTCCGCGTTGTACAGTACCTGGTGCACCTTTTTTCCCACATTCCGCTAATGTGCACCCCTTGATGCTATTGTAAGCCTAAACTCACCTATAAATAGAGGGCTTAAGTTCCATTTTCAAGACACACCATATGCACACACATTAAGCATATTTCTCTCTTTCTTTCTCTAGAATTCTCTCTCTAGCACTACTCTTAAGAGTTAGAGGAGAATTATTCTTGTAGTTAGTTCCTCTCTCTAGTTTCTCTCTCTAGCACTACTCTTAAGAGTTAGAGGAGAACTAAAGAGATATAAGTGTAGGAGCTTGTTTAGAATAGAACGAAAGCAAGAAACGCATTGTAATCTTCAGTGTATGCTCGAAATTGTGTCAATTAATTCAAGTCTACTTTCTCCCGCATTTAATCCTGGTTCTTTCTATCCTTATCTATCTTAGTTAATTACGTTTATATTGATTATGATAGATTTAGTTATTGCCATGATTAGAGAGTAGTATACTTGTTGTGTTTGCTTGTGATGTAGTTAGTTAATTATGGGATGATTTATAATTAAATATTAAAGATCGGTAATATTACTTTGATCGTCTTATTGCATGTTCTTGTTTGATTGTTGCCTTAGGATTATCATAGTAAGTAAAATATAACCGGTCTTAATTATCGCAAAGTAATATGACGGCCCATATTCGACTGTTATACAGTATAGCGTTGGAAACACTTTAGGTGTAGTACAAACACGTGGAAGCTGTGTAACGACCGAAGGTAGTTATATTACGAACTAATTTATAAAATGAAAAACCTAGTTTAATTAACCTTTCTAAATAGACTTTTAAACTTCAAATTAATCTATCGCCTTTCCACCAATAAACGTGATTACAACACCTTTTTACGACGTCCAATTAAAAGGTAGTCAATTATCTGTGTCAATATAATTTGTCAAAGGTATGAAACTATGGAACCGCAAGGCTACATGGGGGATTATCATAGGACAAGACATGGCCAAGGTTTGAAGCGGCGGAACCACTTAAAGTGAGGAACGCTGTGGATAATTAGGGGATTTATTGGGTAGTCTTAAGCAAGGGCTGGTTTAAAGTCATAAATGAACTGTTTTAAATACATGAATCTGTTAGGATGACGAGGAAACGTTATATGATTCAGTAATGTCTAGTACCTTAAGATTTTGTTCCCGTTCATATGAAAGTATTATTAAACCTTAATTAAGATTTTGCTTATTATTCAAAATACTTTGTAATGTTACCATAACCTTGCTCCCGGTGTGACATGCTAATGGGATTTTAATTAGTAGGGAATCTAGTGTTTACATGCAAGTATTCAAGAATGATAATTAACTAATATCTTTCAAAATAGTTTCTCCAAATATCATCCCATAACTTAATTAACGAAGTCTCAGCAAACACTATATTTATCTATCTGCTTTAGGTTTTACTTTTATTTCACTTTTATTTATTTACTTGCCTAAGTTAGTTAATATAAAAACCAAAACCCCCACTATTTTATAAACCATTCACTAGTTTGAAAGCCCTCATCTGCCTCGCCTTAGTTTCAATTCAGTCGGTTTGAAGAACGACTCTAGGTCATACCTACCACTTGCTCACCCTTAGGATTAGCATTGTTAGGAAAAACTTAGGCCCCGCAATTACAAATTTAAAACAACCCACTGCTGGTGCCCGGTTAGTAATCGTTAACGACACCGACCTGATCGGGTGCCAACAAAATGCTTGGTGTTTATTCATAATGCATTAGAATTTAAATTTAATTAATATTTGTTAAGTATCTTAATTAGACTTAAGAATTTTTGGTTGATTCAGGAAAATCAACCAAAAATTTTATAAGTTATATAATATGGTTATATCACACAATTAAGATAAATAAAGAGATTCTTAGATTGATTCAGAGAAATCAATGAAAGAATTTATATTATTAATTTGATTTGTGTAGGTATGGAAATGCTAGAATTAAGTGACTCTGGAAGTGATCTTCTTGATGAAATCGATGAAGAAATTGATTTTGATCTAGAAGAAGGAGAATTTTTACTACCTGAAGATTGGACTGCTGTACCTGAGAATGTGCAAGACACTGGTGTAGATCTATATGCAAATATTGATGAACACCATGTGAGCCCATCTAGGACAGAAGTTATTATTGAAAATGATCAAGGTCCAACGGTTGTCGATGTAAATGAAGAAATCGATGACTCAACCAATTCTGAAGATGGTGAAACTTTGATTCCTACCAAGAATCCAGCTGTTTTCCTTAGGAAACTTCCAAACAGAAGAAGAAGGTTGGAGTTTCTGAAGTTGATATAACTGGGAAACGGGAACCTTTAAGAGGGATTGTTGGATGGTACTTTGACTCTGAACTGAAGCTTTTCGCTATCAAAAGGTTTGACGGAGTTCAATATTTTGAGAAAAACCTTGCAGTATTTAGTTCTTTACCAAGATTTGAAATTATGGATTTGGCTAGATTAGAGTTGAATAACCCGAGTGATGATGATTATGCTAATTATGTTGAAAGAATAATCAGAACTGAGGTTAGAACAAAGAAGTTTGATAAGATTAAGCCAAGGAAAGGAAAGACAATCAAATTGAAGGAACGAAGTCAAAGGACTGGAAGGAAAAGGAGAAAGAAGTTTTATCCAGCTGTCAGGTGTGTTCAGCAGATTCCACTGAAGACAATGCCACAAGATATTCTGGGTAATATGAAGAGATGGCACGTGGATTCAGAAAATGGAGAAGCTGTCATGGTTGAAGCTGATGATGAGGTTGAAGGTGGTGAAAGAGGAATCTTCAGAGTTTATGACCATCGACACCTAATGAACATGTCGAAGAAAGATTTGATAAAGTTGAATGAAAATAGAATCTTGACGACAGAAGCATGGGGTGATTTAGCGCGTGATTATCAAATGATGGTTAAGACTTGTATCAAGTTGAAGATTTATGCTGGAAGTAAGATTTACAAGTGAAGATCAAAGACAACTTGAAGACATGGTAGCATAGACGCTAGAGCTATTGTCAAGGGGGAGTCTGTTGGGACATGTATTTATGACAACAGATCTAGCTTGTAATAGTACTAGTGATTATTGTAATCAAGTGTGTACAATTGATTTTGAATGATATTAGTTTGTTGTTAATATTCGTTAAATATATTAGTAAGATAAAGTGTTAGACGAATATCGAGAATGAAAATGCAAACTAAAGTCTGTCTGCGAGATGAGATCTCAAGTCGCAGGATTAAGTTCTGCGAGTCGAGATCTGGGCTCGAAGAGGTGGCAATGAACCGAGACCAGCATGGGCTTGGTTTTGGGCTGCGAAGTCAGTCGACTCGCAGAGCCCATCGGGCTGCGAGTCGAGTCGGCAGAAATCGTATATATACAAAATTAGGTTTAAGCCATCAAAAACTTTTGCCATTCATTTTTCAGAGCTTTTCTATTGCAATTCTAAGCATTCTAAGGTTAGGTATTGATCGATTAACATTAATTAATCAATACAAAACCTTGTTGAGTAATCAATTCGCTATTATCTTGCGAAACAATTCGTTCACAATCCGTGAACCAAGTATTGAGGAATTCCGCGCCTTAATACCTAAAGATAACCTCGTTATCGATCCATAACACACGGGACTTACATTTCGGGTTACCTAATATTCTTAAACCAAGAAATCGCTCATATAGCCAGTCATGCAGTACTCATCGTCATAAGCTTAATCGAGAATCGGATCTCCACCACTTAGATGAGAACGATGCTAATTATCCCAAGACATTCAGGGGTTGTAATGTTTGTGAGGGTTAAGGGGTATGGATGGTGGAAATTTTTGGTTGTAGGGTGATGTTTATATTAGGACTCCAAAGGTCACGGAAAACTTTTTCTTTAGAAACGGATGAAAGGACAGTAGCTTTTTGTCTTCTATCGGATCTTCTTCTTTTAGGGCGATACTTCGAAGCATTAAGCTTTATTTTTTTTGAACTATTTATTTTTCTTTTTCTTTTATTATTATATTTTTTTCTTTTCTTTTTCTCTTTTTCTCTTTTCTTTTTCATTCAGAACTTCTTTGCCAGAGAATTTCCAAGGATTATTAAATGTAGAAATCCTTTTTCTCATCTTTCTTCTTCGAGCCTTCTCATGGTGCCCATTTTTCACACCAAGGATATTTCCTTTTCGGAGAACACGATAGAGTGGGACAATTTGAAGGGATGTTTCACAAAGTGTTTTTTTCATAACCTTAGAAATTCAAAGATAAGTTTAGGGATATTTGGAAAAGTAGGGGTTTAAACATTTGGGTTTTATGAAACGAAAAGGTTTAGGCTCAACAGAGTTTACTAAGTAGATCATCGATACTAAAAATGAGCATCGAAAAGGGTTTTGGGCTTGAAAGAGAAGGCTCAAAAGTGGCTTAAATCCTAAGGAATGTCAAGGTCATCTAATTGCACCTATACCGCGTACGGTACTCACCAATGTGGTCTTGAAGCGTTTATCAAGAGTAAGTTCTAATTCAGATATGCATGCATCGGCACACACAAGAAATGAACAATGTAGCATTAAAAATGAATGATTTTAAGGCTCAAGTCCTCACTGCAAAATGGGTTGTATGTGCCTAGTCATGTTCTTATTAGATTATCATTTGTTGCTTAGGCAATTATTAACTTATTTTCCTTAGATTTAAAAACAATTTATTCATATTTTGAAAATGACTTCTCTTAAAAACGTCAAAACTCAAAAATTCAGAGTTAATCGGGGGATTAAACTCGTTTTTCTTTTGAAAAAGTTTTTGGAATTTGAAAATTTTAGAGGAACATTTTCTGTGTTAACTATTTTGAACTAAAATCATAAAAACAAACCAAGGTATTCTATACCTGCTATCCCACACTTACAGGAACATTGTCTCTAATGTTCTCTTGAGTTGAGATTGTATAATCCCACACTTAGAGTTTGAACATGTAAGAAAATGTTTCTCAAGTGTTTTGTTTTGGGCTGGAATCCCACACTTAGTGATAAGTTTAGGATAGATTATAGATTATGCTAACAAAACAAATAAGCATGAATCATGATAAGAACAGATAAAAGAGGAAAGGATCAGATACTCCCCAGATAGTGAGTTACATAGGAGCTGAGTTTCTGAATTTGCAGAAGGAGATGTGGCCAAGATCTTCTTCTGAGTTCTTTGTGAGGATCGGCTCGGTTCTAAGTGACTTGCTTATTTCCATTCTTTTATCATCTCAACATCTCAATTTCATTCTCTTGAAGTGATCTCTTAAGTGTGAACACGTTGGATGTACCCTTTTTTTACAAACTCGGTTTTGTTTTTGCAAATGAAAAGAAATCACTGTCGCAGATTTTGAAAGATGTTTTCTACTACAAATCAGTTTTTTATAAATCATGTGTTTTTAAACGAGTTCGAGCATAATGCATAAAAGTAGTATGCAAGTACCTCAAAGGCCCGAAACATATGAATTATTAGGTCATTTCAAAATGATTTCCTATTTTCTAAGACGAGTGGTATTTCAGAGTATGTTTTGAAAATAGTTTGGGTGTATCCAAGTGTGAAGGATAGTCGGAGATCTTCTTCATTTCTCAGATTCTCTTTCTTTTTATTCCATGGGTTGCCTCCCAAGAAGCGCTGCTTTTATAGTCGAGAGCCTGACTTTATTCCACGGGTTGCCTCCCAAGTAGCGTTGCTTTTAAAGTCGAGAGCCTGACTTTGCCTTCCTTTAGTCTAGCTGGTGCTGGAACCTCCAGGGTCGGAAGTGCTCAGAAGTGGAACCCTGGGATTGCGTGGATAGATCCTCAAAAAGTGGCGAGAGATGTCTTGAACGATGTTTGGAATCTCTTCTGAAAAGATAGGGAAACTTTCAAGATGTTGCGCAGTAACCCTTTTCATGTGTAGAAGATCCCAGGTGATGTCCTTGATTGTTCTAGAGATAGTTCCGCGGGAATCAACTACTAAGAAACCATCAGATTCAATCATTTCTCTCTGAGGGTGTTGCTGTCTGATTGAGTCCATGAATCCGAGAAATTGGAGGTGTAAAATGTCGTGATTTGCTATGCCAGAGTTTCATCGTATTTCTTGAATAGAATCATGAATATCCTAGAGAAGCTTGGTTTGATAGCTGGTGAACGTGAGATTAGAATTTCGGAAAGTGTTGTAAACTATATCGTATATCTCACGCAAACCATAGTTAAATATCTGCCCATGCTCTTCTGGATTATCCTCAGCAAAGATTTCCTTGATCTGATCAGTGAGGAAGTTCGCGATGTTAACCATCGAACCTTCTGGTACAGAAGAGGGGATGTCATGCGTCCTTTCGGTAAAACTCACGTACTCGAGATCTTCGGCAATCCTGTGAGCATGGTACTCAATAGTGCAGTCTATGTAGAACCTGTGAGGAGAAGTCTCGTCAATGTGGTCATTCCTAGCCATAGAATTAAGTATGCCCCGAAGATTATTCATCAGTCGAATATCAGCATCTGCATCAGGGTTCCCCGTAGCATGGTACATATTCTCGTGGAATGAGTGTATACTCACTTTGCTCCCGGGAATATGGAAATGCGGATCTGATCAAAGTGTCGTAGATCTTCCTGTAGATGTGCTTTTGTTCTTCAAAGAACTCCATCTCTTCAGATGTAGGTCCAGTGTTTTGTTGTTGCAGCTGAGCAGCGAGATCTTCGGCGAAGGCATTGAGACGGTTGTGGAAGAATCTGTAATCTTGGGAATTCTTGACTTGGTTGACTTCAGACTCGGCTATGATTTCCTCAATTAGGGCCTGTTGTCGTGGAGTGTATTCATTGGCTGAGTTAATGATAATGCTAGTCATAGTAGGTATATCATTTTCGAACTCTTCGATAGCACTTATCATTTCCTCATGGTTGGAGATGATCGGAATTTCTGGAGAAGGTAGATCAGTAGGAGGTGTAGGAAGATGGATAAACTGGATATCTACTGGTATGTCTGTGCAGATGACATCATTCTCATCGCTCTCTATGAATGGAGAATCCCTAGCCTGGAAATCAGGGAACTCAACATGATCAGATGGTGGCTGGGTGTCTTCAGTGATTTGAGATATCGGTTGTGAAGAATGCATTTCTATGTCTCTCTCCTCCTGAGAATCAGTACCTCGGCTAGATTCATAGGTTCCTCCATATTCAAACAGTGTTCGAGGCGCAGATGCGTCGAAGGTTTGAATCCTTCGGGTAGGCTCTCTTGAATACAGCTCTGGCAATCGGGAAGCTTTGTATGCTAAGATCTTCATCGGGAGTTTGTCTCTAAGCTCTGGGTGTTGTTTTGATAAAGCGATAGTTTTCTCGATATTTAGCAGAGCGTTGAGTCGAGGCAAGATAAGAGGTTTAGAGGGGTCTATGACAGAGGTTATAATCCTTTCCATAGTTATGCCGAATCCTGCATCATATGGTTCATCAGTAGGTGGATCATCATCTGATTCGTTATCTGACAGGGGAATAGTGTTCTCAATCTGCATAATTTCTTCTGTTGGATAGTTGGAATCAGGTAGGCTGTGATGCGGTGAGGTGGATTGGTATAAGTCCTCCTCTTCTTCTTCAGGGTCTTCTTCCAATTCTTCTTCGGATTCCTCCATTTCTTCTTGTTCAGTTTCAGCTTCTTCATCCATTTCTTCCGATTCTGACTCATCTGGCTCGGAATCTCCCGTCTCTTCTTCTGACTCTGACTCTTCTGTTGATGAGATTAAACAAGTGTGTTCATCAAGCACGTAGGTGTCTGATGGTTCCGAATCAGAAGTGTCATCGTCCGAAGTGATCCTGCCCATCGAAATGGCGTATATCTCTGCTTGCTCTGCGAGAAGTTCATCAGCCTGGTTGATTTTGAATGCAATAGTTTGTCCATGTGCTCTGAGGCTGATAGTCTGCGAGTAAACATCAATAATAGTACGAGCAGTATTCATAAATGGCCTTCCTAGGATAATGGGTATGTTAATGTCTTCCTGTATATCCATCACTACAAAGTCAGTGGGGAACCAAAACCTGTCAACTTTAACCATGACGTTCTCAGCTATGCCTTTGGGATATCGGATTGTTTGATCGGCAAGCTGGACACTCATCTTAGTGGGTTGCAGTGGTCTAAGTTCAAGTCAGGAGTAGAGTGAGTAGGGCATAAGATTGATGCTAGCTCCAAGATCGGCCAAGGAGTGGATCAAGCCCGAGTGATAGATGAAACAGGGCAAAGTGAAACGGCCCGTGTCTCCTAGTTTTTCCAGAAGGGAATTTTGAATGACGGCTGAGCATTCAGCATTGAGAGAGATTTTAGGTACTTCGGGTACCTTTTCCTTAGTAACCAGCATGCGTCGGATGTATTTTGATCCGGAAGGGATTCTAGACACGGTGTCTAAGAATTTTCCGTCGAGTTTGAAAGATTTGGCGTTGAATCTTTTTCTGATACGGTTTGGGAAGGGGACTCGAACTGCTTGAGTAGGTGTCGGCACGGATTGAGTCTCAACTGTCGTCGGGACAGGAGTAGGGTTCTTCACAGAAGAAGAAGCATCAGAATGGCTCGGTGCCTTCTGGGTATCCGTGGAGTTCAGTGTCTTAGCCTCCTCAACGTGTGGGTTGAGAACAATGTTGCTTGGTAGAGATCCTTGGGGTCGAGTATCGAGATGGTGTGCCAACTAACCGATTTGATTTTCAAGGCTTTTGAGAACCGAGAGTTGATTTCGAAGGAAAAGGTCAGTTTGATCTTGCCTGGCGGTCGTCTTCTGATTGAAAGCGTTCTGCCCCTGGATGAATTTGTTTAGGTTGTCATCAGTACTCGTGACTGGAACGATTGTTTTAACAAGTTTAGCAGGCTGGACATCCTCAGTGGTGGTTAATGGAAGTGGTTGATTGTATGGAAGTTGCGGTTGTTGTGGGTACGTCGGATATCGAGGCTGAAACCTGGGTTGGAAGGGTGGTTGGTTATTTCATGGAGGGAATTGAGTTCCTCGTGCTCTTGGCGGCAAAGTTCTAGCGAAGCCAGGTGGATTATGGGATCTGGTTGGGAATTGTGCGTAATAAACAGTCCCGTCAGTAGGATCTTCGTATTCGACTGCATATTCCTCGGTAGGATAGTGAACACAGTTCTGGCACGCCTGAACTTGATGAACCTGGTGCGGCTGCTTCTTCAGCTCTCCAATCTGCTTCATTAGGGTTTCTATTTGCTCGCTAAGAGTTTTGATGGCTTCTGCTTGAGCGGTGCTTTCTATAGGCAAGGATGAGGATTGCTCATCGGATTTCCAATCGTGGTGATGCATCGTCATGTCTTCGATTAAGGCCCATGCTTCATCGTCGGTTAGTTTCATGAAGTTGCCTTGAGCAGCGGCGTCAAGCATGATGCGATAGATGGGGTTAAGACCGTTATAGAAGGTATAGAGTTTATCGGTCTTTATCATTTGGTTATTGGGAATTCTCCTCACCAAACTCTTGAATCGCTCCCATGATGAGTAGATAGATTCATCGTGAGCTTGTGAAAAATTCGCGATGTCATTCTTAGCCTTGGTTTGTTTGGACGGAGGGAAGTATTTGGTCAGGAATTTGTTTCCCATGTCCTCCCATGAGGTGATTGAGCCGGTCTCAAGTCCCTCAAACCAGGTCAAAGCATGTAAAGCGTCAGAAAAGGGGAACAGATACAAGCGGACTATGTTCTGATCAACCCCATTCTGCTTATACGAGTTGGAGATTTGAATGAATTTGTTGATGTGGGCGTTAGGATCTTCACGGGGGTAGTCCGTGGAATAGACAGTTGTCCTTAATGAGTTGGACAATGTGGTATTTAAGTTCGAAAGATGCTCCGTCGATCACGGGATAGCTAATTGGTCCTCCTCGTCCTTCGATTGATGGTTTGGTGCTGTCGGCGAGAGTAACACAAGCGGCCATTGGTGGAAAACGGGAACGTCTTTCTTTGCGGATGGTACGGATAATCGACTCAGGATTGGGTACGAAAATGAGTGGATCAGATCCGGATGATCTGGTCGAATATCGTTGTGGATCGTGGGAAATAATTTTCGGTGGTTACGAGAGAGAAATCTAATCTACGGGTATCACTAAAGAGAAAGTTTGTCGGGACGCCTCAGAATCTTACGATTAACTTCCCCGGGAGCGGTGCCAAAAACTTGTCGCGCCACCAGCAGTCACTGTCGTTTTCGCAACTGGCAGCAGCACGACGGGGGTGTAAGTTTTAAAATTTATATTTTCTTCTGGGGACCTAAGTTCTACTAGAGCTGTATAGCTGAATTATGACCTAGGGTCGTTCTAAAGAGTTAATTGTGACATCCGTCACTAAAAACTTCATAAATAGGTTCGTTCTTAAAAATCTTTTCGTAGGCTAACCAATAAAGTTTTAAACTTAACTATGCGAGAAATGTGACAACCAATACCGAGCCATTTTTGTAGTTAAGCCATAAAAAAATAATTTTTGTGAAAATACTTATTTCAAGGATTTGTTTACACCAAAGTCTTCGTTTTCGAAAAACGAATCCGATGCAAAAAGAATCGTCGAAAACGGATGTGTAACGAAGGAGATATGAAGCAAAACGTAAACGAATAATCAGTTCTGGGCCGGGCCGAGGCCCAGATACGTATTTTAACCTATATTTTAACCCTAATACGTATTTTAACCTAATAATCACCTTATTTTTTATTCCAAACCCTAAGAACATAATCTTTCATCCTCGCAATCATCTTGTTGATCGAGAACTCTCGTGTACGTGTTTTTCGGTAAGTTCGTGCTATAAACCCGAGTGTTCTTCGGATTTATCATGTATGATCTGAGTTGATTCTTATGAAACATCACTTTTACAGATTCGAAGAAGGTTTCTCACGTTCTAAATCGTTAGTTGGTACATTCCTATCCTATTTCAATCATTTACACGTTCATTCGATTGTTTCAGAATTATTATTGATTGGTTCGATCCGTTGTATCCCTAATGGTCCGAATATGTTAGTATGATTTAAAATCAGTGTTAGACTTGTTAAATATCCATTATATGAGTATATGTGTGTTGAGGATTGTTTAGATACAAAGATTAGGGTTAGGATCAAAAACCCTAATTCTGGACAGCATTGTTGAGTCGGTTTGGGAAGACCATAACTTGGTCATTTTGCGATAAATGTTGATGAAATTAGAGTCTAAATACAGTTATTAAGAGTCTACTTTTAAATGGTACCAATTTCATGGTCAAATATTGAGTTAAAGTTAGTTAAAAGGATTTTACAAGTTTGAAGGTCGAATCAGAGTTTGTCGGTTCGTATTTTAGGTTAACTTGTGGATTTTTGAGATGTATGTTTAAAGATGAGTTTGGTCTTGAAAATTTTACAGTAATTATTTCAAAGTGTTAAAAAAATTCTCTTAAAATATTATAATTTGGATAAACCTTTAAGTATTTTAAATAAATTCTAACATTTAGGTATTCAGAATGTGTTGTGATGCTGGACCAGATTACTTGGTCGAATTTTTAAAAATAGTAAACTTTGAGATTAGGTCTATAAAAGTTACAGAATGTTATTAACATATTTAATTGTCATTGGTAAAAATTTTGGAGTCAAATGATTTCATTAGGGTCTGTTTTAAAATTCGTAAAGTGGTATAAAGTTCTGGACAGATTCTGAAATCTTAATGTGAAGTCATTTAACAATCATTTCGGACACACGCGTGTTAAATTTAGTTAATATAGTGAGGTTTGGGTATGAGAAGTATTAGTAGTGACATTATGGACTTGGGATACAATGGAAGGACATAGACACATCTAGGTTGTAACCCGTGCACATATGTATATTCATGTGTAGACTTGCTGATTGCTTGGTGATTTCATTTGTGGGCTATACTTGCTTTGATATTTAAGGTGAGTTTTGCGGCCCCATTTTCTTACTTATTTTCCTTTGGGGGGAAAGAATGCTCAAACTGTTTTTTTATGCTGTGTAAACTACCTGATTTTCTGATTTGGACATTATGATTGAATAAGTGACATGCTGATTGTTGTGGACTGATTGTTGATTGATCGGATGAGTCTTGTGTCTTAGGGACCATGACAAAACTCCATATTACTTACTTTTCGGATGAGTCTTGTGTCTTTGGGACCATGACAACACTCCATATTTCTTACTAATACGGATATGATTATTGATAGTACTATCGGACGACAGTCTCGCTCTTGTGATAGATACGTTATCCTTGAGTGAATATTATCCAGGAATGGAACGGATTGCTTATGATGGACTAGTTGGTTATCTTATGTGCTTATTTCATATCATATGTCCTACTTACTGATTAACACAGCAAACTGTATTCTTTGTGTATGTGTCTTACTAAACCTGCTTAACTCACCAACATACGTGTTGACGATTTCGAGCATATCTTTTCAGGTAATTCTAGTGGACTGAAGATAGAGGACAAGAAAGCTTAGTGGACCTCTAGGTTGCATATAAGCTAAACTTTGAAACTATCATTTGAGGTGGAACATTTGCATTCTAATAATTTGGGAAATGTGTGTTTTGCCTTAACATTTAATTATGGGATTGCTGTTGTTTACCTATTTCATTGCTGATATGTACACGTAGCATGAACTTCTATTCATGTTACTTGTATCATAACACATTGGATTATTATTTTCATAATAGACATCTTTATAATAATGTGTTGCGATCCTATCATGGTTATATCCCGTTGTTTCCGCTTTAGACGGGGTGTGACAGATTGGTATCAGAGACATTGTTTATAGAGATCTAGGTGGATTGACCTAGACTATAAATAAGGAACCCGCATGTAGAACATGAATTAGGAAACTATGTGTGCATTTTCCGATATAATTCGATTTCTTTCTAATATTTGTTGCACAACACAGTCATGTCAAATAGCAAGGAGGTTATCCACATCTCATCGTCGTCTGAAGGAAATTCTGAGGGTAAACCTAAATTAGCTTGTAGTCTGACTCGTTCTGGAACATCGAATGTATCAAGTAAGAGGAAGAAGCCCATAACGTGGGGTCTGCGGTATGTAAGGTATTGGGGGAAGGAAGGGAAGCCTCAAAGAATAAGATTGGAAATTGAACTCTTACCCGAAAAAGAGCTCGTAGAGAAACCGGTAGAGGAAGAAGAAGAACCTGAGGAGGACCCAGAGGAAGAACCTGAGGAGGATCCAAAGAAAGAACATGAGGAGGATTCGGAAGAAGAACCCTTGGAAGAACATGAGGAAAGGAAGCTTGAAGATGCAATTTGGGCAAGGGATCCACAACCCACGACCTCGGGGGATACTGCTTGTAGCCGAGTAGGTTCTGAGCCAGAAGTTGCATCCCCTCTTCCCCACCCACAATAGGAGAAACGTATTTAAGCCAACTGCACTTGGAGCCCATGATTGTCCTTAGGGCGTGCTATATTTATTATCGTACTTTCGTATTTCGTCATTGTGACTTTATTTTGGTTTGGGTTATGACAATTGTTACATTTGGAAAATTTTTGAATTATATGAAATGAACTTCTTCCTTACTTCATAATTGTGACCTATTTGACATGTTTTGTGCATATTCATTGTTCTATTGTTAATCTTTGCCCTTTGTACAAGTATATTGTGTTACGAAAATTTGGAGGATAGTTATGTGGGTGAACGAACACTTTTACGATTATGGTGGCCGACGTAATTGAAGAAGGTGTTCCGACACATGCATGTCTATCTAACAGTGCTTGAGCATACAGTATACTACCTGTAAAGGAGTACAAAGGATGAGTTGGGATTTAAATACCTACTTATGTCCTTTCATATTGTGAAACCTTGTCTTACATACATGAAAGGCTTATTATTCGATATGTGAATTCATGTGTGCATAAAACTCTATCTTTATCCATCAATTGTGCTAAATCGTGATATGTTTCCATTGTAGTGATCATGCCACCTAGACGTTCTGCGCGTGTTGCAAATAGGGGTAGTGGTGCTAGAAGTGGAGGCCGATCAAGCGGCCATAATGGTAGGGGTGGTGGTCGTACCGGAGACCGTACAGGTGGAGGTGAAGAGGGTACTAGGGGTGAGGCACCCAATGTTGCCGCGATGATTGCAGAACAGCAGCAGGCATTATTGCCTAATATAGTTGCACAGGTTACTCAGGGTGTGTTGCAGGGTACAGGTGGAGGAGGTGGTGAAGAAGAAGAGGAAAATTTTAATGGGGAACCTAATGGTGATGATGGAGCGGCTGCTAGAGGATGTACTTATGAGGAGTTCAAGGCATGCAAACCACGAGATTTCGATGGCAAAGGGGGAGCGATTGCTTGCTCTAGGTGGATAGAGAAGATGGAGTCGGTGTTGGATATTAGTAATTGCGCCGAAGAGCATATGGTCAGATATGCATCTACTGAGTTGTCGGATAAAGCATTGACCTGGTGGAATATGCAGGTTCAGGCCAGGGGTAGGCCTGCTGCTATGGATATGACATGGGAAGAGTTTAAGGCACTGTTAGTGGAGGAGTACTGTTCTACAAATGAAATGGACAAGTTAGAGAAAGAGTTTTTGGAGCATAAGATGGTGGGGGCTAATCATGCTGCGTACACCGATTGTTTCCATGAATTATCCAAGTTGATTCCGAGTATGGTAACACCTGAGTCGAGAAGGATTAAAAAGTATTTAGGGGGATTGGTGCCAGAAATTAAGGGGATGGTGGAGGTGACGGAACCAGCCACTATTCAGAGTGCGATCTTGAAAGCTGGGGCTCTAACTGAAGAGATGGTGAGAAATGGTACATTAAAAAGGGGAAACGAGAAGGGTAAAGAGGTCGTTGAACCTATCAAGACTCGGCTTAGTGAATTGGGTAATAAAAGGGTTAAAGTGGGCAAGGGCTTTGTGGTCGCCAACACTGAAAGGAGGGGTTATAGTGGTCCTCTTCCATACTGTGAGAAATGTAATTACCATCATGCCGTTATTGCTTCATGTCGATTCTATACAAAATGTAATCGAGCGGGTCACTATCCTGGTGAGTGTCGAGTTCCAGTGCGTTCTTTGGTACCGGTTAATGCTGTGAGGGGTTCTAATGGGTGTTTTGAATGTGGGGCTCTGGATCATTATGTCAATGTATGCCCTAGGTTGGCTAGGACAGTGAGAGCTGTGGGAAATAATAATAATACTCGGGGTCCGACTATGGGTGGTAATCAGAATCGAGGTCGTACTATAAACACTGATCCTGGAAGATCATTTGTTATGAATGCTAGCGAGGCACGCCAGGCACCTAACGTTGTGAACGGTACATTTTTATTAAACGATCATTTTGCTACCGTTTTATTTGATAGTGGTGCCGATTTTTGCTTTGTATCAACGGATTTTGTGCCTATACTTGATATTATGCCTCGTAAATTGGACACCGTGTATGAAATTGAAATTGCGGATGGGAAGCGGGTAGACTTGGATGAGGTCATTAAAAATTGCACACTAGTATTGGAGGACCATACTTTCAGTATTGACTTAATACCTTTTGGGATCGGTAGTTTTGATGTTGTCGTAGGTATGGATTGGATGTCGAAATATCGGGCCGAAATCGTGTGCTACGAAAAGATGGTCCGTATACCTATGCCAGATGGCAGTATGTTGGAAGTCTCTGGGGACAACCGGAGACTATATGTGTTAAGCTTATGAGTATAAATTCCGAGGAATCAAAACTTGAAAATGTCCTTATTGTTCGTGATTTTCCTAATGTTTTCCCGGATGAATTGTCGGGACTACCTCCTCTTCGATCTGTTGAGTTTCGCATTGATCTTATTCCTGGAGCGACCCCAGTTGCTAAAGCTCCATATCGTTTAGCTCCTTCTGAAATGCAAGAGTTGTCCACTCAACTACATGAGCTCCAAGACAAGGGTTTTATTCGCCCTAGTCACTCTCCTTGGGGAGCACCTGTTCTGTTCGTTAAAAAGAAGGATGGTTCTTTCCGCATGTGTATTGATTATCGTGAACTTAACAAAATTACGATCAAGAATCGTTATCCTCTTCCAAGAATAGATGATTTATTTGATTAACTTCAGGGTGCTCAGTGGTTTTCAAAGATTGATCTTCGTTCTGGTTATCATCAGTTGAGAGTGCATGAGTCGGATATACCAAAGACTGTATTCAGGACTCGCTATGGACACTTCGAATTTCTCGTTATGCCTTTCGGTCTTACTAATGCTCCTGCGGTATTCATGGATCTAATGAATCGCGTTTGCAAGCCGTATCTTGATAAATTCGTCATCGTCTTCATTGACGACATCTTGATCTATTCGAAATCTAAGGAGGATCATAAGATACATCTAAAGCTTATTCTTGAACTTCTCTTGAAAGAATAGCTCTAAGCAAAATTCTCGAAATGTGAATTTTGGTTACGCGAGGTTCATTTTCTTGGTCATGTGGTTAACGAGGCTGGTATTCATGTGGATCCAAGTAAGATTGAGGCGGTGAAAGCTTGGAAGACTCCACAAACACCTTCTGAGATTCGTCAGTTCTTAGGTTTGGCGGGATATTATCGGCATTTTATTGAGAATTTCTCTAAGATTGCTCAGCCGCTTACACTGTTGACACAAAAAGAAAGGAAATTTGTTTGGGGAGAGAAACAGGAGGAAGCATTTCAAACGCTGAAGAATGCTTTATGTGATGCACCGATTTTGGCATTACCTGATGGCTCGGATGATTTTGTGGTTTATTGCGACGCGTCTAACCAAGGGTTGGGATGTGTTTTGATGCAGCGAGGGAAGGTGATAGCTTATGCATCTAGGCAACTCAAGGTGCATGAGAAAAACTACACCACTCATGATTTGGAATTGGATGCGGTGGTTTTTGCACTCAAGTGTTGGAGGCATTATCTGTATGGAACGAAAAGTGTGATTTATACTGATCATAAGAGTTTGCAGCACATCTTTGATCAGAAGGAATTGAATATGAGGCAAAGGAGGTGGTTGGAGTTGTTTAGTGACTACGATTGTGAAATTCGCTACCATCCAGGAAAGGCGAATGTGGTGGTTGATGCTTTGAGTAGGAAGGAAAGGGTTAAGCCAAGAAGGGTGAGAGCAATGGCTATGACTATACATTCAGGTATTAAGGAGAAGTTTGTTGAGGCTCAGATGGAAGCATTATTGGATTCTAATGTTCACAGTGAGTTATTGCGTGGTTTGGATGGGCAGTTGGAACGTAAGGATGATGGGTTATATTACTTCATTGGGAGACTGTGGATTCCGTCGTTAGGTGGTTTGAGGACGCTGGTGATGGATGAATCTCGTAAGTCTAGATATTCGATTCATCCGGGGGCAGATAAAATGTACCATGATATGAAGGATTTGTATTGGTGGCCAGGCATGAAGAAGGATATTGCATTATATGTTAGCCAATGTATGACTTGCTTGAAGGTCAAGGCTGAACATCAAAGACCCTCAGGATTACTGCAACAACCGGAAATTTCTGAGTGGAAATGGGAGAACATTGCTATGGATTTTATCACTAAGCTGCCTGGAACCAGCAGCGAGCACGATTCGATTTGGGTTATCGTGGATAGGATGACTAAGTCTGCTCATTTCTTAGCTATCCGCGAGGACTATAAAATGGAGAAATTGGCGAGGTTGTACATAAATGAGATTGTAGTGAGACATGGAGTGCCGGTATCGATTATATCTGATCATGATGGTCGTTTTACTTCCCGATTTTGGCAAACGCTACAGAAGGCGTTAGGGACGAGGTTGGATATGAGTACGGCTTACCATCCCCAAACTGATGGACAGAGTGAGCGTACTATCCAGACTTTGGAAGATATGTTGAGGGCTTGTGTTATCGACTTTGGAGGAAACCGGGATACTCATTTACCATTGGTAGAGTTTTCGTATAATAACAGCTATCATTCGAGTATTCAGTGTGCACCATTTGAGGCACTTTATGGGCGGAAGTGCCGTTCGCCTATAATGTGGGCTGAGGTAGGAGAAAGTCAGTTGATTGGGCCGGAAATTGTCCAAGAGACTACTGATAAGATTGTGCAAATCAATGAGAGATTGAAAGTGGCTCGAGACAGGCAAAAGAGTTATGCTGATAAACGTCGCAAGCCTTTGGAATTTTCGGTTGGTGATTTTGTGTTATTAAAAGTGTCACCGTGGAAGGGAGTTGTTCGTTTTGGTAAAAAGGGGAAACTTGCACCGAGATTTGTTGGACCATTCGAGATTACCGAGCGTGTTGGTCCAGTTGCTTATAGATTGAAATTATCTCAAGAGCTTGGTGGGGTTCACGATGTGTTCCATGTGGCGAATTTGAGAAAATGTTTAGCTGATTCGAATTTGCAAGTGCCGTTGGAGGAAATTCAGATTGATCCTAAACTTCATTTTTTTGAGGAACCGGTAGAAATCATGGATCGTGGGGTGAAGAAGCTGAAACGTAGTAAAATTCCGATTGTTAAGGTTCGATGGAATGCTAAAAGAGGTCCCGAGTTTACATGGGAGCGTGAAGATCAGATGAAGCAGAAATATCCGCATCTTATCGATGGTCATGATGGCAGTACTAGCTCTAGTTGAATTTCGGGACGAAATTCCTTCAACTGGGGGATACTGTGACATCCTTCACTAAAAGCTTCATAAATAGGTTCGTTCCTAAAAATCTTTTCGTAGGCTAACCAATAAAGTTTTAAACTTAACTATGCGAGAAATGTGACAACCAATACCGAGCCATTTTTGTAGTTAAGCCATAAAAAAATCATTTTTGTGAAAACACTTATTTCAAGGATTTGTTTACACCAAAGTCTTCATTTTCGAAAAACGAATCCGATGAAAAAAGAATCGTCGAAAACGGATGTGTAACGAAGGAGATATGAAGCAAAACGTAAACGAATAATCAGTTCTGGGCCGGGCCGAGGCCCAGATATGTATTTTAACCTATATTTTAACCCTAATACGTATTTTAACCTAATAATCACCTTATTTTCGAATTCCAAACCCTAAGAACATAATCTTTCATCCTCTCAATCATCTTGTTGATCGAGAACTCTCGTGTACGTGTTTTTCGGTAAGTTCGTGCTATAAACTCGAGTGTTCTTTGGATTTATCATGTATGATCTGAGTTGATTCTTATGAAACATCACTTTTATAGATTCGAAGAAGGTTTCTCACGTTCTAAATCGTTAGTTGGTACATTCCTATCCTATTTCAATCATTTACACGTTCATTCGATTGTTTCAGAATTATTATTGATTGGTTCGATCCGTTGTATCCCTAATGGTCCGAATATGTTAGTATGATTTAAAATCAGTGTTATACTTGTTAAATATCCATTATATGAGTATATGTGTGTTGAGGATTGTTTAGATACAAAGATTAGGGTTATGATCAAAAACCCTAATTCTGGACAGCATTGTTGAGTCGATTTGGGAAGACCATAACTTGGTCATTTTGCGATAAATGTTGATGAAATTAGAGTCTAAATACAGTTATTAAGAGTCTACATTTAAATGGTACCAATTTCATGGTCAAATATTGAGTTAAAGTTAGTTAAAATGATTTTACAAGTTTGAAGGTCGAATCTGAGTTTGTCGGTTCGTGTTTTAGGTTAACTTGTGGATTTTTGAGATGTATGTTTAAAGATGATTTTGGTCTTGAAAATTTTACAGTAATTATTTCAAAGTGTTAAAAAAATTCTCTTAAAATATTATAATTTGGATAAACTTTTAAGTATTTTAAATAAATTCTAACATTTAGGTATTCAGAATGTGTTGTGATGCTGGACCAGATTACTTGGTCGAATTTTTAAAAATAGTAAACTTTGAGATTAGGTCTATAAAAATTACAGAATGTTATTAACATATTGAATTGTCATTGATAAAAATTTCGGAGTCAAATGATTTCATTAGGGTCTGTTTTAAAATTCGTGAAGTGGTATAAAGTTCTGGACAGATTCTGAAATCTTCATGTGAAGTCATTTAACAATCATTTCGGACACACGCGTGTTAAATTTAGTTAATATAGTGAGTTTTAGGTATGAGAAGTATTAGTAGTGACATTATGGACTTGGGATACAATGGAAGGGCATAGACACATCTAGGTTGTAACCCGTGCACATATGTATATTCATGTGTAAGCTTGGTGATTTCATTTGTGGGCTATACTTGCTTTGATATTTAAGGTGAGTTTTGCGGCCCCATTTTCTTACTTATTTTCCTTTGGGGGGAAAGAATGCTGTGTAAACTACCTGATTTTCTGATTTGGACATTATGATTGAATAAGTGACATGCTGATTGTTGTGGACTGATTGCTGATTGATCGGATGAGTCTTGTGTCTTAGGGACCATGACAAAACTCCATATTACTTACTTTTCGGATGAGTCTTGTGTCTTTGGGACCATGACAACACTCCATATTTCTTACTAATACGGATATGATTATTGATAGTACTATCGGATGACGGTCCCGCTCTTGTGATAGATACGTTATCCTTGAGTGAATATTATCCAGGAACGGAAAGGATTGCTTATGATAGACTAGTTGGTTATCTTATGTGCTTATTTCATATCATATGTCCTACTTACTGATTAACACAGCAAACTGTATTCTTTGTGTATGTGTCTTACTAAACCTGCTTAACTCACCAACATACGTGTTGACGATTTCGAGCATATCTTTTCAGGTAATTCTAGTGGACTTAATTTAGAGGACAAGAAAGCTTAGTGGACCTCTAGGTTGCATATAAGTTAAACTTTGAAACTATCGTTTGAGGTGGAACATTTGCATTCTAATAATTTGGGAAAGGCGTGTTTTGCCTTAACATTTAATTGTGGGATTGCTGTTGTTTACCTATTTCATTGCTGATATGTACACGTAGCGTGAACTTCTATTCATGTTACTTGTATCATAACACATTAGATTATTATTTTCATAATAGACATCTTTATAATAATGTGTAGTGATCCTATCATGGTTATATCCCGTTGTTTCCACTTTAGACGGGGTGTGACATTAATCGTATTGGGAAACGACTTGTCGGGACGAACAATTCAAATTAGCGATGGTTTGAAAATAGTTTTGAGTGGGGGTTTTATACTTAGGTCCGTAATTAAAATTTAAACTAATTAAAACAGTAATTAAAAGCGGTAGGTTGAATTAATATAAGGGGACTTGTGTTTGTTATAACTTCGTTAGCTTTTACGTGGGGTGATGCTGTATTGAGGTTTAATATTTGAAAACGTCTTTTAAGATTTGTATCTTGCGTTCATGTAGATACCTTGTGGTGTAAGAACTAGTACCCTACTGATCAGGTAAACTGATCAGTATGTCACTGAGTACTAGGCTGTCAAGATTCTGATCAGATCGGACTGCCTTGAAACCCTCCTCACCGTCTCTTGTGATGAGACCAAGTGACCCTCTAGATGGGGTGCATGAATAAGGCGACAGTCCGCAATTTATACACTGATCTTTCTTAACACAGACAGAGATATCTAAGCTAGACAAGACATTTAAGATTTAAGACAGGTGGTGACTGATTAACATATACATTAATGGTTGTGATTGAGTTCAGAGATGTTCGGCTGTGATACAGTCTTCAACCAACAGGGTTTTCCACAGTTTGTACGTAATTGTACTTCACAAGAGGTGGTTCCAATGTTATACTGTGTATTCACCCGTATTACGGTCTTTCCTGGATCACAGACTATGCCAGGATGCAATACAGTGTTCAGCCTACGACCTTTCCATGGCTTCCACGTGTTTGTACTCCACCAGAGGTGTTTCCAACGCTATACCGGATACTCAATCGTTTTATGGCGTTTCCTGTATTACATACTTTACGGCCATTTGATCTCAGTATATTTAAGCTTGTATTACAGTAAAACCATCTATGATAGCTAAACAACCTGTTCATTTTAATAATTCAATCCCAACAAATCCCTGATTAATCCACGGTGTACTATACGATAGGTTAGGCAGTATTTTCACAGCTTCAGAATCAGATCATGTTTATTTTAAGAAAACATAGATAGGTAGTGACCGTTTGATCAAGGTTCACGACTCCTTTACATAAAAGTTCTAACCACGTTTATTGGAGGAAATGCGATAGTTTAGTTTAAAATCATAAATGTATAGTTAAACAGTACACCGAGTTTTCAATATGTAACAATTGGGAACATTATTCCATAATGGATTGTGCCCACGACTTTCATAGCTTCCACGTTCCGTACGCCACACATTAGTGATATTTCCGGCGCTATACAAATGAAAACCGTATAACGTTACCTCCATTGTTTCATAATGATATTATCCCAATTGTGTATTTACAGTAGCATCACCCCAAATATTAACAAGTTAACTACATCATAACAAACACAATAGCTAATCTACTCACTAATCATGGCAATGTATCCTAAATCAGATATAATAACATCATGCAACATTATGAAAGATAAGGATAAAAATAACCGAAAGTAATGCGTAGATTGAATAGTAGCTGAAAGATTACACGGACAGAGCTCCAAAATATCCCGAACAATATTACAAAGGAGATCCTCCAAGAATTCCATCTCTATTACAAAAGCTACCCTTTGTTAGTCTTGGTTAAATACTAACCAAGATCTAACCTAAAACTAACCTAACTAACTATCTAAAACTAGAGAGAGAAAGTAGAGAGACTATTCTCAAGAGAGAATGGAAAATGAAGTGTGAGGTGTGTTTGAAATGAGGAAATGAGTTGGGTATTTATAGGAGAAGGGAGGTAGTCATGGTACAAGCCTTTAAGCATCAAGAACAAGCACCAAAGCATCAAACGGGGCGAGCAAGCAACTAGGGGGTCAAATGGCACCCAGGTACCATTTATCAAGGAAAAATGGAGACCAAATGGTACCCCAAGGGCTGTATACGGCACCTAGGGTACCGTATACGGTACCCCTTGGGGGGGGGGGGGGGGGGGTTGGTGCTCCAAATGTCTTCTGCTGACTTCTCGGTTGCTTGGTTCGTCCGTATCTTCTTCGTTTTAAGTCCGTTTCGCTTGATTCTTGCGCCGTTAGATTCATTTTTCCATTACGCTTCTGATGACACTAAGTTTTCCAAATTTGGAGGTGTTTGAATTTTGCGTGTTCCGGATGATGATCGACGGGCTTCCAGACTGCGTATCTTCTCCGTCTTTTGTCCGTTTCTTCTGATTCTTTCACCTCCGGTCTTGGATTTCCCTATGGAATCATAAAATAAGAACTAAGATCTAATTCCATAAGTAATTTAAGAAGGGAATATTTAAGGTGACGTTATTTGCCTCGTTTTGCGTGATTAACAGATGTTTTTAGTGATTTTAACAGCAGTGTCTATAATTGGACCACTTTGGTGATTTTAAGTAAATAATAGATGTTTTAAGATGTTTTCACCAAAAATAAGTCCAATAAGTGTAGAATAATGTGCCTAAAAACATGACTTTTTAGGTCACATCAGGCATGGTCCACATTCATCTGTGTGTACCAAGTCCAATAATCTTTCACCTCTTTCACACTATCATGTCAATGGTGATTTAGTCATCTTGCCCAATAAACAATATTCGCATACATCATCCGATTTGAGATCAAATGATTCCAACACTCCGTACTTTTGGAGTTTGGGCGATTCTCCCTTTTGTTTACGTGCCTAAGACGCTAATTGCTACAATTTAGATTTATCAAGCTCATTAGACGAACCAACATTTAAATTATTTTGCTGACGTATTCAACATTTTCATATATGCCTTTGCAAGGAGAAGCTTTATCACCATTCTCGTTATCAAATGAAAACTGATAACTATCCTTAAACAAGCATAAAATGAAACTATGTTGCTTTTCATTTCTGACGAATAACAGAAATTATTTAAATGTATCTTAACTCCGGATTTTAGCATGAGCTCAAACTTTCCAATGGGCGTGACTCTCTTGTTTCCCATGACTAAGTTGAGCTCTCCATGCTTCAAAGTTCTATTTTCCTTTAGGCCTTGCAATACAATGCAAATGTGAGTACCACACCCTGTATTCAAGACCTACGAATTAGAAGTCGTAGTATCGTGGAGTTCGATCATTTATATACCTGAATCCTTTTCAACCTTACTGTCTCTAAGGTCCTTCAGATATTTTGGGCAGCAATGCTTCCACTGCTCCCCTGTGTTGCATTATAACACACTGATTCCTTTGGATCATTGCAGGTGCAATTTCAGATTCCATCTTTCTCTTAGCCTTACGATTGGACTTTCCATTCGTAGCTTTTCAAGATCTCTTCCTTTTCTTTGCATTATGACCAATTGACAACACATGAGCTGCTGAGCCAAAGGGCACATCAATCTTCTTGATCTCTTGCTCAGTAATTTTGGAGTTCCATTATTGAGGTCTCTCTCTCATTCAAAACTATTTGACAATAGATTACAAACTGTTTGTAGACAGCTGGCTGACCGGATAGAATTATTTTGACCAAAACTTAGTATCAACCATCATAATATTTCCGGTGAGCTTCAATCTCCTCTTGGGTTGAATCATTATCATTAGTGGGAATTTGCTCATCGAGAACATACTCCTTATTCTCGTCGAGAACATACTCCTTGCTCTCGTACCTTAGAATGAACCTACAGTTTCACAACTCATCAAGAACATATTCCTTGTTCTCATTCCTTTGATTGAACCTAAGGTTTTACATCCAGTCCATACACCTTGGACTGGTAAGCCTTTCCCTCCCAAGAACTGAGAGTAATGAGAAGTTTGGGTTGTTTGTGGAATTGGGAACGGGAGGATTATTACCATTTTCAACAGATATCATTGAGATAAAAAAAATTGTTTTAGTTAGTCTGAATATTCCTTAATTAATTACCCTATTTTATATTAAGGCTAGGATCCATATTTTCAGTTTTATGAAGAGGGTCGCCGTAATCATATAACTAAAATACTTTTGTCAATTTCATTTTCTATGAAATTCCTAGTTCTTTGGAGATTCGTAGATTCCTATCAATGGCATGTTAATCTCAGTTATGCTCATCTACCACTCATGACTGGGATGCCGAGGATCATGAACTAGATGGTGAATTAACCATGCAAACCCCGCGTGGTCCCCGGCTCGAGTACACTCGAGAATCGCGAGTCTCACATCACCTCTCACTTATGTCCTCTCATTAATGTGCCGGTTAACCACACACGCTCCATTAACAGTCCATACGAGAGATGTGCGGTTTTCATGGATTAGCATACTATTCACATTTCCTATAGCTAAAACGGGATTTTGTTTTAATACTTTAAGTCTACTTTTAATCTTGACATCATCCTATCAAAAGTCCTTGGTAGCTCCATTGAACGCACAAAGAGGCGGAGAAGCAGGTCAACGCGAAGCTTATTAAAAACTTACTTCTTTAGGGAATCAAAGCGACCCGCCTTATACCTCTCTCATAGTTTGTTCACTATGGGTGAGCCGATTTATCAATTGACTGAAGATGTATATAGACTTAAATGATACATATATATAAATCATATTATATATAAGGTCTCTCTTAAACATTTAAGGTTCAGGGTTCTATTTTAAAACATTTTAAAATTGAGCGTATATTTTAAACCATTAAAATACTAAGGTCTGATTAGTAAATAAATTAACTATATACATATACAAATCTATTATACATATATACTTAATTTAGTTATTTGGACAAAATAAAAATAATTCTATTTCCAAATATCTTCTATCTACATTTTGTATTGCAAACATTATTAAGCTATGGCTCTGATACCACTATTGGATTTTTTATTCCCTAACTAGATTAACATACGCAGCGGAAAATAAAAATTAATCTAGAGCAACTAGGAAACTAAACCCTAAAGGACCTTGACTTAATAAACGAAAGCGATAAAACAAAATAAATAGATAAATGAGAAAATACTAACCTTTGAGAAAACCAATTTCTCACGCACAGACCACCGTGCTCGAGCTTCCAGGCTTTGGAGGCAAGTACCCAAACCAGAATACCTCTAATGTTTCACACCCACGAACCAAGAGAAACTCTAAATCCTAAGGTCCCGACTCTAAGTCGTAAAGACTCTTACAAGGATTAGGAAAGAGAAAGAGAGAAAGAATCGAACTAAATTCGAATCCGGGATGATTGGAAAGCTTAGGGATGACTTCTATGGGTTTATACTCTGGCCAATGTGGGACAATCTGATTTCGGCCTCCAACCGCCTGTTGAAGCCTTCAGCCGGCGGTTGGGATTAATCATTTCTCAAGACAAACACGCATCACCGCTTTACAAACCCTAATCCATCCAACCGCCGGTTGAACCCTTCAACCGCCGGTTGGATACACTTTCTAGAATATTCCTTTTAGTTTAATATTCAATTAATAAACCAACTAAACATTCTTATTATTTCTGTTAACTTCTTTTAGCTTCTAATTAATTTATCAACTTTGATAAATTAACAAACTAATTAATTAACTAAAATATTAATTCTAATTAATATTATCTCTCAATTAGTTTCTCTTACTGTTCATCGAGGGCAACCCAAAAAGGACTCCACAAAAATGACCCTCTTTCTCTCTCCTTTACTGATTTCCAGGTCAAAAATAACCCCCACACACTACCATCAACCACCATTGAGCCACCATCGGCCGCCACGCCGGAAAATCAAGAAAATGCGCGAAAATGAGCCAATGACTTCCATTTCTTCCTCTCATCATCCTCTTCTTTGTAAGAACCTCTAAACTCTTCTAAATACTTGTAACACTTATATTTACATGTTTTAGTAACCACTCAACAAGATTATGTCCAAAACTTAAGTCGAAAACCGTTTTTGTAGAATGAAAACCACCACAGCTTTCTGTCCAGAAGTTAAACACGAATTCAAATAATTATTTCGTACTCATTTCTCAATGAAAATGGACGATTCAAAGTTCTAAAAATAAGTACAAGAAGTTAACTTTCCAACAAAATTAGTTTCATAATTTTTCGACTCCGTATACTACTCGAAATTAATTTTACCAAATAACATAGAAACACTGTTCCGGCGGCCAGATTCTTACACCTCCTTCTAGACACTATATCTTGAGCTACACACATAAAAAATACATGAGGTTTTCGTCTAAATCTCACAAATTTCGTTAGGTTTAAAACGAGTATAATTACACCTCGTGAAAACACGTAGATATTTTTCTATGATTTATTTTGTACCACTGTATCCGGATTTGTCGTGTTTGGACGTCATGGGAGTTGCCATTTTATCTGACTGACTAGACTTTGACTAAAAATTATGGAAAAATTATGTAAATTTGTTAAGACACAGGAGAATACCCCTGATTTTTATCGGAATTTATTTCGGACTCTAACTTGGTAAAAACGAGGCTCGAAATGACTGGAAATCTGACCAAACACACCCGAGGGAGTGTTTTGTAAACTTTATTGAAAACAACACTTCCGATTAATCACAAAACGCAACGACAATTTTCCTAAGCTTTAAATACATATTTAAGACTTCCCTAAAAGTTTCGGGTCAAACCGAGCCCGTTTGACCAAGTCGATAAAAACGAGCCACAAACGATAAATGTGAACCGAATAATATTGAACATTGAGACTTTTGGACCAAAATGGATTTTAGGAATTTTATTATGAGACTTAGGTAAAAACGACACGTATCAATCAAACACGAACGAAAACGATATAATTATAAAACAAACGAAAAGCGTCACTTTTACACTTAAACAAAAAATGTAAACTATATATATAAACAACAAATAAACTATATATATAAACAACAAATAAATTTTATATATATATATATATACACGACGAACAAAAATATATATATATATATAACGAACAATTATATATATATATACGACAAACACCTATATATATATATATATATATATATATATATATATATATATATATATATATATATATATACGACGAACAAATATAAGTACGACAACTTAGAAACATTCAAACGTGTACATTAAAGCGAAACGAGAATGATAATATTTTGAGAACATTATTCCAAAAACATCACCAACGGGCCGTACACGTTTTTCAAACTACAATCGAAAACGATAAACAAACACATTGGACATAACTAGTTGAGTGGACAACTAGTATAGATGGAATGTTAAGTCGCCTACTTACATATAACCTTACGCGTTTAGGGCGCTAGAAGGTTACTGTTGGACAACACACTTACTTTAGGAACGCTAGCACCCACAGGTGAGTTTCATAGCCCCACTTTTAAACTATTTGATTTATATTGGGTTGAGAATGCATGCTTTCCATTCATTGTTTTATGAATACAAGTATATAAAACTCATCACTGTTGTTTATAACTAGTGTGCTAGATTTAGGCTCTAGCAAGTTTCCCAAACGTATTTCCGGTCAAGTTTTGAACGTATGAACTTATAGCAAAACTAAAACAGATACGATATTGCGGTGAAGCAATACAAAATGATATTGCAGTAAAGCAATACAAAACGATTACGATATTATGGTAAAGCAATACACAAACGATTACGATATTGCGGTATAGCAATACAACACGATATTGTGGTAAAGAAATACAACACGACATTGCGGTAAAGCAATACAACACGATATTGCAGTAAAGCAATACAACACGATATTGCGGTAAAGCAATACAATACGATTTTGCGGTAAAGCAATACAACGATTTCGATGTTGCTGTAAAGCAATACAACCACTTTCGATATTACGGTTAAGCAATACAGTCAATTACGATATTGCGGTAAAGCAATACAAACACTTAAATCTTGTGATTTACATTTATCTTATTGTGGTAGAGCAATACAACTGTTTAAATCTTGCGATTTATATATACAATATTGTTGTAGAGCAATACAACTATTTAAACTTTGTGATTTACTTTTACAATATTGTGGTGGAGCAATACTTTAAATCTTGTGATTTACAATATCGATATTATGATTAAACGATACAACTACTTAAACCTATGAACTCACCAACAATTATGTTGACCCTTTTTAGCATGTATTCTTAGGTCCACTGCAGTAGGATGCTTTGGAAGCATTAGCTCGAGTCGCATGCTTTATACTCAACAAGAGATTTTTCTTGCATTACTATTTTTGTAACAGTAGTTATGTATTAGAATCTCTAAGATTACTCGTAGACTCGCCGATTATGTAAACACTTTGATGTCAATGTATCTTTTTGAACTATTTTCAAAACGTCTCATTTAGAGGTCGTTTGTTGTAACTTTGTGTGATGATTATTGATTAGTCGCGCCCCGACCCAACTTCCGCTGACACACTATTTTAGGGGTGCAACAATTCCAGATTTGTTTTTATACAATTGGGTCTTTAATTTGATTTTAGCTCGTTTTCCATATATGTTTACTATAGAATGGATTGGTTTTTGGGTTCAATTTATCAAAGATATATGGTTCAGCGTTAGTCGAGTACAAACACCTAATGATGTTTTAAGTTTGGCTGGAATAATATTAACAGTTATTAAAAGAAATTAGTAGTTGTGCTACATATAAAAATAATAATAATAAATCTACCATGTATATAATGAAAATGCATTGTGAGTAGTGGAAAACAAATTAATGGAGTTGGAAAGTATTAATAAGATATTAATACGATATACATTACACTGAAAAAGATATTCAAAGTTTAAAAGTCGTTGAAGTGATTGAACTTGTAGCTGTACTTTTTAGTTTTTTTAATAGTATTATACTATTATCAGTACCTTATTTGGAGATATGTGGAAGCTAGGCATGCACTTCTGTTCTACAGGCTATGCACTTTGTGTATATCAATCAACGATCTGTGAATATATAAAAAAATTTCTATTGCTCTAAGGATCTTTAGGTTATGCAAGTGCATACCCTTACTTGCATATACGTCCGCCACTGCCTGGTATATTTGTCGTGTTTGCGCAATACAATTGTGATGAAATATTTACGCGCGACTACGTATTTGTTTAAATGTACATAGAAGTGACTGAATACACCCCTGGTATATTATCTTGTTTTGTTGGGACATAGATTGTGACAACAGATCTAGCTTGAAATAGGACTAGTGTAATTATTATTGTGTTTGTATATTGGTTTGGATTTGTAAAAGAATATTTGTTTTGTTAGTGATATTCGTTAAACATATTGTTTTGTTAAGTTAGACGAATAATTAAATACAAAATAAATAATAGACGTTTGATGCGTAGCGAGTCGAGATATCAGGTCGCAGCGAGTCGAGCTGTGAGGTGAGATCTGAACTCGTGAGGTATCAGTCTGGCGAGCCGAGCTCTGTGTTGGGCTTGGGCTGCGAGTTGGACTGAACTCGCAGGCCCATGCGAGCCGAGACGATTGGACGTATATATTGTTTTTTACTCCGTGAAAAACATAACTTTTGGGATACTTTTGCGATTCTGCGAACTCAACGAATCCAGAGAAAACTAAACCTAAAGGCTAGGCTTTGACGATTCATTATTTAAAGCTAAGTCTTATTAAACGCAATACGAACATATTCGTTGTTAGTAAGATAACACCGTATTAAGGGATTCCGCACCTTAATACTACAGATAACGAAGTTATCGATCCTAAAACTAGGGGACTTACATGTTTGCGCAACAGGATTGTATATTTACGCGCGACAACGTAGTTGTTTAAACACGAGAAATGATCGAGAGACATTCAGATCTAACAAAATTATTTGGTATCGATATAAAGTCGATTGAGAGATGGGGCCAAAGTTATAGGCTCGATAAATTGATGAAAAATTGCTTACTACGAAGTATGGAGTATATTTTTTTCACATATTAGGAGTTAAGAAGTGATGACGTACAGGTTTTGAACTAAAAAATAACTTATTTATGATGCTTTGAGTCCTTTAAACATGGTAAAAATTCTTGCCTAATTCATTTGGAGTTATAATAATATGACAAAATATTGTTGAGTTTATGCAACAATTTTGGATGAAATAATTTTATTTATTTATCTATTTTATCAAATACTTCTGCTTATAAATTTGTCATGCACATGATTTTGCAGGTGACACAAATGCGATTTAGTATGAAAAAATTATTACCAGTGGCGAATCCAGGATTGAATATCACGTGGGTCCCATCCGACTTATTAGGCCACGTCAATGAACAGGTATAGCGGGTTGCCGACTTGCCGGGTTAGGTAAACGGGTTGGATCTTTTAGAAACATCAAATGCATTATAATTATTACTACGTACTATATTGAACATTGCTGATTATGACTATAAAATGCATTGCAACTAAGCAAATAATGACAATTATATACTTATTTAGTTTGTAAAGAAACGTATAAGCAACGTAACTAGAAAACTTGATAACAAACTAATAAAATATAGATGTTGATCCTACTTATTATATATTCTTATAAAATAATAAAGGAACTCAATTAAAGGAGTGAAGATTTTGCCATTAAAAACTTAGTTAGTTTTGAGATTTTGTAGTAGAACTTTGATAGATAGGAGGATTAGGATTTCAATATTATTATTATTATTAATTAAATCAATGATTTGGATTTAGTTCAAGTTAAAGATATGTAGTTATGTACTTCCTTATACTGTGTTCTTGATTTTGAAAATGTGAGGAAAAGAAGGGAAATGATTGAAAAGGAAGAGAAAAGAAGGGAATGGGAAGGAAAATATTTAACAAGTATGTGTTCTCAAGTTAGAAGGAAATGGAAAGGAAATTATAGGTTCCTTCCTAATCACCCCACATTTGAAAGGAAAGACTTACAAAAAAATTGAACTAGAGTATTCCCTCCTCTTCTCTTCTCTTCTCTTCTCTTCTCTTCATTTCCCCATTTTAAAAAAACTTAAAACACAAATATTACTTCCTTCCTTTCGCTTCTTTTCCTTTCCTCTTTAAACTAAACTCGAGAACACAGTGTAAATCATAGTCCAAATAAGCAATTGGTCTAGTGGCTTTTTTTTTATATCAAGATCTCACAACATGGGTCCATCACAAATTGTAACGTGGGTCCATATGAAAAAAAATACAATATTTCTACAATATTTTGAGATATAACCTGGATCCATGGACCCATTTGATTTTCAGGTAGAATCGCCTCTGAATTATTACTACCAAGGAAACAGTAGTAGTTTAGTACTCCCTCCGTTCCAATTTTATTGTCCACATACAAAAAACACGTCGTTTAAGAAAAGTGTACTAGTCGTACGATACAACCAATAAGATTTAATCTCTCACCACATTCAAAAGTTTTGATTGGTTGAAAGTACAAAATGGACAATAAAATTGGAACATCCCAAAATGGAAAGGTGGACTATAAATTTGGGACGGAGGGAGTACATTTTAGTTTAAGTCTATTGGAGTTGGGAGTTTTATGTTTTACACTTTTCTTTCATGTTATGCCATTTTTATTTTCCTGAGTATGTCACTTTACTGTACTATTTTTAGTTAATGGATACTTTTATTCTTGTAGTCAACAACAGAGAAGAATCTCAAGTTTCAATATGGTGATAAGGATGAAAAAGATCATGTACTAAAATTGTACTATTACAACTTCATTGTAATCTCTGTATTTTTAGTATTAATATCAAATAATGCTTTCTTATGTTTTCTAGTTTGGGCCATGGGCCAACAAACATATACGCAGGAAACAGAAGGCGACAGTTAGCAGTTAGCATGTTAGGGGTTGTAACGGTTCATAGAACCGGTTGATGTGAAGGGACATAACTATTCGTATGTGTCTGTTAGTAGTGTGTATATATGTACGTATTGAACGAACAAGAATGCAATCACAATTCAGAATATTATTATCGTTCATATAGATCTGTATATATTCCTGCGTATATATATATATATATATATATATATATATATACCTATGTGAGGATTGTGGTTCAGCAATGGTATCAGAGCACGTTAATCGATCCAGGGAAGAACAAGTGCAAGGGGCGATCGATTGAAAAGCAAAAACCAACATCGAAGGGTTGTTGTACAATCTTTGTGTGTAATAACAGAGGACGAAACACATACCAGCCGTCTTGATTGAACGCCAAATCAGAGTACTCGATTGAAGGGAGAAGAAAGAACAAAACAAGAGATTTTGAGATATTCCCAAAGCAAGTATTGGAATTGAACGAAAGAAAGAAGAAAGTAGATTTTACAGGTTTCAATCAAACGAAAGTAAGAAAGAAAGAAAGAAGACAGATACCTGTTTATTCGTCAATTGAAGAAGAACTTGGAAGCAGTAACGTTTTTTCTTTGATTCCAACCAGAGCAATCGATAGGAGAAGAACATCAGGAGCCTCGATCAGAAAAGGATAATCAAAGAAACGTTTGGTGAAGAACGTTTGGAAAGGAAAAGAACGACTTGTTTTTTTTTTTTTTTTTTTGTATTCACTGTTTTTTGATTTTTTAATCTAATTAGATTTTTTTTTTTGGTAAAGGGGATGGAACCCCGGCAAAAATTATATTAGAAAATAAAATATTTACAGACTTACGTTAGGCATACCTAACGGGGAGTTTTAATGGACATCCCAAACCAAT
Source organism: Helichrysum umbraculigerum (assembly GCA_949592205.1). NCBI lineage: Eukaryota > Viridiplantae > Streptophyta > Magnoliopsida > Asterales > Asteraceae > Helichrysum > Helichrysum umbraculigerum. Next base: position 106,444,219 of record CATIUR010000003.1, on the reverse strand, counting down.
ACAGATGAAGTACAAGAAAATACTATAACCAAAATAACTATTACTTTGTATTTTCTATCTATACCTATGTATATAAAACATGATTTTAAACTATCAAATTCCTATATAAAAGTTGTCCATGTAGAATCTGCTCAGCATCAATCTTCTCGGCATCAATTCTTCTGCACCTTAAATCCATTGATAGGTCCAATAAACCCTTTTCTGCATTGCAAGCCCATTACATGACTATCATATTCCATAAATTGGCCCAAATACAAATTATACCATCTTTTCCTTTTCCTGATATCATTCTCAGCCCACTTTGATTTAATTTCCAGCCCATACACAATGTTACCATCCCATTCCAATCCAGAATCTATACCAGGCTTTTCCCATATCATAATTTTTTCATTATCAGCCCATGAACCATCAAACCCATCTGTTTGATACAAACCAAAATTGCTAATCAATTTACTACGATCCAGATAATCAGACACGAGCATCTTACCATAACATACTGATTTCCATTCACGATTAAAAATGACACATTTACCATCCTGCCATTCATAATAGTCAAATTGACTATCATTCATTTGACTAATTAAAGTCAATCCATCAGCAAACAACCTGCATATCCTCTTGCCATTTTGAACTTGATTTAAGAGAAAATTACTGTAGTGGTCGGTTAACGCATCTCTTTTCACCCTATGGTCTGTGTCAGAAGCTTTTTCGTTGACAGTGGTCACTTACCCAGTGGATAAAAACAGCCCCAGCGGAAACCGAATAAGCCAATGAAATTACAACACGTGTCCATCAATATCCACGGTCAACGAAATATCCACGGTCAACAGATAATATCCACTGGCTTTTAAAAATCACAATACCCACATAATTTTCAAAAATCTCCACGGGGTTGGGCAAAATACAGTGGGTATTTAAGGTTTTTTGGAAACCGTGTCCACTGTATATCTCCAAGAAACGACATACATGTACGCATATTTTGATTAATTAATAGATCGGTTGTATATAATGTGAATGTCCTTTTTAACTAACACGTATACTCTTTATATGTGCTAGCTAGCTAACTCCATTATCCATTTCAGTGAGTAGCTTTCATTTGACATTCTTTACTTTCTTCCTAATCAAAATAACTAATGGAAAAAAGATATGAAGATTCTTAGACAATTCAATTATAGCTGCAAAAAACAAATTATATGCATGGGCTTGTCAAGTGCCGGAAAGAATTTCCTAGCTTTTTTATTGAACAAAAATATAGGCACTCAATACTAGCTCCTTAAATACCCTCTGTATTTTGCCCAACCCGTGGAGATTTTTGAAAATCATGTGGATATTGTGATTTTTAAAAGCCCGTGGATATTATCTGTTGACCGTGGATATTTTCGTTGACCGTGGATATTGATGGACACGTGTTGTAATTTCATTGGCTTATTCGGTTTCCGCTGGGGCTGTTTTTATCCACTGGGTAAGTGACCACTGTCAACGAAAAAGCTTCTGACACAGACCATGGGGTGAAAAGAGGTGCGTTGACCGACCACTACAGTAATTTTCTCTTGATTTAATAACATCAAAACCCACCATCCCAACACAGAATCATTCCAAAGTAACTGCTCATGATAAAACTGACCCATAACAAAATTACCACTAGATCCAATTTCACCACATTTTTGACTCATACCTCTTTGACCCAGATAAGTCAAAGCTGCGTTTTCCATAAAAACTTCCAAACCTGGTAGCTTCCATTTATGTACGATGCCAACCACTGTTATACAGCAATACACATATTGCTCCATATTTAATAGCTTTCTTTTGCACATCAAATGCTGACCACCTTGAACCCAATTAAATAACCATCTATTACACATCCATCTCTGCCTATACTGAACCTGTTTCAATAACATCAGACACCACCACTCCATATGATAAATCTGCCAATATAATTTTAAGTAGCAAATCTGACCCGTTTCAGCAATTTCTTTCCAATGTAACAGCAACCATAGACATATGACAACAAGCTCTACACTTATGACACAAGAGCTCATATAGATCAAATCATCATCATAATTCTAGTAATCAGCAATAACAATTTGCTTAGCCCAATTACAGCACCAAAATTAGAATTAGGTTTATAGAAAATGGGAAGAAGAAGTAGGGAAGGGTTATATTTGGGAAAGGGGGATTTTAAGTAATTACTTTTCATTATTTATTTATTAGAAAATCAAAAGGATATAATCTCAAATCAATCGAAGAAAGTAAGATAAAACAAAGTTTTGTAATTTTTTATCAAAAAAGAAAAATCCTTTCATTTTAGATTAAAATACAAAATAGCAAATAAGAAACCGAACCATTGTGGTTCACATAACAAGTAAGAAAGTAAGAAAAACCGAGGAGTTGCAAAACTGGGCAACACCTAATCGGAGTAAGTTCAGTACAAGTACGAAATAGACAACTGTGGCCGGCAGATTGTCTGAGTAAGAAAGTAAGATAGAAACCTAGTGTTGTTAGAAACCTTAGCGTTTCCAATTAAGTAAGTAAGAAACAACTCTAGTGTTTCAAAGTAAGAATGTAGTATTTGACATGCTTTTCAGTTCTTATATAAAATTTTGCCTTTTGTGTTGAAATTTGAAGGCATTATAGATTCAACTTTTATGTTGTAGATGGTCCTGTTGTAGTAAAATACACATCCAACTTTTAACTAAATATAAATAGTAACTTGATCAAGAACTAGTAAAGTAAAGCGAGTGTACATCGTTTTTCGTAATATCTGTATAAGAGGAAATTTGCGTTGTGAAACATGTGATGGAAGATTTACAGCTATAAAATCATCAAAAATTCTTGAGAGATGAGTTTGACTTCAACGAATATCTATTGGTCTATATCCAACAATCTAAAAGCCTGGCCAAATTGGGTCCATAGCTCAGTGGTAGAGCATTTGACTGCAGATCAAGAGGTCACCGGTTCGATCCCGGTTGGGCCCTTTCAATGTAAGTATTTACATTTTTTGTGGAATTAAACAATAACAAGTTAACAATCAACTTTACATCGATATTAAAAAGCTTGTTTTTTAATATCCTAAATATGAAAATATAGGAGTGACTACGATTTTTTTTTTTTTTTCACTTTAGTAGTGCACAATTGAACATCTTAAATATAATATAGGAAGCGGATTTATGGCATCCAATTTCAAAATTGACGTCAAATTAACCAATTTTATTATTATTTTATTATATTATTATATTATTAATTATTAATTTAGTAAACCAACGGATTTTCTCCTAATATTATTATTTTAATTCATACACTTATCACCTTCTAATTTAATTTAATTTAATTTAATAAATCTATTTCTATACATTATTAATTCGTTTAGCACCGCTATAAAACTTTCGCATAACTTTTTCCAAAAACACATACCGTCAAACAATTTCCCGACATTTATTTTAGGAAACTATTAAGATACTCAATTAAGATGGAGATGATCATTTTATCTTAGTTTTAATTTTGGTAATGAAACTTTGAAACTAAATTATTTATGATTGTATATAATAAATATGTACATATATACTAGCCGTAATATACCCGCTATGCAGCAGAGTATGACATTTTCGAATCGACGATAATTGTATATTATGTCCGTGCTTCATGGTAGTTTGCTTATATGTAGAGTTTAAGATTCAAGATACAATAGATAAAAAGTGAAGAATGTGAAAATTATATAGTTCTATTGTAAAATAAATGTTACACAAATTATAAAAGGAATTGTTGAGTCTTACTTAAAAATTTTCAAAAATAAAATAGGAATATGCTTTATAAGTAGCTATAGATATATGTATATATGTGAGTGATTTATCCGGCGTTGTGCTTCTTACGGGCGGGGCGTTTGCATACCATTGAAATATGGTACGGGGGGTCAGGGGTACCCTCCAAATGACTTTTTTTTATAAGTAAGTAAAGTTTCATTATGAAAGTTAGTAGGATTTGTCGATTTAATAATGTCAAATGATGTGTTTAACAATCAAGTAATAAAGTTATTTAATTATTATTGTTTATATAATTTTTTAATCCAATTAATTTAATAAAGAAACTCACGGATTTCATGAGGTTTCATAATTTGAGTAGGCTTCCAAAATTCTTTATTGTTAATTTAATTTATTTAATTTAAGAAAGCAATCGTAACTTTAGTAGGCTTACAAAATACTTATTGTTAATTTAATATTAATATTTTATTCCTATCATCCTTTTCTTTTAGTTAGTAGATTAATTAAGGGTGTTCATTCGGTTAATTTAGTTTAAACCGAACCTAATAAATAAAACCATTCGGTTTTCGGTTTTGAAAAATTGAAACCGAACCGAACAAGTAAAAAACCAAACCGAACCGGACCAAATTACTATTCGGTTTATTCGGTTTTTACTATTCGGTTTATGTTTTCGTATATAAATAATAAAAACAATAAAACAAGATCAAAAAATTCGAATATTAAACGAAACTAATTGACACGTTTCGTAGGTTCTTGACAAAAGTCTAATAATTCGCAAAACAACATTAAAATATAGTTGAGACTTTTGTGATAAATGATGAATAAAGTTAAAAATGGTATCAATATGGAGTATATAATAGTGGGTGATTAACTCAACTAATTTGTACCCATGTTGAATATATTAGCGAAGTATATAACAATTCGATTAATTTGGACTATTCGGTTTTACAATGGTAACCAAAACCAATCCAAAAATCAAAATAAATATTCGGTTTTGAACCGAACCGATCCAAAAAACCAAATTATCCAAACCAAATTGTCCAAACCAAATTGTCCAATTGGACAATTCGGTTTCTCCATATAGTGAACACCCCTAAGATTAATTAAGGGTTAATAAAGATTTAATCACTTAAGTTTTATTTTTTTCGTTTTAACCACTAAAGTTTTATTCTCATGATTTAATCTTTGAAGTTTGCATAAACTTATGAGTTAAACCCTTTAAACTTCAAAGGGTTAAACCGTTAAATTTTTGAAACTTAGATGATTAAGCAATTGTAACTTTAGCAGGCTTACAAAATAATTATTGTTAATTTAATATTATTATTTTATTCCTATCACCCTTTTCTTTTAGTTAGTAGATTAATTAAGGGTTAATAATCATTTAATCATTGAAGTTTTATTTTTATTTTGTTTTAACCACTAAAGGTTTTTTCTAGTGATTTAATCTTTGAAGTTTGCATAGACTTATGGTTTAACCCTTTAAACTTCAAAGGGTTAAACCGTTAAATTTTTGAAACTTAGATGATTAAATTAGATTTTAAAAAATTAACTAAATTTTAAACTCATGTTTTAAAAAATTATGTCAAGTTAACTTTAATGTAAAGGCCAAAATTAACTTGAAATTCATTTTGGGACAAACAGAGTAATCGATATTAATAGAGAAATTGTAGAGATAATAAACAATATAATCATTATATTATATTACAACTTCTTATTTGATATTTATCTAATATCGTCATTCTTCTACAAATATTGAAAATTTAAATCGATACTTTATTATACAAATTTGAACCTTTATAAATAGAACAAAAAAAATAATACATTAATCAAATTTTCACCCATTTATCAAAATACTGAAAATTTATCATAATATCATATTAATTGTAGATGGCTCGTGTGTATACACGGGTGTGAAAGCTAGTAATACAATAAATTATATCAATTTTATGAAGTAAATATACAATTATTCTCTAATCTAATGATGTGGATGACTGGTACTTACCTTTCGTATTTAAGAAGCGATGCGAATTAATTGAAAATTGAAAACATAAAGTCAAATAAGGGGAATGAATAGAGGGCCCGTATGCCATATTGTAACGACATTAACAATGTGGGCTTTTGCCATTATGTGCGTGCAATCGTGTGCTCGACCCGGAGCCTAGCGACTTTTGATATCACCCATGCTCCCGTATCATCTTTCTCAATTCTGTTAAAATAAACATATAATTAAATTAATTAATTACGAAGGAGTGTCTACTCTCTAGTCTCTACCCCCGAGTAGAGGTATAAATGTGTAAATCTTACCTGATTACCTCTCTATACTTCTCTATTAACGGAAAGTGCTGGATTAAGTCTTTAATTTACCTTCGATACAAAACCATTATGAAAAAATATATAAAAATATATAACAATGAAACTTTAAACAAAGTTGAATATTTTTAGGATGAAAAAATTGAATTATGTGGACTGTTGAATATTTTTAGTAGCATTATTAATTAGAAAATGATTAAGCAGAGTACTATTAGTAGGATCCCATTAATGAAAATGGACCATTAATTAGTTAGCCCCTCATCAACTCATAGACCATGGACTAAATGTGGGCCGGGAAGTTGCAAGTGCATGTGCACATGTACATGTATGTCGTGTCTTTTGAGAGTTGATATCAACCATAATTAGCTAGCTTTTTATTACCATAATCAGCTTTCTGATTGCTAAAAAGACTCCCCTTCTTCACTCAATTACATCACAAAACTAGGTGGTATTCTAAGGCTGTAGCACAGCCCATGCGTATACAAGTTTAATCTTTAAAGAGTATGTATATATTTATCGATATTTTTATGTGCCCGGAACACCAAATTAGATAACAATAAGGTTAAATGGTATTCCAACTGTCACAAAATAAGTATACACTTTCAGTTTTCACGGATAGGAATGGCAATGGGGCGGGTTCGGTACGGGGATGTCAGCCCCAACCCCAACCCCATTATTCTAAGCAATTCCCAACCCCACCCCAAACCCCAGCGGGGTATTATCGGGGCGGTCCATCCGGGGAATGGTTTACCCCAATACCCAACGGGGTCTTATCGGGGTAACTTGTTGAGAACGTGGGCTCTTCAAATCGAAACCCAGTACTCGTTCTCTATTAATAATACCCAAATTTTGGATGACTTGTTGATTTTTTTTAAAGCATTACCTAAACATCCACTAATTGGCATCCTCGTTTCAAAAACAAATAGTAACATGATCAAGACAACATATAGTAATTGACCTCGTTGATGACATAAGTATACTAAGAAAATAGAAGGATTACACATGTACATTACAAATAAATAATAACTAAGCCTTTGCAGTGAACGAGTCAAAATTCTAAATTTCAACACACCATAGTCTTATAGATAAATAATGTATTAAATATTATTGTAATTCAAAAAGTTATAAATAAATATATTTATTGATGATATTAGTTATTTATAGATATAAAATTAATAATTATATATACATATATTGTAATCACACATGCATATATATATATATATATATATATATATATATATATATATATATATATATACACACACATCGGGGCGGAGCGGGGCGGGGATGATACTACCCAACCCCAACCCCAATCTGATAGAAATCCCCATTTATCGCCCCATACCCCACCCCATCCCCAATTGGTCATCCCCAATCCGATCCAAAACTTGCGGGGTTCGGGGATCCCCATCGGATTCGGATCTTTTTGCCATCCCTATTCACGGAGTTGAAGAAATTTCATTATCTGGTAGTGAATATGACATTTTTCCATTCTTTTTGAAAAGTTTCCCATGTATCACTGTTGAGAAAAGAGATATTGATGGTAAAATAGTAAAGTTAATATACTATTTTTGAAGTGCACACTTATTTTGAGACGGACTAAAATGAAAATATGAACCTTTTATTTTGGGACAGATGGAGTATATAATTTAAGATTTCCATTTGTAAGTTTTTTTTATTCGTAATCATATTATGCATATACATTAAATATAAACCTATATTCTACTTTTATTAACGTATGTTTTTCCCTTTCACTTTATTAGAACAACGGAGTTTTTGTATATGAATTGTTATCTATAAATTCAAGTATTATATTGAAAAATTAAAGAAACCAAAGTAAAACGTAACTATATGAGTTTATAGGCTATTATCTATTACTTCCTCATCACAAAATAAGTAAACACATTTTCATTTTAGTTTGTCCCAAAATAATTGTCCACTTCCAAAAGTAGCGTATCAACTTTACATTTAACTCTCAATATACTTTTCATTAAAATTGTACATGGAATCTGTACAAAAAGTAACGGTAAAAGTCTCATATTCACTACCAGACTATGTAATATATTGAACTCCGTGTAAACTCATTGTGTACATTTATTTCGGAACAGAAAGAGTAAATGATTTTAGAGTAAACCGCATTGTTCTTATAGGAGTCTCGTACGTTTGCTGTAAAAGATGGTGTCAAGTTTCGGTAGTACGAGTGTTGATTTGTATATCACCAACTTTTTTCATACATCATCATTGGTACCCGATACAATGATAAAAAAATGTATGAGGTGACACATCACATAAAAATCTACTCCGTACTTTTTTATCTGAAAAATGTGAAATAGTCCATTAAAACTCTATACCAACCATTGTATACCATACCCATTCTTTGAAAAAGCATGTGCCAACGTCTCCATATCACATTTTTTTTATCCATGTAGGTATGGCTCCCTTTTATATTAGGGAAATTAATAAAAATGCCACTTTTTCCGAACTTATAATTCGTTTTGCCCCTCTAAAAAAAAGTTGCCGTTTTGCCCTACTCGGGCGCAGGTCGCATCATGCGACTTACGACTCGTATTTTGCGACCTGCGACCAAAACGATTCCCGAGTAAAAGACAAGCAAAACGAGTCGTAGCCGAGCACCACAGTCTGGACGCTGCGACCACAACTCTGCGACTTGCGCCCTGATACCATATGTTTACGACGCATGATAGATGCATATGTGTTTCAATTTAATATATTTTATATTTCATATTTAATTAACGTATTGTTTCGTTTTTCTTTGATAACATTTTATATACAATTTATAAAATAATTCCGAATATATATTCATGATCGGTGTAATTTTATCTACATTTCGACATAAATTTTATCGTCATATGTTATGTATTTAACGAAAGCAATTTTTAGTCTCGAAATCAACTTTTTTTTATATCAGAATGTAGATAAAAATAAACTGGTCATAGTGGTATATTTAGATTTATGTAGTATAACATATAAAATTAAATAGTCAAATTATTAGTCCACCTTTATATAACATGAAAATTTATTAGTCCGCCTTTATATGTTATACTACATAAATCTAAATATACCACTATGACCAGTTTATTTTTATCTACATTCTGATATAAAAAAAAAAAGTTGATTTCGAGACTAAAAATTGATTTCGTTAAATACATAACATATGACCATAAAATTTATATCGAAAGGTAGACACTGATCATGAATACATATTCGGAATTATTTTAAACATTGTATATAAAAAGTTATCAAAGAAAAACGAAACACTGCGCTAATTAAATATGAAGCATAAAATATATTAGATTGAAACACATATGCATCTATCATTCGTCCGTAAACATATGGTATCCGGGCGCAGGTCGCAGAGTTGTGGTCGCAGGTCGCATGTGCGACCTGCGTCCAGACTTTGTGCTCGACTACGACTCGTTTTGCTCGTCTTTTACTCGGGAATCATTTTGGTCGCAGGTCGCAAAATACGGGTCGCAGGTCGCATGCACGTGAAGGGCAAAACGGCAACTTATTTTTTGGAGGGGCAAAACGAATTATAAGTTCGGAAAAAGTGGCATTTTTATTAATTTCCTTTTATACTACTGTGACACCCGGTCAAAAAGGGCCAATTTTCGCGCCAAATTTAAACTTTTATTCCGCGTATTATATGCGCGCAAAAACCAAAGTATACAAGTAATGTATATATATAACATGAAAAGATTATTTAATAATCGTATATACGAATCTAACAGAACGCGTAAACTAAAATATGAACATTAATGCAAAACACTTCCAAACAAAATATTATTGTCAAGAATAATATTTAATTACTCCCTTAGAAATTTAAATACATTTTGTGTACTAAAAACTATCCGTATATTCAAAGTGAAACAAAGATATAGTTTTATATCCTAGTTAAAAGTATTTTCATAAAATAATGCGATTAAAAATATAAACGATTATATTTTTAAAAATTTATAGTTTAAAAACATTATACTACTTTGCAATCGGGTACAAAAACACGGATATGTTATACTGCGATTGGAGACAAACCAACCCACCCTTTTTGGATGAGCCGGCCATCTCCACTAAATGTGGATCTTGTCATTTTTGGTTTGTTGACTCAAAATTACCCATCTCTTTTTCTTTCTCTCTCGGGCACACACCAAACCAACAACATCATCATCTCTTGTAACACCCCCAAATTTAATGATTTGCGGAAGCTTGATTTGGGTGTTACTAATCAATAACAAAGCACAAAGATAAATAGCAAACGACTCTATATGCGTCGTTTTAACAAAATATATTGATAACTGAAATGTTTACAACGTTTAAAGCTTAACATAGCTCGAGTTAAATAAAATGAGATTTCAGTACATAAGTACTTGTACAAAATATACTAATGCAAGAAAATCTCAATCGTCTGTATGCTGACTCGAGCTAAATCCTGAAGCAGAAACATCCTACTGCTGGGTACCTGCGATATATGCTAAAAGGTCAGCTATAAAGCTGGTGAGCTCACAGGTTTGAAATCAAGTAATATCGTATGAACCGCAAGATTTAAATAGTGAATTGCATCCAGCAATTAAATAATGAATTGCATCCTGCAATTAAATAATGAATTGCATCCAGCAATTTAATGATAATCATCGTGTATACAGCCATGAGCACATAGTTGAGCTTAACTCGAGGGCCGGGTCCCCTAAAGAGAATTCCGGGCGAGGTGCCTCCACGAATGCCTAATCCACATTCGTCTTCCCAAATATTAGTACGTCCGTTTACCCGGTTAGTGCTTGCTAACCCGGACGAGGTGGGTCAATCCTATATGGTACCATATACTAATATTCACGCTACAACGTATTAACAACTATGCTGACGGAGGACTTTAAAATGATTAGTTTCGAAAAACTCATGTAGTATATGAAAAGTTGGTACTTGCGTTCACATGTTAAAAGTTGAGCAGTATATCACACCCCTGAGTAAAACAGTAAAAAGAGGGGCTATGAGACTCACCTGAGTCTGAATGCGTTTACACAAACGTAAGTTGATTAGCCGAATATGAAGTCCAAAGACTTGTAACCTGAGGGTGTCCACGACACGCGATGGTTATAATCATGATTGGGTATCTCAAAAGATCACCCTTGTAGTTGTTACACAACTATATATATGTCCAAATTACTACGATTTGGTTGATTTGTTAAGTGTTTGAAAACATGTACGGCCCGTTGGTGATGGATTTGTAATAATAATCTCAACTATTATTATTGTGATTTCGTGGCGTTTTACTTTGAAAAATGTGTTTCGATTGTGTTTTAGAAGCCGTTAAGGAATCTAAGTACGGGGGTCCGGGGGCAGCGCCCCTGGTAGCGGGGTCCAAGGGGCGGCAGCCCCTGGCGGGGTCCAAGGGGCAGAGCCCCTGGCTGGGGTCGAGCTGCCAGGTCAGCTTGGAAAATTTTTATTTCTACTATATTGCTTTGACGAAAAACGCATCTGGGATCTGAATTTGGGTAAAATCGAGTGATAAATTTTAGGTCTCGACACTTAGTAAAAATCTGAGTTTTCTGTGTTTTGCGACACAATATGCGACACTAAAGATGTTATGCGACACAAGGGTTGTGTCGCATAGAAAATGCGACACAATGTCTATACGACACAAGGGTTGTGTCGCATAGATGCGAGATGCTGATTCAACAGCGACATAGTGATTGTGTCGTATGGGGTATGCGACATAGTGGTTGTGTCGCAAGACTTGCGACACTAAATCTTTGGTGCGACATAAGGTACGACACAGGAGGTTTTATACGACACAAGTGGCAAAATACGACACAACATGCGACACAAGGCTTGTGTCGCATGGATGAACATCAGCCCAGAAAGTCCGGCTGTCAAGGTTTTTCCGGCCAAAAATCCGTTTTAAACTCGTTTTCAGGTTATAAAATCGTGTTCTATACATTGTAATGGACATATACTAGTTATAATAACAACCACAAATGAAAAATACGAAGAATCGAGAGATTTCGGGATTTTGTCGGAAACTTACAATTTGCCGAAATGAAAATCCGGAAAGGTAGAAATGTAGATCGTTGCGAGGTGGTCGTGAATCTCTAAAAATATTTGTGATCCGGTCGCGTTTCGTGGTAGTATTTTGCGATTTAGGTGGATTGGTGGTTTGTTTGTTTTTAGAGAGAAAAAGAAGAGAGAGAGATAGAATGAAAGATGGAATGAAGAAAAAGATGGGAGGTGGGGGTTATCCCCACTTTCCAGTTTTCGCTCCGCGTCCCGTGTGGTGTTCGTTTGCTCCGTCGTTTAAGCGTTAATTAATTATTTACATTTTAATTATAAGTTTTAAATTACGATTTATTACGCGATATATTATCTAAATATTTTACAAATCATTTTATATTTGTGTTATAAAACGTAAGTTAGTTTATTTCGTTTGCACGGTTTAATGTTTTAAATCGTGTAAGTTTGGTTTGTACGATACGAATGAATACGAAATATTATCAAAATAATATTTTTGACATAAAAGCGTTATTTAATAAAATGAGTCACCAACGTCCGTATAATATTGAATCGAAATACATCCGATTTAAATTGCGCACGATTTAATCAAATCGCATATTCGTATATATTTAACAATATATATAATTCGATACATTAATTAGCCTAACACAGAACTAATTACATGTATTAACATCTGATTAGGCACTAATTACTAGTCCTAATTTGGCGGGTGTTACATCTCTATTCTTTGAAAATCAACAATAAAAACTAATAATAATCACAAGATCATAATCAACACAGCAGCAACTACATGAACTGATCATTATCTTTTTCTTCTTCTTTATCATCGGTCATCATCATCATCTTTATCCCTTTTTCTTCCTCTAGGTTACCACCTCCGATCGCCACCATCATCATCACTTCGAAATCACCAAATTACAACAACAATAATACGATCGGCAGCAGTAACAGTGGATAAAAATCATCATCATCATCGTCATCGAGTAACATCATCATTATTTCGGTTTAATCATCATCGTCATCTCCGTTCACCATTTTGAGCTCGGTGAGCATCTCACCATTTTCTTTAATTTTTGTGCTTAATAAGCTTGCATCACTATGTAGAAGTATTATATTTGGTGATTATGTTAGAAATTTGGAATTGAAACTTGTTTGTGGAATTGATTTTTGCGATCTGAGCTGAAAAACACGAAGGGGCCGGCGGGTCGGAACAAGGACCCGACGGGTCAACCCGGAAACACACTCCAACCGGTCTAATTAATAAGTGTCGCTAAGATGTGCAGCGACGACATTAAGTGTCGCTAAAAACTGATTATACTAAAATAGAAGCGTCGCTAAAAATGTCATTTTTCCATTTTTCGAATACAATTCAAGTGTCACGTTTCAAATGAAGAGACGCGTCGAGTAACGCCAAAAATAGAGTTTTTAATAAAAATACTTTCAAACAAAAATATCGAAACCAATCATTCGTGGATAATTCAAACGATACGAAAACATCCAAAGTATACTTATATGAAGTATTTTGTACGAAACAAACTTAATTATATTTCTGGAATATAATTACTAATAATCACCAACGGACTACAATTGCATTACAAACTTTAAACGTAAACATTTATTGAATACTTAGAATATATAAAATCGAATAAACATTCATATGGATGGTGTGGTTACGCATCCATTTACTTATATATGTAATCTCGTATGTCTAGGGCAGTAAGAGATTTCCATTGGTATGACGAGTGTACATTAGGATTATTTGCTCTTCAGGTGAGTCTTACGGCCCCTTTTTACTGCTTTTACTTTGGGGGAGATGCATTACTTGTATTTGCTTGAACACAATGAAATTATTGTCTTTACTGAATTACTGTGTATACTTTGTACTTCACTGATTCATTGCTTTACAGACTTAATACAATACTGACTTAGTACTTTACAAACTTACTGATTATTACTTTAATACTTTACGGGATTACTGAAATTCGAACTTACTACTTTACGAACTTACTACCTTGCAAACTTAGTACTTTTCAAACTTATTACCTTACGTACTTTTTACTTTACAAATGTACTACTTTACCGATTTACTATTCGGCATACTTACTACATTACTACTTTACAAAGTTACCGACTTATACTTACTTCATGACCGACTTATAAACTTACTATTTTACTAGGATACCACTTTACAGACTTTACTGAATTGCTACTTTACAAACTTACTGTCTTAGCGATTTGTATTCTTACTGTTTTACCAACGTATATACTTACTATATGACCGACGTACGAATTTACCATTTTACAAAACTTACAGACTTTAAGATCAGGGGAGTTTTCTGTTCACTTCTTTTCTATTCCCTATTTTACGATTTCTTGTTCTGCAATGAGGACATTGCTTTATTTTAAGTGGGGGATGGGGGGAAAGAAGTTTGATTGTCCCGAGTTATAAATCGATAAATATTGGTAGACTAAAGGTGTAAGGTATTCTATGTAAATCATTTTTCAACCCAAATTTTTCTTTTAAAAATGTATTCTCTTTAAATTTAGAAAATCTTGTAACAAATATGGGAAATTCAAAGGATAATTTGAACTTAAATTTTAAAATATTAGATAGTTCATCATGTGATGTATCGATAGGCATTCTATGTGTAAGCTGTTGAGTTATTAAATAAATTAATGTAAGAAGTATGCGATATTTCGAGAGGAACTTTAGCAATTTATGACTTAGTCTTAATTCTTATATATGATAGCGTGCGATATGCCATAATTTTAGAATTTAATTAATATCATTTGGGGATATACTGGGTGTTGTTTCCTCTGTTGTATGAAAGTACAGACCTGGTCTCCGTCAGTATATCTAATGAAAAAAAGAGCAAAAAGAGTTTAAAGGAACTTTTGATTTTAAAATGTAGTCAAATTATGTCGCTTTGTTGTACTAAGTTACAGACCTGCCACCAATGGTTTGACTAAAAAGTTATTATGCTAAACCAAAGTCAAGTTATGTAGCTTTGTTGTGTTAGCTTTGTTGTGTTAAGGCACAGACCTGTCACCAATGTCTTGACTTGAAAAATTATTGTTTTAATTGGATATCCATAATATGTGTAATATTAGCACGTTATATGTATAAGGGTATTTTGCTATTGAGAATCAAGGGTAAAGCTGCTTGAATAATGATAAGTCAAGCTCAATTTCCGAAATATAGATTGTTTAGGTGGACAACAATATCGGTAATCATTGTGAACCATCTTGTATGCATAATAATAACGAATGAGATAATTTGTTTTTCCTAGAAGAGTTTCTTGATAGCTAAATCTTAAAGTTGAATTGTTTTAAGCTAAAAATTTGGTTTGCAAAATGCTAGCTAGTATGTAAGTCCCTATGCGCCATTGTCTGCCTACTAAATTTTGTCGTTTATAAGTTTTAATTCGACAGTCTACTTGAGGACAAGTAGAATTCAAGTGGGGGATGTTTGATAAACGCCAAAATGTACTATATTGTAGTACTAATTACCCCTTTGTTAGATAGGTTTCTAATGCATTTTATGTGAATAAGATACTTATTTCGTTCATATTTGTATTTAGGAGTTTATTTGGAGTTTGGATCGAAAACAAGCAGAAAACGAGCTAATCGTGAAGAAAAGTTTCTAAAAGAATAAAACATTGGACAAGAGAAGATTTGATCGAGGAAAAGAAGCTAAGAGAGTGAAGATAGGCAATATTGGATTGGAATAAGTGTAAATGAAGCTCGAATCGGAAAGAGAATGAAAGATGAGCTGAAAATGAAGAAAAGTGTAAAAGCTGAGTTTTCGGCTACGCGTTAGTATTTTGACCATAACTTCTTCATACGAACTCCGATTGGGGTGATTCAACTTGGAGAATTTAGCTAACAAGCAGGGCTACAACTTTCATTTTTTGCCCTTGGACCAGTTTTGCAATCCATACGCCGTATGGACATCCATACGCCGTATGGATTGGTCGGCCAGAATACTATAAATTCTCACTTTGTCTCATTTTAACCTAACTTTTACCCTAAACCCTAATTCGACAAAGGTATGTTCCAGAGGCATTTTAATGGTTTTTTGGAGGCACAAGAAGGTGGGGATTGATGCCAATTGATTCCTCTTTGCGTTGTTCATCAATTCGGTTTACGTATCACTTTCCGATTTCCATTCTAAACATGTCTATGTGTTTTGTTTTGGGATATGAATATGATTTTGTATAATTGAATCATGGATTAGACTTTATGTATATTGTTTAGTTTAATAACCTTGGATTATGATTGTTTGATGGTTATAATTGTGTTTTGAATCGATTATCTGATTGAAGATTGTTATGTTATCCGTAGAACCTTGATTGTTGGTGATTGTTAGTTACTACTTAACGTGGTTGATAATATCATTGAGATTGAGTTCCTTTGATGTTATTGATCATTGATGATTATGAATCTAGGTTTATAGTCATTGCTAACTATGTTGAGTCTGATAGGTTAAGAGACTAGTAACTAATCAATCTAAAATGAGCAAGATAATAAGAGATTATTAGTAGGTATTGTTGAGTCATACCACGAGGATTAATGATAACAAGTCGTGAATACTTAATGCACAATCTAGGGAAAAGCACGCAATAGAGCAACATTCTTGCGATATCGGATCGATGTTTAATGTGGGACCCTAGGTTGTAGATAATAGTTGGACCCGAAACGTTGGCTAATATATATTTAACTTGGATTCTTTGATTAGTAACTAAGTTAATATAAAAGAAATCACAATCAGAAAATCAAAACACATGAACCGGATAATATGAATCTGAGTCTGAAGACTCTGAGCAATTACATGTCTATCTCCAATTATTTATCTGTTCCTTCTATCCTTGTTTTATGTTGTTGGTTTGGTTAATTAGTTCATATTGAACGTTCGTGCGGAACTAAAACGTACCCCCTATTTTACTGCTTTATTAATAATTCTAATTTAATTGAATAACATCGTTCCTGTGTTCGACCTGGACTTACCATAGCTATACTATTCCGATCGGGTATTCTTGCCTGGTTGTGTGATAGTAGTGATTGGTATATCCTCTACTTTATAAATAATAAAACGAGACGCTTTCACAAGCATCAGCTATTATGTGATATAGGAATATATACATATATAGGTCTCGATTGCATACTACTCTATAGGCTATTATATACTGAACGTATAGGAATAGGCCTTATACGATGATACTCATGTTACTACCTACACCACTGTAACCGATAAATATAGCTACTCCAGCGTCCCTTAATATGAGGAACGAGACTTTGTATTTGCTTACTACCGCCTACCTAACTATGCACCTATAGCATTTTGTAACGCACTTCACTGTACCGTTAGGTGTATCCTAGGAAAAATTGTTTCAACAAATTTCAGCAAGCTTTTACCTCGAAATTTTTCATAACTCCTGTTTTTCAACGGATTTTGTTAAACAAAATTTTCAAAACCTTGTCATTGACAAGAGTTTCAACCGAACTACTTATCAATACAAGTTTTCAACAGACTTCAAGTTTTCAACAGACTTTCACCATCATAGTTTCTAACAAATGTATCTTTAACAAAATGTTACAAAAATTTCTCACGAAATGTTTTATAAAATTCTAAAAAAAAAAAAAACAAAAACAAAACTTCATAACCGTGTAAACTTATTTATAATACTCAACTTTATACAAAATTTTAAATTTTAGATGGTCAGCAATGACATCCTTGCTTCTAAAAGAAAAATTTACTAAGACTCGAATAAGGACGCGGGTATTCTCATTCTTAGACAACTTAACTATTTTTGTGATTACGTGCTTTACTGAACCTTGATTTTTACTTGCTATTACATTCTGTGATTTAAATCCTAAAAATGTGTTAGGATTAGAAAACTACAACTTGACTTCTACGCGATTCTAGTAGAGTTTAGTTTACTCTATCACATTACTGAATAACACGGACTTTACGAGCATAGTAGGAATTACCATGATACCCTAAGCTACTAGTACAAAGTGTAGCTACACCCTAGCGACTGACTGACTGAACCTGCTATCACAGACAAAATGGTTAAATATATCGAAACTAATTCCCTCTATTCTGTTAGTCGCTAGTAGAGCAATAGTTCAACAAGGGGAGGAAGACAACCCTAGATATACGAGTGTGTCACTCACAATAATATCACAAACTTTCTTAGGATATGCACTGACCAATACTTCGACACATCAATAATTGCTATGAACAAAATTTAGGGACGAAATTCTCCTAACAAGGGGAGAATGTGACACCCGGTCAAAAAGGGCCAATTTTCGTGCCAAATTTAAACTTTTATTCCGCGTATTATACACGCGCAAAAACGAAAGTATACAAGTAATGTATATATATAACATGAAAAGATTATTTAATAATCGTATATACGAATCTAACAGAACGCGTAAACTAAAATATGAACATTAATGCAAAACACTTCCAAACAAAATATTATTGTCAAGAATAATATTTAATTACTCCCTTAGAAATTTAAATACATTTTGTGTACTAAAAACTATCCGTATATTCAAAGTGAAACAAAGATATAGTTTTATATCCTAGTTAAAAGTATTTTCATAAAATAATGCGATTAAAAATATAAACGATTATATTTTTAAAAATTTATAGTTTAAAAACATTATACTACTTTGCAATCGGGTACAAAAACACGGATATGTTATACTGCGATTGGAGACAAACCAACCCACCCTTTTTGGATGAGCCGGCCATCTCCACTAAATGTGGATCTTGTCATTTTTGGTTTGTTGACTCAAAATTACCCATCTCTTTTTCTTTCTCTCTCGGGCACACACCAAACCAACAACATCATCATCTCTATTCTTTGAAAATCAACAATAAAAACTAATAATAATCACAAGATCATAATCAACACAGCAGCAACTACATGAACTGATCATTATCTTTTTCTTCTTCTTTATCATCGGTCATCATCATCATCTTTATCCCTCTTTCTTCCTCTCGGTTACCACCTCCGATCGCCACCATCATCATCACTTCGAAATCACCAAATTACAACAACAATAATACGATCGGCAGCAGTAACAGTGGATAAAAATCATCATCATCATCGTCATCGAGTAACATCATCATTATTTCGGTTTAATCATCATCGTCATCTCTGTTCACCATTTTGAGCTCGGTGAGCATCTCACCATTTTCTTTAATTTTTGTGCTTAATAAGCTTGCATCACTATGTAGAAGTATTATATTTGGTGATTATGTTAGAAATTTGGAATTGAAACTTGTTTGTGGAATTGATTTTTGCGATTTGAGCTGAAAAACACGAAGGGGCCGGCGGGTCGGAACAAGGACCCGACGGGTCAACCCGGAAACACACTCCAACCGGTCTAATTAATAAGTGTCGCTAAGCTGTGCAGCGACGACATTAAGTGTCGCTAATAACTGATTATACTAAAATAGAAGCGTCGCTAAAAATGTCATTTTTCCATTTTTCGAATACAATTCAAGTGTCACGTTTCAAATGAAGAGACGCGTCGAGTAACGCCAAAAATAGAGTTTTTAATAAAAATACTTTCAAACAAAAATATCGAAACCAATCATTCGTGGATAATTCAAACGATACGAAAACATCCAAAGTATACTTATATGAAGTATTTTGTACGAAACAAACTTAATTATATTTCTGGAATATAATTACTAATAATCACCAACGGACTACAATTGCATTACAAACTTTAAACGTAAACATTTATTGAATACTTAGAATATATAAAATCGAATAAACATTCATATGGATGGTGTGGTTACGCATCCATTTACTTATATATGTAATCTCGTATGTCTAGGGCAGTAAGAGATTTCCATTGGTATGACGAGTGTACATTAGGATTGCTTGCTCTTCAGGTGAGTCTCACGGCCCCTTTTTACTGCTTTTACTTTGGGGGAGATGCATTACTTGTATTTGCTTGAACACAATGAAATTATTGTCTTTACTGAATTACTGTGTATACTTTGTACTTCACTGATTCATTGCTTTACAGACTTAATACAATACTGACTTAGTACTTTACAAACTTACTGATTATTACTTTAATACTTTACGGGATTACTGAAATTCGAACTTACTACTTTACGAACTTACTACCTTGCAAACTTAGTACTTTTCAAACTCATTACCTTACGTACTTTTTACTTTACAAATGTACTACTTTACCGATTTACTATTCGGCATACTTACTACATTACTACTTTACAAAGTTACCGATTTATACTTACTTCATGACCGACTTATAAACTTACTATTTTACTGGGATACCACTTTACAGACTTTACTGAATTGCTACTTTACAAACTTACTGTCTTAGCGATTTGTATTCTTACTGTTTTACCAACGTATATACTTACTATATGACCGACGTACGAATTTACCATTTTACAAAACTTACAGACTTTACACACTTATCGACTTACTGATTTACAAACCTACAGTCTTACCGATTTACCGATTACCTACTTACAGACTTACCGACTTACCAACTTATAGTCTTATATACTTTTACATTACAGACTTACAGACTTTACAGACTTGCTACTCTTACAGACTTTACCGACTCACTGACTTACAGACTTACTGATATACTGTACTCCTTGAGTTACGATTAATTCAATTAAGGCCTCTGAATCATAGTTGTTAGTTATGGGATAAGCGCGAGTTTTAGTATATGGATCCATATGGGACTGACAATCCCCGCCTGGGGTGGTAGCGCCACCACGAACCGTACTCGTATCAACAGGTGTTTTCTACTCGTTTCATATGAGTGTTTTTGGATTAGCACTCACGAGGGGCACAATTACGTACGTTAAGCTTCGACTATGATGCTCACAGCAATGTATATCAACTACCCTATTGCATTGTTGCAATGATTGATTACTGACTACTACCTGCTTACTACCATGGGTTACTACCCTATTGCATTATGCAATGATTGAATTACTGATTTGATACATGCCTACAACCATGAATTACTACCCGATTGCGCTGATGCAATGATTGATTTCTGACTGATTACATACGTACAATCACCCTTACTGCTTTACTTAAATTGTACAAATACATTTATTACTTTACTGCTTTTGTGAAACTGTTGTACTAATATTGTGTTCAATTGATTTACTTACTACAAACATGTGAGATTCACCAACCTTTTGGTTGACGCTTTTAGTAATGCATTCTCAGGTACACAACTTCAATAGGATTGGTCTTCAGGATCCTAGCTTGATGTGCTCACTATACCTTGTGCGATGATTACCGGATTAGTCACGCCCCGACCCGAATCGCTTCCGCAGCATAAATTTGGGGGTGTGACAATTACCTCCATACAACTTGCATTAAAGGACACTTATCGGTGTAAGGCAAATAAAAAATTGACTGTGTACTCTCTACACATTTGTCCACTTTTTTCTTTGAAACTATCACATCACCACTCTTCTTTGTCCTTCATCCGTATGCAACTTAAAACTTTCTTTATTTTTCTTTTTATCATTTTTTTTGTTGCATTTGCATTGGTCATCCATGTGGTTGCACGTTGTTTCACTGGCGGTCCCTCTCACTAACGGACGTTAGCCAACACCGTTAAAACTTGTCACGTGCACGGCATGTGAGGGTATTTCGGTAATTTCTCACACCCTTTTCCAATTAATACTCCATCTACCACCATCTATCCCACAAAATCAACCCCGTTGCATACACACAGGTTGCATACACACAGTTCGTTAAAACCCTAAATCAAAAACCTACAAACGGCTAAATCGAAATGATGAATCGTTAGTCCTATTTTTTTTCTTCGTCGTCAATTTTTTTCCATCCTAACCCATTACTCCTTAACAACTCCTCGTCATCATCTTCACACTCACCAATCGATTGATTTGCAAGGTTTTCGATGAATTCCACAAACGATGATGGAGGCGCCATCGATTGTTAAATTAAACACCTATGACCTGATATGGTTGTATCGGCGCCGCAACGTGACGAGGCAGAAGACCTCTGGCCGGAAATTCGGTTTTCCAGATTGTTTTTTCGACCGGTTTTCTTATTCCGATTTGATGGTGGTGGTTCCGTGGTCGTGGGTGTTTCATTGCCGGACTGATGCTGAGAATGGCGACCACTGTTTTGTCGCCGGTCCGCCGTATAGCCACCGTATTCATCGTTGATGAGGCGGTGATAGAACTCGACGTCGGGAGCCACAAAGAGTCAAAGACTACCACAATCATCACCATTAGTTTTGAAGAAGGTACCGGTTGTTGCCAGTGACCATATTCAAAAATGAGTGGATTTTCATGTCATCAATTTGTGGGTTTGGTGGTGATTTATTTGTACAAGGGAAGATGATAGATGTGTGGTAGTTGTGTTTTTTTATTTAAAGAAAACAATGAAGAATGAATATAATGGAAAAAGTCATGGTAAATTACCCTAATACCCTCACATGCACGGCACATGTTTTACTTTAACGGACATGATTAACAGTCGTTAATGAGAAGGACGACCCATGCAAGATTTAGTAACCACAGGGATGACCAATGTAAAAAAACTTGCACGGACGACCAGTGTAATTTTTTGCAAACCACATGGAAGACCCGTGTAATTTAATCTTTTCTAAATATATGAGAAGATATATAAAGGGGCCTATTAAAGATACCACCATTTTTCCTCTTTTTACCATCTCATACTCCTTCACACCTATATAATCAATCACATCATGTTTTTTCTTTTTATTTTCTATCACTTACCATCTCTTTCTAATTCCTACCACTGATTAATCTAAAACTGGTTCTTGACTGAACTGTGAACGATCTTAGAAAAGACTGTACTGCGCCCGGGGGTATGCGAAAGAATTTAGGGGTATCTTTAGAATGGTCGATTATATTTCCACCATGAAAAATGATAGTTCCACCAAAACTGTACAGTTTACAGTTGTACTGTATGTACAGATAGATGTAATTAATGGCGGATCTATCCTATTTGAAAGGGGAGTGATCCTTACACCACCAAATATTATCCATACACCACTAAATATGCTTTATGGTGTTGTACTGTACAACACTGTAAAGCACAGTTAGTGGTGTATGGATAATTTTGGTGGTGTAAGGATCATCACCCTATTTGAAAGGGGAATTATCAATGCCCCTTTAGAATACCCCTATATAAAAACGCTATCGGTACTTTATGTTATCCGATTGACTTGAATCAATAATCGTAGATCCAAATTCCGACTGCCGACCATGTGCACTCTAGAAAAACGCGGCAACATCTTCTTCTTAACATTAACCGGCGCCGATGAACACCGTCTCAATCCAACTCTCATCGCCTCAATCCGATCATCTCTTTCCGAAGTCAAATCCCAGTCAACTCGCGGCACCGTCCTCATCACCGTCGCCGACGGCAAATTCTTCTCCAACGGTTTCGATATCGCCTGGGCGCAATCATCCTCCGGCGGATCTCCGTCTGAAGCAGTCAATCTCCTCCGTCATATGGTGAGTCTCTTTAAAGACGTAGTTGCCGATCTAATCTCCTTACCGATGCCGACGATCGCCGCGATTACCGGCCACGCCGCCGCAGCCGGACTGATGCTCGCGATGAGTCACGATTACGTCATGATGAGGCGTGATCGAGCTGTTTTGTATATGAGTGAGGTCGATATAGGTATGACGTTGCCGGAGTATTTCACGGCGTTAGTGAGGTCGAAGGTGTCGAAGCCGGAGGTCCGGCGAGATGTATTGTTGCGTGGTATGAGAGTGAAAGCGGATGATGCGGTGGTTAAGGGTTTGGTTGATTCGGCGCATGATAGTGCGGAGAAAGCGGTTGAGGCTGCTGTGCGCATGGGTGATGAGTTGGCTAAACGGAAGTGGGACGGTGAAGTTTACGGTGAAATACGTAAGTCGTTATATCCGGAGTTAATTAACGTGCTTGGGTTAACTAGTAAGCAGCTTGTGAAAGCTAGGCTTTAGAAATTAGAATTGATAAAGGGGTGAAATTGTTGTTTTTGAATTTGTAAGGTTGTGATTGTTGTTTGGGAAAACTTGTGGGGTGTAATTGTATTTTTATTATAACAATGTTATGCATATTCTAATCATTACTCCCTCTGTCATTATCTCCCAATATAACTAGTATTTTATACCCGAACGTTACCCAGTTAAGTGGATGCTATATGCCTATATGTATAAATTATACGGAGTATAATTTATATAATCATACAATTTGTTGTTCTCATTTTACATACAGTTGGTTTTAAAAGAGAAACGGTAAAATTATTTACATAAAAAGATTAGCAATTCCAAACATACATAAAACATTTAGTTAATGTATCTATATATCTGAGGAGACATATAAACCGAAAGCACAATAATATATAATATATGTGGTCACTAAAGGTGACAAACGAAACATAAAAACAGAACATCTAAATGAGATGGATAAATGTGATCTGTTAAATTCTTCTCTTGTCCCCATTTGGCCATTTCCACCACGTTAGAAAAAGATCAAGACCCATGAGTCTACTGGATAAAATGATAGATCCATTTTTGAAGCATGCCAGCTTTATGATGGATTGCATACATATTAAAGCAAAATGTATTAACCAAAGTTCTAACTGGAAATAAAGTACGCTTTGTGCCCCTAAAACCTTTTGTGATATCTTGCCAACAGACTACAACTTTAATATTAGGTTCATGAAGGAAGCTTTCTTCATCGTCTTCAAAGAAGCCACCTGAAAGATGCAATTAAGCAGTTTGTTAATTCGTATAGCAACTTTTAGAGCTAGAAATTAGAGGTGATGTTTAAACCTAAATGCTTATGAGTTATGAATGTGTCAATTTGAGGTATGTTTATTTCAAATTCGCTAAGAATTTGGTTAAAAGTCACCTAAAATATAGTTGAATACTTGAATGCATACAACCTCCTACACCGGCTTAGTCAATTAAACATTATTATTGTTGTAACAATTTACCTTTTGGTATTATAATTAACACATAAATCACTTATATCTTATTTAAATAAATGGATAAATCGTGTTTTCGGGTCCATCAGTCCTAAGGCAATTCAACACGTGCTAAAAGTTACTTGTTTTGAGTCTAACGCAGAGAGCTAAGAACATTGAGCAAAAAGTGGTAGAGAACAACCTAACCTGAACCGTACCACAATTTATCAGTTTGAGCCTCACCCATTTTGATGGTTATCCAAGATGTGTCATGTGTGATGTGTCCAATTTGCCAACTCTAGTCAACCACACCCCTCGATTAAATGAAATATTTGGCTCAAGTCAATTCAAAAAAGGCATCCTACTTACCAAAATCATTACCACCACTTAGATTGTAACACCCGCCAATTGAGGACTTTAATTAGTGCCTAAACTACTTGTAATTATATGTGTTTAGTTTTGTAATATTCTAAATATATGTAACATTTTGGTGTAATTACACAGCTTACGCGATCTGATTAAATCGTGCACTTATGTACCGGAAGGGGTCCGACTTTATTTAATATGGACGTTGGTGACAAAATTTATAAATAATGAGGAATTATCCAAACAAACATTGTTTACTATAATATATTACGATAATATATTACACGAATTTTCGTAAATGTTTAAGACACATTCTAAGCGACGAAATCGCGTGAAACGCACTCCAACAAGCGAATAATAACTAGATTATATTTTATAACTCCACAACTTGAAATAAAGTATTTTGATAAATTATTTCGGATAAAAATATTTCGAATATACTTTAACCTATTTTTGTGCAAACGACTACGGGAAATAACCCGCTGGGATTGTGACACGAAATCGTGGAACGAGTCCACGAGCCCGAGCCCGCAAGTAGGTCGGCCCAGACCCGTGGACCTGACCCAACCCACCAACCCATGATCCACCTCCTTTTAACCCAATTTCTCCCATTTCTTCCATTTTTCACAAACACAAACACACACACACTCACCTCTCGAACTCTATTCTCTTCCTCCTCTTCCACTTGAATCGGCAGCAGCAACAAGCATCACCATCACAATCGTTCATCATTATCATCAAGAAAAAGCATCAAGATCATCATCACCATCATCATCTTCATCTTCTTCGTTTTCATTTTCGTGAAGGTTGCAGGGTTCGGAGAACCAACATACGGAATTACATCCGGGATACTTATTCGATTACACGAAAGTATCATACTTACTAGACTCAGGTGATTCTTACAGCCCCACTTTTACTGTTTTTATACTTTGGGGTGAGATACTTGACAACTGTTTTACATATGAACACAATGTACTGAACTGATTACTCTACTTCTTATACGCACTGCATGAGTTACTTTTATCCACTGAAAGCCTCCTATCATAAGTTGTTAGTTATGGACTTAAGCGCGATTACTAGTAAATGGATCCATTTGAGACTGACAATCCCTGCCTGGGGTAGTAGCGCTACCACGGATTTCACTGTAGAAACATGCATATTAGTATTTATTACATATGAGTGTTCGGATAGCACTCACGGGGGTACATGATGCGGTACTTGATTGTACCAATTCATACTACACTGTTAAGCTTCAACTTGTGAGCTCATGGCACTTGTGATGATTTATTGATTTACTTACTTGGCTTGTTAGCCACACGGGTACATAATTGTGGTTCATACTGGTACTTTTACTACTAAACCTGTAAGATTCACCAACCTTTTTTTGGTTGACACTTTTTAGCTTTGTATCTCATGTACAGAGACGGAGTAGGATCACCCTGGACACTAGCTAGAGTCGCATGATTTTCTACATTGCATTAACGGAGATTCTTAGCATTATCTTTTGTATATTATGATTATGTGATAGAATCTCCCGCTACACGCGTGGACTCTAGGGAAACTACATTTTTGTAACCGAAAACACTATGTTTTCAAACATTTTATATATGGAAATGTAACTATTTTTAAACGTCTTATTTAGAGGTTGTTTACTGTATACTTTGGTGCTTTGATTCTTGATTAGTAGCACCCCAAAGCTTGCTTCCGCTAAACTGTGAATTTGGGGGTGTTACAGATTGGTATCAGAGCCTAAGGTTATAGTGAACTAGGTTGCATTTAGTGGGCCTAGACTATGACCGTTAGGAAGTATTTCCTTATTAGGTATGACTGGTTCAGGGATTACATCATACGAGTTTAATTTAACATAGCCTGATCAACTATGTACAATTAAATAAAGATGATGTAAGAGCTGAAATGGCTATGCTGAACGGGAATACACTAGTTGACTCTGACCACGAGAGAAACGGGACTCAAACTTGTTTGTGCTAGACACACTAGGCTATATTATATGTTTTATATATATATATATATATATATATATATATATATATATATATATATATATAGGCCTCACTTACTAACGCTTTTGCCACAGTAATGGCAGACTCATCTTCTAGACAAAGTACACGTACTTCATCATCTCTCTCTCGCTCACGTTGTAGCCACTCGGAATCCCTAGTGACTAGACGCACTGGTAGCTCGCGCCGAGCTAGTCCCTATGCCAATCCTGCCACTACTGGTAACACATCTACTTTAGCTCGCCATCGAGCAATCGCTCGTCAATGGAGCTGGTTACCTGCGGATATGGCCACCTGGAGGATTGAAGAACACATTGAGATCCCCGACGACGTCGGAGAATATTCAGCTATGGATCTCTCTCCGTACACTCAAGAACCAACACACCTCATTGTTCCTGTGTTAGCTGCTCGAGTGCATCGTCATGAGAGCAGGCTACACGACATGGAAATCGAACTTCAAGAAAATCGAGAAAACTGGATGCTAACGTCTCAGGGCCGCATTGCTCAAATCTACTCGGATCAGGAAGATCTATCTGTGACCGTTAACCGTACCCACAATAAAATGGAAGACACTGCTGAAACCATGGAGATCGTTCATAATCAAGTTATCAGTAACCGAAATGAGATCTCCGTTCTGCAATCAAGGTTGCACCAATGCGAAACACGTCTAAGGGAAACCGAGGATGCCCTTCGAATGGTTAGCAGACTTGTTGAATCTGTGGACCATCTCTCCATACTACTTCCACGACTCAATCTACGCCAAGATTAGTGTAGCATCTATATTGTAATTTGACTAGTTATCTATGTTAACTCTTGTAATTCGACCGGATGTAATATTCCCGGTATCTTTTGCAAACTCTAGATTCTATAATCTTTTAGAACTCATGTATTGTACGGAATCCAGTCTTATTATCTAATGAATTATGGTTATCGCTTTGTGCTGTTGTATATTACAATCTTATATATACATACGCATGTGATGTATCATAACCTTGTGCAAATATCTTACCTATCTTTTTCCTTGTTATACAGCATCATGCCTCCACGACGACACACATTCAGCGAAATTGAGATTGCTCAATTGAACGCACAAAGCGTGGCACAAGCCCTAGTTGCTCGGCCAAATTTGGGCAGCAAGGACACAGCTGTTAACACTCCTACCGCGAGGCCTTACTCCTACAAGGACTTCTTGAACTGCAAACCCTTGAACTTTAAGGGTACTGAAGGGGCCATAGGATTAATACGATGGGCCAAGAAAATGGAATCAGTCTTCCGAATTTGCAACTGTCCCGAGGACTGCAAGGTCAAGTACGCCACCTGCACTTTCCTTGAAGGTGCTCTGACTTGGTGGAACACATATGATCAGGCTGTGGGCATTGACATTGCATACCAAATTCCTTGGGAGGAATTGAAGAAGAAACTCACCGATGAGTACAGTCCAAACGAAGAACTCCAGCGATTGGAAGAGTAGTTTTGGCATTTGTCGGTTCAGGGAACCGATATCACCAGTTATACCACCAGATTTCAACAACTTGCGCTCCTCTGTCCTTCTATGGTTAATCCTGAGCGCAAGCGTATTCAGAGGTACATTCGCGGACTCCCGGAGAATATCCAGGGGAACGTGGCCTCATCCAAACCAACTGACATTCAGAGTGCCATCCGTATGGCACATGAACTCATGGCTATGATTGTTCGCCGTGAGACACCAGCCCCATCTTCTAGTGACAACAACAAACGGAAATTGACTGGGAACAACAACCAGAACCAACAACACAACAAAAGGCCTATGACTGTTAAGGCCTATGCTACCGGTTCTGAGGACAAGAAGGAGTATAAGGGAAACAAGCCCTATTGCTCTTAGTGCCAACGACACCATGATGGTTCTTGCCCCTTTAGCAAGTGTAAGAGATTTGGACACTTGGCTAGGGATTGCAGATCAAACACCACCGGCACCAACACTTCTATACCAAAGACTTGCTTTGAGTGCAACGGTACTGGGCATTTCAGAAAAGATTGCCCGAAGCTGAAGAACAACAACAACGCTCGAGGAAGAGCTTTTGTGCTGAAATCTGGGGAAGCCCGTCAAGACCCGAATGTGGTCACGGGTACGTTTCTTCTCAACAACTTGACTGCTTCTGTATTATTTGATACTGGTGCTGATAAGAGCTTTATTTCTGATGAGTTTTATCCACTACTTGACACTACACCTATTGCCTTAGATTCTAAGTACACAGTAGAATTGGCAAACGAAAAACTTATTGAGGCCGACAGTGTGATACCTAATTGCACTTTAAACTTAGCTAATGAGCTCTTTTCCATTGATTTGATACTCGTCGAGATCGGCAGCTTTGACATCATCGTCGGTATGGATTGGTTATCCAAACACCGAGCCGAAATCGTTTGTTTTGAGAAAATCGTACGCATTCCTCTCGTCACCGGTGAAACCTTGATCATACAAGGGGAGACTGGTGGGACGAGACTAAACATTATTTCTTGTATGAAAACCCGTAAATATCTTAGAAAAGGGTACAAGGCGATCCTCGCACACATTATGGAGAAAAATTCGGAGGAGAAGCAACTTGAGGATGTGCCCATTGTTCGAGACTTCCCAGAAGTCTTTCCTGAAGACTTTCCTGGCCTTCCGCCACCAAGACAGGTCGAAGTTTCTATTGATCTTATGCCCGGCGCAGCACCCATGGCACGAGCCCCTTACCGACTAGCCCCATCCGAACTTCAGGAGTTGTCTACTCAGTTACAGGAACTCCTGGACAAGGGATTCATTCGACCGAGTTCCTTACCCTGGGGAGCCCCGGTACTGTTTGTGAAAAAGATGGACGGTTCTTTCCGTATGTGCATCGACTATCATGAACTCAACAAGTTAACTGTCAAGAACCGTTACCCACTTCCTCGCATTGATGACCTATTCGACCAACTTCAGGGGTCTAGTTTTTATTCAAAGATCGATTTACGGTCAGGTTATCACCAACTCCGAGTTCGTGATGATGACATTCCTAAAACTGCTTTCCGAACTTGCTACGGGCATTACGAATTCCAAGTGATGCCGTTCGGCTTAACGAACGCACAGGCTGTATTCATGGAGCTCATGAATCGGGTGTGCAAACCTTACCTTGACAAGTTCGTTATCGTTTTCATCGATGATATTCTGATTTACTCGCGCAATGAACAAGAACACGCGCAACACCTGAAAACCATCCTAGAACTACTCAAACACGAGGAGTTATATGCCAAATTCTCTAAGTGTGAGTTCTGGATGCGAACCGTTCAATTCCTTGGGCACGTCATTGACAGTCAAGGGATACATGTCGATCCTTCAAAGATCGAGGCTATCAAGTGCTGGCAAGCACCCACCACACCCATGGAAGTACATCAATTCTTAGGAGTCGCCTGTTACTACAGGCGGTTCATTGAGAATTTTTCAAAAATAGCCCAACCTCTCTCTGGACTGACTCAAAAACAAAAGAAGTTCGATTGGACTGACAAACAGGAGTCAACTTTTCAGCTACTAAAACAGAAACTCTGCAGTACACCTATCTTATCTTTACCCGAAGGCAACGATGACTTCGTGGTATACTGTGATGCTTCACACCAAGGTCTCGGTTGCGTGCTGATGCAACGAGACAAAGTCATTGCTTACGCCTCACGACAACTCAAGGTCCACGAAAAGAATTACACAACTCATGACCTGGAGTTGGGGGCTGTTGTATTCGCCCTGAAAATCTGGAGACATTACTTATATGGTACCAAGTGTACAATCTTCACGGATCACAAAAGTCTCCAACCCATTTTCGATCAAAAGCATCTCAACATGAGGCAACGTCGATGGGTCGAGTTGCTCACTGATTACGATTGCGAGATTCGCTATCATCCGGGCAAGGCAAACGTTGTTGCCGATGCCTTAAGCCGAAAAGAACGAGTGAAACCACTTCGAGTTCGAGCCCTCAGTATGACCATTCACAACGACCTCATCAATCAAACTCTCACCGCTCAACTCGAAGCACTCAAACCAGAAAACTTGATAAACGAGGCCTTACGGGGCATGGACAAACAATTTGAAACCAAACCTAACGGGGCCAAATACTTCTCCAACTGAATCTGGTTGCCTAGTTTTGGAAACCTATGGGACTTGGTGATGGATGAAACTCACAAGTCCAAATATTCTATACACCCGGGTGCCGACAAAATGTATCATGGCATCAAGGAAATGTATTGGTGGCCCAACATGAAAGCTGACATTGCAACCTATGTTAGCAAGTGTCTTACTTGTTCCAAAGTTAAAGCTCAACACCAGAAACCTTCCGGCTTGCTACAACAACCCGAAATACCACAGTGGAAATGGGAGCAGATCACCATGGATTTCATTACTAAACTCCCAAAAACACCTAGCGGTTGCGATACCATTTGGGTGATTGTCGACCGACTCACTAAATCTGCTCATTTCCTAGCTATCAAAGAAACTGACAAGATGGAACGTCTGACACGAAGTGCCCATCTTAATTATCTCTGATAGAGATAGCAGATTTACTTCTCACTTCTGGCAATCCTTACAAAAATCTCTCGGTACTCGTTTGGATATGAGTACTGCATACCACCCGCAAACTGACGGCCAGAGCGAATGAACTATACAAACACCGGAGGATATGCTACGAGCCTGCGTAGTTGACTTCGGTAAAAACTGGGAAAATCACTTACCATTGTGCGAATTCTCGTACAACAATAGCTACCACACCAGCATTAAGGCTGCACCCTTCGAGGCACTCTATGGTCGTAAGTGTCGGTCACCTATTTGTTGGACTGAGGTGGGGGATACACAACTCACCGGTCCAGAAATCATACACGAAACAACTGAAAAGATTGTCGGCATACAAAACCGACTGAAAGCTGCACGTGATCGTTAGAAAAGTTATGCTGACGTGAGACGCAAACACCTCGAGTTCCAAGTTGGGGATCGAGTACTTCTGAAAGTATCGCCTTGGAAAGGCGTCATCTGCTTCGGCAAACGTGGGAAATTGAATCCCAAGTACATTGGGCTATTCGAAATCCTTGAAAGGATTGGCCCAGTGGCATACAGACTGTAGCTACCTCCTGAACTCAGTAGCGTGTACCCTATCTTTCACATTTCTAACTTGAAGAAATGTCTGTCTGATGAGACACTGATTATACCCCTCGATGAGATACACATTGACGAAAAACTACACTTTGTCGAGGAACCCGCGGAAATACTGGACCGAGAGGTCAAACGTTTAAAACAGAGTCGTATTCCCATTCCTAATGTCCGGTGGAATTCGAGGCGTGGTCCTGAATTCACTTGGGAACGGGAAGACCAAATGCGACTGAAGTACCCACACTTGTTCACATACTCTACTCACACCGAAACTTCGAGCTAATTTCGGGACGAAATTCTCCTAACAAGGGGAGAATGTAACACCCGCCAATTGAGGACTTTAATTAGTACCTAAACTACTTGTAATTACATGTGTTTAGTTTTGTAATATTCTAAATATATGTAACATTTTGGTGTAATTACATACACGCTTACGCGATCTGATTAAATCGTGCACTTATGTACCGGACGG
Source organism: Helichrysum umbraculigerum (assembly GCA_949592205.1). Classification (NCBI taxonomy): domain Eukaryota; kingdom Viridiplantae; phylum Streptophyta; class Magnoliopsida; order Asterales; family Asteraceae; genus Helichrysum; species Helichrysum umbraculigerum. The sequence goes on along the minus strand of CATIUR010000003.1, from coordinate 106,411,162 downwards.
GGTCCGACTTTATTTAATATGGACGTTAGTGACAAAATTTATAAATAATGAGGAATTATCCAAATAAACATTGTTTACTATAATATATTACGATAATATATTACACGAATGATGCGTTCTATTACGAATGAGCGGTTTGTTCGCAAGGCGGATCGATGGGTTTTATAATTTATAATTGCTGGGGTCTAAGCGTGACTTACTAATACTGAACCAAAGGCTAGTAGATGGTAAGTATGACCTAGAGTCGTTCTTAAAGAGAAACTGAATTGAAACGGAGGTGATCCAATCAATATTTCTGTTCTAGTAAAGGTTTTAAAAGAGTGCGTTGGGGGTTTTGGTTCAGTTAACTAGGTAAACTAAATAAAGCGAATAAAATGTAATAATAAATCAGATAATAAAAGTAGTATTTGTTGTGAGTTCATTAGCTTATAATGTGGGACGATGAATTTTAGGGAAAACATTTACCAAATTTGGAATGTTCACTAGACTTGGTAGTTTATGGTATAACCAATAGGTTCCCTATTAGTCGGTTATCAACTAATATGTCACGAGGAACTATGGTGTCATGATTCTGATTAAACAGACAATGCTCAACTCTCCACACTCTCCTATGAGGGAGTCAGTGGCCCTTATTATTGAACGCATTCGCTCGTGGGAGAAGGAATAGAGTAGCAAGTCCACAACAAGTCTAACCGTTCTTAATACCATAAAGACTATAAATCCAGCAAACAACTAACTTAGCAAATATGTTCGGACTTAGTTGATCAATTCTCATTAATGAAATTCAAGCATGGTAAGCGAAGGAAAGTGTTGAGGTTTCTTGCGTACCTTACTTTAGATTGCATAGGTTAGGGAAAAGTATCACTTTAAATTGGATTTTAAACTTGCATTTCTTAATACAATTAACAAATCCCTAGGTTTTCGTAAATGGTTATTTAGCCTATAGCCTACCTAATCTAATCTAATCTAAACTAACTAATCTAATTAAAATGCTAATTAAAATGCTGGCGGCTTTTTGCATAAAGTTAAACCCATACCATGTCGGAAAATGCTATGCTAATTAAAATGCTGGCGGCTTTTTGCCTCGTTTCTCGATTTGTGAGTGTTTTCTTCGTTATACGTCCGTTTGCGTTGATTCTTTTTGTGTTGGATTCGTAATTATAAAATGAAGACTTTGATGAAAAGAAATCCCAAAAATATGTCTCCCATCTTTGGATGTCTCATGCGAATCGTTTGGATCTTCCGGCGTACGTAGAATCTTCGTTCTTCGTCCGTTTTTGTTGATTCTTCTTCTGTTGGATTCGTAATTTGAAAGCGAACATCTTGGATGAGATGGATATTGGTGATGGGAACTTTTGTCTTGAAATCTCGTTTTGATGCCTTGAATCTTCAAACGTGCGTGGAATCTTCGTTTTTCATCCGTTTTGCTTGATTTTCATCGTGCAACCTTATTTTGACCATCTTGTCATAATACTATTGATTTGTACTGCTTTTGAGTTAAAATGCCAAGAATCGTTCCAGAATGAGAGAGATATCGGTAATAAAAACGTGACTTTTTAAGCGATATCAAGTATCCCACACTTAGAACTTTGCTTGTCCTCAAGCAAACTCGAGTTTCAAGCATGGTTAAAAGTGAGCAGATAATGAAATATTTTAAGGCGGAACTTTTTACTAAGGGGGTTTTGGAAAATAAAGTATTTGTTCTTTGAAAAAGTAGGGTTGTAATATTTGGGAGCATGCTTTTGATCTTTGATCGTAGATACATGACTAGGCGATCCTCTCAAGGTGGTCACTCAAATCACTCAAAGTGTTTAGGGTTTCCTATTCTATTATATTTATCACTCAGAACGCCAGTCATGTATCGTTTATCGTCATAGGCTTGATCTAGAATCAAATCGTTACCTTTTAAGTGAGCGTGAAGTCGATCTAGCCACAATCATTCTAGGAGAGGGGATGTAGGGTTTTTGGAGTGGAGTGTTGGTGACGTGAGAGGGGGTTGTGTTGGTTTTTCGGGTTTCTTTTTGGTGAAGCGGAAAGCTGAAATTTCTGAATTTTCGGGAGGATTGATGCCTTTTTCTTTTGGGAGGAGTCTTTTTCTCCATTTGACTTTCCTTTCTTCAAATTTTCTTGGATATTTTTCTTTCTTTGACGTCATATCCTTGTGACTTCTCTTCTTTCATCTTTGGAACTTCTTATGAAGTTTGAGGGATGCTTTTGAGTAGGTAAGGGTTAACGTATTTATTTTTGGGTGTATAGATGGGTTCAAGAATGATGTGATTCGATCTCCTTTTTACTCACCAGTTTGGATTCGAAATGCATAACAAGAGCAAGTTCTGATTCTAAATGCATACATCGGCACACTCAAGAATCGAAAAATGAAGCATTAAAAGTGAATGCTTTTTATATGGCTTAAGATACCTCACGAATCAAAAGTTGGGTTGTTGTGTGCTTAGTCATGCGATGCTCTTTATGGGATTACTAAAATATTTTTTTCAAAAGAATTTGTATTTCATTTGTCCTTCTTCCCCAAAGTAAATCATTCTTCGTCTAAAATTTTCCATTTTCAACATACTTTTAACTCGATTTTGAAAATTTTGTTTACTTTTTGGAGAAGCAGGGTCTTATAAAGAGCAACAATTTTAGAATCAAGCATATACCATTATCCATTTAACAGTAGTGCAACTACTGCTATCCCACACTTAAAGGAACATCGTCCTCGATGTTATTCTAAGCTCTGATTGGGGTAAAATCCCACACTTAGGGTTTGAAACATCTAAGACGCATTCTTCTAGTGTGTGTTGGGTTTGAATCTCACACTTAGTGATAAGCATATTGGATATGGAATATTTAAAACGAATGAAAGAGACGGTATAGAAGTACTCCCCGGTAATTGCGGTGTTACTTGGTTTGCATTTGCCGGACTCCGTCTTTCTTGGTGCGCTCTTGATCAAGTCTTTTTGTGATTGGTCTCTTAGGTGTGAACACGTCGGATATGCGATTCTTCGGGTGTTGATGCTTTCTTGCAGGCTGGAGCATGCTTCGTATGATCCGAGTGTGAAAGATAGTCGGAGATTTCATCACTTCTTGGAAAGTTAAATTGCAGAAATGTAAAACAAACACGGGTTGCCTCCCGAGAAGCGCTCTTTTAAAGTCGAGAGCTCGACTTAGTCCTTTCTTCAGATGATGATGTTGGATGCGTCCCTGGTGCTGGATTGGTTACCGTGGTTCCTTGGTAAGCTGTAGAGTGGAGGGAAGTATCGCATGAATTGCTCTATCATGTCGGCAATGAGAGTTGGTGGAGTGGTGGATTCCATCCTAAAGCTTTTGAAGTGATCAGTGGCCAATCTGTCTAGGATTTCCATCCCATAGCTGATGTATCGAACTGCCCTTGTGACCGGTCCGTTAGGGTCAATTCGGGTGCAGGTGTAGGTTCGAACAATCTCACGCTAGGGGTGGTTGCGACCTATCAAGGCGATTAGGGCCATGAACTGAGTCTTCACTTCTTCAAAATCACTAGCCAGAGGGTCTCCTCCAAAGGATCTGGTTGCTTGGCATACTTGTCTGATGAGTTGATGTTGCTCACGGTTGAAGGGAAAATCCGAGTCTATGAAGATAGAGATTAGCTTGCTGAATATTTTGCGATATCCATCACGATAAACATTAAGCTCTACATCTTCTTCAGTGTACATTCCGCGTAGTCGAGTCGTCACGTAAGTTGCTAGGTTGATATGTGACAAGTGCGGAATGAATCTTGGTACCTCACGAGTTTCTTCTTCATATGCTGATTGGTTCAGTTCATCAATTATCAGCTCAACATGATGACCAATGGTGGAATGAATGACGATCCTATAGTTCTCTGAGGCTGTGAGGTGTTCTCCAGTCTCGATGAGATCTAGAAGGGTTCTAAGATCTCCCACCATTCTGATATCGGCATAGTTTTGTGGGTTTCCAGTAGCTCTTTTGATAAGCATCAAATAGATAGTATATTTTATAATAATTTATCCCTATATTTATATACATTTTAGTGTATTTATATGATTTTAGATACTTATTTTGTTAATATTTGCAGAGATGTATTTTAATTAAAGATTGAAGAAAAAGGAACGAGAACAAGTCCAAAACTAAAGAAAATGAAGTACTTGAAGAAAATGAGCTTAAACCTTAAAAAATTGAAGACTAAAATGTTAATATTGAAGAATTGGGCCAGAAGAAATATTAAAATCCATAAAAGAAAAGAAGAAAACCCAAAATGAAGCCCAAACCCGAAGTTGGAAGATTCTGGAATGAAGGTCCAACCGGCGGTTGGATTACCCAACCGGCGGTTGGAGTATTAAAGGATTAAGGCGGTTTTAGACGCGAAGTTGGACCACGACTCAAATTGATCCAACCGGTGGTTGGGAATTCCAACCTGCGGTTGGACTGGCGGTTTTGAAAACTATAAATAGAGGCCTAGTTTAGGTTTAACGATATACGATTCAAGAATACAAAATTCGATCATTAGGGTTTTAGGTCGACTTAAGGTGCGAATTTGGAGGTTAAGGAGCTAGGGTTTGAAGGTTTTTAACCCTAGGAAAAGCTGGTTCGACAATTGCTTCGGTTACTTTATCCTTGTAACTTTAATAACCTTATTGAGTTAATTTATGGATATTGTTTATTTGAATTACTTGTGAATTAGGTTTTCGTTATAATTATTTGAATGAATGTTTATTGAGTTTATTATATGAATTTATGTTTATGTTGGAACTATATTATTGAATGTTTATTATACAAGAATTGTCTATATTATGATATATTAATGATTGTTCTTGACATAGTTAAACTGATTTATATTAAACGAGGATGACCATATTAAGTTTTTATAAATTAAGTGATTGTGTTTATGTCTTGATCTTAACCTTATGCGATAGACGAAGAATAATTCATTAATATAAAGTAATATTGTGATTCACGCCATACAGATGAAATTGTATTAATAAACTGCTGATAGATCTTATTAATTAGTAATACTTTGCGTAACCTTATGATTGTATTGCTATGATGAAGATTAGCTTAACCTTAAGTAATTTTCTACATTAGTAATTCACCAATAATAATAGCCAACAAGCAAATAGACATAAGTAAATATAATAAGTTTAGTAAATAATAGTTTGAATAATTATAATCTTCTATCCAATTGAGTATTCTTAAGTTGTTCCTGAAACTTATCTATTAGAATCTGTATCAAAATATAAATATAAATATGTTCGTTCGGAACTAAAACGTCCCCCTTATCTTGTATATTATTGTACATTGAATCCTTTATTTGTGAATAATTGTAAATAGTTGTAATTAGGAGTAAATAGATAATTAGTTATAATATTAGAATCACGTTTCCTGTGTTCCTTGTGTTCAAATTTGGACTTACTTATAAGCTATATTATACGAACGGGTTAATCTTGCCTGAATTGTGTGATAGTATTATTTAGTATTTTCTTAATTTAAAACTTGTGATTATAATTGCCTATACTTTCACCACATCAAGTTTTTGGCGCCGCTGCCGGGGAACACTTAACCGGTTGGACTTTTTGTTCTATCGGGGAATCGGTTGTATTTTAATTAAACTAATTATTTTCCCTGTATAATTTTTATTTCTAATACTTTGAAAAATCAATACGAAATATCGGCTCACCCATTGAGAATACTGACAAAAACAAAGGTATAAGGAGAGTAAAACCCTACCTCATTGATTTATCATATAAGAGGTAAGGTGCTTCTCGAAAGAAATAGGTTTTTAATAAGCTTCGCGCTGACTTGTTTCTCCGCTTTTGTGTACTATCAATGGAGCTACCGAGATCTATTGACTAGCTTTGTAAAAGAAATTTAACAATTTGACTAAATTTGTGAAAATGTGTAATTATGTAAATGTATCTTATTTGTATAATATGTTTTACTTGTATTATATGTGTTATAAATTAAGTGATAATTTGTGTATACAGAATTCGTTAACTGTTAGTGAAATGGAAAATAAGCAAATGGAAATTTTGAATGGAACTGTGGAATGCAAGGATGTCTGTGTTGATGAACATTCTCTTAGGATATTTGATAACCCTACACTAGATACTATATCTGAAGAAGAGGAAGAGGATTTAGAAAGTATGTCTGAAGAAGAAGGGATTGATTTAGGTATTAGCACTGAGGTTGAAGATACTAATTTAGGAAGTATACCTGTGCCAGTATTTAGTACGAGAGGTGGAATGATTCAGCTTTTAGAAGTTGGAAAGGATGATACAAATTATATTATGGCTGTCATCAGGGCATCTACTATTGACTTTACATCTGAACAAAAATACATAATTGAGAAGATTGAAAAAGAATATGAAGACTGGTATAATCCTAACAGAACTCAGATGGTGAACTATTTTGATAAGTATATAACTGAACTAAAGGATACGCTATATCAGCAAGAAGCTCAAGAGGAAGATTTCTTTGAAGGTCAGAAGATTTTGTATTCATGTGTCTACAGAGCATTGACAAGATACCCGTTTCCTTATTCTGATAAACAAATGAGTTTATTGGAATTCTATAAGAATAAAATGGAATGGGCAACTGGAAATCCAATTCAGATGGCATATATTTGTTTGATAGAAGAATTGCAGGAAGTAATTAGCTTAATGGAACAAAAAGATTATAAGAATTGTAGCACTTACTATGTAGACTGCACGGTTATGTGCAACAAATAATCAATGAATTGCACTATCCAGCACAAGATGAGCAGAGAAGGAAAGTTCCGGATGGGATATCTGAAGTGGCATTAGTTAATGTGGCGAGCTATGTGATTATGGAGCTTAAGTCGATTTTTCATGGGGTGTATCACTTTTGTCATATTGATCTATTTCATTTGGGATTATCTCAAATTTATACGAGAATGAGGAATATGTTTAGATTTTCGGGATTGTTATTTACTGAGAGTCAGAGGGAGTTAATGAAAGGAATGTAATGGGAAATTGAAGAGGTAGTAAGAAACCCTACAACTGGAAAGTATGAAATGTTACATTCAGGATTTTATGGTTTTATGAATGAATTAAGACATAAGCATCAAGAGCGTGAAATTAAGGAAGTAAATGGATGTAAGGTGATTGATGAGGAAGGACAAGTAGCTAAGGCAATAAAGAAAATAATGAGGAAATTTTATGAATTGCAAATTGCAGCTGATGAACATCACCGACATTTAGAAGATTCCTATGCTCAAGTACCAGATATCACTAAAACCATGTTTAGATACTTCTTAAGAATCTTTCCACCTAACCAGAAAATCCCTATAACTTTTATGCTACCAAATGGGTATTATGTTTCACCATTAGCTCGAGAATGAGTTCATCAACCTTGAAGACATTCGCAACATTCTTATTCCTATTTGAGTTTTCATTTTGTTATTAGTTATGATTTCTTTTGATTAGACTTTCGTTATTTGTTTGTTGACAGTTATTAAGTTTTTAATATATTTGTTATTTTAGGAATAATGGTTATTTTCATATATATGTTTAAATGTTATTTCTTTATTAGTATTTACGTGGTTAAATGTTTTCATATTAATCTCGGTTATATTATATGAGGTATGGTACTTTTCAACTTAATAACCATATTTTATGCCTGCATACAAATTCATTTTAAGGTTCATATTGGATTTTATCCTCACTTTTATAAGTTTTTTTTATGAAACCGTGAAATGTTTATAATGTTAGTTTGACAAGTATGAGTTATTTTAGAGGAATTGTTAAAATATTTTAATAAAATAATGGAAGTAGGTATGAAAAATTTAACTATGTTATATGCTTGACTAATAACATACATACCATATTCTTACTTTATTGTTAACTTATTGAATGATTGGTTTTTCTTTGAATATTGATATTATTTTCTTACTAAGGTGTGGATACATTAATCAAGTTTTGGCTTTTATTTAATTGTTCTTTATAGTTAGGATTTTTGGAATCTGAATTGTATATATGTTTTTGCTATAAAGATAATTATTATAAAATGTTTTACTAGATAATGACATGAAATATTTATGATAAGACTTTTAATCAATTATTTGAGAAAAATGAAGTTTGTTCAATAAGTTTAATATTATTAAAAGATTAGTGTGTTAATATTAGAAATATTGTGTGGATACTTAGTAGATTTTAGTTTTAGTTTTTAGGATAGGTTTAAGAAACCATGATCACTAGAAAACGTTGCTACGTAAATTGAATTAAACAGGGCTAATTAAATAAAATATGATAAAGGTCATTCTTTTAAAAGAAATCACTGCTAGAAACCAAACGGCGGCTAACATATTTAATCGGCGGTTGGATACTTTTAAGACTTATGCCAGTAATTGACTTAGTAAATCGGTGGTTGTAGGTACCCAACTAGAGGTTGAATATTGATGTGACGTAAAAAGTCATGTTTTTAAGGGCTTTATCCATCACATTTTGGACCTATCTTTAGTGAAAACATTCCAAAACATTGATTATTTACTAAAATTCACTAAAGTGGTTCAAAAGTAGAAGTTGTGGTAAAAATCACTAAAAACACTCTGAAACCGCACAAAACACAGCATTTTAATTCAAGCAGATTCCTCCACCCTCATTTTCCTGTCAAGACACACCTCCTAACTTCTACCATCTGTTGTATAGGTAAAATCGAGACGGAAAAATCTGGAATCAAGTGAAACGGCCAAAGGACGGAGAAACCACTACGCTTTCAGAGACATTAAAAGTCATTCCGGCAACGCCTGATCCCTACACATCCAATTTCCATGAGATTGGCATCATTAGAAGCGTAACGGAATTATGAAGCCACAGGCGAAAGAATCAGGTCAAACGGACGCGTAATGAAGGAGATACAGACGTTTTAAGCAACGAACGAAATCAGACAGAGCCCGTATACGGCCCCACACACCGTATACGGCCCTTGTGAGACCGTATACGGCCCTTACACCACCGTATACGGCCCCTACAAGGCCGTATACGGCCCTCCTGCCCCATATCGTGCTCCGTTTGCTTGTACGTGCTTCTTCGCGAGTTGTACGTATGATTTGATGCTTGGCCTATAAATAGTGGACACCCCTCACCTCTCAAAACACACCATTTCTATCATTTCATTTCTTCCTTACACTTTCTCTCTCACACACGTCTCTCTCTCTAGTTTCTCTCTCTAAGGGATTTCATCTCTTTAGAATTGAGCTAGTTAGAGAGCTAGTTAGGTAGGGGTAGCTTTTAGCTTTTGTACGGAGTCACTCCAAGACATTGTATTCACGAAGATCTTTCTGTAATAAATTCGTATCAAATTCTATTTATATATCTCTTACTTTCCAGTTTTAAACATGTGTTGCTTTGTTTATGCTTGTTTAGGATTGTATGCTAGATATATAATGTTAGGCTAGACATTTCTTTGTGTTTACTATGATGTAGTTATGTTAGAATAGTCAATATGTTTATGCCATGCTGTTACTCTGCCCCGTGTTACTTTAAACTGTGTATGAACTCATAAACTGAATCTCGAATGTTTATCTATCCAACTTATGCTGTGGTTAGAAGCTTCCTGCTAGAACTTGGCCAATTACTAGCGGTATGTTCTCTACCTATTCTATACTTGATGATCAATAAACTTGGTATGGCTGTGTTCTCTAGATTGAAACAAATCATAAGAGACACGGAGCGTAGGATTAGAGATAGGTTAGATTCATGTTTATCTGTTAGATATCTTTATGAGAACTTTCGGGATATCTATGATCTGATTGTTGGTTATCTGCTATACTTAGGATTATGGTGTTCTATTATATGTCACTCTATTCCATGTTCTTGTTTGATTGTTGCCTTAGGAATGATGCATGCTAGAGTTATCCTCCTGGTTCATATCAGTAACTGTATGATTAGGTTTTCAGACACAGAATATTGGTTTACACAGTAGATTAACATGCATGGAATAGTTGTTATGATTTATATCTGTAATGCCGAACAATTTAACTGATCGTTAGCCCGACTATCCCAACTTTGTCCGCGGGATTATCCCCGTTCGTGTTCTTGTTCAATCAACAATTCACGCTACGATACAGACGTCTCTGATGACTGTGACTGGGGACCAGAATTCGAGGATAGTCGTCGGTTAAATTGGTCTGTACATTTGGGAGAACTTCCGGTGTATTTGACTTCTATAACTGCTATCCACGTGACATGTTATTTATCTGATTGCGGACAACTCTACGTTAGATATTTAATAGGCTCGTAGTTGTAGCTCATTAGGATATAGGAAATCTGCGAAAGTAATGTGGAACCCTAATTAATGTAACGGAAAAACCGTAAAATGCCCTATTACTCGGTATAGTGCTGGAAACACCAATTGGTGGAATACAAACGTATGGAAGCTGTGGAACGGTCGTAGGTACAATACTTTGCATTAATTATGTTTCTATCCTCTCCGGATTAGTCATCACATCTAGTAGCCTTACCCTTGACTATTCATCAATAACACATAACGAAATCATAGTAAACACTCGCTTATCCTCTGTTGTCCGAGTCTCCGTACAAACCTCTCTTGTTTTATTTTCTTTATTTAAATTAGTATTTAGTTATAAAAACCAAACCTATCCAAAAGCTTTTAAAAACCCTAGCTGAATCTCCAAAGATAATTAAACTTCCTAGACTCCCAAGCCCGTTGTAGTTTGAAGAACGACACCTGAGTCATACATACCGCTTACTGCCCTTTTAGGTCTGTCAGTAGTATACAGCTTAGGATTCCCCTGCTATATAAATTTAAAACACCCTGTCCGCGCATCCTGGTTGGGAGGTTGAACGACCGGATTAAAACCCGTCCGACAGCTGGGACCGCGACAAGTTTTTGGCGCCACTGCCGGGGACTACAACGACCGATTTTAGGAATTTAGTTATCTTAGTTATTTAGCGACCCTTACGGAAGATCAATATCATCCGGAAGTTACAATTTTATCCCTAGGTTAGTTAGTTTTTAATTTCCCATCCTTGGTTAAACCTATCCTTTCCAAAACCGTATTTTCTTCTAAAACAAGTTGTGACGAATCGTATCACTCTTGCCTCATCAATCCAACCACTGCTAGAGGGACGAGGAGGACCAATCGTATCACCAACCGATGAAACCCTTGAAATCAGACCACACTTCATTAAATTACTTAAATCTCAGTGTCAGTTTCATGGTCTTTCGGTTGAAAATCCAAACGCCCATCTTAACAAGTTCATCAACCTTTCCGACTCTTTTGAACAAACTGGATCCAGTGTCAAAGTCACCCGACTTCACCTGTTTCCTTATTCTTTAGCTTTCCGAGCTCAGACATGGTTCTATGAACTCGAACCCAATTCGATGCATACATGGGAGGAGATGGCTACTAAGTTCTTAGCTAAGTACTTCCCTCCTTCCCTACAAACCAAGCTCAAAAATGAAATCGTTAACTTTCGTCAAGAAACTACTGAATCATTAAGCTCAGCTTGGGAACGCTTTAAGAATCTGCTTGGAAGATGTCCGAATCATCAGTTGGCTGAAACGAATCTGGTCCGCACATTCTACAACAGTCTGAATCCTCATCACCAACAAACCCTCGATGCTGCTTCATCCGGAAATTTCATGCTACATACTTCAGAAGAAGCCTGGAAGTTGATTGAGACGATAACGATGCACTAACATGACTTGGAGTTTGATGAATCAACCTCGGAAAACAAGGATACTTCTGCTCAAGCCTTAGATACTTTAAGAGCTCAACTCGAATCCATCTCTAAAGTTGTCAGGGATATGCAAGACTCTTCCAAATCTAAGAAGCAACCTCAACGGCTCTTCTCATGCTCGAAGCCCAAGGAAGATGTTCTCGCCACATCTGGAACCACTGATCAAATCATTCATTCAAAACCTTTCACTCAGCGGTTATCCAAACAACCTATCTCTCATTTGTTAGTTCCCTCTACACCCTCTACTTCTGCTCAATTGTCTTCTCGTCTAAACAATTCAATTTTCAATAACTTCATGGTTGAGCAAAACAATAAAAACAAACAAATCGTTGATTTTCAAAACCAAATTGATTATTTGCTCAGAATTTCAAATGATTTAATTAAGAACATGGAGGATAATGTTAAAAGATTGTTTTTAAAAGTTGAGGAGAAGCAAATGAAAGAAGCAATTTACAATGATGACATCCTTGTAGTCACTAGAGGGGGGAAAGAGACTAAGAATGAGAAATCGGTAGATATTTCTTTAGATGAACCTTCTAGTTCTTCTCTACCCACTGATTCGGTACCTGTTGACATTCCTGTCACTTCTCCTGAACCAGAATCTTCCAAAACCCCAGAAGTAGTTAAACCAACACGGATACCTTTCCCTGGTAGGCTTAAGAAAGAGAAACAAGAAGCCCAGTTTGGAAAATATCTAGAGATGTTCAAAAGCCTACACTTAAACGTTCGATTATTAGATGCTTTAGTTGAAATGCCTAGTTGTGCCAAATTCTTTAAAGAACTTATATCCAACAAGGAAAAACTTAGACAAATAGTTAACTTGCCCTTAGATGCAGAATGCTCTTTAATTATGCAACAAGGACTGCCCCCAAAGCTAGGAGACATTGGCCGTTTCACTATTCCTTGTTACCTTCAGGATGTTCAAATAAGTAACGCCTTAGCTGACTTAGGAGCTAGTGTAAACCTTATGCCATACTCGCTTTATAGGAAACTAGGATTAAGCGAACTTTTACCAACCCGTATGACCATCCAATTAGCTGATATATCAGTTAAACTCCCTGGTGGAATTGCTGAAGATATTATGGTACGTGTTGATAAATTCGTCTTTCCTGTTGATTTTGTTGTTATGGATATTGAGGAAGACACTCAGGTACCACTCATCCTTGGCAGACCTTTCCTAAATACTGCCAAGGCCGTCATTGACGTGAATGAAAAATCTTTAAAACTTAGAGTGGGAACTGAGGAAGTCACCTTCAATGTCGATAAACTAATGAAACTTCCAATGGGAGAAGACCTTGGTCTTGTAGATTCTATGCAGGAAATAATTGAATAACACTTGGAAGAAATCCTCGCAGTAAGCAGCATTAATCCCCTTCCGAACACTGTCATCACAACAAGGAAAATCTGTGAAGAAAGTGCGGGTCTATGCTCAGCTATCTCGGATCCATCCATTGCATCAAAGGAAGTGTTATTTCCTTTAAAGAATTCCAACTTACAGCCCAACAGATTTATCACTGCTGTACCACTTGGACATGGCACTCCGGTCACTCTCTTGAGAAGAAACCCTAATTCCGAAGTTCCTGATTCATCTATCTCAAAAGAAGAAATTCTGAAGACTCTCAAGGAAATGGAGTCAATGCTTAAACCATCCGATCCGCAACTCTTTGAAAGTTGTGAAAACTTGAATCCAGAGATTACTTTTAGCACATCTTCTTCAGCTCAATCTCAGAGATTCGCATTCACAGAAGACAACAAAGAAATAATCACTAAAGATAATGCAGTCTCTCAATCTTCCCAAGTAAAATACGAGCTGAGAAAGGATGAGCTTTCCAACAATACAGAATGGGTTGAAATAGCATCAGCCGACATTCCAGAGGCACCTGCAGTTGAGTCAGATTATCAGACGATGTACGATGAGCTTAAAAGAGACGAAATTGCTAGGATGAAACCTTCCACTGAAGAACCACCCGAATTGGAGCTGAAGGAACTTCCCTCACACCTTGAATATGCTTTTCTAGAAGGAACTTCGCACTTACCAGTTATAATATCTAAAGATCTGAAGCCTGAAGAGAAAGCACTACTCATTGAGGTTCTAAAGTCACATAAGAAAGCGATTACATGGAAAATCTCTGACATACAAGGGATCAGCCCAAATTACTGCACTCACAAGATCTTAATGGAAAATGACTTCAGGCCTTCTATTCAAAGGCAAAGCAGAGTTAACCCAAAGATTCAAGACGTGGTGAAAAAGGAGGTTATCAAACTCTTGGATGCTGGTTTAATTTACCCTATTTCAGATTCCCCATGGGTCAGTCCAGTTCAAGTCGTCCCAAAGAAAGGAGGCATGACGGTCATCGCTAACGAAGATAACGAGTTGATTCCAACACGAACCGTCACCTGTTGGAGGGTATGTATCGACTATCAGAAACTCAATGAAGCTACACGCAAAGATCACTTCCCTCTACCATTCATTGATCAGATGCTTGAAAGATTGTCAGGAAATGAATTCTATTGCTTCCTCGATGGTTTCTCTGGCTATTTTCAGATACCTCTCGATCCAAAGGACCAAGAAAAGACGACGTTCACTTGTCCATACGGAACCTTTGCCTACCGACGGCCTTTTGGCTTATGTAATGCACCGGTGACATTTCAAAGATGCATGGTAGCAATCTTCCACGACATGATTGAACAATGCATGGAAGTGTTCATGGATGATTTTTCAGTTTTCGGAGATTCGTTCACCACTTGTCTTTCTAACTTGAATAAGATGCTCACCCGATGTGAAGAATCAAACCTGGTTCTGAATTGGGAAAAATGCCATTTCATGGTAAAAGAAGGCATAGTTTTAGGACACCGTATATCCAAAGCTAGAATTGAAGTTGACAAAGCAAAAGTCGAGACTATCTCAAAACTTCCACCACCCACCTCTGTCAAAGCCATCCGAAGTTTTCTAGGACACGCCGGGTTCTATCGTCACTTTATCAAAGATTTCTCTAAGATATCCCGACCAATGACTCATCTCCTCGAGAAGGATACTCCGTTTGTCCTTACAGATGAATGTCTCCAGGCCTTCGATCATCTGAAAGATCTGCTTGTTCATGCACCGATCATGGTTGCTCCAGATTGGAGTCTCCCATTTGAAATCATGTGCGACGCCAGTGCTTTCGCAGTCGGAGCAGTTCTGGGACAGCGGAAGGAGAAGCAGTTTCAACCAATATACTACGCCAGCAAAACGCTCACTGACGCCCAAGAGAATTATACGACCACAGAGAAAGAGCTGCTAGCGATAGTATTTGCTTTTGATAAATTTTGTTCTTATCTAATCTTGTCCAAAACTATTGTCTTTACAGATCACTCAGCTCTGAAATATCTTTTTAAGAAGCAAGATGCTAAACCTCGCCTTCTACGATGGATTCTACTCCTTCAAGAATTCGACATCGAGATCAAAGACAAAAAGGGAGCAGAAAACGTCGCGGCGGATCATCTCAGCCGATTAGAAAATCCTTCAATGGATAAGCTGCATGAGAAAGACATTCAAGACCAGTTTCCAGAAGAACAGCTCATGCATGTTGGTAAGTAAATGATCCCTGGTATGCTGACTATGCCAATTATTTGGTGGGAAAAGTCGTACCTAAAGGAATGCCAACCTCTCGAAGACAAAAATTCTTCCGCGATATAAAATATTACTATTGGGACAACCCTTTCCTCTTTAAAGTTTGCCCTGATCAAATCATTAGAAGATGCGTTGATGGGAAAGAGGTAGAACATATCTTACACCAAAGCCACCATGGACCTACTGGAGGACATCATGGAACCAACATGACCGCAAGAAAAGTGTACGATGCCGGCTTTTTCTGGCCAACCATATTTCGAGATGCGTACGATCTGGTAAGACGCTGCGATATCTGCCAAAGACAAGGCAATATAACAGCCCGGAATGAAATGCCACTACCAAACATCCAGGCCGTGGAAATCTTCGATATCTGGGGATTAGATTTCATGGGACCGTTCCCTAAATCTAACGGTAAAGAGTACATCTTGGTTGCAGTCGACTACGTCTCCAGGTGGGCCGAGGCCCAAGCTCTCCCAACAAATGACGCCAAAGTAGTAACCAAATTTCTCAAAAAGCTATTCAGTCGATTTGGGACTCCAAAAGCAATAATCAATGATCGTAGTACACACTTTTGCAACGTTCAATTCATGAAACTTCTGCAACAATATGGTGTCACTCACAAGACGTCAACATCTTATCACCCCCAGATAAATGGGCAAGCTGAGGCAACAAATCGAGCTTTAAAAAGAATCTTGGAAAGACTGTTGGTAATCATGGCTACAAATGGGCTGAAAAATTAGATGATGCATTGTGGGCATTCAGAACCGCCTATAAAACACCATTAGGAACCACACCGTATCGTCTAGTTTATGGCAAGGCATGTCACTTACCAATTGAGCTGGAGTATAAGGCATACTGGGCTTTGAAGAACTGCAACTTAGATATTTCTACAGCTGGAGCAAATAGACGAATGCAGTTGAACGAGTTAGCCGAACTAAGGGATCAGGCATATGACAGTTCGTTAAGCTTCAAGGAACGAACTAAGAGAATTCACGATGCTAAGCTGAGGCCCTCAAGATTCAAAACAGGAGATAAGGTGCTACTTTTCAACTCGCGATTCAAGAAATTCTCTGGAAAGTTTAGAATCAGGTGGAGCGGACCATTCATAGTTTCAAAGGTATTTCCTTACGGTGCTGTCGAACTCGAAGCACCTGAAGGTAAATTTAAGGTTAATGGTCACCGCTTAAAGCATTACTTCGAAGACTTTCCCATCAGGGAAGATGTCTTTATCTTTGAACCACCGTGAGTCGACAGAAAGGTACAAAGAGTCAAGCTAGAGACTCGTAAAACAAGCGCTCTTGGGAGGCACCCCAAGCCTATCTTTAATTCTGCTATTTTATTTTTTTCTTAGTTTATTTTTATTAAGTATGGTTGTCTTTGAACCAATAAAATTGCAGGCTTGCCACTTATCTGACTTCGAATTGCAAAATCTGAGATAAGTGTTATTCATTTACTATCACTGTTAGCACTACCTGTTTATTTTATCTTGTTTCAGGATGGACGCTGTTGACGCTGATCATGTAGCTGCGAGACCACGCAGACGACACAGACCTCATAGACGCAGAGCACAGAGAGCGGCTATGCTGACCATCACTGAGGAGGACCTGCCTGATGTTCCAATCACTCACGAGGAGTTGCCCGATGAGAGGCCCTCATCACCTTTGCCAGCCCCCGTACCTACTTTCGAGTACGGTATCACTACGGCTGACCCAGCTGCTTCGTGGGCCCTCTTCCGGACACTCTCCATCCAGCATGACATCATGTCCTCTATCTGTGAGCAGCTCGAGATTCCGAGACCTGCTGCCATTCCCTACAGGCTTGAACCAGATCCGGGACCATCTCGACCTCCATGGTCCTTCTTTCCTCCTGCAGATCTACCTGTTGTCTCTACTGCCGGGCCTTCCACTGGTCCCACTGCTGCAGCTGTTGATCCTGATCCAGCATTGCCCACAGGATTTACATCACCAGATCGCAGCCTCACAGAGCAGCTTTTGGCTACTTTTGATGCTCACACTTCTGTTTCCCCCACTTCCACTGACGAGATTGTGAGTCAGCCTATGGCTACTATGGATTTTTCCATTCCATCTTTGACTTCTGTTTTCGACAGAGAAGCTGAGGCAGAGTTTGATCCTGACACTGATGACCTACTTGATGATTACTAGACTTTATCTTTATTATTTACTTTCTGTATTATGACTCTGTACTTACGCTTTAGACCTGCTACCTAGATGAGATTCTATGATATATGTGTTGATGTTTATTGCAGAATTCAGCTTTGTGTGGAATGGATGATCTTAAAAGAGCCTGGTCCTTAAAATCCAGCAATTCACTAGCACCACTCCTGCACAAACCTGGTCTATTCCAGTAAACTCAATGGGGAGTCTCTCTGTTCCTTTTTCCTTGTCTCAATTTTGTTTTACTATGCCTATGTTAGTGTATTTTATTTCTGTGCTTCATCCTGAACTTATCACTAAGTGTGGGATTCCAGCACAAATTAAACACTTGAGAAACATCTACTTACATGTTCAAACTCTAAGTGTGGGATTTTACTAGTAAAATCTCTACTCAAGAGAACATTAGGGACAATGTTCCTCTAAGTGTGGGATGGCAAGTATAGAATACCTTAAATGGTGATTTTTATGTCCAACAGCAATCTTTCTCTCAAATTTTTTCAAAAATAAGGTCAAATTTTTTCAAAATTAATGAGTCTAACTCAGTTTTTGAGTCTCAGATACTACTGAGAGAAACCATTTTCAAATTATAAGTATGATATTTCTAAAAGCCTAAAGGAAATAAGGTAGAAATTGCTTAACCAAGAAGTGATAATTAAAGGAGCATGACTAGACACATACAACCCTTTGCAGTGAGGTATCTTGAGCCCAAAAGCATTCATCTTTAATGCTTCACTTTCATTTCTTGTGTGTGTGCCGATGTCTGTATCTCTGAATTAGAACTTGCTCTTGACATACGCTTCGAGACCATATTGGTGTGTACCGTACGCGGTATAGGTGCAATTAAATGACCTTGACATTCCTTAGGACTTAACCCATTTCTTACATATCTTTTTAAGCCCAAAACCCTTTTCCGATACTCATTTTCAGTATCGAAGATCCGCCTAGTATACCCTGTTGAGCCTAAACCTTTCGTTTCTTCAAAACCCTAATTATCACCCACTTCCCAAAAATACCCCCCAAACTTATCTTGAAATTTATGAGGTTATGAAGAACATCTTTTAGAATATCCGTTTCAAATATCCTACTCATTCGTGTTCTCCAAAATCAAGCTTCTCGAAAATAGTGCGGGAAAATTAGCACGCTATAGAGCCAAAAAGGACGATGGTGCGGGAAAATAAGCACATGGAAAAGAATCAAAATGATCAAGATAGAAGAAAGGATTTCTGAAGATCTCAAAAATCTAAATTCTTCCTTGGAAATTCTCTGAAAAAGAAAAGACAAAAGAAGAAAAAGAAAAGAAAAAAAAATAAAAAAAAATAGCTCCACAAATAAAGCTGAAAGTTTCAAAGCATAGCTCCTCATGAAAAATCTGACGAAAGCTAAATCAGCCACCAATTCTCCATTCTACTCCGTTCTAAATAAAGTTGTTCATAATCTCAGTGATTTTAGGATAAGCTGAACACCCTCACAACCAAACGAACCACTATCCATACCCTTCACCCTCACCAACCATTACAACCCTCCGAATGTCTTGAGATAATTAGCACCGTTCTCACCTAAGTGGTGGAGATCCGATTC
Organism: Helichrysum umbraculigerum; assembly: GCA_949592205.1. Taxonomy (NCBI): domain Eukaryota; kingdom Viridiplantae; phylum Streptophyta; class Magnoliopsida; order Asterales; family Asteraceae; genus Helichrysum; species Helichrysum umbraculigerum. The sequence goes on along the minus strand of CATIUR010000003.1, from coordinate 106,392,083 downwards.
TCGATCAAGCCTATGACGATGAGTGCAGCATGACTGGCTATTTTGAGCGATTTTGTTTGAGCTAGATTGATAGGAAACCCGATACACATTGAGTGAATTGAGTGACCACCTTTAGTGAGATCGCCTAGTCATGTGTACTCCAAGATCATGAGATTTGGATGTATGCCTAAGAGAGTCTCTTCTTGTTTATGGAAGGATCATCTTATCTTTCTTCACACTTTTAGAGTAATTTGCTTATATGAGAAAGTGCTAATCTTAGGAAATATTCTTTGACTCACCCATAAAAACATGACCTAAATATATTTTTTCAGAGAGTTGTTGCTTGAGGACAAGCAACGTCTAAGTGTGGGATAACTTGATGTGACGTAAAAAGTCATGTTTTTAAGGGCTTTATCCCTCACATTTTGGACCTATCTTTAGTGAAAACATTCCAAAACATTGATTATTTACTAAAACTCACTAAAGTGGTTCAAAAGTAGACATTGTGGTAAAAATTACTAAAAACACTCTGAAACCGCACAAAACACAGCATTTTAATTCAAGCAGATTCCTCCGCCCTCATTTTCCTGTCAAGACACGCCTCCTAACTTCTACCATCTGTTGTATAGGTAAAATCGAGACGGAAAAATCTGGAATCAAGTGAAACGGCCAAAGGACGGATAAACCACTACGCTTTCAGAGACACTAAAAGTCATTCCGGAAACGCCTAAGCCCTACACATCCAATTTCCATGATATTGGCATCATTAGAAGCGTAACGGAATTACGAAGCCATAGGCGAAAGAATCAGGTCAAACGGACGCGTAACGAAGGAGATACGGACGTTTTAAGCAACGAACAAAATCAGACAGAGCCCGTATACGGCCCCACACACTGTATACGACCCTTGTGAGACCGTATACGGCCCTTACACCACCGTATACGGCCCCTACAAGGCCATATATGGCCCTCCTGCCCCATATCGTACTCCGTTTGCTTGTACGTGCAGCTTCGTGAGTTGTACGTACGATTTGATGCTTGGCCTATAAATAGTGGACACCCCTCACCTCTCAAAACACACCATTTCTCTCAGTTCTTTTCTTTCTTACACTTTCTCTCTCACACACATCTCTCTCTCTAGTTTCTCTCTCTAAGGGATTTCATCTCTCTAGAGTTGAGCTAGTTAGAGAGCTAGTTAGGTAGGGGTAGCTTTTAGCTTTTGTACAAAGTCACTCCAAGACATTGTATTCGCGAAGATCTGTCGTTAATAAATTCGTATCAGGTTCTATTTATATATCTCTTACTTTCCAGTTTTAAACATGTGTTGCTTTGTTTATGCTTGTTTAGGATTGTATGCTAGATATATAATGTTAGGCTAGACATTTCTTTGTGTTTACTATGATGTAGTTATGTTAGAATAGTCAATATGTTTATGCCATGCTGTTACTCTGCCCGTGTTACTTTAAACTGTGTATGAACTCATAAACTGAATCTCGAATGTTTATCTATCCAACTTATGATGTGGTTCGAAGCTTTCTGCTAGAACTTGGCCAATTACTAGCGGTACGTTCTATACCTATTCTATACTTGATGATCAATGAACTTGGTATGGCTGTGTTCTCTAGATTGAAACAAATCATAAGAGACACGGAGCGTAGGATTAGAGATAAGTTAGATTCATGTTTATCTGTTAGATATCTTTGAGAGAACTTTCGGGATATCTATGATCTGATTGTTGGTTATCTGCTATGCTTAGGATTATGGTGTTCTGTTATATGTCACCCTATTGCATGTTCTTGTTTGATTGTTGCCTTAGGAATGATGCATGCTAGAGTTATCCTCCTGGTTCATATCAGTAACTATATGATTAGGTTTTCAGACATAGAATATTGGTTTACACAGTAGATTAACATGCATGGAATAGTTGTGATGATTTATATCTATAATGCTGTATAATTTAACTGATCGTTAGCCCGACTATCCCAACTTTGTCCGCGGGATTATCCCCGTTCGTGTTCTTGTTCAATCAACAATTCACGCTATGATACAGACGTCTCTGATGACTGTGACTGGGGACCAGGATTCGAGGATAGTCGTCGGTTAAATTGGTCTGTACATTTGGGAGAACTTCCGGTGTATTTGACTTCTATAACTGCTATCCACGTGACATGTTATTTATCTGATTGCGGACAACTCTACGTTAGATATTTAATAGGCTCGTAGTTGTAGCTCATTAGGATATAGGAAATCTGCGAAAGTAATGTGGAACCCTAATTAACGTAACGGAAAAACCGTAAAACGCCATATTACTCTGTATAGTGCTGGAAACACCAATTGGTGGAATACAAACGTATGGAAGTCGCGGAACGGTCGTAGGTACAATACTTTGCATTAATTATGTTTCTATCCTCTCCGGATTAGTCATCACATCTAGTAGCCTTACCCTTGACTATTCATCAATAACACATAACGAAATCATAGTAAACACTCGCTTATCCTCTATTGTCCGAGTCTCCGTACAAACCTCTCTTGTTTTATTTTCTTTATTTAAATTAGTATTTAGTTATAAAAACCAAACCTATCCAAAAGCTTTTAAAAACCCTAGCTGAATCTCCAAAGATAATTAAACTTCCAAGACTCCTAAGCCCGTTGTAGTTTGAAGAACGACACCTGAGTCATACATATCGCTTACTGCCCTTTTAGGTCTGTCAGTAGTATACAGCTTAGGATTCCCCTGCTATATAAATTTAAAACACCCTGTCTGCGCGTCCTGGTTGGGAGGTTCAACGACCGGATTAAAATCCGTCCGACAGCTGGGACCGCGATAAATACTTTTTGGCTTTATTTGTAGAAAAACTGAATAGCAGTAGTTTCATAAGTTTTTATCACACAATAAGCCCATAGAAAATAATAGTATGTGTTTATATAAATCTGGATTATCTTTAATTTGTGTTATTCATTTTAATATTTGGTAAGTTTAATTTGTTTGCCTGTTTATTTTTAGAATACCATTGCCACTTTTCGAAGTTGGTATGATATAGTACAGCTGAAAAATGCATTGAAATTGAAATTTTTGAAAATTTAATAAGTTTATCTTATTAAATATGAACTTTGTGGGTATGTTCCCTGGAAACCCTCACGAGACTATAACTCGTCCACTTGGGATACCGAGGGGTTTAAAGGCTTATTGCATATGCTAAATGCAATCGTGATTAACTACGAAAGTGTGGATGTTGTATATTATTTTTCAAGAGATCAAAGAATCAACCAAGCAGATTTTTCTTAGCCAATGATAAAATTTATAATTTCAGTCAGGGGAGTTTTCTGTTCTATTTTTCTTTCCCTTACTCACTTTTGTTTATCAATTTTTATACAATGAGGGCATTGTATAATTTAAGTGTGGGGATAGGGTTCGTAAGAAAAAAATTTTCTTTAATTATTCATTTAAGTTTCTATTGTTCTTAAATTTTATTAAAAATTTAAAAATTTTAAGTGAATAACTAAGTATTTATTAGTTAGAATATTTTTGTTAAAAGTTTTGTTTTGTATTTAAAAAGTTTAGACTTTAATGTGGATTAACTGTTTTGTATATATAACGTAAGCTACTTAAATAAGGAGTAGTATATAGTTATGTGATATGATGTACTAATAAGCAATCTATATGAAGATTTCTGAATTTTAATAAATTAATTAACTAACTTGTTTATTATTTTATGATACATAATATGATGTATGACAGAAAAAGTCTTAAATTTTAAATTTATTATACAATAATTTTATATATCTTTTTACTTATGTAGAAACATTTGGGGGTATATATTGATGGTTTCCTCTGTTATACGAAAGTATAGACCTGGTCTCTATTAATATATACTTAAAAATTAAGCAAACACAAGTAAAAAGTACTTGAAAAGTCTTAAAAATAAAAGATACCTAATGAGGTCGCCAAAAATGGTTTGACCAAGTCTGGTTTTGCTTAAACCTGAATCAAGTTATGTCGCTCTGTTGCATGAAAATGCAGAGCTGTCACCAATGTCTTGATTCTTAAAAATGTATTTTATATATTAATTGGGAATATAAAAGAAAATTGTATAATTAAATTTAAAAGTATATCATATATGGAAATCATAAGTAATATACATACTAACAATAAAGAGTATATTCAGAAAAATGAATATAGATTGTTTAAAGTGGACAATTATATTAGTCATCATTCATGAGATATATATTACACAAATAATAATAATTTTATTTATACATTATAGTTATCCATGTTAATTAAATTGTTTAAATTTTTAATTTATGAAACAGGTTTTTAGTATTGGTATTCTGATTTTTAAATATTAGTTTGATGCTTATTTTAAATTTTATTCAGTATTCTACTTGAGGACAAGCAGAACTTAAGTGTGGGGATATTTGATAAGCATCAAATAGATAGTATATTTTATAATAATTTATCCCTATATTTATATACATTTTAGTGTATTTATATGATTTTAGATACTTATTTTGTTAATATTTGCAGAGATGTACTTTAATTAAAGATTGAAGAAAAAGGAACGAGAACAAGTCCAAAACTAAAGAAAATGAAGTACTTGAAGAAAATGAGCTTAAACCTTAAAGAATTGAAGACTAAAATGTTAATATTGAAGAATTGGGCCAGAAGAAAGATTAAAATCCTTAAAAGAAAAGAAGAAAACCCAAAATGAAGCCCAAACCCGAAGTTGGAAGATTCTGGAATGAAGGTCCAACCGGCGGTTGGATTACCCAACCGGCGGTTGGAGTATTAAAAGATTAAGGCGGTTCCAGACAGTTGGACCAGGACTCAAATTGATCCAACCAGTGGTTGGGAATTCCAACCGGCGGTTGGACTGGCGGTTTTGAAAACTATAAATAGAGGCCTAGTTTAGGTTTAACGATATACGATTCAAGAATACAAAATTCGATCATTAGGGTTTTAGGTCGACTTAAGGTGCGAATTTGGGGGTTAAGGAGCTAGGGTTTGAAGGTTTTTAACCCTAAGAAAAGCTTGTTCGACAATTGGTTCGGTTTCTTTATCCTTGTAACTTTAATAACCTTATTGAGTTAATTTTTGGATATTGTTTATTTGTATTACTTGTGAATTAGGTTTTCGTTATAATTATTTGAATGAATGTTTATTGAGTTTATTATATGAATTTATGTTTATGTTGGAACTATATTATTGAATGTTTATTATACAAGAATTGTCTATATTATGATATATTAATGATTGTTATTGACATAGTTAAACTGATTTATATTAAACAAGGATGACCATATTAAGTTTTTATAAATTAAGTGATTGTGTTTATATCTTGATCTTAACCTTATGCGATAGACGAAGAATAATTCATTAATATAAAGTAATATTGTGATTCACGCCATACAGATGAAATTGTATTAATAAACTGCTGATAGATCTTATTAATTAGTAATACTTTGCGTAACCTTATGATTGTATTGCTATGATGAAGATCAACTTAACCTTAAGTAATTTTCTACATTAGTAATTCACCAATAATAATTGTCAACAAGCAAATAGACATAAGTAAGTATAATAAGTTTAGTAAATAATAGTTTGAATAATTATAATCTTTTATCCAATTGAGTATTCTTAAGTTGTTCCTGAAACTTATCTATTAGAATCTGTATCAAAATATAAATATAAATTCGGAACTAAAATGTCCCCCTTATCTTGTATATTATTGTACATTGGATCCTTTATTTGTGAATAATTGTATATAGTTGTAATTAGGAGTAAATAGATAATTAGTTACAATATTAGAATCACGTTTCATGTGTTCCTTGTGTTCGAATTTGGACTTACTTATAAGTTATATTATACGAACGGGTTAATCTTGCCTGAATTGTGTGATAGTATTATTTAGTATTTCCTTAATTTAAAACTTGTGATTATAATTGCCTATACTTTCACCACATCATCTTTCAAGATGGGTCCTCATGGATGCTAGTGTAGCCTTCTGACTTGCTGAATAGGGAAAAGCTGATCCGGCCAAAGCACAATATACTTTTTGGTATATCTGCTTTTGGCTGCTGCAGAACTCGACTTCTCCCATTGGGTAGTTGGGTCTTTCGGGCTGTTGAGCTTCTCCGGTGACTTGTTCTTGAAGGGAATCGGATAATTCTTGAATATGTCTGAGTAGAGTGTTGGGTACTGTTTCTCCATAATTGGCCAAGTATGAATCGTACTCTCGTTCAATTTGCCTTATCAGGTGTCTCTGGGCGGTGGTGTAGTTGTTAGTTGATTCTTTGATAGCCTCCACAATGATGAGTACATCATCATTTTCATCAATCAGATCAATCATCTCTTCATGAGTGTCGATGAGGGGAATTTCTAGTCTTTCAGTTGTGATGACGGGAGTGTTTGGTGGAGCAAGAGGAGTTTGTGGAATAGAGCGTTCATCGAGAGTGACGTCGATGCATTCGCCGTCAAATTCGACTTCATCTTCAGAATCTTTGTCACGTGAATCTGGAAATTGGTGGAATTCTTCATCTGAGGGTGCATTGTTGAAAGGTTGGGTGCTGTCTACTTTGATGGTTCTGAATTCCGTGGTTGTATTTTGAAGGTTCTCTTCAACAAATCCTCCTTTTTGACGTGCCTTATATGCAGAGATTCTTTGTAGGAGTTCAACATACAGGTCTGGGTGCTTTGATGATTGGAGTTCTTTTTCAAAATTATCTATGTCTCGGAGTCGGGTTCGAGTGAAAGGTTTAGAAGGATCGAGATAGGAGTTAAGAATGTTCCCCATCCTTCGGAGATGAATGGATTTGAGTTCTTGACGGAGGGTTTCATAATCAACGGATTCTTCTGATGAAGTGTAATCATCGTAGCTTTGTATTTTATTTACTTTGGCCATTTGCGGTGAATCAATTTGTTCTTCATCTTCCTCCATTTCTTCTCCTCCTCTTCAGGTTCTTCTTCTTCCATTTCTTCCGTTCGTGCATCTTCCTCAGTGGGTTCTTCCTCTTCTTCATCAGATTCTGATTCGTCCTCGTCGGATTCTTCATCTCCTCCACGTCTTTATACTCCTCGTCCTCGTCTCGGTCAGTTTCAGTGTCATAGATCAAGGTTGTTGGTCGAGTGAAACATCGTTCTTCTTCGGATTCTGCTTCGTCATTGGAGCAAATTCTGCCTGTTGATATAGCATAGCACTCTTCTTGTTCTGGTGTACATTCCGGTTGGTCGATCTTGTAAGTGATGCTTTCACCATGTGCTCATAGAACAATCGTGTGGTTGTACACATCAATTACTGCTCTAACTGTGTTCATGAATGGTCTTCCAAGGATAATCGGGATGTTTATGTCCTCGTGGATATCCACTACCACGAAATCCGTCGGAAAGAAGAATTTGTTAACTTGAACTAAGACGTTCTCAGCTATTCCTTTTGAGTATCTAACAGATTGGTCAGCTAGCTGGAAAGTCATCTTAGTGGGTTTCAGATTTTCAAATTCTAGCCTCTTAAACAGGGAGTAGGGCATAAGGTTAATGCTAGCTCCAAGGTCGGCTAAGGCGCTTATATCTCCGGATTGGTAAATAGAACAAGGGAGTGTGAATCTACCGGTGTCTCCTAGTTTTTCGGGAAGGCTATTCTTAAGTAGGGCTGAGGTTTCAGAACTAAGGGGAATGTTGTTTACTTCGGGCAGTTTATCCTTAGTGGACAGCAATTTCCTAATATATTTATTACGACCGGGAACTCTAGACATGGTATCAAGGAATTTTCCATCTAACTTAAAGGATGATAACTTCTTAGGTTGGACTTTAAGTCTAGCGGGATAAGGGATTCTAACCTCTTTGTTCATGGTCGGAGTGGTTTCCACAGCTGGTATCTTGATCTTTGGTTCTTCCTTTACTGGTACAGCAGCAGGAGGTGGAGTGGCTGCTTCCTTGGTGGTAGTGAGTTGCTTTGCTTCCTCAACATGTGGGTTTTGAACCGTGTTGCTAGGCAAACTTCCTCTAGGTCTGTTATCAAGACGTTGTGCCAATTGTCCAATTTGAGCTTCCAAATTCTTTAGCATAGCCAATTGGTTTCTCATGAAGAGGTCGGCTTAATCTTGTCTAGCGGACGTCTTTTGGTTGAGTAGGTGTTGACCTTGCATGAATTGGTTGAAGGCGTCATCTGAACTTGAAGCTGGGGCATTTGTCTTTGCAGGTTGTTCAGGGGTTTGGTTTGTATCGGAAGTGGGTCCCGGAAGTGCGAGGGGTTGGTTGTAAGGAAGTTGTGGTTGTTGTGGGTAAGGTGGGTATCTAGGTGGGTATCGGGGTTGGAAAGGTTGGTTGGTTCTTTGCGGGAATGGAGGTCCTCTAGGTTGGTTGTTGTTTTGATTGAAACCGGGTGGAAAATTCTGTGGTCGAGCGGGAAACTGAGCATAGTAGACGGTGCCATCTGCTTCTTCGTATTCCACTTGGTATTCACCAGATGGTGGCGGGTTGGTGCAATGTTGACAGACTTGCACTTGGTGTACTTGGTGCTGTTGTTTCTTAAGTTCTCCAAACTGTTTGACAAGCGAGTCCATTTTCTCCGTTAATACCTTAATTGCTTCGACTGGAATCGGATTCGATGCAGCGAGAGGTGCTGAAGATGTTGAGTGATCTCCAGAGTTCCAATCATGGTGATGCATAGTCATGTTCTCTATAAGGTCCCGTCCTTCTTCTTCGGTCTTTGCCATGAAGCTTCCTTGTGCAGCAGCATCGAGGGTGGTTCGGTGGTTGGGGTCCAGACCATTGTAGAAGGTGCACAACTGTGCGGATTTGTCGAGACGGTGATTGGGGCATTTCTTCAAGGCTCCTTTGAATCGTTCCCATGCGGTGTATAATGACTCATCAAAAGCTTGTCGGAAGTTCATGATGTCATTTTGGAGTTTGGTTTGTTTAGAGGGAGGAAAGTATTTGGTTAGAAACTTTGTCGCCATCACAGTCCACGAGGGGATAGAGCCGGTCTCTAAACCTTCACACCATGTTTGCGCATGATGTGTGAGCGAATAAGGGAAAAGATACAAGCGGATTGTGTGTTGGCTAATTCCGTTTTGTTTGTACGAGTTTGAAAGAGATATGAACTTGTCGAGGTGAGAGTTTGGATCATCACTGGGTAATCCATGGAATTGACAGTGGTTTTGGATTAGTTGGATGATGTGGTGTTTAAGCTCGAATGATTGACCAGGGATTTCAGGGTATAGAATTGGTCCTCCTCTTCCTTCAATAGAGGGTTATTAGTTGTCAGCGAGAGTGATGCGTTCAGCCATTGCTTTTCTAAGTGCGGATTGCTTCTTTTCTCATCGAATGGTACGTATTATAAGTTCTGGATCAGGAAAGTTAAACAGTGGTGCAGATCTAGGGGAACAGGTCATACACTAAAAAGAAAGACAATAAAGGAAAACTAATAATAAAGAAAATATTTTTGTTTTGTTTTGTTTTTTTTAATATAAGGTTTTATCCTAAGGGTTTACTAGAATTGGGATAGGTTGGGCCTCTGTATCGGACAGTTAGTCTCCCCGGCAGCGGCGCCAAAAACTTGATGCGTTCTATTACGAACGAGCGGTTTGTTCGCAAGGTGGATCGATGGGTTTTATAATTTATAATTGCTGGGGTCTAAGCGTGACTTACTAATACTGAACCAAAGGCTAGTAGATGGTAAGTATGACCTAGAGTCGTTCTTAAAGAAAAACTGAATTGAAATGGAGGTGATCCAATCAATCTTTCTTTTCTAGTAAAGGTTTTAAAAGAGTGCGTTGGGGGTTTTGGTTCAGTTAACTAGGTAAACTAAATAAAGCGAAAATGTAATAATAAATCAGATAATAAAAGTAGTATTTGTTGTGAGTTCATTAGCTTATAATGTGGGACGATGACTTTTAGGGAAAAGGTTTACCAAATTTGGAATGTTCACTAGACTTGGTAGTTTATGGTATAACCAATAGGTTCCCTATTAGTCGGTTATCAACTAATATGTCACGAGGAACTATGGTGTCATGATTCTGATTAAACAGACAATGCTCAACTCTCCACACTCTCTTATGAGGGAGTCAGTGGCCCTTATTATTGAACGCATTCGCTCGTGGGTGAAGGAATAGAGTATCAAGTCCACAACAAGTCTAACCGTTCTTAATACCATAAAGACTATAAATCCAGCAAACAACTAACTTAGCAAATATGTTCGGACTTAGTTGATCAATTCTCATTAATGAAATTCAAGCATGGTAAGCGAAGGAAAGTGTTGAGGTTTCTTGCGTACCTTACTTTAGATTGCATAGGTTAGGGAAAAGTATCACTTTAAATTGGATTTTAAACTTGTCTTTCTTAATACAATTAACAAATCCCTAGGTTTTCGTAAATGGTTATTTAGCCTATAGCCTACCTAATCTAATCTAATCTAAACTAACTAATCTAATTAATATGCTAATTAAAATGCTGGCGGTTTTTTGCATAAAGTTAAACCCACACCATGTCGGAAAATGCTATGGTAGTTCACAATGTATTTAATCGTTTACCGATGGTTCCATTGTGAATTTAATTGCTTCGCGATGTTTGCATGATAAGTACATTGTGATCGGAAGTGTACAATACTCATGGCAATTCCACGTAATCACATTCCATTTTATGATGCTTGCATGACGTTACAATTAAAACCATAGTTTTTACACAGATAACTATTGACCAAGTATTAAGGTTCGCGACTCCTCTTTACAAGGTTACAATCACGTTTGTTAATCGAAAGGCGAATGTAAGTTTTGGGTTTAAAATCATAAGATAAGTCCGTTCATAAAGTTTCCTTTTCAATAATGTCGATCCATAATACAACTACCTTCGGTCGTTACCGGCTTCCATGCGTTTGTACTTTGCTCGAAAGCATTTCCAGCACTATACCAAGTAAACAGTCGAATAGGGGCCGTCATATTATTTCACGACACTTTTAAAGTCATCCCACAAATATATACGCTAACTACATCACAATAAATACAGTAGTAATCTACTCGCTAATCATGGCATATACGATCTCTAGCATAATTAAAGTATACATTTTAATTAAGATAGAAAAGGATAGAAATAACCGAGATTAATATGCGAGAAGGAATAGACTTGATTTAATAAGCGTATCTCCAAGCGTACACCAAAGATTACAAATACGTTCCTCACCAAAGACTACAAGCACGTTCCTTGCTTCTATTCTAACTAGCCTAATACTATTTTAAAGTAAAAAATAAATAAAGAAAGAAAAGCTAGAAGCTAGAAAGAAAGTGTATTTTCCAAAGTGTGGAAAGAATGGTGCATGTTCAAATGAAACCCATGCCTCCTATTTATAGGTGAAATCCGGCTCATTTTAGCAATCCAAGGAGCACATTAGCAAAAAGTGGAAAAGGTGGTGCACCGGGTACGAAAAAGGGCGTAAAGGTGGTGCACCGGGTACGGAAAAACGCGTAAAGGTCTAGCACCGGGTACACACAAGGACCAAAAAGCAGAAACGGGATGGGGGCAAGGTGGCCGGCGGCGGCCTGGTGGCATCCGGCGGCTGTGGTGTGGTGGCCGGCGGCGGCTGGCCCTCCCCCGCACCGGTTCGTCGCCTGTTGCCTCGTTTCTCGATTCGTGCATGTTTTCTTCGTTATACATCCGTTTGCGTTGATTCTTTTTGTGTTGGATTCGTAATTATAAAATGAAGACTTTGATGAAAAGAAATCCCAAAAATATGTCTCCCATCTTTGGATGTCTCATGCGAATCGTTTGGATCTTCCGGCGTACGTAGAATCTTCGTTCTTCGTCCGTTTTTGTTGATTCTTCTTCTGTTGGATTCGTAATTTGAAAACGAACATCTTTGGATGAGATGGATGTTGGTGATGGGCAATTTTGTCTTGAAATCTCATTTTGATGCCTTGAATCTTCAAACGTGCGTGGAATCTTCGTTTTTCATCCGTTTTGCTTGATTTTCATCGTGCAACCTTGTTTTGACCATCTTGTCATAATACTATTGATTTTTACTGCTTTTGAGTTAAAATGCCAAGAATCGTTACAGAATGAGAGAGATATCGGTAGTAAAAACGTGACTTTTTACGCGATATCAACGAATTTTCGTAATTGTTTAAGACACATTCTAAGCGACGAAACCGTATGAAACGCACTCCAACAAGCGAATAATAACTAGATTATATTTTATAACTCCACAACTTGAAATAAAGTATTTTGATAAATTACTTCGGATAAAAATATTTCGAATATACTTTAACCTATTTTTTGTGCAAACGACTACGGGAAATAACCCGCTCGGATTGTGACACGAAATCGTGGAACGAGTCCACGAGCCTGAGCCCGCAAGTGGGTCGGCCCAGACCCGTGGACCTGACCCAACCCACCAACCCATGATCCACCTCCTTTTAACCCAATTTCTCCCATTTCTTCCATTTTTCACAAACACACACACACACTCACCTCTCAAACTCTCTCTTCTCTTCCTCCTCTTCCACTTGAATCGGCAACAGCAACAAGCATCACCATCACAATCGTTCATCATTATCATCAAGAAAAAACATCAAGATCATCATCACCATCATCATCTTCATCTTCTTAGTTTTCATTTTCGTGAAGGTTGCAGGGTTCAGAGATCCAACATACGGAATTACATCTGGGATACTTATTTGATTACACGAAAGTATCATACTTACTAGACTCAGGTGAGTCTTACAGCCCCACTTTTATTGTTTTTATACTTTGGGGTGAGATACTTGGCAACTGTTTTACATATGAACACAATGTACTAAACTGATTACTCTACTTCTTATACGCACTGCATGAGTTACTTTTATCCACTGAAAGCCTCCTATCATAAGTTGTTAGTTATGGACTTAAGCGCGATTACTAGTAAATGGATCCATTTGGGACTGACAATCCCTGCCTGGGGTAGTAGCGCTACCACGGATTTCACCGTAGAAACAGGCATATTAGTATTTGTTACATATGAGTGTTCGGATAACACTCACGGGAGTACATGATGCGGTACTTGATTGTACCAATTCATACTACACTGTTAAGCTTCAACTTGTGAGCTCATGGAACTTGTGATGATTTATTGATTTACTTACTTGGCTTGTTAGCCACACGGGTACATAATTGTGGTTCATACTGGTACTTTTACTACTAAACCTGTAAGATTCACCAACCTTTTTTTGGTTGACACTTTTTAGCTTTGTATCTCAGGTACACAAACGGAGTGGGATCACCCTGGACACTAGCTAGAGTCGCATGATTTTCTACATTGCATTTAACGGAGATTCTTAGCATTATCTTTTGTATATTATGATTATGTAATAGAATCTCCCGCTACACGCGTGAACTCTAGGGAAACTACATTTTTGTAACCGAAAACACTATGTTTTCAAACATTTTATATATGGAAATGTAACTATTTTTAAACGTCTTAGAGGTCGTTTATTGTATACTTTGGTGCTTTGATTCTTGATTAGTAGCACCCCAAAGCTTGCTTCCGCTAAACTGTGAATTTGGGGGTGTTACATAGATGAACCTTACCTCTTATAGTCACTAAATCAGTCTCCGCTTGTAGTAAGAATGTCATAGAACACAGATTGATTAGTTGGTCCAATTGTATTAAACAATTTACGAGTTACAACTACAATAGTCAATAGTGTAGGGCAGAGGATCAGTTTACTCTTCAGGATTCTTCATATATCTTGAAACAATGTCGATAACCAGGCCCGGCCCCGAGAATTCGGTGGCCCGGTGCGAAGATAGAAAAAGGGCCTTTTAGACGGACCCGTCCCGCGAATTTTGTTGGCCCTGTGTTATAATTTTGTGTTGAAACGAAATATTATGCTAATTGGTTATTGAATTGTGCTTAAATTTAATGCCATATATTCAACTTGAAATATTGAAGTTTTTTAAAAATTCATATATCAAATAAATTTCTAGTTGGATAAACTAATTGTGTTAGCTAAATAGCTAATTGAAGTTTTTTAAAAATTCATATATCAAATAAATTTCTAGTTGGATAAACTAATTGTGTTAGCTAAATAGCTAAAACAAAAACTGTAGCTTACTAACTAAGAAAAAAAACAACTTTAAATTACCATGTAAAAAAAATAAGTGAACGGCCACAGCCAAGAGCAAGACTCGATCTCCATACCTTGAATTTGATTAAGAAAGACTTATCCGCTATACTAGAGCAACATTTACTTAAATTAAACTTTTCTCATATATATATATATATATATATATATATATATATATATATATATATATATATATATATATATATATATATAACTATAATAGAACGGTGATATCGCGTAAAAAGTCATGTTTTTAATACCGATATCTCTCTCATTCTGGAATGATTCTTGGCATTTTAACACAAATATAGCACAAATCCATAACATTATGCCAAGATAGTCAAAACAAGGTTGCACGAGAAAAATCAAGCAAAACGGATGAAAAACAAAGATTCCACACACGTTCGAAGATTTAAGGCATAAAAATGAGATTTCAAGACTAAAGTACCCTTCACCAACATCCATTCTATCCAAGATGTTCGTTTTCAAAATACGAATCCAACAGAAGAAGAATCAACTAAAACGGATAAAGAATGAAGATTCTACGCCCACCGGAAGATCCAAATGATTCGTACGCAATATCTGGAGTTAGGGACCTCATCTCAGGGGCTATCTTATGTCAAAATCTTTGTTTTTGAATTACGAATCCAACAAAAAAATAATCGACTCAAACGGGCGCATAACGAAGAAAACACGCACGAATCAAGTAACGAAGCAAAAGACGGCGAAACGGGGCGGGTGGCAGCCACCAGCCGCCGCCGGCCAACTGGTGGGCGGCGCCGGCCTGCCATCCCCTGCCCCGGTTTCCTTTTTGGCTAATTCCCATACCTGGTGCGCCTACTTTCCGCGTTGTACAGTACCCGGTGCACCACCTTTCCGCGTTGTACAGTACCTGGTGCACCTTTTTGCCCACGTTACGCTAATGTGCACCCCTTGATGCTAATGTGAGCCAAAACTCACCTATAAATATGGGGCTTTAGTTCATTTGCAAAACACACCTTCCATACTTTGGAAAAACTCTTTCTTTCTTACTTTTTCACTAGAAAATCTCTTGTAGTCTTTTAGTCTTTCTCATTCTAGCATTATTGTAATTAGTCTACGGACTAACATAGAAGCTAGGGTGAACGCTAAGGATTCGGAGATCAATCTTTGTACGTACGAAAGAGGTGTCAATTATAATAATACGCTGCTACGCATTTAAATTCCGGGTGATATCTAAACTTTTATTATACTTGTCTCATTTCATATTTTGAATATGTATTATTGCATGGTATGTGATTTATTTGTTGCCATGAATTGCGAGTAGTTTATTATTGTGATTGCTGATGATGTAGATAATTATAAGTAAGGATGTCATTACATAATCAGTGCACGATAATCGTAAAATGATATAACGGCCCCTATTCAACTGTTTATTCGGTATAGTGCTGGAAATGCTTTATGCAAAGTACAAACGTACGGAATCCGGTAAACGACCAAAGGTAGTTATATCATTGGAATCAGCTCTGGTTTAAAAGTTGGAATTCCGAAAGGATAATACAACTACACAACTAACTGGTGTATCCTACGAGAATCAATGCATTATAAAATAATGTTCGTAAAACACGTTCAGATAAAATAGGAGATAATAACCCTTGTACTGTTAGGACTTTATGAATTTAAGTTTAATTTATGGAGTACCCTTTCCAGTTATCCACGTGACTGCAACCTAGTAATTAGGACCTGATCAACCTTAATTATGGTAAGTAGTTATCTGTGCCCATGACATGCAATAAGTAAGACATAATGAAACCACTCGTTGTATATATTAGGTTTACATTTCTGCACTGCTTTACATTTAATTAGATAGAGTGTCACTTTCACTGTCAATTACTCTCGACCGCGTGTTGGATATAAGAAGCCGTGGAAATCTCATGTAAAGTACACTGTCTATTATTGAAAGGCATGGTCCTCATATGAAACATGTTTTAAAAAACTGCGAATAATCTGGAGATGTATAACTGTTTGAAAAGGAGAACTTAAACCATAAGTCGAAGCAATTAGAGCTTAATCGAGCAAAAACAAGACTTAGGAATAAGAGTAAAGTCCTAGTGACCTAGAATCCTTAAAACACTAAGCCTTACACAATCTACTGTCCAAACATACAAAGTTATTAATCTGCGTGCTAATAAAGTAGTAAACCACCTTAGGGGTTAAGAACGGTCGGACCTAGGAGACGATATGCTACTGATTCATGCACCTCGGTATAAAGCCAAAATAGGTTGCTCATCTTTCAACTAGATGAGTATTGGAAGTTTGCGTATTGCTCCGATCAGAATCACGATAACCTAGTTTCAAGTGACACGCCAATGGGAAATTGAGTTGGTAGGGTTCTAGAGTTTACACCTAGTAGTTTAACTGCCACATTAAGTATCAACCCTATTTGTTCTGTCATCCTGAAATATTAACTATCGAAATCTCAGCAATCACATCTTTATCTTTATCTGCTTTTCCTGTACTTTATTTCCCGCAATTTACTTTCCTGCATTTTAATTATCTGTCTTTAAACCCCAAACCTACCTACTTTGCTCCATCCTAAATACTTCCCTACCGAAAGTGTCAATTTTAATCGCCCACACGTTTGGATTCATAGAACGATCTTAGGTTATACTTACCGCTTACTAATCAGAGTAGGTAGTACGGTTAATTTAAGCCCCGCAAAATATAAATATAAAACCCCTGCTGTGCTCGCATCATCATTTGAAAAACAACGACACGGTGTGAGCACAACAAGTGGACATAGACATTTTGGGCCCCCTTAAAAAGTTGAGCCCTGTGCAGTGACCCAGGTTGCACCCCCAAAGTAATAAGTATTTAGGAGACCCTTCCGAACGAAACCTTTTCGCGTATCTTTCGAAAGTTAATTAAAGTAATTTTGTTAATTTAATGTTAATTTAGTTAATTAGGATAATATTAGTTTGAAAATGACAACTCGAAAACCCACTTCTTGCCTCATTTCAAAAGATGAACTGATGACGATGGTGGATACAAAATTCTTTGACTACTTAGTAGGAGAATTAGGATCTGATTTCTTTTCACCTTCCTCCTCTAAAGCTAAAGAAACTTCCGAAACCCTAGAAGAATTTAGGACCTCACCTTATATTCCAAAACATTGCCTGGATTTTGATAATACGGATCAGTTACCTGACCTAGCATCATCTCCAGAAGATCACTCTCCAACTTTGCAGTTGCCTGAATTACCAAATTCCGTCCACTTCGATTATCTTCCCGAAGAAAATCATGAAGTAGAACCTCCGAAAACGTGTGACCTAATTACCCTCATTCCTGAAACTTCAGTGTATGAAAACACTTTGTCAAATTCTCATAATGACGGCATCTCTCCATTCTTTTCATATGGAAACAAGTACACCGTTTATCGAGTGGTGGACAAAGTTCCATCAGTCGAGCCAGAAACCCCTTGTTCTGAAGAACGCCTCCTAGGAACATCTTTCAATCCTTCTCGTAGAATAGACGTTTATAGGACATTCGTTAGGAAATTAAACTCCTCCTATCTTCCCTTTTCATACGAACAACGAGAAAAGATCACCGATCTTAGCAAACAAGTAGAATTTCTATTTCGCCTGTCAAATCATGAATGTGAAAGCACTCTCACCAATTTCAGAGACCAAGAGCTAAAGTTTATAGCGGATTTAGATCCACTTTTTGAATCATTTGCCGACATTGATTTCCTTCCAATATCCATGATATTAATCCATCACAACGTCACCGCAATGATCAATGAACTCGAGCGGACCCGATGATTCCTATCATCATCCCTGGTAAAATTCCATTCTTTGTTGACCCCGCTTCCTACTTGATCTCAAAATTGCGAGACGTTTTTCCTGACCCCACCAAGGAAAGAACCGACACAGCCCTCCTCTCCAAGAGAAAAGACCTTCACGTCAAGCTTGTTCGAATCTTCTCCTTCACCAAATATCCTTTCACTTCCTCACAAAAAGCACTAATCAGCAACCTCTTCAAGATGGTAGATTCTACAACCGGAGACCCTGATTCGCCGGAAGAAAAAGTATTTCTGGAAGTCATCAATAAACTCACTCACAATCTCAATTATAAAGACCAAGGACCACGCGACGGTTTGTCAAACCCTAAAAAGATAAGAAAGGCATATAATAGGTTAATTAGCGATCTTGTCAATTTAGGATACGAAGAACGAGAAGTCCTAGGGAACATAGAGAACAGTCATTTCCATTTAATTTACAATGTCATCTTGGAACTTTCAAAATGTTTTGTGCCTAACCATGTTCACTTAAGGGAGCAAATCTCGACCCTTTCCCTTTAGAGGGATCGGAACGAATCATAAAACCATTCTCTCTGAAAAGGTCGAGGCTCGCGACTCTAAATGAGCATATTTTAATACATATATATATAATAAATTTTTGAAAGTTTCCCCTAATAGAAAACGTTTTTAAATTATTGTCTGAAGACACACGCGTCTAAAAGAACGTACACCTCTTAAAGCATTTTGCCTAAATAGTTGTACATTCTATAAACCCACGTCAGACAAAGATTTTTAAACACCAAAAATAGCGTAAGTTTAATATTTTAGGTTGATTTTAATTGTTCCGCAAAAACTTGCGCGTTTCTTAAATTGTTTATAACGTAACAAGAAACTGACAAGCAACTAGTTACAAGTAATACATTTAAGACTCATCACCATTATTAGTGGGACATTAGAAATTAACCTAGGACATTAATACTTGCCAATTGAATTGCATTTGGACCATAAGTAAGTACCATAGTACTTAGGATAGGTACATGTACCCTAAAGGACCACTATGAGCCTCCTTAACTCCCCATAATTCAAATCAACCAACTAACATCTTCTTCCTCCCCTTTCCTCTCCAAAAAATCGGACACACCATGACCACCATGAATCCACCATCAAAACTTCATCAAATCATGTAAATTTGTGTCCTTTCGAGCTCCTTGTTGCATATACTTCTCGGTTGTACTTTCGTTTTTGCATTTCATTCACTAAAAGCAAGGTATGATCACAAAACCCACTTCAAATTTGAAAGAACTTGTTTCTTGTAGTTATCTAAGTTAGTAGCTAGGAAATAGAGCTTTTCTTGATTAAATGCTTAGGTACTACATGTTCCTACCACTTACCCATGCGAATTCCCATATGTTTGACTTTTTCAATAGAAATAACTTTGATCAATTGATTTAGTCTAGAACATTGGCTAGCTTGCATAAAAAGATGATAAGTTGAATTTGCTTGACCATCTTTGCTTACTAGGACACGTGTACTTACTTGACTAGTCAAACTAGGCAATATAACTAGAGAACCATCATCTTTGAATATGAAGTCTTGGACCACACCAAATACATGGGAATGATAACTTTTTGTGCATAACCTAGTTTGTTTACCAATTAGGGAATGCTTGAAATAAGTTAGATCATGTATAGGTTACAATCATGGCATGCGGATATTTGAAAATATCATTTGAAGAGAAGTTTGACCTAAAAAGTCAACTTGAAGTATTGAAATTTTAAAACAAAACATTTTATTCAAAAACCTTACTTCAACTTGTACTCCCAAAGTCAAACCCCTTTCAGTAATGATGTTAGCATTAATTGTGAATTCTTGACATTCCAAACTTGGTTAACGCCAAACTTTGCAAATGACAATACTTCACAATAAAATAGTTGCCATTTCGACACTATATTTTTTTGAATGATGATATTACCTTGTTAAATTTAATTGTTCGTTGCTTGAGAACATTATATGTTCAATGTTATCTTTAGATTGTCTAGAAATTAAAGCCCTCACTTCGAAATTCTTCGAAGCGTGCTTAAAATTTCTCTTTCTTAAAAGATCCATTACTTTAAATGTTCTCAGGTACAATGCCACCAAAGAAGCAATTAAACCCAGCACGACCCCTTGCAGGATCTTTAGCGTGTCTGAGTGCCACACCAGCTTACGACAAAATGGCACGTATCTGGAGAGATAAGAAATTTGGGCGTCTCAGATATATTGATTGGGATATTATGCAAGCATTGGGATTCAAGCAAAAACTCGAGAGCATACTTAGTTACACGGTTGATGGACGGCAGTTCGAGTCATTCAAGAGATTGTTTAGTATTGATGAGCCTGTATACGTGGAGATGGTTACCGAGTTTATGGCTACCTACAAATTTCAGAAAAAGCGGAGAGTTGAAGATTGTTCCATCTCATTCCAATACATGGGCAGCTTGCACACCTTGTCACTTGCCCAGTTCTCACAACACCTAGATTTGTACACACCAGAAGAAATCCAATCCCCTCTGTTCACTAATGGAGCCACCTCTGTTTCTATCGCGACAACACATGCTGAAACATGGAGTCAATGGTCACCTACAACATACTTCTCGGGTATTAAAGCAACCCGACTCAGAGACCCAGTCCTACAAATCCTACACGAGCTCATAGCTTGCTCATTTGACGGGAAGCATACGACTAGCGGTCGAGTTTCAAGATTTGATGTCGCTCTTATAGCATGTATCCTCGAAAAGAGAAACATGTAGGTCGCCCATCTAATTGCCCAGCAACTTCTGGAAGAAAAAGGTTTTGGTAAGAAAAGATCGTATTTGGGCTCAGTGATTACCAGATTGATCCGAAAAATGGGATTACTTCGGACATCAGATGTCGAGAAATTTAAATCAGGATGGAGTTCTAAGCCTTTAGACTACTATTTTCTTAAGAGTATGGAAATACTCCAGATCACAAGAGATGGCGCTGTTTATATCAAAGCACGAGCAGTGGATCCTGACTGTGTTGACACATTGGTACCAGACCTGTTTCTGCCAAAGGAAACAAGGAAAAGGAAGCATCCGCAAGAACCTAATGATTCGGATACAGGTGATGATGATGATGAGGATGATGATGATGATGATGATGATAACATCCCACCACCACCACCAGCAATACCACCACATACTAGGGCGGGACCCTCTACTCCTGCCCCCAGACCACGAGTGCCGGCATACATCTACCATTACGGGACACCTTCGGGTTCAGATTATTGGTATTGGCTGATGCAGATGCAGATTAGGTGCTATACAGCCGTCAGACAGCAGGCAGCTGGGATGCCCGTGAGCCCTCTCCCGGACTTACCATGTGGGATGGGCCGAGCACCGCCCTACATATATCCACGAGCAGTCCCTACTCTAGCACCTCGACCACAGCCAGGCCGTGGACATGTTATACCACCTCGGATTGTCATTCCTAGAGCACAGCCACCGCCAGTGCAGGTACCCATCACGAGACAGACTGTTCCGTCAGTTGTTGGATCTTTCAGAGTACACACGTCGAGAGGCAGCAGGACATCTAGAGTCTCTGCACGGACTGTCACCATTCAGAGTCCCAGGACTGGCAGACATACCATTCCTTCAACTGCTGTACCTGTACCGGTTTCTTCTCATAGACATATGTTGAGACCTGAGACACTGTTAGATTTGCTCAGAATACAAGTATCATGCCGCTGTTGGTATAAGACTTCAACCACTGTTATTAGAAGTCAACCACTGTTAGAAGAAGACAACCGCTGTTAGTACATTTGTCTAACAGGGCCACTGTTAGTATATAGTTTGTATTTTGCAAGTACTCAACCACTGTTGATAATATACGAGTACTACCTCTGTTAGTTATATACTCAACCACTGTTGGTTAGTCGGTTAGAGATAATTATGGAATAGATAGGATTTCCATAATAGTTTGATTTTGTAAAGGACTCTATGTGTTATAAATAGAGATTCTGTAAAACCCTAGAGGTAGTGATAGAAGACGAATTCATTCTAGTTATTAGCTTCAAGGTTGTAAACCCTAACACAAGTTGTGTGTTCGTATTATTGTTAATAATATTGAAGCTTTTGGTTAGATATTCTGTTATATACAAGTTTGTTCTTCAAGTTATTAATAAACTATTCCGCAAGCTTATTAATAATCAATCAAAGTAATACATATTAAGATCTCTAGCTGGGATCATCAAGTGGTATCAGAGCTTGATATTACTTTGATCTTGAAGAAGGTAATTGAATTTCACAACTTTATCAACAAATAACAAGATGTCTACGGAATCAATGGAAGGTATACAAGCTACAAAGATTCCCATGCTCAAACCTGATGAGTTTGAGCTATGGCAGACTAGGATTAGGCAATACATGTTGCTTACGGATTATATGATGTGGGAGGTGGTTACTAATGGACCAAACTATACTAAGGATGCAGACGGTAAAAAGGAAGAAAGACCACCACCAAAGTCTGATGCAGAGAGAAAAGAAAGAGCAACAGAGTGGAAGGCATTAAGTACTCTACTTTTGTCGATTCCTAATGAGTATCAAAGGAAGTTTGAAAACTGTGAAGATGCTCAGGTTCTTATGCAAGCAATTGTTAAGAGATTTGGTGGTAATGATAACACCAAGAAGAATAAGAGATCTCTTCTCAAACAACAGTTTGAAAACTTTGCAGGTGTAAAGTCTGAAACTCTGACTCAGACTTTTGATAGGTTTCAAAAACTTGTGGGTGATTTAGAAAATCACAATGTCAAGATTGATAAAGATGACTTGAACAGGAAGTTTCTAAGATCACTTGGTACAGATTGGAATATGTACACTGTGGGACTTAGACAAAGTCCAGATCTTGAAGAGAAAGAGATTGAAGACCTGTACAATGATCTGAGGAATTTTGAGCCTGAAGTTCTAGCGTTGAAACAGTCCAATGGTAGCTCAAACAATGCTGCTTTTGTTTCTGTTGGTGAATCTGGTAGTTGTAGCACATCTGGTGCTAATGATAATGTATTGGAAGCATTTTTTGCAAGCCATGTGAATTCTTCATTAACTACAGAAGATTTAGAGCAAGTTAGTGAAGAGGACCTGGAAGAGATGGATTTAAGATGGCAGATGGCAATGATTACAATCAGGGCAAAGAGGTTTATGCAGAGGTCTGGGAACAGAAATTTTTCTTACAAGAGAGATGGTGTAGCTGGTTTTGACAAGAGCAAGGTGGAGTGTTTCAACTGTCACAAGATGGGACACTTTGCTAGAGAATGCAAGAGCACACAGGCTGGAGGATCTCAGAATGGTATTATGAGAAATAGTTCTGCTCCACAAAGAAGATTGGTACCTGTTCAGAACACCACTTCAGATTCATTGGTTGCTCAAGATGGAATGGGAGGATTTGACTGGAGTGATCAAGAAGAGCTTGTAGTTCAGAATCAAGCTTTGATGGCTGTCACAGAAGAACCAGAGCCTTCAGACATTCCATATGAGGTACAATCTAAATTATGTTCTCCTGCATGTAAGAAAATGGTTAAATTTTATAGGGATCATAATCTGGTTGTGTGTAATGAATTAAAAGCTTGTAAGGAAAAGAGTCAACATGCCACTTTAGCTATTGAAAACTTAGAAAATCAGATAAAAGCTTATGAAAAGAATGAGTCTCAATTTCACTTAGATGTTAAGTATCTAAATTGGGAAAAGAAAGCTTTACAAACAAAAGTTGATATGCTAAGTGCTAAGTTGGCTGAGGCAATTTCTGATAAGGAGTCAATAAAATTGAAAGTTGATGAATTGGAAAATGTTTCAAAAGGTGTTCAAAACTTAATCAAGTCTCAAATTCATGATAAATTAAAACTTGGATTAGGTTACAACCTTAATGCTGTTCCTCCACCTTATAATCATACTTATTTCCCACCTAAAACTGATTTTGTTTTAGAAACATTTAAGGAAGGTGTGTCTGAGGAGGTTAAAAAGGTAGATCCAGTTGTTAATTGTGATGATTATGTAAATTTTGATAAAGTTGAGGTATCTGATTGGACTGAGGAAGATGAGAGTGATAGTGATAGCACATCTAGTGGTAATTCTGTGGATAAATGTGTTAAGCCTATTACTGGTCTAGTTTCTGAACTAAATAGTACTAAACTAGAAGAGGGTAAAAAGATGTTTGTTGAGAAGGCAAAGGCTCAGTTAGAACAAGTCAGGAAAACCAACAAGGCTAGTTCAGGTTTAGGGAATGTACACAAAAAGGTTAATACTGAATCAAAAGACAAGTTAAAATCTGAATGTGATAAGTGTACATGTAAATCAAAGAAGTCTGAGTTACATACTGCAAGTAATGTAAATAAATCCATTCCCAGGGGTAATCAAAGAAATTGGAACCAATTGGTTTCACAAAGGTTGGGTAATGGGTTTGAATGTGTGAAAAGAAAGTCATGTTTTATTTGTGGTAGATATAATCATCTTCAACAGGACTGTTACTACAATCCTAAAAATAATAGGAACAGTGGTACAGGTCATGTGTTGATAAATAAGCCTAACAGAGGCAAGGCTGCAGCCCCTGTTAATGCTACAGCAGTGCCCCTGTCAACGGCTAACAGAGGCAAGACACGAACAGGGGAGGGTTTGACCACTGTCAGGCATGGTACCTCTGCTGGTATTAAACATTTCAAAAGAATGTTTATACCAAGTAAAGCTACCACTGCCAGGGTAATCAATACAAACTTAAAGGTGACCACTGTCAAACCATTAACCCCTGTCAAGTCTAAAACAGATTGTTTTTGGAGACATAAAAATGAGTGTAAATCTGAAGTGTCCAAAACCAATGTAGCACTGAGATCAATCACTGTCAAAAGGGTTGATGTCAAAGGTGCTCATGGGAAACCCAAAGCCAAATTGGTTTGGGTTCCCAAGAAAAACTAATTGTTTTTCTTATATATGTGCAGGGCAAGCCACCAAGCTTATGGCATATTGATTCTGGCTGTTCAAGACACATGACTGGAGACAGGAAAAAGCTACAGGACTTTAAAGCGTTTTCTGGAGGAGATGTAGCGTTTGGAAGCAATCCTAAAGGAGGTAAAATCACAGGTAAAGGTAAGGTAAAAAGCAGTAAGCTCACTTTCAATGATGTTTATTATGTTGAGCAATTGAGATACAATTTGCTTAGTGTGAGTCAAATCACAGATAAGCAAAATCCTGTATATTTCACTGACACAGAATGCCTTATACTTTCTGAAAAACTCAAAATACCTGAAGATAAGATTTTAATGAGAGTTCCAAGAAAGGATAACGTATACTGTAGTGATTTAAACAAGATGGAATCTCAAAATGTTAACTGTCTCATTTCTAAAGCTACTGTATCTGAATCTGAACTATGGCATAGGAGGATGTGTCACTTGAATTTCAAGACCATGAATAAACTTGTTAGGAATAAGCTAGTGAGAGGCTTACCTGAAAAGTTATTTGAATGTAGTGACCACTGTGTAGCATGTCTCAAAGGCAAACAACACAAGACCTCTTATAAGACCAAGTTTGTAAATACAAATACCACTCCCTTACACCTGTTACATATGGATTTGTTTGGCCCTACCAATGTAGCTAGTCAAGGGAAGAAATCTTACTGTTTGGTAATAACTGATGATTACTCTAGAATGAGTTGGGTGTTCTTCCTTAGGACTAAGGATGAGACAGGTGAAATACTTAGATCATTCATAACTAGGATTGAGAATTCAACTAATCAAAAGGTTAAGATCATCAGGTGTGATAATGGGACAGAATTTAAGAATCATGAGATGAATAAGTTCTGTGAAGATAAAGGTATAGAAAGACATTATAGTGCACCTAGGACTCCACAACAAAATGGAGTAGCTGAGAGGAGGAATAGGACACTAATTGAGGCTGCTAGAAGCATGCTAGCAGATGCTAAACTACCAATGTCCTTTTGGGCAGAGGCAGTTAGCACTGCTTGTTATGTTTTGAATAGGATTTTGATTATTAAACCTCATAACAAGACACCCTATGAGTTATTCTTTAAGAGAAAACCTTTGGTTAGCTTTTTAAAACCATTTGGATGTCCTTGTACTGTCTTAAATACCAGAGATCACCTAGGTAAGTTTCAGAGTAAGGTAGATGAGGGTGTATTTGTTGGATACTCTATTCAAAGCAAGGCTTATAGAGTATTTAACAAAAGGACTAGGATCATAGAAGAGACCATGGATGTGACCTTTAATGAACATACATCAAATGTAGAAGGAAAAGGTCCAGAAGTTTTGTTTGATATTGATGCACTAACCCATGCTTTTAGATATTCAGATTTGTCTATTAGTGCAGATACAGATGCAGGTACAGATGCAGGTAATGATGCAGGAACAGATGGGCATTCAATCTCAAGTCAAACTAAAAAGGATGACTTGAAGTATGTCTTGTTTCCTATTTGGACTCCAGATCCACCTGAAGTATTTCAACAGGATCAGGATCAACCAGAGAAAGATGCTTCTTCTGATGATTCAAATGGTTCACCTGGTAAAACTGGTGCAAGCAAGGGTCCAGATGATTCAACTTCACCAGATCATCAACCATACACTTCAAAGGGATCTCATACAGATCCACAGCATGAGTCAGAGGAAGAGCATGATTCTCCAAAATTTGTTGAACAAAGTCCTCCATTTCAAGTTTTGGAAAGGACTTCTTTGTCAGATTCTGAAGCAACTCCAAAGCTATCAAAGGAAAGAGAGGAAAGAGAGTCTTTTTCAGACTCTGAGATAGATAATCTTTTGGGTTCTAATTTGGAAAGAGAACTACTTGATCCTTCTACCTCTAAATATGTGGTTCATAAAGATCATTCCTTGGATTTGATTATTGGTGATATTATGACTCCTGTTCAGACTAGACATCAAACCAAGGTAAGAGAAGAAGATGTACATACTTCATTATATGTATGTTTTCTTTCTCAGATGGAACCAAAGAAGGCAGTAGAGGCTCTCAAAGATCCAAGCTGGATTGAATCTATGCAGGAAGAATTGTTGCAATTCAAACTGCAAGATGTGTGGGATTTGGTTGATCTTCCAAAAGGAAAGAAAGCTATAGGCACAAGATGGATCTTTAAGAATAAGAGAGATGAAAGAGGGATAGTGATCAAGAATAAGGCTCGGTTGGTAGCACAGGGGTACACACAGGAAGAAGGAATAGATTATGATGATGTCTTTGCCCCTGTTGCTAGAATAGAAGCTATTAGATTATTTTTAGCTTATGCATCTCATCAGGATTTCAAAGTCTATCAAATGGATGTGAAGAGTGCTTTTCTTCATGGTCTAATTGATGATGAGGTGTATGTTTGCCAACCACCAGGGTTTGAAGATCCAACATATCCAGATAGAGTGTGCAGATTGAAGAAAGCATTGTATGGATTACATCAAGCTCCAAGAGCTTGGTATGATACTCTATCTGAGTACTTACTCAAGAATGGATTCAAGAGAGGTACTATTGACAAGACATTGTTTACCAAGAGGGTTCAAAGAGATATTTTGTTGGTACAGGTGTATGTTGATGATATTATTTTCGGGTCTACAAGGGATTCATTGTGCAAAGAGTTTGAAGATTTAATGCATAAGAAGTTCAAGATGAGTTCAATGGGTGAACTCACATTCTTTTTAGGATTGCAGGTCAAGCAAAAGTTAGATGGAATCTTTATTAACCAAGGGAAGTATGTGAAAGATATTTTGAATAAATTTGGTTATAAAGACGTGAAGGTAGCTAGCACTCCTATGGAGGCACATAAACATCTTAATTCTGATCCTGAGGGGGAGGAAGTAGATGTGCACTTATACAGGTCAATGATTGGTTCATTGATGTATTTAACTTCATCCAGACCTGATATAATGTTTGCAGTGTGTCTTTGTGCTAGATATCAGACCAATCCAAAGCAGTCACACATGTATGCTGTGAAGAGGATCTTTAGATACTTGAAAGGTCAACCAGACTTGGGCCTTTGGTATGCTAAAGGATCAGATTTTGAGCTAAAGGCATTCACAGATAGTGACTATGGTGGTGAGAATATGGATAGGAAATCGACTAGTGGAGGTTGTCAATTTCTTGGAAATAGGTTAGTGTCATGGCAATGCAAGAAGCAAACCACAGTTTCCACTTCTACAGCAGAAGCAGAATATGTTGCAGCATCAAGTTGCTGTGCACAGGTTCTTTGGATTCAGAATCAAATGCTGGATTATGGTTTGACTTTCATGAACACTCCTATTTATATTGATAATACTTCTGCTATTAGTATCATTCAGAATCCAGTTAAGCATTCAAAAACCAAACACATTGAAATCAGATATCATTTTATAAGAGATTGTTATGATAAAAGATTGATTCATATTTTTAAAATTCATACTGATAATCAACTTGCAGATCTTTTTACAAAAGCTTTTGATGTAGGAAGATTTACATTTTTGATAACTAATATTGGTATGATCAATCTCACGTAGTGTTTTGGTCTGGATTTGATACTAACAGGGGTAAAATATATTGTATGTGACAGGGTCAGGTGTTGCCACTGTTAGCTTCATTATGATAACAGATGGTGCCACTGTTAGTTTACCTGTGCCACTGTCAATGTAGTTTAAACCCCTGCTGTATATCTGTGTAATTTAACCCCTGCTAGTTGTTTTTCTTAGTTTAATATTGCAGGTTTCAGCCACTGTCAAGAGACATCACTTGAGCTGGAATTTAATGTTTTATTTGTTTCTTCTTATTTCTGTTGGTTAAAAAAAAAAAAAAAAAAAAAAAAAAAAAAAAAAAAATTCGTTGTCTAATTAAGCTAAGCTTATGCCCCTGTTAGTTCTAAGTTGGTGTTTCCTTGGTCGGATGCCCCTGCTAGACTATCAGCCGCTGCTAGCTTTGTTAGATGGTTAGAAAGGGTTGACTATAAATTGGTCAAGTGAAGTACCCCTGTTGGGTTTATTTGTAAATTGTGCCCCTGTTGGGTATAACAAGCAGTGCCACTGCTAGTTCTATTTTTAGGGCTTGGCACTGTCATCAAATAAATACTCAAATACTTCACTTTTTCAATTACGCTTTCAAACTTTTCAAAACCCTTCAATATTCGCTCTCGATTTGAGTTGTTTATTGTAATTCACACTTCATTTGTTCGTCAATTTCTTCAATGGCATCGTCATCTTCATCTGATTCTGGTACTTCTACGCTCAGTGTTCATTCTGAACACAACATGAGGGCTTTCTTGAATAAAGAACTTGCCGATGAGTATTTTCATCCTATCATCGATTTCTTAAGTAATTGTCCAGTTACTTATGCCCTTACTGTCGCTCCACGCTTGATTCGATCACATATTCAGGAGTTCTGGCAGAATGCAAAGGAGGGGAATGTTAATGGCATTACTCACATTCATTCCACTGTCAAGGGTCAGAAGGTAATGGTTACTGAGATTGTTCTAAGAGAACTATTACAGTTTGATGATGAAGGTGGAATTCTGGAATTATCGAGGGAAGATTTGTTTAAAGGCATTATGGATATGGGGTATGAAGGTTCAGGAAAGACAAGATCTGAATATACTTTCTTGAAGTCTTGGTTTTGTCCTCAATGGAAGTTCTACATTCATACTTTTCTGGTATGTTTGTCTCAAAAGAGAACTAGTTTTAATGAATTTAGTTCTACAATTGCATATCCTATTATCTGCTTGGCACAGGGTATCAAATTTAATATGTCTAGATTTATCTTAGATAATATGGTTAGGAATGTAAAGGGTGATACATTCGTTATGTACCCTAGATTTGTTCAACTTTTGTTAAATAATCAATTGTCAAATCTGCCAGCAGAGGATAGTGGCATTGTTAGTTCTACTCTATCTTTGAGGACTATTCAGGCTATGAATAAATATCAAAATGCTTTTTCTAAGAAGGAAACTGCATTGTTTTCTACAATGATAGTTACTCCTTCTGCTACTGGTGGTGTATTACCAACACCAACTGGACCAAATGATGACAGACCAACAACACAAGTTGGTTCTGAACACACATCAAGAGGTGGCATCAAAAGAAAACAAGGGAACAAACAGCCTACCCAATCTAAAGCCAAGAAATCCAAGAAGGCTTCACAGGCTATGGAGATTCCTGTTACTCCACAGTCTCAGTCAACTGTTCCAACACAACAGGTGAACATACTTGATGAAAATGTTCATTCTGGAAGGGCTGCCACTACTGTTTCTAGCCCACTGGCAGGGCAGAATAGTGGTAACATTAATCAGACCCAACCAGAGGCAACTATGTTTGATGAGCCTATGGGTGATGATTCAAATGTAGGTCCCAGTACCAATAACCAAGGGACATCTGCAGTGGCAGATGTGGGCAAGGATTCAACTAAGAGGTCACACTCTAATGTTGATGAGCCTAGTGATACTGATGAATTGACGATTTCCTATCTTGTACATGATGTCAATAAATTGTGGAGTAAATATGAGAGGGAAAGGGCTTACAGAAAAGAGGCTCAACAGAAAATTCAAGCTCAGGATGAGTTCATTGCTAAACAGAAGGAGCTCATTGATCATCAGAAGGAAGAATTGCTTGATATGAAGAATAGGTTGTTAGTGCTTGAGGATGCTGTCAACAATATCCTTCTACCTGCAAATAGGTTAAAGGAATCTTCAGGCAAGGGGGAGAAGAAAGCAGATGATGATATTATGCCTGAAGATGATGGTTCAACAAAAGCAGGTGATGATGATGATGATGATTCATATAGACCTCATGATGATATGGGTGGAGCAATGATAAATGATGATGAGATGAATGATGATTCTGCAGCTACAGAGGTGCTTGAGCTTGATAATGAAACAGCTACAGAGGTGTTTGAGTTTGATGACAATACAGTTGAGATGAATATATGTGGTAGTGATAAGGCACAATCAGAAGACACTGTGGAGTTAGTGTTTGATGATAAAGATGATGATTATGTGCAGAGCAGGGATAAGGCTGAGGAGGAGCTAAATGTATCTGATTATATGATACATGAAAGTTTAGATGATGAAGTAGTTGATGGTGCAGGAGCAGAGCAGATTGATGAAACAGTTTATCAGGTATTTCCATTGAATAAAGGATTGCCTGAGAAAGCTGCACTTAGATTATATGTTTGGGATGTGATGGGTGCTAATTTGGATGATAAGAAAAGAGTTAGTTTCAGTGATAGGTCAGTGTATGAGGTGGTTGATGATGTTGAAAAAGAAATGAAAGGAGAAGTTGAGATTAAGGGGGAGCAATCAAAGTCAATTGATGAAGAGAAGAAGTTGCAGACTTTTACAAGAAAGAAATCTATTCCCAGAAGAAAGCCAACTAAAAGGTTATCCCCTGTCAAAACTTCTACCTCTGTTGTCACAATTTCAACCCCTGTTAACACTAACACAACCACTGTTACATCTACCCCTGTTAGTACACCAATTCCTACCACTGTTAATACACCAATCACCACTGCTGTCATGTCAACCCCTGCCACAACTACAACAACAACAAGACCAAGAGAGGTACCTGTTACAATCAGAGAACCAACTTCACCACTCAAACCTAAGTCTAAATTGCCTGTGATTGATGCAAAAGACAAAGGTAAAGGAAAGTTAAAAGAAAAATCAAAAGTGAAAGAAGTTAAAGAACCTCATATTGAGTCTCATGATATGATGAGGATGCAAGTAGAAGAAAGAGAGAGGTTGATAAGGAGAGCTGCAGAAGCTAAAGCTGAAGAAGAAGGAGATGATATGAGAATGATTTTGGATGATCTGAGTGTAGTGACTATTACACAGAAGGCTGCAGAGGTTGTTAAAGAAAAGACTGCACAAGGATTAAAGCTTCCTGCTCAGAGAGTTCATGATTATTTAAAGAAAAAGAAAGATAATGAAGAGGAAGAGTTATCTTCTGGATTTTTGTTGATGAAAAAGTTGAATGAGGAAAGGGCTAGGAAGAAAAAGCAAGATGAGTTAGCCAAGAAAAGGAGTAAACCTTTACCATATGCTGAAAGGAGAAGACAAATGATTAATGCTTTGTCTGAAAATTATGCTCCAGCTAAAATTGTTAGAGGATGGAATATGCAGAAGCTACAACAGGCATATGATAGGTATATGGGAAGAGATGAGGAGTGGACAAAGAAAATGGAAGAGAATAGGCATTTGAATGCGTTGATGAAGGAGAAGAAAGAAAAGGCAGATAAGGAAATGGCAAAGTTTTTGAAAGAAGAAGAAGAAAGAAAAGAAAAGGCAGCTGTTGAAGCAGCAGAGAAAGCCTTAGAGGATAAGCAGAATGAAGTTAGAAGAAATTCATGGAAAAATCAGATTTCTAAAGATAATGTTATTCCTGATATTCCAAGATTTGATCCAGAGCTGAAAAAGAGAATCAAGATTCTTACTGATAGCAAGGAGATTTCTGAAGGACCAAGAAAGGCTAGAATTATAAATTGGGAAGGAGTAGCAATTGATTATGGTTTCAGAAAAATGATTCTTGAGATCAAGATTGAAAGGGAAAGAGGATTTGATGATCATGTTGGGAGTATGATTGATTTGCTCAGAATGTGTACAAGAGATGATCTTATGGAGTTATATCAAGTGAGCAGAATCAGGAATAGAAAGAATACTGAAGCAGTGATTGAAAGACAAATGATGGAGTTATTGCAGAGCCTGTTTGAACCAGCCAGCTTGTATCACTTATTCTTTCATTGTTATCAAAGGGTTATAACCTGGAGATATTTTGCCAGAGCTGGAGTACACATGGTAGTATTCAACAATGGGCAGGTGATCTACATGTTTGATGATCGACATTATGTGCTGGGAACAGGGTTACTGAATAGATTGATTGATTTGAAGTTATCTACAACCATCATTACTGAAGGAGTTTACAGAGCTTTATACATGGTGTTTAATCAACTGCATAAGCGGCAAACAATGAAGGAGAAAGAAGAAGAAAAGAAGGATTGAAACTTGACTCATTACTCTGAATGATCAAGTTTAGGGGGAGATTGTTGAGACCTGAGACACTGTTAGATTTGCTCAGAATACAAGTATCATGCCGCTGTTGGTATAAGACTTCAACCACTGTTATTAGAAGTCAACCACTGTTAGAAGAAGACAACCGCTGTTAGTACATTTGTCTAACAGGGCCACTGTTAGTATATAGTTTGTATTTTGCAAGTACTCAACCACTGTTGATAATATACGAGTACTACCTCTGTTAGTTATATACTCAACCACTGTTGGTTAGTCGGTTAGAGATAATTATGGAATAGATAGGATTTCCATAATAGTTTGATTTTGTAAAGGACTCTATGTGTTATAAATAGAGATTCTGTAAAACCCTAGAGGTAGTGATAGAAGACGAATTCATTCTAGTTATTAGCTTCAAGGTTGTAAACCCTAACACAAGTTGTGTGTTCGTATTATTGTTAATAATATTGAAGCTTTTGGTTAGATATTCTGTTATATACAAGTTTGTTCTTCAAGTTATTAATAAACTATTCCGCAAGCTTATTAATAATCAATCAAAGTAATACATATTAAGATCTCTAGCTGGGATCATCAACATATAGATCTCTTCCAAGACAACACACACCAAGGATCAGCCATGTTCCCGCTCGACAGCTTCGAAATACCATCAGGGCCACTAATCGATCAGCTTGTACACCAAGGAGCCTTTACAATCGGTACGCCAGAAGCAGAAGCCGTCCATGATGCATCAAACGAAGGAACTAACGATCAGCATGATGACTCCTCATCAGAAAAGAACTTCTCTTGGGCCTACCACATCTACCGTAGCATCATGATCATCGGTAGAGCAATGGATTGCTTCACCTTCTGACTTCTCTCTACTTTCTACCAAAACTGTATTCGCTACTTTATTATTGTCTGTATTGATGTACGATTGATGCCTCGACATCACACCTATCTATTTACTGCTTTATTATGCTTTCACTTTATTTTTCTTATTAGCAGCTATTATTTGATTGTTGAGTGGATTGTTTGTTTGACCAAACGACTATTTATCGAAGACCGGATCAAAAGAAGCAATGGACACCACGGTGGAGAATTCTGGAGCCATAAGCTACAAGCCGCGGACCAGCAAACTCCTAACAGTTAGCAAACAATGCGCACAGCAAAAGTGGTACACCGTTCCAAAACCCTCTATCTGTTTAAAGCTTCGATTATCTCACCCGATATTCCAAAACTAAGTGTGGGATCCTTAATACTGCACAACACTTATGAAACAATCCAAAGATAAGTAGAATCTCTAAGTGTGGGATACTTCGACAAGAGGTGTTCAACAAATAGATTCGAACATTAGGGACA
Source organism: Helichrysum umbraculigerum (assembly GCA_949592205.1). NCBI lineage: Eukaryota > Viridiplantae > Streptophyta > Magnoliopsida > Asterales > Asteraceae > Helichrysum > Helichrysum umbraculigerum. The sequence continues at coordinate 106,357,877 of CATIUR010000003.1, read as the reverse complement.
ATGTTCCTCTAAGTGTGGGATATTCGGTCTACAACCGCAAGTTTTACCTCTTGTCCGTAAGTCAAACAATATTTTCATCAAAAGGCAGAAAAAATTTCAAATTTTTCGGATTCAAAAACATCGCTCTCTAGAAATCCTATCTTTCAAAACTATGAATTACAACGAGAAACGAGTTTTAACAAAGAAACAAAACTGTTTTAGAATAAGATATGGACGAAAAAGGCAACACATGGCTAGGCACATACTAACCAAAACATTCGATTCGTGAGGATTGAGCCCATAATTAGCATTCATCTTCAATGCTTCACTTTTCGTTTCATGTGTGTGCCGATGTATGCATTTGAGTTAGAACTTGCTCTTGTAATGCATTTTGAGATCACATCGATGAGTGCCACACGTGGCATAGGTGCAACCTATCTTGATAGCTTCCAAGGAATCCAAAACACCTTTCCACCTTCAAACATCCACCCGCTCAACACCCACTCTTCGCACCCAATAAAGATCTCCTGTCATTTATACCGAACCTACAGAAGTCTCATCAACCCACAAACCTTCGGAGACACTCCCAAATTCCTAAGATCTTTGCAAGAAAAGCCAACATAACCCAAAATCATTAGAAACCTTCCAGGCCACAAAGTACATTATTAAGATCGGCAGAGTAGAAGAAAAGAAATCGAAAGAATCACGCCGGCACAATCATGAAAAGGGCCAAGAAAAAGGAAGAATTCAAAAAAAAAAAAAAAAAGGGCTATGTAGTCCTTTCAAAAAGCTAAGGAGTTTCAAAGAAAAGCTTCAAGAAAATACAAGGAAAACCATCACACCCCTCACCACTTACCTCCTTCAAACCAAAAACCCGATTCCTTCCAAGATATCTCGAAAGGTTAGTATCGTCTTCATCGGTAGTGTTGGAGATTTGATTCTCGATCAAGCCTATGACGAGAATGCTGCATGACTGGCTATCCGAGTGATTGACACTAGTAAGTAGTAAACCCTAAACACTTGAGTGATTTGAGTGACCCACTTGTGATGATTACCTAGTCATAATCACCATATAAGTTGCCCGAAGAAGGTATCAAGTTCTATAAACCCTTAGTTTCCAGTAAAAACTCTTTCATAACCACAATTCTATATTTTTTGAGAATAGTATTTCTAGCAACTGATGCAATTAGAATCCTTCGAGAAGCTTTTTATGAATGAGTTTGCTTGAGGACAAGCAAAGTTCTAAGTGTGGGATACTTGATATCGCGTAAAAAGTCATGTTTTTACTACCGATATCTCTCTCATTCTAGAACGATTCTTGGCATTTTAACTCAAATATAGCACAAATCAGTAACATTATGCCAAGATGGTCAAAACAAGGTTGCACGAGAAAAATCAAGCAAAACGGATGAAAAACGAAGATTCCACACACGTTCGAAGATTCAAGGCATAAAAACGAGATTTCAAGACTAAAGTGCCCTTCACCAACATCCATTCTATCCAAGATGTTCGTTTTCAAAATATGAATCCAACAGAAGAAGAATCAACTAAAACGGATAAAGAATGAAGATTCTACGCCTGCCGGAAGATCCAAATGATTCGTACGCAATATCTGGAGTTAGGGACCTCATCTCAGGGGCTATCTTATGTCAAAATCTTCGTTTTTGAATTACAAATCAAACAAAAAAATAATCGACTCAAACGGGCGCATAACGAAGAAAACACGCACGAATCAAGAAACGAAGCAAAAGACGGCGAAACGGGGCGGGTGGCAGCCACCAGCCGCCGGCCTACCACCAGCCGCCGCCGGCCAACTGGTGGGCGGCGCCGGCCTACCGTCCCCCACCCAGGTTTCCTTTTTTGGCTAATTCTCGTACCTGGTGCGCCTACTTTCCGCGTTGTACAGTACCCGGTGCACCACCTTTCCGCGTTGTACAGTACCTGGTGCACCTTTTTGCCCACATTACGCTAATGTGCACCCCTTGATGCTAATGTGAGCCAAAACTCACCTATAAATATGGTTCTTTAGTTCATTTGCAAAACACACCTTCCATACTTTGGAAAAACTCTTTCTTTCTTACTTTCTCACTAGAAAATCTCTTGTAGTCTTTTAGTATTTCTCATTCTAGGATTATTGTAATTAGTCTACGGACTAACATAGAAGCTAGGGCGAATGCTAAGGATTCGGAGATCAATCTTTGTACGTACGAAAGAGGTGTCAATTATAATAATACGCTACTACGCATTTAAATTCCGGGTGATATCTAAACTTTTATTATACTTGTCTCATTTCATATTTTGAATATGTATTATTGCCTGGTATGTGATTTATTTGTTGCCATGAATTGCGAGTAGTTTATTATTGTGATTGCTAATGATGTAGATAATTATAAGTAAGGATGTCATTACATAATTAGTGCACGATAATCGTAAAATGATATAACGGCCCCTATTCAACTGTTTATTCGGTATAGTGCTGGAAATGCTTTATGCAAAGTACAAACGTACGGAAGCCGGTAAACGACCGAAGGTAGTTATATCATTGGAATCAGCTCTGGTTTAAAAGTTGGAATTCCGGAAGGATAATACAACTACACAACTAACTGGTGTATCCTACGAGAATCAATGCATTATAAAATAATGTTCGTAAAACACGTTCAGATAAAATAGGAGATAATAACCCTTGTACTGTTAGGACTTTATGAATTTAAGTTTAATTTATGGAGTACCCTTTCCAGTTATCCACGTGACTGCAACCTAGTAATTAGGACCTGATCAACCTTAATTATGGTAAGTAGTTATCTGTGCCCATGACATGCAATAAGTAAGACACAATGAAACCACTCGTTGTATATATTAGGTTTACATTTCTGCACTGCTTTACATTTAATTAGATAGAGTGTCACTTTCACTGTCAATTACTCTCGACCGCGTGTTGGATATAAGAAGCCGTGGAAATCTCATGTAAAGTACACTGTCTATTATTGAAAGGCATGGTCCTCATATGAAACATGTTTTAACAAACTACGAATAATCTGGAGATGTATAACTGTTTGAAAAGGAGAACTTAAACCATAAGTCGAAGCAATTAGAGCTTAATCGAGCAAAAACAAGACTTAGGAATAAGAGTAAAGTCCTAGTGACCTAGAATCCTTAAAACACTAAGCCTTACACAATCGACTGTCTAAACATACAAAGTTATTAATATGCTTGCTAATAAAGTAGTAAACCACCTTAGGGGTTAAGAACGGTCGGACCTATGAGACGATACGCTACTGATTCATGCACCTCGGTATAAAACCAAAATAGGTTGCTCATCTTTCAACTAGATGAGTATTGGAAGTTTGCGTATTGCTCCGATCAGAATCACGATAACCTAGTTCCAAGTGACACGCCAATGGGAAATTGAGTTGGTAGGGTTCTAGAGTTTACACCTAGTAGTTTAGCTGCCACATTAAGTATCAACCCTATTTGTTCTGTCATCCTGAAATATTAATTATCGAAATCTCAGCAATCACATCTTTATCTTTATCTGCTTTTCCTGTACTTTACTTTCCCGCAATTTACTTTCCTGCATTTTAGTTATCCGTTTTTAAACCCCAAACCTACCTACTTTGCTCCATCCTAAATACTTCCCTACCGAAAGTGTCAATTTTAATCGCCCACACGTTTGGATTCATAGAACGATCTTAGGTTATACTTACCGCTTACTAATCACAGTAGGTAGTACGATTAATTTAAGCCCCGCAAAATATAAATTTAAAACCCCTGCTGCGCTCGCATCATCATTTGAAAAACAACGACACGGTGTGAGCACAACAAATGGACATAGACATTTTGGGCCCCCTTAAAAAGTTGGGCCCTGTGCAGTGACCCAGGTTGCACCCCCAAAGGGCCGGCCTGTCGATAACATTACCTCCAAACAATGGCTGGTAACCAAAACACTAATCTGTTAATTTATCTATTACTACCTTTAGTTAATAACTACTTTTTTTAATAGAAAACCAAATAAGCAGTCACCGTACAAAAGACATACGACATACCTTGAGACATAGTTTCACGTGGTATTGTGGAACAATATATCATGCATAGTTCGAGTGTATAATCAATTAAACTCATGCACTGACTACTTTGCGGAAACAAACAATACACAGCCTCAAACACAATAACTACATAGTACAATTATATCATATAACTTTAGTTTACTATTAATTAAATTGTATGATAGTTTACCCATGGCAAGATACTGTTAAGAAATACTATATACAATATAAGAAAATTGAGTGAACTTGGTTTACCTGTGGCATAAATCCGCTTTCAAGTAAGAGGAGGCCAAGAATGAAGCCACCACCTGACCCGAAGAGACCATCAATGGTGCCTCCTAACATCCCACAAAACACACAGAATGTAAGGTGGGGTGCGGTCCCTCAAAACTGCATGAGACACAAATAGACATAAACTATGCCAAGTTATCTAGTAATAGGTGATACATATTTGTAAAGTATAAATCAAAATTCTTAAGCTAAAAATGGTGACCATTGGGAGTATTCTGCTCTTAGGAATAAGAGGCTCAAATATGTCGATCAGCAACATAAAGTGTACATACAAATAAAAAATAAAAACCAATTCTGAAAGAAATAAAGTTGCCTTTTTAGCACTAAAAAAGATTCAAGGGATATGCATGGGACTTACATATCCCATGAGAATTGACAAACTCTCGTGGCCTTTCCATTTCTATCTGCCATAACATCAGGAAGAAAAAGAGAACTAATAAGGAATTAAGAGCAACAACAATTCTGTCATAGCAAAAGTAAATAATAACATACATATAATGACTAACCTGCCACAGAAAAGGAGTAGTTCTGATCAATCATGTAACTGTATGTCGAGTGGATATAGTCAAATGTCATCCATAGGGTGTCAGTTTGGTTAGATTAAAAAAACTTATTATCGAACTTTATCCTAAAACTAATAACATTTGAGAAAATATCATGTAATATACAAATGATCAATGTTAAAAAACAAAAACACATGTGCCATATGTGCCACTTGAATTAATACTTGTCTACCTTATAAAAGAAAGTATAGAATACGTTGGGGGTGGATATGAAACTAATGTTGTAAGTGAAAACCGATTCTGCATAGTTCTTTAACCCAAAAGTGGTATATACTTAAATCAGATTAAAGATTGCAGGTTCAGAATTCTATATTTCCTGCAAATAAGGTTGTACCAAACCAGCACAAAGAATGATAAATTGAAAAACCATTAAATTTCATTCACATATGATCATAAAATGATCCTTTGAGAGTGTAGGCTAAAACTTCAAACTAAAACCATTACCTCTAAAAGAGGAACATGAAACAGTGGTTGATTCTCATGATCCTTAGTAGCCAACAGAAGCTTTTGATTCATCAACACGTCTTTAACACTATCTAAGTTCACATCAAGTAAATAAATGATCCATTGCGAATACACTTTGGCAATTCAATCATAAAACACCATAAATACTAATGTGAACCTTGAAGATGACAAGGTGATTCCACTTCATTATATTATAATAACATGATAATACACACAATTATACATCACAATGACGTAAAAATCAATTTAAAAGAATGACTTATGTGCATTACATTTACATAACCTAAATAAAATGCGATCAGAACATGAGGTAAAATTAGTTTTCAAGAAATGATTCCAATGCATTAAATTTACATAACTTAACTAACCTGCTCTAAATTAGTGTATTCATTAAAACCATAAAAAGGAATGAATCGGAACCCTACAGGTAAACAGAACACCAACAAAAATCATGTGTATAACAACAAAAATGCCAAGTTCTAAAAAAACTTACTTTGCAGACAAAACTCAAAAAAGCATCGAGTAGACTTCAACACCCACAATTGATTCACGGTTTCGGAAGCCGTTACCCAAATCGTTGTGATTAACGAAGAAGAAGATGCAATTTCTGGAAAATTAGCACATAATGAAATTTCGGATATTCGTTTTTCTGCATTAAAAATTGGTGTGTAACCCTAATTTTGATGTTGATTTTGGTTTGAGGGTACGTAACCTACCGAATTGAACAAATGATCTCGAAGCATACATAGACTGGAACGAAATAAATGCAATTCAAGCACTTTCACTAACCATCTTACTTAATTTACAAATAAGAATGAACCAAACATAAGCTCAAATATTCCAGATTTACTGTTACAGAGTACAACATTAACATATATAATTATTGAAGTATTGAACTACAGTGTGGATGTTAAACACATCACAAAAGCAATCATTGTAGGGTAGAGAACTAACATTTTCTTTAACGTGGTCAGCGAAAACAGACAACTCTTTCAGTAATGCTTGCTATGTCCCACTATCAGCTTCTTTGCTCTCCGGGAGAAAAGATCTTTGACCCACTACACATACAAATCACTAATGAAATACATGTGTCTATTTCTACCAAATCAATTCAACCTAAGTTTGTTTAATTAGTGCAATGATGGAACATACAGAAACTAATCATAAAACTGAACAATGTATCTATGATATTTGTTACCGAGATCAATGATGTGCGTGAAGTATATGCAAATAAATTCATAACAAGTTTTAAATCAAGGATATACTAAATAATACTTTATCACATAATTCAGGCAAGAATAACCTGTTTGTATAATATAACTTTTACAAGTAAGTCCAGGTATCGAACACACAGAACGTGTATTAAAATAATTAATTTATTCCAAAATTAATATTTACAATTACACTTAATTACAATTAATATTACTGATAAGGGGGTATGTTTTAATTCCGTATGAATAAATTATATTGATACTGATTTACAATTACCTAACTCAACTAAGCTTCTAGGAACAAATAGAAATACTAATTATAGAGAGAATAGTGTATTTATTTAAACTATCTTTAACCTAATCTTATAATTCTCCTTTATATTTATTTTATCGTTGATCAACTTATCGGTGATTTCACTAATATAGATAATTCCTTTAGTATAAAGCCAACTACCTTATATTATTAAAGAAAAGTATATGCTATAGAGGTTCCTCTTCTTAACATATCTCACGAGAATAATATTCTATTAAACCTATCAACTATTTATTATAACTTTGTAGGCAACCTTGTAGTATACAAGCGTTTATGATTACCACATCAATTATATTATTAAGTTTTAATGTTCTTCCACTATCTCTTTAGTATAAAGTCTCCAGCTCATAATTTAATTAAATTATAATATATAATCTTAACTAAATTCTGTAAGAACAACTTAATTATATAACCAATACAATTATCAGGAAAGTATAATAAATAAGCAATAAATCAATGTCAACGTAAACATAAATTCAAATCATAATTTCAATTAGCATTCATTTAAATAAACACAACAAGAAACTTAATTCATATCAAAACTAAGTAAACAAGATCCAAAATATGATTAAGTAGTATACTTACAAAATATAAGGATAAAGAAACCAAACCCTAATGATGAATAAGCTCTTCTAGGGTTAAAAACCTTCAAACCCTAGCTCCTTTAGCCTCCAAATTCGTATTCTAAACGAACCTTAAACCCTAAAATCGAATTTTGATTATTGAAATCGTATTTGGTTTAGTCTAACCTAAGCCTCTATTTATAGTTTTCAAAACCGCCAGTCCAATCGCCGGTTGGAAGTTCCAACCGCCGGTTGGATGTCTTGGAGTCCAAGTCCAACTTTGTGATCTTCTGCCGCCTTTGATTAAATATATTCAACCGCCGGTTGGTTAATCCAACCGCTTGTTGGATCTTCTTTCCAGAATCTTCCATTTTCAGGCTGGCTCAATCTTTGGGCTTATTTCTTCTCTAAACCGTTTTTATTCTCTTTTCTTGGCCCAATTCTTCAATAATATCATTTTTATCTTCTTTTAAACTTCTATCTTCTCAATTCTTCAATTCTTCTTGGTTTTTCTTTATTTCAGCTTCATTTTCGTTTCTTTCTTCAATTATTTATCTTTCACACCTAAATTGCAAATATAAACAAATTAAGTATCCAAATCAATATAAATGCAATAAAAGTACATAAAATATAGGGATTTATTAGTATATAAATATCATATTATTTGATGTTATCAAATATCCCCACACTTAAGTTCTGCTTGTCCTCAAGTAGAATACATTCATAAACTAAAATTGATAAGCATCAAACTAATATTTAATAATCAAAATACTCAAGTTAAAAATCTGTTTCATAAATAAAAATTTAAACAATTTAATTAACATGGATAACTATAATGTACAAATAAAAATTATCATTATTTGTATAACATATAGTTCATGAATGATTACTAATATTTTTATCCTCTTTAAACAATCTACATTTATATTTCTGAAGATATCTTTATTATTCGTATGTATATTACTTATGATTTCCATATATGATATACTCTTAAACTTAATCATGCAATTTAATTTTATACTCAAAATAAATATATAAAATCCATTTTTAAGAATCAAGATATTGGTGACAGGTCTGCATTTTCATGCAACAGAGCGACATAACTTGATTCAGGTAAAGCAATTTATTTTTAAATCAAATCAGCGGTGACAGCCTGACAGGTCTATACCTTAGTATAACAAAGCGACATAATTTGATTTATTTTTTTTATATTTACAATACATTGAAAGAATTTTCTTTCTTTTTGCTTTATTTTTAAGAATACTAATATGAAATCAGGTCTGTACTTAGTACAACAGAGGAAACAATTAGTAAACCCCCAAATGTTTTCATATAAGTACTAAGATATATAAAATAATTGCATGATAAATCTAAGAATTAAGACTTTTATGTCATACATCATATTATGTATCATAAAATAATATACAAGTTATTTTATTAATTTCTTAAAATTCAAAAATTTTATATAGATTGCCTATTAGTACATCATATCATGTAACTATATATTACTTATTAATAAGTTGCTTACGTTATATGTACAAAATAGTTAATCCATATTAAAGTCTAAACTTTTAAATACAAAATAAAACTTTTAACAAAATATTTTAACTAATAAATACCTAGTTATTAACTTAAATTATTTTAACTAATAAATACCTAGTTATCAACTTAAAATTTTTTAAAATTTTACTGAAATTTTATAATAACAAAACTTAAATGAATAATTTAAAGAAATTTCTTTTCTTCCGATCCCTTCCCCACACTTAAAGTATACAATGTCCTCATTGTATAAAAATAATATATATAAAAAAGTGAGTAAAAAGGAGAAAAGAAATTAAAACGAAAAACTCCCCTGAATGAACTTGTAGAATTCATCATCGGCTAAATCTGTTCTTCAATATGGTTGGCATCTTCATCCTCAAAAAATAATATACAACATCCACACTTTCGTAGTTAATCACGATTGCATTTAGCATATATAATAAGCCTTTAAACCCCTCGGTATCCTGAGTGGACGAGTTATAGTCTCGTGGGTTTCCAGGGAACACACCCACAAAGTTCATAATTAATAAGATAAACTTATTAAATAAAATTCTAGAAACAAAACAAACTGATTAACATAATAATAATAATAATAGTGATAAGTAATAAATACAGTCATCCAAAAAAATGTATTATAAACCATAATCATAATAAATCTAATCATCATCATAGTCATCCATCTGTCCAGGTTGTCTAGAAGGTCCAGCTCCATCATCAAATGCCATCGGAACATATGGCTGGAACTCAATAGATCTATCCCTCAACAGCTGCTGTAATAATCCATGCTGATAATCAGACCTGTGAAAGCTCTCACTCTCAAACCTATCAAATCCCTGCTCAAACCTGGTAAATCTCTGATCAATCCTATCAAACCTCCTACCATGAGCAATCTCCATCCTCTCTAACCTCTGCTGAATATCCTCAAACAAATCATCTCGACCATGACCTCTACCACGGCCTCTACCTCTACCTGCTGGTGGATCAAATGCTGGTAGTGGAACCTCTGGTGCAGGTGGTGGTGGAACAAGTGGTCATCTCAATCTAGCTCTCTGCATAGGCTGCTGACCAGGTGCTACCTCAGGCGTCCATAACAAAACTCCCTCCTGCACACCCTCCTGAAGAATTCCTAACTCAATCAACTTGTCCTCGCCTAGCAAGGACATCCCTGGTGTAACTGGTGTGCAAGTTAAGAAATTAGCAGCTCCCATATCATAATACCTAGCTATCCTCGTAACATACTGTCCTCCGCACAAACTACTAGTAGATCTATACCCAGTCGCTCATGTGGTCATCCAATGAACTAATCTCCAAGGAACATTGATAAGCGTCCCCTGAATCATAGTGTGCAAATAAAAGAAATCAGGCTGGTAGACCTTCTCAGGTCCCGTATGCCTACCACAAATAGAAAATGATATCAATCTATGTAACAGCCTATGTACCGGGCTCCTCATATGAATATCAGAAGGTGCTCTATCCCCATAATCAATAATAGCAAGTTGTCTCCAATACTCAGCTATCTCAACTGAAGAATACTGCTCTATCATACCCGCAGTCAAATGCTCTACAAAAGAACGGCTGTGGAGATCATCTAACATATAGAGCCCCACAGTGTAACACCCACTCCTCGGGTCTAGTAGTATTTTAATATTTTCTGACAGTGAGTTATTATTTAAAGTGTCAGGAAATAGTTTCATTTGTTATTTGAAAATAAATGAGGAAAAGAATCGAATAATTTATTGTGGTTAATAAATTATTAACTGTTTTAATATAATTCAGTTGACGGTAAAATAAAATAATGTTTCCCCGCAAATGGTTTTTAAGTTCCATACAATGATAAGTATGGGAAACTAAAATTACACAATTATATTATACTACTCAGTGTATAAGTCGGTTGTTGTTTTCATCATATATCGACATACATATACAATACGTTCATACATAACATGAAAACCCTAGATCAAATCACAAAAACATTTCATAACACCAAATTGAAGATTTCAAGTCCGAATTCAAGCTTATTAACATGGATTATCATCCTCTAATCCTTCTACTCATCTTGTAAGTCTTGATTTCTTGATTTTCATAAACCTATGAAATGGGGTTTTGTGTATAAGATGAAATTAGGATGAGTAAGGTTAAATTGAAGCTTGTAATGCTTGTAGAATTGTTAATTGATACTCACTTTATGATTATAAGCTAAGCCCTAAGCTAGAATTGAAGGATTTGATATGAACTTATGATGAAAGGCTATGAAAAGAATTGGTTAATCAAGAATTAAGCCTTAAGCTTAAGGTAATGATGATATAATTGTTAATTGATGCATAATTCATGATTTGTACTAAACCCTAATCTAGAAATAAAAGAAATGATGTATGATCGTAAGAAAAGTCTATGGGTTTAGTTAGTTATTCAAGAATCAAAGCTTTCAAGCTTATGTTACTAACGTATAAGTGATAATGGTTGTTAATAATGATGATTAAAAGTGTTTGATTATGAGAATTAACTATACTATGATAATGATGGTTATAATATCATATTAAGAAGCCATGATTAAAGTAATCATGTGATTAAAGAGATTATGATGAAATTGGTATTGGTTATTAATTAGAACACTTGATCGAGTTAAATATCATGTTGTTTACATTGTAGTATTATGTTGTAAAAACTAAAGATGGTTGTGATTAGTGACTATGAAGCTTATAGTTACTAAATGTGTTAAAATATTGATAATTGTGGTGATTGTGCTAATTCATGTGAATTGAGTAATTTGGATTTGTTGGTGTAAATCTATTGGTACGATGTTATATAAAATTTGAGACAAGTGACTAACTTGTGTTATTCTATTGTATTCTCAGATATGGAGAAAGACTCAGTGACATTAGACTACTGAGTGGACGACTGAGGTATTCGGTGAGTGGATCTGTAACCTCAGTGTAATTTAGTTGTAACAAGTTTTGTTACAACGGGTAACGTATTATTACTGTTTAGTTTTCCATTATAATTATGGTTGTTAGTAATAATACTGTTGATAGACTGTTTAGTCTGATATGTTGACCTGATTGAATATGTGAATATGTGATCACTTGATATTTGGCCTTCGGGCATCATGGAATTGAGGTCAAGGTGTTAGTTGGGTTTGGTTACTATTTTAAGACGACAGGAATTTCCTTATACTTATCGTTAATAGGAAATTTTGATTAGTACCAAACTATCAGTCTCGTCCGTTATGGCCATACAGATATGTACGGTAAGTGTTCTTGGCTGAAGGTTTTCCCCAAGAACCACCGGTCCTCATTGTATTGAGATGTTATCTCATTGAAATTAGTTGTGTGTTCTTGGCTGAAGGTTACCCCAAGAACCCTAGATACTCTGTGATATTGTGTGTTTACGATGCTTTGATGTAAACAGAGTTGTTATACTAAGTTGGGTTGTTGTTTATTATTCACTCACTTAGCGTGATGATAACCCCACCACAGTCCTTCCTGCAGGTTATAATTGAGGGGACATATTGGGCTGGGTAGGAAGTTATTGGAAATGATGGAATGTTTGACCGGCGGATTACTCTGATGTTGGTTTAATAACTGAAGACATGTTTTGAATTATATAACACCTAGTTAGACAAAATGAGATTTAAAGAAAGTAAATAGTTACGTATTTAGTTTGAAAAAATTTATGTACATTTTAAGTAATGTATAATTATGATGTATGATTGAAATCTACGCTTCCGAACTGAAATCATTATAATAATGGTTTGTAAATTAAGGGGTGTTATACACAGCAACTCCAGACTCTAACAAACTCATAGACCTAGGCTGACCTCCAAGGTAAAAAGAATTCGATGGCTGATCTAACTGTCTAGAAGTGGAATCAAACCTAAGGGTAGTATAAACCTCTACAACCAACTCCCTATAGATAATCTCACGTATCTGAAATAATCGTAACCAAGCGTGAGAAACAAAGCCAACATCACCTGAGGGTAAAACATACCTCTGAGTCATAAATCTTCTCAACGTAACATCACCAGTCTCTCCATCTCTATGTGGATCTATCACTCTCTCCATCACTGACTAGTCCAATACGTCAGGTGTCTCAACAGGCTGTGCAATATACTCTATCAACCGATCACTATACTCTGCCCTACGCTCTACAGAAATGGACTCGTGCTCAAAACGTAAGTAAGGATGTAACTGGAAATACTCTCTGTCTAACAGTGCACGTCCACGCTGGCGTCTAGTCGTCATGGCTGTAAAATAAAACTTAAAAACGTGTGAGTAATTTGAAATACTATTATCGGTTGCATGGTTCTGCTGTAAATGTAATCCAACCGCCGGTTGAGTATCCCAACCGCTGGTTGGTATAAATTGCATGCAGGATAGTTCCGTCTTAAAGTATGATAGCCAGCTGCATAATTTCTAAATCAATAATGTCATACTAAACTACAAAAGAATAATATAATTTGTTAATTCAAAACTGAATTCTAGTTCCAAATGAATATGTCTTTATCTCGAAAATTATATCGAATCTATCAAATGTCCTTTTATTTGAATAAATAATCTATTATTTCGAATATATATCGAATCTTAAAGTTTTATAAATTTTTATTATTAAATTCAAAGTCACATGTATATATGAAATTGAATTATTATCTCAAAAGTTTATTGAATCAAAAATTTAGTCATTTAAAGTGTATATATTCAAAAATGTCGTTCTATATCTATGTTTATCGAAATTTTTATTATAGACTTAGTCTAATATCATTCTAACCTTAATACAAATGTCGAGCCACTATCCTAATAGATACGACCCGCAAACAATTTTCAATCCGCAAACAATCCTTGAATCGTAAATTTCGCAACTTAGACTAACCTAACTAAGTAAAACTAATTTCTAAGTGTCCCTAATCATCTAAACCTAACAAAATATCTTGTAATCAACCAATATCCGCAAACAATACAAGAACTAGAACAATTTCGGAATTAAAATGCGAAATATAATAAAACTAAGTTTAGATAATACCTTTGATGTAGTAAATCACGAAAACGAAATGAAATGATGATAAGATAATGATTTTAGGGCGTTCGTCGATTTGGCCGATCGTTTGTGTGTGTTTTGTGTGTGTGTGGGTGTAAAATGGCAGAAATGGGGGCTGTTGGGTTTTTGATCGGAAAAGTATCCAACCGCCGGTTGGGCTTTCCAACCACCGGTTGGTTTAAACAGGCCCAAGCCTTTTAATTCGGCCCATTTTCTCTTAATTGGGCTTAACCCGTTTTATTCTTTGTTGGATCCTTTAATTAGCTCAAATGAGTTTTAATTAGTTTTTTTTTTTTATACATCGATAATGTTAAAAATTTTATAACATTCATTTTTAAAGAACATAAATATTTAAATAGTTATATAAATCGTTAATAATCCTATTCTTGCTCTCATATAACTATTGCTTATTATACACAAAATAACAAACCTGTGTCCTCAGATTGTACAACCGTTGATTGCGTTGACTCAACCACCGTTTTGGATTTACACCATCGACTGTGTTAGTCCAAATGTTGTTTAATACCTAATTACCACAAATTTTGTCTATTTGTATATTCCTTCAATTGTGCAAGTAACAGAAATCATCCATAATTTATAATATACCTGTCTAACCTTTTTAATAATAATAGTTCCAAATGAGCATAAAAAAACATAAAAGAAATAACCAAAATTTATTAAAATCTAATAAATCCAAATTCAAATAATAATGCATGTCTTGTAAACAGAAATAAACAAAAGAAATAAAAACTAATAATAAAATGGAAATGGAAATGCTCTTGAGATGAAATGGAAGTCTTCAAGTGTAGGAGAATTGTCCATTAGGTAGTTCTACTAGAATTGGTTCAGCTTCATTCTCAGGGTAGATATGACGAAAATGACGAAGTAACTTATTGGTTAGCTCGGGAATTGGTGATGCGAAATAAGAGAAACTGTCGATATGAATCCTTTCAGCATCTTCCACATCCATCAAATCCTTTACCATCTTTTGAACTTTCTTTGCAATTGTTCCTTCTTCATTAGTTACTTTATACCCTTTGTCTATTCTAATCTCTCTATTCTTATGATTACGCCTCAGTGCGTCCATGAATCCATAAAATCCTAAATGTAAATCTTCATAACTGCTTGACCTTCGAGTTGTTTCAACTAATCTTATTTCTTCAAAAGTACCAGTAAGCAATCCTTTTTGGTGATCAGTCAAAATTCCAGAAAACTAAAAGATATCTATCAGTCTATAGTAAATGTCTGACAAACCTAAATGAAAAAGATCTATATGAGATTCATAACGAACTCCAGTGTAAATTGATTGTAGTTCCTTTGTCACATACGTCGCAAGGTTTATCATTGGTTCATCCAAAAAATGCTCGGGAATGCTCCTTCTTGATTCATCTCTTACTGCATAGTAGAGATCATCCACAATCTCTTGAACATAATATTCCACTGTAGTTTCCACATAAAACTTATGACAGTTAATGTGATCTCTTGACTTCATAAGATTAAGAAAATCTTGAAACTCATCCAACACAACCTCATCACAATGGTTTCTCACGTTTCCGGTAGCAAATTCCAGATCATGTTTAATAACTTCTAACAAATTTAACTGCTTCTCAGAATAGGGAAATGAAGATTCTTCAAAAATCTTGTGAATATTAGAATAAGACAGCCTTTGTTCTTCACAGAATTCAGGATTATATATTGGTTGCACTATCATATCTTCCTTAAAATCTATCACATAATTTTCAAACTGCTCACTATCCCTTGTTTCGTTTGAATTGCACCACGTAGTATATTCTTGCTCCATCTTACTAATTAAATCCTTCTGATAATCTGAGAATTCGAAATTGGTTCTCCTAATAATTTCCATAATTAACCAAAATTCATCTTGATGGTGTTTTAAATAGAAGATCAAATCCTCTGCATCTGAAATCACTAAAGGGTGTTCATCAAAACCTTCCTCTCCATCAAAAAGTTTTATCTTCTTATTTGGCACGAAAGAGTTATAATCTACTTCAATGTCTTTGAATTCCATCTCATTTAATTGCATACTTTCTATTTTTCCACTAATTATTTTCTTCTGTAAACAAACATACTCACAAAATTCAGTCAAAAGTCCTCGGTAACTCCAATGATTGTACACAAAAGCGGAGAAATAGGTAGCGCGAAGCTTATTAAAAACCTACCTCTTTCGAGAAGCACCTTACTTCTTAAAGGAAGTAGGGCTTGACTCTCCTTATACCTTTGTTTTTGTCAGTACTCCCAATGGGTGAGCCGATTTTTCGATTGACTTGAATATACAAAAATTTACAATTTTTACAGGGAAAAATTAAAAATTTTAAATCAACGCTCCCCCGCAGCGGCGCTGATAAACGCTCAAAAGTACTATATTTCAGTAGTATTTTACCCATATTCTTGAATGTTTTTATTGCATTTTGTTTAGAATAGATATTGATTTCGTTCATATTTGCAATTAGATGTGGAAATGGAGCGTTTATGAAGAAAGGAAGGAAAACAGTCAATAAAAGAGTTAAATGATGCGTATTTGAAGAAATAAGTAAAGCCGAAGTCGAAGAAAAGAATAAAAGAAGAAAAATCAAAAATTCGGCTGAAAAACTCATCCATACGCCGTATGGATTGTTGCAGTGGAAGCCCAGGTTACGCGGACATGGGCTGGGCTTGAAATCAATCCATACGCCGTATGGAAATCCATACGCCGTATGGATCAAAATTACAGGAAGTATAAAATCGCGAAAAAACCCTAAATCGAGAGTTCTTTTTTAGTTTTTCGTTTTCTTTTGGTTCCAGACGACTTTAGGGGTTTTTAATTCGTAAATTAGGGTTAGTTTGGAGGTACGAAGGGTGAAGAACGAGGATAATTCATCTAAATCATTCGTAGTTCGTCTTTATAACTCGGTATAATTTCTTTATTTCGATTTCATTGAAGTATTTGATGTTGAATGATCTGATTATTACTGATTTATGATGAATTGAGTATCTTAAGTGATTGTGTAGTTGATTTAACTTAGATTATGATTATTGAACGATTATAATTGCATATTGAATAAGTTATTTAATTAAAAACTGTTATATTACTCGTGGACACTTGTTTATTGGTAACTGGTTATTATTGTTGCTTCACGTGGTTAATAATTTTAATGAGATTGAGTTCCTTTAAGATTATTGATTATTGCTAGTACTACCTTAGGGTTTTGGACTATCACTAAATACGTTGAGTCTGATAGGTCGAGTATACAATAATTATCTACTTTAAAATGAACAAGACAATAAGTTAATTATTGGGTATTGTTGAGTCATACCATAGAGTTAATTATAATGAGTTGTGAATGTTTAATGCATAATTTAGGGAAAGGCACACAATTGACTGATCATCTTGTGACATTGGAACCAGTGTTTCATGTTGGACCCTAGATTATAGGAATTAGTTGGACCCGAAACGTTGGCTAGTTCATATTCGACTTAGTATTCATTGAAGAATTTGGTATTTAGTTGATCTAAAAGAATCACAATTAGATAATCAATACGTAATAAATCGGGAAATAATGAATCTAAGTGACATTAACTATACAATTACTTATTCCTTCCAATTAGGATTTATTGTTATTATTTATTTATTATTTTAATTTAAAAGTTTTATTTAAGTTTGTTTATTTTAAATTAAATATTTTCTAAACAAATGTTCGTACGGAACTAAAACGCCCCCCATATTTACTGCTTTCTAGTTAATTGTTAATTTCTATTTTAAATATTCCACCTTTTCCCTGTGTTCGAATCTGACTTACCAAATCTATATTTACAATTGATCGGGTATTCTTGCCTGGTTGCTTGAAAGTATTTATTAGGTATTTCTATTTATAAATTGTAAAACAAGACGCGCTTTCATAAGCGACATCAAGTTTTTGGTGCCGCTGCCGGGGAAAAGCGGTTGTGATTATTTAAATAGGAGTTAGTTGTCTGTAAACTTTAATTTCTAAAATAATTTTATTAAACGAATAATTTTATTAAACGAATAATTTTGTAAAGTTGTTTAAAGTAAATTAAGTAATTGTGTAACAAGTTTTCATTAATTCATTGGTTGAAACTAATTATCCTTTAATTGGTTAAACTTTTGGGGTTTTAGTTTCAACCGGCGGAGGGAAATCCGTCCGCCGGTTGGAGTTCCCTTTATTTGAAGTTGTACATGTTATTTAATTTTTGTTTATTTTGTGTGAACTAACTTGTTTTTCGTTAGTGGTGTTTTGTATTTTCAGATTTATTTTTATTTAGGTTTGTCTAATGGCGAGGAGTTTTGAAAGTGATGCAAATGATAATAACATGGTTAAGAGGGATCAGTCTGCTAATTCGGATGCTAGTTCCGCCGAGAGGGTGACTCCTTATACCCAATTAGGCCGCATTCCCGTTCCTATTACTTCATCTTGTCAGGGGTTGCTGTCGGCACTTGAGGAGTTTAGAGGGGATATCCCTTTCAGTTCCGAGATTATTAGCAAGTCCACTGTGGATTTTACTGATAGTCAGCGGGTTTTGGTAAATGATGTGTTAGAGGCAGCTTTGATTGAGAGTCAGTATGGGATTGATAGGCAATTCTATATTGCTCTCACTTCTTTTGGGGAATCTCTAGGAACTAGGATTAAAGAGAAAGAGAAATTCTACACTACTCAGAAGAAAAGATACACGGAGATTTATGAGATTCTGAGGCATTCTGCATTTCCTTATTCGGCAAATCAGACCGCGTGTCTTGGCCGTATGCTTAGGGCTCTGTACGAGGTTACTGGTCATCCAAAGGCAGAAGCAGACAAGGAATTTAGGTTTGGTCTAAGAGAATTGGTTCGATTGCTACATTCAGATGACCATTTGACGGATATTACACCTCATCGGTTCATTGTTACGAGTATTATTCATTACTATCTTCATGAAATGGTGACAAAAATGGATCGCTTTGCAAAGGAAGAGGAAGAAAGGCCTCACCCGGATTTCATTCATCCTCATTTTGATATTGATTTGGCTACTTATGTGGTACTGAACTTGGATGTTTTAGTTGATAACAATAAGGTTCTAACTATAAGGGAGCATTTCCACTATGGGATGGTGGAAATATACACTAATCTGGTTGAAATCTTCAAAGATTCAGGATTAGAACTAACTTGTGTTCAGAATGAGGTAATTGCAGGGATTGAAACTAGAATAAGAAGTTTAAGGAAAGAACCGTTTCTGAGTAAGCATGCTGGGATAGTGGCAGATTGTTTGAAGTTTATGAGTGAGTTTGAGAGAAATCATCCCGACCGTGAGTACAAGCTGGTAGGTGATAAGTTAGTATTAGCACCTGAGGGAGTAAATAATAAAGTGATAAAGGGAATCAGCTGGGACTTGGTCTATCTTCAGCATGTTACCAATGGACATTTGGAAAGTTTTGCGACTTTTGGTAATGGGGTTGAAAATATAGTTACTGAACTGATGAAGAGCTTCCTTGTCCTCTATCCATTGAACTAATTTCATCGTTCCATCCCTTTTATATTTCTTATGCTATTGGATTGTTTCTAACATTCTGGTTTGTTTTTGATTATGTTAGACTTTTGTTTGTTTTGGATTTTTGTTTTTGAATGTGTGATTTGAATATTAAGTATTATTTTGAATATTATTCTTTTTAATGTTTGTTAATTTGTTATTTATTTTATAGTGTGGAATTGTAAAGATTTTGAAGTCGTGATTATCCTCCAGGTTTGAGATTTAATTATATAAAGTTAGTGATGAATTTGGGTTAAACATGGGTTTGAAAATCGTTTTTGAAAAAATTCTGAATTTTCAATCCATACGCCGTATGGATTGGTTGGGCCGCTGGACCGGGCCGTTGACTGGGTTTAATGAGTTGACCTGGGCCTGTTTAATCCATACGCTGTATGGATCAAAAATGCAGAAAACCGCCAGCAGCC
Organism: Helichrysum umbraculigerum; assembly: GCA_949592205.1. Lineage (NCBI taxonomy): Eukaryota > Viridiplantae > Streptophyta > Magnoliopsida > Asterales > Asteraceae > Helichrysum > Helichrysum umbraculigerum. The sequence continues at coordinate 106,337,934 of CATIUR010000003.1, read as the reverse complement.
TCTTTCTTCCTCATTTTTCACTCCCAAAACTTTTCTTCAAAACCACCTACGGCTCTAACACCCACAACCCCCAAACGGAAATTCCGACCACGCATTCATCGCCATTTTTGCGTATTCATGTTACACGCACTTTCCTCTACAAGGTATAACTTCCCGTTTTCATTTTCGTTGGTTAAATCACTCGTTTGGAAGTTAGGGTTTATGATAGATTTTTTTGGGTATTTCGGAAATGGGTATGATTATTAGCATGTTTTGATTGAATTATGTTCTAGTTGCTATATACATTGCAATGTCATGCCTGTTTTTCAATTGTATTGCATATTTTATGTTATTCGTATTATTCGTTAGTAATGATGAAATGTGAATATGAGAAACTCAATTGTGCTATGTTTTAATTTAGTTCTTATTAATTTTCTGACCACATGATGATTAATGCAAATATTTGTTTGGTACACAAGTGTTTGTGATTACGGTTATGTGATAAGTTGTTATTTTGATTAATTGTGTTACAATAATTCATTTTGAGATTGTATGGATGTTTGCTAGTTGCTAATACTCGAGTTTAGTGATTGTGCAATTTCGTATATTCATAATGGTACCAAGTTATTATAATGCATTTGATTAGGCAATTGTCATGAATATTTAATTAAGTATATACATGTATGCAATTTGAGTGGTTTTTGTTTAAAAAATTGTAATTTAGGTTCATGAAATTGGTTGTTGCGGTAGTTGTAGGCTAAACCTTTATGGTGGATCATTCAATTTTTAGCCGAAATGTTGCCGAAATTTTTATTAACCTTTTTGCAATTAACTGCTTATTTAGTATTATTAACAATTGTTTTGTTCAGCAGTTATCATGTCTAACAGGAGAGCACGAGGAGGTGAAACTTTGGGAAACCCGTTGATTAGAGCCCATAGATATCTCACTTTTCATGGGTCATATTCTGAGACTGCTAGGATGCAGTTTAGAGATCGTCTGGCTTCTAATATTGGCCAGTCAATTGAGGTGTTTGATGCTGTTAACTGGAATGTTTTGGAGCATGTGATTGTTAGAGAAGGGTTTACTAATGGTGCTGAGGCCATTAGGAATTTACTTGCAGTTCCATATGTACTAGAGGATGGAAACATTGGATTTGTTTCCTATGCTTGGTCCCGGTTATTCAGTATCAGGGAGGATATCTACAGAGAGCTGGTTGTTGAGTTTTACAGCACTTCTAGGTTTGATGCCAGGTCGACTCAATGGACTGAGAACTCCATTTTCTTCCAGCTAGGGGGATAGCCTAGACAGATGACCTTGGTTCAGTTTGCTTTGGGATTGGGGCTTCATGAGCCCAATGAGCTGGATAATCCTCACTTTTTAAACCACATTTCTGCAGGTGCTGTGAAGAAACTCACTGATTTGGAAATTGAGCAGGAGTGGCAGTTTATTGCCCAGGGTAGTTATGGAAGTTCGACACCTTCTTACACGCGTATTCGAGATCCTCGTCATCGACTCATTCACAGATTGTTGACTTACACCATTGTTGGTCGCAAGGAGGGGCCTGAGAAAGTTTCGAGGCCTGACTTGTTTTATTTGAGCTCGATTATCAGGAAGAGGTTAGTGAATGTACCTTGGAGGTTGGCGAAGTGGATGTCAAAGAGAGCTACTGGTACTAGAGATGGTAGTAGTTTGTGTGGAGGTCACTTTGTTACTCGATTGGCGAGATACTTTGGTTTGGCTACTCAGGATGAGATGGGGTCATGCACGATTGTTCAGCCTAGTATGGGATGGTTGACTGCACGCCAGTTGGAGGCGTTTGCTCTCATTGAGCCATGAATTACCTATGGTGGTCCTGCAGAGATGTATTACTGGGTTCCGATTACTCCGGTAGGACAGACTTTGCAGTCGAGGCAGGCTAGAGCCAGAGGAGATACGAGTGGCAGTGATAGAGGTCGAGGTACGGCACGAGGCCGTAACAGAGGTTATGCTACGGAGTTTGATCAGTTGTCTCAGCAGATGCACCAGATGCAGTTACATCAGACTCAGAGGTTTGATCAGATAGATCTTATGCAGAGACAGCTTTTCCATCAGACCAGTGCACACTTGGACTACCAGGATGGCTTGTTTGACCAGCTGTTTGGTCAGTTTCCTTCTGGACCCGCGTATCAGCCATTCCAGTACCAGATGCCACCAGAGTTCATGCCGCGACCACCACCACCACAGTCAGAGTATGGAGCGCCTTCTCATCAGTACCAGTACCGCCAGGATGATGACAGTGACTAGGATGATGTTCATCCTATTTTGGTTTATGATTCCAGACACTATTATTATTATTGTATTATTATTATTATTATGACTGTTTTTATTTGTAGGTTTTATTAATTGTGTTTGATTGGTAGTTTTAGGATTCGGTAGTAGTTATTTTTAATTAGAATGTTTTAATCTGGTATTATTTAATTATGTTTGTTGATTGATCCCTCAGAATTGTATTGTGAGTACGTGTCATGCTGGCAGTAAGTTCAGCGCAACGAAAAATTGAATCGAGAGGATGTGGGAAATTCGTATCCTCCTTGTCATTAAACTGCACACTATTCCAGGGGAGTTTTTTTGTTCTAAGTTCTTTTCTCTTTTTCCCGTTTTAAGTATTTCATTATTTGTACAATGAGGGCATTGTACATCTTTAAGTGGGGGATGGGAGAGAAAAGAGTGAAATTTCCACATAATTGTTCTGTTAATAAGTAGATGATTTTGTAATTTGGTTAATAGTTATCTTATTAAAATAAGTAACTAGGAGGTTATGAGTTGCCTATTTTTCAACCAAATTTTTGCATTTAAATTTTTGTTTTCTAGAGATAATTATTTTATAACTATGTAGGTTAAATTTAAAATTTTCTACACTTTTAATTAAATACTAAAGCTATTAAAAATGTTATTTAGCTTCATTATATGATGTATTGATAGGCGATTTATATGAGAATGTTTGAGCTGTTAAGAAATGATAATTAAGGAGTGAATGTTACTTGTAGATGAACTCTAGCTATGTATGACATATGTCTTAATTTTTATATTAGTAATGTGTGATATGCCATATTTTTGGGAATTTAATTAATATCATTTGGGGATATACTGGGTGTTGTTTCCTCTGTTGTACGAAAGTACAGACCTGGTTTCCGTCAGTATATCTAATGAAAAAGAGCAAAAGAGTTTAACAACTCATGATTTTAAAATGTGGTCAAATTAAGTCGCTTTGTTGTACTGAGGTACAAACCTGTCACCAATGGTTTGACTAAAAACATTATTGCTAAACCAAAATCAAGTTATGTTGCTTTGTTGTGTTGAGGTACAGACCTGTCACCTCTGTCTTGATTTGAAAAATGATTGTTTTGATTAAATTTCAAGATATGTAATATTGACATATTATGAGTATGAAAGTATATAGTTTTTGGGAGTCTAAGGGAATATTTACACGAATAATAATAAGTTGAGCTCGAGTATTCAAATATAGATTGTTTAAGTGGATAACAATATCAGTAATCATTGTGAACTATTTGATGTTTAAGAATAATAACTCTATGTGTAGATCAGTTTTTGTAAATCTCATAGTTTCTTAATAATTGTCTTTAGAATTAACAGATTTTTAAATTTAAGCATTTGAGTTGAAGATGGGTGATGTTGTGTAATTCCTATTTTAGTTATTTAGATTAATAGAGATGACTGTTTTCTTAAGAATTTGATCTTTGAATCGGTAGTCTACTTGATGACAAGTAGGATTCAAGTGGGGGATGTTTGATAAACGCTCAAAAGTACTATATTTCAGTAGTATTTTACCCCTATTCTTGAATGTTTTTATTGCATTTTGTTTAGAATAGATATTGATTTCGTTCATATTTGCAATTAGATGTGGAAATGGAGCGTTTATGAAGAAAGGAAGGAAAACAGTCAATAAAAGAGTTAAATGATGCGTATTTGAAGAAATAAGTAAAGCCGAAGTCGAAGAAAAGAATGAAAGAAGAAAAATCAAAAATTCGGCTGAAAAACTCATCCATACGCCGTATGGAAATCCATACGCCGTATGGATTGTTGCAGTGGAAGCCCAGGTTACGCGGACATGGGCTGGGCTTGAAATCAATCCATACGCCGTATGGAAATCCATACGCCGTATGGATCAAAATTACAGGAAGTATAAAATCGCGAAAAAACCCTAAATCGAGAGTTCTTTTTTAGTTTTTCGTTTTCTTTTGGTTCCAGACGACTTTAGGGGTTTTTAATTCGTAAATTAGGGTTAGTTTGGAGGTACGAAGGGTGAAGAACGAGGATAATTCATCTAAATCATTCGTAGTTCATCTTTATAACTCGGTATAATTTCTTTATTTCGATTTCATTGAAGTATTTGATGTTGAATGATCTGATTATTACTGATTTATGATGAATTGAGTATCTTAAGTGATTGTGTAGTTGATTTAACTTAGATTATGATTATTGAACGATTATAATTGCGTATTGAATAAGTTATTTAATTAAAAACTGTTATATTACTCATGGACACTTGTTTATTGGTAACTGGTTATTATTGTTGCTTCATGTGGTTAATAATTTTAATGATGTTTGTCCCTAACCTTGGATCTAGTACGAACCGAGTCACTCAATCGTTTGCGGAATCAACGATTAAGTTATACACTAAACACACGAACAATCAATACGCAATGAATATCAAACGAAACGTATTATATTGTATTATAATCGGTCAGATTACAGAGATTTCGACTAATTGCGTTTAGGGTTTCGTCGACCCTAAAACAGAAAACACAAAACGTTTAAATACAAAACTGGCACCTGCGACGTCGCACGCTACGTCGCAGGCCCAAGCCCATGCGACGTTGGCTACGTCGCAGGCCCATACCTGACGTCGCACCTGCGACGTTGCACGCTACATTGCAGGAGTCAGGAATACTAATTCTAATTACAAACTACGAGCTAGACCAACTGACAGACACTAAACATGTACTAACAAACTCCCCCGTGTCTTCAGCTTGGTCTTCAAAAATCTTCTTTAAACCCAGCCCGCAGGAAATTGACCATCGGCATGAATTCCATTAGCCACACAAACAGTAACAACATTGTAAAACTGCTGTGCTAAACGTCTGTTGAATTCATTCTTCTGACCAACACGAATCCGATTATCATAGAGTTTTCTTAAATCTTTTTCATGAAAATTAATCAAACTCATCGGATCATACAGTCTAAACGTTGCTTGCCTCAAATTCCATATACCTCCAACTTCTGGCCACGGTTCAGAATCTGGAACAAAAGTAATAACCGCTTCACCAGTCTGTGGATCAAGTTCCCATTTTACAAGTCTTCTCAGAAAATAATAAGGAACTGATTCCAGAGGTATCTCAGTCAAACATTTAGCAGGAGAATAGTGAACTTTAACCATAGGCTTCCTGGTGACTGGATCAATCTTCTTTTTCCACGTATACCGAGTTCCCAACGTCGGTTTCAATTTAGAATATGTCTTCGATAACACTTCCCGACGTAAATTTCTCTGAATGAACTCAGCATAATCATTTTCGAATGGATTAATCAATTTAAGCTGAGCTAATCGATTAATCTCTCCTTTTGGCAACGTGCTCAATCTATCAAAACGCATTCTGAAGTACTGAACTCCATCTTCTCTCTTAATCATAAACAGATTCCTCTGACACTTCCAGCTTTTAATAACACCGGTATAATTTCGACTAACCCGGTACACTTGACATTTAACTGGAATAGGAACTGGATTTCATCCCTTAGGCCACCATTTCTTATTTCTTTCTCTCTTTTCTTCAGCAGTTAATTTCTTTGCTGCTGAGTCCGGTGCCTGTGTCTCTGGAGCTGGAGTTGCAGCAGAACTAGATTCTCCATGTTGAGCTTTTGCAGAACTCTCGTCTTCACTTGAATCAGATTCTATAATTGGTGCACCATCGTAAGCTTCCCCAGATTGTGCATCATCATATGTTTCATCTGCATTCAACTGTTCCTCTTCAATCGAAACATCCTCATTCATCTCAAACACATTCTCTGTTTCTTCCTCAGATCCAACTCCACTGGCCATTCTCTGAATAAACGATAAATCAGCAAATGAGTAGTCAACAGCCAGCGGTCTCGGTTGCCCTGGAATATCATCAACACAAAAATAATCCAAATGTGAAATATTTTCATTAACATTTTCAATTACAGGGTTGGGATTTACAGACGCAGGTTCACTTGACTCTAAAGTGGGTATCCCAGACCCATACTCCCCCGAGGCAAGAAACCTGCCTTCCAAAACATTAACCCTAAGCTTCATATCCTCAAGCTCCTTAGACTGAACCTCGATCAACGCAGCTTGTTCAGCAATCTTTTCGTCTTGAGCCTCCAGCTTTTGCTTCATCTGCTGCATATCTTCCATTATCTTTTGCATGAAAGCTGGAGTCGGTTGAATCTCAAAATCAGGTTGCTGCTGTGGATTGACTGGAGCTCGTGTTGACGAAGAACGACGAACACGACGACGAGGACGATAAGTTTCATCAGCAGAATCATCACCGTCTCGTGTACGTTTCCCAGTATCCCTTGGAGGTACATACTTGCGTCCTGCCCTGTTCCGACGCTGAATTCTCAAATATCTGAATGAATCGGATAACCTGATACGCTCCATCTCAGAGGGATGCGGAACAGTACCATCCGAATGCTCAGGCGTCGGACCCCCATCCTGAGGACCTACATTGGCCGGTTCTTCAGAATCAGAACTCTCGACCGTGTCGTGAGATGCTGGATTGTCTAAGTCAACGTGGCCAAACTGCTCGATGTTGTCCAAAATAGCATCCACATGCTCCCCCGCAGCCTGAACAGGAACATTCATAAGCGGTCGCTGCGGTTACTGTGGTGCCGGAATATCCATATACTGAGGTTCTGGGGGTGGTACATAATTTTCATCCACAATAGCACCGAATAAGGGAACATCCCTTGGTGCCTCGACCCCTTTCTCATACCCTGCACAAATAGTGAAAATCCGACTCATCATCGGTGAAATCTTTAGCGGCTGATCGATATCACCCTGTGCCTGAAGATCCGGATGATGACGATTGATGTGCAACTGAACAAATCGCTGATATAAGATCCATTTCTGATCCCCGGCATTCGCATTATCAACCATAGCCTTGAAGATAAATCCTGAGAAGTTGAACGGCTTGTTGTATACTAACGCTAACATAGCTGAAGCCAGACTTCGGCTCATCCCATCCGTTCCACCTTTCCGATTCCCCAAGCAAACAATGATCACATGCATCAAATATCTCCAGACGCGTGTGAGATTCGCTTTTCTATACTGATCAGAGGGAATCCCGGGATATCCTATCCGTTGCATAGCTCCGGTAACGAAAATATGATCAAAACCGACAGGCATATCCGGTTGATCATTCAGCTGTAAAAGTTCCCGAATACTCTGTTCTGTAATAGTGATCTCCGTACCCAGAACGGTAGAGACCAATCGTCTAACGTCGTTATCAGTAACAACAGTCGCATTTCTCCAAAAAGGGTTTATCAGATTTCCAAACGCCATAGTGTTATCGGAAATGGCGTGGAATACCCTTGAACGTCTCAAAAACGCGATCATCTGACGATACGGTGCAGCTTTATCAGAAGTGTCAGTAAGGTAAGCAGCCGTATTGTGACGAGCTTCGAAAATCAAAGCCATATCTGCAAGAACAGAAACAGATTGCAACTCGAAAAAGATTAGAAAAATAATGTTACATTTTTACAAACTTCCTGGAACTAGCGACGTAGCCACTGACGTCGCAATAACACAGAGCGACGTAGAACTGTACGTCGCTAAAAATCAAAATAAATTGAAAAGCGACGTAAGGCTGGACGTCGCATAAAATTCGAGCGACGTCAAGAGGGACGTCGCATTTTGCAATTTATTGTGAATTTAATCACTTTATTTAAAATAGCGACGTAGAGTGGTACGTCGCATCGGACGTCGCAGTGAAAGCGATGTAGGGAAGGGCGACGTAGGAAATTAATAATAATTAATTAAAGCGACGTAGGCCACGACGTCGCATCGTACGTCGCACTGACGAACAGGCGCCCTAACCCAGAAACCCTAACCATCGAATTTAGGGGTTTTCAAAATCAAACGCACTACAAGGTGCGGCTAACGATGGTGATCACGAAAACATAATTTATAACCAGTAATTTCCACGATAGACCATCTAATTTATCCCAAAACCGAAACTCTTTTAACCCGTAATACATACATAGCAATTAAACATAATATACACGGTGAAAAATGGTAAAATCGGTACCTAAGTGTGCGGAATAACGAGTAGATCAAAACTACGTAAGTGAATCGGAATGAAAACGGCTACAAATCACGAAAAATGCTCGAAAATTGCTACGTCGCAAATCGCCAATGGTACGTCGCAGGCTACGTCGCACGTGAATAGTGAATAGTGTGACATGTTACGTCGCAGTCGAGACTATATATAGTCTAACCCTACATGCGACGTAGACTGGGACGTCGCAGGCGACGTAGAGTGGGACGTCGCATAGAGCAGTTTTGATTCAATTTCGAATGTTTCAAAAACCGTTAACTCATTATGTTAGCAAATAATTTCCAAATGACTTGTGACTTGGGAAAAATAACTCAGAATAAAAATAAAGCATAAAACTAAAAAATCTTTTTGGTATTTTCTTTAATTTTACAAAAAGTAAAAAATGAACAAAATAAAAATACTAACACTCTATTTTTGGTGACGGAGTTGAGTTGTCTGATTAGGGATCATATCGGAATAACATGCATTTATTAGGAATAGTAAGTGTTATTTCGATCATCAGTATATTTGTCCACTTTAAATTTACGTGGCACATTTAAAACACCTTTTATAAAAATTATTTCAGGACAATTATTGGTATTGTTTGTCCACCTAAACACGTTACATCCGTGTCTGTGAGTTAACCTTTTATTGTTAGTATGAATATTTCACCATGGTCCCCACCATAGATATACCCCTATAACTTAGACATTAACATAGTTTCTAAATTTAGAAAGAATATAAGATAATCAATTTTAAGAATCAAGCCAGCGGTGACAGGTCTGTACTTGCGTACAACAGAGCAACATAACTTGATCCAGGTATAAGCAAAACCAAACGCAGTCAAACCAAATTTGTGGCGACCTTGTTTAGTATCTTAAATTTAAGACTTTGCAAGTGCATTGACTCACGTTTGCTTAGTTTTGAGAGTAAGCTGAATTGAGACCAGGTCTGCACTTACGTACAACAGAGGAAACAATCAGCATACTCCCCCAAAAGATCTCAGATATACGATCCAAAAATAGAAATATGTCAAGCTATGCTAAGGAATTAAGACTTAGAGTCGTACATCACAAGGTGTTTACCACATGATCATAGACATGTATTTAAATGACTTCTTAATATCTCAGAGACCGGTGTGTACCATGCCTACCAATACATCGTATGATGAAGATAATTTAGATAAAAATTGTTTTAAGTGTGTCAGATAAACCTACTGACACATCCAAGATAAACCTTAAAATTCCATTTTGTGCATGTCACCCGATGTACTATCATATCCCAAGTTGTTTACAGACACAACTTCAACGTCTATTTTAAAAATGTAGCAACCTTGCTTTTTCTTTAATACTAAAGAGTATAAAGAGTGGCTGTTGCAAAAATTATTTTTTTATTTTTTTTTTTTAAATTAAATTTAAAAACAAAAAAAATGCAAGTCACAAATCATTTCTTTGACTGAAAGAACCTTAAACCTATCAGATTGACCAGTTCAATAAAACGTGATCGCAAAAAGGCTTTTGTGAAAAGGTCCGCACACTGCTTAAGGGTCTCTATATGTACGACATCTATAAGGTGTTTCTCAAAGCAATCCCGTATGAAGTGGAACCTAAGTTCAATATGCTTGGTCTTAGAGTGCTGTACGGGATTGTGAGTTATAGATATAGCAGCTGTATTATCAATGTAAATAGGAGTCATAGAGAGATTGAACCCGTAATCACGCAGCTGATGCTGAATCCAGAGAACTTGAGAACAGCAACTTGCAGCAGCAACATACTCGGCTTCAGCTGTGGAAATAGCTACCGCAGTCTGCTTTTTGCACTGCCAAGAAACTAAGCGCGATCCAAGGAACTGACATCCTCCAGTAGTTGACTTCATATCTATCTTGCAGCCACCAAGATCCGAATCCGAATAGGCAGTTAACTCGAAGTTTTTCTCGTTTGAATACCATAGACCCAGAGATGGCCTAAAAGCGAGATATCCAAAAATGCGTTTTACTGCCTTCATATGAGACACCTTCGGATTTGCTTGAAATCGTGAGCAGAGAGAAACAGCAAACACTATATCTGGTCTTGAGGCAGTCAGGTACATGAGAGAGCCTATCATTGAGCGATAGTCTTTCTCCTTGCAATCTTCATCGTCCTCATTAGGTCCAAGATTGTGTCTTGCTTCAATTGGAGTGCCGTAGTGTTTACAGTTGAGCAATTCATATCGCTTTAACATGTCAGTGACATATTTTGACTGGTGGATATAAATTCCATTGTCAGATTGCTCAACCTGTAGTCCCAGAAAGAACGTGAGTTCCCCCATAGCACTCATTTCAAACTCAGATTTCATCAGTCTTTCAAAATCCTTGCACAACTGATCATTTGTTGATCCAAAAATTATGTCGTCCACATAGACCTGCACAAGTAACAAATCCGCTCCTTCCCGTTTGATGAAAAGCGTGCTATCAATCTGTCCTCTGTCAAAACCATTCTTCAGCAAGTACTTGGCAAGTCGCTCATACCAAAGTTGAGGAGATTGATGAAGACCATACAAAGCTTTCTTCAGCTTGCAAACATGATTAGGATGCTTTGGGTCTTCAAAACCAGGAGGTTGACACACATAAATCACTGCGTCGACATCTCCGTATAGAAAAGCACACTTTACGTCAAGTTGATACACGCGGAATCCTTTAAATGAAGCATAGGCTAGAAAAATCCGAATTGATTCCAAACGAGCAACAGGAGCGAAAACTTCATCATAGTCAATACCTTCTAGTTGACTATATCCTTGAACTACTAGACGGGCTTTATTTCGAATAACAGCCCCACGATCATCCATTTTGTTACGGAAAACCCAACGAGTACCCGCCAAGTGAGCACCCTTGGGTAGAGGAACAATTTCCCAAACATTCATCTTGTTTATTTGCTATAGTTCCTCCTGCATAGCCTCGACCCAAGATGGATCTTTTAAGGCTTGTTCAACCTTTTTAGGTTCAATTTGAGACAAATGACATGAATCAATATGAGCAATAAGTCCCAAAAGCTGCTGAGCTGAAGTCTGCTTTGCTTGTTGACGTGCTTGAACAGATGCATGAGGATCACCAATGATATTATCAATGGGGTGATCTTTATGTATACGAGTTTCTGGTATGGCACCTGGCACAAGATTCACACCCAGATTGTTCAAATCTCCCTCAGTTTCGGGAGAAGCAGCAGACTCAGGAATGGCTATCTCTTCTTCTTCTCCTTCATCTTCAGGAGAAAATAAGTGAGAGTAGGCCATTGTTTCCTCCATTTCATCTTCTTCTTGAGGTTCCTCTAAAGGAGGCATGTTTGGATCATATGGAAGCTCCTTTGTGTAGTTATAAAATGTTTTAGAAGGAGCAGCCGAAGATGATGGAGTAGAAGATGGTGTTGATGGTGGTGATTTGGTAGTTGTTTGTGGTTGTGTGGGTGGTTGTGTGGGTGGTGGTGAAGGTGTAGGTGTAGTTTGTGGAGGTGTAGGATTAGTCGGTGGAGGTGCTGGTGTTGCTTTGGGATTTGGGTTGGATGGTTTATTATTAACAGGTGTATCTTGAGTAAGATCAAGCTCATGAAGTATAGAAACCAATTCTTCCGTTTCATCTTCTTCCGGAATATTGAAAGAGTTGAAGAGGTTTCCATAGTTGAAAAACCAATCCGGACCCGTTCCTTGAGGAGGTTCCGTATACCTTAAACATTTCACTTCAAAATGCTCCTCAATCTGATTCGTTGATTTGTTAAAGACTCTTTTGTTCGGAGAGTTGACTGAATATCCAAGAAAAATCCCTTCAACAGCTTTATCACCAAACTTAGAGACCTTATCTTTTGTTATCATGATCAGGCATGGACACCCAAATGGTTCTAGGAACTGCAGATTTGGCTTACGGTTATTGAAAAGTTCATAACATGTTTTGTTCTTTTTCTTAACCGTGAGTACTCTGTTGAGAACATAACAGGCAGTTTTAACTGCCTCAGCCCAGAAGATGATTGGTAACTTGGAGTCAGCTAACATAGTCCGAGCTGTCTCGATTATTGTCCTGTTCTTTCTTTCTGCAACTCCATTCTGTTGTGGAGTCCTCGGAGCACTAAATTGATGCTCAATACCTCTTGTAGCACAAAACAATTCGAGAGTTGAGTTCTTGAATTCAGTTCCATTATCGCTTCGTATCCTTTTCACCTTCAAGTTGCACAGATTTGCCAACTTGTCCAACAAATACACCAGAATCTCAGGAGTTTCCCCTTTTGTGGTCAAAAAGTAAACCCACGAAAACCTTGAGTAGTCATCAGTAACTACCAAGCAGTAAGACCGACCACCAATGCTCTTTGTAGAAACTGGACCGAAAAGATCCATATGCAGTAGTTCCAATGGAGCATATATGGAATTCACCTGCTTAGACTTATGGGACTTCTTACGTAACTTTCCTTTTTGGCAAGAGATACAGTCATCCTTTAGAGCAAATGACTGTTTCGGAACTCCTAGCACTAGGTCATTTTTAGTCAAGAAATTCATTTTTCGGAAATGAATATGTCCCATTCGTCTGTGCCAAAGCAGTGATTCCTTTTCAGAAGCCTTAGACAAGAGACACGTATACTCGTTCGAGGTCTCAACAGTTCTCATGTTCAAAATGTATGTGTCATTCTTTCTTGGTGCTCTCAGTAACACCCATTCTTCCGGAATGACATACCCAGGCTTCAGTATCACACACTCTGTCTTTGTGAACGCAGTGGTATAATCTTTATCACAGACCTGTGAAACACTTAGCAAGTTGTGCGTAAGCTGTTCCACGTAGTTCACATTTTCAAAACTAACATTGCCGTTAGTTAACGTTCCTCTTCCAGAAATGGTTCCCCCAGTATCTCCAGCAAAGGCAACATATCCTCCTGCGTATGGTTTAATATCCACAAGAAGAGATACATCGCCTGTCATATGTCGCGAGCAGCCGCTATCCAAATACCATTCACTATCTTTAACACGTTTTGACTGCTGCAACACACAAACGAAGGAGATTAGTGAGAAACGGTGACCCAAGCATTTACAGACTTAGGTCGACCGTGGTCATCAACAATAAGCACGTCAGATAGGATTTTATCTTTAAACAAATTAAAATTTTTATCTGATGTGTTATTGTTGACGACTAAAGAGTCAACATCAGACTCTTTTCGTTTCCAAACTTTAAAAGGTTCGAAATTGGTATTAGAAGTAATGTTGGGCTTTTGAATTGGCAAAGGTTTTTTTTCAACATTACTTGGTTTCGAAACAGGCTTCAAAACAGGCTTGGGAGAGGTAGAGTAACGCCTAGGTGGAGATTTTGAAAAAGAATTTCTATAAACAGATGTCCTAGGCATCTCTCTCCCATAGCGCTGATTTGACAGCTTTGGACATTCACGGATTAAATGTCCTTGTTTCTTGCAGTAGAAACAAGAACGAGTCTCAACAAACGGTTGAGGCTGAGGAATTACCACAGGAGGTGAAGAAACATTTCTAGAACATGAACATTGCGTACATGTTTTAGAAAGTGTTTATTTTGGTTGAGAGGTTGAAGTTGAAGGTTTATCATACGAAACTCTTTCATTTACTATTTTATTTTGCAAAATCTTTACAGGTAACTGTAAAGTTTGTTATTTCGAATTAAGAACCTTGGCTTTTCCCTTATTTGGTTGAACCTTAATTTCAGGTTCAACCTTTGAAATTACTTTTTCATGTTTAACTGCAACCTTCTTAACCTCAGGATACTCCTGATCCGTAATGTCCTCAATCTCAACAATCTCCTCAATACTAACAGAAGATTCATTCTTTAACTCAACACTCTCCTTAATACTAACAGGAGATTCATGCACAGACTTAACAAACGTTGGCAAGGGGTACTCTGGCCGCTTGGTTTTCTCCTTTGCCGGTTTGTTGTGTTTGGTCTCTTTAGCATCTTTAGCTTTTATACCATAAAGCTTGGACCAATCAACTGGAATCTCTTCAAAGCCTTCCTTAACAGGCAGGGGACAGTGAGTAGTAGGAGGAGGGACTGAGTTGTATCCCAATCCCTCATTCTTTTTCCCTTTAGTACCATGCTTGCTAAGAATTTCATTAAAGACAACCGTTGAGGAATTTGAACCTAAGATTTTACTCTTATAATTCTCATACTCATCTTTTAAATCTGTAAGTTCTTTCTTTAGCAGCTCAATTTCAACAAGATAGCTTTTAATGGCATCTTCTTGACTAAAAACCTTAGATTTATATTTTTGAGTATCTAACCGATGAGCCTCAAGATGTTTTTCATAAAGTTTCTCATTAGCTTTTAAAAAATTATTTGAGTCGGTTAGTTTTTCATTCTTTTTCCTCAACTCAGCGGTCTCTGTCTGATATGCCTTTAGAGATTCAGTTAACTTAATGCATGAAATACAATTTAACGGTTCATCAGGTACCTCATTCACATTGTGAGCCATCAGACACTGTTGGTAATGCTGGGAGACTGGCGTCCAATCTTGACTTGTAGGCTCAAAGGCAATCAGGGCATTATCAGCAAGCCCTTTCTTAGAAACTTCCATTTCTTTGGCCTTTGGAGGAGTAGATGGTGTTGTGAATCCCGATGCTGGCATTTTGGGTTTCTCGCACTCCTTGGCGAAGTGACCCAAATTTTGACAATTGTAACATCGGACCTTACTCTTGTCAAATCCGAAGCCCGTCTTTCCATCACCTTCCAAACTTTTACGCCCTGTCCTCTGCAAGAACTTTTGAATTCTTCGGGTGATCATCGCCACATTCCAAGTTAAATCCATTTGCTCCAGATCATCTTCATCAAGCTGAGCATAGTCTTCCTTAGTCAGCTCCAAAGTAAGATTTGGTTGAGTAACCAAATCCTTGTATGAGCTTAAGAAAGCTGTGTAAATGGCAGCTTGCTCCTGAATAGCAGGTGAGACTTGAACCTGTTGTTGATTTGAAGAAGGTCCAGTCATGAAAACAGAATGAATCCCATCGGAAGAAGAAGAAGAGGTTGATGGAGCATTTGTATTTGTCACGAAGGCGACTCCAGATCCATAAGTCTTTCCAGAGTTGATCTGAACACCATACACACTAGGATTTTGAACAGCAGCACCAGACCTAGTTTCTTTCTTCTTAATCTCCATCGCGTGAGCTTGAAGATCCCCTATCAACGTATCCAAAGACATGTTTGCAAGTTCTTCATTTTCTTTTAAAAATTGAACTTTAACATCCCAAGAACTTGGCAACACATCCAGTAGCTTCTTATTTACTTCAATTGAAGGAAAAGTATAACCCCCTTCAAACAACTCACCAACTAACCGTGAGTACCTAGTGAATAAAGAAGTCATGTCTTCATTAGGAAGGATGTCAAAGATATCGTACTGTTTCTTAATCAGTTCGAGCTTGGCTTCCTTGTACTTATCATTTCCTCCACAATGAGTCTCAATTGCCTTCCATAAATCAAAGGCTGTTTCATGAGTTCTGAAAAGCCATAGTACATCCTTGGTTAGACACATTTTAATCATTGAAAAAGACTTTCTTTCAGTATCAAAATCTTTCTTCTCCTCGGAAGACATAGCTTTATAGGTCTTAGCAGGACGAATACCACGGTATTCTCCTTCAGCTAATGGAGGTACATAACGCTCACGTAATGGTCCCCATAATTCTGGACAATGAAAATCAATGTATTGCTCAACTCGGTCTCTCCAGTACACGTAATCCATGTCCGCAGTAAATAGTGGAGGCTTATTACTTGAACCTATGTCATTACTTTGTTTAATCATTTCTCTCAGTCCTCTAATATCCTCTTTATCAGCTGCCATTTTAATTACTTAATCGAAAAAACAAAATTCTGATATTAGCGACGTAGATGGGTACGTCGCACAAAGATTATGCGACGTAGATAAGTACGTCGCAAAAATAAAGGATTCAATTAAGAATCAGATTTATGCGACGTTGAGAGGTACGTCGCAGATGACGTCACAGAGGACGTCGCAGAATCACGCTACGTCGCAACACAGCGTCGCAGAAGACTAATTAAAGTCAAAATAGCGACGTCGCAGATGACGTCGCAACGGTACGTCGCACGAACTAATTAAAGTCCAAAAACACTACGTCGCACACGACGTCGCAGCTGACGTCGCAGGTAACGTCGCAAAAACGCGAAAATCTGCGGCCAAAAACCCTAAAAACGAATTTTTAACCCTAACACCAAAACCACGAATGAAGATCGACGAAAACCTTCAAGAATCCCAGTAATAATGATCGAAAAACTGTAAAAACACAAAACAAACGTGATAAACACGAAAACACACGAATATCACGTCCTTTTAAATCCCAAACTCGATCCGAATCGCCAAAAACGAGCACTCACTGCTCTGATACCAGTTGTTTGTCCCTAACCTTGGATCTAGTACGAACCGAGTCACTCAATCGTTTGCGGAATCAACGATTAAGTTATACACTAAACACACGAACAATCAATACGCAATGAATATCAAACGAAACGTATTATATTGTATTATAATCGGTCAGATTACAGAGATTTCGACTAATTGCGTTTAGGGTTTCGTCGACCCTAAAACAGAAAACACAAAACGTTTAAATACAAAACTGGCACCTGCGACGTCGCACGCTACGTCGCAGGCCAAAGCCCAAGCGACGTTGGCTACGTCGCAGGCCCATACCTGACGTCGCACCTGCGACGTTGCACGCTACGTCGCAGGAGTCAGGAATACTAATTCTAATTACAAACTACGAGCTAGACCAACTGACAGACACTAAACATGTACTAACAATTGAGATTGAGTTCCTTTAAGATTATTGATTATTGCTAGTACTACCTTAGGGTTTTGGACTATCACTAAATACGTTGAGTCTGATAGGTCGAGTATACAATAATTATCTACTTTAAAATGAACAAGACAATAAGTTAATTATTGGGTATTGTTGAGTCATACCATAGAGTTAATTATAATGAGTTGTGAATGTTTAATGCATAATTTAGGGAAAGGCACACAATTGACTGATCATCTTGTGACATTGGAACCAGTGTTTCATGTTGGACCCTAGATTATAGGAATTAGTTGGATCCGAAACGTTGGCTAGTTCATATTCGACTTAGTATTCATTGAAGAATTTGGTATTAAGTTGATCTAAAAGAATCACAATTAGATAATCAATACGTAATAAATCGGGAAATATGAATCTAAGTGACATTAACTATACAATTACTTATTCCTTCCAATTAGGATTTATTGTTATTATTTATTTATTATTTTAATTTAAAAGTTTTATTTAAGTTTGTTTATTTTAAATTAAATATTTTCTAAACAAATGTTCGTACGGAACTAAAACGCCCCCCATATTTACTGCTTTCTAGTTAATTGTTAATTTCTATTTTAAATATTCCACCTTTTCCCTGTGTTCGAATCTGACTTACCAAATCTATATTTACAATTGATCGGGTATTATTGCCTGGTTGCTTGAAAGTATTTATTAGGTATTTCTATTTATAAATTGTAAAACAAGACGCGCTTTCATAAGCGACATCAGGCGCCAAAAACTTGATGTGCGTGAAGTATATGCAAATAAATTCATAACAAGTTTTAAATCAAGGATATACTAAATAATACTTTATCACACAATTCAGGCAAGAATAACCTGTTCGTATAATATAGCTTTTAAAAGTAAGTCCAGGTATCGAACACACAGAACGTGTATTAAAATAATTAATTTATTCCACAATTAATATTTACAATTACACTTAATTACAATTAATATTACAGATAAGGGGGTACATTTTAATTCCGTATGAATAAATTATATTGATACTGATTTACAATTACCTAACTCAACTAAGCTTCTAGGAACAAATAGAAATACTAATTATAGAGAGAAGAGTGTATTTATTTAAACTATCTTTAACCTAATCTTATAATTCTCCTTTATATTTATTTTATCGTTGATCAACTTATCGGTGATTTCACTAATATAGATAATTCCTTTAGTATAATGCCAACTACCTTAAATTATTAAAGAAAAGTATATGCTATAGAGGTTCCTCTTCTTAACATATCTCACGAGAATAATATTCTGTTAAACCTATCAACTATTTATTACTCCCTCCGTCCCAAAATTATTGTCCACCAACAAAAAGCACACAGTTTAATAAAAGTGGGACCACAACAGTTTTCAACCACTCAAATAGAATCTGCACCCACTAAACTATCTTTTTATTGGTTGAAATGAGAAGTGGACAATTATTTTGGGACATCCCAAAAAGGAAAGATGGACTATAATTTTGGGACGGAGGTAGTATAACTTTGTAGGCAACCTTGTAGTATACAAGCATTTATGATTACCACATCAATTATATTATTAAGTCTTAATGTTCTTCCACTATCTCTTTAGTATAAAGTCTCCAGCTCATAATTTAATTAAATTATAATATATAATCTTAACTAAATTCTGTAAGAACAACTTAATTATATAACCAATACAATTATCAGGAAAGTATAATAAATAAGTAATAAATCAATATCAACGTAAACATAAATTCAAATCATAATTTTAATTAACATTCATTTAAATAAACACAATAAGAAACTTAATTCATATCAAAACTAAGTAACAATATCCAAAATATGATTAAGTAGTATACTTACAAAATATAAGGATAAAGAAACCAAACCCTAATGATGAATAAGCTCTTCGAGGGTTAAAAACCTTCAAACCCTAGCTCCTTTAGCCTCCAAATTCGTATTCTAAACGAACCTTAAACCCTAAAATCGAATTTTGATTATTGAAATCGTACATGGTTTAGTCTAACCTAAGCCTCTATTTATAGTTTTCAAAACCGCCAGTTGGAAGTTCCAACCGCCGGTTGGATGTCTTGGAGTCCAAGTCAAACTCTGCGATCTTCTGCCGCCTTGGATTAAATATATTCAACCGCCGGTTGGATCTTCTTTCCAGAATCTTCCATTTTCAGGCTGGCTCAATCTTTGGGCTTATTTCTTCTCTAAACCGTTTTTATTCTCTTTTCTTGGCCCAATTCTTCAATAATATCATTTTTATCTTCTTTTAAACTTCTATCTTCTCAATTCTTCTTGGTTTTTCTTCATTTCAGCTTCATTTTCGTTTCTTTCTTCAATTATTTATCTTTCATACCTAAATTGTAAATATAAACAAATTAAGTATCCAAATCAATAGAAATGCAATAAAAGTACATAAAATATAGGGATTTATTAGTATATAAATATCATATTATTTGATTTTATCAATCAACTTACTTCAGGTCATAAGGAAGTTGCTTTTCTTCTCAAGTCAACAAAACTCTCTGTAAATGGACCTAAACCCACAAAATATTTAAAAAAGATATTAAATACATGTAGAATAATATATATAACAAACTGGTAATCATATATACCTTCAAGGTTGAGTTTGAGCTAGTCAATATTGATGAATATTGATCCTTTCTTATCCTTCTAGGTTGAGTTCAAGCTTTTTGTCAAGCACAATTATCATATCATCCTATAACCTTCACATAATGAGTAACAAACGTAAATCAATAATGCAAACATATATACAAATTAATCATAAATAACAACTTAATATTGTCATAAAATGGAACCCATTAAAAACCTTGTAGCTCGACTAAATCAGTTTATGAGTTTATCGTATAAACATGGAATGCATTATAAAATCATACACTATAAAGCTTTGAAATATTATGATTATCTAACTATGAAATTGATTTAAAATCATACACTATAAAGCTTTGAAATATTATGAGTATCTGACTATGAAATTGATTGACCACAAGGCAGTCCCAAATTTATTATAAACCCTAAAAATCAAAGTAAACCACAAATCCAAATAATTCCACAATCAAAGAAAATAAGTCAGCTTCAAAGCACCAAATTTTGACCTATCCATGTACTAATTAAACATCGCAAAAAACATACATATATAATCAATATTACCTTTATAAAAAAGCTTCACTTTTAATGCTTTATTGCTACACCAGAAAAACATATGTACGATGGCAAACACCGCCGGGAGAGTCGAAAATGGATCAGAGTTTTAGATACGGAAGTCGTGGGTGGTGGTGACGGCGGCGAAACAGGCGGAGTCTTGGTTGAAGGAGAGGTGGAGGAGGTCAGGGAATGATTGATGTAGCGAGGATTGTGGAGATGGAGTTAGGGTTTGGTAGTCCATAATTTGGGTTTTGAAAATAATTGCGGTCAGTGTTTTTTCTATGATTTTATTTTAGGTTTTACAATCTGGTTAAAATATTATAGCCGGATTTTATTAAATACTATGTAATTTTAATATTATTTATTTATTAATTAAAATTAAAAGGGTGTTAATTGTAAGTATCATCAAATTAATTTTAATCGTTGGATCAATATGGCAAAAACCAATTAAGGGCTGAGATTAACCCATGGTATTTTGCTTTAAGTATAGTTTATAGATATTATATATATAAAAAAGGAATATTTATGTATTGTTGTTATTTATTACGTATTGATTCATGGCATACATGTAGAAGGGGAGTAATAATATTTAGGAAAAATGATGGTATTAACATGTTCTATGAAGTAAAGAATGTGCTGCTAGAGCCCCTAGTTATTATCGTAAGTGTTGTTTTTTCTTTACCGAAATTGAAATAGATCCTAATAATTAGTGTAGGAGCTAAGAGCACAGCCAACGTTTTCGTCTCTTCTCGTCGGTTCGGTTTCGTCGGTTCAGCACGTCACTTATCCAACGTTCTATCAGTTTTTTGCGTGGACCAACGATATATTTAATTGTTTTTTTGTTTTTTTAGTATATAGAAATAAAGGTCAATTGGTAAATGTGGGATCCAAAAATTAAAGTGACGATGTCACTGATGGTAGGGGTCCATCAGTTTCAGTCAGTTTTGGGAAAAGCTGATATGGCGTAGACGTGTCACGTTGGTTTCAGTCAGTTTTAGTCCTCTGTTGGTAATGGTCTAAAATAAGAAGCAATAGATGAGTACATATAGTCAGATGATGAAATGATATTACTGACATAAATAATTTGCAAGATTATTGTAGGTGTTTAATACATTATTGAAAGGGTTTAAGTCACGGATCGTCAACGTACTCTCCTTTTTGTTCCGAGATCACCAATCAACCGGTTTTATTACTAGGATTACCAACGTACTTGTTAATTTCGTGTTGAGGTCACCAATGAACTTTTACATACGGGTTTGAGATCGCCAACATACTTGTTAGTACGGAGTTAAGATCGCCAACAAAATTTACAGAGAAATTCATTTTTTTTAAGTACGTTGGTGATCCTGATAATAAAACGGTTGATTGGTGATCTCGGAACAAAAAACAGAGTACGTTGGTGATCCATAACTCAAACCCTTATTGAAATTGAATTAAAAATTTGGGCACTGTAGTGTTTGACATGTTAGTAGTTAGGCTGTGTCTGGTTGAAGGTATTAACCTCTAAATAATTACTCTCTAATATTTATGGGGCGTGATTCGTACACCACATGTTTTTGGCCGTACACCACCAAACGTATTTTATAGTGTTGTATAGTACAACACCCTGTAGCATGTTTGGTGGTGTATAGCTAAAAACCGGTGGTGTACGAATCATCACCCAATATTTAAATAGGTTGATATGCAATATGTTATAATACAAGTATTCATACTGGGGGATTAGAAGGGTAACCAAAAATGATATAATTCATCCGACTCATTATTTTCTTTTTTTTCTCTCTCTCATATTTTTCATCTCTTTAATTGATTGATCCAACTCAATTTGTGAGTATAATTTTGTAAACATTTTGTGATTCAAGCATTTCTCTATTAAGTTTTGTTTTCATGAAGAAGGTATTAATTATAGTTATCTCTATCTCTAATCTCTTATATATTTATAAGAAAGTTGAAATTATGTAGACATTCTATAATTAACCCCTCCTAATTTAATCTCATCCCTTCAATTAGTTAGTCTAACTACTTAATAACCATTGATCTAATTCTCCTTAAATGTCGATGTAATAAGTCTCACTAGACATGCTTAATTAACCTAATTACCCCCTAATTAAATCTAATTTAAAAACCCCTAATTATGCAATTAGTTTTGAATAGTCCATTGACTTTTTCAATACCCCATTACTAATTCAAAAAATAAGTATCTCTAATTAATTTTTCAATTATTTAGTATCCTATCTTATATGGCTTGCTAACAAAAAATGATTTTTAATTAGCCGGTTATTATAAACACTTTATAAACTTTTCATTTTCATGTATAATTTATACCTATCTAAAATATGCATGCTAATTTTTTATTTTTTTATTACTTATATCATCTATCTTTTATCTATAATTTGATAAGAAAGACTACAATATGTAGATTTCTTAAGGGTTTAAGTCAATGATCGCCAACGTACTTTCCTTTTTGTTCCGAGATCACCAATCAACCGTTTTATTACCATGATCACCAACGAACTTTCAAAAAATGAATTTCTTTGTAAATTTTATTGGCGATCTTAACTCCGTATTAAAAGTATATTGGCGATCTCCAACCCGTAGGTAAAAGTAGATTGGTGACTTCGACACGAAATTTGAAAGTTCGTTAGTGATCATGGTAATAAAACCGGTTGATTGGTGATCTCAGAACAAAAAGGAGAGTACGTTGACGATCGTTGACTTAAACCTATTTCTTAATTGTAATCCTACTTGGAGTAATCTTGACCTTTTACTTTGTTAATCACCTTAATCATCACCCTTGATTTTTTTAATACATACACAGAGAGTCAGAGATGGCTTTGTGGTCACCTTCTATTCTGCTTGTTGGAAGGTTCGTCCGGGCCCGGGTCAACCCACCCTCAACTAAGAATCATGAGAAGCAATACTGCTTGAAGGAGTAACCCACATGTATTTTGCTTGATAAAAAAATTATAATGATTATAGCGATGAAAATTCGTATAACCTATAAGTTAATAATCTGGCCATGAATTCTGGAAAAATGCTAATAGGATGCAGAGGAGAAAAGACCTGAAGGGGAATGATGCCAAACTAGTCTATCTGGGATGTCAGAATCTAGAGAGATATCTTACAAAATAGATTGAGCCTCTGTGGATAAGCTAGGCAGAACTAAGGTAGAAAAATCAGCAGATTGAATAACTAAAAGAAGTATTAAGATCCACATTCTGCACAGTAGAACCTCCTCAGGGGATATAAGGTTTTCATGAGGCTGATCTTGAGCCGCTATCCAAGAACGAATACCTTCATTTGACAGAATATTTTTGGTGTAGAAAGTCTCAAATTCAGGATCTTCCGCCGCACGAATTTCCTGAGAAACGAAGTCATAGGGACGTAGGTTTAAGGCCAGACCGACTACTCCAAGAGCACTCATCCATAAACCAGTTCGGGTATTGAGAAGAGAATCATTTTTTAAAATTCAAAATGAGAGTTTGGTTTAAGGAAATTTAATTAACTGATTAATTATATCACACAAACTAAATATGAGAAATTATTGGTCAACTTATTTTTAGAAAATTAATACTTAAAAAATGTACATATAGATTACAACGTATTCCCTTTCCCTGATACGGAGTATTACATGGAAGTCTTATTTCTAAATAAAGATGATTACATGCAAATATAATATTGGTTAACTTATTTATATCTTATTCTAGCTTATTGTTTATAACAAATATGTAATTAAGTGGTCACTATAAAAGTGAATTTCTAAAAGTGAATCTAGTTCCTTTAATATATTAATTAAAATAATATATATATATATATATATATATATATATATATATATATATATATATATATATATATATATATATATATATATATAAAGTAGAAAAAATAGATTATTTCACTTTCAGTTATAGCAAAATATTCTTTTCAAATTTTGAGATGAATTTAGATATTGTAAATATTCAATCTATGCATCTTTATTGGATCATGTTTACAAATCGTTTTAATACTAATTTATATTTATTTGTAATTTTATTATCACTTGTGTAAGCAACGCATTCACATGATGAAAAGTTTAAGGGTTGAATATCGTTAATAATATGTAATTCATCGTAAATAATTAATTTTTAAATTGAGAAAGACTACTACTATACACATTAATTTTAGAAAAATGAATTATCTTGTCAAAAATGATTTGCCTCATGGTTGCTTTTATCTAATCTGATTTCTCTACTACTACTTACAATTTCTCTAGGTTTATTTTATCTAATCTGATTTCGAATCTTGATGATCCCTTCTTCATGTATCCACAGTTTCTCCAAATCATTTTCAATACTCATATTCAAGGACTTACATCAAGTGGGAGAGTGTTAAAATATATACCTATGCAAAAGCGGGTATTTTCTGATTGTAGAGGCTACAGAGGAAAGCCTGTTCCTCCTGATTAAGATTTATTCGGTCATATCATTGATGAGAATTTTCTGCCTCCTATGATTGAAATTCACATGGAATATGAGGATGAGGAGGTATTAGAACATGAAGAGGAAGTTGCAGAGGATACTCATATTCAACAAGATTTGAATGACATTGAGCAGTTTCCTGGAATTGATATACCTGAACCAGTAGAGAATCCAATTGCTTCTTCTAGTTTAGATGATGAAGCATCTCATCCATATACTCTTAAGGAATCTCTTGCTAGAGAACAACAGACTCGAGAGAATATAGAAAAAGAAAGACAGGACCTAAGACGACAAAGAGAAGAGGTCAGGGATCCTGAATATGTTCCTGTGCTAAGACCTACACAAAGGAGAAAGTTGGTTCATCCTACTATCTCAAGAGTCTTTTCTTCTGAAGCTGGAACGTCTTCTTCTTCTATTCTAGTTACTTCTTCTGCAGCAACTTCTTCTATATCTCTGCATGTTTCTTCTTCTGCAACTGGTACTTCTTCTTTTCTTCCTTCTTCATTAACAATACATGTTACTTCATCTTCTGCAGCTGCTGGGCTTTCATCTACTACACCAGCTACATCTACTACTGTGAGCATGACTGCTCTTGATGCTTCCTTCAGTCGGGCTGTTAAGCCTTTGATGGACATTGTAGATAAGTTAAAGGTTGAACTTCTTCAAGCTTTTCAAAGGATAGGTAATCAGGATGCTCTTATTGCAAATCAAAATCATGTCATATCTTCTCAAACTTTGCGAATTGAATCACTTAAATAGGAGATCTTCTTGTTGAAAGAAAAATTTGGTGATCAGGGGGAGAATGTGACTAATGATGGTAATGGTGATGATGGTGGTGATGGAGGTGATGATAATAATGGTGCAGGTGCAGGTATAGATGATGATGATGGTGGTGGTGATGATAGAGATGATCATACAAATTTTCTTGAGAATGAACCAGAATCAGCGCAAACTAAAAATCCTGAGAATGTGAATCGTGATTCAGTGAATGTGGATTGTGATATATCTCAAGCTTTAATGCTTGTTCAAACTGAGGCAGTTGAGCCCTTGAGTATATCTCCTATTAGTTTTGCACCTCCAGTCACGGAATTTGATGATGTTGTTTTTGATTACTTGGATGGATAACCTTTACAATTGGATTTTCTTTTTGAAGATAATGAATTTATGGATGCTTTTATGAAGAATGTATCTTTTGATGATTTTGAAGATACTTCTCACTTTGAAGTGGGTGAATCGTCTGGAGTTAATGACAAAAATGTTGTTATGGAATTAGTTGAAAAAGAGGTTAATGTTGTTGATGATTTGACAGCTTTTGTTGAGTTATGCAGTAATGGATTTGAAGATGAAGACTGGGAATTTCCATCGGGTTTTGAACCTGGAGATGATTATGTACGAGTTGAATATTGGGTTGATTCTGATGATGAACTTCATCCAGAAGGGAATCAAGAAGAAAAGACTTCTACTGGTTCATATGAAGGATTCTGGGTAGATTCAGATGAAGAAAAAGAACCGGAACAGAAATTTCCATGGTGGTTTCCTAAGGTTACTAAACCTAAGAAGCTTGCTACCAAAAGGTTCTTCAAAATACCTCGACATGAGTACGTAGGAAGGATAATAAGCTGGAAATACGATAATGACAATAAAATCTTTATTGTAAAAAGAACTGATGGGCTTCAATACTTTCATCGATCATTCAAAGATCTTGGAAAACTTCCAAAATGTGAAATCAATCACATTGCTTAGTGCACCAACACAATCAAGCTACAGTTGTATTATCAAGCTTATCATCAATCAAGCTAAAGTTGAAGATTCGTAGATCTATCCAAGCTATTGTCAAGGGGGAGTTTGTTAGAACATGGAGTTCTAACATTTTGTGACAATAGTTTGTATAGACTTTTAGCTTAGATTGTTCGTGAATTACAACACTCTATATATTGCGAAACTAAGTTGTAATCCGAAACTTCTATGGAAGTTTCGGAAAATCCGAAAGTAGTACTTTCGGATGTATTACTTTCGGATTATGTTTAAGTTTCGCAAGTCAAGGCCTAGCCTATATATAGGAGTGTTGTGATTCATTTTGTAATAACTCTTTTATTTGGTAACACTTTCATTGTAATATATAGAGAGAGTTTGAGAGAGAGAGAGAGAGAGAGAATTCAAGCTGATTTTGTATGCTTTATGATCGAGAAATAAAAGTTCACAACTTTTATTTAGCTTTTGGATTCCAATTCACGTTTTACATTTGTGATTGATTTCCGCTCAATTACAAGAATTCGATCAGCTATAGATCCTACGTATCTTCATTTTTTTTTTAAATTAAAAAATCAAGGGTGATAATTAAGGTGATTAACAAAGTAAAAGGTCAAGATTACTCCAAGTAGGATTACAATTAAGAAATCTACATATTGTAGTCTTTCTTATCATATTATAGATAGAAGAGAGATTATATAAGTAAACATAAAAATAAAAAATTAGCATGCATATTTCAGATAGGTATAAATTATATATGGGTTTTTTGACGAAAAAGGAGTCGATAATTCTCATTTTTGTGTTTTTGGGTATCAAATATTCCTAACTTTTTAAAATGAACAACTTATTTGAAAATTATGATTAAAGGGTATAAGGCTAAAAAGTTCGGAATATTTGATACTCGAAAACACGCTAATGTCGGTGAATCGGTTAATATGACATAGATCGGAGAATGGTTAAACGCTTCTTTGGGAAAAACGATAATTATTGACTCATTTTTTGGCAAAGAACGGTCGATTAATTTGGTACCGATACCCTTTAATCATAATATACAAATAAGTTGTTCATTTTAAAAAGTTAGGAATATTTGATACCCCAAAACACAAAAATGAAAATTATTGACTCCTTTTTCGGCAAAAAACTCATTATATATATATGAAAATGAAAAGTTTATAATAACCGGCTAATTAAAAATTATTTTTTGTTAGCAAGCCGTATAAGATAAGATACTAAATAATTGAAAAATTAATTAGAGATGCTTATTTTTTTAAAATTAATTATTGTGTTCAATACATAACTTAAAAAATGAGTGGACTTATCTATATCATTGTTGACTACTATCTTTATTAATTTGGTAACACAAATTTATGAATTAATATTAGATATTGGTTCTTGTGAGGAAGAGGTTTAGGGAGAGAAGCAAATGGAAAGGTGACAAGTATCCTTCTCTATTTCTCCACCTCCTTTATTTCTCCACGGGTAATCGGGGCGGGTATTACTAAAACCCATACCCCAACCCAAACCCGCGAAGGAAAAAAACTTGTACCTAAACCCGTATCCAAACCCGTCTACCCGTACGGGTACGGATATTAATTAGGTCAGGTTCGGTTTTCCCCGTCGGGTTCGGTTTTTCCCATCGGGTTCGGATGTTTTTGCCATCCCTAACGGTGATGAATCTATACCATTACACTTCCTCTTAGTGTATGGATTCGTAGTGTAATGAGTGCGTAGGTAAGTAGGTTAATTGTTGGGGAAACACGTTGTTGGCGCCCGATCAGGTCGGTGTCGTTAACGATTACTAACTGGGCACCAGCAGTGGGTGTTTTAAATTTGTAATTGCGGGGCCTAAGTTTTCCCTAACAATGTTAATCCTAAGGGTGAGCAAGTGGTAGGTATGACCTAGAGTCGTTCTTCAAACCGACTGAATTGAAACTAAGGCGACGCAGATGAGGGCTTTCAAACTAGTGAATGGTTTATAAAATAGTGGGGGTTTTGGTTTTTATACTCCCTCCGTCCCAATTTAATTGTCCCCAGATAAAAAACACGCAGTTTAAGAAAACATTAACTTCTCTCTTACTTTTTGATAAGATTACAGTTTTACCCTTTACTTTTTACCTACTTTTTTGTCCTACATATATAAAGTAAGGGTGTAAAAGTATTTTATCTCATCATTTTTATCCATTTATGGAAGTGGACAATTAATTTGGGACAGCCCAAAATGGAATACTGGACTATTAATATGGGACGGAGGGAGTATTAACTAACTTAGGCAAGTAAATAAATAAAAGCGAAATAAAAGTAAAAGCTAAAGCAGATAAAATAAAGATAGTGTTTGATGAGACTTCGTTAATTAAGTTATGGGATGATGTTTGGAGAAACTGTTTTAAAAGATGTTTGTTAATTGTTACTCTTGGATACTTGTGATGTAAACACTAGATTTCCTACTAATTGAAATTCCATTAGCATGTCACGCCGGGAGCTAGGTTATGGTAACATTACAGAGTATTTAGAATAATAAGCAAAATCTTAATATGGTTTAATAATACCTTCATATGAACGGGAACAAAATCTTAAGGTACTAGACATAATTGAATCATATAACGATTCCTCGTCATCCTAACAGATTTGTATATTTAAAACAGTTCATTTATGACTTTAAACCAGCCCTTGCTTAAGACTACCCAATAAATCCCCTAATTATCCACAGTGTTCCTCACTTTAAGTGGTTCCACCGCTTCAAACCTTGGCCATGTCTTGTCCTGCGATAATTCCCCATGTAGCCTTGCGGTTCCATAGTTTCATACCTTTGACAAATTATATTGACACAAATGACTGACTACCTTTTAATTGGACGTCGTTAAAAAGGTGTTGTAATCACGTTTATTGGTGGAAAGGCGATAGATTAATTTAAAGTTTAAAAGTCTATTTAGAAAGGTTAATTAAACTAGGTTTCTCATTTTATATATATTAGTCCGTAATATAACTACCTTCGGTCGTTACGCAGCTTCCACGTATTTGTACTACACCTAAAGTGTTTCCAACGCTATACTGAGTAACAGTCGAATAGGGGCCATCATATTACTTCATAATATTGTATCGTTTCGTAATATGACTACCTTCGGTCGTTCCTCGACTTCCATACATTTGTACTCCACCTTGAAGTGTTTCCAGTACTATATCGAGTAACAGTCGAATAGGGGCCGTCATATTATTTGACGATAATTAAGAACGTTTATATATTATTACTAGGATAATCCTAAGGCAACAATCAAACAAGAACATGCAATAAGACGATCAAAGTAATACTACCGATCTTTAATATGTAATTATAAATCATCCCATAATTAACTAACTACATCTCAAACAAACACAACAAGTATACTACTCTCCAATCATGGCAATAACTACATCTAGCATAATCAATATAAACGTAATTAATTGAGATAGATAAGGATAGAAAGAACCAGGATTAAATGCGGGAGAAAGTAGACTTGAATTAATTGACACAATTCCGAGCATACACCAAAGATTACAATGCATTTCTTACTTTCGTTCTACCTTGAACAAGCTTCCTAACTAGCCTAATACTAATCTTGAAGTAATACAAAAGAATGAGAAAGTAAAGAAAGAAAGAAATATGCTTAAAGTGTGTGCATATGGTGTAGAATGGTGTGTCTTACAAATGAACCTAAGCAACCTATTTATAGGTGAGCTTTGGCTCACATTAGCACCATGAGGTGCATGTTAGAAAGCTTTCCAAAAATGGTGTGTACAACACGAAAAGTAGGCGCACCGGGTACCGTACAACACGAAAAGTAGGCGCACCAGGTACCAAAAGTTACCAAAAACGGAAACCGAGGCAGGATAGGGGAGGCCGGCGCCGCCCAAGGTGTGGCCGGCGGCGGTGGGCTGGTGGCCGGCGGCGGTGGGCCCACCCCCGCCCGGTTGCGCGGTCTTTTGCTTCGTTTGCTGATTCGTGCGTGTTTTCTTCGTTATACGCCCGTTTTCATCGATTCTTTTTTTGTTGGATTCGTAATTCAAAAACGAAGATTTTGACATAAGATAGGCCCTGAGATGAGGTCCCTAGCTCCAGATATTGCGTACGGATCATTTGGATCTTCCGGCGGGCGTGAAATCTTCATTTTTTACCCGTTTCAGTTGATTCTTCTTCTGTTGGATTCGTATTTTGAAAACGAACATCTTGGAAATAATGGATGTTGATGGAGGGCACTTTAGTCTTGAAATCTTGTTTTTATGCCTCGAATCTTCAAACGTGTGTGGAATCTTCGTTTTACATCCGTTTTGCTTGATTTTTCTCGTGCAACCTTGTTTTAACCATCTTGGCATAATGTCAGTGATTTGTAATGTTTTTGAATTAATATGCCAAGAATCGTTCCAGAATGAGAGAGATATCGGTTGTAAAAACGTGACTTTTTACGCGATATCAAGTATCCCACACTTAGAACTTTGCTTGTCCTCAAGCAAACTAACGTTCAACATGGTTAAAGATAAGCAGATAATAAAATTATTTTAAGGCGGAACTCTTTACTAAGGGGGTTTTGGAAAAAAATAAAGTACTTGTTCTTTGAAAAGGAAGGATTGTAATCTTTAGGAGCATGCTTGTGATCTTTGATCTTGGATATATGACTAGGCGATCCTCTCAAGGTGGTCACTCAAATCACTCAAAGTGTTTAGGGTTTCCTATTCTATTATATCAATCGCTCAGAACGCCAGTCATGTATCGTTTATCGTCATAGGCTTGATCGAGTATCAAATCGTTACCTTTTAGGTGAGCGCGAAATCGATCTAGCCACAATCATTCTAAGGGAAGTGATGTAGGGTTTTGAGTGGAGTGTTGGTGGTATGAGAGGGGGGGTTGTGTTGGATTTTCTTTTTGGTGAAGTTGGAAAGCTGAAATTTTTGACTTTTTGGGATTTTCGGGAGGATTGACGCCTTTTTCTTTTGGGAGGAGTCTTCTTTCTCCATTTGACTTTCTTTTCTTCGAATTTTCTTGGATATTTTCTTTCTTTGACGTCATATCCTTGATGCTTCTCTTTTTTCATCTTTGGAACTTTCTATGAAGTTTAAGGGATGCTTTTTGAGTAGGTAAAGGGGTAACGTACTTATTTTTGGGTGTATGGATGGGTTCAAGAATGATGTGATTCGATCTCCTTTTTGAATCACCAATTCGGGTTTGAAATGCATAGCAAGAGCAAGTTCTGATTCTAAACGCATACATCGGCACACTCAAGAATCGAAAAAGTGAAGCATTAAAAGTGAATGCTTTTCATATGGCTCAAAATACCTTATGAATCGAAAGTTGGGTTGTTGTGTGCTTAGTCATGCGATGCTCTTTATGAGATTACTAAACTTGTTTTTCAAAAGAATTTGTATTTTATTTTTCCTTCTTCCCCAAAGTAAATCATTCTTTGTTTAATTAAATTTTTTCATTTTCAACATATTTTTAACTCAATTTTGAAAATTTTGTTTACTTTTATGGAGAAGCAGGGTCTTATAAAGAGCAACGAGTTTAGAATCAAGCATATACCATTATCCATTTAACAGTGGTGCAACTACTGCTATCCCACACTTAAAGGAACATCGTCTTCGATGTTAAACTAAGCTCATAATGGGGTAAAATCCCACACTTAGGATTTGAAACATTTTAGACGTATTCTTTTAGCGGTGTGTTTTGGGTTTGAATCCCACACTTAGTGATAAGCATAGTGGATATGGCATATTTAAAACGAATTAAAGGGACTAGTAAAGAAGTACTCCCCAGTAGTTGCAGTGTATGCGTTTGCCGAACTTCGTCTTGCTGGGTTCACTCTTGATCAAGTCTTCTTGTGATTGGTCTCGTAGGTGTGAACACGTTGGATATACTTTTCTTTAATGCGCGGCGTCAAAAACTTGATGCGTCGGGCTGAAACTTGGTCATATATCCAAGTGTGAAAGATAGTCGGAGACTTTATCACTTCTTGGAATGTAAAATTGCGAAAATGTAAAACACGGGTTGCCTCCCGAGAAGCACTCTTTTAAAGTCGAGAGCTCGACTTCTTCTCTTCTATCTAGATGGAGATGGATGCATCCATGGGATCCCCTTTGTTGATGTTGTGGGCCCTAGGTTGCGGAAAGGTGTATCGAGGTGGATAGATTTTCATGAAATGATTGACTACTATCGTAATCAATTCAAATGGACTATCTCTCGATTCTTCCTTGTAGTTCTGAAGATGCTCTGAAGTTGTCCTTGCAAGTCCGTGAAGTCCGAAGGTGATGTAGTCGACTGCTTTAGTGACAGTCCCACTAGGGTCGGTCATGGTGGTTGTGTCTGTCTTAACAACCTCTCTTGGCGGTGGGTTCTGCTAGAGAGAGCATACAAACGCCAAGAATTGCAGTTTTATGCCTTCATAATTTTCGGTCTTGGGGTCTCCGTTGAATCTTCTTATGCATGTGCACAGGTTCTCTATTTGCCGGTGCTGATGGTTGTTGAATGGAAAGTCGGATTCTGAGAAAACTAGAATAAGCTGACGAAGTATCTCCTTGCATCCTGAGTAGAATATGAACTTCGTTCTGGAGTTACTTTTCCGTTGTTGAATCTCCCTTAGATGGATCGTAACAGAAGTAGAGATATCAAGTGGTGATTCATATGTAATCCTAAAGGGTCGTTCGCGCCTTGATTCCTCCCAAACGAGATCACTAAGTTCTTCAATCATTGACTCAATTTGTTTTTCCATAGTGGAGTTGATAACCATAGATCCGCTTTCCTTGGAGCTGAGGTGATCTTCTCTACTTAGCAAGTTAAGCAATGATGTGAGGTCATTCATCATTGAAATGTCGGCATGACTGCTCGGATGTCCAGTAGTCTCTTTCATATGCGCTCTAATGGATCCTAACATCTCCTATTGCGTTGAGGTGAATGGGATGTTAGATCTTTTAAAGGCATTGTAGATCCTAGCGTAAGTCCGTTTCTGTTGTTGACAGAATTGCAGTTCAGCAGGGGAAGGAGCAAGCAAGTTGACTGCGTTGCTAATTCCTCCTACTACTTTGTCAAATCTTTGGATGAATTCTTCGAGCACTTTGTGATCTATGATGGTTTGCAGTTGGTATCTTGTGCGTTTGGAATATTCCTCCAGTGTTTCTCCTCTCGTGGGATGATTGTGGTTACTTCCCGCCATTTCTTCCGTGGTAAATGGATTAGTTGGCGGTGTGCTTCTTTTGTTTTCTTCTTCAATCTTTATCTTCCCAATTTCTTTCATTGTTGGTTTGTTTGCTGATGGAGATGCATTTTTCATCTCTTGTCCTATTCGTCGGAGGTCAATCGGGAAATATGGCGTGATTGCCATTTCCGTGCTAGAGTTTCTTTCACTTATTGACTTTGCAGTTTCTTCGTCTTTGGCGGTCTTCATGGAGATCATGTACATATCGGCTTGCTCTCCAGCATTTGGATTGTCGATATGGAACGTGATGGTTTCTCCCTGAGATTGCAAACTGATGGTTTGTGCGAAGACGTTGATGATTGCCTTGGCCGTATTCATGAAAGGTCTTCCTATTATGATTGGGATGTGTACGTCTTCCTGCATATCCATTACTACAAAATCTGCTGGGTAAAGAAATTTGTCAATCCTAACTAAAACATTTTCAGCTATTCCCCTAGGGTATTTGACCGAGTGGTCAGCAAGCTGTATGGTCATTTTGGTAGGTCGAAGATTTTCTAACTCAAGCCTCTTGAAGAGCGAGTATGGCATAAGATTAACACTAGCTCCTAAATCGGCAAGAGAACAGATAATGCCTGAATTGTAGATGGAAATAGGGAGAGTAAAACGTCCGGTGTCTCCGAGTTTTTCAGGAATGATATTTTTCAAGATAGCTGAACATTCCTCGTTCAGCGGGACATTGGGTACTTCGGGTACCTTATCCTTGGTTGTAAGAAGTTTTCTGAAGTACTTTTTGGAGTGAACTTCAGAGGCGGTATCTAGGAATTTCCTATCAAGCTTAAAAGACTTAAGCTTGTCGGGTCGTTGTTTAAGATGAGCCGGAAATGGGATTTTCCTATTTGGTGTAGACTCTAAATCCATTGTCGATGGGACAATAGGTGGTTCCTTCATCGGAGAAGAAATCATAGGTGGGCTATGTGCTACCTGAGAGTCTTGAATATGGGAAGCCTCCTTATGGGAACTAGTTGGACTATCCTGAGGTTTAGCATTAATACACTGTGCTAATTGTCCTAATTGGGATTCGAGAGCTTTTAACAAAGTCAGTTGATCTCTTAAGGAGATATCAGTTTGGTCTTGTCTAGCCGAGATTCCTTGAATGACTTGTATCAGGGTGTTGTCAAAACTAGAGGTTTGTGAAGGAGAGGGTTCTAAAGGTTGAGGTTGGTAAGTTAGTGGGCTATTACTAGGTGGGTTAAAAGAAAGGTTAGTATTGGGTGAAGTTAGATGAGACTGAGAAATTTGGGCTGAGTGGTTCAGATTAGCACAATTAAGGCAGGTTTGAACTTGACAAACTTGTTGTGTTGGACTTTTCAATTCCTTAATCTCCTTGGTTAGGTCTGCCACTTGCTGAGTGAGGGTTTTGATAGCTTCATTCCCGATTGTAGTAGGTGAATTCACTAGCGAGGGGTGATTTTCACTGTTCCAGTCATGGTTGTGTATTGTCATTTTCTCAATAAGGCTCCAAGCTTCATTTGCCGTACAGTCTATGAAACTACCTTGAGAGGCGGTATCAAGTAAAGGACGGTGATGTGGGAAGAGACCATTGTAGAAAATGCGCAACTGGTTTGAGCGCTCAAAACAATGATTTGGACATTTCTTAAGCAATTTCTTAAAGTGCTCCCATGCATCGAATATTGATTCATCATGCACTTGACGAAAGTTTATGATGTTGGACCTAAACGTGGCTTGTTTTGATGGGGGGAAATATTTGGCCAAAAATTTGGTTGCTAATTCTACCCAAGAGGTTATAGAGTTAATCTCTAGTTCCTCAAACCAGGTTTGTGCATTGAGAGTGAGTGAATAGGGAAATAGGTATAGGTAGACTATGTCCTGATTAACCCCAATCGGCTTAAAAGAGTTGGATAAGGAAATGAATTTGTCAAGGTGGGAGTTGGGATCATCATTTGGTAGGCCACGGAATTGACAGAGGTTTTGGACTAACTGAACAATATGGGGCTTTAATTCAAATGAAGTTCTATCGGTTTCCGGATAGACAATTGGTCCTCCTTGACCTTCAATCAAAGGTTTATAGTCTTCAGCGAGAGTTATACGTGCAGCTGTCATAGTCTCGTTGGCAGGTGGTTGACTAGTTGAATGGATAGGAGTGGTAATTTATAAAAGTAGTAAAAGGAAGGAAAAACAAAGAAAGAGGTAGGGGTTTAAGGAATTCTAAAGGTTCACTAGTAAGTAAGTTCGTCTTAACGCCTAAGGATCGTACAATTGGTTCCCCGGCAACGGCGCCAAAAACTTGTTGGCGCCCGATCAGGTCGGTGTCGTTAACGATTACTAACCGGGCACTAGCAGTGGGTGTTTTAAATTTGTAATGGGCCTAAGTTTTCCCTAACAATGCTAATCCTAAGGGTGAGCAAGTGGTAGGTATGACCTAGAGTCGTTCTTCAAACCGACTGAATTGAAACTAAGGCGAGGCAGATGAGGGCTTTCAAACTAGTGAATGGTTTATAAAATAGTGGGGGTTTTGGTTTTTATATTAACTAACTTAGGCAAGTAAATAAATAAAAGTGAAATAAAAGTAAAAGCTAAAGCAGATAAAAGAAAGATAGTGTTTGCTGAGACTTCGTTAATTAAGTTATGGGATGATGTTTGGAGAAACTGTTTTAAAAGATGTTTGTTAATTGTTACTCTTGGATACTTGTGATGTAAATACTAGATTCCCTACTAATTGAAATTCCATTAGCATGTCACGCCGGGAGCTAGGTTATGGTAACATTACAGAGTATTTAGAATAATAAGCAAAATCTTAATATGGTTTAATAATACTTTCGTATGAACGGGAACAAAATCTTAAGGTACTAGACATAATTGAATCATATAACGATTCCTCGCCATCCTAACAGATTTGTATATTTAAAACAGTTCATTTATGACTTTAAACCAGCCCTTGCTTAAGACTACCCAATAAATCCCCTAATTATCCACAGCGTTCCTCACTTTAAGTGGTTCCACCGCTTCAAACCTTGGCCATGTCTTGTCCTGCGATAATTCCCCATGTAGCCTTGCGGTTCCATAGTTTCATACCTTTGACAAATTATATTGACACAAATGACTGACTACCTTTTAATTAGACGTCGTTAAAAAGGTGTTGTAATCACGTTTATTGGTGGAAAGGCGATAGATTAATTTAAAGTTTAAAAGTCTATTTAGAAAGGTTAATTAAACTAGGTTTCTCATTTTATATATATTAGTCCGTAATATAACTACCTTCGGTCGTTACGCAGCTTCCACGTATTTGTACTACACCTAAAGTGTTTCCAATGCTATACTGAGTAACAGTCGAATAGGGGCCATCATATTACTTCATAATATTGTATCATTTCGTAATATGACTACCTTCGGTCGTTCCTCGACTTCCATACATTTGTACTCCACCTTGAAGTGTTTCCAGTACTATATCGAGTAACAGTCGAATAGGGGCCGTCATATTATTTGACGATAATTAAGAACGTTTATATATTATTACTAGGATAATCCTAAGGCAACAATCAAACAAGAACATGCAATAAGACGATCAAAGTAATACTACCGATCTTTAATATGTAATTATAAATCATCCCATAATTAACTAACTACATCTCAAACAAACACAACAAGTATACTACTCTCCAATCATGGCAATAACTACATCTAGCATAATCAATATAAACGTAATTAATTGAGATATATAAGGATAGAAAGAACCAGGATTAAATGCGGGAGAAAGTAGACTTGAATTAATTGACACAATTCCGAGCATACACCGAAGATTACAATGCGTTTCTTACTTTCGTTCTACCTTGAACAAGCTTCCTAACTAGCCTAATACTAATCTTGAAGTAATACAAAAGAATGAGAAAGTAAAGAAAGAAAGAAATATGCTTAAAGTGTGTGCATATGGTGTAGAATGGTGTGTCTTACAAATGAACCTAAGCAACCTATTTATAGGTGAGCTTTGGCTCACATTAGCACCATGAGGTGCATGTTAGAAAGCTTTCCAAAAATGGTGTGTACAACACGAAAAGTAGGCGCACCGGGTACCGTACAACACGAAAAGTAGGCGCACCAGGTACCAAAAGCTACCAAAAACGGAAACCGAGGCAGGATAGGGGAGGCCGGCGCCGCCCAAGGTGTGGCCGGCGGCGGTGGGCTGGTGGCCGGCGGCGGTGGGCCCACCCCCGCCCGGTTGCGCGGTCTTTTGCTTCGTTTGCTGATTCGTGCGTGTTTTCTTCGTTATACGCCCGTTTTCGTCGATTCTTTTTTTGTTGGATTCGTAATTCAAAACCGAAGATTTTGACATAAGATAGGCCCTGAGATGAGGTCCCTAGCTCCAGATATTGCGTACGGATCATTTGGATCTTCTGACGGGCGCGAAATCTTCATTTTTTACCCGTTTCAGTTGATTCTTCTTCTGTTGGATTCGTATTTTGAAAACGAACATCTTGGGAATAATGGATTTTGATGGAGGGCACTTTAGTTTTGAAATCTTGTTTTTATGCCTCGAATCTTCAAACGTGTGTGGAATCTTCGTTTTACATCCGTTTTGCTTGATTTTTCTCGTGCAACCTTGTTTTAACCATCTTGGCATAATGTCAGTGATTTGTAATGTTTTTGAATTAATATGCCAAGAATCGTTCCAGAATGAGAGAGATATCGGTAGTAAAAACGTGACTTTTTACGCGATATCACACGTGTTAAGATTTTGATAGAGTGAAATAGCGCATAAAAATATGACCTATTTGTAACACCCACCTTAGGGGTATAGGGGTATTCTTGTAAATTCCTAGCTCTAAATAATTTATCTAATGTGTTAGGAAATTTGTTGTTTATTTTGGTTAATTGTGAAATTGGGTAAAGGGCCAAATGACTTATTGTGACTAGTAAATTATTGCTTGTTTTAAATTTATACAGCTGAAGGTAAAAATAAAATTGTTAGAATCGTAAATGATTTTTAGGTTCCAGACAATTGGTTTAGAAGATGACTAATTTTAAATGACACTGGGTCGGTTTAGAGGAGGAGCCGACCTAATTCCCAAATTTCCTAAACTCCCTTCTCATTTTCTTATCTAAACTAAAACACATCCTAAGAAACTAAAGTAGAGACCGGAAAGAATTAGTCTGTGATTTGGATACAAGTTCTTCAACATCAAATTCATATCATCATCATCTATATTCTTTCAATTTGTAAGTTATTTATTTGTTGTTTATCTAAGTTATAAGTTTGAAAGATTTTGATGAAATTATATGGGTTATTGAATTGGTATGAAATTGAAGTTGATATTTGATGTTATAAGTTGTTTGTTGCTGTTATTTGCTGTAGTAGTTTGAGTTAGAAACCTGAGTTGTGGTTTTGGTTATAAAAATTCGGGTTTAGGGTTGTGCAGGAAGAAACTGCAGATCGCTGGTAGGGGTTTAGTACCCGGCGGGTACTACCCTTACTCGGCGGGTAAGCCGGTTTGATTTGGGTACCCGGCTGGTGAAACTTTTACCCGGCGGGTACTAGTGCGTGTTTTGGGACATAAAGTGACCCTTAACCGAGTACCAGGTGCGTACACACTATGGTTAGCCGGCGGGTACTATGGTTACCCGGCGGGTAACCTGTGTTTGTTGTGACTTTTGCTTTCAACTTAAGTACTTGTAATATATAAGTTGGTATGGGTTTAAAATATGTAATGTTTAACTTTGTATGCTATTAAACCCAAGTTAACCAGAAATAATGACATGTTATGATAATAACTTGGAACTAGGTGATTAAGTTATTGATTATATGAGTTAATTTCATGAAATTGGTTATTGGTAAAACTAGTTTGAATGGTGTGTATAACTTGGGTATTATTATTAGTTTGATGTTATACACTTTGTGAGCTAGAATACTAACTCAATTATTTATTGTGTTCTCAGATCAGCAGAAGACTCAGTAATATAGGATTTCTGAGCTTTTTGGGCTGAGATTATCAGGTGAGTGGATCTGTAACTCTCAGTGTGATTTAGTTGTAACAGGTTTGGTTACAACGGGTAAACGTAGTACTACTGTTGATAGACTGTTTAGTGTGATATGATGATTATTTGATTATGTGCAAATTAGTCATTGGGCATTATGTGCATAATTCGGCACTCAACATTGGTTGAGCTTGGTTGCTATTGTTGGGCCGGCGGGGGTTCCTTGTACATATCGTTGATAGGAACCTGTGTCATGTGAAGATAGCAACAAGCTATCGGTTAACTGCTGTTTTGGCCTGCAGTTGGTTTTAAGTGTTCTTGGAGGGCCACCGCGGCATGAGGGTACCTCAAGAACCACTGATCCTCTTGGGGTTATGTGTTTACGATTATTTGCTGTAAACAGAGTTGTTATGCTAAGTTAGACTGTTAGTTATACATTCTCTAACTTAGCGTTGTGCTAATCCCACCACCCTACTTCTTGCAGGTTATGGATTTTGATATAACGGGTTGAGCAAGAAGCTATTGTGTTAATGGAATGTTTGACGGCTCGTTTACTCTGATATTGTTTTGATAACTTAATGTTGTAATAGTTTGTATAACACTCAGTTTGAGACATTTTGGTTTTGAACCATATGACATTTATGTATAATATATAATGAAATGTGTGTTTGACCAAATGCTTCCGAATAATATAAAAAAAAATAGTTGTGAAATTAAGGGGTGTTATACCTATTGATACGAAATTTGTCATACGATTTGCAAAACAGGGTTGTAGTTAGCATTTAACGGTTTAAGTTCACTTGAATGACTATCGATATGAGTGACTGTCGATGTAACAAATTAATAAATAATTTCATGAATTAAATAATGAAATCAGATACTCCGTAGATGAATTTATGAATTATACTCTAAAAAGATATACTCCGTAACTACTAAAAAGTTGTTTTAATAGTCACATGGAGATCGGTGAGAATTAATCACACGACTTTAATCACACGACTTTATTTCCAACACTGTCGTGTTAATCAAATGATATAATCACTCAGAGTGTTTTTTTTTTTTTTTTTTTTTTTTTGCTTATTTAAGAAAAAACAAATAAGATCAATATAAAGTAAATCATACCTTGATCAAAATATTAATAAAAAAAACTTGTGATATTAATTTTTTTTAAAAAAATTAACATCTATTAACCAATGAAATGCTTCAATTTTACTAAATTTTCAATTAACCAATCAAATGCTATAATTTACCTAAAAATATCTTTTAAAAATAAAAACTTGATATGTCTAAATTAAAAAAATATTGATAAAGTTGTTCACGATTGCTTTCACATTTCGATCATATCTCTATTTAATTAATCATTTAAAAAATATTATATATATCAAATTTTAATTTAATACTAATATGAATATTAAATATTATATAAAATAAAAACATAAATATAAATAAATAATAGTAATTATATGCTACTAAAATGTCTGACGCATTTTTTAAAGTCGTGTAATCGTTTTTAAATCGTTACCTTATTATTATTTTAAAAATAGAGTAAATTGTCAAAATATAACCAACTAATTCAATTCTTTTTCACATTTTGCAGTATCAACTAACTTTTGTGTTTAAAAGGGATCACTTATTTAAATAACACATTAAATGCTATATATCCAATTTATGCACATTAATTGTTTCAAATAAATACAATTAACATATGCTTTTCAATGTTTGTGTGTGTGTGTTTTTTAAGGAATTATTATACATTTTCATTGACGATCCATTTACATACACGGATTTATAAATAATACATTTTTAGTGTCATCATTGTCAAATTTATATTATAATGTCATTGTCATGTTAATATTTAAATATGTGTATACACAGGTTTAACCTAATAATAAACAAAGTTATTGAAATATTTCGGAAAAATATAGACCTTATCACCAATTGAATAATTTAATTTTATTAAACTTTCGATTAGCCAGAAAATATATCTATTTATCTAAAAGGAAAATATCAAAGGAGCAGGCACATTTAGAAAGGCAGGAGGAGCAGGTTGATCCCAACCATTCATTTGATGATCTTAGGGTTAATATCATCTCAGGTCACTTAAGGGTATATTTGCAAACTCATATGGGCGGAGGGGCCTAAGTGCAATTATCAAGAGTTGAGTTGAGAGGGGGTAATACTAGGGCAGCCCCATGGTCAGATCATTCTCACTAACTCAAAACACATACAACACCAAAACTCTCTCTCTCCACTAAGTTCACACACACACACACACAAACACACACACACACACACACACCCAATTACGATCATCATCACCACCACCACAACCACCACATTCACCACCACCGCCGCCGTCATTCACCGCCACTGCCACCGTAGTTCACCACCACCATCTGTCATCGCCACCATCTCCTTCACCGTCACCACTGCCGTCACTCATCGTCACGTTTCACGTTCATCGCCATCTTATCCATCACCATCAACCTTCACCGCCACCACCACGTTCACCTTCACCGCCACCGTTCATCACCGCCACCGTTCATCACCACCTTCACCTTCTTCCACCACACTCGCCGTCACCGTCAACCACCACTTACACCGTCAACGTCCACCACTACCTTCACCATCACCGTGCACCTCCACCTTCACCGTCACCTTCTACCATCACCGCCACCTTTATCATCACCATCAACCACTACCTCCACCATCTAGATATTAAAATCCAGACCTAGATCTACTTTTAGATCTAGATCTGGAAAAAGTAGATCCATATCTAGATCTACAAAAGTAGATCTAGAAATATCACTGCATTTTACGTCCTTCTACTACATTTTACGTCCTTCTACTGCATTTTTTATGTTTTTCAAGATGTAATTTTTTCAAATTTATATCTGAAAGTAGATGGAAAAAATTACTGCATTTTACGTCTTTCTACTGCATTTTACCTCTTTCTACTGCATTTTACCTCTTTCTACTGCATTTTACCTCTTTCTACTGCATTTTATATTTTTTTTTGATGGTTTATTTATATTAGGTTTTATGAATCTAGGGCATATATGTGGGATATTGTTGTTGAAATTATAGATCTAGGTCTGATTGATAGTGATTGATGATTTTTTGAGTAGTTATTAAGTGTATGAAATGCTAGATTTGTGTTGAATTTGTGGAATGTTGATTTAGATCTAAAAAGTAGATCAGAAAATTAGATTTACTTTTTAGATCTAAAAAGTAGATCTGAAAAAACGTTCACTGTATTTTACATTTTTCTACTGCATTTTACACTACTGCACTTTAATTATAGTATATGTGAATTATGCTTGTAATTGTTTATTGCATTTTACATATATGTTACTGCATTTTATGTCTTTTACCATTATATGTAGTTGTAAAGTTTGATTATACACTTGAAATAAAGAAACCACTTATATAAGTTTACTGCATCTTGGATATGTGTTACTGTATTTTATGATTTATAGCATGTTTATGTGTTTTTGTAGCTTAATTTATACTTGATTCGAAAACTGAATGGTTTTTGTTCAATGCATCTAGTATATTTTTACTGCATTTTATGTTTTTTAGCCTTTTTATTTGCTTCCGCAGCTTGCTTTTTTTGTAAGTTATCTTATGTTTGTTATTTATTTTGTAGATAAAATATTTAAAGAGAGTTCAATTGAGAATTCTACCAAATGGAAGTCCGTTAGAGCTTAAAGTAGAAAAGAATGGCCATTTGTATCTTTTAATTCACTGAAATGATGTATTAGTGTAATTAATGAGTTTATAAATATTGTTTATTTTGTATGAAAACAATAATGTATAAGTGAAATTTTCACTGCATTTTATTGTATTGCACTGCATATTGCAAATTATCGGCTTTTCTTATTAAAAAAAATTTTAAGTAATTTTTTGGATATTTTTTGGGTAATTTTTTGGGCAGGTCCCCAACTTTTTTGAAATTGCAAAAAGGTCACTAACGGCCTGACATGTGAGGGCCGCGTCAGACACCTGTCAAGCTGTGGTTGGTCAAAAACCTGCTCTCCCTGCTCCTCATAATGCTCCTGCTCCTCTGAACCACACCCTTATCTAAAATATTTATTTTAAAAAGAAAACTAAACCATAATCTCCTTACTATAGAGTTTCTACCTAAATATTATTTTATTATTATTGTTACTAAAGGGTAATATGAATGGTACCCCTGACTCCTGTCATATTTCAATGATACGCGTCCGCCCCACTCTGAATGAGCATCAACGTCGGCAAACCACATGTCCATAAATCAACCACATGTGTTGAGGAACGGAATCGAAACCTTGACCTATAGGTCACACATGTGGAGTCCGGGCATTTGCAGTGACGGTACCACTTTAGCTATGCTTAATTGTTATTACTATTATTACTAAATTACTATTATGATCATTAATATATTAGTATATTAGTATTATTAATATAGGTAAGAATATTATATTGTTTTATCATATATTGAAAAGGAGCGTCTCGTATAAATTTGTTGATCTGAGTAAATTTGATTTTAAAAAAT
The DNA here is from genome assembly GCA_949592205.1 of Helichrysum umbraculigerum. Classification (NCBI taxonomy): domain Eukaryota; kingdom Viridiplantae; phylum Streptophyta; class Magnoliopsida; order Asterales; family Asteraceae; genus Helichrysum; species Helichrysum umbraculigerum. Next base: position 106,293,776 of record CATIUR010000003.1, on the reverse strand, counting down.
AATATTTTAGAGTGACTACTTATCGGTTTGTTAATTGGGACTCCGTGTGAGCATATTAGTTGTACCTAATACTCCATGTTATAACTTATAAGAAGAGAAAAAAATCCTCCAATGTTTATAGTTTTTTACTATTAAGTTGTAAAAATTATACTTCAATCTAGATTGTGACTAATTGATCAACATATATAGGTTCCTACAATTATCGTTTAGTTTATTCAACTTATGATTATCTAATTTCACATTCTTTAATAGCTTTCAATTTGCAGAGAGTATTGATAGCTAAATAAGCAACATGAAAATGAATTAGTATACAAATTCTCTGTAAATATTTTTGGGTAATTGATGTTGAAACGCCCCAAAACTCGGAAATTTTTTTTTCCGGTTCCCACAGCTCGGTCCCACATCTCGTATCTTTGATACCGTATTCTCATCTTTACATTTTGACCCAAAACAAGACAACGGGGTATGCAAATTATCAACCATGTAGTACAGGTAGGTAAAACAACCTTGTTTTAGCTAGAACAAGCTTGTTTTAGACTAGAACAAGCCTGTTCTAGTGGTAATGGTAACCAAATTTAAACCACATAACTTTTTACTCGTTAAGAGTTACGACCTAAAATTTTATACACACCTCCACTATGACAATATAAAACTTTCACTTTTTGCACTTTTCCTATTTTCTCAAAAACAACCATTTTAAACGTGTGGGTTGTTTTCGCCCATTTTGACCACTTTTGCTTTACATATCAAAACTCAAACCATAGTGAATCTGGTCAAGACCTTTTGTACACTTAATTGACACATTAAAATAAACTTAAAGAACACATTTGACCATTGATTCACTCTCCTTTAAGATCTAAACAACTCTCTTCATATATCACCACATAATTGACCCATTTTGACCCTATTAGCCAAAACAACCATCTTTAACCCAAACCACCACTCTTTTACACATGATTGACCAATTCAACGCTGTTGACTATTTGTCAACTTCAAGTTTGACCAACCAATGCCATTTGTAACACCTGCCTTATTAGGATAATTAATTATGCCTAATTATTTGTAACTAGTTGTAATTATTATGTAATAGGACTAATTACAGACTCTATTTGTATATATATATAAGGTGATTTATATATATATATATATATATATATATATGTGTGTGTGTACTTACGCGATTTGGATGAATCGTACGAATTAACCGGACGGAGTCCGACACAATTTACTTGGACGTTGGTGACAGAAATTTACTTAAATAATGAGAACGTATTTTTGCTATATAAAATACACAATTGAACGAACATTATTTATACTATCGCGACGACATTTCAAATAGTTCAACAAAAACGTATTAAACGCGAATTAATAATTTAAATACTTCGACAAATGTTTTTATTGTTAATTTCAAGGTATTTTATTTAAATACTCTAGTCACATTTTAAAAATATAACTGCTTGGGCAAATATTAAAAACGAGGGATTAAACGATTAGGACACGGAGTAAACACTGTGTTTTGAGGAGTATTTTCCCCTCCTTTCTTTTTCAATCAGCCAAAACCCAACCCCCCACCCCATTCCCTCTTTCATTTATCACTAACAAAAACACACACACAAACTCAAACACTCTCTCAAAATCTTCACCAAATTTCGGATTCATAAATCGACCCACGAAAATTATATTTTCGGAATCACCAACAAACAAGGAACAAGATTTGCAAAAGCACCATCATCATTTTCGGCCTCCATCTCTCTCGAATTACAATTGTAAGAAATTTCTAAAATCTTAGATCTATTCATTTTGGTGTAATGTTTTGACGAAATATTGTGTACACAACATAGTTATAACCTAAACAATGAAGAAAACACGATTTTACAGCTCAAAAATGGGTTAGATTTGCGTTTTGGTCGGAAAATCTCGACATCCGAATGTTTCTGGGCTGATGTTCATACATGCGACACAATCCTTGTGTCGCATACTATGTCGCATAAAGCATGTTATGTCGCATCTTGTGTCGTACCAAACCTTTAGTGTCGTAACTTTTGCGACACAATACTGTGTCGCACTCTATGTCGCATATTATGTCGTATTTTTATACGACACAACCACTATGTCGCTATTAATTTAGCATATCTTATCCGAGGCGACACAGTCCTTGTGTCGTATCCTTGTGTCGCATGACGTCCGCGACACAACCCTTGTGTCGCATGACAAACTTTTGTGTCGCATATTGTGTCGCAAAACACAGCAGTTTTACAATTTAATTCCAATTTAAGTGTTAAACATGTGGGACTTCAAACGATTATACAATATAACATCTAAGGGACATTGAAACATGTTTTTTTTTCAAGCATAATACTCCAAACAAATATATATGTCGAGATTAACATTTCAACTAAATCACCAACGGGCCAAACATGTTTTCCAACAAACAAACAATTACAGACATACGGACAAACATTGGATATACTAGTTGTGTACAACTAAACGAAACGTCTCGCGAGACACATACTTACATAACTTCATATGATTAGGCATTTGAAGGTTACGGGTTCGGAGAACCTACTTGCTATATTTACTACTTGCTAATTGCTATTGATTACTACAAGACTCAGGTGAGTCTTACGGCCCCACTTTTACTGTTTTATCTTATTGGGGGAGAAACATGCTACTACTTTTCCCTGAACACAAGTACTAAAACTGTTTACTATACCAAACGGAATTGCATGAGTTGTTTACTATTTACAGAAGTCTCTCCATCATATATCGTTAGTTATGGACTTAAGCGCGAACACTAGTTAATGGATCCATTAGGGAAATGACCCTCCCCGCCCGGGGTAGTAGCGCTACCACGAACCGTTCTGTATAAACGGGCGACTATTATTCGTTACGGATGCTTGCTCATTTACGAGCATGTCACGGGAGCAAACTTATTACTTACGGGTTAAGCTTCGATTATGAGCCTCATGGCAACGGTATAACTTACTTACTTACATTTGCTGGATTGCAAATACTGGTTTTACGATTGCTGGATTGCAATTACTGATTTTACGCCTGCGGGCACTACTGATGAAAGCTCGTGTTCAAAACTGATATTACTTACAAACCCGTGAGATTCACCAACATTCGTGTTGACCCTTTTAGCATGTTTTCTCAGGTACCCCGACGGAGTAGGATTACTCCAGGACATAGCTAGAGTCGCATGATTACAACTAAACTGCATTAACGGAGATTCTCAGCATTATCTTTTGTATATGTTGATTATGTAATAGAATCTCCCGCCATACGCGTGGACTCTAGGAAATTACATTTTGTATACGAAAACATTAAGTTTTCAAACATTATATCTATGGGAATGTAACTAATTTACAAACGTTACATATAGATGTCGTTTACTGTATCTTTGTGCTGTGATATTTGATTAGTAGCACCCCAAAACTTGCTTCCACTAAACAGTAAATTTGGGGGTGTTACAGATTGGTATCAGATCCTAAGGTTATAGTGAACTAGGTTGCATTTAGTGGGCCTAGACTATGACCATTAGGCAGTATTTCCCTACTAGGCATGATTGGTTCAGGAATTACATCATACGACTTTGATTTAACATAGCTTGATCAACTATGTACAATTAAGGAAAGATGATGTGAGGTTTGAAATGGTTATGTTGAACAGGAATGCGTTAGTTGACTCTGACCACGAGAGGACCGGACCATTACTTGATACGTGCTAGACACTAGGCTGGATATTATATACTTATGTATATTAGCCTCGTCTTACTTACACTCTGCCACAGGAATGGCAAACACACCACCTAATCCGTCACACTCTCACTCACATGGGTCACGAAACCCACGAGTAGCCAGGAGGAACACAAGGTCACCTCGAACCAGCCCCTATCCTGTTCATAACTCTCAGAACTCGGCACATCTCACAGTGCCAGTGTTGGCTACCCAACTCCACCGTCAGGAGCAAAGGCTCGAAAATCTCGAACGGGAACAACACCGAATGACCTACCTGCTTCGCCAAGCACTTGATCACATATCCCAACTCCAGCGAGAACAAGAGGATACCAACCTCTCTGTAAGCATAATTTAGGATTCAATGACCGCTGAATTAGGTGCGGATGAACTCGTAAGAAACCAACTAGAGGAATGTGAACAGCGTTCACAGGAGACTGAGGATCACTCTCGAGCACTAGTACAACGACTGGCCTTGGTTGAAGACAACGCCAGCCAAACCAACAGACTAGCAGAAACCGTGGACCGCCTTGTCGCGCTGATGGAACAGATTAATCTGCATCAAGATTAGATCAGTCTGTAACTTGTGACCATCTAACTACTTTATTAGGGCCTATGTAATTCAACCGGATGTAACAATTCCCGGCACTTTTGTACTACTATTACTCTGTAATCTTTTGAAAACCCGTATCTTGTATTCAACTTGTTTATCTACATGAAATGTGATTGTCACTTCGTACTGTTATCGTGTATCTCATCATTTACACTTGTGACATATCATAATTTCATGCAAATATCTTATTCCTCTTTCCTTGCTCTTTTCTTGTTCAGCATCATGCCTCCTCGTCAACAGATCACCCTCAGTGAAGCTGAAATTGCGGGTCTGATTGCCCGTAGTATGGCCCAAGCCCTAGCTACCCGGACCTCAACTCCTGGTAGCGAAAATACAGCTAACAATGGACCACAACCCAAACCCTGTTCTTACAAAGACTTCCAGAACTGCAAACCTCTGAACTTTGCAGGTACTGAGGGAGCTATCGATCTAGTACACTGGATCGAGAAAGTCGAATCTGTATTTCTTATCTGCAACTGTGCGGAGGGAGACAAGGTTAAGTTCTCCGTTAGTACTTTTACTGACACCGCACTCACCTGGTGAAACACCTATGCCCAGACTGTGGGTATCTCTAATGCTTACAAACTTCCGTGGGAGGAGCTGAAGGAAATGTTGAGGGGTGAGTATTGCCCCAGGGATGAACTGAAACAACTGGAGTTGGAATTCTGGAACCACAAGATGCAAGGTGATGATATCACCGGGTACACCAACCGTTTCCACCAACTGGCACTTCTGTGCCCAACCATGGTCGCTCCTGAGTACAAGAGGATCGAGAAATACGTTGATGGACTTCCCGAGAGACTCCAAGACCTGGTGACTTCATCCAAACCGGGTACTATTCAGAGCGCCATTCGCATGGCCCATGAGCTAACGGCAAATTCTGTCCGCCGTGGCACAACATCAACCCCATCTGCAAACAACAAACGCAAATGGGAAGGAAACCTCAACTCATCCAAACAACTCACCAACAAGAAGCCTGAGTCTGTTAAGGCTTATTCATCGGGGACTTCGGAGAAGAAGGGGTACAGCGGGAACAAACCCTACTGTCCTAAATGCAATCGTCATCATGACGGTTCTTGCCCTTGCTCCAACTGCAAACGGTTCGGGCATCTAGCCAAGGATTGTCGGACCAATATTCCTACCCCCAACAATAATGCACCAAAGGCCTGCTTTGGGTGCGGAAATTCAGGGCATTTCAAGAAAGATTGCCCAAAGCTGAAAAACAACAACAACCCTGCTCGCGGCAGAGCATTTGTTATCAAGGCTGGGGAAGCCAGACAAGACCCGAATGTCGTGACGGGTACGTTCCTTCTCAACGACCTTACTACTTCTGTATTATTTGATACTGGTGCCGATAGAAGCTTCATTTCTGAGAAGTTTAGCCCTTTACTTGATATTACTCCCACTGCCTTAGATGCTAAATACATTGTAGAACTAGCTAACGGCAAACTGATTGAGACTGATAGCATCATACGCAACTGTACACTTAACCTTACGAACGAAATGTTTCCCATTGATTTAATCCCTGTCGAGATTGGCAGCTTCGATATTATTGTCGGTATGGATTGGTTATCCAAGCACCGAGCTGAAATCATCTGTCATGACAAACTCGTTCGCATACCCCTTGTCTCCGATGGAACCTTAGTCCTACAAGGGGAGACCGGCAGACGGAATCTGAATATCGTATCTCGCCTGAAAACTAGAAAATATCTACGAAAAGGGTATCAAGCCATCCTCGCACATGTAACGGAGAAGAAGTCGGAGGAGAAGCGACTTGAGGATGTCCCAATCGTGCGGGATTTCCCGGAAGTCTTTCCTGAAGACTTGCCCGGACTTCCGCCACCTAGACAAGTTGAATTTCAAATCGAACTTGTGCCCGGAGCTGCCCCCGTGGCACGAGCCCCTTACCGTTTAGCACCATCCGAAATGCAGGAGTTGTCTAACCAACTACAGGAACTCCTGGACAGAGGATTTATTCGACCAAGTTCCTCGCCTTGGGGAGCTCCGGTCTTATTCGTGAAAAAGAAAGATGGATCCTTCCGCATGTGTATCGACTACCGAGAGCTAAATAAGCTAACCATAAAGAATCGGTACCCGCTTCCTAGAATCGATGACCTATTTGACCAGCTCCAGGGATCGAGTGTTTACTCAAAGATTGATCTACGGTCAGGTTATCATCAACTCCGGGTCCGCGACAATGATATCCCAAAGACAGCGTTCCGAACTCGTTACGGGCATTACGAATTCCAAGTGATGCCATTCGGTTTAACCAACGCACCGGCCGTATTCATGGACCTTATGAATCGGGTGTGCAAACCATATCTTGACAAATTCGTCATTGTGTTCATCGATGATATCCTAATTTACTCTCGCAATGAACAGGAACATGCTCAACATCTGAAAACCATTCTAGGACTCCTTAAATACGAAGAGTTATATGCCAAATTCTCTAAGTGTGAGTTCTGGATTCGAACCGTCTAATTCCTCGGACACGTGATTGACAGCCAGGGAATTCATGTTGATCCCGCCAAGATTGAAGCAATCAAGGGCTGGGAGTCACCGACCACTCCAACCGAAGTGAGACAATTCTTAGGTCTTGCTGGTTATTACCGCCGATTCATTGAAAACTTTTCAAGAATAGCTGTTCCCTTAACAACACTGACTCAGAAAAATAAGAAGTTTGATTGGACTGATAAACAAGAGTCAGCCTTCTAGTTATTGAAAAACAAACTTTGCAGTGCACCAATCTTGTCCTTACCCGAGGGCACCGACGATTTCGTAGTTTATTGCGACGCCTCACACCAAGGACTTGGTTGCGTGTTAATGCAACGGGAAAAAGTCATCGCCTATGCCTCACGACAACTAAAAATCCACGAGAAAAACTATACGACCCACGACCTTGAGTTAGGTGCCGTGGTCTTCGCATTAAAAATATGGAGACATTATCTCTACGGTACGAAAAGCACTATCTTTACCGATCACAAAAGTCTCCAACACATATTCGATCAGAAGGATCTAAACATGAGGCAACGTCGTTGGGTTGAGTTACTTGGTGACTACGACTGCGAGATCAAATACCATCCGGGCAAGGCTAACGTAGTTGCCGATGCATTAAGCCGAAAAGAACGAGTGAAACCCCTTCGAGTCCGAGCACTTTCTATGACAATTCGTAACGAGCTCCCTGCTCAAATCCTTACCGCTCAACTTGAAGCACTCTGCGATGAAAACCTGAAAAATGAAGCCTTACGAGGCTTGGATAAACGATTCGAAATCAAACCCAATGGGACTCGATACTTCTCTAACCGGGTGTGGTTACCCAAATTCGGAAACTTGCGAGATTTGGTGATGGCTGAAGCTCACAAATCTCGATACTCTATACATCCTGGTTCTGACAAGATGTATCAAGACGTCAAAGGGTTGTATTGGTGGCCTAACATGAAGGCTGACATCGCCATGTACGTCAGTAAATGCTTAACCTGTTCCAAAGTCAAGGCCGAACACCAAAGACCCTCGGGATTGCTCCAACAACCTGAAATTCCTCAATGGAAATGGGAGCAAATTTCCATGGACTTCATTACCAAATTACCAAAAACTTCGAGCGGTTGCGATACCATTTGGGTGATTGTGGACCGTCTCACAAAATCTGCTCATTTTCTGGCCATCAAGGAAACCGACAAGATGGAGCGTCTGACTCGCATCTACGTCAAAGAGATCATCTCGCGACACGGTGTACCTATCTCGATCATCTCGGATAGGGACGCCGTTTTACTTCTAACTTTTGGCAATCACTACAGAAATCTCTTGGTACTCGTCTGGATATGAGTACTGCTTATCACCCGCAAACCGATGGCCAAAGTGAGCGAACTATTCAAACACTGGAGGATATGCTACGAGCCTGCGTAGTTGACTTCGGCACTTCTTGGGAAAATCACTTACCGTTGTGTGAGTTCTCGTACAACAACAGTTACCATACCAGCATTAAGGTTGCACCCTTCGAAGCACTCTACGGGCGTAAGTGCCGATCACCTATCTGTTGGACTGAGTTAGGAGATTCCCAACTCACGGGTCCGGAAATCATTCATGAAACTACTGAGAAAATCATGGGTATTCAAAACCGGCTGAAAGCCGCACGTGATCGTCAGAAAAGCTATGCTGACGTGAGACGCAAACACCTTGAGTTCCAGGTAGGGGACAAGGTACTTCTCAAAGTGGCACCGTGGAAGGGTGTCATTCGATTCGGAAAACGAGGCAAACTAAACCCTAGATACATCGGACCATTCGAAATCCTTGAAAGGATTGGTCCAGTGGCATACCGCCTGCAACTTCCTGCTGAGCTTAGCAGCGTTCACAACACATTCCACATTTCTAACTTGAAGAAATGTCTGTCTGACGAGACACTGATTATACCGCTCGACGAAATCCAAATCGATGATAAACTTCATTTTGTCGAGGAACCTATGGAAATCATGGACTGCGAGGTCAAGCGATTGAAACAGAGTCGTATTCCTATCGTAAAAGTCAGGTGGAATTCTAGACGTGGTCCCGAATTTACCTGGGAACGGGAAGACCAAATGCGACAGAAATACCCACATCTCCTCCCAGACAAAGCACCGCCCGTACACTTGAATTAATTTCGGGACGAAATTTCTTTAACAAGGGGAGAATGTAACACCTGCCTTATTAGGATAATTAATTATGCCTAATTATTTGTAACTAGTTGTAATTAGTATGTAATAGGACTAATTACAGACTCTATTTGTATATATATATAAGGTGATTTATATATATATATATATATATATATATATATATATATATATATATATATATATATATATGTGTGTGTGTACTTACGCGATTTGGATGAATCGTACGAATTAACCGGACGGAGTCCGACACAATTTACTTGGACGTTGGTGACAGAAATTTACTTAAATAATGAGAACGTATTTTTGCTATATAAAATACACAATTGAACGAACATTATTTATACTATCGCGACGACATTTCAAATAGTTCAACAAAAACGTATTAAACGCGAATTAATAATTTAAATACTTCGACAAATGTTTTTATTGTTAATTTCAAGGTATTTTATTTAAATACTCTAGTCACATTTTAAAAATATAACTGCTTGGGCAAATATTAAAAACGAGGGATTAAACGATTAGGACACGGAGTAAACACTGTGTTTTGAGGAGTATTTTCCCCTCCTTTCTTTTTCAATCAGCCAAAACCCAACCCCCCACCCCATTCCCTCTTTCATTTATCACTAACAAAAACACACACACAAACTCAAACACTCTCTCAAAATCTTCACCAAATTTCGGATTCATAAATCGACCCACGAAAATTATATTTTCGGAATCACCAACAAACAAGGAACAAGATTTGCAAAAGCACCATCATCATTTTCGGCCTCCATCTCTCTCGAATTACAATTGTAAGAAATTTCTAAAATCTTAGATCTATTCATTTTGGTGTAATGTTTTGACGAAATATTGTGTACACAACATAGTTATAACCTAAACAATGAAGAAAACACGATTTTACAGCTCAAAAATGGGTTAGATTTGCGTTTTGGTCGGAAAATCTCGACATCCGAATGTTTCTGGGCTGATGTTCATACATGCGACACAATCCTTGTGTCGCATACTATGTCGCATAAAGCATGTTATGTCGCATCTTGTGTCGTACCAAACCTTTAGTGTCGTAACTTTTGCGACACAATACTGTGTCGCACTCTATGTCGCATATTATGTCGTATTTTTATACGACACAACCACTATGTCGCTATTAATTTAGCATATCTTATCCGAGGCGACACAGTCCTTGTGTCGTATCCTTGTGTCGCATGACGTCCGCGACACAACCCTTGTGTCGCATGACAAACTTTTGTGTCGCATATTGTGTCGCAAAACACAGCAGTTTTACAATTTAATTCCAATTTAAGTGTTAAACATGTGGGACTTCAAACGATTATACAATATAACATCTAAGGGACATTGAAACATGTTTTTTTTTCAAGCATAATACTCCAAACAAATATATATGTCGAGATTAACATTTCAACTAAATCACCAACGGGCCAAACATGTTTTCCAACAAACAAACAATTACAGACATACGGACAAACATTGGATATACTAGTTGTGTACAACTAAACGAAACGTCTCGCGAGACACATACTTACATAACTTCATATGATTAGGCATTTGAAGGTTACGGGTTCGGAGAACCTACTTGCTATATTTACTACTTGCTAATTGCTATTGATTACTACAAGACTCAGGTGAGTCTTACGGCCCCACTTTTACTGTTTTATCTTATTGGGGGAGAAACATGCTACTACTTTTCCCTGAACACAAGTACTAAAACTGTTTACTATACCAAACGGAATTGCATGAGTTGTTTACTATTTACAGAAGTCTCTCCATCATATATCGTTAGTTATGGACTTAAGCGCGAACACTAGTTAATGGATCCATTAGGGAAATGACCCTCCCCGCCCGGGGTAGTAGCGCTACCACGAACCGTTCTGTATAAACGGGCGACTATTATTCGTTACGGATGCTTGCTCATTTACGAGCATGTCACGGGAGCAAACTTATTACTTACGGGTTAAGCTTCGATTATGAGCCTCATGGCAACGGTATAACTTACTTACTTACATTTGCTGGATTGCAAATACTGGTTTTACGATTGCTGGATTGCAATTACTGATTTTACGCCTGCGGGCACTACTGATGAAAGCTCGTGTTCAAAACTGATATTACTTACAAACCCGTGAGATTCACCAACATTCGTGTTGACCCTTTTAGCATGTTTTCTCAGGTACCCCGACGGAGTAGGATTACTCCAGGACATAGCTAGAGTCGCATGATTTCAACTAAACTGCATTAACGGAGATTCTCAGCATTATCTTTTGTATATGTTGATTATGTAATAGAATCTCCCGCCATACGCGTGGACTCTAGGAAATTACATTTTGTATACGAAAACATTAAGTTTTCAAACATTATATCTATGGGAATGTAACTAATTTACAAACGTTGCATATGGATGTCGTTTACTGTATCTTTGTTCTGTGATATTTGATTAGTAGCACCCCAAAACTTGATTCCGCTAAACAGTGAATTTGGGGGTGTTACACCATTTGACACTTTAATACCACATTTTCTCATAATTAACCCGAAACAAGACTAATCACATTCCAAAGACTTCATACCCTTTTTATTAAACATACACAAGACTCTTTTTCACTGTTTGACTTTCAAAGTCAACTACTACTCATTGACCAACATATTAAATTTGAAAACTCTTTCTTTGGGCGATTTACACAATTGATCATCAAAACAACAATTCAAAAGAAGGAAGCATATTCTAACCACAAGCATGCTCCATATCCACGTCACTAACTTCTCATAAACCTTCTATCCACATGTCGCTAGCAAAACATCAACCTACAACATAAACACTTAAACGGGTAAGCACAACTGCTTGGTGAGTACACAAGCAATCAAACAAGCAATCCACATAACACTTAACACATATCATCACAATTACATAAACACAAAATCACTAAGCTCTAAACACTGAACACTGATCACTGAGCACCATACCACATCGATATGCATGCTAACCCTGTTTCACTGAGTACCATACCACAACGGTATGCATACTAACACTGTTTCACTGCATAAACATATTCCACATAATTTAATCAACAATAATCAAAACACTAATCAACAACAACTTTTAACATAATCTTAAATGCATACATTAGCAACAAGACATATAACAAGTAACTTCCACTTGATTGTATGATCCTCTAGCTCGAAAGCTATCCGGAAACACATACAATCAATTCATACACTGTTCACTACATCATCAATATTTAACCCACATGTATCAACAAATCATCTTCCACCCGATTGTGTAGCCTCTTGCTCGGAAGCAATCGGGATCCAACACAATCGAATCACACACTATCGTTCCTTTTCCTTTACCGTTAAGCTAGTGACAATCTCATTACTTGGCTATCATCAAGCTAATGAGAAAATCACTACTTTCTTACCAAGTATCATTTAATCACATAACAATTAAATATAACTAAGTAATTTAACACAACAACTAAATTAAGCAGTAAAAATAATTAAACAAACATAACAAATAACTTATTCTTTGATTGTGTAAACCTCTAGCCCGCGAGCTATTCGGTAATACACAATCACATCACCTGTTTAACCCCCGAATCACTCACCACAATCTCTTAGACGGTTTCACCATATTGATCATCATAAGCCTCCACGTCTCTTAACACCTACATAATCATACATATCATCATAACAACACTTAGACACTAGTTCTATTATCATAATCATATTTCATTAACACTAGTTCATGATTTAGCTCTATTTCTACAAGTATTTAACATAACTCTTATGAACATATCACTAACTTTTTAATCTTTTACTCATTTTAGCATTAATTCGTTCACTATTAAGCTTTACTAACTTCAATTAAGCATATTAAAGAGAAAATTGCCCGTTTCATCCCTGTGTTTGTCCAAAAATTCACAATCCGTCCCTTATTTTAAGAAATATCACCAGGCATCCCTGTATTTGCTACTTTCGCTCATCAATCGTCCCATCTAATAAATTTCATTAGTTTTCCCCGTTAAATCATACGAAATGACTAAAATACCCTTCTGCTTTTTGTATGTTTGTATAATAATATTAAATGGCCCTTCTGCTTTTTGTATGTTTGTATAATAATATTAAATGGTTATCTCCTTCACTCATAAACCTACCCTAAAGCCACCCACTCGTTACATCATGAATTCCAGTAACAACAATTTACATATCTTCGTTCAAGCACTAGATCTTATAATTCCAATTCGTGCCCTAACCCTAACCCTAACCCCCAATTCAACAATCCATAATCTCAAACAATTATTTCTTTCTCAGATCAATTCAGTTCATCAAACACTAGCACCCTCAACTTTCCTCACATTCCGGACGCCCTCTCTCCAATTCCGGCACCGTCGAATCCGCAGGAATCACAAATTCATCGACTTTAAACCTCAATTTCCGTCTCTCAGGCAACGGAGGTTGATCGTGTCCCGAACGGTCGGTAAAGGAATCGCTTCCTTGTCGTTGCCGGACCTCGCGCTCGAGGCGGGCGATCGGAGGGGTGGTTTTATATTTATAGTGCAGGGAAGCCTAAGTTATACTACTACTTGTATAGTAAGCGGCAGGTATGACTCAGGTGTCGTTCTTCAAACCACAACGGGCATGGGATCTTAGGAGAATTAATTATCTTTGGTAATTCAGCTAGGGTTTAAAACTTTTTGAGGGGTTTTGTTTTCTATTCTACTTAAATTAAAGACAGTAAAATAAATGAGGAGTGAAGTCGCTGAGAAAATTATGTATTACGCTAGTGTTTGCTATGACATTGGTGTATGCTATTTAGGGGTAGTTATGAGGATTGAGGCTCTAATTACAACGAATCCTAGCAGTGCTGACTTGGGGTCTCTGAATGATGTTCAACATAGTATTATACCTACGACCTTTACGTGGCTTCCACGCATTTGTACTTCACCAGAGGTGGTTCCAGCGCTATACCAAGTACTGAGCCGTTTTATGGTTTTTCCGATGCCTCACCCAGAGATCCCGTATCATTACTGTATATGTCCTAATGGGCCATAGCTCCTACCCTATTACTTATCTAACGTAGAGTTGTCCACAATCAAATAAATAACATGTCACATGGATAACAGATATGGAGTGTAAGCTACACCGGAAGTTCTCCCAAATGTAGTACCAATTTAACCGACAACTAACCTCGAATCCTATTCCTCAGTCTCGGTCGTCTGAGACGTCCGTATCGTGGCACGAATTGTTGAATAAACAATAAAGTGAACAGGAGTTTCCCCGCGGAATAAGTTGGGAAAGTCTGTCTAACGATCGTTTAAATTGTTCGACATTATTTCATACAGATCATTGTAATTATTCTAGCATGTTAAACTGTTGTATGTAATTATTCTATGTTTGAAAACCTAATCATGAATCCAACAACCGCAATAGACAAATAGATACTAGCATGCAAACCCTAAAGCAACAATCAAACAAGAACATGCAGTAGTGCAACATGGATAGTTATCAGTTTGTTTCAGGCAGAGTTTCTGGATTAATGGTTAAGTCACGAATGCTCCGAAAGTTCTCTAAAAAGAATTCGATATATGAAATTAATTCTAATCTATCTCTAATCCTATGCTCCGTGTCTCCTATGATGTATTTCAATCTGGAGAACAGCGGCCATGCCGAGTTCATCGAATCATTCAGACAAAGAATAGTTGAGGGACCTATTTCTACAATTGGCCGGATTATATCAATAGGTTTCAAACCACAGCATAAGTTGGATAAATAAAACATTTGAGAATCATTTCATAAATTCAAACATATCCTAATTACATGCGAGCAGAGTAACAGCATGGTTTAAAGCATAACTACCCTAGCATAACGTTTATCATAGCAAACACAGATTTATCTAGCCTATCATAGCAATTATCATGGCATGCATTCTTAAATAATCATGACAATAGCACAACATATTTAAAAATAACAAGAAAGGATTGATGTGACGCAAAAAGTCATGTTTTTAAGTATGATATTCCACACTTTTTGGGCACATCTTTAGTGAAAACATTCAAAAACAATTATTATTTACTAAAATTCACTAAAGTGCTCCAAATATAGGAATTGCTACAAAAACCACTAAAAACGTCCGAATAACGAGCAAAACAGAGCGAATAAACAACGACCAGTTCTCACACCCTCATTTACCTTATGATAAACATATTATAATTTTATGGTATGATGTAATAGGTAAAAACGAGACGGGAGAATCAAGAATCATGCAAATTGGATAAAGAACGAAGGAGATACGGCTTCTACAGATCGTTAAAAGTCTTTCCGGCTATGCCTGAGCTATACACATCCAATTTGTGTGAAATTGGTACCATTAGAAGTGTAACAGAATTACGAAAGCGTGAGCGCAAGAATCGGGTCAAACGGACGCATAACGAAGGAGATACGGGCGTTTTAAGCAACGAACGAAGACCGACGGACCCCGTATACGGCCCTGGACACCGTATACGGACTCTACAGTACCGTATATGGCTGATACAGTACCGTATACGGCCCCACCTACCCCGTATACGGCCCTCCTAACCCTAATTGGTCTCCGTTCGTGCTTCGTTTGCTTGTACGCTGTGCTGTTTCGCTTGTACGGCTGATTTGGGACTTCACCTATAAATAGGGGTCACCTCCTCCACATTTTCACACACCATTCTTCATTCCATTCATTTCCTCACTCTCACTTTCTCTCTCACACACTCTCTTTCTCTACTCTCTCTCTCTTCTTTTTCTCTCTCTAGAATTAGGGTTAGCATCAGTTAGTTCTCAGTTAATATTTAACTGGGACTAACGGAGGGACTACTTTTGTAATAGCCACTACAACAAAACTGATCTTATAGGACGCCTAATAGTGTCCTAAAAGGGTACTTTATAGGACTTTTTATCTAATGGGACCAAAAGTTTAAGTGTCTCATATAAAGGCGTTGTAATAAATAATAAGCGTCCTAATATACATAATGCAACACTTTCCTATCGGTCCCATCACACGTTTAATACAACACCAACAGCGTCCTAATAACCGACATGATAGGACACTTTTTGATGCTTTAAATACTAACATAAGCATACATGCTATTAACTCATGAGACACATACAAACGTCCTAAAAAATGTTTAATAGGATGAAATCATGTGTTGCATTAACATCCTTATAAGGACCAAGAAAAGGGTCCTAATACAAAGGTTTTTATTAGGACCAATTTTGGTGTACTAACCAAAATTCTCATATCTACTAAAACGGCATATTTCCTATAGCAATAGCGTCCCGATAAATCACATTACAAGCCGTTTTTTTTTTGCCACATTTTCTCATCAGTACTTTTGGAGCCATTGTGAACATCCAAAGAATTACTTTATTGAATACGATTTAAAATTACAAATATAAAACACTGATTTACATAAAAAGTACAACAGTTAATATGGCAACTCAAACAACTCAATAAATGCAAGTAAAAAAATTCAACTCTTAATCAAACAACTCACTCCATAACAAAAGTGTTTAATCTAATAACGTATGATTACAACGCAACTCAAAAGTACCAAGAAGCGACAAAACTAGAAGTATAGTCCTAAGCCATCATGCATTATCCTCGAACACCACCTACAATCAAATAACGTGTAATTAGCGCTTGGATTTTGTATCAATTTGAAACAATTAATTACAGTTGATATAAAGGTCAAAGTGCTACCCTAATATTTAAACATAGATGATGATATATAATATAATCAACAACTTACATCAATGATGAATAGCTTCCTGCAAATCACCTAGAGTTATCTTAACATAGCTCGTAGTCGCTATGGTGCATTCTATATAACCAAATTTCTGCATCAGCAAGTTAATGGCTTCTATCTGGTAATGGGTCAGTTGGATACACTCCCAATGATTCTGTTATGATGCCATTATAACCAACTTTCTGCATCAGCGAGTTATCTTTGTACAACCTGAAAGCCCATATTACAAGAATCACATAGCATGAAATGTCAGTTCTATAAATTGAATCAGGCTGCAAACTGCAAAAGATTGATGTAGAAGTGGCAAAGTTGTGTGAGTCATTTTTAGTGCAGGTAACTAGTCAAATTGAGTTTGGGTCAAAACAATTCAATTTTCATGCATGGTCAAAATGGGTTGGTTCAAGTAGACCAGGAAAGTAAGATGGATACAAAAAAAGGTTAAGAAAACTAAGTTAAAATATGAAAGTAAGGAACAAAAGTCTTTACTGTGCAAAGAAGCTCAAGACTTGTACTACAGCTCAAAAAGTCTTAGTCTTTACTGTAAAACAAACAACAACCCAGTCAATATAATTAGCAGTTGTTAGTAAGGAAAACTGTAGATTGAAAGAATGGCAATTATAGTCACAATTGGTGGGAATTGCCAATCCCTTATAGAACTGTAAGGAAAAACATGCATCATGTAATCCATATACTCCTTCCAGTGGATATGCATACATCAACTGATCAAGTTTTCTAAAAACATGCTACTTTTCATGATGCATAATTTAGGAAATATGTAGCTCAAAAAGTTACTTATAAGCCTAATAAGTGTCATAATGGTTTTATCATGACCAAGAGGTTATTGATTATTGAGTGACTTTATAAATGGGGTAATTGTAATAAGCACAAGTTTTTGGAGCTAATATAGATTAGTACAAATCCTACCTGGTCAACTCATAATCCTTGAAGCCGCTTGTAATGTAGCAAGCTTCCAAAGTCCCTATGCATCCAGGCAAACGAGGTTATCCACTATTCACAACTTTCTTCCAAGTCCCAAAAATCGAGCTGAATCACAAAATTTTGTGCTTGGTAGTAAAATTCATAATAAAATGCATGACAATATTAGAAGCATCTTCTAGTTTAGAAAAAAATAATATAATCAATAGCTAGTGATCATACCATAATCGCTAAAGTGGTCTTGTTACCTTCAAACTTTCTTATTATCAAAAAAAGCAGCACCATCTTTCATCGCATCCTGAAGCAATAATCAATTATTTAATAGCACCATTTTATTATACACATGTTCATTCAAACATGAACGCCAATCAACATATTTTAACATTTACTTGATGACTCTCATTAGGCATCTATCAACTAGAGCATCAAGATTTAAAATAATAATAATTATTATAATAATCAACTCTGTTAAACTCATTGGCTAAAATATGTATATGACTATACGTGAACATCATTTGCCGATTATAAGATCCAAGAAAAGATCCCAAAAAAAATCAACACATAAACATAGAAACGCCTAAACACATCAAATAGAAACCATATTATGCACAAACCAGGGGGACTCAATTAATTCCAAAAACCATAACTCAGACAGATCTCTTTCTTTGAGCAGATTCTTTGAGCAGAAGACATATCTCTTTCTAATATGTGCGATTTAAAGATGTTAAACACGTAATAATACCTCAACAAATGCTTCATTTTACCCCCAATTTCCGTTTAAGCTTGTATATATGTTGGTTCTTGGTAGTGGAGGGGGAATTATTTGAGATCACCTTCAACTTGCTTTACCAGTACACGAAGTAATAATCACCTTCATTTTACTGGGTATTTTGACGATTGATTTGAAGAGAGCAAATGGAGGTTGAATAGTTTTGATTTGAGCCCTAATTTGATTTGAAAGTGAACGAAAGTTAAAAGGCTGCGGGAATCACAGGAAAATGATAGAGGGAATTGAAAATTTTAAAATATTTAAAGTTTTTGACAAACAAATTACGGAGTAGTAACTAACTACGCCAACAATGACGTTTCTAAATATTAAAGATATGGTAATTATGGTTACATTATTTTTTTTACTATATAAAAGGATTTTAGATGATAATCTTAGAATTAAGATTAACAATCTTTTAATATAAAAATAAGATTAAAAGTGTACGACTATTTAACTATTTATATAAACATCAAAACTTTTTACTCTACTTCACCTAAAAACCATAAACGAATATGAGTATACATTTTGTAAATAGAAACAATTTTTTGAAAGAGATTGAGATCTTTGTAGATTCATTGATATCAATACGAGGGAAAACGTGGAGAATGATGGATCGTATATATATGGTTAGAAACACATATTTATGATTAAAAAAAGGATTTGAATGCAATACATTTTTATTTTGGATAGTATTGATTTTGCTTACAGTTACGAAAAAATTCGTGAATATTGAGAATATGTCATGGGGTTTTGGTTTAATTATTTATAAGATATTTCAAAATAATATGCGTCCAAAATAAGTGTCGCATTTCTATTTACGTTTGTTTCAACATAAGAACACGGTGTCACATTTCTATTTACGTTTATTCAACACGATGGTCCATTTTTAAGGGAGTGGTTCGATGTTGAATTAAGTGTAATAATGTAAACATAAAATATTTTTGGTCCAATGAGATTGCGATGAAAGAAAATACAAATAATTTATAAAAATATGAGACCTACTTGCACCCTTTTATGTAACGTTGGGCGTTTAACACCGCTCATTAACACCGGCTGGTAGTGGCAAAATCGCCAAAGTATTTAATGAACGTCATTTCTCCTCTAATCCTAGCAGTTTAAGGGTATATTTGGCAAAACTAACTTGTAATTGAAGTATATCTATCTATAATCTATAACTACTTATAAATCATCTTGCTAATTTATATTAAGAAACTTTTAAGATTTAAGACTCAACATTGCCATACATAAACCTATAAAAATGTTATCATATGTCATATATTTCCCACTCTTTCACTATATAGTATCCTGAATACGAGAAAACTATCGTTGTATTGAGTCAACATTATAGATAATCTATTGGTGAATAACAATCGATGTATACATCCCGTCGATGTTTATAACATATATCGTATTTCGCTACATGGCACGGGTAGTGTGCTAGTAATATATATATATATATATATATATATATATATATATATATATATATATATGGGAATATGTTAGCTACACCTTGGTGTAGCCAACTTAGCTACACCAAAACGCCAATTTTAAGTATAAAACTATAATTTTTATGCCGTTTTGTATCCTAAACTTGTTAATATCCCTAATCTATTAAAAACAACATCTATGATTGACATTTACATTTAAGATAATTACAGTTGCAAATGTAAACTATTTGGAACCATTTTCGTGAAGGGAAGTTGATTAAAGAATCAAAACCAAAAGACACTAGTAACTATATTAATGAAAGATGTTAGAGGTGATTGATTAGAGATATTAACAAGTTTAGGATACAAAACGGCATAAAAAATTATAGTTTTATGCTTAAAATTGGCGTTTTGGTGTAGCTAAGTTGGCTACACCAAGGTGTAGCTAACATATTCCCTATATATATATATACGTTTACACGTTAAACCTTAACCTTAATGAGAACTTAGAAATTACCAAGTTACCTTTTTGTTCGATTTAATTATATGAGAATCCATTAATTGAATATATAATTAGGAAATAAACTATTTAAATTATCATGTGAACATTATGGTATATTAAATATTAATACTCCGTAATTACTACTACTTTCAATACAAATTATTTATTCATTACAAATGTGCATACAACTTTTTTAAAGCGGTTATTCACTCCTTATTTTTACTGATTTCAATTACATTCCCGGCGCATTGCGGGGTTAAACATAATTAATTTACCTATATGGGACTATGAGAAGAAATTAATATAGATAATATTATGATTTTATTCTAACCTTATTCATAACTGAATCATTAATTTGATAATTTTATCAATGAAACTTACCCTCTATGTTTTTTGTTTATGCATCTTAAAAAGAAAACTCCGTAATTTTCTTTTTCTTTATTTTTTGGTTTGTTTGTTTTTAACTCAAATTTTAATTCCTCCAAAATGTGATCCATTTATATACAGGGGAAAAAAAACAATTGGTCTCCCTCTCTATTCTTTCAGTCTTCCCGCCCGTAGGTTTTCCCCAAAGAAGCTTCCCGCATGTGGATTTTCCCCAAATCAAAAGTTGTACAACTTCCTCCATGGCTCCATAACTTCTCCCTCCTCCATCGTTCGTCGCTACTAGGCACCACGGTAAACCCTTGGTTCTGTTGTAGATTAGGGTTTTATAGAAGAATTGTTTGTTTGTTTTATAATTTATATACACATTTTCGGCGCAATACTTAGAAATAAGTTAATCCGGTCTGTTTGTATATAATTATTGACCATATTTCTCTTCATATGGTGAGTATTCTCACTATAAAGCAAAACAGTTTATGCAAATAACTGATTGTCCAAGCACGTACTTCCTTACTATTCTATGTAAAAAACCATTGTATTTGTACAAGTACGTGCTATCTTACGTATCAAATGAGGTGTTTAATCATTAATTAGTCCATCATGTAAGACTTGGAAAGTTTGTTCTGCTTTCAATGATGGGTGAGGGGTTTGCATTAGAATTACAATAAGACCACTCATATCGGTAAACGTCGGTTTTCGTCGGTTTGAAGTGACGGAGCCGACGCCGATGGCACGACTCCATCGGTTCGGCTCGTCGCTTTTCTTAGTCGGAAATCCGATGCGTACTATTTTTTTTTTTGTTTTTTTTTGTGTGTGTATAATGTTAGAGGTAAATTGGTAAATGTGGGACCCAAAAATAGAAGTGACTGGTCACTGATGGCATGGGTTTGTCAGTTTCAGTCAGTTTTTGAAAAAACAAAAACTGACGTGGCGTTGATGTGGTTCAATCGGTTTCAGTCAGTTTTAGTCACCATTGGGAGTAGTGTTAGAACAAAACCTACATTTGTTGTACTACACGAATTTTACAATTTTTGCAATAAGATATGAATAAATTAGTTTATTTTTCATGATTATAGTTGAATTTGTTGTAACCATGATATATATAGTGCTCTCTAACTTTTTGTAGCATACTCACTCACACAATTGTTATTCCTACAGGAAAAAAAATAGAGTAAGTACTCACATTCATAGGGGATTTTAAGATGCATAGTCAATGTGGTTGAAGAAGTTTTCTGATTTTTGGAATCTGTATGATACAAGTTTTTACCTTTCATGTAGCAAATTAAGAGAAGGTATCACTTTCAACACTTTAAACCATGAATTGGTTTAGTTGACGTGTCCCATTTGGCCATGAAAAATCTCATAAACAATTTATTTTGGCACTTCTATAATCATATTGGTCATAAGTCAATCAGACTCATGGCCAAAACTAAACACATATGCTCCAAGTAAATATATTTTCAATGGTCCCAATGGGTTAGCCAACCTAAGACAGTTGGTGATAAAAGAAACGGGGTGAATGTTTAATTATCAACTGAGGTGCAGTTATCTCGTTTGGGGTCAAGATGGGTATTTACGGGTCAAGTGGGTTCGACCCATGGGTGTATGATGATGTAATTTCAAGAAGGCAGCAGGGTAGTCACAAATATTGGCTATGAAGAGATGTCATTTTTGTATTGTTCGTACAGTTTAGTTTAATAAATAGAGTCACTAGAAATTTTGTAATAGTGTTTGGTAAGTAGCGTCACTAGAATTTTTGTAATAGTGCAGTAGTGCGACACGGGTGATTTCAGTGGCATGTAAAGTGTTTGATGTAAATACTTGGGGTTTGATTAATAAAATCTATTGTTTTTTTTATCATAAATATAGTAGTTATTTTGATATAGCAAAAAATTGTGAGAATATAAGCTATGATGTATAATGTATTGTTGTTATTATTATCATTATGGTGGAAATGATATAGTACTCTTTTACATTTTAATGAAAATAGCATTGATGCGTATTATACAAACAATATAACTTGCAAATTGCAAAATAAAATCAAAAATATTAAAAGTTAAAATAATGTTGCCTTTAATTAGAAAATAATACGTACGGAGAAGTATTTAAAAATGAAATCTTCTATTAGACTCTACATACTAAGAACCCATCCACTAACCGTTCTTTATATCTTAATGTAATAAGACTCACATGTCACGTGCCGTATTAGCCTTGACTATATTACGACATGAACAAATAAGTTTCCTTTAATACTTACTAATCAGATCAATGCACATATAACGTATCTTACTAGCCTCTACTACGATGAGACAAAACGAATAAGCCTCCTATAAAACTTAATGTAATAAGACTCATCGTATCAAGTGTCCTATCAGCCTATGATATAATAGGACCCTCAACGAATACGTGTCCTTTAATACTTACTAATAAGACTCACATACAACGTGTCCTATTAGCATCTACAATAATAAGACCAAACACATAAGCGTCCTTAAAAACATAATGTGATAAGACTCAACATATCAAGTGTCTTATTAGCCTTTGATATAATAGGACTCCAAAGAATAAAGTGTCATTTAAACTCAATATAATAAGACTCACTTATCAAGTGTCCTATTAGTTGCTACTATAATACGACATTAACGAATAAGTGTCCTATAAACTTAATGTAATAGGACTTAAATATAAGGTGTCCAATAAGGTAATACAATAACTGGAATAAAAAATCTAAAGTGTCCTATTATATGTTTTTAAGGATGCCTTTTTATAAATGTCTCATGAAAAAGGTCCTAATAGCCCATTTTTGTTGTAGTGAGCGTAGGGAATAGTTCAGGGACTTATTTGTAATATTGTCAAAGATATTGCGGAGATTCTGCTTGTACTCTCTCTCTAACGTTTATTCAATCTACGCTTTATTAACGGTTACTTCTTTCCTTATCTATTATAATGATGATTGCTATTGTTATTATGCTAGATTTAGGATCTGTTATTATGCGTAGTGAGTAGTTATATTGTGTGTTTGTTGTGATGTAGTTAGTCGTTAATTGGGATGATGTCATTATGAAACAACGGAAGTAACGTTATACGGCTTTCATTTGTATAGCGCCGGAAACATCACTAATGTGTGGAGTACGGAACGTGGAAGCTATGAAAGTCGTGGGCATAATCTGTTGCGGATTAATGTTCCCAACTATTATATTATAAATGAAAACTCGGTGCTTTGATTACGCGTTCCATCTATGATTTTAAACCGCATATTCAACTAACACCTTTCCACCAATAAACGTGGTTAAATCCTTTTGATAAGACATCATATCGGGGGTAATTAATTATCTGTGTTTTGGTTTTGGATCTGTGGAAATACTTTATACGTATTGTACACCGTGAATAAACTTCTGATTAAATATCTGTGTTCAAATAACATGGTCTGGTTTTGAAGCCGTGGAAATGCTGTTTTAAACAAGTATTGTACACTGTGAATAAACTAGAGATTTATTGGTTAAATACAAGTGAGGGCTGGTTTAAATCATAAATGGGGGATCTCTAATCTAAAATACAAACTCAGTTTATGAATCCAGAAAGGAATACGAGGAATCATCTAATATTCCAAATTTGTCTATCACCCCTGGATTCTACAAAACCATTGATGGAAAGTAATCAAACATCAACCAAGTCTTAAACCTAAACGTTTTATTCAATTGAGTATCACTGTGGTGTTAAGAACGGTCGGACCGTTAGTGGGTCTGTTACTCTATGCATGCGCCCAGGAATCTTCGTATTCCATAAAAGGGTCACTGTTCCGTAACAGGGCAGTGTTGAGAGTTGAGCAACCTCCTCCGATCAGAATCATGATAGCCTAGTTACTCAGTGACATACTGATTGAGCAATCAATCAGTAGGGTGCTAGTGCTTACACCACAAATACTTAAGATAAATAAAATACAAATCTTTAGAAAGACGTTTTCAAAACTTAAACTAAAACATCATCCCAATGCAAGGCTAACGAAGTCACAACAAACACCCCCTCTATCCTGACTGATATCCCTTTATTTTATTTTATTGCGTAGTTTAATTAGTAGTATAATTTAGAAAACAAACAAAAACAAACCTCCAACTGCTTTCAAAACAACCTTCACTAGCTAGATTCGGACATCTTAATTTCTCTTTTTCACAATACCGTTGGTTTTAAAGAACGACCCTAGGTCATACTTGCTGTTGTACACCTTTAGCACTGGTAAACCTCGGCCCCAGCATTTACAAATTTAAAACTCCACTGACACGTCGCCAGTAGTTGGTGCAACGACAGGTTAATTCCTAACCGACCGCTAGTGGCGCGTCAAGGATAATATAATAAAACCTGATAGACGTTACAATAAATCTGCGCAATCGCAGTCTCGGAGCGACTCCATACAAAGCTCGTAAGCTTGCTACTAGCTACCTACTATTTCTCCTCTAACTCCTTAGAGAAGTGTTAGAGAGAGAAAGCTATTCTAATCTAGAGAGAAGTGTGTGAAATGAGGGATGAAAGGTGTGTTGAAAATGAGGAGGTTAAGCCTCTATTTATAGGCTTCAAGTTTACAAATTTACACTCAGCACCCTCGCATCCAATTTAACACTGAAATACCCCCTCGAGCTATGAAATTTGACACCAAAAGGGGCGTATTCGATACTAAAAGGGGCGTATTTGGCAGCAAATAGGGCGTATCCAGCAGTAAATAGGGCGTATTCGGCACCAAAAAGGGGGTATACCACCCTAAAAGGGGGGGTATACCACCCCAAAGAGGGGTATACGGCCCCAAGAGGGGGGGTATACGGCCCCTTAGGGGGTGGTGTGCCCTGGCTCGTGGTCTTGTGTGCTGGATCGTAAGTCTTGTGCACTGGTCGTAGTTCTTGTGATCTTCGTTTGGCTCTATCTTCTTCGTTTCTTGTCAGATTTGAACGATTCTTGCGCCCACGGTTTTGTATTTTCCTGAAGATCAATATGAAACAAATTAGGCCAGTTTTGCTTAATTATACGTCAGAATCACAAGTGGATCGTTTTAGCTCTGATTTGTTCGTTATGTGAGCATTTTAAGTGATTTTTCGAAAGGAAGCCTAAGCTTTGGCTCATTTTACATTTTTAGAATAAAACATTCATTATTCGATGTTTATTCAAAGATTTGAGCTAAAATGGGCTTGAAATGTTGAATAAAAACATGTCGTTTTGAGTCAAATCAAATATCCCACACTTAGACTTTTGCTTGTCCTCAAGCAAACTCCAAACCATCCTATGCCAAAAACTTTATTTTTGCGAAAAATCATTTTTATGGGTGAGTCTTTAAAGGAAGAAAAAGGTACGGATCTGGAACAAGTATTGTTTCAGTACAGAAAGAGAGATGTTCCCATGACGTATCCAAAAGATTTATAAAATGATCGTCTTAGGCATGCTTTCAATTCTCGCGATCTTGGAATATACATGACTGGGCGATCTCACCAGGTGGTCACTCAATTCACTCAAAGTGTATCGGGTTTCCTATCATTCTAGTACAAACGAAATCGCTCATATACCAGTCATGCAGCATTCATCGTCATAGGCTTGATCGAGAATCAAATCTCCACCACTTAGACAGGGACGGCACTAACTATCACCAGACATTTGTGAGGGTTGTAATGTGAGGGTTTAAAGGGTATGGTTGGTGGTAATTTTTAAGGAAAAGGGGTTTTGCTTACCTTAGGACCTTTTTAAACTTATGAAAAACTTTACTTAGATATTCTTTTTTATGAAAACGGAAACGGATAACGATAAGGGAGGAAGATAGCTATTTTGAATTCTATCTTTGAAAACACACGGAAGATTTATATTTTTAGGAATTGGAGTTTTCGAGAGATTTGAAGCACTTAGCTTTATTTCAGATGATACATATTTATTTCTTTTTCTTCTTTTCTATATTTTTGGCTTAGAATTTCTTTGCCAAGGAATTTCTAAGAGATTTTCTTTTTCTTACTGCCCTTTTTGAGATCTTTTCAATTTTCTAACCCTTTGACAACTTCGAATTTACTCGGTACCAATTTTTCGCACCACATGACTCTCGATCTTTGAGTTTTTATTAAGGGAACGCACACGAGAATTTTTAAGTAAACACGAAATTTGTGATTTTTGAGGGAAAGCAAAAAGAATATCTAAATAGCATTTTTCAATAAATTTTAAAGATTCTAAGATAAGATTTTGGTGGGTATGGAAGTAAGTGAGTTTAAAAGTTTGGGTTTTTAGAAACGAAAAAGGTTAAGGCTCAACAGGGTTTTCTAGGCGGATCATCGATACTAAAAATGAGTATCGGTAGGGTTTGGCTTGAAGAGATATGATAAAAATGGGGTTTATCCTGAGTAAATGTCCAGGTCATTTAAATGCACCTATGCCACGTATGGCACCTGTCAATATGGTCTCGAAATGCATACCAGGAGCAAGTTCTAATTCTGAATGCATGCAACGGTCACACACAACAAATGAAAGTGAAGCATTAAAAATGAATGCTTAATATAGGCTCAAGTACCTCACTGCAAATATAGGTTGTATGTACCCAGTCACGCGATGCCCCTCTTAGACTTTCATTTTAAAATCATTTAGAGTCAGACATGTTCCTACCTCTTTTTACCGACTTTTGAATACTTGCAAAAAAAATCTGTACTTCTTCTTAATTTATTGACTCAAATTTTTTTTGGAAAAGTCAGTCTGCTGAATGAGTAGCAAAACTACTGTCGAAGCAAGACCGTTTTTGTAGTGGAAAATTTTAAAATTTTCAGCAAAATAAGGATTTGTTTATTTACTAAGGACAATTTCGAAAAAAAATTTGATCTTAACAAGTGAGCGAAGAGTATACTGCTATCCCACACTTAAAAATAAACATTGTCCTCAATGTTTCTGCACTAAGTAGGGAGAATCCCACATTTAGGGTTTTGCTTTAAGTTAAATATAAAATTCAAGTTTTCCAGTTATGGGGTATTAATCCCACACTTAGAGTTTTAAGTGGGCGTGAGCATATATTATCATAAGATAGATCATAAGAACTAGAGTGATACTTCCCTACGCTTTGTGAGCACTGGATGGAGGACCAGATTCGTGAAGGAGTGGTGCAAGTGATTTGTTGGAGTTTGACCAGACTTCTTTAAAGATCATCCGTTCCTACGAATACTGAGTTCTGCAGGTAGCCATAAATAGAGTCATAATAACCAAGTCTCACAGAATAGTAGTGTGATAAGTCTAAAACATAAAGTAAATAAATCTAAAACATAAAGATAATAAAGATAAACTAAGGCTCATCTAGCAGATCATCCATATCAGGGTCGAACTCAGCGACAGCAGCATCATAAATGGCAGAGAGGGCAGCATCATGGAGGAAAGAAGAAGGTGACGGTGCATGAAGTCTGCTAGCAGCTGCGAGCATCTCGGTAGGATCAAAGTGTGAACTCTCAGGAGTCTGTACCGGAGCATCAGTAGTGCCAGCTGCAGGAGGGAAGAATGACCATGGTGGTCGAGAAGCTCTCGGACCTGACCCTAGCCTGTAAGGGAGGTCCTGAAGTCTCGGTAGCCCGACTACCTCGCGGATATCAGACATCGAATCATGATGAATGGACAATGTCTGAAAGAGCGCCCAAGCAGCTGCTGGATCTGCAGTAGTGATCCCATAATCGAAGGTCGGGATCGTCTCAATTGCTGGGAAAGACTGTGGTGCAGCAGTTCTCGAATGCTCCCCTGGAGTAATCGGTACATCAATCAGACTCTCTTCCTGAATAGCCGCCATCTTCTTCTTGCCTCTACGGGTTCCTCTTCTCGTCTTGCTTTTCTTACTGCTTTCAGCCGGGGCTTCCATCCTGAAAAACACAAATAACACAGGTAACGTTTAAAGTTTATGAGGATATACAAATGCGAAAATAGCTTATGATTGTTTGTAAAATATTTTTGATTATAAGTGTCATCAGGACTTCTGCATCTGTATAAATAAATAATGAAGACTTATCTCAGATTTGTAGATTTTAAAGGCTGTCAGATAAGTAGCTATCCTGCATCATTTAGTTAGGAATGATAATACTAGATAAGATTTAAACTAAGAATAAAAAAATAAAAGTACTAGATAAGTAACTAGGAATAATTTGCCTTTTTATTTTTATTCTAGGATATGCTTGGGGTGCCTCCCAAGAGCGCTTGTTTAAGAGAGAGTCACTAGCTTGACTCTTGATACCTGGGAATAGTTCAAGGTGGCTCGAAAATGTAGACTTCCTCATTAATGGGGAAATCCTCAATGTAATGTTTCAAGCATTGACCATTAACTTTAAAGTTACCTTCTGGGGCTTCGAGTTCGACTGCACCGAAGGAAAATACCTTTGAGACTATAAATGGTCAGCTCCACCTGACTTTGAATTTTCCAGAGAACTTTTTGAAGCGTGAGTTGAAGAGAAGTACTTTATCCCCTGGTTTAAACTTTGATAGCTTGAGTCTTGCATCATGGAACATCTTGGTTCTTTCTTTGAATTTCAGGGAGCTATCGTACGCTTTATCTCTTAACTCAGCTAGTTCGTTAAGCTGCATTCTCCGATGGGATCTTATGGTGGGAATGTCTAGGTTACATTTCTTCAGCGCCCAGTATGCCTTATACTCCAACTCTATCGGCAGATGACATGCCTTACCATAAAGCAGACGATATGGTGTGGTTCCTATTGGCGTTTTGTATGTTGTTCTGAATGCCCACAACGCATCGTCTAATTTATCGGACCATTTTTCCCCATGGTTTAACACCGTTCGTTCTAAGATTCGTTTCAACGCCCTATTTGTCACTTCGGCTTGCCCATTGGTTTGTGGGTGATAAGCTGTTGAAGTTTTGTGAGTTACTCCGTACTGTTGCAATGTTCTCATTAGGTGAGTATTGCAGAAGTGTGTGCCACGATCACTGACTATGGCTCTCGGAGCTCCAAATCGACAAAATAGTTGTTTGAGAAACTTAGTGACGACCTTGGCATCGTTTGTTGGGAGAGCTTGTGCTTCGGCCCACCTGGACACGTAATCAACTGCAACCAGAATGTATTATTTTTCGTTAGATTTAGGGAACGGTCCCATAAAATCTAATCCCCAAATGTCGAAGACTTCACAAGCTTGGATGTTAGTAAGTGGCATTTCACTCCTCTGTGAGATACTTCCAAACCTTTGGCAAGCATCACAACGTTTTACCAAGTCGTAAGAATCTTGAAAAATGGTTGGCCAATAGAAGCCGGCGTCGTATACTTTCCGTGCGGTCTTGTTAGCTCCATGGTGGCCTCCAGTTGGTCCACGGTGGCTTTGGTAGAGGATATGTTCGGCTTCTTTCCCGTCGACGCATCTTCTGATGATATGATCGGGACAGACCTTAAAGAGGAAAGGATCATCCCAAAAATAATTCTTTACGTCGCGGAAGAACTTTCGTCTTCGAGAAGTTGACATCCCTTTCTGGACTATTCCTCCCACCAAATAGTTGGCAAAGTCAGCATACCAGGGATCGTACGATGGACGAGGTCCCTGATGGTGCTTTCCGATGTGCATGAGTTGTTCATCCGGGAACTGGTCTTGAATATCTCATTCTTCAAGCTTTTCCATTGCTGGATTTTCCAATCGGCTGAGGTGATCTGCTGCAACATTTTCTACTCCCTTTTTATCTTTAATTTCTATGTCGAATTCTTGTAAGAGCAGAATCCAGCTCAACAGTCTTGGCTTAGCGTCTTACTTTTTGAAGAGATACTTAAGAGCTGAATGATCTGTATATACAATAGTTTTGGACAAAATAAGATAGGAACGAAATTTATCAAAAGCAAATACTACCGCTAGCAACTCCTTCTCAGTGGTTGTATAGTTCTCTTGAGCGTCCGTAAGAGTTTTGATGGCGTAGTAAATCGGTTGAAAGTGTTTCTCCTTCCGTTGTCCTAGTACAGCTCCAACTGCAAAATCACTGGCGTCGCACATGATTTCAAACGGTAAACTCCAGTCGGAGGCTACCATGATCGGTGCATGCACGAGCTGTTCCTTTAAGTAGTTAAAAGCTTTAAGACAGTCATCTGTAAAGTCAAACGGAGTATCTTTTTCGAGAAGATGAGTCATAGGTCGAGAAATCTTAGAGAAATCCTTAATAAAGCGACGGTAGAATCCGGCGTGACCTAGAAAACTTCGGATGGCTTTCACAGAAGTAGGTGGTGAAAGTTTTGAAATAGTATCAACTTTAGCTTTATCTACTTCAATTCCTGCTTTAGATATCCGATGTCCTAACACTATTCCTTCTTTCACCATAAAGTGACATTTCTCCCAATTCATAACGAGGTTTGATTCTTCGCAACGAGTGAGCATCCTTTCTAGGTTGGAAAGACAAGATGTGAAGGAGTCTCCAAAGACAGAGAAGTCGTCCATCAAAACTTCCATACATTGTTCAATCATGTCATGGAAAATCGCCACCATGCATCTCTGAAAAGTAGCAGGTGCATTGCATAGCCCAAAAGGCATACGTGGGTAGGCGAAGGTTCCGTATGGACATGTGAATGTCGTCTTCTCCTGGTCCTTCGAATCGAGAGGGATTTGAAAATAGCCAGAGAAACCATTGAGGAAACAATATAACTCATTTCCTGACAATCTTTCGAGCATCTGATCAATGAACGGCAGAGGGAAGTGATCTTTGCGAGTGGCTTCGTTTAGCTTGCGATAGTCAATGCAAACCCTCCAACCGGTGACGGTTCTTGTTGGAATGAGTTCATTATGTTCGTTTGTAATCACCATCATTCCTCCTTTCTTCGGAACAACCTGTACGGGGCTGACCCATGGAGAATCTGAAATAGGATATATCAGGCCAGCATCAAGAAGTTTGATAACCTCCTTATTGACCACGTCTTGAATCTTCGGGTTGACTCTCCTCTGTCTCTGAACTGATGGCTTGAAGTCATTTTCCATTAGGATCTTGTGCGTGCAGTAGTTTGGACTGATCCCTTGTATGTCAGAGATTTTCCAAGCAATTGCCTTTTTATGTGACTTCAGAACCTGAATGATTCTGGCTTTTTCCTCAGGCTTCAGATCTTTGGATATGATAACTGGTAAGTGCGAAGTTCCTTCGAGAAAAGCGTACTCCAGATGAGAGGGTAGTTCCTTTAGTTCCAACTCTGGTGGTTCTTCAGTAGAAGGCTTCATTCTTGCAATTTCATCTCTCTTGAGTTCATCAAACTCTGTTTGGAAGTCTGATTCTTCAAGAGGTGATTATGATGTATTGGCTGAAGCTATTTCAACCCATTCTGTTTTATCAGATAATGCATCCTTCCTCAGCTCGTATTTGACAGTGGATGATGTAGAAGTTGCAGTTTCTTCAGTAATGATGATATCGTTGTCTTCAGTAAGTGCAAACTTCTGAGCTTGAGCTGATGAAGAAGTGCTTATGGTAATTTCTGGATTTGAACTGTGTGGTTCACAGCTTTCAGATAGTTGTGAATCAGGTGGTGAAAACATTGATTCCATTTCCTTGAGCGTCCTTCGAATTTCTTCCCTTGAGAGAGATGAATCATATACTTCAGGAGTCGGGTTCCTTCTTAGAAGATTGACTGGCGTGCCATGTCCAAGCGGATCAGTCATAATAGTTTTGAACTGCGAGCTGGGATTCTTTAAAGGAAATATAACTTCTCCTGATGCGGTGGAAGAATTGGAGAGAGCAGAGCATAATCCCTTGCTTTCTTCACATAGTTTCCTTGTTGTGATGATAGTGTTGGGGTTGATGTTGCTTACTGCGAGAATTTCTTCCAAATGTTCTTCGGTTATTTCCTGCATAGAATCTACAAGACCAAGATCTTCTCCCATATGATGTTTCATTAGTTTATCAACATTGAAGGTGACCTCCTCAGTTCCAACTCGAAGTTTTAAAGATTTTTCATTAACGTCGATGACGGCCTTGCAGTGTTTAGGAAAGGTCTGCCAAGGATGAGTGGAACTTGGGTGTCCTCTTCAATATCCATAAAAACAAAATCAACAGGAAAGACGAATTTATCAACACGGACCATAATATCTTCAGCAATTCCACGAGGGAGTTTAACTGATCTATCGGCTAACTGGATGGTCATTCGGGTTGGCAAAAGTTCGTTTAATCCTAGTTTCCTAAAAAGCGAGTATGGCATAAGGTTTACACTAGCTCCTAAGTCAGCTAAGGCGTTACTTATTTGAACATCCTGAAGATAACAAGGAATAATGAAATGGCCAGTATCTCCTAGCTTCGGGGGTAGTCCTTGTTGCATAATCAAAGAGCACTCTGCATCTAAGGGTAAGTTTACTATTTGTCTGAGTTTTTCTTTGTTGGATAAGAGTTCCTTAAAGAATTTGGCACAACTAGGCATTTCAACTAAAGCATCTAAAAGTTTAACATTTAAGTGTAAGCTTTTGAACATTTCTAGATATTTTCCAAATTGAGCTTCTTGTTTCTCTTTCTTAAGCCTACCAGGGAAAGGTATATGTGTAGGTTTAATACTTTCTGGGGCTTTAGAGGGTTCTGGTTCAGGAGAAGTGACAGGGGTGTCAACTTGTATTGAATCATTAGGTAGAGAAGTAGAAGGTTCATTTGTGGGAATATCTACGGATTTCTCGTTTTTAGTCTCTTTTCCTCCTCTAGTGACAACAAGGATGTCATCGTACTCATAGGGTGAGTGATAGACAAAGTTGTAGATCGCTTTCTCCCTTTGCTTCTCCTCAACTTTTAAAAACAACCACTTAACATTATCCTCCATGTTCTTAATTAAATCGTTTGAAATTCTAATCAAATAATCAAGTTGGTTTTGAAAATCAACAATTTTTCTATAGACAATATTTTGCTCAACAATGAAGTTTTTAAAAGTTTCGTTGTTTAGACGAGAAGTCAATGGGGAAGGAGTAGAGAGAACTAAAGATCGGGAAGTGGGTTGTGTGGTAAACTGCTGAATGAAAGGTTTTGAATAAGAAGTGTGATTAGGGTTTCCACTAGTTGTAAGAATTTCTTCATTAGCCCTTTGTCTTGAGAGAAACTTTTGAGGTCTCTTCTCTGGCTTAGGGTTTGAAGATTCTTGCAAATCCTTGACAATTTGAGTGATAGATTCGAGTTGAATTTTTAGATTGTCTAAGGTTTGATTTGAAGTACTCCTTTCTTCTGAAGTAGATTCATCTGACTCCAAGTCATGTTGATGCATCGTTATCGTCTCAATCAATTTCCAAGCTTCGTCTGAAGTATGTAGCATGAAATTTCCGGATGAAGCGGCATCGAGGGTTTGTTTGTATTGAGGATTCAAACTGTTATAGAATGTGCAGACCAGATCCGTTTCAGACAACTGACGATTCTGACATCTCTCGATCAGATTCTTAAATCGTTCCCAAGCCTTGCTTAATGATTCATTAGTTCCTTGATGGAAGTTAATGATGTCGTTTTTAAGCTTGGTTTGTAGGGAAGGAGGGAAGTACTTAGCTAGAAATTTAGTAGCCATCTCCTCCCATGTATGAATTGAATTGGGTTCGAAATCATAAAACCATGTTAAGGCTCGAGAAGATAAAGAATAAGGAAACAAATGGAGACGGAGAAGGTTTCTATCGGTTCCTATTTGTTCGAAAGAGTCGGAAAGGTTGATGAATTTGTTAAGATGGGCGTTTGGATTTTCAACCGAAAGACCATGAAACTGACACTCAGATTTAATCATTTTAATGTAGTGAGGCTTAATTTCAAGGGTTTCATCTGTTGGTGCTACGATCGGTCCTCCTTGTCCCTCTAGCAGTGGCTTAATTGATGAGGCGAGAGTGATACGATTTGACATAACTTGTTGGTAGAAAGTATGATTTTGGAAAGGAAGGGTTAAACTATTCGAATCTAAAGACGGAAAAAGTAAAATTAACCTAAGGATAGAAAAGGAACTTCCGGATGATATTGATCTTCCGAAAGGATCGCTAAATAACTAAGATAACTAATTTCCTAAAATCGGTCGTTGTAGTCCCCGGCAGCGGTGCCAAAAACCTTGATCGTGTCCCGAACGGTAGGTAAAGGAATCGCTTCCTTGTCGTTGCCGGACCTCGCGCTCGAGGCGGGCGATCGGAGGGGTGGTTTTATATTTATAGTGCAGGGAAGCCTAAGTTATACTACTACTTGTATAGTAAGCGGCATGTATGACTCAGGTGTCGTTCTTCAAACCACAACGGGCATGGGATCTTAGGAGAATTAATTATCTTTGGTAATTCAGCTAGGGTTTAAAACTTTTTGAGGGGTTTTGTTTTCTATTCTACTTAAATTAAAGACAGTAAAATAAATGAGGAGTGAAGTCGCTGAGAAAATTATGGATTACGCGAGTGTTTGCTATGACATTGGTGTATGCTATTTAGGGGTAGTTATGAGGATTGAGGCTCTAATTACAACGAATCCTAGCAGTGCTGACTTGGGGTCTCTGAATGATGTTCAACATAGTATTATACCTACGACCTTTACGTGGCTTCCACGCATTTGTACTTCACCAGAGGTGGTTCCAGCGCTATACCAAGTACTGAGCCGTTTTACGGTTTTTCCGATGCCTCACCCAGAGATCCCGTATCATTACTGTATATGTCCTAATGGGCCATAGCTCCTACCCTATTACTTATCTAACGTAGAGTTGTCCACAATCAAATAAATAACATGTCACATGGATAACAGATATGGAGTGTAAGCTACACCGGAAGTTCTCCCAAATGTAGTACCAATTTAACCGACAACTAACCTCGAATCCTATTCCTCAGTCTCGGTCGTCTGAGACGTCCGTATCGTGGCACGATTTGTTGAATAAACAATAAAGTGAACAGGAGTTACCCCGCGGAATAAGTTGGGAAAGTCTGTCTAACGATCATTTAAATTGTTCGACATTATTTCATACAGATCATTGTAATTATTCTAGCATGTTAAACTGTTGTATGTAATTATTCTATGTTTGAAAACCTAATCATGAATCCAACAACCGCAATAGACAAATAGATACTAGCATGCAAACCCTAAAGCAACAATCAAACAAGAACATGCAGTAGTGCAACATGGATAGTTATCAGTTTGTTTCAGGCAGAGTTTCTGGATTAATGGTTAAGTCACGAATGCTCCGAAAGTTCTCTCAAAAGCATTCGATATATGAAATTAATTCTAATCTATCTCTAATCCTATGCTCCGTGTCTCCTATGATGTATTTCAATCTGGAGAACAACGGCCATGCCGAGTTCATCGAATCATTCAGACAAAGAATAGTTGAGGGAACTATTTCTACAATTGGCCGGAATATATCAATAGGTTTCAAACCACAGTATAAGTTGGATAAATAAAACATTTGAGAATCATTTCATAAATTCAAACATATCCTAATTTCATGCGAGCAGAGTAACAGCATGGTTTAAAGCATAACTACCCTGGTATAACGTTTATCATAGCAAACACAGATTTATCTAGCCTATCATAGCAATTATCATGGCATGCATTCTTAAATAATCATGACAATAGCACAACATATTTAAAAATAACAAGAAAGGATAATATAATAAAACCTGATAGACGTTACAATAAATCTGCGCAATCGCAGTCTCGGAGCGACTCCGTACAAAGCTCGTAAGCTTGCTATTAGCTACCTACTATTTCTCCTCTAACTCCTTAGAGAAGTGTTAGAGAGAGAAAGCTATTCTAATCTAGAGAGAAGTGTGTGAAATGAGGGATGAAAGGTGTGATGAAAGCTGTGTTGAAAATGAGGAGGTTAAGCCTCTATTTGTAGGCTTCAAGTTTACAAATTTACACTCAGCACCCTCGCATCCAATTTAACACTGAAATAACCCCTCGAGCTATTAAATTCGACACCAAAAGGGGCGTATTCGATACCAAATGGGGCGTATTCGGCAGCAAATAGGGCGTATCCAGCAGCAAATAGGGCGTATTCGGCACCCAAAAGGGGTATACCACCCTAAAAGGGGGGTATACCACCCCAAAGAGGGGGTATACGGCCCTAAAAGGGGGGGTATACGGCCCCTTAGGGGGTGGCGTGCCCTGGCTCTTAGTCTTGTGTGCTGGATCGTAAGTCTTGTGCACTGGTCGTAGTTCTTGTGATCTTCGTTTGGCTCTATCTTCTTCGTTTCTTGTCAGATTTGAACGATTCTTGCGCCCACGGTTTTGTATTTTCCTGAAGATCAATATGACACAAATTATGCCAGTTTTGCTTAATTATACGTCAGAATCGCAAGTGGATCGTTTTAGCTCTGATTTGTTCGTTATTTGAGCATTTTAAGTGATTTTTCAAAAGGAAGTCTAAGGTTTGGCTCATTTTACATTTTTAGCATAAAACATTGATTATTCGATGTTTATTCAAAGATTTGAGCCAAAATGGGATTGAAATGTTGTATAAAAACATGTCATTTTGAGTCAAAACAGAGGTGATGGGGGCTCCACTTGTGCAGAGTCACGTGACTGTTATCTCAGCATGTATGCTGAGAGAAAACCTGATAAAGTTGATCCGAACGAACAGCGGTTGTCGAAATGGTTGAATTTCGCTTTGTCGAATGAGCTATTGAAGCATCACTCACCCATCACTACCTAATCTGACATCCGTCACCATCTATAAAATCATCACCATTCACCGCCACCCATCACCATCTATAAAATCATCACCATCCCCGCCATCGCCCAAAGGTTTAATCGGATTTTTTGGAGTTTGATTTATAACTTTTATTTCCAGATCTGATTTGTTTGGAACAGGATTTGGTGCAAAGTCGATTAGAAAACCGAAGCCGGAGTGGTAACGGTGTTTACCTACGTAGTCGAAAAATAAATCGATCTGGATGACTCCTAAAACGAAAAATAAATCGACAAGAAAATATTGCCGCCGGCGACGATGGCAATATTTATTAATAATACAAAACAAAGCTTCTAAATCCGGTTAATTCACCAGAGAAATATAACACCGCCGATGCTACCACTTACCAACCACCGTCCCCGTTACCGTAAACAACTAATTCTCGATAACCAATGCAGGTTTACTCTAAAACGCAAAACAAATCGACAAGAAAATACTTCTTTATTCTTGCATATAAATAAATGAGAAAGGGCTTTAAAAGGAAGAAGATGGGGGTATTTTAGTCATTTTAGTATGACTTAAATGAAAAAGTTAACTTCTCTAACGAAAAGGACTACCAATGAGTAAAGGTAGCAAATACAGGGATGCCTGGTGACATTTCTTCAAATAAGGGACGAATTGTGATTTTTTGGACAAACACAAGGATGAAACGGTAATTTTCTCCATATTAAACACTAATTTCATATCAAAATCACTAGTTTATGAAACCCCATCAAAACCCCCATATTTGCCCAAGAACACTAATAATAAATTCATCACTTTCAATATGTTATATGATTACTAATGATCATAGAAACACTTACTAACACCAATTCAATCAATTTTTAACTTCAATTTCGTATTTAAATCATCAATTTAACAAAGCCCCATAAAAACCCATAAAACTTAAACCCTAGGTTATAATCATAGAAGAAATTCACTTACAACATGTTAGAGATGCTCAAAGAATGATGAATTCGAATTCTTAAGGCTTGAATCAAGAGTTAGAAACCGATTTTTCCTTCCCTTCCTCTCCATCGTGACTTCTCTCTGTATTATTATGTTTTCTGAAATTATTTGGAAGGAAATAAGGATGTGTACGTACATATATGTATTAATCTATTTAATTTTATCCCCTTTTTAACTCTACAGTCTGGAACTGATAAAACCGTTTACGTTTTTCACTATATCTCGTTATCTACATAATAATAGTTCGTAATAAAAATATATATGTGTACGATATTAATTTCCTGAAATTCGGGGTGTTACAGATGTAATAATCTATCACTTGAATAACTATCATAAAATGATACTTAATTAGTAGATAATGAGACTTAACATAAATAATATGAAGATAGTTTGCTTTCAACATCCCATATTTATACACAGGTCTAAAATATAGTACCATAATAAAGTAAAAAATCTTAAATATTTTGAATAATGATACGACACTGTATCTTAATTGCATAGTATTTATAGTTAAATCTTAAAGCACAAACTACTAATTCTAAGCAAAAAAATTAGATACTAATAATAATTGACGATATTTTTCACCAAAAACTTAAATAAATCCATGAAAAGAATGTATACTAAAAACTTGTACCGCATATAAAAAATTAAAAACATTGCTCATTGATGAGCTCGATCCAAAATCATTTTGCTAAAATGTAGAACCACGTTCCCACTTTAAAAACATGTTTCGACCCAATTTCCAAACTAAACCATAAACCGTGTAAATAAGCTGTATACTATATGTATTAACTATGTAAAATTTAATTGTATGAATCAAATTCTATATTGTATCTATCACTATTCATTTTCTACTTTATATATGTTTATAAATAATCCATTTCCACGTCATTTCGAATATAAAAGACATTGTTTTGAAAAAATAAAAAAAAAAGTGGAAAATGAATGGGTTCCTATTTTTTACCCGCCAAAGAAATTTACAGTCCCCAAAAGAATTTACGCTCCATAAAAACACCCGCGAACCTTTCAAACAAATTTAATATATCTCGCGCCAAATTTACGCTCCAAAAATCCCAAATAAATCAATATATCTCCACAAATTTCACATTCCATTTTCATCATTTCAATTAAATTAATTTCTCTCTAAAAACCTTCGTAACCCTAATTACGCAGATATGGAGACATCACCGATTGTTATACAAGACGATACAATCGACCTTACTCTTTCACCATCTCCAAAACCCCCCATAATCGAACCCAAAATGACCGCCGATTCGCCTGAATTTCCCGTAATTCGCACGGTTACCAGCACCGGTGGAACGCGTGTTTCGACGGCACCTGTTATCAAACAAGAAGTAAAAGAAGAAGAAGAAGGTATGGACTGTGTGAAAACTGTAAACCCTAAAATGTCGTTTTCTGAGTATTTAGAAGCAACAAATACTAGGGTTTTATCCAAACATGATACGGAGTATACCGATTATGTTAAGCAAGAAGCTGTTGATGAATCTGAACCTGTGTATGATGCTGAACCGATTTCCGTTTCTGTAAAACCGATGAAATCGACGAGTTATGGAGTAAATTTGAAGAAAGAGGGGGTAAAAGTTGTTGAGGAGAAGAAAGTTGTGAGTGTTGGAGTTATTGAAAATGGTGATTTTAAAGAGGAAACTGGTTGGTTGTTAGTTGGAAGGACTGCGATTACGGGTTTATCGACAACGAAAGGGCGGAAATTAGAGGATAATGAGATTGTTCATTTTGCGTTTCCTAATGGTGATTTAAGAAGTAATAAGGGTGGTTATTGGATTAGTGCAAAAGCTGCTAATGCTGCTTCTGGGATTGTTAGGTTTTCTACTAAAAGATCTGGAGAGGTGAGTATATAAATAGCTTATTTTAATTATTTAAAAATGTGTGATAAATATATTTTTAAATTGTTAAATTTTGTGTATTGTTTTGTTTTGCAGATTGGTAGGCTTCCAATGGAATGGTCAAAGTGCTTAATTCCGCTTGTTAATTCGAAAAAGGTGAAGGTACTTGGTAGATGTGTGGCTGCACCTGCGAATTTAAGTTTGATGCAAGAGATAATGCTTTATATAAGGTGAAGTATTAAGTTATTATAATTTTTGTTTTTGTTTGGGACTTATTTTATGGTTACTAGATTAAGTTAATAATTCTTTTGTATGTTGTTGGGCAGTTTTTATATTCATCATTCAATACTTACTGATGATGGGAAGTCTACTTGGAAGCTTGATTCGTCATCCAATATTGACTCCACAATTTATCCTCTTTTGACTTTGTTTAAGCTGTTGAAAAAGAATCCATTCCAAAAGGTAAATCTTTTATTTCAAAGTTTAGATTTTGGAATGTTTAAGGTCATGGGATATTTGTTAATGGAGTTAGAATGGTTTTGTTGATGGCTGTATAACCAGGCTGAATTTACACCAGAGGAGCTTGATTCTCGTAAACGTGGCCTAGCTCTTGAAGTATGTTTTCTTGTTGTTTTGGCTGTGTTTATCATTAAGTATGCATGTAGAGATGAGATGTAATGTTTAATTGTTTATAACCACCATAATTCTGCTTATTTTTATTAGAATATACAACAGTCAAATAATTATTTAAATCGTAGTTTTATCTAAAAGTGTTTGAGTTATTAGTCAAGTTTATCACAGTTAACTATGTTATTGTATACGATTAATTTGATAAGTTTCATTTGCTTGAAGCAATTAGAAGTAAACAAAATATTAATATTCAAATTTCCACCATATTCATTTTAGTACTTGCTTCAACATATGAATGAATAAGATATACCAAAAATGTTACTTCTCTGAAACTAATGTTCATAATATATTTATCAGAGTGATGTAAATGAAGCTGCATCAGTACTACCTGTGGGAAAGCGGCGAAAGGGTGAAACTCTGCTTTTAGAACCCAACAAAGATGCTCAAATTATTAATGAATCATCATTAAACAAACTTGTTGGTGCTGCGGATATGTATAACTTGGAGGTACTTTTAATTAATCAACTTACAGATATCATTGTTCTGATTTTTAA
The DNA here is from genome assembly GCA_949592205.1 of Helichrysum umbraculigerum. Taxonomy (NCBI): domain Eukaryota; kingdom Viridiplantae; phylum Streptophyta; class Magnoliopsida; order Asterales; family Asteraceae; genus Helichrysum; species Helichrysum umbraculigerum. The sequence goes on along the minus strand of CATIUR010000003.1, from coordinate 106,252,377 downwards.
GAAAACCTGACCATAAAGCTGTCATCTTTTTGTAGGAAATGGAGCCTCCAATGACACTTATATGTGATTTAAGGCCATACCAGAAACAGGCTCTCTACTGGATGACAGAATCAGAAAAAGGTGTAGATGTTGAGAAAGCCGAAGAAACACTCCACCCATGTTGGGCAGCGTATCGTATATGCGATGAGTATGATATTATTTATTTATTTATTATGTTGTTTAGTATTATGAAATGATAAAAATATTTCATTATTGATGAACCTTTTACACCAATGGTGTATACTAAAACAGAAGGGAAACTGCAATTTATGTGAATATTTTCTCTGGGGAAGCAACTACCAAGTTCCCTAAAGCAACACAGATGGCTAGAGGAGGGGTAAGTTTTGCTTTTTAAAACTAGTCTTAAGATTTATTGGTTAACTTACATATAAGAATAATAATTTTGAATTTTTTAAATCATTAAATTGTGCAGATCCTAGCAGATGCAATGGGACTTGGTAAAACTGTGATGACAATTTCTTTGATCCTTGCAAGTCCAGGCAAAGGATTTACTGATAATGAAGATGTAAAGAGAGAAAATGATGAAATAACTGTTACTCGTAGACCAAGGGGTGGAACACTCATTGTTTGTCCTATGGCTTTGCTGAGCCAATGGAAGGTTGGTCTTTTAGATTTTATAGAAATGCAAATCAGTCAACTTTTATTTATTGGAAGATATTTTTAAATCTACATTTGAAGAGTCATAACTCATAAGGGAAAGTTACCAGTTAGGATTATACTGGTAGCCCATGTCTTATTTGATTTTAAAATTTGTAACATAGGCCCTTATACTACGTGTAGAATTAGTTTTCATAGATAGAAGTTGAATAAAATTATGTGGCTCTTTTGTGCTTCGGTCATTTGAGAAGTGAAAAATGCAACTCAGCACCTTTATACGTTGTAAATTAATATAATTGTTAAAATTGTAGGATGAGCTTGAAACCCATTCTGCACCGAACAGTTTATCTGTTTTTGTTCATTATGGTGGGGATAGGAGCAATGACCCGAAAGTGATTGCTGAGCCTACTGTTGTCTTGACAACTTATGGTGTTCTTTCTGCATCCTATAAAAGTGTAATCCATCTTCTTACTCATCTTCAATAATGGTTGCATCACGTTGTATTTTTTTTATATAATATTTTTGTGAAATATCATTTCAGCATGGAGAGAACAGTATCTTTCAAAAAGTAGACTGGCATAGAGTGGTGTTGGATGAAGCTCATACAATTAAGGCTTCAAAGAGCCAGTGTGCTCAAGCTGCCTTTGCATTGTCTGCATACTGCCGCTGGTGTCTTACTGGTACCCCTCTTCAGGTAATCTCACCATAAAGATAATTTAATTTGTCATATTGTTTTTCAAGGTTTAATTTACTTACAGTTTATACACCATTTGAATTTCATTTCTGCAGAACAATTTGGAAGATCTGTACAGTCTTCTATGTTTCTTGCATGTTGAGCCATGGTGCAACTGGGCTTGGTAAGCAATTAGCGGTGGACCACAAACCTCTTTTTGTTGTTGAAAAAGAATAAAAGTAAAACTATTATTCTAATACATTGCTGAAAAGCATGATCTAATAGTAAGATTTGTGCCACTTTTCCCTTGTTGATTTCTTTTGAACTTCTGTTAGGTGGAACAAGCTAATCCAAAAGCCTTATGAGAATGGTGATAAGAGAGGGCTAAAGCTTGTAAAAGCCATTCTAAGACCACTCATGTTGAGGAGAACAAAAGATACCAAAGATAAAGAAGGAAGGTGTGTATGAATTCTCGATTTAGTCACTGTTTGTGAATAGTGAATTTAAATTACCTGAAGTATTATTTTTGGGTAGCAAATACTCTCTGATGATTATATACCAATACCTTTAAACATCTGTTAATTTTTACAACTATGTGTGATGCAGGCCAATACTTGTTCTCCCACCAACTGACATCCAAGTTATTGAATGCGAACAATCAGAAGCTGAACATGATTTCTATGATGCTCTTTTCAAGAGATCTAAAGTAAGTTCTGTTCATCATTTCGATTATAATAATATATTGTCTCGGATCATGTACCTCACTCATGTCCTTCTGTACAAAACAGGTCCAGTTTGATCAGTTTGTGGCACAAGGCAAAGTTCTTCACAACTATGCCAATATCCTTGAGCTCCTACTCAGATTAAGACAGTGTTGCAATCACCCATTTCTTGTTATGAGGTCAGAATTCATTTCTCTCCAAAAAAGATATGATTTTTACACTTGCTTAACTAAAAATCTTATGGTTATGCTATATGTACAGCCGAGGTGATTCCCAACAGTTTTCAGACCTAAACAAACTGGCAAGAAGGTTTCTTGATAATAATCTTGATTCATCTACTCCAAATCCCAGTAAAGCTTATATAGAAGAAGTCGTCGATGGGCTCAGAAAAGGTGAAAACACTGAGTGTCCCATATGTCTAGAGTCTGCAGATGATCCTGTGCTTACACCGTGTGCGCATAGGATGTGTAGAGAGTGTCTTTTATCAAGTTGGAGAAACCCAACCCATGGTTTATGCCCAATTTGTAGGCAGAATCTGAGAAAAACTGATCTTATTTCATGTCCAACTGAGAGTAAGTTTAGAGTTGATGTGGAGAAGAACTGGAAAGAATCTTCCAAGGTTTCAAAGCTTCTGGAATGCTTAGAAACAATAAAGAGAAAAGGGTATGGAGAGAAAAGTATTGTTTTCAGCCAGTGGACTTCATTTTTGGATCTTTTGGAGATTCCACTAAAGAGGAGAAAGATTGGATTTTTGAGATTTGATGGAAGTTTGTCACAGAAGAATAGAGAAAAGACTTTGAGGGAATTCAATGATACCACAGATAAAATGGTGAGCATGCTTTTTGGTAATCAATTTAGTTTAATTATGAGGATTTAGTCATGAAACAGTCTTTGCAATTTGGAGTAAAAAGACTAATATGCAATGACAACATGATTTTATTCATGAAAAGGTGGTGAATATGCCTTATTTGAATAGGGTCGTAAAAACTGTTTTACCTTTTGTATAGTGATTGAGTGGTCACTTTTAAAGCTTTTGAGATACGGTCTTTTGGTAGTCTCATTGCAGTCTGCAACAAAAAGAGATCTTTGTTTTCTGAATTTTGTAGAAAATAGGTTGTTTTACGCTTCTGAAGTTGTTAAAATGATCCTTTTGCAAAATTTAAGTGAAAAGACTGTTATGCCTCTGTAAAGTTGGTAGTCTTGAATTCTTGATGGTCAACGATGGACTTTTGAGTTAGTTTTGATTATAAATCTAAATTATGACTTCTTGTAGGTGTTGTTAATGTCATTAAAAGCCGGTGGAGTTGGTCTGAACTTGACTGCAGCTTCTAATGTTTTTCTCATGGTATGCTCTCATTTTCCATGTATAAGTGTCATTTGACTTTTTATCTTTTTATAATCTAATTATTGTTTTCCTCACCAAACTCTTGTAATGTTGCAAATTTGTGTAGGATCCATGGTGGAATCCTGCTGTAGAGGAGCAGGCGATAATGAGGATTCATCGTATTGGTCAAAAGCGAACTGTTTGTGTTAGAAGATTCATTGTGAAGGTGAGAATACATCATTTTAGTTATAAGTAATCAATCCGTAATTGGGTTGATTTTTTTTTTAAATACCATTGAATTGCTCAAATTTCAACAAGTATTCACTGTTTCTGTTTTGGATGTTAAAACCAAAGTCAAACCTTTTTCTGCCTAACAAATAAAAAAATTGAGGCTACTTGTGTTTCAGTATACCTTGGTCTTTAACACCTGCCCAAAAGTACTTAAATTAATGTATAAAATTAATTATGTTATTTACTGACTTTCATTGTTTTAGAAAAGAAGCTTAAGTTTTCTTATGCTGACCAACAACTTCCAATATGTAGGAGTTTTAGTCCACATAGTCTTCAAAACTTATACACCTATTGATTAACACCCTTTTTCCTGATTATACAGTGATATTGACTACTATTTATGTTTCGATCTTTCAACTTAGCTTTAACTTACTATTGTTTTGAAAATGACTTTTGACCTTTTTATTTGATTTAATTGACTTTTGTAATTCAATGGAAAATGTACAGGATACCGTCGAGGAACGAATGCAACAAGTTCAGGCAAGGAAACAACGGATGATTGCCGGAGCTCTTACCGATGAGGAAGTCCGATCTGCTCGACTTGAAGAACTCAAGATGCTCTTTAGATGAGTTTAAGTCTTTAAATTAATTTTCTTCTGAAATGGAATGATACATGGTTTAGGCCTTTTGGAGTGTAGTAGTAGTAGTATTTATTGTGTAGGTTCTTTTGTTTCCACTCCATTTTTGTAAATTGGCAAAATCACATTTATCTCAACCATTTCAGTTCTTGTTTATGCCTTTTGGAGTCAAGTATTTAAGGTGATTTACATCACATCTGTCTAATCGTATTACTCAAATTAAAACGACCTGTTTGACAAAGTTACAAATTTAGTGGAACGTGACTTTTATAATATAAGGATTGAGAGAAGGCCACGATTGTCAAGCATTACGTACCTCATGAAACAAACGGTAACATGAGAATCAACATCCGATTAGTGACACGTGGGTGGTGCATGAATCCTAAGCTAAAACAACCGTTGGATTGTTAATATGAGTCAAAGATCTAGGGAATATATATTTACTACTCCCTCCGTCCCAATTTTATTGTCACCAGACAAAAAGACACGCAGTTTAAGAAAATATAACTATCTCTCTTTTACTTTTTGATAAAATGACAGTTTTACCCTCTACTTTTTACCTATTTTTTTGTCTTATATATATACACTAGGGGTAAAAAAGAACTTTATTTCCTTAAACTTTCTATTTATGGAAGTGGACAATTAATTTGATACTCCCCAAAATGAAAATAATGGACAATAGAAATGGGACGGAGGGAGTAATATATATTTACTAATTATTGATCTTATATCTTAGACTCGAATATATATATGCCATACCTTCATTATTAATGTATAATTTTATTATTTATTAGTTATTACTAGTAATTTTCAAGGATCTTATCTTCCAACCTACTTTAATTTCTTGTTCGGCTCGGCTGGGCTGGGCTGGGCTGGGCTCTATTTCTTTAACTTAAACACGATTTTGGTATTGCTTAGGGACATGTGATAGAATATGAGGACTTTTTATATCTAGACAGCTAGAATCCGATCGGACCTCATAAAAAACGTACAAGTTTAACTAACATGTTAGTTTTTGCCGTTATTAGTAAGTTTCCATAAACCATTACAGGTTTTCATTGTTTTGTTTATACTCCGTATTTAACTATTTATGTATGATTTATATACTCGTACAATGTCAAAAGCAAGTGATTTGATTGTCAATATTGCATATAAGGTTTTGTGTCATGTGTACTAACAAGGTGATTTTGTGTTTTATATAACTAGGTGAAAGATGCACAACAACAACACAAGAACAAGATATGACATTTGACTTTTTTGAATTTTCCAATTAAAAATTATAACTTCTAGAATAAAAGAGTATATCAATACACGGTGAATTCGGCATATTTAAGGCCACTCCTAACCGTGGTTAAACCACTTCCTTCATCTTAGCGTCACGTCAGATTTTCACCACTGATTCAAAATTGATTCACAACGGATTACCCACTGCCATCAATATCAATGACTAACCACTTCATTATTCTGGGCCCCCACATTTCTGGGCCCCACAGAGATTCAACCGATTTGGAATGAAAATGGTTGGCAACTGATTCAACCAATGACACCACGGAGCAACCAGTTTGCAACCGATTTACCCGCTGAGAGTGCCCTAAGAAGCACTGGTAATAAATTTGACTTTGTATCGGACATTTGATGTTTTAATTTATACAAGAAGCATTGTATGGATTTTATTAAAATAACCTATTGTGGGGTTATACTTATAGTGTTGTGTTTTTCATTTTAAGGTGTTATGTCCAATTCTCTTGGGGCGAATGTAGAATAAGGATAACTGCGCTCTTTAAAATATTCAAATCGTATGTACAAATAATAATTTAAGGGTATTAAATTAATATTGACATCTTATGACTTTTATCCTCTCAAAAATAAAAAAAATTATAAAAGAACTTATTTCAACCTCAATAGTTATATTCGAGCTTCGCCTGAAGTATTATCTATAAGTTTAGTTACACAATAACTTGACATACTTTTAGGTAGAGGTGCACAAATGGGCTTTAGCCCGAGCCCGGGCCTAGAAAAAGCCCGAAATAGCCTAAAAAAGCCCGGCCTGAAAAAGCCCGGCCCGAAGCCCGGCCTGGCCCGAAAGTCCCAAAGGGGCCTGAAACTATTCCTGAAAGCCCGGTCCGGCCCGGGCCCGGGCCAGGCCGGGCTAAGCCCAAAGCCCGAAAAAGCCCGAAAAAGCCCGAAAGCCCGGGCTTTTTTGAGATAAAGCCCAGGCTTTTTCATGAAAAAAGCCCGATCCTATATTATTTGATATGTTTTTAATATTTATATTTGAGTTTTTACTTATATAATATGTATATAACATATATTTTGTTTTTACAAAAATTATCTTTCATATATTATGTAACTTATACCTTTTGAATATGCAAAGTTTTCAATTCATTAAGTACGTATACGAGTATATATTCATTTTATCGATAAATTCTTAAACTACTACGATAATATCTTATATACATTATAGTTGTATATCATAAAATACAACGTACAATAACTCATTTTACCCCAATAGATACAAAATTAGTAGTTATATAGTACTAAAAATGTAATAAATAATTAGTAATAAACAAAATTAAATTAAAAAAAAAGCCCGAAAAAGCCCGGTCCGGGCTTTTAAAAGCCCGGGCTAAGCCCGTTTAGCCCGTTCGGGCCTTAGTAGGCCTAGTTTTTTTGTTAAGGCCCGGGCTTAGCCCGGCCCGAGCTTTTTTAGGCCCGGACTTTTTTAAATCGAAAAAGTCCGGGCTTTTTTAGGCCCGTTCTAAGCCCGGCCCGGCCCGGGCTTTGTGCATCTCTACTTTTAGGTGCATCATATTACCCGCGCAATGCGGCGGTAACAACTAACTAAAATATTTTCACTACGTGTGATTATATTTTCGTGAGACAACATTCTTACGTGATATTACGTGATAATCTGTATATCTTAATTTTGAGAAAATCTAATCAAAAACATATAATATATAATATACTGAGGTGGAAAGAAATAATATTTGAAAAAAAAAATCTATTTGAAGTAATATTCATTTATTAGTGTAATAGGGGTAAATTAGTCCCAAAAAAATTAAGAAGTTAAGATTCAACATATGAACATGCTTTATATATTAGTATAGAAGTATAGAAGTATAGATAGATATTGATGAAAATGGAGGAAATAACAATGATTAATATAAATATACTTCTGAAAGTATAGGCGTGTTATGTACTTATGTACATAATAGAATTCAACAAAAATCAATTGATTACAAAAGTTTAGGGATCCAAATATTGTTGCAAATATATTGTTGCAAATGAGTCAAGTGCAACTCAAACAATTCAATTTGATAGCTTGACATTGTCTTCTTACTGCAAATTTTAACTTGCTTTCTAGAGCTCACAATTAAACATAAAACTATGCACGATAAACTGAGTTCGGTTTACAAATTCGAATGCCTCGTAAATCCTTACAAAAGAGAAATATGATTATTCATGTTTTCCTTTCGGTACTTAAACCTGAAACTTATTCATTATTTAGATTTTTATCCTACGCCAATGACGGTAGCTCATTTGGTAATAGAATAATGGATGGTGGCTACATCATTAAATGAGTAAGGTATGCCCTACCCAAGACAATTAATTATGAGCGGGCATGTGTTATCGCTTTTCTAACATTTTAACAAAAAAAAAAAAAAAATAAATAAATAAAAAAAAATCTGTAGTGCAGTGCAGTGTTTACACAATAATAGTCTAGAAATAACCAATGTAAATTCTCTTTCACAATGGAGTCCAACAATTGCACGATTCACTTATGCGAATTTCCCCCGCATTATTAAGGTGATATTTTGGTGCACGTTTGTTCTTCATGTGATGTCTGGGGCAATAGAGTCATGCCAAATTTGTGCAAGAGCATCCTATCCTCGGATTTCTTTGATATGATTTCAACTTTTCAACAGCAGTTTGAGTTATTTCTATATGTTTTGTATGTTTATCTTTTATTGTCACTTTGGAGTTGTAACTATTATTGTAATATGTGGATTGATATGTCGTTTAAATTTATTTCAATTTGGAAGAGTGATTAGTGTGATAAATAAAACTTCAGACTTTGGCATTTTGTTAAAAATAAAAAATCCTCAAAATAAAATCATCAGAATAAAATTATTAGTTAATTAATAAGTTAAATTATTTATATATTAATTATATCAGAAAAAATTTATTCTGTAATGCAGTGCAGCTCAGTGTTTACACAAAACAGTCTAGAAACAACCAACGTAAAATCCTCAAAATCAGAATAAATTATCAGTTTACGGTATTGAATTGAGGTATGGAGAGAGCTTATGAAGAAGGAGAATGGAGAAGAGTAACACACAAGAAAGCGAGAACAATTCACGCAAAACAGAAAACTACAACAAATCACCAAACCTATAATTCTCAACATGAAATGATCACAACTTTTTTCGTAGGTAATTTACCAGAGGACGTTACAAGCGGTCAACTTTGGATGGAATGCAAAGGCTTGGGTACATTAGCAGACGCTTTCATACCGAAAAAGAAGGATAAAAATGGTGGAAGATTTGCGTTTGTAAGATATAAAAAGGGTTATTAGTCTGTAAATGTATCGAACTTGTCAAAAAATCCTATTGTATGCATCTAACTTTTAAAATTTCTATTGTGTGTATCCAACTTACTAATCCTTCCTATTGTGTGTATTCATTAACACTAATTACGTTTGACTGGTCATACTTAGCATACGTGGCATTTTCATCCGACGTGGCACTGCAAAGTCAGCGCCACGTCATCTAAAGTTCGGTACATTTTTCAGATCATCATCTTCATCAACTTCAATTTTCCGACGACACCATTTTTCCGGCGAATCATTTTTTTCGCAGGTACCAGCACAACTAATATACACCTCCTAAACACCAAGCCTGCCATCTACGACATCACCGCCATCTCCACCATTTTTTCCGGCGACTTAAAAAAAAAAACATTACTTGGCTACGTTTTTATTCTCAATAGATCAGAAACTGTTCAGATATATTATACGGAGTAGTAATTATTATAAAACGTTGTTATGTCCTCCTGATGTATTTACTTGGGTGTTTCTTTCCATACCATTTAAATTTACTCACTATACCACTAATCATTTAAAAGTACATAAAAAGTACAGAAAAGGTACAGAAAAGTACAGAATGTAAGAAACAATGATTTAAAAAGGTATCGAAAAAGTACAGAAAAGTTAATTTAAAAATAAAGAAATGGTATGAAGGGTAGGGGCCATTTACTTTAACCAAAGTAATTATCTGATTACCGTTCACAGTTTTGTTTTAAGGTTTTTTGGATAATTAATCGACTTTTCTTGTCCAAATACAGATCCTTCATTTGAATAGTTAATTATTCTAGCACTTGAGTTAATTGCTTTTGTAATTTAGTTACTTTTTAACTTTATAGAAAACGCAAAAATATGATTTTCGTCTAGTTATTTGTAGTGGGATAAACGTACAGTTGCATTGCATATCCGTATTAGTTGAAAAGGGTTACAACTTACAAAAAGATGTGGATATTCAAAGACTGTCTTTAAAAAGCTGAATGGTTCAATTAAAAACAAAACAAAAAATCTCCAATATAAATCCCATATTTTATTTTGTAGGATTTTTTAGCATATTGTTGTAGTTCATCAGTTCATGTCGAAAGTACTACTCCGTATGACAAATCTAATACTATGTTATATACTCCAACTCTTAAGGGTTGACTAAGTGATAAATTAACAAAGAGAATTATTCTCTAAGGTCCAAAGTTCAATCCCACTTATGTATTTAAATATCGTTGGCTAGTTACATTTTTCTGATCTATCGAGAATAAAAACGTAGCCAAGTAATGTTTTTTTTTTTAAGTCGCCGGAAAAAATGGAGTCGCCAGAAAAAATGGTGGAGATGGCGGTGATGTCGTAGATGATAGGCTTGGTGTTTAGGAGGTGTATATTAGTTGTTGTGGTACCTGCGGAAAAAATGATTCGCCGGAAAAATGATGTCGCCGGAAAAATGGTGTCGTCGGAAAATTGAAGTTGATGAAGATGATGATCTGAAAAATGTATCGAACTTTAGATGACGTGGCGCTGACTTTGCAGTGCCACGTCGGATGAAAATGCCACGTATGCTAAGTATGACCAGTCAAACGTAATTAGTGTTAATGAATACATACAATAGGAAGGATTAGTAAGTTGGATACACACAATAGGAATTTTAAAAGTTGGATGCATACAATAGGATTTTTTGACAAGTTCGATACATTTACAGACTAATAACCCGATATAAAAAGGTAAAGAATATTGAGGAGATGGAGATAGCGTTAAGTAATATTAAGATTAATGGTGCTAAACTCTCTGCAAATTTAGCTAGGTTTGATGTAAAAGGGAACAAAATAGAGAAGAAAGTCCACAAGCAAGATATGTTTAGTAGCAGCATGCAAAACGTTCACTCGAGAACACGAACTCGGGAAAATTCTTCTTTCAAAGATGCACTAATGGGGGAAACCAGAAACAACGATAGCAACATAGAGATTAAAGTGCACGGTTCATCATAATTAATGGAGTGCTGTAAGAGCAAATCACTTGTTGGAGAAGTTAAATCAATAGACATCTTACAACAATTGGATAAGCAGATCGAAAAGATGAACAATCACAACATGGATTTAAGATACTTAGGCGGGTTCAAAGTTCTGCTTACTCTTGAATCGGATTACAAAGCTAAAGCTCTACTCAATGATGAAGAAAGTTGGAACACAATATTTTCTTCATTAGAATTTTGGAATGGACAGGAGCTATGTATGGAGCGTATTGCATGGGTTAATATTTACGGAGTGCCTCCTCATGCTTGGGATTCCGATGTATTTTTTCAAATCGGTTGCGAATTAGGAAGAGTTACCTTCCTATGTGATGCGGATAAGAATGATGCAAACATATCCATGAAACAAATCGATGTATCTCTAAAGGCAGGAGAGAAAATCAATCCATCATGCATTGTAAATTGGAAGGGTCACAAATATAAAATCCATCTTTCGGAAAGCAATGAAGTATGGACTCCAGATTTCCTGAAATGTACAAACCAAAGATACGCAAGTCATGTGAGAGGATCGTCGGAAAACTCCATGTGTTACCGGAAAACGGTCCGTGAGTTTGAAATTCCGGCAAGAAAGACGAATAGTCAGGGTCTCTTTGAGTCCGAATGGGAAAACGAGCCCCTCGTAAAAGAAAATTCAGTTAATTCGAACATAGATATTGAAAGGTCAGAACCAAGAATCACGTCATCTCAGTGCATCGAAAACCTTGGTAATTCTGGATCAAATTATGATAGAGGTGGGCCTAGTATTAGCCCATCTAGGACAAAATACAACTTGGATCCTTTGGGCCCTTTTTATTCAGGTCCAGCGAGACATTCACAGCCTTCTTCCCATACAAACTTGAGCCCACATGATGACGAATCGGATCCTTTCGGTCTATATGAGTTAATTTTTAATTGTGGCAAAGATAAAGATAAGAAGAAAAAAAGAAAAAGGAGATCCCCAAATCGGTTAGGTGGTAAGAGACAGAAAGAAAAAATCTTCATCGGGACTACAGAAGATGATGGCACGAGGTGTATTAAGAGAAAGATTGTTGTGGATTGCAATCAGGAAGCTAGTTCACCTTTCTTACATTCTGATTGTAACAGATCACAAGGGGAATTAAAGAAGACGACCAATTCGGAAGATTCACAAAGTGAGAGTATGGATTTGAATAGAATGCCGAAAGGAACTGAAAGCAAGGGTGATGCTGTTGCAAACAAACAAACTAATACAGGCAGTAGCATTCAGGATCAGTATAATCTGGAAAAGGAAGCATACGACACTATGGAAATCGGGAGATGCATTGGTATAGATTTGAGAGGTTTTGAAAGCAACATCAAAAACATCATCAGTGGCGAAGGAGCTCAGATCGGTAAGTAATAGATATTCTATCTCTAAATATTCGGGGGGTAAAAGATCCAAGGAAAATTGATTGGATCAAAGAGATGGTTACTTTCAACAAAATCAATTTTCTAAGTCTTCAGGAAACCCATCGTCATTCCTTTTCAGTTGAATTCTTAAACAATTTGTGGGGGAATAGATGTTTTGATTACTGTGAAGTTGAAGCTCAAGGAAAGTCAGGAGGAATTTTAAGTATGTGGGATCCTTCTGTATTTAAGCTTTTATATGTGACAAAATTCCAAAATGTTTTACTAGTCTCTGGTCTTTAGTGTAGGGTTGCAACACCAATAAATATTGCAAACATATATGCACCACAATCAGTAAAGGAAAAAGAAAAGATTTGGGATTTGTTGGGTACCTTACGTGAAACTAAAGTAGGTTTATGGGTAATGTTGGGAGATTTTAATGAAGTTAGATACCCGACAGACAGAAAAAACTCAATGTTTAACAAACGTGGTGCTATGATTTTTAATAATTTCATTAATGAAGCTAAGTTAATGGAATATAACATGGGGGGTATAGATTTACTTACTCGTTGGAAGATGGTTCTAAAATGAGCAAGATTGACCGCATTTTGGTTTGTTCCGATTTCATGGATCGTTGGCCAAATGCAAAGCTTATGGGTTTACCAAAAAAATGGTCGGATCATCACCCGCTGTTTTTAAGTGTTAAGAAAAAAGATTTTGGTCCAAAACCCTTTAAACTCTTCACTTCTTGGATGTCAAAAAATGGTTTTGATGAGGTTGTAACTGGTGCTTATAACAAGGAAGTAAATAATGGCATAATGGATTTCATGTTACACTTAAAGTTCAAAAATGTGAAAATGGCAATCAAAGATTGGGCAGAAAAAGAAAAACAAGAAACAGGAAGGAGAGTGCGGGATTTGGAAAGAATTCCGGTAGAAGTAGATCTTATGGCAGAAAAGAGGTCATTAACTAAAGAAGAGGTGCATACAAAAGCTAAAGCAAAGAATGATTTGATGAAAATAGAGGACGATAAAAGGCAGGATCTTAAACAGAGATCAAGAATTAATTGGGCATTAGAGGGGGATGAAAAACTCTGCATTCTTCCATGGGTGTATCAATGCGAGGCTTTCGGGTAACAATATCAATGGCATTTGGGTGGGTAATTAATGGAAGGATGATCCGAATGAAATTAAAAAGGAAGCAGTAATTTTTTTTTAGAACAAATTCAAGGAGCCAATGATTACGAGACCAAGAGCTCAGCTGAATAACATCAAGAAACTTTCGAGTAAGGATGCATGTGATCTGATTGCTCCTTTCAACAAAGAAGAAATTAAAGAGGCAATATGGGAGTGTGGCAGCAATAAAGCACCGGGTCCTGATGGATTTAACTTTGCTTTCATAAAAAGGTTCTGGAATCTGATTCAGGAGGATGTTGTGAGAATGATGGAAGGGTTTCATTACGATGGCATTGTTAGCAAGGTATGTAACTCGTCTTTTTTCACACTCATTCCGAAATCATGCGATCCAATGTTTTTAATGACTTTAGGCCTATATCTCTAGTAGGGTTCATCCCTAAACTGATCTCTAAAGTATTGGCAAATAGGCTTAAAAAAGTCATTGGATCCTTAGTGTCTGAGGCCCAAACAGGTTTCTTGGAAAAACGTAGCATTTTAGATGGGCCTTTGGTGGTTAATGAAATTATATCTTAGGCTAAAAAAGCGAAATACATGACTGCTTTGTTCAAAATAGACTTTAATAAAGCATTTGACTCTTTGAGCTGGTGTTTTATCGATTCGATATTAGAGCAAATGTGTTTCCCCCAGAAATGGTGACTTTGGATAACAGGTATTCTTTCCTCTTCCTCAGCATCTGTGTTAATAAATGGATCACCTACAAAAGTTTTTAATTGTTCTAGAGGTGTTCGTCAAGGGGACCCATTATCCCCTTTTCTCTTTATCATAGCTATGGAGGCCCTTAATTGCATCTTTGACAAAGCAAAAAATCTGGGCATTTTAAGAGGTATTCGGCTTCCGAATCAAGGTCCTATTGTCACTCATTTTATGTTTGCCGATGATTTAATTGTCTTAGGTGAGTGGTCGGGGGTAAATGTTAAATATTATGAGAATAATGAGGTGTTTTTCACTTGTGTCAGGGCTGGAAATAAACACAACCAAAAGTAACATTTTTGGAATAAATGTGGATCACGAGTCAATTTCTGATGTTGCTAATCTGATTGGGTGTAGGGTTGGGAAATTTTCGTTTGATTACCTTGGACTCAAAATGGGTGCTAATATGAATCGATGCAAAAGTTGGTCTGAAGTGATTGATATCTTTAAAACCAGATTATCATCTTGGAAAGCTAATAGATTATCCTTAGCTGGTCGGGTGATTTTAATTAAATCTGTTCTTGATAGCCTCCCGGTGTATCTGTAACACCCTCAAATTTCGGTTTGCGGAAGCTGTCGGGTCGGGTGTTACTAAATCAAATATCACAGCATAAGATACATAATGAACGACTCTAAATGAGACGTTTGAAAATGGTTATACATTTCGTAAATAAAAATGTTTACAACATTATAAGTTTAACAACAATTTCCAAATACATAATTGGAAAATATGAAAGTAAATGCAGAGTAGTCCCCTTTGTTGAAAATATGCGACTCGAACTAGTAAGATCTTGTAGTAATCCTAATCCTGCTGGGCACCTGAGAACACATGCTAAAACAGGTCAGCTATAAAGCTGGTGAGTTCATAGGTTTGTTAGTTGAATACATAAAGTATAAATCTTGTATGTTTTGAGAAATTGTTCAGAATCCACGATTCTGATTTGTAGCAAATTGTAGTTGTAATTACCAATGTGTAATTCGAAAGTTTAGGTATCTAATACCTAAGCAATTGTAGTCCGTACCTAAGTACAAAATAATTGAGGCATACCGAGCCTGAATACCTATCTGGTATGAGTAAGTGTATAACGGGAGGCAATACCTGCCTAAGTTGTAACCAAATAACTGTATGACCACGTCATATGATAGTAAGTAACTGTAGTCCCGTAGAACTAGGATTTAATATATGAGGTATTGCATCCAGCAACAAGTGATTTTAGACCCGCAGATCTATATTTGAATGTTTAGCGTGTCCGTTTACCCGATTAGCATAAGCTAACCCGGACATGAATTGAGCTAACGGCCTCGCGTGGCAGCACCACCGATCCGTTAACTTATTGTGAATCCCGAGTATAACTCGCTGATCCATTGATTGAAGTTTCGTCCACTGCAATACCGTGGTTTCGTTTTGTGCCCACTTTACCGTGGCATCGTTTGGTGCCCGCTGCAATACCGCGGCATTGTTTTTGAAGTTGCTCGCAAGCAATTTGTAATTGAGCCGGCAGTACAACGACATGCCCGACTAAGTTGTTTGAGAGCCAGCAGTACTCGACATACCTGACTAAGTAGATCGTATAATAGTATGTAGATATTCATCAGGTGACACCCCCACGGTTGGATTACATCCTGGGCCGGGGGACCATCCCTGGTTGGATTACATCCTGAGCCAGAGTCGTCACCGGTTGAGTCGTATAGATATAAGAAGTCTGTACTAACTTGTAATAATATTGTATACTCCTAGCCTAAAGCCTAGCAAGTACATATAACGGAGTCTTGGGAAAATGTTCACTTAAGTTCAGTTCCCATTCTAGTGATAATGGAGTGTGTCGACAGTTTTAGTTCTTAAAGAATAACTAAACTTGTAACAGTATAAATGTTGTTCAGTGTAGGTAGAACTAACTAGTTCTAATGTATTCAATGTTATTGTCCCGTGACAATATGGCCAAAAGATTTCGATAACTAAATCAAGTTATGTGTTGGTAATCGTTTTCCAACGACCTAACCGGGTACGATTGTAACCTATCTAGGTTAAGTATTGATATTGTTCTAAAACAATATTGCGGGTGTAATTCCTAAGTATTACACATTTCGTATTACATACAGTAATATAAATAGTTGTAAATTATAAACGATTGTTAATATGATTTGAAAACAGCAATTGAGCATGTATTTCACCCCGAAAATAGTAAAACAGTTGAAAGAGTGGGGCTATGAAACTCACCTGTGAGTTGTTAGCGATACGATGATGCGCGCGTCGTCCGAATGGTAACCTTCTAGTGTCCTAAACACGTGAGGTTATATAAGTATGAGACAATTCAGTTTGTCTAAGCGAGTTGTTCATGTATGCATTTGTTGTTGAAGTCTGGGAATGGTGTACGGGGGTCCGAGGGCAGCGCCCCTGGTAGCGGGGTCCAAGGGGTGGCAACCCCTGGCGGGGTCCAAGGGGCAGAGCCCCTGGCTGGGGTCGAGCTGCCAGGTCAGCTTGGAAAATTTTTATTTCTACTACTTTGCTTTAAAGAAAATGCATTCGAAATCCAAATTCGGGCAAAATCGAGTGGTAAATTTTGGTTGTCAATACTTAGTGAAAAACATAGATTTTTAAGGTTCTGCGACGTCAGATGCGACGTCAGCTGCAACGTCAGATGCGACGTAGGGTCTTGCGTCGCTTATGTGCGACGTCGCAATTTAATGCGACATTGTGTGTTACGTCGCAATGTGCGGCGTTTAAGATTTACTGCGGCGTAGGGTGTTACGTCGCATCATGCGACGTTGAGATGTTTTTGCGACGTTGGCTGCGACGTCGCAACACTGTTTTTGGTCCCTGCGACGTAGCGGACTGTTCGACGATTTCAAGATCCAAATCGAGTTTTGGCTCAATTTTTGGGTGTTTTGATGTTATAGAAAGCTTCTAGCATGTATTTTGAAGTAATCTAAGTAATTTATAGAAAGAGAAACGATTTCTAGAGAGAGAAAGTGATAAATCTTACTTTTTGATGAAAATGGAGA
The DNA here is from genome assembly GCA_949592205.1 of Helichrysum umbraculigerum. Taxonomy (NCBI): domain Eukaryota; kingdom Viridiplantae; phylum Streptophyta; class Magnoliopsida; order Asterales; family Asteraceae; genus Helichrysum; species Helichrysum umbraculigerum. Next base: position 106,235,306 of record CATIUR010000003.1, on the reverse strand, counting down.
TGGAGATGATGGTGAAGAAGATGGAGATGATGATGTCCGGTTTTGATGATGATGAACTCCGAAAATGACGATGATGATGAGGATGATTCCGATTTTGATGATGATGAATTTGTTGTTGATGTTGTTGGTTGTTGTTGTTTAAGAGAAAGAGATGAGAGAAAGTAGGTGAAAAAGAAGAAGAAGAAATGAGGAAATGAGATGGGGGTTTGGGTTTTTGTTAAAACTCAGATCCCCAAATGCGGGGACTGTGGTCTCCAACCACAGTACAAAATGCCCGTGTTTTATATCCGAAAATAAAGTAAATTTAATATTTTAATTTCATAATTTTGTTTACGCTTTTCGTAAATATTTTTAGTAAAAATGTTTCCTTTGAACTTTAAAAAGGTAATTATTTAAAGTTTAAAATCGGCGCGAAATTTGACTTTTTGACCGGATGTTACAGTATCACTTCTCACTTTTTAAAGCCTCGTCAAAAGTCATTGATTCATTAGAAAAAATCAGGAGAAAATTTCTTTGGGGAGGAAAGGAAAGTAAAAACAAAATCAGCTGGGTTTCGTGGTCAAAGGTAATAGCTCCTAAGGAAGAGGGGGGCTAGGCGTAGGTTCTCTTAAACACATTAACATTAGTCTATTGTTGAAATGGTGGTGGAGGTTTCAACAAGAAACTAATGCTATTTGGAAACAAGTGGTAAATGCAATTCATGGAAGCAAAGATAATTCTTCTTTGGTTCCATTCAAAAAAGGATTCTCGAGTTCATGGACCAACATTGGTAAAGTTCAAAAGGAGTTAAGTTCTTTCAATATTGATGTCTCTGATTTAATTGTTCTAGAAAATGGTACATGGAATTGGAAGGGAGATACATCAGGAAAGTTTTCGGTGACTTCGGCCAGAAAAGTTTTGTTAAACTCCTTTGCTCGGGCAAAAGAATTCCATTTCCGCTGGAATAAATGGGTTCCTGGGAAAGTTAATATTTTTGTATGGCGGGCGGAAATGGACCAAGTACCTACAAAGTCAGCACTGATTAAAAGACACATCCAGGTTTCCTCCACTCTTTGTCCCTTGTGCAATCAATGTGAGGAAACAATTGAAAATCTATTATTATTTTGTGATTTTGCTAACTTGTTGTGGTGTTTTATAAGCTCGTGGTGTAAAATAAGTCTCATCTTTGCTTTTAATATTCGAGATCTTATTTATTACTCGGCCAAGGAACATGGTGTGAAGAATCAACTCATTCAAGCGATATTATTCTCTTCTTGCTGGTGTATTTGGAAACTGAGGAATGAGGTATGTTTCAATGAAGTGCTTCCATCCTGGATAAAGCTAAAGGAACAAGTTCAAAGTTATAGCTATATCTGGATAAAGAACAGAGCTAACTGGAATCACTTGACATGGGAGCAATGGTGTGACTTCAAGGTCTAAAGTGCAATTTCAATGCACATTGAAGATCCTGTTGTTAGGAAGCTGATTGTTTTGTTTGAGTCAGTATTCATTTTACATTCTGGGTCCATAATGTACAGCTCATGGGTTTACTTAGAGCTTGTTACTTAAGGTCTAGATCCATATGGGATACCATCAAAAACGATATAGGGTGAAAATCGGTGGCTCGGCCCCTATACTCGGGGATTTTTTCCTGATTTCCTCAGGTTTTTTTCATCCATTTTGGTATCCTCTCAGTTCGGATCTAGAGTTAGGGTGTATTATTTTCGGTGTTTAAATGGTGTATGTACTTTTGTACTTTGGTATTCTACTAGTATCTTGCTAGTAGATTTTATATATAAACTTTTCTGCCTTTAAAAAAAAAAGTTAATTAATTAAACCCGTGAGATTTTTGACTAGGGATGGCACCCGCGGGTCGTGGGTACGGATACGCCAAACCCATCCCCCGCCCGCGACGGATTTTTTTGACCCGCAAACCCGTGAAAACTCGCTAGCGGGTTTATTTTTACACCCATACCCGCGACCCGCGGATACCCGTGGGTCGTGGGTAACCCACGGGTTTAAATAATATAGAAATTTTATCAAAATATTAAAAATTTAATATAATTTTTAATGTATAAAAATATTTTAAAACATGATCAAGTCAACGGATTGTAATTTTAAAAGAATTATAATTGTTAAAATTTAGGATATGCGAACTAATTGTTCGATAATTATCAACTTATTTGATAATTTTTTGTTGATTATTTGATAAGTTTTATATTCGAAACATGAAAACTATACTCTTTTGTAACAACCGCCAAATTAGGGCTAGTATTAACGCCTAATTCTTTGTTAGTACATGTAATTAGTTCTGTGTTAGGCTAATTTATGTACCGGATTATATGTTGGTGAATATATACAACTTTGCGATTTGATCAAATCGTGCGCAACTTAAATAGAATGAAATTCTATTCGATTAACACGGACGTTGGTGAACAAATGTTATAAACTAAAATAACGCAATTATAACTGAAATGCTATTTTAGAATAGCTAATAACTGACTTGTACTACTCGAACAAAACGTACACGATTTTTATAAACAAAAGTGATTAAAATTAATCTAACCTATTAAAGATTTAAGGAAATAATTTAAATAAATCATTTAACAAGATTTGTGAATTATAAATTTTATTAAACGCGTAAAATAAATATTTAACGTTAAATGACGGAGCAAACGAACACCGCACGGAGCGGGAACACGGGGCGAAAGTGGGGATTTAACCTCCCACCTCCACCCACTTTCTTTCATTTCTATTCATCTCTCTCTCTCCTCCTTTTCTTTTCTCTCAAAAACCACAAACCAAAAATCAACGAAAATCGCAAAATAAACATACTAAACGACCTCGGATCTTCAAGCCCCTTTGGAAATAAACGACCACCTCGCGACGATCTACACTTCTACCTTTTCGGATTTTCAATCCGACACTTTGTAAGTTTCCGACAAATCCCGACATCTCTCGTTTTTGATCATTTTTACTAGTTTATGGTTTTGATAGGCTTGTTATGTTCATATAAGGGTTGGGTAAAAGAATCGGACCAAACGGAAACCCGAAAACATGTTTTTGGCTCAAAATCCGTCAATCAGACGTAAGTGACGCACTGATGAACCCAGATATGCGTCACTTCGTGCGACACTGACTAAGTGTCGCATAAGCCCTCTTTTCCCGTCACTACCTAAGTGACGCATTTTCAATACCCGTCACTACTAGCGTCACTTGCCTTAGTGACGCCTATGATCGAGATCTAATTTTATACGACACTCTTGCCCGACACTACTCTAGTGACGCCTAGAACCTTAAACCGACACTTATTACCGTCACTGCCTAAGTGTCGCCACCTTATGCGTCACTTCCCTAAGTGACGCCCTAAACTTATATTTCGCGATTTTATGCGACACTTCCTAAGTGTCGCCTAAACCTTAAGTGACGCTATGAAGTGTCGCCCAAAGCAGCAGATTGTCAACTATTTTTACACTAAGTGTCGAACTTATACAACCTCCAATACTTATACCCTACTACTTAACAAACATCATAGAACATACTTTTCTATTATAAATACTCTAAATTGCGTTATGAACGATAAAACTTTAATTATAACAAATCACCAACGGGCCGTATATACTTTGACACGAACGTGAACGAACCAACGTTAAACACAACGGGGTATGAACAACTAGCCTAGATGGTCTGGCGAGACATCTACTTACTTAACCTTACGTGTTTAGGCACTAGAAGGTTACGGGTTCGGAGAACCTACTTGATTTACTACTACTTGCTATTTACCCCTGCTCGACTCAGGTGAGTCTTACAGCCCCACTTTTACTGTTTTATACTTTGGGGTGAGATACTTAGCAACTGTTTTACGCATGAACACAATGTACTGAACTGAAAACATTACTGAAAACATTACTGATTACAAACAAACGCATGAGTTACTTTTATCCACTGAAAGCCTCCTTATCGTAAGTTGTTAGTTATGGTCTTAAGCGCGAGTACTAGTAAATGGATCCATTTGGGACTGACAATCCCTGTCTGGGGTGGTAGCGCCACCACGTACTGATTTACACGTAGAAACAGACATATTAGTATTTGTTACATATGAGTGTGTGGATAGCACTCACGGGGGTACGTGATTTATTTCACACTACACGGTTAAGCTTCAACTTATGAGCTCATGGCACTGTACTGATTAACTGATTTACTTACTTTGCTTGATAGCAATACTGGTACATACTTGTGGTTCGTAACACTTACTTATTACTAAACCTGTGAGATTCACCAACCTTTTTGGTTGACACTTTTTAGCTTTGTATCTCAGGTACACTTACGGAGTAGGATCACTCCAGGATTACTAGCTAGAGTCGCATGATTTCCAAACTGCATTTAACGGAGATTCTTTGGCATTATCTTTTGTAACTACGATTATGTAATAGAATCTCCCGCTATACGCGTGAACTCTAGGGAACTACTTTTTGTATACGAAAACCTACGGTTTTCAAACGATTATTATTTATGAAACCTTTTATAAACGTCTCATTTAGAGGTCGTTTACTATTAATCTTGTGCTGTGTATATTGATTAGTAACACCCAATGTATGCTTCCGCAAACCGTTAAATTTGGGGGTGTTACAGATTGGTATCAGAGCCTAAGGTTATAGTGAACTAGGTTGCATTTAGTGGGCCTAGACTATGACCGTTAGGCAGTATTCTCTTATTAGACATGACTAGTTCAGGAATTACAGCATACAACTTTAATTTAACATAGCCTGATCAACTATGTACAATTAAGGAAAGATGGTGTAAGATCTGAAATAATTATGTTAAACAGGGATACGATAGTTGACTCTGACTACGAGAGAACCGGACCATTACCTGATACGTGCTAGACATTAGGCTGGATATGATATATGTATATATATTAGCCTCATCTTACTAACGCCTTGTCTCAGAAATGGCAAACATCCCATCCAACTCATCTCGTTCTCAATCCGGGTCGCAGAACCCAAGGGTAGCAAGGAGGAACACTAGGTTGCCTCGAGCTGGCCCGTACTCCACTCACTCTACCTTGCCGGCCTTAGCCGCTAGGGTGAACCAACACGAGCAACGACTTCGCACAATGGATATCGTGTTGCAGGAAACAAACGAAAACTGGAGACTTACATCCCTCGAACGCATAGAAGAAGTCTCCGACGACCTAGAAACCACAAACAACAACATAGATGTCCTTCGCAACCAAATTATAGAAATAAGGGTGGAAAATGCCCTTCTGCAACAAAGGATGGATGAATGTGTGCAGCGCTCACTTGAGGCAGAAGAGTATGCGCGCGGACTAACACAACGACTAGCACTAGCCGAAGACAACGCCCGACAAGCTAGCAGGCTTGCAAACACTGTGGACCGTCTTGTCACGATGATGGAACAAATTAATCTACGTTAAAACTAGTGTAGTCTTTATCCTGTAATCTAGTAACTATCTAAGCACTACTCTATGTTTCAGTCGGATGTAATAATTCCCGACACTTTTTGTAATACATCTGTAGGATGTAACCTTTGAACTCGTATCATCTATCAAGTATTTCTTGCTATTTCAACTCATATTAATTGCCATAATCCTTTTTCATATTGATGTTATGTATTACCATCTTTATACATGTACATCTGAAATAAATGCAATTTCTCTTAAAAAAATCTCATGTATCTTCATTTCTTTTATTGAAGAATCATGCCGCCAAAGACACGACCATACACCGATGCCCAGATTACCTCTCTTATAACCCAGGCTGTTACTGAAGCCTTAGCTCGGAATACTCCACCAGGTTCCACAAGAAACAGCGATGCCGCTGAAACCTCTGCTGCTAAACCTTGTTCATACAAGGATTTCCAAAACTGCAAACCCTTGAGCTTCAAGGGGACCGAAGGAGCCATCGGACTTATCAGATGGTTCGAAAAGATGGAATCCGTTTTCCGCATCAGCAAATGTGCGGAGGACGATAAAGTCAAATTCTCCACCTGCACCCTCGAAGATGGTGCCCTCTCGTGGTGGAATTCCTATACCCAGTCTGTGGGTATTGATACCGCTTATCTACTCCCTTGGGAGGATCTAAAGAAAATGCTCACCGATGAGTATTGCCCGGCCGAACAACTATACAAGCTGGACGAAGAGTTCTGGAACTTGAGAGTGCAAGGAACTGATATCGTTGGATACACCACCCGATTCCAACAACTCACCGTCCTTCGCCCAACCATGGCGGGTACTGAACCCGAAAAGATCAAGAAGTATATCCGCGGCCTCCCGGAACCTGTCCGGGGAAATGTCGCCTCATCAAAACAAACCACTCTTCATGGTGCCATCCGGTTGGCCCATGAACTTTTAGCCATGAATGAGGACCCAGAACCACCCACTCCATCCTCCAACAGCAACAAAAGAAAATGGTCCGACAACCACAACAACCACCAAAACAAGAAACCTGAAACCATTAAAGCCTACACCTCCAATACTGATGACAAGGGGGCGTACAAGGGAACCAAGCCCTATTGCTCAAAGTGCCAACGACACCACTTCGGTTCGTGTCCCTGTAGCAAGTGTAAGAGATTTGGACACTTGGCTAGGGACTGTAGATCAAACACCACTGACACCAACGCCTCTGCACCAAAGACTTGTTATGGGTGCAACGGTACGGGGCATTTCAAGAAAGACTGCCCGAAACTGAACAACAACAACAGGAACAACAACAATGCTCGAGGAAGAGCTTTTGTGCTGAAATCTGGGGAAGCCCGTCAAGACCCGAATGTGGTCACGGGTACGTTCCTTCTCAACAACTTGACTGCTTCTGTATTATTCGATACTGGTGCTGATAAGAGCTTTATTTCCGACGAATTTTATCCACTACTTGACACTACACCTATTGCCTTAGATTCTAAGTACACTGTAGAATTGGCAAACGGAAAACTTATTGAGGCCGACAGTGTGATACCTAATTGCACTCTGAACTTAGCTAACGAGCTCTTTCCCATTGACTTGATACCTGTCGAAATCGGCAGCTTTGACATCATCGTCGGTATGGATTGGTTATCCAAGCACCGAGCCGAAATCGTTTGTTTCGAGAAAATTGTACGCATTCCTCTCGTCACCGGTGGAACTTTGAGCATACAAGGGGAGACCGGTGGGACGAGAATAAATATCATTTCTTGCATGAAAACCCGAAAATACTTGAGGAAAGGGTACCAGGCAATCCTCGCACACGTTATGGAGAAAAAGTCGGTGGGAAAGCGACTTGAGGATGTGCCTATCGTTCGAGACTTCCCAGAAGTCTTTCCTGAAGACTTGCCTGGCCTTCCGCCAACCAGACAAGTCGAGTTTTCTATTGACCTTGTGCCCGGTGCAGCACCCGTGGCACGAGCCCCTTACCGACTAGCCCCATCCGAACTTCAGGAGTTGTCTACTCAGTTACAGGAACTCCTGGACAAGGGATTTATTCGACCAAGTTCCTCACCTTGGGGAGCTCCGGTCCTGTTTGTGAAAAAGAAAGACGGTTCTTTCCGCATGTGCATCGACTACCGTGAACTCAACAAATTAACCGTCAAGAACCGTTACCCACTTCCTCGCATCGATGACCTGTTTGACCAACTTCAAGGGTCGAGTTTTTATTCAAAAATCGATCTACGGTCGGGTTATCACCAACTCCGAGTTCGTGATGAAGATATTCCTAAAACCGCTTTTCGAACTCGCTACGGGCATTACGAATTCCAAGTGATGCCATTCGGCTTAACCAACGCACCGGCTGTATTCATGGACCTTATGAATCGGGTGTGCAAACCTTACCTTGACAAGTTTGTTATCGTCTTTATCGATGACATCTTGATCTACTCGCGCACTGAACAAGAACACGCGCAACACCTGAAAACCATCCTAGAGCTGCTCAAACACGAAGAGTTATACGCCAAATTCTCTAAGTGTGAGTTCTGGATGCAAACCGTTCAATTCCTTGGACACGTCATTGATAATCAGGGAATTCATGTCGATCCTTCAAAAATCGAGGCTATCAAATGTTGGCAAGCACCTACTACACCGACCGAGGTACGCCAATTCTTAGGACTCGCCGGATACTACAGGCGGTTCATTGAGAATTTTTCGAAAATAGCCCTACCTCTCACTGCACTGACTCAAAAGGAAAAGAAGTTCGATTGGACTGACAAACAGGAGTCAGCTTTTCAGCTACTAAAACAGAAACTCTGCAGTGCACCTATCTTATCTTTACCCGAAGGCAACGATGACTTCGTGGTATACTGTGATGCTTCACACCAAGGTCTTGGTTGCGTGCTGATGCAACGAGACAAGGTCATCGCTTACGCCTCTCGACAACTCAAGGTCCACGAAAAGAACTACACAACTCATGACCTAGAGTTGGGGGCTGTTGTATTCGCTCTAAAAATCTGGAGACACTACTTATACGGTACCAAGTGTACAATCTTTACTGACCATAAAAGTCTCCAACATATCTTCGATCAAAAGGATCTCAACATGAGGCAACGTCGATGGGTCGAGTTGCTCACTGATTACGATTGCGAAATTCGCTATCATCCAGGCAAGGCGAATGTTGTCGCCGATGCCTTAAGCCGAAAAGAACGAGTGAAACCACTTCGAGTTCGAGCTCTCGGTATGACCATTCACAACGACCTCATCAATCAAACTCTCACCGCTCAACTCGAAGCACTCAAACCAGAAAACTTGACAAACGAGACCTTGCGAGGCATGGACAAACAATTTGAAACCAAACCCAACGGGGCCAAATACTTCTCGAATCGAATCTGGTTACCAAGTTTTGGGAACCTTCGAGACTTGGTGATGAATGAAGCTCACAAGTCAAAATACTCTATACACCCCGGTGCAGACAAAATGTATCACGGCATCAAGGAAATGTATTGGTGGCCCAACATGAAATCGGACATTGCAACCTATGTTGGCAAGTGTCTTACTTGTTCCAAAGTTAAAGCTGAACACCAGAAACCTTCCGGTTTGCTACAACAACCTGAAATACCACAATGGAAATGGGAGCAGATTACCATGGATTTCATTACTAAACTCCCGAAAACTTCTAGCGGTTGCGATACCATTTGGGTGATCGTCGACCGACTCACTAAATCTGCTCATTTCCTGGCCATCAAGGAAACAGATAAGATGGAACGTTTGACACGGATCTACCTGAAAGAGATCGTATCAAGACACGGCGTGCCCATCTCAATCATCTCCGACCGAGACGCTCGGTTTACTTCTCGCTTCTGGCAATCACTGCAGAAATCTCTTGGTACTCGTCTGGATATGAGTACGGCTTACCATCCTCAAACCGATGGCCAGAGCGAACGAACCATACAAACACTGGAAGACATGCTACGAGCCTGCGTAGTTGACTTCGGTAAAAACTGGGAAAATCACTTGCCGTTGTGCGAGTTCTCGTACAACAACAGTTATCACACCAGCATAAAGGCTGCACCCTTCGAGGCACTGTACGGTCGTAAGTGCCGGTCACCTATCTGTTGGACCGAGGTGGGGGATACACAACTCACCGGTCCAGGAATCATACATGAAACAACTGAAAAGATCGTCGGCATACAAAACCGACTAAAAGCCGCGCGTGATCGTCAGAAAAGCTATGCTGACGTGAGACGCAAACACCTTGAGTTCCAAGTTGGGGACAAGGTACTTCTCAAAGTGGCACCGTGGAAAGGTGTCATTCGATTCGGAAAACGAGGTAAACTAAATCCTAGATACATCGGACCATTCGAAATCCTTGAAAAGATTGGTCCAGTGGCATACCGCCTGCAACTTCCTGCTGAGCTTAGCAGCGTTCACAACACATTCCACATTTCTAATCTGAAGAAATGTCTGTCTGACGAGACACTGATTATACCACTCGACGAAATTCAGATCGATGATAAACTTCATTTTGTCGAGGAACCCATGGAAATAATGGACCGCGAGGTCAAACAACTAAAACAGAGTCGTATTCCCATCGTAAAAGTCAGGTGGAATTCTAGGTGTGGTCCTGAATTCACTTGGGAACGGGAAGACCAAATGCGACAAAAATATCCACAACTCTTCCCAGACGACGCACCAACCGTGCAATCGAGCTAATTTCGGGACGAAATTCTTTTAACAAGGGGAGAATGTAACAACCGCCAAATTAGGGCTAGTATTAACGCCTAATTCTTTGTTAGTACATGTAATTAGTTCTGTGTTAGGCTAATTTATGTACCGGATTATATGTTGGTGAATATATACAACTTTGCGATTTGATCAAATCGTGCGCAACTTAAATAGAATGAAATTCTATTCGATTAACACGGACGTTGGTGAACAAATGTTATAAACTAAAATAACGCAATTATAACTGAAATGCTATTTTAGAATAGCTAATAACTGACTTGTACTACTCGAACAAAACGTACACGATTTTTATAAACAAAAGTGATTAAAATTAATCTAACCTATTAAAGATTTAAGGAAATAATTTAAATAAATCATTTAACAAGATTTGTGAATTATAAATTTTATTAAACGCGTAAAATAAATATTTAACGTTAAATGACGGAGCAAACGAACACCGCACGGAGCGGGAACACGGGGCGAAAGTGGGGATTTAACCTCCCACCTCCACCCACTTTCTTTCATTTCTATTCATCTCTCTCTCTCCTCCTTTTCTTTTCTCTCAAAAACCACAAACCAAAAATCAACGAAAATCGCAAAATAAACATACTAAACGACCTCGGATCTTCAAGCCCCTTTGGAAATAAACGACCACCTCGCGACGATCTACACTTCTACCTTTTCGGATTTTCAATCCGACACTTTGTAAGTTTCCGACAAATCCCGACATCTCTCGTTTTTGATCATTTTTACTAGTTTATGGTTTTGATAGGCTTGTTATGTTCATATAAGGGTTGGGTAAAAGAATCGGACCAAACGGAAACCCGAAAACATGTTTTTGGCTCAAAATCCGTCAATCAGACGTAAGTGACGCACTGATGAACCCAGATATGCGTCACTTCGTGCGACACTGACTAAGTGTCGCATAAGCCCTCTTTTCCCGTCACTACCTAAGTGACGCATTTTCAATACCCGTCACTACTAGCGTCACTTGCCTTAGTGACGCCTATGATCGAGATCTAATTTTATACGACACTCTTGCCCGACACTACTCTAGTGACGCCTAGAACCTTAAACCGACACTTATTACCGTCACTGCCTAAGTGTCGCCACCTTATGCGTCACTTCCCTAAGTGACGCCCTAAACTTATATTTCGCGATTTTATGCGACACTTCCTAAGTGTCGCCTAAACCTTAAGTGACGCTATGAAGTGTCGCCCAAAGCAGCAGATTGTCAACTATTTTTACACTAAGTGTCGAACTTATACAACCTCCAATACTTATACCCTACTACTTAACAAACATCATAGAACATACTTTTCTATTACAAATACTCTAAATTGCGTTATGAACGATAAAACTTTAATTATAACAAATCACCAACGGGCCGTATATACTTTGACACGAACGTGAACGAACCAACGTTAAACACAACGGGGTATGAACAACTAGCCTAGATGGTCTGGCGAGACATCTACTTACTTAACCTTACGTGTTTAGGCACTAGAAGGTTACGGGTTCGGAGAACCTACTTGATTTACTACTACTTGCTATTTACCCCTGCTCGACTCAGGTGAGTCTTACAGCCCCACTTTTACTGTTTTATACTTTGGGGTGAGATACTTAGCAACTGTTTTACGCATGAACACAATGTACTGAACTGAAAACATTACTGAAAACATTACTGATTACAAACAAACGCATGAGTTACTTTTATCCACTGAAAGCCTCCTTATCGTAAGTTGTTAGTTATGGTCTTAAGCGCGAGTACTAGTAAATGGATCCATTTGGGACTGACAATCCCTGTCTGGGGTGGTAGCGCCACCACGTACTGATTTACACGTAGAAACAGACATATTAGTATTTGTTACATATGAGTGTGTGGATAGCACTCACGGGGGTACGTGATTTATTTCACACTACACGGTTAAGCTTCAACTTATGAGCTCATGGCACTGTACTGATTAACTGATTTACTTACTTTGCTTGATAGCAATACTGGTACATACTTGTGGTTCGTAACACTTACTTATTACTAAACCTGTGAGATTCACCAACCTTTTTGGTTGACACTTTTTAGCTTTGTATCTCAGGTACACTTACGGAGTAGGATCACTCCAGGATTACTAGCTAGAGTCGCATGATTTCCAAACTGCATTTAACGGAGATTCTTTGGCATTATCTTTTGTAACTACGATTATGTAATAGAATCTCCCGCTATACGCGTGAACTCTAGGGAACTACTTTTTGTATACGAAAACCTACGATTTTCAAACGATTATTATTTATGAAACCTTTTATAAACGTCTCATTTAGAGGTCGTTTACTATTAATCTTGTGCTGTGTATATTGATTAGTAACACCCAATGTATGCTTCCGCAAACCGTTAAATTTGGGGGTGTTACATCTTTAGTCTCTATATGAATAATTTTATTATATATTGTTCAAATCAAGCATTATATATATACATATATATGCAATAAATTATACAAACTCATTTGGAGATATATATAATGTGTTTTGTAGGTTTGTGGGGCGGGTATACCTACGGGTATAAGTCCATACCCATCACCCGCCCACGACCCACCAACGGATAGAAGTTTATACCCGTAACCCACCTATGGGTAAACATTTCACGGGTTTACCCACCCACGAATGGGCAGGTACTCACGGGTCGCGGGTTTTTTTCCGCCCATTGCCATCCCTATTTTTGACCCAAAACAATAATAAATTAATTATATCAGCGTAATTGCAAATAGAGGTTGGCTCATTGGCTGTTTTACAGCTAAAGAATTCTGTGAACTCCAAACTGTTTATTACCAGCTGGCGGTCAAACCACGACTCCTTTTTCCGTGTGCATTTTCCCGAGCCGAGCCGAGCCATTAAAAAAGTTCCCTCCAGCTCAGAATGCTCACCACACGCCTCGGTCCCCTCTCTGTATATATACACATCACACACACACACATTGATCTATCAATACAAATATATACAGCACCAACAGATCTCAGACCATTAATTTATATCTAAATCTAATCCTCAAATCTCAATCCAATCCAATCCTATCTGTTCTTATTTGGATTACAGTTGGTTATATCTTCAGTAGTTGTTATGGCGGATGAATCGATGAAACCTAGACGGCAACCTAGCAGGTTACAACGGCGAGCTCCGGCCTCGATACAGGTCACTCCGGCAAGTCAGTGGAACGTAGCGATTCCGTTACTATCGCCGTTGATTACGTCGCCGGAAAATAAAACTTGTATCGATATTAGTAAAGAAGAGTATCGAAGAGTTGTTGTTGTTAATAGTGAAAATAATAATAGTAAGAATGTGAAACCGGAGCCGGAGAAAACGCCGATTGTGTATAAAAAATGGCAACATCCGGCTGCTCCGTTTTATTATGAGCCGGCGCCGACGTTATTACAATCGATTTGTACAGGCGGTATGGTCGATAGAAGCTGTTAATGGATTGATTGATACTGATTTATTCAAGGTTTAATTTAATTCATGATAATTATTCAGAATATGTATTTTTGATTATTAGTTCTTGTAGAACTGATCGTTTTTAGATCCAACGGTGAATGATACGAGTATCATTTTTCCCTTTTTTAATTTAATTTAAATTCATTTATTTTGGATAAATTATGTGTGGTGGTAGGGAACTAGTAGTCGTTAATCCGTGTTGAATGTTGTGATTAGGTTAACGACATTATATTATTTATTATTTAATTACATGTTCTTATTTGTAATTAATTAATGAACTAAATTAAGTTGGGATACAACTATTCATGGAGGTAATTCAACTCTTTTGGTTTACAGTTGCTTAACAAAACAATTATTATTACTAGATATTACTAGTAGTTAGTATATGTAACTATATTCATTTATGATTTACCGCTACTAGTTAAACTTGTTAGACTTCTCCCAGTGGAGCTGCCTTCTTCACGTCTTAGAGCATCTTCAATGTATGCATGTATTTTTTCTCACTAAAATAGTGCAAAACTATAAAAAATACACTCTAAAATGTGTGAACTAAACTTTGGACTATTATAGTGCAACCAAAAGTCAATGTCAAAATGCACTATATTTGATGTAGCACTAAACACTATTCACATTAAATAATAATATATATAATAACTACAATGTATTATTGTCATGTATTATTTATAAATTTACTATTAATATATTTAAAGTTAGTAAATATAATTTTTATTATCATATTTATCAAAGAAATTCGATAATTTTATAAAATAGAAAATTTTAATATATTGATAGTTATTATAGGGTCCTACTAAAGATACCCCTCTTTGTCCACTTTTTTCCATCTCTTACCCCCCTCCACCCATCTAATCAATCACATCATGCTCTTTTTTTTTTTACTTTCTAGGTATACCCCATCTTTTTCTAATTCCTACCCCATGTTTAGTCTAAAACTGAAACTGATTCTGTACTGAACTGGGACCGATCTTAAATAAAACTGGACTGAAAAAAGACTGCACGGGGCCGAAGTGGGCCAGGAGGTATCCCCCAGTAATTCAGGGGGTGGCTTTAGATTTTCCCGTTATTATATCTCTTATGATAATTCAATAGTTATATAAAAGTTTTAGTATTATATTTTTGAATTGTATATTTTAAATCAATTTAAAAAGATTTAGTGCAACACATTGGAGCAACTTATTTTTAGTGCAAGCATATTCTCAAAAGATTCTATTTTTGCATTAAAATAATGCAATTTGATGCACTATAATAGTGCATACATTGGAGATGCTCTTAGAACGACGTCATAGTCATGGAGCTGTATTTGGCTGCGTCTTGCTTGCTTGAGATGGAGTGAGACTAATCGGTGGCATGTCAGCTTCTTTTTTTTCTTTTTCTTTTTTCTTTCTAAAGTATATAATAAATGTATTATTGGTAAATGTAAGGTTTACGAAAGATTAGTCTTTTATCTCATAATAGACGGTGTTCATTAATTATTCGGTTTTTCTAAAAATTAGTTGACATGGAGTCGAGTTGACAGTTTAGTTTTTCTTTTCGGTCTGTCATGTTGCTTTAGAGAGTGGTTAGCTAAATCATTTTAGCATCCTACTCAGACAAGATAGATAAGTGGTCATTTCCAGTGAAAACCAAAGTGTTAAATGAATAGTAGCAAATAATTAAATAGATCAGATATTACTCCTCATTTTATATGCCCATTTCCCAACTAAGGAACGAATCTCATTTTTTGCGTTGAAAGTATCACTCGGAGACAGGAGACCATCCATCGACCAAGACAAAGTATATTTGGTTAATTAATTGATTTTAATGATATTAAAGGTTATTGAACAATTCAATTTTTATAAGTTTGAAATGTTACGAATGATACAAATTAATGTTCCATTAGTCTATTGAATTGGCTATTTATATCTCTCTCTATTAGTATGACTTTTGATTATTTAAAAGGTAAATCACTAACTAATTAGTCGGATTGGTGAAGAACCTTTCACAGCATGGGACAACAGAGAAACTCGAAAATGATATTAACAATCCTTCAGAGTAAATTAAACGATGTATATATAAATAGGGCTACAAACGAGTTGAGCTTTTATCGAGCAACTCGAGCTCGACTCGAGCTTGAGCTTGATCGAGTCGAGCTTTTATCAAGTTCGAGCCCGAGCTCGAGCTCGAGCTTAAAAATCAAGCTCGAAATATATATCGAGCCGAGCTCGAGCTGTTATCGAGCTTTTCGAGCCTTAATTAATATCTATATTTGTATGTATATATATATGTAATTTTTAATATGTAAATGATATTATTATTATTTTTTGAAAATGTTATACCATTTTACATAGTTTTTGACTTGTTCGCACGATGTATTTTTAACTATATATATATTTGAAATGATTTTTATTATTGATCTTTATTTTTTTAATATATATAAAATAATTTTGAATATTAAAAATTATTTTTATATACAAATTCGAGCTTTTCGAACCGAGCTCGAACCATTCTAAAACATTTTCAAGTCGAGTTCGAGCTTGCATCGTAAAAGCTCGTCGAGCTTTCGAGCCGAGCTCGAGCTTACCCAAAATGAGTAGAGCCGAGCTCGAGCCCTGTCGAACTCGAGCTCGGATCGACTCGGTTACAACCCTATATATAAATAAAAATTGTTGTATTTCATCAGATTATACGTCTGATTAACAATCCTTTAGAGATACAAACTTTGGTTACATGTCTCATAAACTCGTCCTAGGCTCCTAGCTAAAGCAATGCTTGGGTTTGAGCCCAAGAGGGTTAGGGTATACTTGGGCAATCGGTAAGATCTAACTATGAGACTCACAGTCACAAGTCACAACCATTAATGTTAACCCACACATTTCTTATTGGGCCTTGTTTTGGTAACCTAACTAAAGTCAACCTAATAGAGTGATTAGAATAATACGGAGTACTGTTTTTACGTATTTTATTTAATGCTCATTTTTATTTTTTACAGCATGTCAGCATCTTCAATGGCATTGTTTAAAAGGGTTTTTCTCTAAATAGTTTTATAAAAAATGTTTATGTTAATGGTAAAAATAATTAAAGCCTTTTCGCATTATAATTATCAAAATAGTAAGTGTAAAAGGTTTAAAAAGTTTTTTTATTCCAAACCCATTCACACTCTCATATAACTTTATTTAATATAAGTTTTAGTGGTAAAAAATCTATGAAAGACTTTTTGTTACTACCGGTAAACTTTTTATATAAAAAAAACCTCTTGCAACAAAACTCTATCGCAGACTTGCTACTATTATTTTCTTTGTCAATGCTACTAGCACCGGGAGTGGCTTAGTTTTCACCGGCGCTTTTGTCCTTGACATCGAACGTCCAGTATTTTTACTACGGCCCAACATTCATGGTCGACGTCTAAACTTGGACGCCGAGTTCTTCCATTTTTTTCATGTTTTCTTTGTGTTTTAAAGAAGCAAAAATGTGGCAAGGTATGAGACTATGAGGTGAAAAGGAAAATGATTTGTGTGTCTAAAAATAGAGACCTAAATTTAGGCCTAAAGATTTGATTAGTGGATATTGTAAAATGATTGGTAAATATAAGGAGAGAAAATTAGTGGAATTCATGTGTCAGAAACAAAATAGTTGGGCCTAAATTTAGACCTATATAATTAAGCATCTTTAGCAATTAGCATTAGTCAGGTGAAAAAGATGAACCAAACAAGTTGCTATAGGGTTTTATTATTAATATTGGGCCGAGCCTATTAAAGTGGAAATGGGCCATACGTGTATTATATATTACTGTGTGATTCTTTTTAAAATTAAAATTATTGTATTAATTAATACATTTTTAGTTAAATAAATTTTATATACAAGTGAATTTTGTATTTGGTTTTAATTAAATACTGTGCTATTTGCTTCTTGCTTTTAAATTAAAAAAATAAAAGTACTAAATCGAAGAACACTGAAAAATCAACGTTTAATAACATCGAGAAGAAGACTAAGGTGAACGTCAATTACTCCTCGTGCTATTATAATAAAATGTGACAAATACATTCTATTTTCTTCGTAATATATATGTAATTTTTTTGCATTGTTATTAAAGTATGTGAAATCATGTGTAAGTTAGATCGCAAATATATTATGTGTAAGCGAGTAGCCAATGAGCAAATGGTCAGTTGTATATAATTGTGTATGCTACTGTATGTATTTGAGTTATTAATAAAATTTTCTACTTTTCTATAAAAATAAAATAAAAATAAATATATTATGTGTAAAACAAAATTTTTAATTGATAAAAAAATAACAACATTTAGTTTTTTCATTTTAGTAGTAATAAAGTGTAACAACATTTAGTTATTTCATTTTCATAGTAATAAAGTGTCATAAATAAGAGAAGTTTGGAAGGTTGTTCTACTGGTTCACCATAACTGGCTTTGACTTGTCAATATTAGAAAGGTCCACTTTTCTGACTCCCAATCATAACGTGCGGGATTGTGCAACACTTTCCATAAATTGCTCAAACTACCCTCACAGCCTCACTAGCTAGTCACACAACTCAATTTCCCTCAATTAACAAAATATCTTTTTGTTGTTTTAGAAAAATAAATATAATTAGGGTTTGGCTACTTGTGCTATAAGGGTACAAGATAAGCTTAATTAAATGCACTACAACTTTCTATATATATCACAAAATTTATTGAATAAAGTCACTTGTTTCCAATTATATATTATCATTAATTACATTTTATACTGTATTATTTATGGAAAATTAAACATCATTAAATGTCACTAACTTGTATAAATTAACCCAAACAAAATCAAACTCATTATTGAATTTTGATAACGGAAACTCTAAGAATTAAGTATTATAAACGTAACAAACTTTTTGTCTAGCATTCAAATTATTTTGACCCCGTGAATTTTGATAAAGATACAAATCCTTTATGCATTTCTGAAAGCCGTAACAAAAGACCTAAGGACTTCCGTTATCAAAAATCCTTACTATTTCACCAATCACACGATATAAGATGGCGTATTATTGATTCATATATTAGTGAAAAGTGAATGACGATTAAGATTACTATATTGTTGTTAGGTCCGTTTGTTAAATTAATATGTATAAATCTTAGTAAAGATAGGTCTTTTGATGTTGTTATCAACTCGATAAACATGACACGTCTTAATAAACAAAGCCTTAAGAATGTAAATTACATAAATTAGCACTTTTTAAAAAAATCATCATAGCTTTTGACATAATTATCTTTGTAAGTTGTAACTACTCTATAGAGGCGGAGCTACTTATAGGTAGAAGTAGTTCTCACTACAAGTCAATTTGATTTATGTAGTATAGTAATATGATTTCATAATACGGAGTATTTATTTTGTTTGTAAGTGTTATTAGTTAAATAAATATGGATATTGGTCACTATGAACCTTGGATTTACCAATACTACCCTGCATAGAGGGTCACATCGGTAATTTGTAGTTATTTAGGTATTTAATTCAAGAGTTTAGTGTGCACAAATGTAACAAATCATAGTCTGACATTCGTAGTATGTAGCTGACTATTCAAAGTTACATTGTATGTAACGAATTTGTAATTTATTTACATTGTATGTATTTTTGTCAGATTAACGGTTCTAAGGGACGCTATGTGGCAGCGTATAAATTCGACACGTGGAAAAAGTACCATAAATTACATACAATGTAAAGAAATTACAAGTTCGTTACATACAATGAAAGCCCGAGTAGTTCGTTACATCTTATGAATGCCAGACTATAGTTTGTTACATTTGCGAGCACTAAACTCTTAATTTAACACATAAACTAAACAATAATTATTATCTACTTCTGGTTCAAAACATACATACATTATGTATTCTTACATACATAACTTCTCAAAAAATTATTTCGACAGACAACCCTAATAAGATATTACTTTAATCCGATGTGACTCTTCCTCAAAAACCATACCTCATGTAATGTTCAACAGTTTCATTTGAAATTGCGAGAAGTTGGAAATGAACCTATGATCTACTTCTCAAAAGTCATCTCTTTTACGACCCTTAGGGAGTCAGGGACATTTGTGGTGGATTGAAACACCCCGAAATTTAGAACTTTTTTTTTTACTCATTTCGTAACGTCCTACGTTTTAATATGACATTTTAGACTTGTTGTATCATTCCCTAGATCAAATAAGGATTTAAATAAAAAAATGTTGAATTTATAAGAGATTCCCCAGGAATGACTCCCATTCCCCAGGAATGAAGCATGCTGTTAGTAATTTGAGTTGGATTCCCCAGGAATGATTCCCATTCCCCGGGAATCAAGCCTGCTGTCCATTTTACCATCTTCCGAAATTCGATCGTGCATATCTTGAAAATGACAAGTCCAATGACCATGAAAATTTTGCAGGCACGTGTATAATGACAATACAAAAGTTCCCCAATTTTCACTTTTCGCAAATTCGTTTTTTATCATGATTTGGACCGTTGACCCCAAAATGACCACTTTTACTCGTTTTCGTTGACATACTAAGTTCTAAACCATGTGCATTCAGGTTCTAGCATTTTTACCACTCATTCAATACTACATTTAGAACCTAAGGCCACTTTAACATTCGTCATACCATAATCACAACTCATTTTGACCTCTAGACCTATTAGTGACCCATTTGGGCACTTTAACGACCCGTTTGGGTCTTAACCCATATAACCACCATTCCAACACCCAATTCACTTTCCTTTGACTATTATAAGTCAAACTAAGCTGATGTTTCTATCAAAACTCATTAAGACTATAAAATCTCAATTGTTCCATGGAAACTATTATAATTATAATATTTACATCATAATTCTTTAAATTCAAGATTTACACATTCCAAAACTATCAACAAGCATAACATGCTCATTGACTATACTATCCGTTGACTTTCAACATGTTATCTATGACTTTGACCAAAAGGTTTACATTTACAACACCAAGTGTCAAAACCTTGTTTTCTTCATAAATGGGGTATAACAACATATCATGAGCATGATTAAGAGAAGTAACTTGTTACCGACAAAGCAACAAGTTCCACCATTAGCATCCCTCGGATCTCTTGCCCGAATCTCGTTGGGTCCCACTTGGCTCACCTAAAAACACATAAACATAATCGAGTAAGCATATAGCTTAGTAAGCAATGGGCTATCAATGATAATCAATATCAAATCACAACATACGTATATTAAGGATCCATAATATCATATGCTAATTCCCGCAAGAATAAAGTAAATGACATATCCATTACCGGTCCTTCCAAGTAATTGGAATAAGCATTACTTGAAGAAAGATAACATCATCCATTAACTTACCTCGCGATAGCCCACACAAATAATCACTTGTAATAACACCTTGAGCACGTTTATCACCTAATCATATCATCATGTAACCAAGTATCAATTACACAATCACTTTCAATTCACTAATTGTATTAAGTTGTACAAGTGTTTAAGTTTCACAACACTTATAATTCTACAAATTGTTCAATACACTTTTATATAGGTGATTACTTATAAATGGGTATTCATCATAAATTCTCATCAATTTTATCCACTAACATCAAGGATATCACTCCTTAATGTATAATCACACACAATACATATCAATTACCCATTTATACCAATCATCACCTACATAATCATAATCAAAATTATTCAATTCCACATAAACACATGATTATAGGTGTTTTAACCAAACTAATATCATTTATATATAGAATATAACTTAATTAAGTGTATGAAACCTTAATTAAATTATTAAACCATTGATTTATCAAATTCAAGAATCTAGGGTTTATGCAATTAAACTAAATCATTAAATTAAACACAAAGGAAGTTTAGTAATACCTTTAGAATGAA
The DNA here is from genome assembly GCA_949592205.1 of Helichrysum umbraculigerum. Classification (NCBI taxonomy): domain Eukaryota; kingdom Viridiplantae; phylum Streptophyta; class Magnoliopsida; order Asterales; family Asteraceae; genus Helichrysum; species Helichrysum umbraculigerum. The sequence continues at coordinate 106,213,817 of CATIUR010000003.1, read as the reverse complement.
GAATTTGTAGTTAGAATTCCTAATCACTCAAAGCCTTAGCTTCAATTTAGTGAATTCCTTGTTTTTCTTGCTCTAATCGTTTCACACACACATGTACCGTACGTATCTTTTATATTCTGTATTAGGAATTGAAATAGAAGCTTACAGAACTGAGTTTTAATACTGCATAATTCATTTTAACCCCTTTACTTTTCACACTTGTCATATTTAGTCCCTCCACTAACTTATTCATTAAATGGCAAGTCCTAAGGACATAATTTGTCTTTCATAATTAGTCTTTCTAACAAAACGGTTAAAATGATATAATTTAAGTTTTGAACTTACAAAATTTGAAGCGTTACATGGATGAATGATACCATTAGGCTAAAGCCTTGATGGGTAGGTCAGTAGGTGGGTTAACATATGTTACCCCTTCTTTTTGTCCCACTCATCTTCAATGAAAAAGTTGGTACCCCGAAATTATATTCGAAATAGTTTAAGTAGTAAAATAATAAGCAAATAAAGGAATTATATGCACAAGCAACCCGTTGCATGATTGTACATGTACAATTACTCATGTCACTGTTCGCACTAATGACTCATGTTACTTTTTCCTCTAAAATGAAGATATGAATAATTGTATTCAAATTTAAAATATCTTTATGGTATGTTTAATGCATATAAAGTAACTGGCTAATTATAAATTGCTAACCGACATTTTGGATACCGTATGTTATGCATACGTAATCTAACGTGAAAAAGCTAAAAAATGTATTTAGTTGTTAATTATCTAACATTTTTAATTAATTTTATTAAAATTACTAAACGGTAGATTAAATACATTATTTGTTTCATAAACCAAAATAAAAAAATACACCTTAACATGCGCCATTACGTTTTTTTCCCCGAACCAACCAAAGACCAAACATGCAAACACCACTTACATGTGTTGTTTATATCTAGTGGAAATTAAAGCAAAATAAATAATATAAGTCAATCATTTTGACTTTCCGAATAATGTTTTCATATATATTCCGCAACCCCTCCAACATATATCATAATTGAACCTCTTAGTTTTTCAAATCGTTGACTTCTTAATTTTGATTTTTATGAATATGTTCACATCAATTCATGGAAAATGAAAATTGTTACTATTGAAAACGTTTCTAAATTACTTCATCAATCAATCATCGGAACACCATTTTATCTATTGATTACTAGTAGACATATTATATGACGTTTGGAAGAGGATATTGGCATGTATTGTAAACGCACATGACTACTAAATTTAGAGGGCTTTGAATATAGTTAATATAGGTTTGATGCGAAGAAAAAAAGTAATATACTTGTAGGAAAAACATTAAAAAGCACAATTTTCATAGTTATATATAATTTTATAACTCCATAGCCCGAATAGTATATCACTCACATTCTAATAAGAACAAAAGCTAACCTCACATTGTTTATTTTCACCTAGTAAAAAATAATAATCACAATTTAAACCTAAAGAAAATATTAACCGCGATCTAAAGTTACAGAAAGGAAAAAACAAGCGTGTACTTTTTCTCTGTCAAACCATATACTCGACTGCATACGTTCTTTTAATTGATAAGAATATAAAAGGCCGTTGTATCTATTAATCAAATTAATTCAATGATTCATTATGCTCCTTAATGAAATATTTACATAAATGTTCTAGCATGATCTTATTGACACTTGGGTCTTTTAGTAGTTCATATGTTTTATGTTTACATTATTTGGGTAAGGTTCAAATGAGACTAAAAATTTGTGTGAGAATAGAGGAACCAATGATATGGTGCCATGTGTACAAAGAGAATACAAAACCCATTTACCCCTTAAGTTAAATATCTCACAAACGACAAATCGAAAAATTATGAAAATTGCACCATTAGATTCAGCGTTTGATCCTCTTCGATTTGCCGTCCATTAAGGCATACTTTCGACGAGTTTTATTTTTTTCAATATTTTAGTGGGTTTCACATTACTAACACGTGTGTTACAGTGTTGCGTTTAGGGTTTGGGGTTTAGGGGTTAGGGTTTAGGGTTTAGGGTTGGGAGTTTGGGGTTTCAGGACGAAACCCCAAACTCCCAACCCTAAACCCTAAACCCTAACCCCTAAACCCCAAACCCTAAACCCTAAACGCTTTATAAAACTCTAAACCCTAAATCATACTAAACCCTAAACCCTGCTAAACCCTAACACTAAACCCTGCTAAACCCTAACTCTAAACCCTAACCCTAAACCCTAAATCAAATGTATAATCAATCACTAACACATGTGTTACTAATATGTAAAACCCACCAAAAAAATGAAAAAAAAAAGTTCGTCGGAAGTATGCCTTGATAGACGGCAAATCGAAGAGGATAAAACGCTGAAAAATATGGTGCAATTTTCATGATTTTTTGACTTGTCGTTTGTGAGATATTTTAATTTTTAAAAACGTGGATGAGAGAGAAAAAAGTGACACATGGCATATTGTGGTTGATTCCCCCATTCTCACACAAAATAAATGGTCTCAATTGAACTCTTCTCTACATTATTTAAGTATAACATTTTAAACATTTACAAGAGATTAGTTGGATTACCTTTTAAACTATGATTAATAGGAAGAGAAAACACAAACATGAATACAAAAAGACGTATAAAAAAAAGAGTCGAATAATTTTTCTCTATAAGGGGCTATATTTTGATATCGCATGGGCCTCTTAAATTCGTTTGACAACCCTAATAGTGTTAACTCTATAGCATAACATAAGTGGTATACATAATAAAAAAGTGAGATCGTACGAATCATCCAATTGTATATCCTCACTCATTAGATAATACGTTTATAATACTTATTTGACAGTCTAAATTAGAAGTGACTAAATATTAAAGAGAAAATTACTGTAGAAGACCGTTGTAACACCCCCAAATTATCGTTTAGCGGAAGCGTTTAGTTTAAGTATGGGGTGTCACAACAACAAAGCATGCATACGTATCAGAGCTTATGATTACAACAGAACAATATATATTAAGATGCCAAAAGTGTTAATTACAAAGTTTACGATTCATCGGATCGTATAAGTTAAAAGTAGTGAGTTTACAAAAGTGGATTTCTAGAATATGACAAAACAGTTTCAGTTATACTAGAGAAATCCATATGTTTTCCCAAAAAGTTGGCATCCTAATCTTCAAGGGTCGCCTAGTTCTCCATGTGTGTTGGCGATCTTACATGCGCAGCTAATTCCCTGAAAAACATAGTAAAAGTCAACAACGAGGTTGAGTGAATTCACAGGTTTTATGTTTACAAGCTCAGTTATGATAAACCACTGTTGTTTATATTGTATCGTTGGGATGTCACCCAAAAGTATAGTTTCTGAAATCCGTTACGTTCTTAAATATTTGTTTGTAGGAATGTCCGTATCCTATAAGTTGTAGGAAAGCAGTATCCTATTTTCAAGTATGTTCTGTAGGATTGTACGTATCCTAGTAGTAGGTATGTTTCGTTGGGATGTTGCCCAAAAGTATAAGTTTAGTGGGTCGTTCGCCCAAAACACAGTTTAAGTTTCGTAGGAAAGCAGTACCCTATTAGTTTACCCAAGGAATAGGGATTTAAATCGTTTGTCCAAGAAGTAGGACCTATAGTGTTGCCCAAGAAGTAGGGACTTCTATGTATGTGCCCAAGACGTAGGGACTTGTATAGTTGTGTCCAAGAAGTAGGACTGGCATCCAAGACGTAGGACCCATCTGCTCAAGAAGTAGAGCCTTCACCCAAGACGTAGGATGGCACCGTGCCCAAGGAGTAGGGACTTTCTGTTTGCCCAAGACGTAGGGACTTTCTGTGCGTGCGTGAGAATGTTGTTTCATAAAAGCTAGTAATAAAAGTATGTAGCTGGTCGTTCTCCAGCATGTTCTCAGTTCAGTTTTCGTATGAAATACCATTAAGTTCAGACAATTGAAGTAGTTGACCGCAGTCATAAACAGTTTGTATAATTGTGCCAAAGGCAGTTAAGTGGCAGTTCGTATAACAGTTTAACAGTTCAAGTACTCTAGTCGTTCGAGTAAACAGTATGATAAATAATCCTATAGTAAAAGTAGTTATGGCAAAGCAGTAAAACAGTTGTCTATGTTTTCCACCCCTGTTCAAAAGTAGTTAAATCAGTAAAAGTAGGGGCTGTGAACTCACCTGTTGAGTTTAAGCAGTTGTGCGAGTGCTAGCAAACCTAAGCCCAAGTACAGTCTGAAATCTCCTAACGTCCTAAACGTACGAGATTTAATAAGTATGTGGATGTCTAAGCTAATCATCCATGCTAGTGTTCGTACAACCAAGTCATGTCCAAATCGTTTGTTTAATGTTTGTATTTCGTTGTTTAAGAAAATGTATACGACTCGTTGGTGAAAGTTTGAAATCAACATTTCGATAAAACAAGTATGTTTAAATTGTTTGTAAGGCTCGTGAATCGAATTTGTATAAAGATATGCGTTTTCGGTTAGTTCGACACTTAGTGAAAACAAGTTTTTAAACTTTCTGTTTTTAGCGACGTAAGGTGCGACGCTGGGTGGTTATGCGACGTAGGGTGCGACGTACGGGTCTACGTCGCATTCAGGTTTTGCGACGTCATGGGTTACGTCGCATAGGCGACGTTCGCAATTTAATGCGACGTAGTGGTCTGCGTCGCTATGTGCGACGTAAGGAAGGGTAATGCGACGTAGAGGCCTACGTCGCAGTACTGTTTTCGGTCCCAATGCGACGTAGTCGCCTGTTCGACGAACAGCGAGAAAATAACGAGTTTTGGGTCGATTTCGGACGTTTTCGGTTGTATAAAACACTAAAACGTGTAAATCTAAGTATATTAAACACTAAGTAGCAATTATAACTTTGAAATCTAAAGATTTGCGGGATTTGTCGGAAACTTACGAGTGTCGGATTTGAAATCCGAAAAGATAGGAATGTAGATCGGAGTCTCGTGGTCGTTTAATTCCAAAGGAGTATGGTGATTCGGCGTCGTTTTAGCGTAGTTTTGGTGTGATTTGTGTGATTTTTGAATGAGTTTTAGAGAGAAGGAGGAGAAAAGAAAAGAAGAGAGAGAGAGAGTGGATGGTGAAAGTGAAAGAAAAGGAGGAGGTGGATGGGGTTTTGTTCCTCATTTTCTGCCTCTGTGTTTGCGCTCCGTGTTTGTTTACCCGATCGTTAAATGTTATTTTATTTTAACTATTATGTTTTTAATTACATTTTCTTAATTATTTTTAATTATGATAATTTTTATGAAACCAAATTAACTTAGTTATACAATTTTAAACTTTGTTTTATTTAAATTGTACGAATTAAACGTTTTGCGTTATAAAATGATTTGTAAATATTTTTGACAAAATATTTATTCGCTACTACGTTATTCAATAAATTTCGTTTTATTAAAAAAATTTTGTTCACCAATAGTCGTACGTTTTTGTCGCGTTTGTTTTCAATTTGTTCTGTACGTAATTACAACTAATTACGAATACGTAATACTGCGCGTACTAACCAGTTGGGCTATGCTAGACTTACCTCTAAAATGTGTTGTGAATTCACTCAAGTAGGGAATTAGCCTAATAATGCAAGTGATTAATTTAATTAATCGTGTTTAAATTTGCGGGGTGTTACATTCTCCCCATGTTAGAGAAATCTCATCCCGAGATTTAAAAATCAAGTCGGATCGCCCGCGGCGTATGTTCTCCGATAAGTCATGTCGTTAACCATAGTTTGCGTGGCGTTCAATTGTTGCCATAAAAGTTCAATTGGTTTAAGTATGCTCGCGGCATAGTTCAATATGTTGTGTGTTTCGTTTCGTGTTCAGAGTTTACCAAATGTTGTGTTCGAATCGACATTCGAATAAACGAAACGTTAAATCGTAGCAAGAGTTGGTAAGACATACCGTGTTTGCCATAGTCCGCAACAGTTTCCGGTGCACGGAGGATGTATGCGCGGCCACGAGCCGGTGGGATGGTTGCGATGTGGTTGTTGTTTCCGGGGTTGTTCTGGGTGTTGTTCAGTTTTGGACATTGGTTTCGATAGTGTCCGGGCTCACCGCACTCGAAACACCCATTGTTTGTTCGAGCGGAGAGGTTGGCTTTGCAGGTTTGAGCTCGATGTCCCCATTGGTTGCATCTGTCGCAGAGAGTACAGTTACCCTCATGATGCCTTTCGCATTTTCCGCATTTAGGCCTTTTGCCTAGGTATGGTTTCGGTTCAGTGTTAGTGATGGCGACGTAGGCTCGAGTGTTTCCCACGTTCCTGTTTTGTTGACCCTGACGGTCGTTGTTCTCACTGTGCCATTTGCGTTTGCTGTCGCCCGCATCAGTACGGTTAAGTTCAGCTTTCCCTGTGATAGCTTTCAGGGTTCCAATTTCGACCGCATCGTCGGTTAAGCTGTGAGCCAGATCCACTGCGCTCCTAAAAGTGGCGGGTTTGGAGGACATAACCATGCCTCGGATCTGTGGGGCCAAGCCCTTGTTGAAACGTTCGATGCGTTTGCTTTCGGGGGTTACCATGTGGGGCACCAGTCGTGCGAGTTCCTGGAATCTAGTCGTGTAACCGGAAATGTCAGCGCCGATCATTTGTATGTTCCAGAATTCGTTTTCCAGTTTCTGCATCTCGTTGGGAGGGCAAAATTCCTCCATCATCATCTGTTTCAGAGTTACCCAGGTCATGGAATGAGCAGCTGGGCGTCCCATAATCTGGACTTGAGCGTTCCACCAGGTTAGCGCTTTGTCGGCTAAAGTGCAGGTGGCGTATTTTACGATTTTATCGGTGGCGCAGTCGCTGATGTCAATGACTGATTCCATCTTTTCAATCCAGTGGACCAGGCCAATGGCCCCTTCGGTCCCGGTGAAGGTGCTGGGTTTACAAGACTGAAAGGTTTTGTAGGAACACCCCTGCTGGATATTAGTTGGAGTTTCGCTGTTGACGGGGGTAGCTCCACTGTTGTTGGTTGGGTTTTCACGATTTCTGCTAGCCTCGTACTGAGCAATAGCCTCAGCCACGCGGCGTTCGATGATTTGTTCGGTTGTTTCTGGAGGTACAGGTGGAGAATTTCGTCGACTGTTTCGAGTATTTCTTTGTTTAGGCGGCATGCTGACGTTCTGCGATGAAAAGATGCAGAAGTCAATGCCAATAAAGAATATGTGAGGAATAAAGTTTCACATATTTCAAGTTTTCGAGTATCAAGCAAAATTTGTCGAATCCCCATCACGTATCTTACGACTATGAAACACCCATATGTACTTAGTATGATATAATCACGTTGGCCAGGCGTCATTATATGATGCCAAATACATACTTCTTTTCATCAACCGTTTAATCACGATCAGGTTCATATGAGATCAGAGTACAATGAACGAGTCGGATGTGGTGAACAGTTCACGCGTATCGAGGTATAGTAACGATAGTTTAGATGTATGCAAATGTATGTATGCATGTACGTTCTAGCCAAGGCTATAGTCTAGGTCTCTAGGTTTCTAAGTCACCTAAAGTTTCCTAGTTCGCTATAACCATTGGCTCTGATACCAATCTGTAACACCCCCAAATTATCGTTTAGCGGAAGCGTTTAGTTTAAGTATGGGGTGTCACAACAACAAAGCATGCATACGTATCAGAGCTTATGATTACAACAGAACAATATATATTAAGATGCCAAAAGTGTTAATTACAAAGTTTACGATTCATCGGATCGTATAAGTTAAAAGTAGTGAGTTTACAAAAGTGGATTTCTAGAATATGACAAAACAGTTTCAGTTATACTAGAGAAATCCATATGTTTTCCCAAAAAGTTGGCATCCTAATCTTCAAGGGTCGCCTAGTTCTCCATGTGTGTTGGCGATCTTACATGCGCAGCTAATTCCCTGAAAAACATAGTAAAAGTCAACAACGAGGTTGAGTGAATTCACAGGTTTTATGTTTACAAGCTCAGTTATGATAAACCACTGTTGTTTATATTGTATCGTTGGGATGTCACCCAAAAGTATAGTTTCTGAAATCCGTTACGTTCTTAAATATTTGTTTGTAGGAATGTTCGTATCCTATAAGTTGTAGGAAAGCAGTATCCTATTTTCAAGTATGTTCTGTAGGATTGTACGTATCCTAGTAGTAGGTATGTTTCGTTGGGATGTTGCCCAAAAGTATAAGTTTAGTGGGTCGTTCGCCCAAAACACAGTTTAAGTTTCGTAGGAAAGCAGTACCCTATTAGTTTACCCAAGGAATAGGGATTTAAATCGTTTGTCCAAGAAGTAGGACCTATAGTGTTGCCCAAGAAGTAGGGACTTCTATGTATGTGCCCAAGACGTAGGGACTTGTATAGTTGTGTCCAAGAAGTAGGACTGGCATCCAAGACGTAGGACCCATCTGCTCAAGAAGTAGAGCCTTCACCCAAGACGTAGGATGGCACCGTGCCCAAGGAGTAGGGACTTTCTGTTTGCCCAAGACGTAGGGACTTTCTGTGCGTGCGTGAGAATGTTGTTTCATAAAAGCTAGTAATAAAAGTATGTAGCTGGTCGTTCTCCAGCATGTTCTCAGTTCAGTTTTCGTATGAAATACCATTAAGTTCAGACAATTGAAGTAGTTGACCGCAGTCATAAACAGTTTGTATAATTGTGCCAAAGGCAGTTAAGTGGCAGTTCGTATAACAGTTTAACAGTTCAAGTACTCTAGTCGTTCGAGTAAACAGTATGATAAATAATCCTATAGTAAAAGTAGTTATGGCAAAGCAGTAAAACAGTTGTCTATGTTTTCCACCCCTGTTCAAAAGTAGTTAAATCAGTAAAAGTAGGGGCTGTGAACTCACCTGTTGAGTTTAAGCAGTTGTGCGAGTGCTAGCAAACCTAAGCCCAAGTACAGTCTGAAATCTCCTAACGTCCTAAACGTACGAGATTTAATAAGTATGTGGATGTCTAAGCTAATCATCCATGCTAGTGTTCGTACAACCAAGTCATGTCCAAATCGTTTGTTTAATGTTTGTATTTCGTTGTTTAAGAAAATGTATACGACTCGTTGGTGAAAGTTTGAAATCAACATTTCGATAAAACAAGTATGTTTAAATTGTTTGTAAGGCTCGTGAATCGAATTTGTATAAAGATATGCGTTTTCGGTTAGTTCGACACTTAGTGAAAACAAGTTTTTAAACTTTCTGTTTTTAGCGACGTAAGGTGCGACGCTGGGTGGTTATGCGACGTAGGGTGCGACGTACGGGTCTACGTCGCATTCAGGTTTTGCGACGTCATGGGTTACGTCGCATAGGCGACGTTCGCAATTTAATGCGACGTAGTGGTCTGCGTCGCTATGTGCGACGTAAGGAAGGGTAATGCGACGTAGAGGCCTACGTCGCAGTACTGTTTTCGGTCCCAATGCGACGTAGTCGCCTGTTCGACGAACAGCGAGAAAATAACGAGTTTTGGGTCGATTTCGGACGTTTTCGGTTGTATAAAACACTAAAACGTGTAAATCTAAGTATATTAAACACTAAGTAGCAATTATAACTTTGAAATCTAAAGATTTGCGGGATTTGTCGGAAACTTACGAGTGTCGGATTTGAAATCCGAAAAGATAGGAATGTAGATCGGAGTCTCGTGGTCGTTTAATTCCAAAGGAGTATGGTGATTCGGCGTCGTTTTAGCGTAGTTTTGGTGTGATTTGTGTGATTTTTGAATGAGTTTTAGAGAGAAGGAGGAGAAAAGAAAAGAAGAGAGAGAGAGAGTGGATGGTGAAAGTGAAAGAAAAGGAGGAGGTGGATGGGGTTTTGTTCCTCATTTTCTGCCTCTGTGTTTGCGCTCCGTGTTTGTTTACCCGATCGTTAAATGTTATTTTATTTTAACTATTATGTTTTTAATTACATTTTCTTAATTATTTTTAATTATGATAATTTTTATGAAATCAAATTAACTTAGTTATACAATTTTAAACTTTGTTTTATTTAAATTGTACGAATTAAACGTTTTGCGTTATAAAATGATTTGTAAATATTTTTGACAAAATATTTATTCGCTACTACGTTATTCAATAAATTTCGTTTTATTAAAAAAATTTTGTTCACCAATAGTCGTACGTTTTTGTCGCGTTTGTTTTCAATTTGTTCTGTACGTAATTACAACTAATTACGAATACGTAATACTGCGCGTACTAACCAGTTGGGCTATGCTAGACTTACCTCTAAAATGTGTTGTGAATTCACTCAAGTAGGGAATTAGCCTAATAATGCAAGTGATTAATTTAATTAATCGTGTTTAAATTTGCGGGGTGTTACAACCGTTCAAACATGCCTTTTCGTTAAACGGACCATGTCAGACCATTTTTTCGATTCTAAACCACAAAATCGCCGAATGCAAAAATCCCTTCGGCGATTTAATTTGAAAAATCGATTTCCGTGCCAAAATACCTTCTTCCCCATTTTCCTACAGCTTTTGTTCATGTTTATCTTGTGCCAAAGTGCCACATTATTTCTCAAAATCGATACAAGGGATTTCTCCTTATGTTGCAAAAATTCACGGATAGCAGCTCAACATTTGTACCCACATCGGATATTCTACTAATGTGGATTACCCATAAGGTATCCGAAAGCACATCCACTTTTAGCATGTCATGGGGTGTTTGAGATTACATATTGAAATAAATATATAGTTACTGAATTTTAAAGTCATAGAAAACGAGTCTCTATGGCTTATATATAGTGAAACTGCTTTGATAATCTAATTGTTTAGGGGTCAAATACTGAACGACGCGTACTAGCAGTACATATATACTGCCAATGCAAAATAAGAAGTATACCTACTTTTTACATTTTAACTTCCTTAGATATGCACCTAAGCTTGGACATTGCTAGTAGCACACATTATTTCTCATAACGAATTCAAGAACAGAGTATAATCGGCGGTGAACGATGGACACAAGATCAACATGAACAAAAGCTGTAGGAAAATGGGGAAGAAGGTACTTTGGCAAGGAAATCGATTTTTTAAATTAAATCGCCGATCGCCGAAGGTTTTGGCAATTCAGCGAATTTTTAAGTACGTTTTGGCGGGGTGGTGACAAAGGATGGGACCGGCGATTATATGGTATTTCGGCGATAAGTTGGTGCCACGTGTCGCGAGTTGTTTGGGTACCACCAAAAATCGCCGAAGGGATTTTTGCATTCGGCGATTTTGTGGTCTAGAATCGAAAAAATGGTCTGACATGGTCCGTTTAACGAAAAGGCATGTTTGAACGGTCTTCTGCATTAATTTTCTCAATATTATATCATTATCATGTACGGGAATGTCAATACTTATAATTGCTTTGAAACTTTATTCACACCAAAAAGTAAGGAATAAGGAATTGTTGGTTGACTTAATCCATTCTTTATAAATTTAACAAAAAGGGACGCAAAGTCAACAATTTTGACTTTGAAAGTCGCATCATGTTCTTCTTCTTCCACAACCTCTCCAATATGCACTTACAATTGACCTCAAGATTCCTTTATGACAATTCTTTATGCTTAAACAAATTCCTTATACCCACTTGCTCCATTCCATAAATCCCCTACTTTACATTATTATATGTTAGCTTTTTTTAAATTATTATTTTTTATTATAAAAGTCATACTAAGCTGTAAAATTTAACAAAAGTTAGGATGTGTAACATGTATTTATGAGGATTATAATGAATAAACTATGGTTTAAACTTTACCCTAGCTCTATGTTTCATCAAATCTCGAAAACACATTATCTAATACTAGTACTTCAATATTTGCAACTTTGTGGTCAACCCTAAGGTACGTAGCCCAATTGATTACGTAGATAATAGTTTTGTATGAAAATGATCATGTTTTCGAAAATGACTTTCACATATTGTCCTCGATGTAGGATGTGTGTGCAAGTTATCAAGAAAATGCGTTATCTAATACGGAGTAGTATGACTATGAACTCTTAATTCGGGTGTGTTTGGGTGACTAACTTATGAGAGCTTATAGTAGCTTAAGCTTGTTTTTTTTAACAAGCTTAAGCTATAAACTTTGTTTGGAACACAAAAATGTAGGAGTTTATTGGAAGCTTATTGAAAAAATAAGCTTTAGAATAATAAGCTACTTAAAGTAGCTTATTGAAATTTCTAGAGCTTATGAGTATTGAATTTACATAAATACCCTTTATTTAAATGTTGGATTTATCTTTTTGTGTCTTTTAATGTCATTTTATATTTATAAGCTCCAGCTCCAGCTACTTCACCAAACACTTACAAAAATAATTATAAGCTTCGGCTTTCAGCTCTTTATATAAGCTTCGGCTACAAGCTTACAGCTCCAACTACTTTTACCAAACACACCCTTCATCTCTTTACAAAAATATGGGTCGGGTCCAGGGAGATTGTACAGTACCTTCTTAAAAAAAACAAGGAATTAAACTCTTTTCAGTCTTTTGTTACTTTTATGTTTTTTAAAAAATTTGTTTTTTAGTCATGTATATGAACTTATGAAGTCAATAATATGGTACAAAAAAATACAGTAGTGGTGCAGTTGATCTGAGATTGGCTTCATTCAAACTGCCATTTTCCCCTCTTCAAATATACCCTCAAACCCCCACACCCATACCTCCTTCTTCTTCTTCTTCTTCATATTTCCCTCCAATCTTCCATATTTACACTTCAATTTAATCATTTTCTCCCCTTTCTAAACCCTAAATTAACTCAATTTGTTCTGCAATTAATGCCATTTGCAATTACTAAAAACACTCCCAACTAAATAGATCTACAATACTACTAAATTCAATAACTTTCATTTTCCAACAGATCTCACAATGGTAGCTGAACCTTGGTTACTGAAACTCAGTAATCAAATGAGTTCAAATCTTAAACACGCACTTCAATTACAATCATCATCTTCATCTTCCAAACCGCAGGCGACGAAAAGTAATAGCAATTTACACAAAATTCCGTCAACAATCGGAATCTTATCGTTTGAAATCGCAAATGTGATGTCAAAAACCGTTCATCTTCACAAATCCCTGACCAATTCCGAGATCTTAAACTTGAAATCGGAAATCTTAAAGTCCGACGGCGTAAAAACCCTAATTTCTTCCGACGAAACGTATCTTTTACAATTAGCGTTATCGGAGAAATTAGATGATTTAAGTTTCATTGCAGGTGTTGTTTCTAGGTTAGGAAACAAGTGTACGGTCCCGCAGTTGCAAGGGTTTCAACATGTGTATAATGATATAATATCTGGAGCTATTGATGTTAGTGAATTAGGGTTTTTAGTTAAGGATATGGACGCAATGGTACGTAAAATGGAACGGTATGTGAATTCGACTGCGCGTTTGTATAGTGAAATGGAGGTTTTGAATGAATTAGAAGCTGCTATGAAGAAGTTTCAGCAGAATCAACACGAAGAAAGCCGGAAGGTTCTTGAGCAGAAAGTGATCTGGCAGAAGCAAGATGTTAGGCATTTGAAGGATGTTTCTTTGTGGAATCAGACTTATGATAAAATTGTGGAGATGCTAGCACGAACTGTATGTACTCTTTACGCTCGAATATGTTTAGTTTTTGTTGATACTATTAGTAGACGAGATATGTTTAGCAATAGCACTGTGTCTGCGAATGCGAATTTGCATTCCTGTAGAAGTTTAAGTCAGGTTTCAAGTCAGATTGATGTGTGTAGTGTGAAATCTGGTTTTAGTAATTCAGGATTTGAGAAGAAGGTGGTTAGTGTTAAGCCTCAGGTTGGACAAAAAAAGGGGGAAATACCTTTGTTTAAAGCTGAGGATTTTAATTTTGCTTGTGGGTTGGGTCCAGGGAGATTGTTTATGGAATGTTTGAATATTGGTAGTCCGGCTTCAAAGTCTGATGATTTTGATGATGGTTCTGTACGAAAAGGTGATGATCGAAGCAGTCAGATATCTGGTTCTTGTAGTGTTTCAAGTAGTGTAAGGAAAGATGGTACAAATTATTCGGGTTTTCAGAGTCGGATACCTATGATTGGTGAACAAAGACGGGTGAAAAACAATGTGATGAGCGGTTCAAAGACTTCTCCCAAAAGCAGGTTAGTGGTGCAAGCTCCTCCAAATACTATAGGGGGGTCTGCTTTGGCGTTACATTATGCTAATGTTATAATTGTGATCGAGAAATTGCTTCAGTACCCACATTTAGTTGGTGAGGAAGCTAGAGATGATTTGTATCAGATGTTACCAACAAGCTTGCGATTGGCTTTAAAGATGAGTTTGAAATCTTATGTGAAAAACTTAGCAATATATGATGCGCCTCTTGCCCATGATTGGAAAGATAGGCTTGATGAGATACTTTCGTGGCTTGCACCTTTGGCACACAACATGATTCGGTGGCAAAATGAGAGGAATTTTGAGCAACAACAAATCGTTTCTAGGACCAATGTGCTTCTTTTACAAACATTGTATCTTGCTGATAGAAAGAAGACAGAAACAGCCATTTGTGAGCTTCTTGTGGGGTTGAATTATATATGTCGATATGAGCATCAACAAAATGCCTTACTGGATTGTGCAAGCAGTTTTGATTTTGATGACTGCATGGAGTGGCAAACTCAATACTGAGCTTCATGGAGGATGAGTAGTGGTGACAAGTGTGACAGTGAGTTTTTTTTTCTCTTCTGAATTGTTTGATAGAAGTAGTCCAACATGATGTGAATATCGGAGTTTTTGACTTTCTAGAAATTTAAAATCGTTGTATGGATGAGTTGTTTTATGTACTTTGTTACAAGGTTTATGTTTCTGCCTTTGAAGTACATAAATTAACTTGATAAACAATATGCCTTCTCTAAATCGATAATGTATTTCACTGTTCCTTGGTATCTGCCATCAGATGTGTTCATTTTAATTTATTTGTAGTGTTATTTGATATCCGCTGTTAAATTTTTCGTTTTTCAATTTAATTGACAACCTTATGCTCCATTCTAGTTTCATACTTTGATTGTGTCTCATTTAATTTTAGGGGAAATGATTAGATGATCTTTGTCTGTGTTGCACTTCGTCGATGTATTATCTAATTTTGTTACATCAGCGAAGAACATGTAATCATGAAAGCGTGCACTATATCATTCTGATACTTGAATTCCCTAACATGCTATGCCAGCATCATTGATGTGTTCACTGGACCATATCTTCTTAAATCCTGGTTTCAAGAACTTCTTTCAACTACTACCAGAACATTCAACGTGTGTTTTCTTTTATCATAGATAGGAATGGTGGGGCGGGTGGCTGATTTGTGGGGTCCCATGCAAAACGGATTAACTTTTAGTTGCTGGTAATCTTGGGGCAGTAGTAGTAGTGGTTTAGTTGAAAAGAAAAAGGTTAAAAGTAGCTGAAGCAAGCAAACAGCTTTAACACCTTTATTGAACCCAACTAAAACCATGCTGAGATCATATATGATTATGACCCATATCTCATCTAACCCTTTCGTGCGGGTCCCATTTATACAGTACAAAATTAGTAATTAGATTGTAAATCTGATTACTTAAAATGATAGAACTGAAGGTGGACCAACGGACTGATTTTGAACTATGGAGAATGGTCCCATTGACTTGTGAAATTGACCATTGGAACCATCATGAAAGCCTGCATGTGTTCCCAAGCATGTTGCTCATATTCATGAGGATTTTGCTCCCTTACTTTTCTTTATCAATGTGTGATTGTGCCTGCACAATATACAATAAAATTCATGAAGTTTTCGATTTGTTATCGGTTATCGATAAAGGCGAATGTACTGTTAACTTCTTTCAAGAAAAGTACGATTTTGCAAGGTTGTAGGTTTGTGTCATTCGAATTTCAGGACTAGGAGGTAACTTATTTGTATATATACTGCATGTGTGTGTGTGTGCACATATTCTCTGTAAGTTATTGCAGAGACAGAATTCGCTTTATATTCAATAATGCTAGAACCAAAATCTATATTCCAAAATTCGGTTTCTTTGTATGCATGTTAACAGGCGTCAATTTAGTTGTATAACACTCTGATACAACAGATGTTGCACCCAGTTATAAAGATGGGCCATTCGTACACAGAATTGTTAGCACGTCATAGAGACTCGCTTCCCCTTGAACTTAACAATCTACTCGTGATAATCCTAACTCCTGTGTTTTGCTTCACAAAAATTTGTATATAAATATCATCTCTCTCTTTTACACGTACATTAACGTCATACAAAACACAAATTGCACACACGTAAAATACACAAACACGCTAATAATATGATACCCTTCATCATTATCACCGGCTTACAGCTAGTATCACCTCTCAAATTATCACCACCACCTAATCGTATCGGGCAAGTAGCATCATGGGTTCATGGCACTTAATAACTGTGAAATGATAATTGATGCAAAACTACTGAACATTACTTGGAGGTTCTGGAGCTCAGAAAATCTACCCATTGGGCTTAAGGCTACAAGTAAATAAGTAATGACCTCAAGATTGAGGGTTGGGCTTGGCCATAACTCGGTTGACAAGAACAATTCCAATTTCCAAATATATATTAATATATACATGGAAAATCTAACCCGCTCTTAAAAACATTTGATTTAATGAAATGTTTTTTATATAAATAACATAAATAAATTGTAATTAATAAAGATGCGGGAAATTAGTGAGTTTAATAAATGAATTTTGTAATATATTTAGAAAGTTATGGTGAATTAATAAAACTTATCTTTTGCCCTAAGGACACAAGTTAATGTGCGATGTTTCTTACTTGCACTTACATTATTACTACAAAAAATTATCTTATCTTGCATTTATGACATTTCCACGACAATATTATTGCCTAAACAAACAAAAATAAGATACAATGATTTCGAAATTAATTCCTGTAAATAGTTTGGTACTTGAACTTCATTAGCTAGAAGACGAGAATAATTGACACTGTAATTGATGTTTTTTTTTTTTTTTTTTTAAAGTTTATCCTTTGTAATTGGTAATATATATTTTTGAGTTTTTACTTTGGGTAATGATATTTCAACAAACGATTTTATAAATCTACCAAATTTGTGCATTCAAAAATTTGTACCGTACAAATTTAGGATGCACAGTTATGGTGAATTTTATCAAAATCATTGATGGATTTATCATCGGTTATAGTATAAACAAATTACATCCTTTCTTCCAAAATATTGATTTGAATTTGTCACAACGCAAGAAACGGAGGATGATAAGTACCTCATATTTATGAAACATTTTGATAACTCATTATATACAAAGTTTAAACGTTTGAAATCACTTGATAAATAGAGTATGAATATAATCTACAAATCTAATCATAACATTGTTGAATTACTAATATATTCGATACGTCCATTCATTAGTCGAATCGAATTGTGACTTATTGGTGGCTTAAAATCAAATTGTGCATGATTGATGGTCCATATATACAAGGGCGGATCTAGAGGGGTATTGGGCACTCGCCCCTTAAAAAATCTAAAATTATGAAAAAAAAAAAAAAAAATTAAGGTTATTAGTGACATTTTAAAAGTTTTGCCTTCCAAAATATTAGAAAAAGAATTTTTTTTGTCTCCTATACAAAAAAACTAGACTTTAAGCCCGTGTATACACGGGCCGTTGATTTTTAATGTGAAATTTCATATTTAGTATTCTTGTTTCAAATAATAAAGTGTAAGTTAATATGTATATTAAGAATTTAGTTGGATTCTTGATAATATTACTTTATGTAAATAGATTTATATAAGTAAAGATTAAAAAACTAAAAGTTTTTGAAACCAAATTAGTGAAAAAAATTAATTATTTTAAGTTTATATTAACCTTTATAGGTAATTTTATTCCGACTTGGTGAATTGAAAATAAAAACATTACAAATTGATTGGGAAAATGTTTTAATTAATGAATTAAATATCTTTTTATATGTAAGTGATTAGTTGTTTAGACTAAAAATTAGTTTTTGATAAGTTAGGGATCCTATTTTAAAATTTATTAAAATTAAAAGACTTAATTGACAAATTGAAACTTAATTAGAATGATGACATCATAAACATGTTTTCTATATATAATTTAATTTAATTTAAGATCCTAGCTCCGCCCTGCATATATGCTTCTTCGGCATGACAACTTTAGCATAACACAAATTATGTTCTTACAAAAATCATTTGAAATTGTACGGACATCCATGATGCACACATTTGATCTACATAATCACTCTGTTTTAACTTAAAAAGGAAAACAAGAACACAAAAAAGAAAAGAAAGATTAATTATACAATAACTTTGATGGATCCCTAAATTTGATATAATGGAGTGTGTGGTTTTATTAGGTCTTGTTCGTGAATGTTTAATCTTTGTTTTCATACATATTGTAATTGTAACGTAAAATGTGTAACTTATCGAAAAAATAGACGAGTATTGTTCAATAACCATGGGAAAATGATGGATGATGCTAGCAACAAGTGAAAACAGAACTACGTTTTGAACTATTGCTAGCAACACCTAAACCATCCCATCCAAATCAGTTTTCGTGTTTTTAGCATATATAATTATATACATTGCAAATTTGATTAAGCAATATTCATGTCTTTAATAAACCTCAGCTCGTGTTTAAAACAGATTTGTCTTGTCAGTTGTCATGTAGTTTGATTATTTATGTTCATGTCAAGTGCATGCTAAAGCAAGCCATAAACCCAAATTTAGAAAAAGTGTTAACGAATAACATCATCAGATTTATATATATCTATGAAAACTAAAAAGTACTTGGTCATAATTAATCAAATTGACCAAAAATACCCCTATGATTTCAATCACATTAGAGCACACGGAGTGGTGATAGCCTAAACACAGTGTTCTGAGTGAGAATTTTGTGGATTGGTAACAGTGTTCTGGACAGTGTTCTAGAATTTTTTATTATTTGTTTTTTAATGTAAACAATTGTATAAACTAATATTTAAAAACAAATAAATTAAAAAAACCTCAAATACAATAGCTATTTATAAAACTAGTACATAACCCGCGCTATGCGGCGGTAACAAATAACAATGATGTCTCCGGCACTTTTCAAAAACAACTTTTCAAAACTTCCGCATCAACCTTCAAATTAGAGAGAGATAACAATGGTGTCTCCAAGCTTCGTTATAATTATGCTATGCGGTGATGATGGTAGGGAGAGAGATGAGAAAAAAAATTATTCTGCATGTGTGTGGGTTTGATTTTTGTATACCTATATACCGTGTGTATGCTGAGGAAATTCAAAAGCAAAAGGAAATTCAAAACGGATGGTTATGAAATTCAAAAGCAAAAGGAAAAAAAAAACATATGGGTCTCATTACAAAATTGAATGGAGAGAGAAGGGTTAATTATGTTAGGAAAGGGGGTGATGGGATGAGGGGTAGTTTAGGTATTAAAATTTTTAAGAAGTGTTGAATCTTAAATGTGGACATGCATTATAAGTAGTTATGGATATGTAACAAAAACAGTACTTAAATTAAAAGAGTTTTGACCCAATAAGAATATAACATAGCCGAATTTAATTTTATTAGTCCAAAATCTAATATTTAAAAGCTCATTCTGTTACCCAACTTTAAAGCCTACTTAAGTCTCAAACGGTCAAAAGGTCAAACCCAAATTAACCTATTCATCTTCTTCTTCGGCCAGCTAACACATTGCAGACACTCGCAAGAAAAAATAAAAAAGAAACCAGAAGAATAAGAAAACAAACCGATGGAACCAAAACAAAAACAAAAAAGAAAAAAAAAATCACAAAACGTTGCCGCAGCCACCGTCCGAAATCAGACGCCGGGACCAAAACGTCGTCGGGAAAGCCGTCGGGAACGCCGTCCCGGAGTGGTGGAACGCCGTCCGACGGCGTTCTCGGCCTTGAACGGCGACGACGAAGTTGCCACTCCGTGTGCTCTTAGTAATTTATGGGAAACTACCTATAACTTCAACCATAAAGCATTGATGTGAAAGTCATATGTACCATCACCATCCACTGAAAATGACAAAAGATATATGATGAATATACATATGATATAGTCCAACATTTGATGTAAACCTTAAAATCAAGAAATGGACATTTGGGTCCCAATTGTGATGTAACATTAAAAAACATGGCGTATGTTGGAAGGTGTCTCTATACTTGACCAGATTCATGCACATTTATCTTCTCTCTCCTTTCACCATATTATTGTCAAAACATAACATGTTATCTTTCACTCATATTGGGCACCTTTAAGTACATACACTATATATATACATGACACCATATGCTTGTCACATGTCATTTTCACACATAGATTAGTTTTCTTTTTCTTGACATGCATAATATTTGTAGCTTGTCACGGAGAAAGAATGGATGATTAAGATCGACTCTAATCACATGTAACGGACCGAAAATAATCGATAAACGCTTGTATTAAGCATGAGCTTATTAGCCTTACAGAGATTTCTTCAAGGAGGTCTTCATACAGAAAATTTGAATCTGCATTTACTTCCATCTTTAAGCTATGTATATTATAATATAATTCGAACCTAAATTATATGGAGGAGATTCTATAGTTTTTAGTTAGTAATGTTAGTTAATCAATCAACCACCATTCACAACCTTCTTGGGTTATCGACTTTGACTTTGAACGAATGAGAGTTTGTTGGCTTGGATCAAAACTCTTCTTAGTTCATCAGCAATACCCTGCAAGAGAACGGGTTTTTGAATGATTCCATTCATTCCACTCTGTATGCATCTTTCCCAAATATCTTCATCAGCACTAGCAGTTGAACCAATAATCAAAGGCCAACTTCGGCTTCTAAACTTTCGGATTCTTGATGACACTTCAAACCCATCTAAATCAGGCATGTGCAGGTCCAAAATCAAGATTTGGTAAGAGGTTACAGGTGGTGTGAGAGCTGTGAGACAGTCGAAACCTGAGGTCACAATCGTGACCACGCAGCCGAGTTTCTCAAGTAGTTTACGGATTACAGCCCGGTTTACATCATCTTCATCAGCTAAAAGAACTTGAAGGCCTCTAAAAATTGAGTTTGTTTGTGGGTGGTGATCTAGAGATTCATTGGTTTCAGATATCCCGATCATGATTGAAGACCTAAGCTGAAACTGAAGAACAAGTGACATGCTTTGATCGAACCCGAGTGGGTTCGGGACTACCCATATGTTTCCTTGCATCATCTGCGCAAGGACCAACATCAACTTCAAATCAAATAAGCCAATAAATTTTACAAACTTCGAAAATGTTGAATACGATGATTACAGGCGGACTAATGAGCGGGTTAAGTAATGGGTCAAAACAGGTACAGGTTAAACGTGAAACATGTTTTGACCATTTTATTAATAGTTAATTAATGTGTGAATTATGATTATAAAAATTGTGTTATTCATAAATCATCTATGTTTGAATAAAATGATTTACAAAGTTTTATGCATTGAGATAACCCGTTTGATCTGTTCCCTTTTTAGCCAAATTAATTACCCGTAGACACTTTCACCCGTTGGACAAAGCATAACCCGAGTCATCCCTCTCTATGTAAATGAGCTAAATTGACATCTACCACATCATATTAAAAACATCCACTAACAAACAATAACATAATGAAACTACAAAGATCATGCAACAACTTTCTTGATTAAAATGCAGAAATTTTATAAAAAACTAACCTGAACCAATTTTCTGCACATACTGAAGCTCAAACTTTCTTCTGCCACAACTCTACGGTTTCTCTGATCACTAGAAGACCGCTCTAACAAAGAAAAGGCGTCATTTATCCCAATTTCAAACTTCACAATAACATATTCATCATTCGAGTTTGATCTCCATGAACGCCATTGTTGATCACTCCTACCAAGGCTTCCACTCTCTCTTATAATCCTTAAAGTTAAACACCCACCACCATTACCCCAAGTCAAAAGATTTCCAACCATATGCAAAATTACCTGTAAAACCCGTCTCTCGTCTCCCATGACAATATCCGGTAAATACTTATCGACGTTGATGTCAAATTCATAACCTTTATGAACGCACAAACACTTTGCAAGACACGCTGCTTCTTTAATCATACTATGAAGCCGAAACGACCTCAGTTCTATTGGGAACTTTCCATTATCTTTAGAAGAGTCATCCATTACATCATTTATTAGCATTGAAAGAACATTGCTTGTTTTGACCATTGTGTCCACAATCACACGTTGTTGACCGTTTTGATTCTCATCTTGTAGAATAGAAAGCAAACCCATGATGGAATGCATAGGTTTTCTTAAACCCTTACTCATAACAGTTTGAAACGAGCTTCTAGCTTGACTTGCCCTCATTGCATCCTGTTTAGCTTGTTGTAAAGCTTGGTTTTGAGCCACTAATTTGTCTCTCATGAGTCTAGATTCTTCCAAAACCGCAGCATGCGAGAGAGCAACAGCTACTTGGTCAGCAACTACTTTGACTATTTCAAGCTCAGATATAGTCCAAGATCGAAAATTTCCACCAGGAAGAACCAAAACTAATATTGCATAACAAGCTTGAATCATCTCAGGGGTCCCACCCTTAAAATCAGCAACTCGAAGCATTGGCATACGGATTGCAGCCACGGCTCCTGGTTGACTAGACCCTCCACTACTAAGCACAACTAACCTTGATTCAGGTTCCAAAAGTTTCACTACTTCACTTCTTTTGATTTCTTGAACATCAGCATCGTTGATCGGTATAAAAATCTGATCAACGGTTGAAGTTTCACCCCCATTTAACTGATGGGTGAGATTCATTACCGTCTTAGCCTCGTCTGGCATCCATATCGCACAATTTTGTAAATCTAACGTTTCTGATAGCTTATCAAGAGTTGTGTAAAGTATCGTATGTCGATCAAGAGATTTTCGTATCTCTTGTGTGAGCATACGAACATGCCACCCTGCTTCTTTTTGTTTCTTGATCATTCCCATTTCTCTTCCAAGATCCCAAAACTTTTTCCTTAACATAAATTCTCTAACTTTAACTTTCAACAGCAACGGAATAAGAGAAAATAAAGTAATTGCGGTTGCAAAAGAGACTAAAGCCGTAAGAAACTTAAAAACAGTGAGGGCAAGCATTAGTTGAAAGGGATGAGCATCATAAGTCCAACCATTGAGCAAATGTGTCATTCCACAAAGCACAATGAAGAGAATGAATTGAACAAGTACCCATTTAAAAGGAACATTTGAACAACTAACAAAGTACAGTAGCTCAATCGGGATCGAAAAATAAGCAATTGCTATCAAAAAATCACTCACTCTTTGTGTTTCCATTATATTTCTGTACCCAAAGAAACCTTCAAGTTCACAATGACAACCCGAAAATCCATTATCGGATGCCGAAACACGAATCAACAACAAGCAAATAATCGCGAAATAACCTAATGTTTTCGCCATTAGTATTCGTCAAACTGATCCTTAAATCCACATATGAACAAGCTTCTCAATCCATTTGTTGCTCCATAATTTGATCGAATTAACGCAAATATCTCTCAACGTCAACAACTTTCTATAAAACAGATGAAAAAGAGGGGAAAAAAATTAGTAAAGCAGAACACAATTTAACAAAATTAACTTCAAAAACCAAAACCCATTTCAGATATTTACTAAAGTTTGTGAATTTCAACAGTTTCCCAATTCTAAACTGCTAGAATTTGATCCACAATTCTACACAGAAACTGATGAAAAGTTTAACAAAATTCAAGATTTCCAAATTCCAACCATTGAGTAAATTGCTTAAATTGTGTAAACCCCAGAAACAAGAATCAATAATGTAAGCAAAAATAAAGGTGTACCTTACAAGAATAAGAACATAAATCCTCAAATGCAACCAAAATTTCAGTTCTTCAGATCACAATTCCCAAAACACTTAGTAATCAGAAGAACCTTTGCATGATCCAATTAATAGAGAAAGAAAACCCAAGAATTTTACAAATTTTATTAATTTGTGTAGGGGTCTTTAAATATTATTTATAAAAAATTAAAATTAGAATTATAGAATTGTACAGATGCATGAACCTACCGGTTCAGCCCCCCAGTAAGTTTACTGGTACTTTGAATTGAAAACCCAATTAAAGTTTCTTTCTTTCTTCCGTAGGGGGGGAAAAGTAGGATCCAAGTGACGCGTTTATAAATAACTACTACTACTTTGGTTTTATATCGCACCTTGTTTTGGTCTCTTTGTCCTTTGAGCAGGGCTACTGATATTTCCACCCAATAATTTGATAAATCTACTATCCTTATGCAATAAAAGCTTGTACTGTACAAACCAGTATTACACATTTATGGTGGATTTATCAAAATCATGTTTGGATTTATCATCACCCTTTGAGTAGAGAAATGATATGAAAATATTTACACTATCATCACAAACTTTCTTAAATATTTCTAAATGGCTCATCCTTGAAATAACTTTACGTAAACTTGCGAGATGTTAACATTACAGATCATTTTCCCTTGTGATTGTTATTTTTCGTTTTATCAAGTGAACATGGACATGTTCTATGTGAATATTTTTACTTAAAGCCGGTGGAATCGTCAAAACAAATCGGCTTGTGATGAATCGGTCGTATTTGTACTTCGATCGTTTTTTAGTCAGATTTAATACTTCATCCATGATTTTTACAATCTATCTTATAACTTAAAAGAAAAACTATGAATTAGAGATGGCCCTTGGATTAATTAAAAGCTTGCTAATCTCACCATTTAAGATCTAAATGACATCATAAGTCATTACTTGGCAAGTATTAAATATATTAAATACTAATTAACTAATTAATTACCTAATTAATTTATTAATATTTAAGTAAGTATTAAACTATATCATTCATGCTAAAAATCTATCTTATATAACTTAAAAGAAAAACTATGAATTAGAGATGGCCCTTGGATTAATTAAAAGCTTGCTAATCTCACCATTGAAGATTTTAATGACATCATAAGTCATTACTTGGCAAGTATTAAATATATTAAATACTAATTAACTAATTAACTAAATAATTACCTAATTAATTTATTTAATATTTAAGTAAGTATTAAACTATATCATTCATGCTAAAAATATAACAGTCCGTTCAAAATTTGCAGACATGCAAGTTTATAATTAGAGATGGGCCTTTTGACTTTAATGGGCTAAGTCATACACACTTAATAAAATAAAGCCCAATATTTTGGTTTTGTTAATCGGTGAGATTAGGGCAGAATAGAAAAAGGCCCATCAGGAGTTCAGGACGATCAACTCCATACGCTGCTACCCATTCTTCATCCACGTGATTCTTCAACAAAAATGGCGATTACAAAACGATTGAAAGCAATTCGTATGGAACAGTGCTCATGTCTCTTGGACACCCTTTATTGAAGCATTCAAACAAGATTGAAAGCATTCGAGGTACGTTTTGTGTCTTTCAATTATAGTGTTTCAATGTTTCAATCTGTGATTATATGAATCAGATTATTAACGGTAATAACAGAAATAATCAAACACTAACTTTGGAAATAATTGAAAAATATATGTCTGTCATTTTATAAAAACAAAATCTTTGAATTAATTGATTCATACGCGTATTTGATTATATAACTTTGGAATGTTTTGAATTCTCCAAATTCCAGCTAGCAATATATTGTTAGGTGAAATAATGATCAAATTATTTCCGAATTTACAGAGATTTTCCCACTCATATCCTCAACCTTTGAAATCAATTACTGGAATGCGATGTAGTATAAATACCAGCTATTTCATTCACCAATAATCACCTATGTTCAACCGTAAATACTTTGTGCAAATATTTATTTATGTTATTCTTTACTGCGTTATGGCAAATGAACATGTTTATACTCCTTTGTGCGATTTGAATGTTGACAGAGATGACTGGGTTATATGTGTTAAAGTGCATCATGTTTGGCATCAAACCTACGTTGTCATATCTCAGGCTGATGACTTGCGGGAAAAAACAATGCAACAGATCCATGCATTACTTATGACTACACAATCTGCACATGCCATCATTGCAATGCATAACTACTTCTCTTGATTATGTGCGCTTAGCACACTTTGGGTTGCTCGCCACCAGAATTAGTTCTTCCAGATGTTCTGGCATATATATTTTATATTACCTACTAAAGTTTAAATGGCACTTTTCAATCCCGAGATAGAATTTTGCAGTACACATCACAATATTTTTTTTCTATCTGTCTTCATTTAAATTTTAATTAAAATATATTTTTTTGTTACAAGCCGCGAATCCCGCGGGTCTTAATCTGGTAGCTTAATGAAACATAATGTGTCAGCTTTTAATGTGGCATGCTTACTTAACAAATCAAAAGTCCTTTATACAAGTTGTGAAAGTATTTTGGTAAGCATAAGGAGAAATACTAGTTTGACAAAAACTTATAAGTTCAATAAAAAGAAGAAAAGTAAAATATTAAAGATAAATCGACGAACTTGAAAAACTAAATGAGCCACAAATGTAGTTTACTCTAGTAAAATCTATAGAAATATTGTATCGAAGAGGTTTAACAATTTTAAGTGGCCTTTAACACGGGTCCTGTGTCACGTGTTAAGTCTTGCTGCTTTCCAAATAAGACGTCATAGTCACCATATTTTATTTGCCTCTGTCTTTGTTCATTTCGTCATGGGCGAAGACGAGGATGTGTGGGTGTAACATCCCCAAATCGGGCCTAGAAGAAAAAGGTATTTTCTTTAAATTATTTATGCGATTTAAAATTTTACCGTGTTCGATTTTAAATTTAATAGGTAAATGAGCCTCAGGAAATATTGTGACTATTGAAATGTTAGCTGTTTTAGATAATTTTAGATGACGGTAAAATAAAATAATTTTCTCGTGTTTGAAATTTAGGTTCCAGACAATAAGTTTAGAAGGGGTATAATTTAAGATTTCATGCAGTTGTGTTAAATGAAATGGTCGATCCCTTTTGTTCTCACTTCTACCATTTTGCCTAAATCTCTCAAGAACACACACATTTCACATACAAATCATATTGGAACTGATTTCTTCAAGTGAAGACTGTGATTTTGAGTTTTTATCTTGCTCTTCATCTTCTTCATATCATCATCATCAAAGATTTGTAAGTGTATAATGCTCATCTTCATTCATAAGCTTGAAATGTTGAATTAGGTCAAATTAATGATGGAATGGAGTAAGTTATACTTGAAAATGTTTTGTGTAGTGATTATAAACTGAATTCTTGATTAATTAGGTTAAATTTCTTGTATTTCATACTCTATTTGAATGAATGTGGGTTTGGTTGAAATTTGGGTAAAATGATGATGCATGTATGGATTTTTATGTTAGATGTTATTGTTTATTGTTACATTATGTTCATAGATGATATTGTGGTCAAATATGGGTAAAAGTTTGAGTACATAACTGAACTTGATCGATTTTGAATTTGTAGTTCGTAGTTGTAAGTTGCAGGTCTATTTGGAGCTGAAACGCTTTGAAACGCGATCCCACAACTTGACCTGGATCGCGTTCATTAGTTCTAAACTGGATCCTTCGTGTTTTGGTCATGTAAACGCGATCCTGACCCTTAACCCGGATCGCGTTCCTCTGTGGTTTTCGGTAACAGAAAATTTTGTGAAGGGGAACGCGATCCCGAACCCCTGACCCGGATCGCGTTGCTCAGTGTTATTTGGTAACCGAAAGTTTTCTTCTTGGGAACGCGATCCCACTACCTTTAGCTGGATCGCGTTTGTCTTTGTTATTTTGACGAATTTGATGTTTTGTGAAATTGTTAGAATTCAATACTTATATCATTTATCCATTGATATTTCTTGATTATTGATGTAAGTATTTAAATATAGATATAATTTGAATTTTGAGGCAAGTTATTAACTTGTGTTTTTATTGTGTTTACAGAGACACCGAAGACTCAATAAAATAAGACTTTTGAGTTAGAGACTGAAACTGACAGGTGAGTGGACTGGTTCTCACAATTTAATCTTGGTGTTAACAGTTAGTTGCATCAATTTTAAGTTGCTTGTATTGACTGATTTATCATTACGATAATGATAGGATTGTTGATTAAACTTGTGGTTTGATAGATTGATTGTTTGCTAGGGAATAATTCCATGATAGGTTGGAATGATAGAGGTCAATTTTGGGTTTAGTTGCTATAGGTTAATCCTTATGGGTCGGATGAACATTCGTTGTGAATTAATCCATATTGGTTAAAGATAGCAATAAACTATCGGTAAAAATCTCTGTATTGGCCTGCAGTTGATTATTAAGTGTTCTTGGAGTGCCACCGCGGACTGAGGGTATCTCAAGAACCACCGATCCTCTGTTTGATTGTTTATTTAGATGATTGTTGTGAATTGATTGTTATACTAAGTTAGATTGTTAGATTTAGTTCATTCACTTAGCTTTGTGCTAATTCCCCACCTACTCTTGCAGGTTAACTTTTGGGATATGATTTAGGCAATGGTGTTGTTTTGAAGAAATGTTTGACAATGGGAACTCTGATCGTTTTGGATAAATCATGTTTTGTTAACATAACACCCAGTTATTGTATTAGCGTTGTAATTATACTTAATACTTATAAACTTGTAATGTTTTGGTATGACTAAATGTCGTATATATAATGTCATATCTATATTGGTATGAATGGGATTTACGCTTCCGAAATAAAAAAAAAAAAAAAAAAAAATGTCTTAAATCGTGGGGTGTTATAAGTTGGTATCAGAGCGTAAGTTTAGGTGAATTGAATATTTAAAGTGTTCAATCCTAAACTTAGTCATGTTAGTCAAACATTTCTTGTGGTGGGGATTAGTTATGATAGTTGATTTGGTTAGTTGCTAGTACTAACAATTAACGAATGTTGAGATGTGATGTGATGACAGGTATAGCGGATAATGAGCCACCTTCCCATACTCTCAATGATACTACGCGGACAGATGCACCACCAGAGAACCCGGGTCATAATGGTACATCTAATTTAGCCGGTGGAGAAACTGAAACTGATCAGGAGTATATTATGAGATTGGAGAATAGAGTGTTGGAACTTCAGAGGGAACGAGCTGGATCTTCTCAACATCCAGTTTCTACTCGTCCTCACATTGTGACTAATGTACCACCTATTGTATCTTCTACACGGATTCCGGTATCTAATCCTTTTATTTCACAACAGCAGCAACAGGGTTATACATATCAGGCCTCGGGTCCTTTTCCTTCGTCTGGTTATACTAATTATCAAATACCTATTCCACCTTTTCAACAGTTGAAGAAAGGTTGTTCTCTTAAAACCTTTATGTCTTGCAATCCTTCAACTTATTCTGGAAGTACCGATCCTACGGTCACTCTTGACTGGCTTCGTGATGTAGAGAGAAAACTAAATGTATGTCATTGTGAGGAGGAGGATAAGGTACCTTATGCTGTTCAGTTATTAAAGGGTCAAGCCATGTCATGGTGGGATTCAATTACTGCACCATTATCTCCACAACAGTTGAATGATATAAGATGGTCAGATTTTCATGCTGAGATTTGCAAGCAATTTTGCTCGGAGTATAATCTTTCACGGATTAGACAAGAGTTTCTTGACTTACAAAAGACTGATCAAATGACGATTGATGAATTAATTAAACAGTTTTCAGATAAATTGCGGTTTGTGCAACAGTGGGTTCCAACTGACCGGACCAAAATTGATCACTTTGTGAAAACATTACCTCCTGATTACCGTACCACAGTGAGACTAGCAGGTTCACTTCCTCAAGCTTATGATTTAGCTCGTTCGGTTGATGGGGATATTATGGCTAAAAGAGTGTTGAATAAAGAAAGGTATTCACAGAAAAACAAAGGAGATTCTTCGAGTAAACAGAAAGGACAAGGTAGTCAACAAAACAGGAGATCGAATTCTGGTATTCCAATGGATAGTAACTATTGTAATAGATGTCGAGCTAGACATAATGGTCCTTGTACTCCCCAGACATCTAGATGTGTTAAGTGTGGAATTTTTGGTCACGCTGCAAAGGATTGTACCTACCCAAATAGCGTGTGTTGGAATTGCCATAAAGAAGGGCATCGTGCAGGGGATTGTCTTGAGGCGAAGAGACAGAGTATGGGTACGGGTAAAGGTTCGCCATCATCTGGTCAAAAGAGGAAAAATCCACCAGTAGCTGCTAGCCGAGCTTTCCGAATGACAGTTGATGATGCTGTCGCCACTGAAGATGTCATCACTGGTACATTTCTCATAAATTCTATACCAGCTCGTGTATTGTTTGATTCTGGTGCCAATTGTTCGTTTATATCTGTGAACTTTTGTGATAGACTGAAATTGATCCCCTCTTTGATTGTTAAACCTTTAGAAGTTGAAATTGCTGACGGTAAATTAGTTCCTGTTACCACATCGGTAGCTGGAGCTAGTATACTTATTGAGGGTCATAATTTCTTAGTCTCCTTTTTGTTAATGCCAATTCCTAGTTTCGATGTAGTTATTGGTATGGATTGGTTAAGTTTGAATAAGGCCAACATTGATTGTCATAAAAAGATTATAAGAATTCCGATTTCTGATGGGTCATACGTCATGGCTCGAGGAGAACGAGTAAAGGGTAGTCTACCATTGATTTCCTTGTTGAAAGCTAGGAAATCTCTATCTAAGGGATGTGATTCTTATTTGGCATATGTGATAGATAGCAAGTTAGAAAAGAAATCTTTGACAAGTTATCCGGTGGTTTCTGAATACCCGGAAGTTTTTCCGGATGAATTGCCTGGTTTACCCCCTGTAAGAGATGTAGAATTTCAGATTGATTTGATTCCTGGTTCGACTCCTGTAGCTAAGTCTCCTTATAGATTAGCTCCTTCTGAAATCCGTGAGATGATGGGTCAAATTCAGGAACTGTTAGATAAAGGGTTTATTCGACCGAGTTCTTCCCCGTGGGGTGCTCCGGTATTGTTTGTTAAGAAAAAGGATGGTACTCTTCGAATGTGTATTGATTATAGAGAGCTCAATAAAAGAACCGTGAAAAACAAATATCCATTGCCCAGAATTGATGAGTTATTTGATCAGTTACAGGGATCATCCTATTTTTCTAAGATCGATTTGAGATCCGGTTATCATCAGGTACGAGTTCGTGAGGAAGATGTTCCTAAGACTGCTTTTCGTACCCGGTATGGTCATTACGAGTTCTTAGTTATGCCTTTTGGATTGACTAATGCTCCTGCTATTTTTATGGACTTAATGAATCGTGTATGTCGACCTTTTCTAGACAAGTTTGTGATTGTATTTATTGACGATATCTTGATTTATTCTAAGTCTGAGGCTGAACATGAACATCATTTAAGATTGATTCTTGAGATTTTGAAAAGAGAGCATCTTTTTGCTAAATTTTCCAAATGTGAATTTTGGCTCCGAGAGGTACAGTTTCTCGGGCATATTATTTGTAAGGATGGTGTCAAAGTAGATCCTTCCAAGGTGGACGCTGTTATGAATTGGAATGCTCCTAAATCACCTTCTGAGATCAAAAGTTTCCTTGGTTTAGCGGGTTATTATCGAAAATTTATCAAGGATTTCTCCAAAATTGCTGGCCCGTTAACCAAGCTAACTAGAAAGGATATTAAATTTCAGTGGGGTGATCAACAAGAAACATCTTTTCAGACTCTTAAACAGTTGTTATGTCAGGCGCCAGTGTTAGCACTACCTGATGGTTCCGAGGGTTTTGTGGTTTATTGCGATGCTTCTCATGCTGGTTTGGGTGCTGTCTTAATGCAACATGATCGTGTTATTGCTTACGCTTCTCGTCAGCTTAAAACTCATGAAAGAAATTACCCCACACACGATTTAGAGCTTGCAGCTGTGGTATTTGCGTTGAAAATCTGGAGACACTATTTGTACGGAACTAAATGTGTCGTATGCACGGATCATAAAAGCCTCCAGTACATGTTTTCTCAGAAAGAACTCAATATGAGACAGCGCCGATGGTTGGAGTTGATTAAGGATTATGACTGTGAAATCCGATATCATCCGGGTAAAGCTAATGTGGTTGCCGATGCTTTAAGCCGAAATGTACCTTCCGACCGAATTTATTTTATGCGTTTGGAAATATCTTCTGATTTGATTTCCCAGTTAAAAGCTGCACAGTTAGAGGCATTGTTGGATCAAAATTTAAAATCTGAGATTTTGTTGAAACGGAAAGATTTATTGATTGATGATTCTCGAGGATTGAAAACCTTCCAGTCTCGGGTTTGGGTCCCATTGATTGGGGGACTTCGGGATTTGATATTGTCGGAAGCACACAAATCGAGGTTATCTGTTCATCCAGGGAGTACGAAAATGTACAATGATTTGAAACCATTGTATTGGTGGCCAACTATGAAAACCGATGTTGCTCGAATGGTGGAGACTTGTCATATATGTTCTTTAGGTTAAAGCAGAACATCAGAAGCCCTATGGTTCATTGAAACAGTTAGATATTCCGGAATGGAAATGGGAGCACATTACTATGGATTTCGTTACCAAGTTTCCCCGCACTCAGAAAGGTAATGATATGATATGGGTGATAGTTGATAGATTAACCAAGAGTGCACATTTTCTAGCCACCAGTGAGACGGCATCGTTGACTCGACTTGCTCAATTGTACATTCATGAGATTGTTGTTAGATATGGTATTCCTTTATCCATTGTTTCCGATAGAGATTCCAGGTTTGTTTCCGGTTTTTGGCAGAGTTTGCAACGTGAATTAGGTACCAGAGTTAATCTTAGCACAGCGTATCATCCTCAGACAGACGGGCAGTCAGAGCGTACTATTCAGACACTAGAGGATATGTTGAGAGCTTGTGTACTTGAGTATGGCGGTTCTTGGGATTCACACTTACCATTGATAGAGTTTGCTTATAACAATTCTTATCATTCTAGCATTGGTATGCCGCCGTATGAGATGTTGTATGGGCGCCGTTGTCGAACACCTACATGTTGGTTAGAAGCGGGAGAAAAATAGTTTGCGGGTCCCGATATAGTTCAGATTACAGCCGACAAAGTTAAGATTGCTCGTGAGAAACTGAAAGCGGCTCGTGATAGACAGAAACAGTATGCTGACCCACGTAGGCGACCTGTTGTTTTTGTTGAAGGTGAACTTGTATATTTAAAGGTTTCTCCGTGGAAGGGTGTTATTAGATTCGGTAAACGGGGTAAGTTAGCTCCCCGATATATTGGCCCATTTAGAATCCGTCATGTGATTAATGAACAATCGGTTTCTTTAGATCTTCCGCCTGAATTAGCTGGTATTCACGATACATTTAATGTTTGCTATTTAAGAAAGTGCAATGTGGAGGATCAATCCCAAATCCTTCCTTTGCAAGATCTTCGGGTTGACTCAAGTAAGAAATTGGTAGAAGAACCTGTCGA
Organism: Helichrysum umbraculigerum; assembly: GCA_949592205.1. NCBI lineage: Eukaryota > Viridiplantae > Streptophyta > Magnoliopsida > Asterales > Asteraceae > Helichrysum > Helichrysum umbraculigerum. The sequence goes on along the minus strand of CATIUR010000003.1, from coordinate 106,180,521 downwards.
GCTTTTAGATAGGAAAGTGACCAAATTACGTAGAAAAGAAATTCCTATGGTTTTGGTTAAGTGGAAACATAGTTTGGGTGCGGATCTCACTTGGGAAACGGAGGAGAGTATGCGGGTTAGATATCCTAATTTATTTGTGTTTAGTTAGATTTCAGGACGAAATCTTTCTAAGGAGGGGTGATTTGTAACATCCCCAAATCGGGCCTAGAAGAAAAATGTATTTTCTTTAAATTATTTATGCGATTTAAAATTTTACCGTGTTCGATTTTAAATTTAATAGGTAAATGAGCCTCAGGAAATATTGTGACTATTGAAATGTTAGCTGTTTTAGATAATTTTAGATGACGGTAAAATAAAATAATTTTCTCGTGTTTGAAATTTAGGTTCCAGACAATAAGTTTAGAAGGGGTATAATTTAAGATTTCATGCAGTTGTGTTAAATGAAATGGTCGATCCCTTTTGTTCTCACTTCTACCATTTTGCCTAAATCTCTCAAGAACACACACATTTCACATACAAATCATATTGGAACTGATTTCTTCAAGTGAAGACTGTGATTTTGAGTTTTTATCTTGCTCTTCATCTTCTTCATATCATCATCATCAAAGATTTGTAAGTGTATAATGCTCATCTTCATTCATAAGCTTGAAATGTTGAATTAGGTCAAATTAATGATGGAATGGAGTAAGTTATACTTGAAAATGTTTTGTGTAGTGATTATAAACTGAATTCTTGATTAATTAGGTTAAATTTCTTGTATTTCATACTCTATTTGAATGAATGTGGGTTTGGTTGAAATTTGGGTAAAATGATGATGCATGTATGGATTTTTATGTTAGATGTTATTGTTTATTGTTACATTATGTTCATAGATGATATTGTGGTCAAATATGGGTAAAAGTTTGAGTACATAACTGAACTTGATCGATTTTGAATTTGTAGTTCGTAGTTGTAAGTTGCAGGTCTATTTGGAGCTGAAACGCTTTGAAACGCGATCCCACAACTTGACCTGGATCGCGTTCATTAGTTCTAAACTGGATCCTTCGTGTTTTGGTCATGTAAACGCGATCCTGACCCTTAACCCGGATCGCGTTCCTCTGTGGTTTTCGGTAACAGAAAATTTTGTGAAGGGGAACGCGATCCCGAACCCCTGACCCGGATCGCGTTGCTCAGTGTTATTTGGTAACCGAAAGTTTTCTTCTTGGGAACGCGATCCCACTACCTTTAGCTGGATCGCGTTTGTCTTTGTTATTTTGACGAATTTGATGTTTTGTGAAATTGTTAGAATTCAATACTTATATCATTTATCCATTGATATTTCTTGATTATTGATGTAAGTATTTAAATATAGATATAATTTGAATTTTGAGGCAAGTTATTAACTTGTGTTTTTATTGTGTTTACAGAGACACCGAAGACTCAATAAAATAAGACTTTTGAGTTAGAGACTGAAACTGACAGGTGAGTGGACTGGTTCTCACAATTTAATCTTGGTGTTAACAGTTAGTTGCATCAATTTTAAGTTGCTTGTATTGACTGATTTATCATTACGATAATGATAGGATTGTTGATTAAACTTGTGGTTTGATAGATTGATTGTTTGCTAGGGAATAATTCCATGATAGGTTGGAATGATAGAGGTCAATTTTGGGTTTAGTTGCTATAGGTTAATCCTTATGGGTCGGATGAACATTCGTTGTGAATTAATCCATATTGGTTAAAGATAGCAATAAACTATCGGTAAAAATCTCTGTATTGGCCTGCAGTTGATTATTAAGTGTTCTTGGAGTGCCACCGCGGACTGAGGGTATCTCAAGAACCACCGATCCTCTGTTTGATTGTTTATTTAGATGATTGTTGTGAATTGATTGTTATACTAAGTTAGATTGTTAGATTTAGTTCATTCACTTAGCTTTGTGCTAATTCCCCACCTACTCTTGCAGGTTAACTTTTGGGATATGATTTAGGCAATGGTGTTGTTTTGAAGAAATGTTTGACAATGGGAACTCTGATCGTTTTGGATAAATCATGTTTTGTTAACATAACACCCAGTTATTGTATTAGCGTTGTAATTATACTTAATACTTATAAACTTGTAATGTTTTGGTATGACTAAATGTCGTATATATAATGTCATATCTATATTGGTATGAATGGGATTTACGCTTCCGAAATAAAAAAAAAAAAAAAAAATGTCTTAAATCGTGGGGTGTTATAGTGGGGTCCGGAGTTTTTTTTTTTTTTTGAACATATAATAAATGTATTATCAGTAAATGTGAGATTCAAAAAAATCTGCCTTTTAGATTTTTATAAAAATTTGTTGACGGGAAACTAATATAACAATTCATGTTCAAGCGTAAAAACACTTGAGTACAATGATGATGATGGTTTATGAGGAATTAAACTTATCACACTCCGATTAACGTGCAAACCCAACTTCGAGACTTAGTCAATCGAGGGTGGTGATGGAGCTTAATTTTTTTTAGAGGAATTATGGTTAAATTGCTCTGAAGATTTATGAGGTGTTTGTTTGAAATAGAAATCAAACACTAATATTTATAGCCAAATCTTAGCTTCTAGAATGTTCTAGAAGCATGGGTGTTGGGATTATGAGCATGGGGAACATCCTCTTTTCCTTAGCTGACGTGGACCAATAGAATGACCCGACCAGGTGTCACACCCCGCCAAACGGTAATTACAATTACATAGAGTGGTTTGCGGAAGCTTAGGGACGTGGCGGGGCTGCGAGCAGTGATAACAACCAACAGTTACATACATACTCAGAGCATATGATTATCGCAAAACGAATATAGATTAAGATGCCATTAGTTAAAGTTTTACAAAAGGTTACCACTTGAAAAGTGGTATCAGTAATAGTAGTAGTTGAAATCAGTATTTCATAAAATACATAATATCAAAAGTAGATTTCATAGGTATGACTGCAATAATTGCAGTTATACAGAGGAAATCCAAGTGTCCCAAAAGTAGTGGCATCCTAACAAGTCCAGGGTAGTCCGTCCTGATAATGCATGCAGATCTTACTTACGCTGCTAATTCCCTGAAAAACATAGAGTAAAACGTCAACAAAATTGTTGAGTGAATTCACAAGTTTGTTCGTTATGTAGGAAACACAAGTTAAACATTTAAGAATAACATTTCCAATAAGTGTTGTTTATCAAGTAGGAAACACAAGTTATTAACGAATAACATTTCCCAAATCAGTTGTAGTTGTAGTAGGAAACACAAGTTATTAACAAATAACATTTTCCAAATCAGTTATCAGCAGGAAACACAAGTTAACCTAAATAAGGATTAACATTTCCAAATCAGTGTACGTAGGAAATCACTTCCTAAACAATAGTTTTGTGGGAATATTTAGACGGTGATCCCTCGAAAGGTGAGCTAAACCTGTCGAGTAAGGTAACCCGATCTAACCCTATAACCAAACCACAACCCTAATCTGTTGTTGTTTGCCATGCTGGACAATTAAGTATACGCTCCCAAATCCGTAGGAGGGTCGTCACGGCGATAGTACTATCCGTATACTCAGTGGCTAGAGTCACCTAGCTAATGGTTATAGTCTGTAGCCATAAGGTCTTTTATGCACTACATCGTTCAGCCTAGATCCGTACCAAGATTCGTTGCCTAAATTCCCAAAATAGTTATGAAAAACATTTCATAAAACATAGTTCAAATAGTTGTGTGAAATATCCTTTCACAAACAGTTCAAGTATGAAGTACCCCTTCATAAAACACAGTTCAAATAGTTGTGTGAAATACCCTTTCACAAACAGTTCAAGTATGAAGTACCCCTTCATAAACAGTTCAAGCAAATACATACAGTATTTAAAGCAGTTGTCGCATGTGATTATACATACGATTTCTATGTTTTCCACCCCGAGTTTTAAAACATTAAAACATTGAAAAGGGGTTTGTGAACTCACTGTAGGTGCTCGGATGTGAATGCTAGCGAGATAAGATAGCGTAGCCCAAACGTAGTCAACCTATACACAATAATGTATTAACTATAAGTACTTTATTTACTTACGTTAATAATTTGTTTGTTTAAAGAAATTATCGATTTCTTAAGTTTGTGTATGTCGTTGATGATTGTTGTTTGAAAATAAATAATATTTTCCCAAGTTATGTTTGTTTGTCGAATCGTCCAAAATGTGTAAGCATATATACATATATACTTATATAGTTGCATATATATATTCTCGCATATATATATTATTGTTCGTACGCATTAAATAAGTCCAATGTCCGTAATCATAGTTTGTCTCGTTTTATAGTGTCATTCAACAATTTATCATGTCTCGTATATGTCTTGTACAATTGTAGTCGTTAACAGAATTGCTTTGTGTTTTAAGTTAAAAGTCAAGTTGTTGACCAGACACGGGAATCCGCCGGATTTAAAAGAATCCGCCGGATTTAAGTCAAAAATCGGAATACGCCGGATTCGAGTGAATCCGCCGTATTCAATCAAGTTCGGGGGAATCCGCCGGATTGAATCGAATACGCCGGATTCGTGTGTGTTCATCAGATAGTTCGTGTGAAGCTTTGGAATACGCCGGATTCATTTGAATCCGCCGTATTCACCCGTGTCTTTTACTCGTTCATCGTTTTAGCCGAAGGTTTGTGTGCGGTCAGAGGTGGGAATACGCCGTATTCGAAGGAATACGCCGTATTCGACTGGTTTAATAATGGGAATCCGCCGTATTCCCGTGAATACGCCGGATTCATCTGAGCTTCGGTTGGGAATCCGCCGGATTCGCTTGAATCCACCGGATTCAAAGGTTTTGCAGGTTCTGTTCGTGCAGAGTGTATATGAACTCGAATGTTTTGGGTTTCAAATCATTTGTACATCAAACCCAAACGTTTATACTATCAATATATAGCATTTTAACAACTTATTACATCATTATAACATGTTTTCATGTATCGATTTTGCATTTGAAGTTTTGGGTTTTAAAACCATTTTCAAGAACAAATCATCAATCTTCAAGTTTGTGTGTTACATGCTTTGATTATGTTATGTTATCACCATATATATACGAAATTTAAGTAAAGAAACAAAGATTGAAAGTTTTCTTACAAAAATGAAAATGATGAAGATGATGATGATGATGATGGTGATCTTGGTGTTTTACTACTACTGCTGCTGCCTTTGTGATGTTGCCTCTGATGTTGTTAATTTGTTTGTGAATGAGAGAAAGAAAAATGGAAATTGATTGGGTGTGGGTGAAAGTGTCGAAGATCACAGAGAGGGAGGGAGTATGGTTTTAAAAACCATCTGTCTCCTGCATTATTGTAGGTTGGTGGGATTTTAGTCCCACCAATCTCGAGTACGGGTATAATTATAGCAATATAAAATTTATCATTTTATATTTTTATTTTGTAGATGCTCTCCTGGTTCGTAATATATTTTCAGAATAATGAGGTTTTCATTATTTTTGGTAGTTGTACATTTTTGTACATTTTACTGCGCGTATTCAATTGAGCGCCAATTTTCAGTAAATTTAGGATTTCATATTTTGAAGTAATGTTCTAACTTCTTCCAAACGAACGAGAAAATTTGTATTTTTATGATTCGACGTCGTATGCGCGTTTTAGAATTGTTTCTGTTCGTGTTATAATACGTTTTATGTTAAACGTATATTGAAACACTTTATCTATACGTTATAGATATATAAACACTCGTAATTAATAATCGAATTATTAATTATATATTTTGTCACCGACTTTCGTTATTTATTTTGTCGCATTCATTCGGACGCGTATTCGGTAACTTTTCAGCTAAAAATCGCGTAATTTTATAAATTACAATTTATGTAATACTTCATGTATTATTGTTTTGGGCTCGCTAGACTCACATCACATCAAAAGTTTATGTTAACACAATCGTAGGGAATTAGCGTAAGAAATGCATGTAATTAAGTATAATTATATACCTAATTTGGAGGAGTGTCACATTCTCCCCCCGTTAGTGAAATCTCGTCCCGAGATTTAAGTCGAGCCGTGAGTCTCGGTCACGCTCTCAAATAGGTTAGGGTATTTCTTTCGCATTTCATCCTCTCGTTCCCAGGTAAACTCTGGGCCATGTTTCGAGTTCCAACGAACTTTAACCAGTTTGATTCGTTTGTGTCGAAGTTTCTGAGTTTTAGAATCCATAACTTCAACAGGTTCCTCCACAAAGTTAAGTTTTGAGTCAATGAAGACTTCGTCAGGAGGAAGGATAAGTGTTTCGTCAGAAAGACACTTTTTGAGGTTGCTAACGTGGAAAGTATCGTGTATGCTACTAAGCTCTTGTGGTAGTTTGAGCTTATAAGCGACAGGACCAACCCTAGCAAGGATTTCAAACGGTCCGATGTATCGTGGGTTCAGCTTTCCTCGTTTTCCAAATCGTGCTACTCCTTTCCAGGGAGATACTTTGAGTAGGACCTTGTCTCCTACTTGAAACTCAAGAGGTTTACGGCGGTTATCAGCGTAACTCTTTTGTCGATCTCGTGCCGCTTTCAGTAGGCTCAATACTTGAGTTATTTTGTCAGTGGTTTCCTGGACAAGTTCGGGTCCAGATAGTTGTCTGTCGTCTAACTCTGCCCAACAGAGTGGTGATCGGCACTTACGTCCATACAACGCCTCAAATGGTGCCATCTGTATACTCGTGTGATAACTATTGTTATAAGAGAATTCGGCTAGAGGTAGGTGTGTATCCCAGTTACCGCCAAAGTCTATCACGCATGCTCGCAACAAGTCTTTGAGCGTCTGTATTGTTCGTTCACTTTGGCCGTCAGTCTGCGGGTGATAGGCAGTACTCATATCAAGTCGAGTACCCATTGCCTGTTGTAATGTTTGCCAAAAGCGAGAAGTGAATCGTGCATCTCTATCAGAGATGATAGATAGTGGCACTCCATGCCGAGAAACAATCTCTTTAATATAGATTTTTGCTAGTTTCTCCATTCCATCCGTTTCTTTAATAGCAAGAAAGTGGGCTGATTTCGTCAATCGATCGACAATCACCCATATGGCATTTGCTCCAGACGCCGTTCTAGGTAACTTCGTAATGAAGTCCATTGTTATTTGCTCCCATTTCCACTTGGGCAGTTCAGGTTGTTGCAAAAGTCCAGACGGCTTTTGGTATTCCACCTTTACCTTCGAGCAAGTTAAGCATTTGCTCACGTAGGTGGCTATGTCACGTTTCATTCCAGGCCACCAGTAGAAGCCCTTCAAGTCATGGTACATCTTGTCTGCACCAGGATGTATTGAGTAATTGGACTTATGTGCCTCGTCCAAAATCAGCTTGCGTAACTCATCTACGCATGGTACCCAAATTCGATTCATAAAGTACAACACTTCGTTGTCCTTTTTCTCTAGTTGTTTTTCCATCCCTTTCAAGGATTCATCCTTAAGGCGTTCGGAGTTGAAAGCAAGTTCTTGTGCTTCGCGAATTTGAGTAATGAGATTCGAGTGGATTGTCAATCCCAAGGCTCGAACTCTTCGAGGTTTGATTCGTTCCTTACGACTCAGGGCATCTGCTACTACGTTAGCTTTACCCGGGTGATACTTTATTTCACAGTCGTAATCGTTAAGTAATTCGACCCAACGTCGTTGTCTCATGTTAAGTTCTTTTTGGTCGAATATATGTTGTAGGCTCTTATGATCAGTGAAGATCGTACACTTTGTACCGTATAGGTAGTGTCTCCAGATCTTCAGTGCAAAAACAACGGCTCCCAATTCCAAATCATGAGTCATATAGTTTTTCTCATGCACTTTTAGTTGTCGTGATGCATAAGCAATGACCTTTTCATTTTGCATCAGTACGCAACCTAATCCCTGATGCGAAGCATCACAGTAAACAACAAAGTTGTCTACTCCTTCAGGTAGGGATAGTATGGGTGCGCTGCTCAGTTTCTGTTTCAATATTTGAAATGCATTCTCTTGCTTCTCATTCCACTCAAATTTCTTGTCCTTTTGAGTTAATGTGGTAAGTGGTTGGGCTATCTTTGAAAAGTTTGCGATGAATCGCCTGTAATAGCCAGCTAGACCAAGAAATTGTCGTACTTCAGTTGGGGTTTTCGGTGCTTCCCAGTTGTTGATTGCCTTAATTTTGGATGGGTCTGCGTGAATTCCCTTGTCATTTATCACATGACCAAGGAATTGGACCTCTCGTATCCAAAATTCGCATTTAGAGAACTTTGCATAAAGCTTCTCTTTTTGTAGTAGTTCGAGAACAAGCTTCAGATGTTGCTCGTGATCCTCTTTCGATCGTGAGTATACCAAGATGTCGTCAATAAACACAATGACGAATTTATCCAAATAGGGTTTGCACACTCTGTTCATCAAATCCATGAATACTGCTGGTGCGTTGGTCAGCCCAAAAGGCATGACTAGAAACTCGTAGTGACCGTAACGAGTCCTAAAAGCAGTTTTCGGTACATCCTCTTCTCGTACCTTAAGTTGATGGTAACCAGATCGTAGGTCAATCTTTGAATAATAACTCGACCCTTGCAATTGATCAAACAGATCGTCAATGCGTGGTAACGGGTATCTGTTCTTGATAGTTACCTTGTTCAGTTCTCGATAATCGATGCACATCCGCATAGATCCATCCTTTTTCTTAACAAACAAAACCGGAGCTCCCCAAGGGGAAAAGCTCGGTCGAATGAATCCCAAGTCTAGAAGTTCTTGCAATTGTGTAGATAACTCCTGCATTTCCGAGGGAGCTAGACGATAAGGTGCTCGTGCGATAGGTGCGGCTCCTGGCACCAGGTCAATGTGAAACTCAATTCGTCGTGGGGGTGGCAATCCCGGCAACTCATCAGGAAATACTCCTGGATAGTCGCGTACAATGGGCACATCGTCTATACGTCGCTCCTCAGTTTTCTTTTCTACAATGTGTGCCAAAAATGCTTGGTACCCCTTTCGGAGATACTTACTGGCCTTCAAGCACGAAATCATTTTTGTGTTACTTTTTCGTTTCTCACCTTGAACCACAAGTGTTTCTCCTGTTGACAGTGGTAATCGTACCAGTTTCTCATGACATATGATCTCAGCGCGGTTCTTAGATAACCAATCCATACCGACTACAATGTCAAAACTCCCCAACTTAACCGGTAGTAAGTCTATTTCGAAGAGATGACCTTCTAACTCCAAGGTACATCCCGGTACTATTTCTCCTGATTCGATTAACTCACCATCGGCTAATTCTATGGTATACTTGTTGTCTAACTTACGGGATTCAAGTTCTAATAGTGGTCTAAATTCAGTAGACACAAAACTTAAATCAGCACCCGAATCAATTAACACAGAGGCATAATGATTGTTTACAAGAAACGTACCAGTGACGGTGTTAGGGTCCTTGCGTGCCTCTTGTGCCCCGATCACGAATGCCCTTCCTTGAGCCGGTTGGTTGTTGATGTTGTTGGCTCGGTTATTGTTGTTACCGCGGTTGTTGTTGTTGAGCTTAGGGCATCGGTTGCGGTAGTGCCCTTGCTCACCACATTCAAAACATCCCTGGTTTTGACGCTCAATGTTTGCCCGTGGGGGAGGGTTAGTTTTGCATTCTCGGGTTCTATGTCCCCATGCCCTACAGTTTCCACAATACCCACACCCACCTTCGTGGTGTCGGTTACACTTATCACATTTGGGTTTGTTACCCAGATATGGTTTCGAGTCGGTAGTAGTGGCAACAAATGCTTTCGCATTTCCAGAAGATTTCTTGTTCTGCTGACCCTGACGATCAGTACCACTACCGTTCCACTTTCGCTTTGCACCACCAGAACTACTAACATCAGTACTGTTCGGTTCACCTTTTCCCGACACAGCTTTCTTAGTCAGATTTCCCATCCTGACTGCCTCATCAGTCAAACTTTGTGCTAGTGTAACAGCACTCCTGAAAGTGTCCGGTTTAGATGATGTCACCAGACTGCGGATTTGTGGTACCAGACCGAATATGTAGCGTTCGATACGCTTATACTCGGGAGTCACCATATGTGGCACTAGACGTGCAAGTTCCTGAAACTTAGTGGTGTACCCAGTAATATCAGCACCAATCATGGTGATGTTCCACAACTCTGTTTCTATTTTCTGCATCTCACTGCGAGGGCAGAATTCCTCCAACATCAGATTCTTAAATGTTCCCCATGACATTGAATAAGCAGCTGGTCGACCAAGTGATTGAATCTGACTGTTCCACCATGTGAGCGCTTTGTCAGCCAAAGTGCAAGCAGCATACTTCACCATACAGTCAGGTGAACAGTCACTAATGTCCAATACCGATTCAGTTTTCTCTATCCAATGAATCATACCAATTGCACCCTCGGTGCCACGGAAGGAAATCGGCTTACAAGCCTGAAATGTTTTGTATGAACACCCTTTGCGAGCATTCACGGTTGTCTCGGTATTAACAGGGGTAGATCCACTGTTGTTAACTACGGGTTCGCGATTTCGGCTTGCCTCATATTCAGCAATACCTTCAGCTATTCTTCGTGCGATCATCTGTTCAGTGGTTTCAGTGGGTGGTGGTGGTGGAGGCGTAGTCGTCTTTTGACTGTTTCTAGTGACTCGTCGTTTGGGAGGCATGATTCAGCTCTGCGATGAATAAAATGCAGAGTGTTAATGTTGAGATATTGAATGTGAATAGGTCAAAGATTCACATTTGATAGAAATGAATGACATGAAAAGATGAATGAATAGAGTTTTACAACAAGTGCCTTACAACTTTGAAACGCCCACATGTATCTAGCATAATATAATCACGTTGGCCAGGCGCCATTATATAATGTCCAATACATATTTCTTTTCATTGTCGTTTAACACTGTAGATTTCAGAGGTTCTCAAGAATAATTGATCATCAAGCTGTAAAATGTTTCAGGGTTTACAAGAGTTGATCACAAAGTGTCGATAAAGTATAGGTTTAATCACAAGTCGACAGTTGTAAGATGAAATAACATGGTTGATAATAAGCATAATGAACACGAGATGTAAACCAAGCATTCATTATATATTAGAGATCAAAACGCTGTTACATGAGTTTAGTACAAAATGAGATGGGATTTCTAATATACCCATCGATGGTTAGCGTTATACAAAAGATGATGGGTTTCCTATACATATTCCCATTTTACTAACAAAGTTTCATCCAACATACAGCTAGTCCATAACGAATACATACATATATTTCCCCAAAAGTAATAGTCTAATATGGTGTAGGCAAAACCGCCATACACAAACCTAACGGAACCAGGGTAAATACATCCTAACCGCAACCATCACTGCTGCAGTCATCACACAAACACTAGCTACAATCTCTGACACCCTAGCACGCCTCTCTAAAGCTGCAACGCGTGCACGGGTGGATGCTAGACTCTGCCAGTCTGTCAGACGGTGAGTCTCCACAAAATCCATCCTCTGATGGAGCATAGCCATATCCATATCAGTACGGGAGGCATCGCTCAGTAACTCCATCACATCTCTGCTCCTGCTAGATGATATCCTAAACATGGTGTGAACCACAGCCACAAGGGTAGACACAGTGAGCTCCAGAGGCTCACCAGTGAGATATGCAGATGGTGGTGAGTGGGAGGACTCTCCAAACTCAAAGGTCGAGGGAATACCCTCTAGTGATCTCCACTCTCTCAATACTCGAGGCATCCAGTCCAGATGAGAAGGTCGGAGCCTCTTCTGTGGCGGCTCGACAACTGAAACCTCAGACTCAGTCACTGGCGCCTTATCGCGCGGCGCGAGTGGTCCCCTGGGAAAATCCCGAACACAGATCCTAGCTGTCATCCTAGGTACAGGCACACGAGAAGTACTCGCAACAGGTGGTGTAGAGGTAGGAGTGACCACAGGTGCGGTCGGAGGTGGTACTAAGTAAGCATCACTAGTGTCATCAGACATAGCTCTCACATGAACTGATGACTCATCCCCTACTGTAATCGCGGGACCCTCAAAAGTAGCCTCGGTCGGCTCTTCATCCGAAGCGTAAACATGGTAATGTGATTGACTAGACATACTGTGACAAAAGAAATTGAGTGTGGCGTGTCAGTCGTATGTTAGTTGTATGCAAAGTATGTATGCATGAATGCACAAATGTTCTAGCCAAGGCTATAGTCTAGGTCTCTAAGGTTTTCATTCACCTAAAGACTTCTAGTTCGCTATAACCAATGGCTCTGATACCAAGTCTGTCACACCCCGCCAAACGGTAATTACAATTACATAGAGTGGTTTGCGGAAGCTTAGTGACGTGGCGGGGCTGCGAGCAGTGATAACAACCAACAGTTACATACATACTCAGAGCATATGATTATCGCAAAACGAATATAGATTAAGATGCCATTAGTTAAAGTTTTACAAAAGGTTACCACTTGAAAAGTGGTATCAGTAATAGTAGTAGTTGAAATCAGTATTTCATAAAATACATAATATCAAAAGTAGATTTCATAGGTATGACTGCAATAATTGCAGTTATACAGAGGAAATCCAAGTGTCCCAAAAGTAGTGGCATCCTAACAAGTCCAGGGTAGTCCGTCCTGATAATGCATGCAGATCTTACTTACGCTGCTAATTCCCTGAAAAACATAGAGTAAAACGTCAACAAAATTGTTGAGTGAATTCACAAGTTTGTTCGTTATGTAGGAAACACAAGTTAAACATTTAAGAATAACATTTCCAATAAGTGTTGTTTATCAAGTAGGAAACACAAGTTATTAACGAATAACATTTCCCAAATCAGTTGTAGTTGTAGTAGGAAACACAAGTTATTAACAAATAACATTTTCCAAATCAGTTATCAGCAGGAAACACAAGTTAACCTAAATAAGGATTAACATTTCCAAATCAGTGTACGTAGGAAATCACTTCCTAAACAATAGTTTTGTGGGAATATTTAGACGGTGATCCCTCGAAAGGTGAGCTAAACCTGTCGAGTAAGGTAACCCGATCTAACCCTATAACCAAACCACAACCCTAATCTGTTGTTGTTTGCCATGCTGGACAATTAAGTATACGCTCCCAAATCCGTAGGAGGGTCGTCACGGCGATAGTACTATCCGTATACTCAGTGGCTAGAGTCACCTAGCTAATGGTTATAGTCTGTAGCCATAAGGTCTTTTATGCACTACATCGTTCAGCCTAGATCCGTACCAAGATTCGTTGCCTAAATTCCCAAAATAGTTATGAAAAACATTTCATAAAACATAGTTCAAATAGTTGTGTGAAATATCCTTTCACAAACAGTTCAAGTATGAAGTACCCCTTCATAAAACACAGTTCAAATAGTTGTGTGAAATACCCTTTCACAAACAGTTCAAGTATGAAGTACCCCTTCATAAACAGTTCAAGCAAATACATACAGTATTTAAAGCAGTTGTCGCATGTGATTATACATACGATTTCTATGTTTTCCACCCCGAGTTTTAAAACATTAAAACATTGAAAAAGGGGTTTGTGAACTCACTGTAGGTGCTCGGATGTGAATGCTAGCGAGATAAGATAGCGTAGCCCAAACGTAGTCAACCTATACACAATAATGTATTAACTATAAGTACTTTATTTACTTACGTTAATAATTTGTTTGTTTAAAGAAATTATCAATTTCTTAAGTTTGTGTATGTCGTTGATGATTGTTGTTTGAAAATAAATAATATTTTCCCAAGTTATGTTTGTTTGTCGAATCGTCCAAAATGTGTAAGCATATATACATATATACTTATATAGTTGCATATATATATTCTCGCATATATATATTATTGTTCGTACGCATTAAATAAGTCCAATGTCCGTAATCATAGTTTGTCTCGTTTTATAGTGTCATTCAACAATTTATCATGTCTCGTATATGTCTTGTACAATTGTAGTCGTTAACGGAATTGCTTTGTGTTTTAAGTTAAAAGTCAAGTTGTTGACCAGACACGGGAATCCGCCGGATTTAAAAGAATCCGCCGGATTTAAGTCAAAAATCGGAATACGCCGGATTCGAGTGAATCCGCCGTATTCAATCAAGTTCGGGGGAATCCGCCGGATTGAATCGAATACGCCGGATTCGTGTGTGTTCATCAGATAGTTCGTGTGAAGCTTTGGAATACGCCGGATTCATTTGAATCCGCCGTATTCACCCGTGTCTTTTACTCGTTCATCGTTTTAGCCGAAGGTTTGTGTGCGGTCAGAGGTGGGAATACGCCGTATTCGAAGGAATACGCCGTATTCGACTGGTTTAATAATGGGAATCCGCCGTATTCCTGTGAATACGCCGGATTCATCTGAGCTTCGGTTGGGAATCCGCCGGATTCGCTTGAATCCGCCGGATTCAAAGGTTTTGCAGGTTCTGTTCGTGCAGAGTGTATATGAACTCGAATGTTTTGGGTTTCAAATCATTTGTACATCAAACCCAAACGTTTATACTATCAATATATAGCATTTTAACAACTTATTACATCATTATAACATGTTTTCATGTATCGATTTTGCATTTGAAGTTTTGGGTTTTAAAACCATTTTCAAGAACAAATCATCAATCTTCAAGTTTGTGTGTTACATGCTTTGATTATGTTATGTTATCACCATATATATACGAAATTTAAGTAAAGAAACAAAGATTGAAAGTTTTCTTACAAAAATGAAAATGATGAAGATGATGATCGGATGATGATGATGATGATGGTGATCTTGGTGTTTTACTACTACTGCTGCTGCCTTTGTGATGTTGCCTCTGATGTTGTTAATTTCTTTGTGAATGAGAGAAAGAAAAATGGAAATTGATTGGGTGTGGGTGAAAGTGTCGAAGATCACAGAGAGGGAGGGAGTATGGTTTTAAAAACCATCTGTCTCCTGCATTATTGTAGGTTGGTGGGATTTTAGTCCCACCAATCTCGAGTACGGGTATAATTATAGCAATATAAAATTTATCATTTTATATTTTTATTTTGTAGATGCTCTCCTGGTTCGTAATATATTTTCAGAATAATGAGGTTTTCATTATTTTTGGTAGTTGTACATTTTTGTACATTTTACTGCGCGTATTCAATTGAGCGCCAATTTTCAGTAAATTTAGGATTTCATATTTTGAAGTAATGTTCTAACTTCTTCCAAACGAACGAGAAAATTTGTATTTTTATGATTCGACGTCGTATGCGCGTTTTAGAATTGTTTCTGTTCGTGTTATAATACGTTTTATGTTAAACGTATATTTGAAACACTTTATCTATACGTTATAGATATATAAACACTCGTAATTAATAATCGAATTATTAATTATATATTTTGTCACCGACTTTCGTTATTTATTTTGTCGCATTCATTCGGACGCGTATTCGGTAACTTTTCAGCTAAAAATCGCGTAATTTTATAAATTACAATTTATGTAATACTTCATGTATTATTGTTTTGGGCTCGCTAGACTCACATCACATCAAAAGTTTATGTTAACACAATCGTAGGGAATTAGCGTAAGAAATGCATGTAATTAAGTATAATTATATACCTAATTTGGAGGAGTGTCACACCAGGTTAGTGGGTAAGCCATGCATATGATACCTGCATATAACGTTCACTGATTGTACTTTTTTTCAGAGAATGTCGGGTCATGCAGAATGTGTGATTCTGATGCCGTCATGGACACATGTGTGCTCACAATTCTATAAGTGTTGATCCCCGATAGTGGGATCGTGTTCCGGTCCCGATGAGGCTTGGCTCAGAATGGACGATGTGTCCTTAATATATATCGAGCTAGAACCGGCTTCCGTGGTCCGAAGCCTGTAGGTGTCAATTCGGAAGTGGATGCCATCGCTACGGGTGACATATTCCGGACTTAGACCTGTTCCGTGGTCCGGACCCAGAGGTAATGATTTGTATATTATTGTGCATTCCGGACTCGAGCTTCCTCATGGACCGGCGTCCGAGACCGGTAAGTGTCAACTCGGAAATGGGTGTCAGCCCTGAGTGACATATTCCGGACTCAAACCTGCTCCGTGGTCCGGCATCGGAGGCGGTGATACGTATATCATTAATTCAGATTTTCAATTTCTCGTGTTATTATATAGAGTGGTTTAATGCAACACACTAAGATGATGGATTAGTGTAACATATATGTGAAAAGTGTTAGGGAGGGTAACTTTCTGATTTCAACACAAAATCTTCAAGATTTTGGCTATGATATTATTTTTGTACTTGAAAGTTGGTGTGCCTAACATGTACCTTGGATCTTTATCGTTTAAAGTTAAAACAAAAATTCGTTCTTAATTGTTTTATACTATTATTAGGTGACATGCAAAACCAATTTCTTAAGACTCAAATTAGGTGGGGTTTTTCTATATATAGAAATAATAATAATATAATAATCGTGCTTCTAGAAAACTATAATTAGTATTCCGTACAATCCAAGATTTGACTATTTTACATGCCTTCATTTTTTAAACCACCTGGCCTTGTCAAATATTCAACAGCAATTCCGTTCCCTCGTTCGAACATCTTTTTTATGTAACATTGCTATATGTGCTTAGAAATTAAACCTAAACTCATATCCTAATTCTTTCATTGATTGATACATAAAATCCCAACAAGTTTCTCGTCTTATATTGTTAGACGTATATTTAATTCAAACACGTATTTTAGACATAGGTATTTCATTATATATTTGATGTGTCAATGTCTACTTAAACACTAAGAGCATGAGGAGTCGTCAATAGGCTCTCACATTCAAATCTACTTTTACATGTTTTCGTTGCAATCAGTGGCGGAGCCAGGATTAAATGTCAGGGGTTGCAAAATTTTGTATCCTGGTACTGTTGCTGAAGCACAAAGTACCACCCTTCAATGCACAAGTCAAATAAAATCTTTTTGAACCTTCTCTTTAAATGACCTTCTTGTTGACCTCCTCTTATTAAACTTTTAAACCTGATCCTTCACTTTGACCTACCCTTCACTTTGATCCCTTGATCTTTGTACAATTCTCAATCAATGTACAACTAGATCACCTTTTTAACCAAAAAAACACTGTTTACCTTCTTCTTCACGATGTAAACCTAACAAAATACCTGCAACTTTTAATCTTTGCGAGAATTTAAATCTTACTTAAAAATATGACAATCTAAACGTCACCAGATCATCCATCCATGTGTAGCAACTGTCTGCACCAACTATAATATATATACTAGTACACTAAGTATTTTAATTTCATGTGTAGCATGTGCAACCCCTTGCACTCAAGTACCTCCGCCCCTGGTTGCAATTAAAATCGAGTTCACCTTCAAATATTTTTTACATTGACAAAATCATTATCGGTAAAAAAATAAAAGAAAAAATATACATCTCTCAACCACTAACTGTAACTTGTATCTTCAAACATGTGGCCATTACACGGCCATGTAGGCGACAAAGTCACCACTCCATCGTGGTACACCATCAACGGTGGTCGCATCCTTTCACTCCGATTGCTCCAATGCATCATCTAATCATTATCACATAAAATTATTGTGAGACGGTAATTCTTTTAGTAAGAAAGAAATCATTTTTATCTGACTTTTTGTAAATTATATAAAAGTATATATTCCACTTTAAAAAACAAATTCATTTCAAATGTATTTATCTGACTTTTTGTAAATTATATAAAAGTATATATTCCACTTTAAAAAACAAATTCATTTCAAATGTATTCCTTCCCGCTAGATCTCAGTTATTATTTATTCAAACTTGATCTTAACTATATTCAAAACATTTCTTCATTTATTTTAAAATTAGACTCGACAATGTTTAAAGACTAAATTGCCCTTCATAATATATTAACTTTTCAATCTTCAATCAATCATTGTTTTATAATAATATCTATATTTATAACAACCTTTCATTTTAAAATTTGCATATACTTTTAGAATTCTTTTAACATATCATTATATTGACTATTATTTATATATATATATATATATAAAGATGAAAATAGATCATTAAATATAGGGGTGTTGAAAATGTCCGAATCCGAAAATCCGACCTGACTTTAATCGGATTCGGGTAAAATGGATTGGACTATTCGGTTAATCGAATCCAAATAACCCGAATCCAAGTAACCCGAATCTTATTTGGATTGGATTACGGATAAATAATTTTGAATTTGGTTGATCCGAATGACCCAAAGAAAGTACTAAATATAGAAATATAATTTTATATATATGTTATTTATGATTTATATGAGTATATCTATGTACAATCTACATATACATCACTTATAATTATTTATATAAAACTTTTAGTATTATTTTGTGAAGTTTAAATTATGTTAAAGACGTGAAAGTTTAAGACATTTTTTTATTTGGATAAATATATAATATCCGAACCAATTCAAACCGTATCCAATAACCCGAAACCGAATAATCTGAATCTTATACAGTTTGGTTTATGGATAAATTATAAACTTGAAAAATCTGAATAACCCAAACCGAACAACTCGAAACCCGAACAATTTATCCGAACAACACCTCTAATTAAATACCATCTAAGTATCTAACCATCACCTAAATTTTGAATCGAATTTTTCAGAAATGTGTGCCCTTGTCAGTGATTAGTAGTAAGTGTGAAAAAAAATAGAAAGAAAAAAAGAGAGGATATTGTAACATGCCCGTAACAAACTGAGTGTACCCATATAATAAGTGGGCCTCCATTTACAATAATGGTCTGATATACGGGCCCAATGATTGCACCACGTGGAACTCAAGTGAAATGATATATCATATTAACGTCGTCTGTATGACTGTATCTAGCAACAACTTTATTGTACCATGGTAGTAATGTTTTCATCTATCGTCATAAAGATGTCATACACCAAATCACAGAAAAAAAATACTGAAAAAAATTCAGGTCTTGATTGTTTTGCATGTTGCTTAGTTGTGTACTGGGCCGACTCTATTACTGCTTTTTGTTGTCTTTTGGGTTGAATAGGCCCAAGCCCATCATAAGTTAAATTTCTTCCCCAAAACGAGAAAGAAGCTAAAATATCTGTTACGGAGTATTATGTATTAAGTAAAAGTTAAAACTTATGTAACTAATAACAAGGTGTCTAGGTGAAGCTTATTTTCAATATTTATCGCTTATAATTAAATAAGCTTAAATTGTGTAATTTAACTTTAGTATTTCAACTTTTCCTCGCAAATAAGCAAATAAACTCAAGAAATAAGCTCTTTCAAATATTTAAATTTGAGTTTGTTCTTTACAAATGAGCAAATAAGCTTGAAAAATAAGCCCCTTAAACACCCTTTAAAACGTTGCAACAACTTTCACAATTTGGATGAACCAATAAATTTTGTTTAAGTTTTTTATTTTTCTTTTCTTTTGAATTCTTATTATTGTATTTAATAATGGATATAAACAGGCACTTGTCTGCTGTTATATTTGGATATAAACATCTTACCTTAATCAGCGTTTTAATTTGTTTGAATGTGATTTTGATAACTTTTATGTCGTTTTTGTAACTTCTAGGATGACATGATTACGGACACCACTTCCACTGCTTTAGGTGAAGAGGACATCATAACAAAAAACTTGGGGGAACGTCGTGGGTTTTATCGCGGGATTGGTAAAAAGTTACTGCGTAGTTCAAGAGTATGTGGCCAACGGGCAAGTGGTTCAAAAGGTAACATGTATACAAAACAGGAAGTTCATCATGTGGTTAGTAGTGTGGTTGGTAAAATGTTTGGTAAATTGGCGAGGCATATAAATGAAAACTTCGCAATGGTTTGTGACGTCCTACAAACCGCCAAAGTTGACCGTCCAAAGCTTAAAGAGATTGATCCCATGATGTTTCTAGCAGATGATGATGAGGAGGAAGACAAGGAGGAGGATGACGAGGAGGAAGACCTTGAGTAAGGTGGTTAGTTTGTATTTCATGTGTTAGACAATCTAAAAACCTTGTATGTTTTTGGTTGACGGATTTGGATGTTTGAATGACTTTGAAACGTTGTAAGTTTGTTTTAGATGATAATGTTTTATTTGCGGATTTGGTTTAATTTGTGGATTTTGTTTTATTTGCAGATTTGATTTTATTCGCGGATTCAGCAGGAAAAATGCACTTGTAATTAGGGATGGCAATCGACATCCAACCCGGTGGACATCCATCCGATCCATCCATTTAAAATGGATATGGATGATCTAAATGGATGTATTCCGGATATGGATATGGATGTGGATGATTAGTGGATCGGATGTGGATGATAATTTATCATCCACGGATTCACCCATTACACCCGAAATCCATATATGCATATACATACATATACACTATAAACATATTAACTCTATATATTTAAGCTGATCATTTTTATACATCAAAATTTATAACAAATATTTATTTTTCACTCGTCATTTTCATCATATAATTTCAATAAATCGAAATTCCTACATCTCTATCCAAATAAAACACCGTACATGTAATTTTTGATTCCACTATACAATTGGAAGTCACAAACCAACCATCAAAGTGTGCCTATCAAACCAAGAAACAACAAATAAGTGTTTTGAGTTTTGTAAAAATTATATGTTATATGTATTTGTGACAATTTGTGTCAAGAATATCACGATGTTTAACAATTCTTTTGATATCCAATGGATATCCATAAACCCGCTACATCCAACGGATATGAATGTGGACGGATGATTTGTAAATTTAGTGGATATGGATATGGATATGGATGAAAAGAAATAAATGGATATGGATATGGATATAGCTCCACCCGATTCATATCCGATCCATTGCCATCCCTACTTGTAATCAGGGAAAAACATGGGAAAATGGAAAAAACAGGAAGATCTGGTTGAAAATGTCTATGATTTTTAGCGAGGACCCTTTTGCGAGGACATGTCCTCACTAATTTATTTTATTTAAAATAATAAAAATATCTTTGGCGATAACTTTTTGGCGACGACATGTCCCCGCTAATTAAAATAATATAATATAATAAAAAGTTTTGGCGACGATATGTCCTCGCAATTTTTTTTTATTAAAGAAAATCAAATATAAAAGAAAATATCTTTGGCGACGGACTTTGGCGACGACATGTCGTCGCGAAGCATTTTTAAAACAAGAAAATTAAAGTCAACGCGGACCCCACGTGTCCTCGCTAATGGTCGTCGCCAAAAACATTCAGCTACGAAAGTATAGCGAGGACCCTTTGACGAGGACATGTCCTCGCTAAAGACCTACGTCGAGGACATTTTGGCCCTTTGGCGAGGACTTTTGTCGTCGCCAAAAGTCCCGATTCTAGTAGTGAGTTTTTAATTAATTTATTATTTTATTTATACGTTTCAATTTATTAAATTTATTGAATTCCTGAAAAAGGTTGAAACACTATAAAAACCTAGTTTCCACTCTTTCACTTTTTCAGCACAGACGATGTCACCATCATATCACTCCCTATGCTCTTTTACTGAAGTAGGTAACCAATTTTAAATACTCCATAAGGTATATAAATTAAAAAGTCATGGTTAACAACAGTACGGGAAGACAGTCGAAAAATTATAGAGTTTATCAAATTGTATTCAAACCAAAAGGAAGTCTTGTAGTATTGATCATATCAGATGGATAAAATTAGTAACTTTGTGGTACTGTATTCAACTTACATTGGCCAGGCTCTTAAAACTCGAATATAATCTACTAACAAGCTAGCAACCATACACAGGCAAATCTTCAAGAATGAGGCAAACTAAAAAGGAATATCATCATTAATTTTAACATCAATATCATATTAGAACTAGCAAAACATAATAGTATCTAAGAAGAGAAATTCGGCATAAGATATGAGGTAGATATATGAAGGTGTGCGCGCAGTTCAAATATTTTTAGTTATTTCATTTCTGTCTTCCATTTTGCGAGTTTCCTCTCGATCATGATTGATCTGTTCCACAACGTTTAAAGAAAAAGGGCGAAATCTGTATTAACTTGTCGCCTATCCTTAATGACATATTTAATGCCTGTCATCAATACCTAGCTTCGGCCTAACATAATGACATATAGTTACCATCTTTAACAACACGTACTACAACTAATTTCCCAACAAATAACTAATTGAGTAAATGGGGGTTCGTAGTATATATGTACTTACATAAAGTTTCAAATCACATTGTTAATTTGATGGCATGCAATTGCTCACGAACTTAATAAGATAAATAAAGACAATGAAGAACTCACATATGCCAAATTCAAATGTCAACTACTTTCTTGACCACTAAAGCATTAAAATGCAGAAAAAAGTTCTAGTGTGTTCTTTTGAATAAGGCAAACTTCTTAACTGGAGCTAGCTTGTGTCTAGTCTCGAAAAAGATTCAATTCACTGCAACTTTCATTTTTTCAGTTTCAACAATGAAGTCCCAAGTCTAAACCTTTAACATGGGATATCGCGGAGCAACTAATTAACTAGTCACCTAATAAGTAATAACCATGCATCCAAAACTTAACACACATACAAAACATAAAGGGTGTATATAAACGTTGGGATTGATCTTGGGTGTTCCTGATTTATGTGTACTCCTAGCCGCTCGCTAGACTTGTATTCTATATATAATAAATCTGATTGATAAGGAAAAATTATGATTACGAATGGATCATGCAATTCACAATCATATGTAGTACTTCAGTTATGCTTGTTGACTTTTGGTGTTTGATAGTATTCCGGATTCTAGTTCTTGTATGATAACTCTAATGAATAGATTACGAGCATCAAACACTTCGTTACTGTCCTAACTATGTAGACCTAGTTATAGTAGTGTAGTGAGTTTAACAGATTTCGAAAGTACTCATGTCGTTCATTAAGATTATAATTAAGCAGATTGAAGATTGATGACTTGACAGAAAAATGAGATATGATGAAGATAACAATTAACTTGGGAGGTAAACACTATGTATCATCAATTAACACCTTAATTATATATATTGATTTTTCTTAATTTGGTAAGCAGATGATAGGTACGTACAGTGCATAGTTTTACACAACTTAGCATAGTTAAAAACTAAGACAGATTGAGGCCAAAAAACAAAACCAAGCAGTCAGAGAGGACGTACTACGTACAACTACATATTCTAATTAGCTTCTAAGCTGGAGACAGCATTTTTTTTTTGGACTGATCAGAAATTATGATCGAGGCATTGTTTGCCAAATTTCCTAAGAGAAGGAGAGTGTGTGTGAAAAGACTTAACTATAATCATTTATTTATCTTTTCTAATGAAGTCTGTTAGTTTAGAATTGCATACAGATCGACTAGAATAAACAAATATATATGATCGAGAAGTCGATCCCTTCACAATTCTTGATTCTGCTCAAAGAAAAAATATAATGCTATTAACATATAGGCTGCTCGAGAAACGTAACTAAACATATTAAAATCTACATTTTGTTATTAATTTGATGTTGGGCGAACAGAAGGAATGCGCACTGAATTAAGAATTTCAGAATCTGGGTTCAGATTAGTACGTAGTATATCAGTTGTATAGAGTACATGATTAATCAGACATATAAATGAGTTTTGTACTATGTAACAAGCAACGTACTATAAAAAAATCCGCTTACAAATATTTATAGAATGGAATGATGAAGCACTTTACCAAAAATATTAACGCCCAATCTTGTTCCAATAGCAAAAGAAATTAAAACACTCTTCCTTCTCTTTTCATGGGCAAGAAGCTAGCCAAAATAGTTGTAGCTGTATATATAACTGAACTATGGATAATGACCGAGACGTAACTCCAAATCAACTTCGTTTTCAAACCAATCTTCTGGCCCAACCGTTGTATTCCCAATATTGTTGTTTTCCATTTCAGATGTCCCAATTCCAAGATTCAGATTCACCCTCAAATGCTCCTCGTGCATACGATGACTATCGAGTTGTGTGGCAGCCAAAGTCCATGGAAAATTAGGGTTTGATGGTTCAAACTGATAACTACCATGATCACCCATTCGAGGCCCCAGATAATGAGTCTCTTGATTAGAGATTAGCTTGAAAGAGTTGGACGAAACTATCGAATGATCTTTGTTCGGGTTTCCTGAAGCAGTAAAAATATTTTGTTGTTTAGCTTTAGCTTTTGCTTTCGCTTTATCTTTTCTATGGATGTTCATGTGACCTCCTAACGCTTGCGCGTTTGTGAATCCTCTTTTGCAAAAGGTACACTCATATGAACGGCCCAAACCATCTCTCGAGTTATTAGGAGACAACGATTGACTAGTTTCCTTATCGCTTGAAGTGTCTGAACCCATAGCTAGCTGTCTAGTAGTCAATCGATCTTCTAGGTTTTAGAATGTATCAAAATCAATAAAAAATGATGAATATTAATTAGGGTTGACGCGGTTGAAGAGGAAAATTGTAGGAGATCGAAGAAGCAGATTGATGAGTTTATATTGACCAAAAAAATACATGAGATTACAGAAGAGAGACATAAAAGTTTGGAGTTTTTTGGTTGTTGTTTTGTGATGGCCGGCTCTTGAAACTTACCTTTCTGTTTACGTTAAAGTTGAATGAATACAAAGATGATGTAATCGGTATTTTCTTAACAGCTACAAAATGCTAAGTTTGAATAGATAGTTTCCTAGTTATACCTCATGAAAATAATAATATATAATAATAACCCTAGATATAGAAAATACATATACACCCACTAAGATGAAAATGTATGTATGTGATTTTATCGACATAATTCTTGTAATATCCAAGAATTTATGGTTTAATCACGCACAAACCTATATGATCAGAATTCAGACATTGAGTATAAGCCGGTGGAAAAATGCCAAACAACATGAAATCGAATAGTTTCGGCAACATTTTGTACTTGATTCATAAAACGATTTAATATCGTGTAACATTATATTTAATTTTGGCAATGTTTCAAGTGATTTCGGTTGTCATTTATCAATAAATAAGAAACCGTACGTAACATGACCTAGCTAGAGCGCTAAGGTGTGATGAAGGGAAGGTTTCTCTATAACTTTTTGCCTCTAGTTTCTTGCTAGAGGTTGTTTAATGAAAATCTACGCCAGAAGAATTTCAAGAAAAATATCTAGTTCAACCCACGTTAGATAAACATCTGGCAATATTTCATAGAAAAGGCTTATAAACATCTGCAAAATTCACGAAACTACTGGTTAGACTTTGTGTATGTTGGAATTTATACATATTAAACAAGTAATAATCACGAGTAAACGCAGCGGAAAATAGGATCATGTATAGCATACGATTAATTAACATAAACACAACGAAAACAACTTGTGTACATTTTCTTGTTGTGGATTAAGCGAGGAACAAATTCGAGACACGAACAACTATAGAGGTTTTAAAATAAAAACTCTCTATAGCTTTACATACAACACGTTATTGATCACCACCCGAATGCAATAATTAAAACCCTTTTCTTCTTTAATGTTTTACGATAAAAAGCAACAATACCCACTTGGGTTTTTGAGTTCGTCGGCCGAACACAAAGAAAAGGGAAAAAGTGATCCGGATCAAAAGTCAAACCAAGGGTTTTTATATATTAATATATAAATATATAAATAATCTTTTTATAATTAAATAATAATAACCTTATATTATTAATTAATTATAAACCCTTTAACTAATTAGAAATAACTAATAACTTTCACCTTGAACCCTATAAATCAACATTTATTAAATGATCACAAATTAATTAAATAACTCAACTAGTTATTATAATTAATTTAACTTGGTTATATGAGCGGTATCTACGTGTTAACGCGTATGACCTCATAGGCTCACGTATAATCCGGGCATATATTTATTTGTGATATGGACATATTCCAACAGTGTATGTATCTGAGAAAAAATGGTTGACTTCTCTCTAGTAGTCTTAATATGAAGAAAAATACTTTACTCACATAATTTTTACAAAGAGTAATGCTATATCAACCTAATTACATAGACCTAAATACAGACCTAATTATCTTATTGGTTGATTTTGAACTCTCTCTTAATCTCACCCAATCAATTTTTCAAAGCAACCAATCACACCCTTAGGTCTTTTTTTAGGCCTGCATAATTAGTCATACCAATCATTTTCCTTTTACAAAAAAGATAATCACAAAATGATATGTACCAATCATGTGAAGAGAAAAGTACGAGAGAGAAAACATAACATATTTTGATTGCTCTAAATCTAATTTCTAGAGGTGGTAATTTTAAACCCATTGATTAATTATGGGTCAATTTGGTTAATATTTAGGAGGGAATGGGTTTGTTGGGTCTCCTCCCCATTTTTTGGATGGGTCTAAATGAGTTTTTCAATACAACCTTCAATTGTGTAACAATTAACCAACGGGTCTAGCGGGTAAATTTATTTTTTTTCACCTCATTTCATTTTTTTCATTTTTCACTCAAATTAAAAAAAAAGTTTGGTAAAAATCCGATGACCCGACCTGAGACCCATTTGACCCGAACCCGTTTAGACCCATCCTTCTAAATGACCCATCTAGACCCGGACCCATTTAAACCCAAACACATCTAGACCCGTGGCCCAACCCGACCAGACCCATTCATTTTGCCACTTATACTAATTTCACATCAATTTGTGAATTGTTTCTTGTACAAATTCAGTAAATGTAGAATTGCTCACTTATACGAAATTATGAATCCCTCTCTCATTACCCATTTAACAAAAGTTAATAATGCTATTAATAGAAAATAGATTTGTCATAATAATCCTTCTTTAATTTGTAACACAAACATGATCCGTGAATTCTCTATTCTCATTCCATCCATTCTCTAATTTAAACTGCCATATATATTGTTATTGTTAGGAGGATAACTAGTTACAACGTTACTACTAGGGATGATCTTTTGATTTGCAGACTTCTATAGCTAAAAAGAATACGTGTGTTAATTATTATATATATATATATATATATATATATATATATATATATATATATATATATTTTTATTTTTGACTAGTCTAATTCATTAAACTCATATATATAAAAATACACCCGATCCAGTCTGTCATGAAATACGGCTAGCTAACATCTGTTAATGCTCTGGAGTTAATCTGGATATGCATGCATGAAACTCTTTGAAGGACGAAAACAACACAAATGGAAGTACGTCCAACAATCATTCAGAAACACCTACAATCGATCAACTTTGATACATTATATATATAAAAAAATAACTAATATATACGTACCATACAATCCCTTAAATAATTATTATATATATATACAGAATAAAAATATAATTATAGTCCTGGTGAGACTGTCTCCAGTTCATGATGAATATATAGTTGAAACCCTAACAAAGTAACAATATCATGGCTGGTTTCTCAGGAATTAATGCATGGATGATGTCGGTACGTACAGTGGAGTCCAACAACAAATCTGAAAATTTGACCCTTTCTACGTTAATTAATTGTCTTCTTCCTCGTGTCCTATGTTTTGTTTTTTCTTCCTCACCCTTAAGTCTCAGTTTAGTAAATATAGAATTCTAACTATAAAAAACAATAACTTGTCCAATTTTTCCTTTTGGACGGTTTGTTGAAGATATCTTTTTATAACAAAATTACCATTACCAACATATATATAACACCCTGAAATATTTAACACTCGAATCAACTCGATCGTTGGAAATTAAATTATTATCTTGCTTTTTATAATTTTATATATATATATATATATTTGGGTGTTTGGTATATATGTGGCTACCTTCATTTAATTTATTTAAAATTCTAGAACAACGGCATTTTTTTAACATATAAGTATATATCTAGCAATCTTTTTTATGGCTTAACCACAAACTGTGATGGAAACAATCTAGCTTTTAACAGGGGAATCTCCCTTATCTGTCAACTTTCCCACCAACTCCTTGCCAATGTCTAACAAAAATGTCTCTTTTTCTTCTTATTTTATCAAACAAGTTTTGACTTGAATATCACGCGCATCAGTTACGTTATGTAACTGAATGACCATATTGCTCGTAAATGTGTTATCCCAAACACAATTTGCAAAGTATTTCATATACAGACGTTCAAGTATATACGATATATATTTTCTAGCAGGAACGGACATGCAACACGCACTAATGTTGAGATACAAATTACAGTGTATAAAGTTATTAGACTTGAATGCAACTTTGATATCTACAACAATATTGGACGATTTTATCTTGGTTGTCTTGATAAAACCTACAACCATCTCTGCTCGATCGAGTTGTTGTTTCTGATGATAGTATTTTTTTTCTTTCCTTTCGGTTCAATTAACGACTGAATATTCGGTAGTTTTTATAATGTATGGTGAAATGGGTAAAACAGATAATTAGTGAACCCTTTTATACCCTTTTTACAAGGTGAAGGAATTTTGTAATATCTATCATGGAATTCAATACAATATAGTAGTATAACATATAGTTTCTTTCCGTCCCAAAGTTATTGTCACCGGACAAGAAATACACAGTTTAAAACAATGCATCTTTACTGTTGACCACCAATAAAATTACACATTTACCATTTTTAATCATTTTGATTGATTGATCTTGGAAGAAGACAATTATTTTGAGATATACCAAAATTGAAAGGTGGACAATTAAATTAAGACAGAGGAAGTAATTTTTTTATGACTATGAAAAGTAATTCATGTGCCTATAAATATCGGCATAACGTATGAGAATGATTTGGTGAGAAAAATGTGAAAGAAATCGTGAAATACCTGCGTTAGATATTGTATGGATTAGACACAAATTTAGATATAGTACGTTTTCGACACATTTAACATTACTCGTTGGTTATAGACTCATGCAATTGAATCTTGATCTTGAATACTAACACAAATAAATTAGTATTCTTGAACAATATATAAAATACTGTATAATTCGGTATCTTATATGCATACTTTACTCCATCTAATTTATTTCAGTATCGTTAGGCTTTTATGTACGTTGGCAATTGCGTCAAGATCAAATTTGAGAGCCCAAATAGTGAGCCCAAAACGTGAAGCAAAGAGAGAATTGTATGGGCGGCGAGGCCCGGCCCACGGCTATAAAGAAGATCGAGGGATTTTTATATACTCCATTTTTTTTTCTTCCTTTTAGGTTTTAACGAATAAGACCCAGGCCATGATTGTTCTCATTTAGTATCATGGATTGACGACTCGCTTTTTTTACCTTTTAGGTTTTAAAGAAATACTAGTTTGTTAATGTTTGAGTCTAACAAAACTATATTAGTAATAATTCTCTACAGGGTAAAAGCTAAAGATCGGTAAGGAACTTTCACCTTTTTACCGAGTTAGCTAATGAACCCGTTTTATTATTAATGTAGGTAACAACTTTTATTTTTTTTGTCGAGTTAGGTAATATGCATTACGGGAAATTATTTACATTGCTTTACGTGGCATTACGGTAATATGCCACGTAACACATACTACTTAACTCGACAAAAAAAACTGAAAGTTTGTTATCTACGTTAGTAATAAAATCAGTTCGTTACCTAACTCGATAAAAAAGTGAAAATTCGTTGCCGATGTGTAGCTTTAACCCTTTTTACACAGAGATGTTTTAGATCAAAATATATACTTTTAGTGTTATAGTTTAGTGTGTTTTATAACCCCTTACCCCTTTTTGGATGGAGAGACACAAAAGGTCTGATACTGTGTAAATGTAAAGCTAGTATGACAGAAGATGCCCATACATATCATTCACAGTAAACGTCAGAGGATGTTTTTTGTTTGTGAAAATTAATGATAAGATTTTGCACCAATCACTGAAAATAACGTACGTAGCATTTATCATAGTACCAATGCTGATCAGCCGATGACAGCCTATCATCACACAGGTCATCAAGATTTCGTCTTTCGATATTTTCCAAGAACCGCACTTTTTTTTTTTTAACCACCATTATTTTTAAGTTCATTATATTTTTGATTATTTTTATGTTCATTTTTATCTTTGAGTACAGATTTTCAATAACGCACATAAATTGTTTATACTTAAACTGATATTTATGACTATCAACTAAGATTAAGGGTGAGAAGGTCTATTGTGATATAAGTATAAGTATTAATCTGTACTTTATTAAAAATTTTTTATTAAAAACAAGAAAGTTGATATTTTATTATTATTTTACTCTGTAATTTATATGAAAAAGGTTTACACTTCAAAATCAATAACACAAAATTAATATAATTAGACCTAAAATTTTCACATTATATAACTGTACATATCTCAAATAATTTATACCAAGTATCTTAGGGCGCGTTTAGTTTCAGAAAAATTTCTCCATTTTTCTTTTTCCATTTCTCTAGAGAATGAGAAGTGTTTTACCTCTCTAGAAAAACATGGAAAATCTAGAAAACGTGTTTATTTGCAAGGGGTGGAGTTTTCCTTTTCCAAAGAAGAGAAAACTTAGAAAACTATAAATAGTAGTTTTCAACTTTGTAGTTATAAAAAGGAAAACAAGGATTTTCTTTTTCTTAGAAAACTTTTTTTAAAAACTCGAATTTGAACACATTTTCTAATTTTCTTGTTTTCTTAGAGAATTTTTATGGAAAAGATGAGAGTTTTCTGTAACTAAACGCACCCTTAGTCTTCGGTTCCTTTTCCATGAAAAACAAAAGAAAATTTTGACGAACCAAACAAAGCGATTCTTAAATCTTAATGCACAACATTGATACATAAACTATATATGAACTAATTGATGATCGAGATGATGGAGATAAGCTAGTTTAGCATATTAATTAAAACGGATGTGGTTGTCTCATTTCAGGTTAATTACCCAAAGAGGACAAGTTTTTTATTACTCGAATATACGTCGTCTAACTGAGGTATCCCGTGAATGTTTTCGACTATTTCCTTGATCACCCTCAAGATAATTTTACCTAGTGAAATTCTAACCTGAGCATATTGTAAGAAAACAGGACGCCTTACCAATAATCTTGGTGATGGTTAGCTCAGTATACTTAAGCAGTGCTCGGAATAATATTTCCGTGTTCATCTTCATTCCATGGTTATAATTTATAATTAGACGCACTGATTCAAACTATCTTCTCTTTTGGGGATATGGTAGCATAGAAATCAAGCCACCTTCAACGTAAAAAGACTGAGGCCGGAGTGACACAATTTGTGAGGAAGTTAAACTACTTTGTTACATTTGAATTTGTAGTAAGGATAAGAAAAGTACTTTGAATTGGCCGGATTAGATTTTGTATAACCCCGTTCAAGTAATACGCGTTTAATTGTAACTCACTTTTTACATCATGTATGTTGCTAGTGTGCAGTTGAATGCAGTCCAAAAAAATATTTGCATTGGGAATGAGAACAAATATTTTGATAAGAAGACTGATCAACACCAGCCAAATCTGTAGTAGATTTAACCAAAAGGTATCCCTGGTCAGGACCATGATTTCCATTTATAGTAACTAGTCACCAAACATACTCGATTGTAAATAGCTCTACTCACTCTTCCCTTCCAATGAAATTAATTTCCATCCTTTTTTGCATCATACTTCAAACCCCTTCTTAATTTCTCTACACCCTTTCTTACTATACACTTTCTTCTTAATTCTCTTGGTAACAATGGAGGAAGATAAAAGTAGTATGAACAAATATAACAAGTTAAAAGGCTACAAAAATGGATGGAGAGCAACAAATGAAGCAGTTGGTGAGTTTTCATGGCCTCCAAAATCTTATAGTTGTAGTTTCTGTAAGAGAGAGTTTAGATCTGCTCAAGCACTTGGTGGTCACATGAATGTTTATAGAAGGGAGAAAGCAAGACTTAGACAAATAACTCCTTATCTTCATCCCCAATTTCAACTCCTTTCTTCTAATCCCAAATTTCTTCACCTAAAACTTACTTCAAACCCTAACCCTAAAATCAAAACATCATCAATTCCAAAAATGTTCACACCCTTCACATATTCTTGTTGTCTTCCAGTCTCTAATTCTTGCCATCTCCATGGCTTGTCTACAAATTTTAGTACATTGAGATCTCGAGAATCGAACCTCATTGGAGATGGTTTTGATGCTGATTTTTCTGATGATGAAAAAGAGAGAATGATTGTCAAGAAGTCAAAGAGTAGTGATTCAGAGTTGAAGTTTGATCATGCCTTGGATTTGGAACTTCGACTTGGATGCTCTTAATTAGGTCACTTTGAACGTACAATATTAAACCTTCACCACTTAATATCAACTAATTAAAGAGCAGCTAGCTAGCTATGAAAGGAGTTATTTGATAAAATAGTTTAATTTAAGGCATTATGATCACTAGCTATATAGTAGTGGGTTTTAGCTTAATTGTTTAATTACGTTATGTTTAGGAATTCACAAAGATATCATTTGTAGTTGTCTTAACATCATATCACGCTTGGGATCATGATCATGCTGTTTAAGCTTAGTATCTAAATTAGTTACATTCTGATCACCATTTGTACGTTATTAATTAGGCCGGGTAAGTTCATGACGACCACAATATATACTGCTTTGATGATATGATCGATCGAACTACATATATTATAATGTTTAATTACTGACTTGAACATTATTGTATTTTACTATAATTAACGCACATCTACACTTCGTATAGTTGATTAGCAATATTAGTTGAAGTATTGAACTACGTGGATTCAATCCAAACCATCATTTTATATTAATAATAGTAATAAGATACAATAACTTCAAAAGGTTTTAATTATACAATAACTTTCATGATAAGTATAGTATAATCATCACTAAGATGGCCTAGTGGTTGACATATTGATATCCTCATAAGAGGTCTCTGGATCAAACCTCGCTGGCTGGTTAGTTGTACATTTTGGGATGGCCAGGGAAAGCATAAGAAATGATCACGGGATATCCCGGTTAAACTGCGTATATTTGAGTAAAATTACGCACCCACCCCAAGTAATCTAAACATGAAAAACCTCATCTGTTTACAAACAGCTCACTTTTAGATGTTTACAGATCAAAACCACAAGAAACGTGTAAAACATATGATATGTATGTAGAAATCTGACCACATTAGTTATCTAAACATGCATTAATTAGCTATTAAAACATGGTTTGATGTATTCAAAAGTCTGTCCAAACAAATAATCCACGGTTCACATGTTATGTTCATTTAAGAAGTGTGAATAAATCGTGTATGCGTACGTTGATACATGGTTGTCGCTGGAGTTGCTTGGTTTATAACTTTATTTTGGTGATATTCACGTTGGTCATCGATCAAGGTTTTTCAACTTTACCTTGCATATTAAATGACATTTTAGTTACTTTCGCTATTAATTAAAAAAAAAAACACGTTAATAATTAGCTGCTTTTATCTACGTAAATTTTTCTGGTTATGATTGTTTAAGAAATAAGAATTTAAATACTTTATAAAGCATGAAATATTGAAGACACATGCATGACTCCATACCTCCTTTTGGTGGAGTTGAAAACTAGAAACATCGAAAATGACATTAATTATGATTGAATAGAATTATAGAATAGGTTTGATATATTTGATTTTGAACATTACAGTAGTAAATTTATACAACCAAAGGCAAAAAGCAATGAATTAGTTTTCCTTCAAATAGGTTGACTTTATATTTGATTTTGCCACCCATCAAATCAAATCAAAGACTATATATATACCTATATTGATATTGCTATCTATTACTCATTCCGTCCTAAATTTATTGTCCATAAAAAAATGCACACAGTTTATAAAAAATGTATTAGTTGTACTATACAACCAATATGATTTAATCTCTTATCACATAAAGTGTTTTCATTGGTTGAGACTTAGAAGTTCAAAGTAGACACTAAATTTGGAACATTCCAAAATGAAAAAGATGAACTATAAATTTGAGACGGATAGAGTAATTACGAGTGTATATAATACTAACATCTATATATGGTGTTAACGACTTAACATTATCTAACTTTACCGCTAAAAAGAAGAAAATTATTTATAACTTAATTAGCGCACCAAATATCTAAGATACGCATATTGCATAACTCAATTCGCGCGTAAGCTATAAATTCTAAGTGTTCCGTTTAGAGACGATGCATAGGTAAATTAGCTACGTCCATATATGTTCTGTGTATCGATATCTGCTGTTAAAAATGTTCTTTTTGTAATACAAAAAGAAGAGATTAATTTATGAAGAAAAAAATGTATGCTCAGCATTGCCTTCCACATATTGTCTTTGAGGTGGGGCGTGTGAACCGATCAGCATTGCCGGTTATCAACATTTTTGCAAGATGAAAAAAAAAAACAAACAAACAAACTCCGTATCTATGATTTTGAATGCTTTGCCAGAATGGATGATGCTTTGCACGTTCCCAACGTACAACGCCTGTGTGTCAAAAGTTATGATGAGCTTTAATTACCTTAAACAGTATCTAGGATGTATTTTTGGTGCAGACTTGCAAGTCCTTCAACTAACATTCTTTCCTTTCTTGGAAACTTTGTAAATCCAAAACACTCACTATTTTGGTCTGTTTTTGTACAATAGGACCCTGACGACTAGCTTTTACAAATCAACTTAATTGTGAATTTGTGATTGTAGCACCGAGAAATGTTACATTTACAAAATTTCTTGTATAATATGCTGGATTAATTATAGTACGCGTCAATAACGCCTGAGTACATACTAAGTACATAATCTTTTCTTTCTTATACTTCAGAATTTTTTTATGTATCAGTGCTCATAAGCACACATTTGAATAAGTAGCACATTACCTCACAAACACTACTTTCAACAAATAACCCATGGTATGAAAAAACGGCAACTTTATAGTTTTGCTCCACTTCCTACTAGTCGCCTACTACACAAATGTCGTTAAAAAAAAGTAATTTAAAATATGTAGAAAAGTACTTGAAATGCCTAAACGCATGGGTCTAAAAGTAGACATGAAGATTTAATTGATACACATGTTAAAATGATTAGTGAATATAAGGAGAGAGAATAACTATATAATTTATGTATCTAAAACTATAAGACCATCCGCAGTCGTAACACCAGAACACCCATTATTCAGTTACCACATCAGCATAACACCATAACACTATTTCATAACACACAATCATAACACCAGAACGCCCATTTTTCCCCCCTGGGCCCCACTTTTTTCCACATAATATTAATATTTTTAACAATACAAATAAAATTAAATACAATACATTTCAATAAAAAAACGGTGTGGGTCCGATTTTTTTCTCGTTCTCGGCTCATTCTCTCACAACGAACGCCCCAGAATGCCCCACTGCAGGCGTTCTGGGCGTTCTCGATGCCCACCACGCCCAAATTCGAACCCATTGCGGATGGTCTAATTGGCCATATATTAAAGCGTATGTTTTTAGGTGAATATAGCATTACTCTTGATTAAACAAGAGAACTTTACTCACTATAGCTCTTAGACCGCTCACTATGGCTGTGACAAACTGACGCATCAGTTTGTGTCACATCAGCTTTTTCTAAAACTGACATAAACTGACACTTCACTCCTATAGTGAACATCACTTAACATCACTTCTTTTTTTTAGGACTCACACACTAATTTCTTAATTTATTTAAAACACAAACTTAAATAAAACATACTCCGTATTTATTAAAATTAAAAACATTATATTAATATAAAATAAAACTTAAATTAAACAAATATGTTTATGTTTTTAAAACATAATACTCTATATTAAACTTAGCCCATTTTTTAAAAATATGAGTCCACTTCAAAAAAAGAATGAGCCCATAATAAATAAATAAAAACTGAGCCCATTTTGTTATCATAAAGAAAGAAAGAAGCCCATTTTTACTCTAAATCATTATCTTCTTCCTCGACTTGCTTCTATGCAATTGATAAAAAAAAAGTACCAAACATTTATTTATTTTGTGTTTGTTCTCTTTCATTTGTTAAAAAAAAAGACGCTGGACCCACCCTCCCTTGAGTTTCTTCACCGAAGCGGGCAACGTTTTCCTTCGGTTTGGCGAAGAAATCCATCGACAGTTCGGAACCGATACCCCGTGCCTATGGCGTCGTATCCGTCGCTTGTTCCAACGTCTCAAACCGAAGCTCCATAGTGAGCGGTCTTAGGGGCCGGATAGTTAACACTTAACAAACATACATGTCAATTACTTTTTATCTCTATGAGGCAATTGTATTTATGTAAAATATTTTTTACATATTAATCATAGTTTTAAAAGCTATGTTTAGAAAAACACTATATAAATTCAATATTCGTTCTTTAAACGGTTGTAATAATTTATCTTTACATCAAAGTTTTCAAGTATAAACTGTTGAATCTATATATTGTTAGTATTTAACACTTCAATTCTTTTCTCATTCTCTAAATATTTTTTTTCATTTACATTATTGTTTGCCTATATCGCAGTATATTACTACGTACTATTTTTATTTCATGTAACATCTATTTAAAACATTCGAAAACATTTGATAACCGATAGAAAGAAAGGCGGCGTCAACTGGGTGTGCATCAGTCCAAGTGTTCACTGGTATAGACCGGTTTAAACCGTGCATTTTTGGTATGGGCCATTGGACCTTTATTTTTGGACTACGAGTCTATGACAAATCAAATCTCCAACTACGTGGTTGTGGGATCGAGTCCCACGGATGGCGATTATAAAGATTTTAGTTGTTCAAAAAATATACAACAAAATTACAATGGTAATGATTCATATATACTCCGTAGTACATTTTTAGCAGCTGATAAAAAATTTCAAAGTCTACATGATATTTTGTTAATATTAACTAATACATAACAATAAATTTTCCAAAAGACATAATAACTATAGAAAATATAACCGAGTAGCCACTCACAAGCGGTGCAATCCTTCCTTTATCCTTCCTTAACAACATACCTTCGAGCACCGGATAACCCATCAAAGTTATGTAAATCGAGAGGAAAACTTGTATGAAGATCTCGCTAATTTGTTCTCTTTGAACCGCTATTTTTATGATTCCGACTACAGATGCTACAAGATTGAGGGTGATCAATGAACAAAGTGGAACAAGAAACATGCTTGAGGTTTGGAAATTGTATATGCCCATTTGGTATAGCTTTTCTTGATCATCATCATTCGCTTTATTTGTTGGTAGGAAATTTGCTTCTTTTGCACCAAGTTTTTCCATAATTGCATGAATACTTCCATAAAGATGAGTCGTGATTCCCTTCATCATCCATACCCTTTGCTCGTGTTTCCACGTTTCGAGTGAAGCTCCTGTTGAGTGGATCTCTCTCATGTGTTGTAAATTCGATAATACAAACACATACAAAAACACAAGGGAGAAAGAGTTTTCAGCCTGCATACAAAATTCAAAAAAAGGTTAATACTTTTTACCGCATTTTTGCATGTATCTGAAATAGAATAGTACGTCAATATAAAGACAACTTCTTTCTAGTGACATTTATGTCATTCTTGTGAAATTAAACAAGATACGAGTACTTAAAAGGGTCGATTGATCAGTCGACCTGACCTTAGGATAAATAGTGATGCCATTGAGCAATGAAAGCTGAGGAATGGTGGCTAGAATCCACAAGGGTAAAAAAGCTATAGGAAACATAGCAAGCCATGCATAACAAAAGCTATGAAGAATAGACATTCTTGATGATCCATAAATAATGGGAGAGAATCTAGATATCGCAACTTCAATCAATCCTGTAGTCCATCTTGTGCCTTGAATCATAACATCGTTTAAACTTGTCGTTCCAGCTCCTAAAAAAGATGGTCGTGATGGCATATAGAAAACTGATTGCCATTTTACACAATGCATGATGAAGCTTGTGAAATAGTCTTCAACGACAGAGAAGTATCTATAACCTACCTGCAGCGCCCAACATGACATCAAATTTAAGGGTAATTATGCCAATAAATATTTGAGGTGTTTGATATTAACATTTGCATACCTCTTTCCCCCATTTTGTGTCATTCTCGTATTCGCAGGAAGCTAGAAGTTTTGCTTCTTGTAGTAATTCATTAGACAAGTCTTTCCCACATTCCACTCTTGGAGTACCTTTCTTATGCAGGGATTTGATGAACTCGTTGGACAAACCAAAAGAATCCTTGAGGTTCTCTACCTCGATGTCTGAATTATTAGACAAATTGAGTAGTATTACAAATCAACAAGGAAAAAAGTGATTAGCTTAGATTTACAAACTCATAAGTAAAGACTTAAAGTCCATTTGCAATGACATCTTTGGAGAGCAAATTGGTTGCATACTAAATTTATCATGTGTTTTAAATGCACTAATAAATCAATTGCAGGGGTTTAAAATCATCTTTTTTTTGTCGTTTTGATCATTTTTCCTCGATTTATCCTTTGCCATCCATTTTCTGCAGTGAAACCGATTTAGCATTAATGCATTGAAAAAATCACAAAACATGGCTTTATATTCCTCATTTTGCAATTTTTTGCAAACAGAAAGGACTGTCATTTTTAATCCTGTTGCTTATGATCTCCAACATTGTTACAATTATTTGTAAATGTGCATCTTGTCACTTTAAGCCACAACTTTTTGATTGTTGGGTCACCTTTAATACCAGAGGTTTTTGTTTTCATCATTACGAACCTTGTATCGATGAAGGAGGCTGATATAGTGCTTCTCGCTTTAAATAATAACAGGTTCCAGATAAACAAGGTCCCCTGATCCCATCCATCCCTTGCCACAAAGTCTATTTCAATGTCGTCCAACGATTAGGAAACATGCTCAATTAGTACAAATTAGAACTAAAAAAGCTACGGTGTATAAGACACCATGGTAGTATGAATATTACTAATGCATTGGTGCAAGGCTAATTAGAGATAAGCTATTTTTACCTTGAAGGTACATCTCAACTCACTTTCGTATATATCATGTTTACTTATGTTATGAAACTTTTGTGGAAATTGGACGAAAGCCAGAGAGGAAGATAACTTTGGGTCTAAATGGAAACACATAGCTTCACGTGCTGAGTTTTGGTCGTTGCAATACATGTCACAATCCAAACCTAGTATATATGGTGAATTGCTTATCACACTAGACACTCTGAGCTGCATAAACATAATATTGTCGATGTAAAAAAAAAAGTATGTATGTATGTGATGTATCTAGGGAGAGACAGAGATACTATACAAGGGCATTGAGGGCTCCTGCTTTAAAATGATGAGGATGAGATGGTCTTTTTTCACGAGAAACATACACAAGAAGAGGCATCTGTCTTTGATCATGCATACTTTCATCAACCATCACCTGCAATTTGAATTATTGAGGAAGTGGACATTATCATATCAATTTGTGCTGTAAAAAGTTATGTACTTAATTGGTGATGAATGATTTTTTGCAAAAATGATGGTCACTACTTCACGATGACCAAGACCGTGATTTTCCATCTTATCCGTGGTTTTGATACCACCTTTGGCGGGCCATTGTTACAAGGGGACCAAATCCACCGTCAACATACAGTAAGGATTATGTGTTACTTTTTAGATGCACGTAATATCCAAACAGCTAAATGCCTAAATTCTTTGAAATTATCATTTAATTACTTTTGAGCTTGTGCGATATACAAGTCAAGACATTAATGATTCAAACTACTTTAGCCAAACATGCCAAGACAACTACGAAGGCACGAATTGAAGCATGATGTTACTTTTATCATACATTTGATAGTTAGTGTTGAACTGTTGATCAATTTTCATTGAATACGGAGTATATAATTTCCTTAGTAATAAAGCTAGGGCATCGTTTGGTTCGCGGAATTCCACGAAATTCAGTGGAATTCCATTCTATAAAGGTAATTGGTTTACGAATCAACTGATTTGGAAGTCATTAAATTTATTCGTTCGAATGATGTACTTCACATTCCTTGGAAGTTGGAATTCCAAGTCCCATGATGATTACAATTCCATAAAAAACGTTCTACAAACCAAATAAAAGTGATTGACTTCTACGACCATTATT
This sequence comes from Helichrysum umbraculigerum, assembly GCA_949592205.1. NCBI lineage: Eukaryota > Viridiplantae > Streptophyta > Magnoliopsida > Asterales > Asteraceae > Helichrysum > Helichrysum umbraculigerum. The sequence continues at coordinate 106,140,619 of CATIUR010000003.1, read as the reverse complement.
TAACGGGTTAATTGTTTAGTGTGGGTCGACTATAAAGATATTTGTTGGTGGGGTCCTAAATGATACAGTAGAATCATATGTCATAAAATCATACGTATTTCTTGAGAAGTTATAGACCTCTACGGCCCGCTGTACGACTATTATTATTATCTACAGTTAACAGTACTATATATAATAAATATTTCGAACTACTCAAGAAGCAATAATTGCATCGAAGGTGTCATAAGTCAGCTTTAACGTGGAATCTATCGAAAGAAGTGAATAAGTTGAGGTTTACCTCTATAAAGGCAGAATGGTTCTTGTTTGGCTTGCAACTTTCGCTTTCTGAAATCTTCGTCACTTTGTGACCAAACAATTCATATTTTTCCTACGCCATCAAATTAAACACGCATCAAAACAATAATGTCTAACTTTATTGGTTTTCATAATTAAGAAAACAATACATTAAGACAAATATATATGTGGTAGAAGACGATACGGAAATTCTACTCTCAGATTCTTTATGCAAACCTAATATATATGGGTTTAAGCTGTATGTTTAGGTCGTCGATCGGTTTCAATGTTACTTTTAATCATTACTACAAGGTTTGTTGATTTGGGCAATTATTTATATATTTATTTTGTTATTCACCACAATAATATAAAAAGAAATTAAAGAGGAAAAAAAACAACTAGGACGAATATAGTGGAAATAGACTTTTATGTGAGAGTGAATTTGGGCCCGTATTGGCCCAACAAAGCAGTGATAGTGAAAATGTGAAAATTACGCCTGAAAAAATGGAAATATTAATTTTTTACTTTTTGATTTTTTTTTTGAAAAACAGTTTGGAATCACTGACGGACCACTTAGGCCCACCCGATCATCTCACCATAATGCACCCTCGAGAAGAAAGCCCAGCTTCGTCCCCGGCCCAAGTGCCGACAGATCCGGTTGCCGAAGTGGGTAAAACTCCTCACCCCGGAGCCCAAAGGCCCAAGGGATTTTCATGCACCGAGTAGGGTTTGAACCCTGTACCTGCAGCATAAATGCCTGATAGCTCTACCACGTGAGCCAGGTCTCAAGTGCTGTTTTTTTTTTTTTTTTTTTTTTTTTTTTTTTGTGTATATGTTTATGCTTTTGGTCTTGGTCTTCTTGAAGATCTTTGCGTCATGTACTCATGATGGTCCTTAAATGTATCTGCTGTTTTCTACCCGTTTCAACTCTCAACCATTGAAAAAAAAAAAAATAAAAAATAAAAATAATAATAATAATAATAATAATAATAATAATAATAATAATTTATTGTACTTCATATATTGATTAATTTTTAATATACTGTATTGTACGCATCTTTGTTCAAAGTGAGTAAGATAAGGTATTTTTAAGAATGAAAAGGTTCTTTGACATAAAATATTAATCAGGAGATAGCTAGTCGAAATAATCAGGAGTAGAAAAGTTGATCAGGGACTAATAGAACAAAGGGTCTTTGGTCTAGCGGTATGTGGAGCAATGGAGAACCTTTCAACCAAGAGGTTGTGGGTTCAAACCTCGTGGTAGGTATGTATATATTTGTATGATATTATGTGAGCTATGTTCGATTGTAAGATTGCATTTAAAAAAAAATAGAAAAAAAGTGACTAGGAGCAGTCTATAATAGATAGCAACATTTTTGTCTACGCATGTAATTAGGAGAGTTGATCAAATCTAATGTTTAAATCTCTTTTAAAATCTAATGCTCGAACAAGCAACTTAAACATCAATATATATATTTTGTCTTTTTCCCAGGAAGAAATTATCAAAGAGGTTAATTGATTTCTTAATTATGATAAATATTAACATTTTCAATGATTTTGTAGTCTTTTTGAGTTATAATATTGAAATAATATATCAATTGGGCATTAACCAAGTGGTACCGTCACTACAAACGTTCAAAATCTACTCAGGTCAATTGTGGACATGTGATTTGCCCAGCTTTGATACTCCTTGTGAGTGAGATGGACGTGTACCATTGATAAATATGATACTCAGGTCAATGGTAGTAGTGGCTACTCATGAACAAAACCGGGTTTTCACCCAACCCGACCCGACCCGGATCCCGAACCGGGTTTTGGTCAAGAAAGTCAAAAACCGGGTTGGACCCAACCCGAACCGGATTTTTTCGGGTTTTAACCGGGTTTCCAACCCGACCCTATTTCAACCCGGGTTCAACCCGATTTCGAATTCTAAAAACCCTACCCGGGTACGTACCCGCCGGGTACTCAAAAAACCCGAACCGGGTAGGGTCAAACCGGGTTTGACCGGGTCGGGTTTTCGGGTTTGAAACCGGGTAGCGTTTAAAAGCCGGTTTTTTTGTTCAAGCCTACCCTCCAAATGGAGTTGCTGGTTATCAACCTTTTACCACAGTAATATTGAAATAATTGTCATCAACAACATTTTCTTTTCACCCAAATTATCTTTTATCGGATGTATATCTTTTACATAAACCCGCTATGTCCTATTCGGTTTGGTTGTTTCCTATGGTCGGTTTACAATCTACTAGATGTTATTTTGTTGTAATAGAATTGCATGTGTGGCGTTTCTACATTTTGCTCTTCTTCTAGCTCCTAGAGGTGAGCTTTGGATCTAAAGTTCTATCCACCGATTAAAAACCATATAAAAAACATAAACTGTAAAGAATCAAATAAATTAATAGCTCAAATCAATGCCATAAAATCAAATTATCATACTATGTGCTTATATTTATGTACCATCTATACTTGATGTATCTTTAATTATTTATTGAACGTCCATCTATGTATTTTTTTTTTCATTTCAAAAGTATTAATTAGTGTGTTTAATGTTTACATTTTACGTAATTGATGGTAAGGAATTGTAACAACACAAAATGTAAGAGAAAGATTAGCAAACAGACCTTGATCCTAGCTTTCTCATCTCTAAACTCATCACTATCCATCATAACCTCATCGTCAACCTCTCGTCCATTGAAATAAGCTGACGGACAAATCGTCTTCACACCATACTTTTTACAAAACGGCACCCACATCTTAGCAAACTTCCAAGCCTCTCGCATGGCTTCCAAAGTAACCGAACAACCCCCATCATCAGAAAGATAAACACAAAGCTTTTCAGGTGGATAATTCAAAGCCATGGTGGACACAACTGTGTTCATAACCCCAAGTGGTGGTTCCTTCTGAGGATCCGCCGTACATATGAACACGTCGATGGGTGGAAGTTGGTTGTCCTCTGGCAACCTGTCTGGGAACACAGTTCTTATGACAGGTCGCCAGAGGTACGACTGGCTCAGAAGCCAGATAAAAGAGAGTACGAATTCGGCGATGAAGATTAGAATTTGTGGAATGAATGGTTGAGTCGTGTGAAATAGTGTAAGGATGGAAGAAAGTCTATAGTAGATGAGGGTGGTTAGAGCTATGGAGTGAAAGAGTGTGTATATTCTGTTAATAATTAGGGTTTGTATTTTGAGTTGGGTGAGATGAAGAGGATGAGAGGTAGATTTCATTTGGAGAGCCATGCTCACAATATGGTATGGAGTGTGAGAATCTGATGGCTTCTTATTTTCAAAAATATTGTAATTTTCACATATATGTCACATGGAACATCCATCACAACAAACTAGAAATATTGGTTAATTTATTTATTATATCGGTATCTTTGACTTATGTGGTATCCACTGGTTAGAAATTTCTTAGCAATTTACGATTACAATACACACTTTCACTTTGAAGTAGGGGTGGCAATTTGAGTTGGTCTAGTTGACCCGCTCGGGTTATCGAGTTGGTGGGTCAAAAATAGTCAGGTCGAGTTGACCCGCTCGGGTTATCGAGTTGGTGGGTCAAAAGTAGTCGACATAAACCCGACCTGATTTTATAATCGGGATGAGTATTTCAACCCAACTCAACCCAGACTCAACTTTACCCGACCCATATTACCCATTTATCTAGTTAGATCAACATGTTTTCATGTCATTTTCTATTAACGCCTTAGCGGATCAATTTCAGGTAAAATAAATCCCATGAATATGCATAAATTTTTTTATAAAATTCAAATAACTCGTATCACCTATTAAGTTCATAAAAATACAATACTAAAACTCTATTGAATACATCGGATTATTATATTAGAAAAAACCTCTAAATTTCTAGCTACCTTTAAAATTTATTCGGGTTATCGGGTCAACCCAAAAACTCATTAGGTGACCCAAATCCAACCCAAAAAATAGTCAGGTTGACGGGTTCTTTGGTCAAAAAACGTCAACCCAATCTTAATTTTTTCGAGTCGGTTTCGTGTCGGGTTTCGGATCGTAATTGCCGGCCCTACTTTGAAGCATCTATGATCATCCAAGTATCCAACATATATATCCACCGGTCCATTCCATATGGTAGGGCCAAGTTTATGTTAAACCCCACAAGTTAATGAGGCCAAGTTTATGTTCAACCCCACAAGTTAATGAATTTGTTTTCGTAGGTCTGCTTCTTGCTCTAAAAATGCAATAAAGACTTGTCAGAAATCGCCAGTTGGCTTGATCCTACTTTGGGCTAGGCTTTGGAGTTGGAAGCCCACACTAGGACACTAGGCCCACGAGGGGCTCTCTCTCTCTCTCTAATATAAGCAAAAATATTTGATAGTTATTCTTAAACACTTTGAAACTAAAGGTTAACTTACCACCTACTTTTAACAAAACAAAAATGCTTAATGTATCTAAATATACTAGCAAAATGCTCGCGCTATGTAGCGGAAACTAATATGTATTATAATCTCTTTGTGTAATTTCGATAATGAGACATAGCATTACATTCCGACTATCGATTAAAGTTGTCATAATGTATACCGTATTATTTTCATCCGGAAATTATTCATTCATTGTTGCGACTACTGTCAATTTTTACACTAAACAAATGATATTTTTATCATGTTTGATTTATCAATATAACAGGATAAGTATTTTTCATGTCTCTGTCATGGTTGCAATCATTTAAAGAAACGGAGAAGTTTACTATATCGCCTTCTTTATTGATGATATATACAAATTTGAGCATTCTTCTATAATTGCATTATTGGTTAAGTATCAATTCTAATCAGGTTAATTTCTTTTATTTGAAATGTGAAATAATTAGATAGGCAATTTAGTCATTATCTATTGTTGAGTATACTTTTTGTAAAAGTAGCAACATGATTTTATGTGTAGCAAAAGATAAAGATAAAAATATATCGATCTATAAATAGCCGAATAAGGTTCAAATGAGTACATCAACTTTTGGTGAGAATAAGGGAACCAATAGGAATAAATCACGTGTCACTTTACTCTCTCTCCTCCAAATTTTTAAAAATTAAATATCTTTCAAACGGTAAGTCAAAAAATTATAAAAATTGCACCATAAAAATCAGCGTTTTATTCTCTTCGATTAGAGATGTGACAAGGTATACTTTTGACGAACTTTTTTTTTTCCATTTTTTGGTGGGTTTTGAAATCTAGTAACACATGTGTTAAAAGCTGGTAACACATGTGTTACTCGCTGCTAACACATGTGTTATACGCTGGTAACACACGTGTTACAGGATAGTAATACATGTGTTACCAGCGTGTAACACATGTGTTAGCAGCGAGTAACACATGTATTAACAGCAACTAACACATGTGTTTACTAATTTTGTAAAATCCAAAAAAAAAAGTTCGTCAAAAGTATACCTTGTGAGATGGCAAATCGAAGAGAAAAAAATGCTGATTTTTATGGTGCAATTTTTATGATTTTTCAACTTATCGTTTCGGAGATATTTAAGTTTAAAAAACATGGGGGAAAGTGGCTTACGTTCTAGTTGGTTCCTCCATTCTCACCATAAATTCCATTCTCATTTGAACGTCACCCGTAAATAGCTTAATAATTTGATCGGTCTAAATAATAAAAATAATTGGTGAAAAATAAAGAATAAGCACGGCTGGACCATGGCCCGGGACATCATGCGTGTATGGTCCACAGGTTTAGACAGCCCAGTTCTAAACTTTCTTTAGCCCATTAAATAAACAACCGTGGGTTTGTTAAGCCGATGGGATTGGAATTTGAAAGTTTTGCAACAACTAGTCGTGAACAAAACCGGGTTTCGGGCCTACCCGACCCGTACCCGGAACCCGAACCGGGTTTTAGTCAAAGGGAGAAAAACCGGTTTGTTGACCTACCCGACCCGACCCGAACCGGGTTTTTGACCCACGAATACCGGTTTTTAAACCGGGTTTTATACCGGGTTTTCCAACCCGACCCGCTTCCTACCCGGTCCCAACCCGATTGTGAGATCCGAAAACCCAAACCGGTTCCGTACCCGGCGGGTACGAAAAAAAACCCGAACCGGGTTCAAAAAAACCGGTTTTTTCCGGGTTCGGTTCCGGGTTTTTTTTCGGGTTCGGTTCCGGGTTCGGGTTTTTTGTTCATGCCTAGCAACAACACAAACCGTTAAGTATCAATTAAATTTTAATATGACTTCTGATTTAGGTTCATATTTGTTTTTGTTCATGTATTCTTCACTTCTTTCTAATACTTCGTATGTGTTATAGTGTTAGTTTTATGCCTTTATATTCAACCCCATACATACGTCTTTCATAAACTAACGAGGTTTATGATAATTATTACTTTGATTTTTTTTTTTTTAATGAGTAGCATACTAGCATGTATCTATTCTTTGGCATATCGTACCTTGTTAGTGTCAATTCGAATGTATGTTAGTTCGTAACTTGGTTGTTTGATCTTGTATTCTCGTTGAGTTGTTGTTATATATACTAATAAAATGTTAGCAGGTTAGGAACTTGTGAACCATTTAGTGATCAACTAGAAGTGTCGATTGGTGAGTACTGCAATTACTTGTTCCGGACTGTAAATATTATGTAGTCGTGATGGTCCATTTAAGAACTAATTGCAACTATTATATTAATCTGCAGAGTAAAAGATATTGAATTTGAAGACAAGTTCAGGAACTAACTGATCAGAAATTTAGTATTCAGAAAACATAGAAAAGAAAAGAAAACTAAGGTTGCGTTTCGTTACAGAAAAAATTTTCCATTTTTGTTTTTCCATTTCTCTAGAGAATGAGAAGTGTTTTACTTCTCTAGAAAAACATGAAAAATCTAGAAAACGTATTTAGTTGTAAGGGGTGGAGTTTTCATTTTCCAAAGAATAGTAGTGATGGAAAACATAGAAAACCATCAAAAGTAGTTTTCAACTTTGTAGTTATAATAAGAAAAACAATGATTCTCCTTTTCTTATAAAAGTTTTTTAGAAAACTCGAATTTGAACACGTTTTCTAATTTTCTTGTTTTCTTAGAAAAATTTTCAGAAAAAGTGAGGAGTTTTCTGTAACTAAATGCACCCTAAATATCTTGCCATATTACTAAATCGTTCGTTTACAAAATTTAACAGGGCATTTTTTCCATATTCTCATTGAGGCATTAGAAAGCTCGAAAGTGGCCCTGAATTGATCACTTGTCACGTTAAGTACTCTCTGCATTTTTTGACTTATTTACTAAGCACATTTAGCATTACTTGAAGAAAAAAAACCTATAGACTAATTATATCTAAAATCCAATATAATTAAGTAAGATTAACGATCAACTTCACGTTATTAATTTTGTTTTAAACATCAAATCAAATACGGAGTATGTTACAAGTAAAAAATTACTAAATTAGTGAGATTCACATAATAATTTCTTCATGTTCTATCAATTAAACCTAAAATGATGGGAAATCAAAATACCTAAAAAGAAAACGTACAATGTTACACTTCAAAAAGTAATTCGAGAATAATTTCGTTACATTTACAAAAATATGTTTATGAAATTTTTTTTGTAGAGCTCTAAGTCAAGTATACCAGATATTTGTATCCTCAATTAGCTTTCCATTGACTAGTTGCTCGGAATTTCTTACCAAATTAGCTGTTGAAGACAACGATATATATGGATACTGATGTTTGTCTACTTATTTTTAAATAGCAAAAAAACATATATATATACAAATACTATACAATGACATATGAGACGGATTGTGTAGTTATATTTTGCTTATGTACTACTTATGGGTATGCCAAATAATAATCTGTATGTGTAATGAATGTCATCTCATATTAGTAGGGGTGTGATTAGTCTAATCAAATTCACGAGCTAGTAAAGACAAACTCAAAAAAAATTATCAATATAGCGATGCTCTTTTAAGCTTTCGTAGTAAGCTTTGGTAGTGTTTATCTCGAGGTTGATGTGGAACTCATCCACATTCTTTTGTACTTAAACGTTTGAGTGGTAATACAATTTCACCGGGGTAACCCTTTACCCAAAATTTTTTTTTTTATCAAAATCGACTCAGTAAGTCAAGTTTGAGTATCAGAATATCGTAAAGCTCACATATGGTATTGAGCTTATGTTTTTTTTTTCACAGCCAAAAGATATATATATATATATATATAGGATCCGAGGGGAAGACCTCATTTGAGGAGAAGGAGGAGAAGACCTATTTTTACTGCATTTTAAGGCTAAAATATTGTAATATACAAAAGTTACTGCATTTTAACATCACTCCACTGCATTTTATACATATCAAAAATCACTGCATTTTAACATCACTGCATTTTAACTCTTACATTTTTGTCCTAAAATGCAGTAAAACAAGCATTCTCCTCCTTCTCCTCATATAAGGTCTTCTCCTCTGAACCTTACCCATATATATATATATATATATATATATATATATATATATATATATAGGGTATGGTTCAAGGGAGCACACCCCTTATGAGGGGGCAGAAAAGGCAGGGTTTTAGCCAACCAAAAATTGACACGTGTCACTCATTTTCTTGCATTAGGGACTGTTTTGCAATTTTGAAAAATTTTTAGGGACCTACCTTAAAAATTGCCAGAAATTTTATTTAATAAAAAAAATAAAAAATCAAAACATCTTTTTTTTTTACGAAAACCAAATTACCACTATTTTTAACTGCATTTTGCATGTTCGGTACTGCATTTTAAGGTTTTTCCTCTTGTTATAAAGCAATTTTTTATAAAATGCAATGGAATGTCTTTTTTTCAACATATAAACATAAAATGCAGTAAGTAGTATAAAAATGCAGTCAAAATGTTTTTTTGTTGTTTTTTCCTATAAAACGTAGTAGTGTATATTAAAATGCAATAGAAGTTTTTTTCTGTAAAATGCAACATAATTCACATTACATTGCAATTAAAATGCAGTAAGGGAAATTAAAATGGACTAGAAGAACGTAAATGCAGTGACTTTTCAATATCTTCTTAGTAGATCTAAAATGCAGTAGGTAGGGCTAAATGCAGGGGCTTTTTTCAGATCTACTTTTTGAGATCTAAATCTGAAAAGTAGATCTACATCTACATATTTCAGATCTAGAAGATGAAGGTGGTGGTTGACAGTGACGATGAAGGTGAGGGTGGTGGTGGCGGAGAAAGTGAACGGTGATGGTGGACGGTAGCGGTGAAAGGAGGTGGTGATGGTGATGGTGGTGGCGGTCGGTGACGGTGTAAGTGGACTATGAAGGTGGTGGAGGCGTATGTGGCAGCAGAGAAGGTGGCGACGGAGAAGGTGGCGTCGGCGGTGAACGGAGGTGGTGTTGGTGGTGGAGGTGAGGGTGATGGTGGTTGCGGTCGGTGACGGTGTAAGTGGACTGTGAAGGTGGTGGTAATGGTGGCGGCGTAGGTGGCAGCGTCGGTGAAATGAGGTGGTGTTTGGTGGTGGTGGTGATTGTGTGTGAATTGAGTGTGAGAAGGGAGAGATTTTTGTGTGTTGTGTGTGAAAAGAGAGAGAGAGGATGAAGGGTGAAATGAAGTGACCTAACATGAGTCCAAGTTTAACCCCTAAAAAATATTTTATCTAAATTGTATTTTGGTCCCTCCACCTAAAACTATTTGCATTTTAACCCTTCTACTCTCACAGCTCCTCAAATTGCCCCTGCTCCTTTGATCCTCTTCTATATATATAAGCCCCTTAAAAACAAGGAAAAGGGCCAACAAAATGTATTTTAATAAAGATTACAACTCATACCGAAATTAGCGACCATCATCAAGTAACCATAAACTCCGTAACTACTATAAAACCTATACAGAAATGATACATTAAAAACCCTAAAAAAAAGAAGAAGTTATAGTGATAGTTAGAGTGCCAGCAACATAGTAGAAGCGAATCAAGTTCGTAGTTCTATTAAAGTGGTAATTAGAGGTACATTCTAAACTATTACTTATATTACATTTTAGAGAAAATTACAAAAACCGTCCTTATGGTTTGACCTAAATTGCACATTCAGTCCTTTAATTAATTTAATTACATAGATGGTCCTTTCTTTTGAAACTTGTTATGTAAATAGTCATTTACACTAACGATTGTTAAATCTCCGTTAAAAAAGACCACGTGTGTAGTTTTTTTTATTCTTTTAAATTTTATATTATTTGAGTAGATATAAATAATAAAATTTAAAATATGTATATATACATTATTAGGTGCACAACATCATTTTCAACTTTCACATTTCGTTTAGCAAATTCATTGTCAAATTGTTCCTCTTCCACATTTGTCTTTCACCACTCAAGGACTCTCCATTACCCATTCATCTTATCTCGTAATGACTTTAGTGGCCACCATCTCTTCTCTTTTGTATCCTTTTCGATGACTCTAGCTTTAAAGTAAAATGACGTTGAAAAGTGGGAACTAATTAAGTCAAAAATGTATATTTAGGTAGGAAAAGATGGTGGTGGAATATAAATTTGAAGTTATAAATATGGTTGTTAACGAACCGAGCACTTAACGAGCTACTCGAGTTCGAACTCGTTTATCTCGAATTCGAGCATAATACTATTCGAGCCCGAGTCGAGTTCGAACATAAAAAGACTGCTCGATTAGTTTCACGAGCCGAGCTTCAAAACAATAAATTCGACTCGGCTCGTTTGGATGAGATGAGCACACTATAAATATTAACATCGAGAATCTAATTACATACTTATTATTAGTGTTTGATGATAACTAATTAAACTTATACATTTTAAGTTTAATTAAATGTAAATGTCTTTTACAAACTTTATTACAAGTTTCATAAAATAGTTACTATACGTTTTAGTGAGCTTGTTTAAGCTTATAAACGATTTTATCGAGCTTGAGCTTCTAAACAAACATTTTGAGCTTAAATAACTTTTTTTTTTTTTTTTTTTTTTTTTTTTTTTTTTTTTTGTAAATTGTCATAAACTTAAACGTGTATAGAGCTCGAGCTCGAACACTAAGTTATTATCCGAGCCCGAACTCGAATATGGTTTTAAAAAGTTAATCAAGTTCAAGTCGAACTCAAAAATACTTATTTTTTAAAAGAGTCGAGTTGAGCATCAGGATATTCGAAATTAGTATCTAAATTAGTTACATTCTGATCACCATTTGTATGTTATTAATTGTGACACCCGTCAAATTAGGACTAGAATTTAGTGCCTAATCAAGTTTTAATACATGTAATTAGTTCTGTGTTAGGCTAATTAATGTATCAATTATTATATATATTGTTGAATATATATCTACAATTATACGATTTGTTTAAATCGTACGAGTTTCAAATCGAATGAATTTCCATACAATAAATACGGACGTTGGTGAACAATTGATTTAAATAATACAAGGATTTTAATAACGTTATTACACTTAAAAATATTATGTCAATAATATTTAGTATCCAAGTTTTATCACACAATTAATATAAACGCGAATAAAATGTAATTGCGCAAACCAAACGAAACAAGTTACCTTTTATAATGTAATTATTAAATATTTAGTGAAATACTTCAACAAAACAATTAAATCATTATTTGCAATTTAAAACGAAAAATTTAACTTATAAATTAAATAACTAACGAGGTAACAATCGGGAAAACGAACACCGCGCGGGACACGAAAACAGAGGCTGAAATGGGGACTTAAACCCCACCTCCACCTCCATTTCTTTCATTCCATTTCTTTCTCTTCTCTCTCTTCTCCCTTTTCTCTCTAAACTTCAAAAACCACCACCACCCTTAAATCGCCAAGAACTAGCACAAAACGTACTCGGATCACCAAGCCCTTTTGGAATAAAACGTTCACCACTTCGCGATCTACAATCCTATCTTTCCGGAATTTCATTTCGGCGATTTGTAAGTTTCCGACACAACTCCGAAAACTCTCGTTTCTAAGTATTATCACTTGCTAGTTGTTTGTATAACCTTGTAATGTCCTAAAATGGGTTGGGTAAGAATATTAGGCCGATCGATGGCCGGAAAACGCGTTTTTAAGGTTAAAACTCCGATCAGACCCCGTACGTCGCATTTGGCCTGGAGCAAATGCGACGCAGCGACTTACGTCGCGCTATATCCCCAACGTCGCATATAGCGACGCAGCCTATTACGTCGCATTGAATTGCGACGTCGCACTTAGCGACGCAAACCCTTACGTCGCATAAATCAACTACGTCGCCTATAGCGACGCCACGTACAACGTCGCATTAAATTGCGAAAGTCGCACATAGCGACGCCGTGCCCAACGTCGCAGTCAGGATCTGCGACGTCGCACCCAACGTCGCACCCAACGTCGCACAAACCAAAACCTCAAAAACACAGATTTTTACTAAGTGTCGAGGCTCGAAATTGTATCACTTGATTTCACCCAAATTCAAGTCCAGATGCGTTTTTCCTTAAAGCAATATAGTAGAAATAAAAATTTTCCAAGCTGACCTGGCAGCTCGACCCCAGCCAGGGGCTCTGCCCCTTGGACCCCGCCAGGGGCTGCCGCCCCTTGGACCCCGCTAACCAGGGGCGCTGCCCCCGGACCCCCGTACTTAGATTCCGTAACGGCTTCTAAAACAAAATCAAATCACATTTTTCAGGTAAAACGCTACGAAATCAAAATAATAATAGTTGAGATTATTATAACAAATCCGTCACCAACGGGCCGTACACGTTTTCAAAACATACTTCAAAGATCAAACAAGTCGTTGCAACTTGTATCAATTTAATCAAACAAGTCGAAGTAACTTGTAACAATACAATCAACCAAATAGGGGTAATTTGGACATCAAGTTAAACAAACAATTTAAATGGTAGTCTTTCGAGATACCGGTACAATTAATAACAATTCAAGTGTCGTGGACACATTCAGGTTTCAAGTCTTTGGACATCATTTCACCGCTAATTACTTCAAGTTTATTAAATTAAACACTTCAAGACTCAGGTGAGTTTCATGGCCCCATTTTCACCGCTTTTCAACTAGGGGTGTGATATTACTACTTTGATTTGTTTTACAAGTAGAACGCAAGTGCCAAACTTCAAATACTACATGAGTTTCAAGCTAATCAATTTAAAGTCCTCCATAGCATAGTCTCTAGTATTTATAGCGTGAATGTTAGTATATGATATCATATGGGATTGACAATCCTCATCCGGGTTAGCACGCACTAACCGGTCAAACGGATGTATTAGCATTTGGGAAGACGAGTGTGGATTAGACACTCGTAGGAGGCATTTCAAGTTAGGTTTCCTTAATTGGGCCTGACAAATCAAGTTAAGCTCAGACTATGTGCTCATGGATTGTATAACTTTTATTTTGCTTAATTGCATCTTAAATTCAATATAAATCTTGCGGTTCTTACAACTATACATTGGCATACAAACCTGTGAGCTCACCAGCGTTTTCGCTGACCCATTTTAGTATTTATCACAGGTACCCAGCAGTAGGTTGGCTGCACAAGCAGGGATTATTAGCTCGAGTCAGCATACATACAACTAGAGATTTGATTGCATTATTATATTTTGTAAAAGTAATTATGCCATGTAATCTCTCAATTTCAGGAACCGAGCTAATGTAACATTGTTTTGATGTAAACGTTTACTTTATTTATACAAGTTTAAAATGACGCATATAGTGGCCGTTCATTATTATCTTATGTGCTTTGTATATTGATTAGTGACACCCAAATCGAGCTTCCGCAAATCAATCATATTTGGGGGTGTCACATTAATTAGGCCGGGTAAGTGTTAGGAATTGGCAGCGGAATCAAACAACCAACAACTATTAGTTGATCACTCTAATACCTGTTGATAATTAACCAACCCAACAACGCAACGTGTAATCGCGTTACACCCACAAACAATAAACGGATAAAGAATAATAAGCAAACAAGATAATCGAAAGCACTAAAGAACACAAGGATTTAACGTGGTTATGTCCAATCTCCACCTAGGAGATTGGTTTAGTCCACGGGGCCAAACCAGAGAGTTTTTACTTTATTTTTCGTAGTCCAAGGGTTACAATTACATGGGTTTAATTATATATGCTAAACCTAACTTTGGGAACAAGTTAAATTGGATTCTGCCGACTCAAAACTTGCACCGCAACTTTTGGATTTTCCCAAAACAATATCACGTGACATCTAGTCACTATCACCAATTAAGTTAATAAATCTTCACATATTCTTAACAATCTCCCACTTGAAGATTAAATCAAACCCCAAACTAGTAATCCTTCACAAATCTCGTCGCTTCACAAATGTCACCCGTTCAAACTTCATACCACCGAACTACCATTCGGGACACGCCGCTCGACCACAGAGAGTCGGAAGACTTTCGACACAAAGCTACCAGAACACTCACATCATGAAACTGGGACCACTCTCTAACCACCACCATCATCTTCTAGGCCCAAGAAGATCCGTTGAAGCGTGCGAAACTTCAACCACATGATTCTATCAAGAGACACCTATCTCTTCAACTCGTCGATTACAGCCACGTCTGATCCTGCACCGACATATCAACGACCATCCGTACAGAATTTCATCCATCCGATTTTCCTTCCCAGCAATCAGAAAATCACCGATAGAATAACTCGTAGATCATCATCAAGGCTTATCAGTGAGAACGCAATCACAACCTTGAAATCTACTTCTTCATCATTCGCTTTCCCGCTGGTACACTGACCCAAAAAACATACGTATGATTTCTATGAACACATCTTCTCCAACTCAGCCCGCTCCCACTGTACGAATCAAAATAGCGACCGCGGCTCTTTGAGAAGACTCTAGTTCATAATACCCGGTCAGTCGCAAATTACTTTGCCATTGAAGAGTAACAATGAAGTCCGAGTGCTCTAGTGTTGCCGGAATCTGTACACTAAACCTGTGGAAACTCGAGATCCATCAATCGCACAACCGTCTCAAGACTTCCACTAGTTGCCAAACTCCCACTAGCTTCGACACTTCCCTCGGTTTCAAACTCCCAAGAGTTTCCGACACTCTCAACAAAATCTCGAAAGCTCAACAGGACTTACAAGATTATCCGCCTCTAACCCACAAGAAAATTCCCAATTGATTCCTCCAGAAGATTTCGCTCTATCTTTGAACCAAACATCAATCGATACCCGAGCCCAGTCGAACACGTTCTATCCGACATCTTCAACAACCAATATCTCCAAGTGTAGAAGCTCTAACCTGCCTAAACATTCCAAAACTATGGAATACCCGACCAAACATATGGTCTCCCGTTTCAACCCCGCGAGCAACAACAAACCCCCTCGATAACTCCCACCGTCGATTATCAAACGGATGTGGTACCGTTCATTACCTATCTGCCCAAACCGAGAAAACTATCCTCTTGAGCTCCGTAACAAACTTCACATCTTTGAGAATCCAGCCGTATCAAGTAAGTCTCGAGAATCGCATCCCAAACTCGCAACATCAAACGCCTAGTCTGATAACGTTCACTTATTCTTTTGCACGGGATCGCAAAGAATAAAGAACTCGAACCCGAATCCAAAACCTAGGATTCCAAAACTCTCAACCGCAACAAACAATTAATCGAAACTGATTACCGACCCATTTACCGCCACAACTAATCACCATCATAAACGCAACCGGCCACCAGCCGTATCGTCGCGTGTTAATCCGAAAAAAACTTTTTGACCCATATTCGCGTCGCAAAACCCTGGAATCGCGCCGCGATTTCCTAAACAGATCGCGCCTCAATCTTCCACAATCGCGTTGCGATTAAAACCTCTCGCGTCGCGATTTTCAACCTGCCAGCAAATTCGTTTTTTCCCGTCAATTAGTCGTTGCCCAAGCCTAACAATTTCGATAACCTGTTGCAACACACAATCCTAAACCGTGTCTATCAATTGCTCCCCGATGGTTCTCTCCTTTCTTCCGGATCAAGATCTATCCCAGATCTATATCTTCCAAACAAAACAAGAAACCCTAACCATCAAAACCTAATCTTGATCGTGCTCACATCCGCTATTGTTCCCGAATCTTCAAACCATGAAGCTCTGATACCAGTTGTTAGGAATTGGCAGCGGAATCAAACAACCAACAACTATTAGTTGATCACTCTAATACCTGTTGATAATTAACCAACCCAACAACGCAACGTGTAATCGCGTTACACCCACAAACAATAAACGGATAAAGAATAAAAAGCAAACAAGATATTCGAAAGCAATAAAGAACACAAGGATTTAACGTGGTTATGTCCAATCTCCACCTAGGAGATTGGTTTAGTCCACGGGGCCAAACCAGAGAGTTTTTACTTTATTTTTCGTAGTCCAAGGGTTACAATTACATGGGTTTAATTATATATGCTAAACCTAACTTTCGGAACAAGTTAAATTGGATTCTGCCGACTCAAAACTTGCACCGCAACTTTTGGATTTTCCCAAAACAATATCACGTGACATCTAGTCACTATCACCAATTAAGTTAATAAATCTTCACATATTCTTAACAGTAAGTTCATGACGACCACAATATATACTGCTTTGATGATATGATCGATCGAACTACATATATTATAATGTTTAATTACTGACTTGAACATTATTGTATTTTACTATATTTAACGCACATCTACACTTCGTATACACTAGTACAAATTTGTGATTCGGTCACACATGGTCGAAATCAAATCGTCACACATTACAATATTTATGTGACTAAAGGTACAAAAATAAAATTAACGTCATTAGTTAGCCACAACTGAACTCCAATCGTGTGACCATTCTAAAATGTATTGCCACACCTTCGAACATTTATGTGGCTAAAGGGCACTGCTATTTTTTGGCTTATTATTTAGTCACATATAAATTTGGAACGCATGACAAATGAAGAGTAAATTCGAAGCATTAGTCACGTTATACACATAAAATGTGACAAATCTATGTCACACACTAGAACACTGTGACCAAATGCCACAATATGGTCACATGAAGTAATTGTTTATGTGACTAAATTATATAGTCGAGTTTGTCACACATGATTTCAGTGTAGCTAAAATCCGGTACATATGGTCACATAACTTATTATGTGTGTCTAAAGTTTAGTGTGTGTTATAATGTCAAAAGCTAATGTGTATAGTCACATTAATTTCTAGCACGATCATGTGACTATATAGCTTTATAGTAGCCACACCATTTCACAAATGTGTATCTAAATGATGTTTATGGTCACATTTTAGGTGATTATATGTGACCAATATATTCACAACAGTCACGTTGTGAAATATTCATGTGGCTATTATTTAGAGCAAAAATGGGCAAAAACGATTATCATTAAGTTTGATATTAGTCACATTGAGTGTTAATTTGTGTATCTAAATTAGATGCCACTATATGGTGACATGAAGTAATTGTTTATGTGACTAAACCATATAGTCGAGTTTGTCACACATGATTTCAGCGTAGCTAAAATCCGGTACATATGGTCACATAACTTATTATGTATGTCTAAAGTTTATTGAGTGTTAGAATGTCAAAATCTAATGTGAATAGTCACATTAATTTCTAGCACGATCATGTGACTATATAGCTTTATAATAGCCACACCTTATCACAAATATGTATATAAATGATGTTTATGGCCACATTTTAGGTGATTATATGTGACCAATATATTCACAACAGTCACGTTGTGAAATATTCATGTGGCTATTATTTAGAGCAAAAATAGGCAAAAACGATTATCATTAAGTTTGATGTTAGTCACATTGAGTGTTAGTTTGTGTGTCTAAATCAGGAGACTTTATATGTCACATGAAGTAATTGTTTATGTGATTAAATCATATAGTCGAGTTTATCACACATGATTTCAGTATAGCCAAAATCCGGTACAAATAGTCATCTAACTTATTATGTGCGTCTAAAGTTTAACGTGTGTTAGCTTGCCAAAAGCTAACGTGTATAGTTATATAAAAAGTATTGGGTTTGTAGACAGACCGAACATTTAGCTCACTTGGTTAACACGTTTCTTTGTAGATGGATAAGGGGGTATTTAGGAAGGGCGAAAATTGTGCCAAATACTCAAAAAACCCTGCCAAATAGTATTTGGCATGACTTTGGTACACTTTTGGCCCTATCCTAAATACAAGGGTGCCAAATACATTTGGGTCGGCATAAAACTGTGCCAAATAGTATTTGGCACCGTATTGGCACGGTTTATATATTTGTGTGACAAATGATGAGTATTTGGCACAGTTGGTGGGAAGGCATGCCAAATGTTCATTTGGCACAGTTTTATCTCCCGTGCCAAAGCATTTGGAACAGTCTTGGCACAAAGCATTTTCCGAAGCATTTGGAACGGTCTTGGCACAATTTTTAACACCTCGCTAAATTCATTTAGCACACCTTAGGGGTCGTACCAAATAGATTTTTAACGTCAATTTGTCCATTTTCATTTATGTTGTGCCTTATACACCAATCGCCCCAAATCCACATCAACTTGAAAGCAAAACATAAATTCAAAGGCACCAAGAAATCCATATATGCATTTAATTCAATTAGCATAAATCGTCAATACAACCAAGTTCAATAACTATTCGGAGTACGAGAAACCTAGACAATGTATTTCTATATGTTTGTACATCAAAATTTCTAAACTTGTAGAATAAAATGAATCAAAGTCGATGATAAGTCCACTATCATTCCTTAAGCACCACGAAGTCCAATTTGTTGCTTCTTCATATGCCCTGCATAATATTAAATTTCTGAATTAGAAATGGATAAAAACCATGATCAAAATAAATTCAATATCTAGAAAGTAGTACAGAGTATTATATAGGCGAGGTTCACTTACAATATGAACGTAGTTAAGACTCCTCATTATAAACTCTTAGCTTGATGTTATTGAAAGACTTTGAGCCTATACAAGTCATAAGAATCTTGTATTACAAATACTAGAAATAGGAAGAGTGTAATAATAATAATACATCATAAACAACTTTATGTAGTACACGTAAACATACTTGATCAAAAAATTCGGAGCTAGCTCCATACAACATACATGCTTGATATCATCATAAAGCTACATCTTTTGATAGATATATCAATCTGTATACACAATAAAACAAGATAAGTTATTATTAAAAGAACATTACAGTAACACTTAATATCATTTCAGTTTCATTGAACATAAAGGTCTATAATGAGGTTTGAATAAAGGTTGTACCTCTCTGAATGTTTCGTGAAAGAGGCATAAGAAGATGTGTAGTCGTAGTTAAATCAAACACCATTTAGTTCAAGCATTTTATCGAACAGTTAGTGTGCATCCTAACAACCTATCAAATATCACTAACAAAAAAACAAGAATTCGATTAGCCCCAAAAATATATTATTATTTTCATAAATAGATTTAACAATTGGTTTATAAATAGCTCTAACCTGTCACACCCCGCCAAACGCTAATCACGATCAATACTAGTTAAACATGCGGAAGCCTTAATGACGTGACGGGGCGTGAGCAGTGAAATCAACCAAACAATACATACATACTCAGAGCATATGTGTAACACCCCCAAATTTAACAGTTTGCGGAAGCGAGTTTTGGGTGTTACTAATCAATAATCACAAGCACAAAGGATACAGTGAACGACTCTAAATGAGACGTTCGAAAAGTTATTACATTAATATATAAGTAGTTCGAAATACAAGCTCGAGTTTCGTATAAATTCCTAGAGATTCTAATACATAACAGTAAGTACAAAAGTAATGTATGTAAATCTCCAAGCTTGTAAATGCATGCGACTCGAGCTAGGTAAGCTTATCCTGCTGGGCATCCCTACTGATGTTGTGTACCTGAGAAGCATTACTAAAACGGTCAACCAAAAAGGTTGGTGAATCTCACAGGTTTGTAAGTAAGTAAACAGTTTGAACACACAAGTAGTAATTGTAAATCGTAAGCCAGCCAGTAAGTAACGATTGCAGGTCATGCTAATCGTTCACTTAAGTATTGATTTCAGGTCATGCTAATCCTTTGTAAGTAGGTGGTTGCAGGTCTTGCTAACCGTAATGAGTAACGATCGCAGGTCATGCCAATCGTTCACTCCGTAATGATTGCAGGTCATGCTAATCATGCGTTTCCACGAACTACCATAATTGAAGCTTAACATACAGTAAATAATAGTACCCCCGTGAATGTAATCCAAATCATTCATAGTAAACCAGTAAGAAAATGCCACAAGCCACCATGATTGCAGGTCATGCTAATCATGCGATAACTCGGCCATTATCAGTTTTATGAAAACAAGTAATGCATCTCACCCCTGAGTATTAAACAGTAAAATAGGGGCTGTGAGACTCACCTGAGGGTGTTAGCTTTCCTAAACCGGAAGTGGGTCTAGCTCGTAACCTCTTAATGCCCTAAACACATGAGGTTATAATGTAAGTAGACGACCCTATAGTTTATCTATTGCTAGTTGTCAATCAACTTGTATTGTCAAAGTGTTTGTTGTTTTAAAACGTTGCGGCCCGTTGGTGAAATTTAAGTGTGTAGTAATAATTTCTGAAGTTATTATTATAATGTTTCATTTCATTGTACACTTATAAAGTATATGTATTTGTATGTTCAAGTGGTGTCGTACAAAGTATATTTATTGTTACACAAATTTGATACTTGGTAAATGGGTGTGTGTTGCTAACGGATTATTTAGTCCACAAAACCTCAAACCGTTGGTCAAACGAGCTCGGTTTGACCCGAAACTTTTGGGGAGTCCTTAAATATGTTTTTAAAGCCTAAGAAAATTATCGTTTCTCTTCGGAGTTAACCCGAAAGTGTCGGTTTTTAATTGGTTGAAAATCAGTCCACTCGAATATATACTTCAGTTTTTAGGTCTTGTTCAAGGTCCGATTTAACAATGATTTCTTGTGATATAGGATCTGAGAAAAATATATGTTATAGTCCTATGTCTTAGTTTTGAAACGCCTACTTTTATGACCTTTTTAACTAAGTAGAACTTATGGAATAAAATCGCAAGGCCAGAGTGGTCCAATCAGTCTGTTTTTGCACCCAAGTCCACTTATCAGCACATAACTAATTTTGTGGTCATTTTTGGAAAATATGGACTAAATGAAACTTGTAAATGACAAATTTTGTGACAGTTCCCATGTGGTCTCAACTCCCAATTCGTTCAGAATCCCAAGATATCTCAGTCAAAAGGGACTGTATTTTTCAGCTCAAAGTGACAGATTTGACACTTAATCTTTCTCATTTTCTTAAAAATACTAAATGAACTCATAAATTCGTGGGGCTTACAGATCTGAAAAGTTCACTTCTTGAACTCCAATTTAGAGCCAAGAAACGCTAGATTTCACTTAGTTATGGTCGAGATATCATGGATCTAAGTCGGGTTTTCTTTTGTCCAGTGGGTAAAACTATTATCCAACGGGTAATCGCAACAATAAATGAGTTTCTAGCAAATATTCGGACAATACATGAGTAAAACGAAGCTCTAGCATGTAAATACATGTTATCTAAGCAAGATCTAACAAAAAGAAAGTAGATCTTGCCACTGAAAAGTCGATCCATACCGAAAATGAGTGAAGATGTGCTGCTGGCTTTGTTTCTTGTTGTTCCTTGCTTAAATCGACTTGGGGGAGTGATGGGGTTGCCAGATCTTGTTAAAATATTCAGTGTTTTTGCTAGAGAGAGAGTGAAAAACGTTTTTAGAGAGAGAGGGAGCAGAGAACTCAGTTTTGTGTGTGTTTTGTTGTTGTTGAAATGAAGAAAATGAGAGTTAAGTATGTATATATATGTGGAAGATTAGGGCTGGGATTGGGCTGGCCAAATGGGCCGACCTGGGCCTGTTTGGGCCAAGTTGGGGCTGACTCAAGGTGGGTCACGGGCTCGTGGTTTCACTCCTCAAATTCATGTTACGCCTTGTTGTCGGTTAATCGTTATTCATATGTTTACACGTGATTGTACCGTTTTATTCGTAAACTGTAAATATAAGCTAATATACTTTGAAATATTGTGGTAGATACTTTATTTTGAGTTTCAAACATATAATTTTTGACTCGTTCGGTTGTCGGGCTCGATTCGAGCATTTTATCGCACACGTTACAATTTTTGTATTTTTGTAATCTCATACGATTTGAACGAATCGTATATGTGTATATATATATATATATATATATATATATATATATATATATATATATATATATATATCACCTATATACATATATAGTAAGTAATTATCGTACTTAGTCCTATTTCATATTAAATACAGTAGTAAACAAGTAATTAGGAAAATTTTAAATTTACCCTAATTTTGGGGTTGTTACATTCTCCCCTTGTTAGGAGAATTTCGTCCCGAAATTTGTTCGAAGTAGTAATCGCTTGTTTCTTAATCCTATTGGGTACTTAGGATCTAAGAAAGTATACACGGAATATGAGGAAATCAGACAAAAGTAATTTAGACGAGAATTTTAAATAAGCATACCCGGGTTAAGCAAGTCAACAAGTCTCGGGTTTTCATCCTCCCTAGCGTTGAGTACATAAGCTCTTCCTCGAGCAGGGTTGTTTTTCAGCTTTGGGCAGTCCTTCCTGAAGTGCCCGATACCGTTGCACTCATAGCAGGTTTTGGGTGCAGGGGTATCAGTGCCAGTGGGGTTGGTTCGACAGTCTTGGGCCAGGTGCCCGAATTTCTTGCAATTGGAACAGGGACAGGGGCCATCATGGTGTAAACCGCATTTGGAACAGTAAGGTTTGCTCCCCTTGTAAGCCTTTGAGTCATTGGCATTGACTGTTGTAGGCTTTTTATCAGAAGTCGGGTTGGACGAGTGGGGACTTACTTCCCATTTGCGTTTGTTATTTGCAGGTGGGGTTGAAGTCGAGCCACGGCGGACAGAATTGGCCGTTAACTCATGGGCCATGCGAATGGCGCTCTGGATAGTTCCTGGTTTAGATGAAGTCACCAGATCTTGAAGTCGCTCAGGAAGTCCATCGACGTACTTCTCGATCCTTTTGTACTCAGGATCAACCATAGTTGGGCAGAGAAGTGCCAGCTGGTGAAAACGGTTGGTGTAACCAGTGATGTCATTTCCCTGCATCTTGTGATTCCAGAATTCTATCTCCAGTTGTTTCAGTTCATCTCTTGGGCAGTACTCGCCCCTCAGCATAATCTTCAGCTCATTCCATGGAAGTTTGTAGGCATTGGCAACACTCACAGTCTGAGCGTAGGTGTTCCACCAAGTAAGGGCAGTGTCAGAAAATGTGCTGGCTGCGAACTTGACCTTGTCGTCCTCAACGCAGTTGCAGATAAGGAATACTGATTCTATCTTCTCGATCCATCGTATTAGACCGATTGCTCCTTCAGTACCTGCAAAGCTCAAGGGTTTGCAGTTTTGGAAGTCCTTGTAGGTGCAGGTTTTGGGTGGTGGTGTGTTGTTAGCCGTATCTTCGCTACCAGGATTGGTTGCTCGGACAGCTAAGGCTTGAGCCACACTACGGGCAATAATACCCGCAACTTCGGCTTCAGTAAGTGTGATTTGTCGTCGAGGAGACATGTTCCTTGAAACAACAAATAAAGAACATGTGAAGGTTCGAGCAAGAATTATGATCGTGATGATCGGTTTTGTACAAAGAAATTACGCCAAAAGTTGATACGTGGATAGTTTAACAAAAGTAGTAGGATTGTTATAATTGAAACATAAAAGTTAAGTAAGGATGGAACGACGAGAATCGAGTTGTCGTTTGTTTGGTGTAATTTGAAAAATGAATTTCGCAGTGGTCGAGAGAGAGTATCGTATCGGGGAAAAGAGGCCTATGCATTTATATATAACACATAACCGCCTAGTGTGTGTCTAGCACAATCAAGTAAAAGTCCCGGTTCTCTCGGGGTCAGAGTCAGCTAATGTATTCCGGTTCAACATAACCCCTTTCAGAACTCACATCATCTTCATTTAATTGTACATAGTTGATCAGGCTATGTTAAATTAAACTTGTATGCTGTAATTCCTGAACCAGTTATACCTAACGAGGAATACTGCCTAACGGTCATAGTCTAGGCCCACTAAATGCAACCTAGTTCACTATAACCTTAGGCTCTGATACCAATCTGTAACACCCCCAAATTTAACAGTTTGCGGAAGCGAGTTTTGGGTGTTACTAATCAATAATCACAAGCACAAAGGATACAGTGAACGACTCTAAATGAGACGTTCGAAAAGTTATTACATTAATATATAAGTAGTTCGAAATACAAGCTCGAGTTTCGTATAAATTCCTAGAGATTCTAATACATAACAGTAAGTACAAAAGTAATGTATGTAAATCTTCAAGCTTGTAAATGCATGCGACTCGAGCTAGGTAAGCTTATCCTGCTGGGCATCCCTACTGATGTTGTGTACCTGAGAAGCATTACTAAAACGGTCAACCAAAAAGGTTGGTGAATCTCACAGGTTTGTAAGTAAGTAAACAGTTTGAACACACAAGTAGTAATTGTAAATCGTAAGCCAGCCAGTAAGTAACGATTGCAGGTCATGCTAATCGTTCACTTAAGTATTGATTTCAGGTCATGCTAATCCTTTGTAAGTAGGTGGTTGCAGGTCTTGCTAACCGTAATGAGTAACGATCGCAGGTCATGCCAATCGTTCACTCCGTAATGATTGCAGGTCATGCTAATCATGCGTTTCCACGAATTACCATAATTGAAGCTTAACATACAGTAAATAATAGTACCCCCGTGAATGTAATCCAAATCATTCATAGTAAACCAGTAAGAAAATGCCATAAGCCACCATGATTGCAGGTCATGCTAATCATGCGATAACTCGGCCATTATCAGTTTTATGAAAATAAGTAATGCATCTCACCCCTGAGTATTAAACAGTAAAATAGGGGCTGTGAGACTCACCTGAGGGTGTTAGCTTTCCTAAACCGGAAGTGGGTCTAGCTCGTAACCTCTTAATGCCCTAAACACATGAGGTTATAATGTAAGTAGACGACCCTATAGTTTATCTATTGCTAGTTGTCAATCAACTTGTATTGTCAAAGTGTTTGTTGTTTTAAAACGTTGCGGCCCGTTGGTGAAATTTAAGTGTGTAGTAATAATTTCCGAAGTTATTATTATAATGTTTCATTTCATTGTACACTTATAAAGTATATGTATTTGTATGTTCAAGTGGTGTCGTACAAAGTATATTTATTGTTACACAAATTTGATACTTGGTAAATGGGTGTGTGTTGCTAACGGATTATTTAGTCCACAAAACCTCAAACCGTTGGTCAAACGAGCTCGGTTTGACCCGAAACTTTTGGGGAGTCCTTAAATATGTTTTTAAAGCCTAAGAAAATTATCGTTTCTCTTCGGAGTTAACCCGAAAGTGTCGGTTTTTAATTGGTTGAAAATCAGTCCACTCGAATATATACTTCAGTTTTTAGGTCTTGTTCAAGGTCCGATTTAACAATGATTTCTTGTGATATAGGATCTGAGAAAAATATATGTTATAGTCCTATGTCTTAGTTTTGAAACACCTACTTTTATGACCTTTTTAACTAAGTAGAACTTATGGAATAAAATCGCAAGGCCAGAGTGGTCCAATCAGTCTGTTTTTGCACCCAAGTCCACTTATCAGCACATAACTAATTTTGTGGTCATTTTTGGAAAATATGGACTAAATGAAACTTGTAAATGACAAATTTTGTGACAGTTCCCATGTGGTCTCAACTCCCAATTCGTTCAGAATCCCAAGATATCTCAGTCAAAAGGGACTGTATTTTTCAGCTCAAAGTGACAGATTTGACACTTAACCTTTCTCATTTTCTTAAAAATACTAAATGAACTCATAAATTCGTGGGGCTTACAGATCTGAAAAGTTCACTTCTTGAACTTCAATTTAGAGCCAAGAAACGCTAGATTTCACTTAGTTATGGTCGAGATATCATGGATCTAAGTCGGGTTTTCTTTTGTCCAGTGGGTAAAACTATTATCCAACGGGTAATCGCAACAATAAATGAGTTTCTAGCAAATATTCGGACAATACATGAGTAAAACGAAGCTCTAGCATGTAAATACATGTTATCTAAGCAAGATCTAACAAAAAGAAAGTAGATCTTGCCACTGAAAAGTCGATCCATACCGAAAATGAGTGAAGATGTGCTGCTGGCTTTGTTTCTTGTTGTTCCTTGCTTAAATCGACTTGGGGGAGTGATGGGGTTGCCAGATCTTGTTAAAATATTCAGTGTTTTTGCTAGAGAGAGAGTGAAAAACGTTTTTAGAGAGAGAGGGAGCAGAGAACTCAGTTTTGTGTGTGTTTTGTTGTTGTTGAAATGAAGAAAATGAGAGTTAAGTATGTATATATATGTGGAAGATTAGGGCTGGGATTGGGCTGGCCAAATGGGCCGACCTGGGCCTGTTTGGGCCAAGTTGGGGCTGACTCAAGGTGGGTCACGGGCTCGTGGTTTCACTCCTCAAATTCATGTTACGCCTTGTTGTCGGTTAATCGTTATTCATATGTTTACACGTGATTGTACCGTTTTATTCGTAAACTGTAAATATAAGCTAATATACTTTGAAATATTGTGGTAGATACTTTATTTTGAGTTTCAAACATATAATTTTTGACTCGTTCGGTTGTCGGGCTCGATTCGAGCATTTTATCGCACACGTTACAATTTTTGTATTTTTGTAATCTCATACGATTTGAACGAATCGTATATGTGTGTGTGTGTATATATATATATATATATATCACCTATATACATATATAGTAAGTAATTATCGTTCTTAGTCCTATTTCATACTAAATACAGTAGTAAACAAGTAATTAGGAAAATTTTAAATTTACCCTAATTTTGGGGTTGTTACAATATGGCTATTGCACAACATAATAGTTAAGGATGCCAGTTTTAAGTAGTTGTTACAAAAGTAGTACGACCATGTAAGTCGTACAATAGTATAGAGTTTTAAAACATTAAGTATTACAATACATATGTTTATAATAAGATTTCATAAGTATAACTGCAATGTCTGCAGTAATACAGAGGAAATCCTCAAAAGCTGTCCTCAAAATATGTGGCATCCTAAGTAGTCCAGGGTTGTCCATCCTGAATGCATGCGTTGCTTACTTACATAGCTAATTTCCTGTAAAACACAGAAAGAAAATCGTCAACAAATATGTTGAGTGAATTCACAGGTTTTGTATAAATATGAGGTTTGTTAACCCTTTTATGTTTGTAATATTGAAATGTTATTCAATACATAAATGTTTGCAGGTTTTGCAAAATATAAGTATTTGTAGGGTTATGAGGGTGGTTACCCAAAAGGTATGTCTGGTTGTTTACCAGTATTTAAAGATAACCAGAATGTTTATCTGGTATAAAACAGTTGCAGGATATGTTAATCCTAAACAGTATGTGGGAATACTTAGACTATGATCCCTGAAAGGTGAGCTAAACCTCGCAGGTTAAAGTAACGCGACCTAACCCTATAACCAAACCACAACCAAAACTTATATTGTTTGCCTGAAGGACATTTAAGTATACGCTCCATCCATAGGAGGGTCGTCACGGCAATAGTAATATTCGTATACTCAGTGGCTAGAGTCACCTAGTTAATGGTTACAGTCTGCATGACATAAGGTCTTTCATGCACACATTTCAAGTCTAGGTCCGTACTAGGTTACAATGTCTAATTCCCAAAACAGTTGTGTATATGTAATTTATATCAAACAGTTGTATAAAGAAATAAAGCATTTATATAATTTGTTGCATGTGTTTGCATGCATTTTCTATGTTTACACCCCTATATTAAAAGCATAAAACATTTGTAAAGTAGGGGCTGTGAACTCACTGTAGTTTGCTCGGTGTGAATGCTAGCAGCTGACAGATTTGCCCAAGGTATGTTAACCTATATACAAAATGTGTATTAACATAAGTACGGTTGATTTGTTTGATCAACTCATGTTAACAGTTTGTTTGTTTAAAGAAATGGTTGATTTCTTAATAATATAAGTCGTTGAATATGTTGGTGACGTTGTGTTGTAACATCGTTATTAATTCTCAAATCATATACTTTGTTAAGTATATATATATATATATATATATATATATATATATATATATATATATATATATATATATATTGTGATACGTTGTTCACATTTATAAAACGTTATAAGTTTTATTTGTTATAAAACTTCTCATTCTATTTATTTCCGTTTATGAAATATATATATGTTATCGTTCTCAAAAATTATCTTTTGTATATACATATAACGTTTATAAATTTTATTTATATCATATCATTATAAAATTTATCGTCCGTTTTATAATTACTCGAGTCGCTTTATCTTTTATCGCTTATATAAATATAAATGTACGTATATTTATTTTGTACGTTGTTGTCTTGCGCATTTTTATTTCGTTTGGAATGAATTTATATATTTCACAAAAGTTGTTTCATGTGTTTTTATATAAATTTTTATGATGGTCATTTATCATTATATACATATATTTATTTATTTATGTTAGATAAGGCAATTAATTAAATAAAATGACACAATATATTGTAAACAGAAAAAGAAGTAAAAAGACCACAGGTCCAGGACTTGAACCTGCGACCTGATGGTATCCATCACACCCCACATTTTAACCACTAGGCTATGTGTGCCTTATTGGAATATTATGGCAAATTTATGTATATACATGTTAGTGAATGGATAAAATACATGGTTTTAAAGGTCAAAAATTTAATCAGGAAGTCAATGCAGTAACAAGGGATCGAACCCCTGACCCTATGCTTAAAGCCAGCACTCAATACCACTCGACTAGGCTTGCTTTTGTTAATTATATACCAAATATTATTTATATCGTGTTTGTAAATAAGCATAATATGTGGTTTCATGCAATGGTGCCGTGAGGGTGTAAACCCAGTTAAATCAAGACCTGTTTTAAGTTCGGTTAATGAGCTACAACTGTGAGATAAACTCAAAGTAATTGGAGCTAAACCTTGGAGCTAAACCTTGGAATGGTACTCCTTACAGTGATGGTGATGACCCGAGATGATGGAGGTACAGATCGAGATGATGATAATATTAAAAACGAAGTGGTGAAGCTAATGATGGTACGGTGATGTTATTATTATAAGCTTTTAAATTTGTTGTTATTGCTCCTGCTGGTTCTGTTTTCTTGCTACCAGATGAAAAAGAAGATCACAAAGGGAGGAAAAGAGAAATGAAAATTGAGGAGTTGAAATGATTTGATGAAGAAATAAGGTGGGAGTGATATACGGCTTAATGTCAAACGGTATGGCACTTCACAGTGAATGGTTTCCTCAATTATTAGAGTTTGGTGAGGTTTTTGACCCGTTAATTTCGGGTACGGGTATAATTATAGCAATATAAAAGTAAACATTTTATATTTTTATTTTGTAGATGTTCTCCTGGTTCGTTATTTATTTTTAGAATAATGAGATTATCATTATTTTTGACAGTTGTACATATTTGTGCATTTTACTGCGCGTAGCTTATTGGGCGCCAAATTTCAGTCAAATTATGATTTCATATTTTGAGGTAATGTTCTAAATACTTTCAAATGTATGAGAAAAATAGAATTTTTATCATTTGTGATTTCTGAGTACATTTTAAAATTGTTTCTGTTCGTTTATAATACGTTTTATGTTAAACGTATATTTAATTCATTCTATCTATATGTTATAGATATATTAATGCTCGTAATTAATAATTGAATTATTAATTATTTTTGTGTCACGAACTTTTGTCATTTATTTTTGTCGGGTTCATTCCGATACATTTGTACATAATTATACATAATTACGTATTACGTAATACTTTTTGTTTAAAAGTATTTGGGCTTGCTAGACTTACATCACGACAAAAAGTTTTGTTAAAACTTAACCATGAAATTAACGTAAGAATGCACATGCTTAAATGTTAATTAATACCTAATTTGGAGAGTTGTCACATGACCTTTTCATTGATTCATCTAATAATATCCAAATAACCTGAGACGAAAATGGAGCGGCGATGGTTGTAAGTACCAACGATGAAGGAGAAGAGGTTGTTAGAGACGGTAGCAGTGACCATAAATTAAGGTTAGGTACCATATTGGGAGGTTGCGAGAAAAACTAAAATATGATTGAAGCCTTGAAGGAGATGAGAGGGATTAAAAATACTTAATTTTTGGCGGTGTGTTTTACTTTTGGGGTGAAAAATAGACCAAACCATCTAAAAATTTAACAATTGCCGCCTTTGACAACATCACGAGCGACGAGCATGATGGGGCTACGAGCCTATTGGAAATTGGAAACACAAAGGTACCATCACCATCACTTAAAATTAATTAAACTAAATATATACTCCTTAATATTTGATTTCCAATTTTCTTAAACTATCAAAAAAGAAAAAAAAAAACGTTTTACATTATTAATACATACAAGAGTGAGTATATAATGTTTTTTAATAATAACAATAAATAACATGTGTTACTCTGTTATACTAATAATAAGAGAAAATCACATAAATAACCGTATGGTTTGTTTCAAATTTCACTCGCGTCTTTTAATTAAGTTAATTACACCGATTATCCTTTCTTTCGAAACTTGTTACGTCAATCATAGTTTATTACTTATTTTGAAATATTTTAACTTGTAATCTAAACATGTATTTGATATAAACATAAGAAATTTTGATTAAAAAAATTTTGATCAAAAAATATAAACATAAGAATTGCCTACTATATTAACCCTTAATCGGCAGGTCAACCATCAAATTGCCTACTATATTAACCTTTCATCACTTGTGAATTCACTAGCCTTACCCAAAAAATTAACGTAATTATAACTACACTGCGTAGACCATAAATGTCAATCGTTATAAGGATAAGTGAACAAATATTCAAAACGTAACTTATGAAAAAGAACATAGGCATGCATGATTAGGGGTATTAACGAGTCGCGCGTTTAACGAGCTACGTACTTGAGTTCGATCTCGTTTAACTCGAATTCGAGTTTGTTAATATTAGAACAAGAGTCGAACTCGAATGAAAAATACTATTCGATTAACTTCACGAGTCGAGCATAAAAAATTGATGTTTGACTCGGATCTGCTCGTTCGGAAGCTCGTTTAGTTTCGAGTCGAATGAGTCGAATTTATATAAGAATGTTGTATATTAATAACTTTATATATATGTAACTGATAAATTTAAACCTAAGACGTCAAGTATAAATGAGCTTATTCAAGCTCGATTTCGAGCTATGAAATGGGTTTATCGATCCCGAGTTCGTAAGCAAGAAAATTGTGCTTGAAATTTTTATTCATTAAATTGTCCTAGGCATGACAAACTATTATTATTTCTAAAAAAATTTGGCATTTAGCACAGTTTTTAAGAGGAGGTTCCAAATACCTGGTTATTTAAGACACCCTTGAAAACGTGCACAAAATGTATATATATTTGGCACATAATTAAATAACTGTTCCAAATGCATAAGCATTTGACATGCCATATGTTAACCGTCCCAAATACTTAATTAGTTGGCACGGTTATTTGCTTGGTATGCTACTATTAAACTTATGATAAAATTAATTCATAATTTTGAAATATATGACATTATTCTAAGTTTAATAATGGTATATATATGATATATGATATTACCAATATCACATATGCCACTATTAAACTTAGGATAAAATTAATTCATGATATTGGAATATGACATTATCCTAAGTTTAATAATGGTATATATGATATATAACATTACCAATATCATATATGCCACTATTAAACTTAGGATAAAAATAATTCATCATTTTGGAATATATGACATTATCTTAAGTTTAATAATGGTATATATGATATATGACATTACCAATATCACATATGCCACTATTAAACTTAGGATAAAAATTAATTCATCATTTTGGAATATAAGGCATTATCCTAAGTTTAATAACGGTATATATGATATATGACATTACCAATATCACATATGCTACTATTAAACTTAGGTTAAGATTAAATCATCATTTTGGAATATATGATATTATCCTAACTTTAATAATGGAATTATCCTAAGTTTAATAATGGAATATATGATATATGACATTACCAATATCACATATGGCACTAGTAAACTTAGGATAAAATTAAATCATCATTTTGGAATATATGACATTATCCTAAGTTTAATAATGGAATATATGATATATGACATTACCAATATCACATATGCCACTATTAAACTTAGGATAAAATTAATTCATCATTTTGGAATATATGACATTATCCTAAGTTTAATAATGAAATATATGATATATGACATTACCAATATCACATATGCCACTATTAAACTTAGGATAATTCATCATTTTGAAATATATGACATTATCCTAAGTTTAATAATGGTATATATGATATATGACATTACCAATATCGCATATGCCACTATTAAACTTAGGATAAAATTAATTCATCATTTTGAAATATATGACATTATCCTAAGTTTAATAATGAAATATATGATATATGACATTACCAATATCACATATGCCACTATTAAACTTAGGATAATTCATCATTTTGAAATATATGACATTATCCTAAGTTTAATAATGGTATATATGATATATGACATTACCAATATCACATATGCCACTATTAAACTTAGGATAAAATTAATTCATCATTTTGAAATATATGACATTATCCAAAGTTTAATAATGGATTATATGATATATGCACTACAACGAAATGTGGCTATTATGACTTTTTTCTGGTACAACTTTTTCAGTGGTGTCCTAAAAACATAGTTAATAGGACGCTATGATATTTTATTCAATTTTATCATAGTATCCAATAAAACATCTTATTGTTAGTCCCATTAAATTATTTTATAGGATGTTCTTTTGTGTAGGGTCTTATAATTGAATAGTCTTATATGACACTTTATGTATGAGTCTTATTACATTAAATTTTATAAGACACTTATTCATTGATGTCGCCTTATTACATAGCCTTATACACTACTACCAAATAAACCTAATATAAAATATATTTTATGAGCAACACTTTTATAATTTGTTGTAATTTGAATAACTATCGTAGAATAGTAACATTTTATTATAAAGTGTTGCATTTAAGGACAACTCTTTAGATGAAATGTTACATTTACAATAAAAAAAATTATCACTTAAATTAAGTGTTGCATCTGCAATTAAATATCAATACTTAAACGTGGTTATGGAAAATGAACACTTTGATGAGACCAAATACTACCAAATATTATGAAACTTCGATGAATATGGATTATGCAACACAATACTCTCTAGCACCAATTTTATGATGGATGCATCATGTTTTTCTTCATTTTCGTCACAACTAAAATTAAATATAATATTTGTAAATGAAATTATGTTAGTCTTATTTAATTTTATAGTTTATGTACTCCGTATTATGAAACTCAGTTTTAATATCTTAAGTTTTCTTATTCATTTTTCTATATTATTATTAATTAATAATTTTATCAAAAGTTGTAATGATATTGGTTACGATTATACTTATAATTAGTTTATTAAACCTTGAAATAATGGCACACAAATTGGGCGGTCGTTTAAAATTTTCATCGGCATCTCGCTTTCTCCAAGTTCCGTTTTCATCTGTATCTGTATCTTCTTTATTCTAGTTCCCAAATCGCCAAATACGTATTTTCTTGTTACTCGCCGTTTCCTGAAATCCCTTGTATAGAACTGCACAGCCGGAGATTTGCGACTTCATCTCTGCGGCACCACTCGCAATTGACGACTTCTAAGTCTACCGAATAACCCAAACCCGAGCAAGGTCTTGATTTTGGTCGGTTTTCTAGCGATTGTCGAATTAAGAGCGACGTTCGTCAACTTTCACTATGGTAATGTCTTCCTTTTTTCCAATTTTTTGGTTGATTAGATTTACACTTTCGGTTCATTGCGATCGTTAGTACAATCAATTTAGGTAATTAATCGAACTATTAAGCATTAATCTAGATCTTCTCAACATATGTTTGTGAACCAAATCTACTACGTATTATACTACCGCAAATAAAATGATATTCATGTTAATAACTTTCCCGGATTTAGATTTATCTTTTATCGATTTTTTCTCATATGGTATGTAATGGGTATGCGTTGTGTACATGTAGAGTTATATAAAGTTTATCACCAGTTGACGGAAAAATTAATTATAAACTCCCCTTTTCAAAAAATGTATGAAATTGCTCATGGGAAATGGCACCTGGTGGTTAGGGGACAATTTTCCAGTCAAGTTAGTTTCTTTGAATAGTATAACTTTGCTTGCCTATTGTAGAAAGGCAGGTTTGATGATGCACATCACTTGCTCGATAAAATGTTAGAATGACTTGAATATTGACGTCTTATCCTCGGTATTTTGATGCTCATATTCATTTTTGTTTGGGTGTCTTTATAATCTATATAATGGAAATTGTTTCTTGTGTACGTGATAACAGGAGCTCAAGAAGAGTACTATAAAAGTTTTTATAGAACTTAAAATCCAAACAAACCATGGTGGCATGGTCTACAGCTTTTTGGTTATGAGGTTTGACCTGTAAGTAGTACTTATATACATGTAATGTAAGTACTTATATAGCTCTTTGGTTATGAGGTGGCCTTAATAATGGTTTATTGTTTAAATATTTGATAGATGTGTAGTAGTGTTACTATGATTCGTACATTTAAATGATCTGTATAGCATCTTGAAAACTAAGTTTGTTTTGTTTTGTTTTTTTTTCTCCACAGGCAATGTATGATCTCAGGAAGAACTTCAGCCCTATGTGCTCAAAGTTGTCAAAAAGGTAATTAATAACTTTCCTTTGTGTTGTTAGTACAAATTCATGTCTTCATGCTGGAGGTGGCAGTTTTGACATACAGTTACGAATTGGTCAATTTGGTTGTTGTTTCATCTCTAACGCGCCAAACCTCTAAAGTACAAAATAGAAGATGGCTAAAAAGGAACTGGTTGAATAGGTCAAATGGAAGTCGTTAAAAGTGTACATTTAATGTGTAAAACCTTGAAGTTATGTGTATTCAAAGTGATCTTATGATTGAATTATTATATTTTTTTGCAATTATAGATGACAGCTGACTACTATTGTCATGTAGAAAATATAAAATATACAAACAAAAATGTTTTCGGGTCAGGCACTAAGGCCAGCCAGACCAGTTTTGACTTTCGACACTACTAATTCTCATGGAAGTGTACAAGTAATCCATAGCTCTCTTCTTTAATATTAGTCTATCATGAGTTCTGGTATTGATTGTTTTGTGTTATAAAGGGGAGTGAAATATCATGAACCCGAGCATTGGAACTTGGAAGTTTGGTGAAGAAGGAAACAAGCATTTCTGACACGCCACATGCCAAGTACATGCCATCTCAAAAGATCTAGCCACTTATACTGACTGTTTTGTGTTATAAAGGGGAGTGAAATATCATGAACCGAGCATTGGAAGTTTGGTATAGTATTTTCGACATGCCACATGCCAAGTACATGTCATCTCAAAAGATCTAGCCACTTAAATATCTCGATAAACCAGTAAGTTTCTAAACTACTTTTGTAGAGATGATTAGGTCCTCCTGTCAATTCTTTGATTTATTTTTTCTATTGAAATAGCAAATGTCTCCTCTATCTCTCTTACTTCGATAAATATCCCAATGGATTTTTTAGAAAATAGCAAATGTCTCCTCTATTTATATCTGATTTTTTTATATTGATTTGCTCATTTAGGGATGCGATATATAGTGAATATTTCTACATATATGTCTTCCACAAATGTTATTGCGATGAGATTAGATGCAGAAATTTTGGTGAGTTTTCTTGACATGTTCTTTGTTTTGTTGACATGTTCTTTGTTTTCTTGGTATGTGCATAATTTTATCCACTCTACCTTATCAGCTGATTTATGTCTCATATTACATTGAATAATTAATTATGGCCATTCTGTGGTCTACGATGCACTTTTGTGAACTGTTACTTCCAGAGAGTGAACCTGGCAGCAGCATCATCATGCCTGTAAAGTCACTATTGTAATATTGTAATGCATACTTATTATACAATTTTTGTACCCCTATAATTTGGATGCCAACTGGCAAACTTGACTAATTATTTTGACCTTGCGATGTTATTGTATTTTAGGTGAAAGTGAATTCTACACGATGTGAATGAGTGAATCCATGACTATGGTTTGTGTTCAGGTATGCATCTTTCTTGACTCTTGGTTTAGTTAGTAAGTCATAGCATGAACACATGACTCAAACTTGGTTGTCCTGTAATTCCATAATTATATTAGTTTCTGACTCAAGCTTGCTCTACCAATGTCATGAACTTACTTTTTCCTTCACTTCCTGTTAGAAACTTTTGTTGGTACACACTTATTATTCAGTTTAGGTTACTGTCCATTCATCATTCGCTGCTTCTGATGTATATGTCGGGGTTTAGCAATGCTTGGTTTTGATGATAACAGTAATACTACATGGTTTTGGGATGACAGATTACAACTTTGATGATGATGATGATGATGATGATGATGATGATGATGATGATGATGATGATGATAATAATAATACATAGTTTTGGGGTTTAGCAATGCTTGGTTTTGTTGTACAGAGAGTTTTATATTGGAAAATGAAGGCTATATTAGTCATATTAGTATCCGAATAGTGCATGGACTTTTGAGACTGTGGAAAGTGATTAGTTCTACATTTTGTATAGATTTTTATATCACTAATTCATTTAATGTGATCATTGTTCTTAATTTCTTATCTTACAATACAATGTCTTATTTTTTTGGATAGGGTTGTGGGACTGTGGACAGATTTGCAACAGTGTTGAAGTATGGATCAAGATGATCAAGTTTGGTAGATATTCTTTTTTTAAGGATTGAACTTTTGAATGATTGTAATGGGTTTAAACATTAAGACTATGTAATATGTATTAGGGTTCTAAGACTTTTAGTACTGTGTGTTTCGTTGCTTTGGATCGATGTTTTATCGGATTCATTTTGGACTTGAATCTTGATAACAGTTATTGATAAATAATGGTATTAGGTGGTGTGAAGTGGATTTCGGATAGCAAATTACAAAACGTCACACAAACATAAAATTCAAGTGGCTATTGGATGAATAATAGTTACACAAAATACAGGTTTACTTGACTTTAAAGAGCATATGGTCACACTTATTAACACTTTTGGTTACTTTTGTCTTAATTTTATGTGACCAAATCTCAATATAAAACAATCGTTGTGTGACTAAATATTATAAAACGCCACACAAACATGAAATTCAAGTGGCCATTGGATGAACAATAGTCACACAAAATACAGGTTTACTTGACTTTAAAGAGCATATGGTCACACTTATTAACACTTAAGGTCACTTTTGTCTTAATTTTATGTGACCAAATCCCAATATAAAACAATCATTGTATGACTAAATGTTACAAAACGCCACACAAACATAAAATTCAAGTGGCCATTGAATGAACAATAGTCACACAAAATACACGTTTACTTGACTTTAAAGAGCATATGGTCACACTTATTAACACTTTAGGTCACTTTTCTCTTAATTTTATGTGACCAAATCCCAATATAAAACAATCGTTGTATGACTAAATGTTACAAAATGCCACACAAACATAAAATTCAAATGGCCATTGAATGAACAATAGTCACACAAAATACAATTTTACTTGGCTTTAAAAAACATATGGTCACACTTATTAACACTTTAGGTCACTTTTCTCTTAATTTTATGTGATCAAATCCCAATATAAAACAATCGTTGTATGACTAAATGTTACAAAATGCCACACAAACATAAAATTCAAGTGGCCATTGAATGAACAATAGTCACACAAAATACAATTTACTTGGCTTTAAAAAACATATGGTCACACTTATTAACACTTTTGGCTACTTTTGTCTTAATTTTATGTGACCAAACCCCAATATAAAACAATCGTTGTGTGACTAAATGTTACAAAACGCTACATAAACATGAAATTCAAGTGGCCATTGGATGAACAATAGTCACACAAAATACACGTTTACTTGACTTTAAAGAGCACATGGTTACACTTATAAACACTTTAGGTCACTTTTGTCTTAATTTTATGTGACCAATGTCTTAATTTTCTGTGACCAAACCCCAATATAAAACAATCGTTGTGTGACTAAATGTTACAAAACGTTATACAAACATAAAATTCAAGTGACCATTGGATGAACAATAGTCACACAAAATACACGTTTACTTGATTTTAAAGAGCATATGGTCACACATTTTATGGTTTTGGTTACTCTTTTTAAATGGATACGGCCACTAACCATCTAATGTAACCGTATGTACCCTATGGTCGCTCGACCTTTCGTCACACCTACGTTAAAAAACCAAGTGTGACTATACACATATCGTCACACTTTTTTGGTGTAACGAAATCTCAATTTTGTTCTAGTGATAGTTGATTAGCAATATTAGTTGAAGTATTGAACTACGTGGATTCAATCCAAACCATCATTTTATATTAATAATAGTAATTGTTCAAGCGTAAAAACACTTAAGTACAATGATGATGATGATGTATGATGAATCAAGCTTGTCACACTCCGATTAACGTGCAAACCCAGAGTCGAGACCAAGTCAATCGAGGGTGGTGAAAGCTTAATTCTTGGAGAGTAATTCGTGAGGAAAGACTCTGTGGATTTATGAGGTGTTGGCCTGAAATGAAGGCATGACACTGGTATTTATACCCAAACCCTAAGCTGACGTGGAGGGTTTGGTCGTGGGGGAGCACGACAGTTCCTGCGTGGATCGTTGACGTGGAAGCTCGGTCGTGGGGGAGCACGACACTTCCTGCGTGGATCGCTGACGTGGAAGGTCGGTCGTGGGCGAAGACGACATTTACTGTGTGCCGGCTGACGTGGACCAATCAAATATCCCGACCAGGTTAGTGGCCAGGCCATGCTAGTCGTACCTGAATATAACGGTTACGGATTGTACTTCTGTCAGAGAATGTCGGGCTTGCTTTGTCGTCTTGCAGCCGTTCATTTGTTACGTTGATGGAGCGGCACTTCGGGGGCGAAGACGACATTTACTGTGTGCCGGCTGACGTGGACCAATCAAATATCCCGACCAGGTTAGTGGCCAGGCCATGCTAGTCGTACCTGAATATAACGG
Source organism: Helichrysum umbraculigerum (assembly GCA_949592205.1). Lineage (NCBI taxonomy): Eukaryota > Viridiplantae > Streptophyta > Magnoliopsida > Asterales > Asteraceae > Helichrysum > Helichrysum umbraculigerum. The sequence continues at coordinate 106,101,129 of CATIUR010000003.1, read as the reverse complement.
TTACGGATTGTACTTCTGTCAGAGAATGTCGGGCTTGCTTTGTCGTCTTGCAGCCGTTCATCTGTTACGTTGATGGAGCGGCCAGTGCTGCGGTTCGGCACGGAACGTAGCCGAGTCCGCATCCTGTCCTGGGTATTAGTGTCCGAGGTGAGAGCTAAAAGAGTTGGGCTCAGGCGTTATCCGGGTCTATGTTCGGTACAGGTCCGGGGTCGTGATAGCTAGTGTAGTCTGCCGTCCGTACCGAAAGCTTAGTCGAGCTGTCGTCGGATACTATCCGAGTCCAGGTCCGGATGGTGTACATCATTAGTAATAAGATACAATACCTTCAAAAGGTTTTAATTATACAATAACTTTCATGATAAGTATAGTATAATCATCACTGAGATGGCCTAGTGGTTGACATATTGATATCCTCATAAGAGGTCTCTGGATCAAACCTCGCTGGCTGGTTAGTTGTACATTTTGGGATGGCTGGTTAGTTGTACATTTCACATAGCTTAGGTTGACTTTATATTTGATTTTGCCACCCATCAAATCAAATCAAAGACTATATATATACCTATATTGATATTGCTATCTATTACTCATTCCGTCCTAAATTTATTGTCCATAAAAAAATGCACACAGTTTATAAAAAATGTATTAGTTGTACTATACAACCAATATGATTTAATCTCTTATCACATAAAGTGTTTTCATTGGTTGAGACTTAGAAGTTCAAAGTAGACACTAAATTTGGAACATTCCAAAATGAAAAAGATGAACTATAAAATTGAGACGGATAGAGTAATTACGAGTGTATATAATACTAACATCTATATATGGTGTTAACGACTTAACATTATCTAACTTTACCGCTAAAAAGAAGAAAATTATTTATAACTTAATTAGCGCACCAAATATCTAAGATACGCATATTGCATAACTCAATTCGCGCGTAAGCTATAAATTCTAAGTGTTCCGTTTAGAGACGATGCATAGGTAAATTAGCTACGTCCATATATGTTCTGTGTATCGATATCTACCGTTAAAAATGTTCTTTTTGTAATACAAAAAGAAGAGATTAATTTATGAAGAAATAAAAAAAACACTCTGCTGAGCGGGGTCAGTCTGGATCGTATGCTCAACATTGCCTTCCACATATTGTCCTTGAGGTAGGGCGTGTGGACCGGTCAGCATTGCCGGTTATCAACATTTTTGCAAGATGAAAAAAACAAACAAACAAACAAACAAACTCCGTATCTATGATTTTGAATGCTTTGCCAGAATGGATGATGCTTTGCACGTTCCCAACGTACAACGCCTGTGTGTCAAAAGTTATGATGAGCTTTCATTACCTTAAACAGTATCTAGGATGTATTTTTGGTGCAGACTTGCAAGTCATTCAACTAACATTCTTTCCTTTCTTGGAAACTTTGTAAATCCAAAACACTCACTATTTTGGTCTGTTTTTGTACAATAGGACCCTGACGACTAGCTTTTACAAATCAACTTAATTGTGAATTTGTGATTGTAGCACCGAGAAATGTTACATTTACAAAAGGCTTTATCTATTCATACCCCCATAAAATACTCAACATACCACTTTTGATTTTTTTTTTTATAAAAAAGTACATAATGTAAGAAAAAGTGACAGAATGTAAGAAAAAGTGATGGAATAAAGTACAGAATGTAAAAATAGGTGGTATGAAGAGTAGCAACCTTACAAAATTTCTTGTATAATATGCTGGATTAATTATAGTACGCGTCAATAACGCCTGAGTACATAATAAGTACATAATCTTTTCTTTCTTATACTTCAGATTTTTTTTTATGTATCAGTGCTCATAAGCACACATTTGAATAAGTAGCACATTACCTCACAAACACTACTTTCAACAAATAACCCATGGTATGAAAAAACGGCAACTTTATAGTTTTGCTCCACTTCCAGTCGCCTACTACACAAATGTCGTTAAAAAAAAGTAATTTAAAATATGTAGAAAAGTACTTGAAATGCCTAAACGCATGGGTCTAAAAGTAGACATGAAGATTTAATTGATACACATGTTAAAATGATTAGTGAATATAAGGAGAGAGAATTTATATATCTAAAACTATAATTTATGTATCTAAAACTATAAGACCATCCGCAGTCGTAACACCAGAACGCCCATTATTCAGCCGCCACATCAGCATAACACCTTAACACCATTTCATCACACACAATCATAACACCAGAACGCCCTTTTTCCCCCTGGGCCCCTCTTTTTTCCACGTAATATTAATATTTTTAACAATACAAATAAAATTAAATACAATACATTTCAATAAAAAACGGTGTGGGTCCCATTTTTTTTCTCTTTCTCGGCTCATTCTCTCACAACGAACGCCCCAGAACTCCTCACTGCAGGCGTTCTGGGCGTTCTCGATGCCCACCACGCCCAAATTCGAACCCATTGCGGATGGTCTAATTGGCCATATATTAAAGCGTATGTTTTTAGGTGAATATAGCATTACTCTAGATTAAACAAGAGAACTTTACTAACTATAGCTCTTAAACCGCTCACTATGGTTGTGACAAACTGACGCATCAGTTTGTGCCACATCAGCTTTTTCTAAAACTGACACAAACTGACATAAACTGACACTTCACTCCTATAGTGAACATCACTTAACATCACTTCCCTTTTTTTAGGACCCACACACTAATTTCTTTATTTATTTAAAACACAAACTTAAATAAAACATGTTCATTAAAATTAAAAACATTATATTAATATAAAATAAAACTTAAATTAAACAAATATGTTTATGTTTTTAAAACATAATACTCTGTATTAAACTTAGCCCATTTTTTAAAAATATGAGTCCACTTCAAAAATAGAATGAGCCCATAATAAATAAATAAAAACTGAGCCCATTTTGTTATCATAAAGAAAGAAAGAAGCCCATTTTTACCCTAAATCATCATCTTCTTCCTCGACTTGCTTATCTGCAATTGATAAAAAAAGTACCAAACATTTATTTATTTTGTGTTTGTTCTCTTTCATTTGTTAAAAAAAAGACGCTGGACCCACCCTCCCTTGAGTTTCTTCACCGACGCTGTAACACCCCCAAATTCGTTGATTTAGATTAGCGGAAGCATTTAGTTTGAGTACGGGGGTGCCACAATAACAAAGCATGCATACGTATCAGAGCATATGATTACAACAGAATATAATATATTAAGATGCCAAAAGTATTAATTACAAAGTTTACGATTCATCGAATCGTACAAGTTAAAAGTAATAAGTTTACAAAAGTAGATTTCTGGAATATGACTAAAACAGTTTCAGTTATACTAAAGAAATCCATATGTTTCCAAAAGTTGGCATCCTAAACTTCACGGGTCGCCTAGTTCTCCATGTGTGTTGGCGATTCTTACATGTGCAGCTAATTCCCTGAAAAACATAGTAAAAGTCAACAACTAGGTTGAGTGAATTCACAGGTTTTATGTTTGCAATAGTTGTAACAAGTTTGTAAGCACAGTTGTCAATTCAAATACGTTCACAAATAGTAGTTGCCATAATAGTCACGTAATGCTTTGTGGAATGTTATCCAAATACAAGTTTAGTGGGTTGTTCGCCCAAAATTTAGTTTACGTGGGATGTTACCCAAAATAGATACGTGGGATGTTACCCAAAATGTCAGTTTTAAACACGTACTGGTCGTTTTCCAGAGGTTTACAAATAGTACCGGTCGTTCTCCAGCCAAATACGCACGGGTCGTTCTCCCGTCCAAATAAAACAGTTTACCGGTCGTTCTCCGGTCTAGTTACGCACGGGTCGTTCTCCCGTCCAACAAACGCATGGGTCGTTCTCCCATCCAAGACGCATGGGTCGTTCTCCCGTCCCTTGGCCAGTCGTTCTCTGGCACTAAAATACGTAGCTGGTCGTTCTCCAGCGTTTATATAAAAGTACCGGTCGTTCTCCGGTATACCAAACCAGTTTAAAGGTTTACAGTCGTTTGCAGTATGAAAATGTTATTTCATAAACACCAGTTTGATCAATAGTTTAATAGTTCAAAGTACTCCAATCGTTCGAGTAAACAAGTATGATAAACAATCATATAAGTAAAAGCAGTTATGGCAATAAGTAAAACAGTTGACTATGTTTTCCACCCCTGTTCAAAAGCAGTTAAAACCGTAAAAGTAGGGGCTGTGAACTCACCTGTTGAGTTAATTAGAAATGTGTAAGCGCTAGCAAAGCGTAGTCCGGGTAAGTCACTCACGTCCTAAACGTAGGAAATAGTCATATAAGTGGTTGGATAATAATCCAAACCATGTTACTCGTTCATCCATGAAAGATCATTGTTTATTTGTAAATTCGTACGACTCGTTAGTGATGGTTTTGTAAAAAAAAAAAAAAAAAAAAAAAAAAAAAAAATTCAAAGTATTGTTATAAGGTTCTGAAACTTGCGACGTTGTGTGGGACGTCGCGTGGGACGTTGTGTGGGACGTCGCGTTGGACGTCGTGTGGGACGTCGCGTGGGACGTCGCATGGGACGTTGTGTGGGACGTTGTGTGGGACGTCGTGTGGGACGTTGTGTGGGACGTCGCATGGGACGTTGTGTGGGACGTCGCAAATCGCCTGGGACTAATGCGACGTTACGGTCTGTTCATCCGAAAATCGAGATTTTTAACCCAAAAACGTTTAGATCTTTCATATAATGACTTGTAACACGATTGTAAGCTATCATAATGAAGTAAAAGTGAAAAGTTTAGTGTTTTCTTACCCAAAAAGTGTTAGATCCGAAAATTAGGTGGATGAAGATGGTGATGACGAAAATGGTGATTTTGAGCTTGAATCCTTGTGTAGATGATGATGATGACGAGTTTGATGATGTTGTGTGTCCGATTTGTTGTTGTTTTTGTTGATTTTGTGGTTATTTTTAGTGATTTTTAGTGAGAGAGAGAGTTGAGAGTAAAGAGAGTAAAGAGAGAGAAATGAGATGGTGAAAATGAAAGAAAAGAGGGGATGAGGAGGGGGTTTTGTCTCCCTTTTTCGTCCCCCGTGGTTGCGTTCCGTGTGGTGTTCGTTTACACGATCGTTAATTATTAATTTGTTTTTAAATTATAAATTTTTAAATGCGTATTCGTTTATATTTTTAATTGAGGAATTTTATGAAACTAATTTAGTTAAGTTATAAAATTTCAAACTTTGTTTTATTTTAATTGTATGAAACAACCGTTATTTGTTACGAAATACTTGTAAATATTATCGATATAATATTTAATAAACGTTAATGTTATTTAATAATTTTGTTTTATTAAATAATTTTGTTCACCAACAGTCGTATGTTTTTGTTGCGTTTGTTCCAATTGTTTAAGTACCTAATTACAACAGATTACGAAATGTAATATTACGCGTATTAACTAGTTGGGCTTTGCTAGACTTACCTCTAAAAGTAGTTGTGAATTCACTCAAAGTAGGGAATTTGCCTAAAGTGCAAATGTTTAGCGTTAATGATTACGTTTAAATTTGCGGGGTGTCACATTCTCCCCATGTTAGAGAAATCTCGTCCCGAGATTTAAAAGTCAAGTCGGATCGCCAGCGGCGTATGTTCTCCGAAAAGTCATGTTGTTAACAATAATAATAGTTTGCGTGGCGCTCATTTGTTGCCATAAAAGTTCAATCGGTTTGAGTATGCTCGCGGCATAGTTCAATAAGTTGTGTGTTTCGTTTCGTGGTCAAAGTTTACCAAGCGTTATGTTTGAATCGGTATCCGAATAAAAGAAATGTTTAATCGTAGCGATAACTGTTAAGACATACCGTGTTAGCCGAGGTTCGCAACTGTTTCCGGAGCCCGGAGGATGTATGCGCGGCTACGACCCGGTGGGATGGTTGCGATGCGGTTGTTGTTGTTCTGATTGTTGTTCCCGGGGTTGTTCTGGTTGTTGTTCAGTTTTGGACATTGGTTTCGATAGTGTCCGGATTCACCGCACTCGAAGCACGCATTTGTTCGAGGAAGAGGGTTGGTTTTACGGTTTTGGGCCAAATGACCCCAGTTTCTGCAGTCTTGACAGAAGGCGCATTCGCCTGTGTGGTGCTTCCCGCACTTGTCACATTTCGGTTTGTTGCCAAGATAGGTTTTGGGTCCAGGGTTGGTGATTGCTGCGTAGGCTCGGGCGTTTCCCGGGTTCCTGTTTTGTTGACCCTGGCGGTCATTGCCCTCGTTGTTCCATTTCCGCTTATTGTTTCCAGAGTCGCCCGCATCAGTACGGGTAGGTTCAGTTTTCCCCGAGGTAGCTTTCAAAGTGCCGATCAGATTGGCGTCATCGGTTAAGCTTTGAGCCAGATCCACTGCGCTCCTAAAGGTAGCTGGTTTGGAGGACATAACCATGCCTCGGATCTGTGGGGCCAAGCCCTTGTTGTAACGCTCGATGCGTTTGCTCTCGGGGGTCACCATGTGGGGTACCAGGCGTGCAAGTTCCTGGAACCTGGTCGTGTAACATGTGATGTCAGCGCCGGTCATCTGAATGTTCCAGAGTTCGGTTTCAAGTTTCTGCATCTCGTTGGGAGGGCAAAATTCCTCCATCAGCATCTGTTTCAGAGTTCCCCAGGTCATAGAGTAAGCAGCTGGGCGTCCAATAATCTGGACCTGAGCGTTCCACCAGGTTAACGCTTTGTCAGCTAAGGTACACGTGGCGTACTTCACGATTTTGTCGGTGGCGCAGTCGCTGATATCGATCACCGATTCCATTTTCTCAATCCAGTGGACCAGGCCGATGGCCCCTTCGGTCCCGGTGAAGGTGCTGGGTTTACAAGACTGTAAGGTTTTGTAGGAACACCCCTGCTGGGTATTGGTTGGGGTTTCGCTGTTGACTGGAGTGGCTCCGCTATTGTTGGTCAGGTTTTCACGATTGCGGCTGGTCTCGTATTGAGCGATGGCTTCAGCCACGCGGCGTTCGATTATTTGCTCGGTTGTTTCTGGAGGCGGAGGTGGAGGAGGAACATTTCATCGACTGTTTCGAGTATTTCTTCGTTTGGGCGGCTTGACGACGTTCTGCGATGAAAAGATGCAGAAGTCAATGCCAATAAAAAGTATGTGAGGAATGAAGTTTCACATATTTTAGTTATCGGGTGTTTGAGAAAGTTTGACGGGATTCCCATCACGTATCTTACGACTATGAAACGCCCATATGTACTTAGTATAATATAATCATGTTGGCCAGGCGTCATTATATGATGCTAAATACATACTTCTTTTCATCAACCGCTTGACACGATCCGGTTCACATGAGATCGGAGTAAAATGAACGAGTCGAATGTGATGAATAGATCACGCGTATCGATGTATCATAACGATAGTTATAGGTATGCAAATTTGTGTATGCACGTGCGTTCTAGCCAAGGCTATAGTCTAGATCTCTAGGTCTCTAAGTCACCTAAAGTTTCCTAGTTCGCTATAACCATTGGCTCTGATACCAATCTGTAACACCCCCAAATTCGTTGATTTAGATTAGCGGAAGCATTTAGTTTGAGTACGGGGGTGCCACAATAACAAAGCATGCATACGTATCAGAGCATATGATTACAACAGAATATAATATATTAAGATGCCAAAAGTATTAATTACAAAGTTTACGATTCATCGAATCGTACAAGTTAAAAGTAATAAGTTTACAAAAGTAGATTTCTGGAATATGACTAAAACAGTTTCAGTTATACTAGAGAAATCCATATGTTTCCAAAAGTTGGCATCCTAAACTTCACGGGTCGCCTAGTTCTCCATGTGTGTTGGCGATTCTTACATGTGCAGCTAATTCCCTGAAAAACATAGTAAAAGTCAACAACTAGGTTGAGTGAATTCACAGGTTTTATGTTTGCAATAGTTGTAACAAGTTTGTAAGCACAGTTGTCAATTCAAATACGTTCACAAATAGTAGTTGCCATAATAGTCACGTAATGCTTTGTGGAATGTTATCCAAATACAAGTTTAGTGGGTTGTTCGCCCAAAATTTAGTTTACGTGGGATGTTACCCAAAACAGATACGTGGGATGTTACCCAAAATGTCAGTTTTAAACACGTACTGGTCGTTTTCCAGAGGTTTACAAATAGTACCGGTCGTTCTCCGGCCAAATACGCACGGGTCGTTCTCCCGTCCAAATAAAACAGTTTACCGGTCGTTCTCCGGTCTAGTTACGCACGGGTCGTTCTCCCGTCCAACAAACGCATGGGTCGTTCTCCCATCCAAGACGCACGGGTCGTTCTCCCGTCCCTTGGCCAGTCGTTCTCTGGCACTAAAATACGTAGCTGGTCGTTCTCCAGCGTTTATATAAAAGTACCGGTCGTTCTCCGGTATACCAAACCAGTTTAAAGGTTTACAGTCGTTTGCAGTATGAAAATGTTATTTCATAAACACCAGTTTGATCAATAGTTTAATAGTTCAAAGTACTCCAATCGTTCGAGTAAACAAGTATGATAAACAATCATATAAGTAAAAGCAGTTATGGCAATAAGTAAAACAGTTGACTATGTTTTCCACCCCTGTTCAAAAGCAGTTAAAACCGTAAAAGTAGGGGCTGTGAACTCACCTGTTGAGTTAATTAGAAATGTGTAAGCGCTAGCAAAGCGTAGTCCGGGTAAGTCACTCACGTCCTAAACGTAGGAAATAGTCATATAAGTGGTTGGATAATAATCCAAACCATGTTACTCGTTCATCCATGAAAGATCATTGTTTATTTGTAAATTCGTACGACTCGTTGGTGATGGTTTTGTAAAAAAAAAAAAAATAATAAAAAAAAAATTCAAAGTATTGTTATAAGGTTCTGAAACTTGCGACGTTGTGTGGGACGTCGCGTGGGACGTTATGTGGGACGTCACGTGGGACGTCGTGTGGGACGTCGCGTGGGACGTCGCATGGGACGTTGTGTGGGATGTTGTGTGGGACGTCGCGTGGGACGTCGCATGGGACGTTGTGTGGGACGTCGCAAATCGCCTGGGACTAATGCGACGTTACGGTCTGTTCATCCGAAAATCGAGATTTTTAACCCAAAAATGTTTAGATCTTTCATATAATGACTTGTAACACGATTGTAAGCTATCATAATGAAGTAAAAGTGAAAAGTTTAGTGTTTTCTTACCCAAAAAGTGTTAGATCCGAAAATTAGGTGGATGAAGATGGTGATGACGAAAATGGTGATTTTGAGCTTGAATCCTTGTGTAGATGATGATGATGACGAGTTTGATGATGTTGTGTGTCCGATTTGTTGTTTTTTTTGTTGATTTTGTGGTTATTTTTAGTGATTTTTAGTGAGAGAGAGAGTTGAGAGAAAAGAGAGTAAAGAGAGAGAAATGAGATGGTGAAAATGAAAGAAAGGAGGGGATGAGGAGGGGGTTTTGTCTCCCTTTTTCGTCCCCCGTGGTTGCGTTCCGTGTGGTGTTCGTTTACACGATCGTTAATTATTAATTTGTTTTTAAATTATAAATTTTTAAATGCGTATTCGTTTATATTTTTAATTGAGGAATTTTATGAAACTAATTTAGTTAAGTTATAAAATTTCAAACTTTGTTTTATTTTAATTGTATGAAACAACCGTTATTTGTTACGAAATACTTGTAAATATTATCGATATAATATTTAATAAACGTTAATGTTATTTAATAATTTTGTTTTATTAAATAATTTTGTTCACCAACAGTCGTATGTTTTTGTCGCGTTTGTTCCAATTGTTTAAGTACCTAATTACAACAGATTACGGAATGTAATACTACGCGTATTAACTAGTTGGGCTTTGCTAGACTTACCTCTAAAAGTAGTTGTGAATTCACTCAAAGTAGGGAATTAGCCTAAAGTGCAAATGTTTAGCGTTAATGATTACGTTTAAATTTGCGGGGTGTCACAGACGCGGGCAACATTTTCCTTCGGTTTGGCGAAGAAATCCACCGACGGTTCGGAACCGACGCCCCGTGCTTATGGTGTCGTATCCGTCGCTTGTTCCAACGTCACAAACCGAAGCTCCATAGTGAGCGGTCTTAGGGGCCGGATAGTTAACACTTAACAAACATACATGTCAATTAATTACTTTTTATCTCTAAGAGGCAATTGTATTTATGTAAAATATTTTTTACATGTTAATCATAGTTTTAAAAGCTATGTTTAGAAAAACACTATATAAATTCAATATTTGTTTTTTAAACGGTTGTAATAATTTATCTTTACATCAAAGTTTTCAAGTATAAACTGTTGAATCTATATATTGTTAGTATTTAACACTTGATCAGTTCTTTTCTCATTCTCTAAATATATTTTTTTTCATTTACATTATTGTTTGCCTATATCGCAGTATATTACTACGTACTATTTTTATTTCATGTAACATCTATTTAAAACATTCGAAAACATTTGACAATCGATAGAAAGAAAGGGGCCCGGCGTCAACCGGCATCAGTCCAAGTGTTCACAGGTACAGACCTGGTTTAAACCGTGAGTCTAGGGTCAATATCTTTTTGTCCTAAAAATTACTTGGCACATACACTTCTCGAATTTGGGTTGGTAGTTGTATAGTATGGCCATTGGACCTTTATTTTTGGACTACGAGTCTATGACAAATCAAATCTCCAAAGCTATAGCAAATTAGAAAAAATATAATAATTATTATCATATACAACTAAATTACAATGGTAATGATTCATATATAGTACATTTTTAGCATCTGATAAAAAATTTTCAAAGTCTACATGATTTTTTGTTAATATTAACTAATACATAACAATAAGTTTTCCAAAAGACATAATAACTATAGAAAATATAACCGAGTAGCCACTCACAAACGGTGCAATCCTTCCTTTATCCTTCCTTAACAACATACCTTCGAGCACCGGATAACCCATCAAAGTTATGTAAATCGAGAGGAAAACTTGTATGAAGATCTCGCTAATTTGTTCTCTTTGAACCACTATTTTTATGATTCCGACTACAGATGCTACAAGATTGAGGGTGATCAATGAACAAAGTGGAACAAGAAACATGCTTGAGGTTTGGAAATTGTATATGCCCATTTGGTATAGCTTTTCTTGATCATCATCACTCGCTTTATTTGTTGGTAGGAAATTTGCTTCTTTTGCACCAAGTTTTTCCATAATTGCATGAATACTTCCATAAAGATGAGTCGTGATTCCCTTCATCATCCATACCCTTTGCTCGTGTTTCCACGTTTCGAGTGAAGCTCCTGTTGAGTGGATCTCTCTCATGTGTTGTAAATTCGATAATACAAACACATACAAAAACACAAGGGAGAAAGAGTTTTCAGCCTGCATACAAAATTCAAAAAAAGGTTAATACTTTTTACCGCATTTTTGCATGTATCTGAAATAGAATAGTACGTCACTATAAAGACAACTTCTTTCTAGTGACATTTATGTCATTCTTGTGAAATTAAACAAGATACGAGTACTTAAAAGGGTCGATTGATCAGTCGACCTGACCTTAGGATAAATAGTGATGCCATTGAGCAATGAAAGCTGAGGAATGGTGGCTAGAATCCACAAGGGTAAAAAAGCTATAGGAAACATAGCAAGCCATGCATAACAAAAGCTCTGAAGAATAGACATTCTTGATGATCCATAAATAATGGGAGAGAATCTAGATATCGCAACTTCAATCAATCCTGTAGTCCATCTTGTGCCTTGAATCATAACATCGTTTAAACTTGTCGTTCCAGCTCCTAAAAAAGATGGTCGTGATGGCATATAGAAAACTGATTGCCATTTTACACAATGCATGTTGAAGCTTGTGAAGTAGTCTTCAACGACAGAGAAGTATCTATAACCTACCTGCAGCGCCCAACATGACATCAAATTTAAGGGTAATTATGCCAATACATATTTGAGGTGTTTGATATTAACATTTGCATACCTCTTTCCCCCATTTTGTGTCATTCTCGTATTCGCAGGAAGCTAGAAGCTTTGCTTCTTGTTGTAATTCATTAGACAAGTCTTTCCCACATTCCACTCTTGGAGTACCTTTCTTATGCAGGGATTTGATGAACTCGTTGGACAAACCAAAAGAATCCTTGAGGTTCTCTACCTCAATGTCTGAATTATTAGACAAATTGAGCAGTATTACAAATCAACAAGGAAAAAAGTGATTAGTTTAGATTTACAAACTCATAAGTAAAGACTTAAAGTCCATTTGCAATGACATCTTTGGAGAGCAAATTGGTTGCATACTAAATTTATCATGTGTTTTAAATAATAAATCAATTGCAGGGGTTTAAAATCATCTTTTTTTGTCGTTTTGATCATTTTTCCTCGATTTATCCTTTGTCATCCATTTTCTGCAGTGAAACCGATTTAGCATTAATGCATTGAAAAAATCACAAAACATGGCTTTATATTCCTCATTTTGTAATTTTTTGCGAACAGAAAAGACTGTCATTTTTAATCCTGTTGCTTATGATCTCCAACATTGTTACAATTATTTGTAAATGTGAATCTTCTCACTTTAAGCCACAACTTTTTGATTGTTGGGTCACCTTTAATACCAGAGGTTTTTGTTTTCATCATTACGAACCTTGTATCGATGAAGGAGGCTGATATAGTGCTTCTCGCTTTAAATAATAACAGGTTCCAGATAAACAAGGTCCCCTGATCCCATCCATCCCTTGCCACAAAGTCTATTTCAATGTCGTCCAACGATTAGGAAACATGCTCAATTAGTACAAATTAGAACTAAAAAAAGCTACGGTGTATAAGACACCATGGTAGTATGAATATTACTAATGCATTGGTGCACGGCTAATTAGAGATAAGCTATTTTTACCTTGAAGGTACATCTCAACTCACTTTCGTATATATCATGTTTACTTATGTTATGAAACTTTTGTGGATATTGGACGAAAGCCAGAGAGGAAGATAACTTTGGGTCTAAATGGAAACACATAGCTTCACGTGCTGAGTTTTGGTCGTTGCAATACATGTCACAATCCAAACCTAGTATATATGGTGAATTGCTTATCACACTCGACACTCTGAGCTGCATAAACATAATATTGTCGACTTAAAAAAAAAGTATGTATGTATGTGATGTATCTAGGGAGAGACAGAGATACTATACAAGGGCATTGAGGGCTACTGCTTTAAAATGATGAGGATGAGATGGTCTTTTTTCACGAGAAACATACACAAGAAGAGGCATCTGTCTTTGATCATGCATACTTTCATCAACCATCACCTGCAATTTGAATTATTGAGGAAGTGGGAATTTTTTTCCGAAATAGTAGCTTTTTCCAACAAATTATGATATCTAATTTTTTTTTTGAAAAGGTTTTCAAAACTAGTAGAAGCGGGGATACAAACCCCGATTTTATCTATCCGTTGATTATGAAAACACAGTTAGTAACCCCGAGTTTGAACGTGTCAGTGTGAAGTGATGGAATCGGGGTTACAAACCCCGATTTTACATTGTCCTTTTTTGAGAATCGGGGTTCCAAACCCGGGTTTTACTTTTGTGTCGAGAGAGAGAGAGAGAATAGGAGTTACAAACCCCGACTTCACTTTAGGGTTTGCGCTGACAACTTTTTATCCAAATATCTCAAATACTCGATAACAATTGGCTATTTAAAGATATTGAAGATAGTTTTTAGATATAGTAAAGATAGAGTTGGTGTTTGGAAGTCCGTTTTTTAGTAAAATTAGGGTTTCAAGGTCCGACTTTAACCATTTGACTCGCCGATATCTCAAGCAATTGCGGGGCAGTTTTTAAACGATCACTGCCCAGACATAAGTTACAATTTTCCCTTCAAAAACATTCGATGATTCACTCAAAAATTTAAACACATTTCTATTATGGATTTAATTCGTCCATTTATAGTTAATTTATATTGGGGTGGTGAAAGTCCCGTAATCACTATTAGTTTGTGATTTGGAATCACAAAGTGTAAAGTTTAATTGTAGAAGGGGGGGGGGGGGTTGAATACAATTTAAAACAATTTCAGATTTTACCAAGTGTTTCAGATTGTTTTAAATTAATTATCTATAACAGAGTATGACGGAATTGAAATAACAGATTAAAGATATAACAGAATCAAAGAACGACAAGTAATAGTAGCTGAAAGTGAATTGTATTGATTAAATTCACGAAGTGTTGAATGCGGAATGGATTAACCAAAGTTAATCCAATTCAAACACTTAGCTAAATTATTACAATGAAGAGTATTAACTACAGTGGACATACACGCTGATAGTTAACCTCGCTGAGTCTTAATACACACCTAGACAAACTAGTTCTCTGACAAACAGAAGAACGATGCATATGACGACTAACCTCAATAGTACAAAACACTGAACTATTTATACTACAAGAGTTCCTAAAATATCGCCTACAAAATAGGATCTTGGAAGGACACGTGTTGCTGCTTGATTGGTCTTGATCTCTGATAAACCGACATTCTGCGGGTCCCAATTCTGTTACCGCAAATATCTCGTTACCTTAAAACCAATCACTTGCTGCCACGTAATCTTTCGGACATACTTCGAACTGGAACACTCTTGCTGATGTATAGATAAGTACAGTACTTTTTAGTACTTGATGATTGAGAGGCTTTATTGAATAGTCACTGAAGATGCAGCAATCCTCCTCACTCACTGCGAGCTAACATGCTCTTGTAGAATGAATTGAACAAAAGATCTTCAGTGACTAGCTGTTATTCTGGCAGTGACTTTTGCCTTTATTGATTTGAAGAAGTAAGGCTCTCGCTGACGTAGATCAGCGACACACCAATGTTGAGCTTTAAATCTTCCTCAGAATATCGAACATGATGAATGATGATCAGCGAAACCTATCATTAGCAACAGCAGCTTCGATACAATCCATTTCTTCATTAAGTAGTGTATAGTTGAGTTGGTCAGCGACCAGTGACTTCATCGTGGTCAGCGACCAGTGACTCAACAATCTCCCCCTAAATGATTGTGATTGAAGCTCCCTAGACAAACTTGTTGCTGTGAAAGTTTATAGTCAGTGTTTAAGAATTTAAACATTCAGTGACTTTATACTTGTGATCCATTCATTTTTCTTTTTGGATTCTTTTGATATGATCTGAGTTTTGCACTTTGGTTTTCTCAAAAACAAAATTAGGTTTCATTGAACTGTATATCATAAAGTAAATTTAGTTACAATAAACCTAATCTATTACAAGCTTCAGTTTAAACATCCCCAAACTTCTTCTTCTTTTACGATGCCCAACTCACTCTGTAATTCATATTTGTCACTGGATGGCAGGAACCTGTACTGTCTAGCAAGCCCTTCTTCCATGATTGCTTTTCTCATTGATGAGTCCTTGGGAAGCACACTGACTATTCTGATGAGATGTACAAGCTGCCCGTGATCTATCTTTTCAAGTTCTGATTCTCTTTGGAAACACAGCTTTCCATTGAAGTCCCTGTAAACAATCCCTTTCTTTCCTTCAGTAACTTCAGCGCCCTCAACCCTTGGCACTCCATTAGAAATTGACATATTCAGTTTGCTGGTGTTTGGGATTCTGATAATTCTGTTGGTACCTGCCCTATACCTTGGACTTGGTGGCTGTACTATCTCTTCACTAAATATGACAGTGTCTTCTAGTCTAAGTAGCTGTAGATCCACCATTTTCTTGAACAATCTGTCAATCTCAGTCAAAACTTCTTCCTTTGCTGCACTTGAGGAGTGATTGATAGCAAGTCTAATTTCATTCCATTCTTCTCTATGTAGTTTACAGACTTGATCAAGATTGATTGCTTGAGAATCCAATCCTCTGTGAATAAGTAGCTGAGCTTGAGACTTGTTCTTAGGCTTCTTCAGGTAGACTTTTGTGATAGGAGCAGGGTTTGATCTTCCAACCATTCGGACAGCATATTTCTTTCTGTCAATCTCATCCAACATTTTATCAGCAGAGGTCTTTGCTCCCCCTTTCTTTTTCAACTTGCTGCCCTTTTTATTTGCACAAATCTCTTGTTGAAGATCAGATTCTTCAACATGTTGGAGGAGTTTAGACAGCCTAAAGTCTTCATCTTCTTGCTTTCTTTTTAAGAAGATTTCTCTTTCTTTTTGAATGGCTTCATCTCCACTCAGCTTCAATAGATAAGCTCGATCAGAATCAGCTTGTTCTTTCAGCTTTCTCTTTCTTTCTTCTTCTTCTTCTTCATTTAGCTCAGCTTGATATTTTAAAAGCATCTCCCTCTCATGCTTCTGTCTCTCTTTAATTTTTCTTACTATTCGCTGCTGTTCAGTTTCTTCATGACGAGGACTTTCTGAAGTTACAACTGATGACAAAAGATGAGCAGGAACAGAAGAATCTGACTCTGTGATCTCAGATTGAGAGTGATGATGAGTTGTAGTAGTTGTTGCTTCTGTTGGATTGGTGATAGTGGGAATTGAGATGGTGATCTGTGTAGTTGCTATTGTGGTTGCGGTAGTTGGTGCAGTTGTTGTTGCTAGAAGTGGGGTTGATGATTGTGTTGTTGCTGTTGTCTGGATTGTTGCTGATGTTTGGATTGTTGCTGATGGAATGATTTCTGTTGCTAGGGATGCCTCAGATATGACAGTGTCTGTATGAGGTTGCTGAATGATAGTTTTGAGATTGTGCATGGCGGCTGCTATTTCTTCTTCAGAGAAGTTTATCTTTTTAGAAGAAATGAACTCTGATGTGGGAGACTCGCTGGTCCTTTTTCTTTTTATTAAAATAGAAGAGATTGGTAGCAGATCTTCCATTTGATCATCAGAGACTACTGGTTGCTGATCTTCCATCTGATTAGCAATATCTTCTTCTTTCTTATCATTAGCACCAGCATCAGTACTTTTTTCACTTGTCCCATCATTCTTGACTTCTTTATCAGCAACATCATTTTGCTTTTCATCACTTCCATTATTACCATCATTGTCATCATCATCATCATCATCATCATCATCATCATCATCATCATCATCATCATCATCATCTCCTTCATCCATATTGGCAACATCATCTTCTTGTTGTCTATTCATCCATTCCCACCTCATCAGCTCAAAGCTTGCTGACTCCCCCATAACTCGTGCATTCTCATCAGCAGCCCACTCTTTGACTAGATAGTCATACCTTCTTTGTTCATCAGGATGAAACTCAGGGAAAACACCCATCTCTCTTTCCTCAGCGACATCCATATCTGATGAGTCATTATCAAAAGGAGTGTAATCCTTAGCATCATCATCTTCATTCTCCCCCTCAGCCTCAAAAATGAATTGAATGATCTCCTCAAGTCTAATGCAGATTTTCTGATGATCTTCATGCATAGTTTCTAGACCAGTGATGGTTTCATGATGGTTGGAGATAATTTGTGGAAGCTCGCTGATAATTTTATCAGCATGAGTGATATAATCCATAACAGAAGATGCCATTGTTTTTTGTTTTTCATTGAGAGAGATTATTGCATCTTCATGAGTTTTGAGGCTGATTCTGGTAAATGAGGCGAGATCAGTAAGAGACTTAGCATGAGTTTCCAGAAGTCGATAGTGATCTATTTCAGCTTTTGCAATAAGTGAGACCTTTTCTTTGATAGAATCACTCCAATCTGGAATGGTTTCATAAGCTGCTGCAAGAGAGTGAACCTTATTGGTGAGATCAGTGAGTTGGCCAGTCAAGGACTCTCTATCTTCAGTGAGCATTCGAATTTGTTGCTGTGAAGCAGCAATGTACTCAAGCAGCAATTTATCTGTTGATGATGTGGTGGAAGTTGATGCTTTGTTGGTTGGTGATTTTTGAGTTGTATGGGAGATTGGTGGAATTGTTTGTGATTCAGATTGAATTTCAACATCTGGTTGAGATGGTTGATCATCAGCATGTTGAGCAATGTTATCATTGGAAATAGACATTTC
Source organism: Helichrysum umbraculigerum (assembly GCA_949592205.1). Lineage (NCBI taxonomy): Eukaryota > Viridiplantae > Streptophyta > Magnoliopsida > Asterales > Asteraceae > Helichrysum > Helichrysum umbraculigerum. The sequence continues at coordinate 106,083,278 of CATIUR010000003.1, read as the reverse complement.
ATCTAATTCCTGAATGGGTGAAGTTATGAAATCAGCATGTGGTATAGTGGAGAAGGGTAGAGATGAAATATCAGTATCATCTGGTTGCTGATTCATCTTTGGAAGTGTAAGATCATAAGATCCATGTTGCTGATCTTTTTCAGAAGAAGATGAAGAAGTATCCATTGGTTGGGCTTCTTCAACATCATCAACTTGTGTTTTAGCTGATGGATCATTGGAAACAGAAAGGTCAACCTGTATCTCTCCCTGTGACTGGGGAGGGATATTGTCGGTCGGTGCAGTGAAAGATGAGAGTAGGCCCGGGTCTGTAGCCAGTGATGTGTCATCAGTAATGAGTGTGTTAACACCCGCTGATGACACTAGCCCTTTGACTGAAACATCATCCTTTTGTGAGAATGATGAGTGGCTGATGGGTTGACTCGATGGATGGGTGTGGGTTACACCCGAATCACTGCTAACAATGGGTTGAGCCATTGTAGCTGTCTGTAGGCTTCCCTTTATAGAGTCACTGGACTTTTGTGAGTCCAGTGAAGCAGTTTTAGGCATAGGTTGATCAAGAGTGCCCGCAGAGACTGAACGTTCAGTTGCTGCTTCACTCTTGGCGTCTTTAGACGTCTTTTTCTGACTCTGTCCCTGATCCTTTGATGTCAGGGACTTTAACTTGATTTTTTTAGGAGCAGTTGGTGGTTTTTGCTTTGGTGGTTGATCAGCAACGGTCACTGGAGGTGTGATCAGTGACGTGATCGATGGGGGGGCAGAATCAGACGGATGTATAGCTTGTAAAGGCTAGGGTGCAAGTATCCCCTTTGGTTTCATAAAATCAGGGAGAAGCACAGTTGCAGTTTTACTAAAAATTTGACTTCCTATCAGAGTAGGTTCAAAACCTCTAAATGAAATCCTATCATAGGATTTAAATTGATCTTTAAAAATAAGTGAAAGGAACCTAGGATAGGAAACAAATTTTGCTCTGGTAGATTCACAGATTCTGGAAACAATATCATCAAAAATCACACTTGCATAGTCAACTTTTAAGGAGTTGACCAGTGACCAGCTTAACTGTGCTTCTAGGGAGTTGAATTGATCATAACTCCCTGTTTTTGTGCCCAAAGATTGAATAAAGTTTGAAAATAGGGCATTCCACACACCATCCATTTTAGATTTATGAACAGTAGAGTACTTACGATTTCCATTGCTATCCATAGTGTATTTGCAGTGAATCCCAGTGAGATTCACTATGCCTCCTTTGGCATCTTCTTTGTCAGGCAGTGGGTCGTAAGTATCGTGCTCAGGGAGTTGTAAAACAGCACGGATGGTGTGTGCAGAAATAATTATTTCTTGACCTCCGTTATCGATAAAACCTTTAAGTTGAGAGGTACTATTAACGATTGAGTGAGTACATGTATACCAAAACTCACTCAACCATTCTGGATTCATCTTTTCAGGGGATAATGTGAGAGCAGGGAGAATAAAATGATTTTTCAGAAAAGTGATAATCTCCGCGTACTCTGTTTTAGGGCATGAAAGATTACCCAAATAATTTGCTTTTGGAACTGTAATGATATCATCTTCACCAACTACAGGAGCTCGAAGAGCTTTGATATCTTCAGTGGCAGTGTAAGAGTTGAGAAAATATTTTGATTTAGCCATTACAGAACCTTTGAAAATCTTTGATTAAACACTTATTTTAGGGTTTTGAAAAAGCCAAAGGGTTTTCGAAAATTAGTAAAGTGTGAAAGATGACAAGTTGTTGATTTGTAGGTTTAAATAGTACACTTTACTAATGATCGTGTAGCTGGGATGAAAAAACGTGGGCAGTCGTGGTGGAAGATGTAGAGGTGGAGATGGTTATGATGGTGGTGCGTGGTGGCATTAATGGTGATGGGAGTGGTGTGCCGGAAAAAGTACGCTGACGTAGGAAAGAGAGTGTCAGAAGCGTGCGATTTTTTCGATATACCATAAAACATTTAATTTTGAAATCCGTTAAGTTAAATACACAATGTACTAAACATAACGAAAGTTTTGTCGATTGAAAATCACCATTAAATGATATCTTCAGTGAGTTTGAAAGTTACTGAAGATACATAACCAAATTCTTGATTTACCACAAAAATGGTCAAGAATAATAACATTGTTTCTGTATTTAGGCAAGGATGTAGTCTCGCTGGTTTAAACACAACTTAGAATACTGAATAAACCATAGAGATGTGATCATTTTATAAATAGAGAAAAAGGATTATTATTCTTGAATAAACCATAAATTTTTTTTTTTTTTTTAAATCATGAGTAGAGATTATGTTGTATATAAGTTGTATATCATATCATTAGATTGCTTCGTTACTGATTAAGTTACAACTTAGAATACTAACAAAATCAGCTTAGAAGAAATTAAGTCACTGATATAAAATAAGTATGACAACATAATAAATACTCATGAGATAAAATAAACTAAATGATTAGTCCAGTTGATGAACCCATCCAGAGATAGGTTCATAGTGATCAAGCGCTAGTTTTGGCATCCACTGATTTGAATAAACCGTATCTGAATGTTCACTGATGATGTTTTGTTTTTCAAAAGGTGTAACTGAACATTCAGATGACACATGTTGCCTGTTGCCGCATTTGTAACACTTTTTGTTCAAATAGCCGATCTTTTTGGCTTTATTCTTTTTAAGTTGCTGATCTGACACAATCACACAACTTTTCTTGCTGATTGTTACTTCTTGCATCTTTGACTTTAGGTCACTGATGGAGGTTGTCTCAGTGACAGATACAGTGTCAGTGAAGTTGCTGATGATTGTTTGATTATCAGCGATGGTTTTGATGAGATGTGAAGTTACTGATGATTTGACAGTTTCTAAAACATTTATCTCATTGTTATCTTTTAAGACCTCAGTGTCTTCAGTGACCAACTTGCTTTTGGTAAAATAGTTTGGTCGTGGCTCACTGAAGATGGAGATGGGTTCAAATACAGCTTCTGAAAAATTACCCTTGGGATCAAAAACAGGGTCAACCATTGTTGAATCAGCGAGGGATGCAGCATATTCATAATCTCCTCCCAAAATAGCTTTGACTTGTTTTGGAATTTGATTATTTACACAGTGATTGACTTTATCATTTGACTTACACCAAAATTCCATGACCTTTTTAAGCTGTTGAAATTGTGTTTCAAACTTAACTTTTTCTTGAACACACACTTGATTAGTATGAATTTGTGCATCAAGATCAAGTTTTAATTTCTTCAACTTTGACTCATTTTCATTTTGATCATTAAGTTTGGATTGTAAGTCACAAATTTTACGTTTCTGCCCTCTTTGAATATCATGAGCATTTGATAAGTCAACTATCAAAGACTCAAAGACTTTATCTTTTTCAGCAGCTGTATATGTTTTAAAACAGTGTACCTTGTAAAGAGTTTCAGGATCCCATTCAGATGCTGAACATTTAGGAGTGACTTCTTTGATGTCTCCAAGAAGTTCAGTGTCATTAGCCATCAGACAGTACACCTTGTTTAAACAAATCATTGCTTCTTCTTCATCAGATGATGAGGAATCAGAATTACTGAATGAACCTTCTTCAACAACGAAACCTTTTCCTTTCTTCTTCCCAGATTTAGCCAATGCCTTCAATTTCTTGTATTTTGCCTTGTACTTGTTGTACTTGTCATTTCTGATATCTGGCATGGGTTCAGGGACTTGATTCACTGACTTTGATCTGCATTCAGCTGCAAAATGACCAATTCTGCCACACTTGTAGCATTCACCCTTTGATTGAAATTTATCAGATGATGGAGCACCAGCAAATCGTTTTGATCTGGTGTTCCTTCTGAAATTAGCAACCATCATGGCCATATCCTTCTCAAGCTTCTCCAATCCTTCATCATACTCATATTCTGACTCTTCTTCATTCTGACCACCTTCTTCTTCAGCTATCAGTGACTTCGAGCTTTTCTTAGACACTTTTGACTTCTGTCTTTGATCGATTTCATCAAGCTCTGCTACAAGGGCATTGGATATCTTCTGACTTCCAAGAGTAGCACGAATATGCTCACTCTGATCAGCTTGCTTTTCAGACTGCTCTCAATTGAGCAAAATACCATAGACCTGAGTTAAATTCAGAATTGAATAATCATTTCTCTGTCTGGTACACGTTGCAATGGTTCCCCAGATTTTCCTTGGCAGCAACTCAAGAAACTTTTCTACAACAAATCTCTGTTCCTTGCCTATACCAGCCTTCTCCATTTTGTTCATCAGTGACGACTGGTATCTGGTGTAAGTGGAAGACAGAGATTCATTTGGTTCCATTGCGAACAGCTCGTACTGGCGAGTGAGATTAACTTCCCTGCAGCGAATAATATCAGGAGTTCCAATATATATATTCCTAAGGGTATCCCACATATCTTTAGCAGATCTACAAAGCCTAATGAATTTTTTTCCGAAGTAATACGTTTTCTCCATCAATTTTGAGAACTATTTTTTTTTCGAAATGCTTTTTAAAACTAGTAGAAACGGGATCGCTAACCCCGGCTTTTCAATTTCATTTGATTTAAAAACGTGGTTCCGAAGCCCGACTCTAGGGTGTCAGGAAGTGAGAGAATCGGGGTCCCAAACCCCGATTTTAATTTGGCATTTTATGAAGAAACGGGGTTCCAAACCCAGGCTTTAACTTTGCTTTATTTTTTTTGATTTTTGCGATGTGTATGTCAATTTTTGAAAGACTTTGATAAAAACTCTACACCCAATAAACTCAATTAAAACATAGATAATTCATAAAACATATATATTCAATGTGAACTTCAATAACTTTTTGATTATTTAATTAAAACATATATCAAAACATAGACGAAAACTATCTGAATAGTTTTATCACATCACAGATGGTACAAGATTATATTATTATTCATTTTTTTGGTTTCTAAAATTAAACAAAACATAGATGATAAATTTAAAACATAGACAATACAACATTGACAAATTAACGTCGTTGATGTGTACCGCAGTTAGGTCTTACAATGTTTCTTCTTCCTCTATCATTAGCAATATTTCTCTGAACAGTCACTTCCGTTTCACGACCCTCTTGCATTTCCTCCTCATTATCTTCCGCCATTGTGTCATCATTTTCCATCACTGTGCCATCATTACCTAAATCAGGTGTCGTATTAATATCCCACCGAAAAGGTACAGGACTAAAAGATGATCTCTCCATATGTGGATTAAAATTATCAAGATGTGGGGACATTTGAAGAGATCCTCTAAAAAAGTCACTTGATTGGTTGATAAAGTTAAACGGGCTTTGTTCATCCATTGGTGGGGTATAGTAATCTTGATTACTCATATCCCCAAAAACATTTGGGATACTTGATGGACCCCCTGTATCATGCATACTTGAAGGAGTAGGATCCGGTTCATCTTGAAGTTGTCTACCAGCACGTGCATTCAACCTTTGAACTCGTGTAGATACAAATGGATCCCTTACAAAAGGCTCATCTGTCACATAGGAAGTTTGATAGTTCATACGCTCACCGGCATATGTAAGATCCATATACTGCCTTGTAATGTTGTCAATGTTTTGATATTGCTGAGAGTTCATTGGATCAGTATCCATCATATTTATGGACGTATGATGTATGCGAGTCATTCCATCTCTCTGTATGTTAATAGTACATATTAGTAGTAAACACATATAAATGTAGAATGAGTTACAAAAAATAATTACAAACTAGATGATATACCATAAGTTGTAATTGGGTGCCTTGATCAGGAAATTGGCGGGAGTTTTGTTGTTGATTACTTACACCAGTTACAAAAAGTAACGTATGATTCAAATACCAAGACATGTATTCTCGTGTAGCATGTGGGTTTGTACTTGGGACTCCGTTTGCTGGATTACCGTGACGATTGTTCCAAGTTTGGATGTAGTTACCGTGTATGTTCCTCCAATCAATATTTCTTCTACCACTTCGTTTCACCTTGTGTATTTTCTTATGTTGTTCCGGTGTTAACAACTGTAAAGTTGGAATTTGTTGAATAAACCCAAATTGTCTCATTACTCTATTTGGTAAATGTGGCTCAACAACCTCCCAAAATATCACAAAGGTATCACTTCTCGAACTTAGATAACCATTTGTACACCAATTAGGTAGTCTATTTATGACATCATCATACGGTGTCCAGTTAAACTGCAAACAAAAATGTACTTTGTTCAAATTTCGAATCACTTCATGTAACCATAATAACCATAATAACGTTTGAAAATTTACCTGATAATCTTGTAAATCCGTTAGTACTGAACGATAAGTACGTAACACATACCTAGGTGTGTGTTGATAGCTTAGTGGTGAATACCAACTTCAATAAAAAATCATTATAAGGTGATGAGATAAAGTCTACGTACAATATCAATTTAAATGCATGGCTATTTGAAAGTTGAAGAAACATATAAAATATTAAATGTTGACATACCGTGCACCATAAGCTGTTTGGAAGTTATAATTGTTTCTAACAATTGTTGGGGCAAATGCTCCAATTCTTTCCCAAACCCATAATTGTAGCAACAACATGGGCCCTTGAGTACAAGTAGCGTCTCGTTTTGTCGCCTTACATAAGTTTCTATAAAGTGACGCAATAACAGCACTACCCCAACTAAGTTGAGATGTGCTATTTAAGTTTGTTAGATTTTTCAGATATAACAAAGAAACAGAGTTGGATGAAGAATCGGGGAATATCGTGCCACCCAATAAACACATAATATATACCCTCGCCCTTTTAATATAAGATTCTTCGTTAGGCTCTAGCAGGTCACTTAACCTTTCCACCAATGACCTCATCTTAATTTTGTTGCCATTCAAGTCGCCTGAACTTGGTATAAAACCCATCATATAGTGACATAATTGAGCGATTGTGTGATTATCAGTAAAGTCTGTATCCTCACCACACACTGGTTCACCTTCGATAGGTAAACCCCATATAATTTGGACGTCTTGTAGTGTGACTGTTACTTCGCCGATCGGTAAGTGGAAAGTGTGTGTTTCAGGACGCCATCTTTCGATGAATGCAGTTAATAGAGCATGGTCAACTCTTCTATATCCACCATCGATGACTCCTCCAAAACCGGCAGCTCTAATATGTCGCATGACTTCATGTGGGATGGGATGACTTTCGATATGCGCGTGAAACCTCTGGTCACATCTCCGCACATCCAATTGTTGCTCACTTTCTGGATTAGTAAGCAAATCAGATGATCTATGCTCATGTTGCAAATACAACAATTCAGGATTTAGTGGATGATGAACTATTCGTGAAGTCATTTTTTATGTTTTTCGTGTTAGTGTATCGTGTAAATTAAAAGGTAGAAGCCTGGTTTTAAAATTTTCGTGGAAGTGTATTGTGAATGACTCGATTTTATGCTCATTTAAATTAAAGGTTGTCAGCTACCATAAAACTAGAATCGGGCTTCCGAACCCCGGTTTTAGTACAACTTTTTAAATGCCACCTAATTAAAATAATGCTGACACCTACCCTTTTTAATTGACACCTACCCTTTTTATTATTCCCCTTGATGACACGTACGGTTCTTTGACTGAAAAAGTAGAAAACGTTGAAAAAGTGGAAGCGGGGTTAGGAACCCCGATTTTCTGAAAAGCATGCATAACACTCCAAAAGCTCAGATGCATGTCACCATTCACGGGTATTATTGTCCACCAACCTCATTTAATTGTCCCAACAGCCGACACCTACCCTTCTTTGTTTGAGGGTTGAGACACGTGTAAAGTAAAAGTGGATTCGGGGTTCTAAAACCCGGTTTTAGTACACTTGCAAAAGTGGAATCGGGGTTTGAAACCCCGATTTTAGTATAACTGCAAAAGTGGAAACGGGGTTAGGGTTCACGGGTACAATAATTCCAATAATTTACACAAAACTCCAAAATATTCACGGGTATAGCAATGCTCCAAAATAGAATTATTAAAGAATACAATAATTTAAGATAGAATTCTTGACGCACATTAGACATATTTAGAATTTCCTAACTTATACTGATAAAAAAAAAAAAAAGAATTTCCTAACTTATTAAATTACAACAAAACACATTTTATTACAATAATTTATTACACACAAACAACATATATCTAACTTATTGAATTACAACAAAATACATTTATGGATGTGTAGCTTGACAAGTAGTCCTGTTATGACCCGTTTGATTGCATATACCACATCTTTTAACTGCGGGTTCTTCACGATTGGGAGCATCCATCTCATTGCGAATTCTTCTAGCACGTCTCCTACCTCTATGGGTGTAAAGTCTTAACGCATCTCCTTGGATTCTCCAACCCGGCTCCCTCCAATAATCAACATGGGGGAGCGGTTAAAAATCACAGCGATATTGACGTTGATACCACCTAGTGGTATATACTTTGTTGACAATGCTATCTGGATTGTCGCCTCTATGTCTGCACACAGAAATAGCATGTGAACAAGGGAATCGTTGCATTTGCCACTTCCAACACGTACATTTATGATCTTCATACTCAACTGTATAGTCATTTCCACCGGCATCATTTGTTTGTAACCTCGTTACTACTCTGTAAACACCAGATTCAAAGTTGAACTCGGTTATTTCATGCTCTTGAGAATACCTATCACGGATATTGAAGAGTTTCCACATACGTGGTGGTAACGGTGTATTACATTTGCTTGCAATCTCACTATTCTTTCTAAACTGTTGGACCGCTCGATTGAATGTATAGTCAATACAAGCCTTTATCGGCAACAATCTAGCTCATCGCAATGCATTGTTTAAACTCTCTGCTATGTTTGTTGTCAAGTTACCCCAACGCCGATGGTTCTTATCATGAAAAAGTGTCCATTTACTTCTATCAATACCATGAAGATATTGCCAAGCCTCTGTATTCAAGCCTTTCATTTCTCGTATAGCCCATAAATACTTTCTTCTCTGGGTGGTGCTCCCAATTGCCCAACAAATCCTTTTTAAGCTTTGCGTCTTGAATCTAGTCATAAAATTACTTCTAACATGCCGCAGACAAAAACGGTGATAAGCATTAGGCTCCATCCAATCCTCTAAAGTGTTCATTGCATGAATTATTCCTTTATGTCTGTCAGAAATAACACACAATGGTCTTCTATTATCACTTGCCACGAAGATCCTAAACTGCTCAAAAAACCAACACCAGCTATCCACGGTTTCATCGTCCACTAAGGCATAAGCTAAAGGTAATATGTGATTGTTGGCATCTTTTGTAACAGCAGTTAGCAATTTACCTCTGTATGAACCTTTTAAATGTGTACCATCAACACAAATAACAGGATGACAAAAGCTGAAAGCTTTAATAGCTGGTCCAAATGCCCAAAAGATATACTTGAATGTCGCTGTATGGGATGAACTTGCTGGATGATGCAACCATTGCACGACTGTGCTAGGATTTGATCGTTCTAGTGCTGCAATATACCTAGGCAAATCTGCAAAGTTACTCTCCCACGTACCAAAAATACGCTCAATGGCAATTCGTCTGCTATGCCATGCCTTCTGATAAGAGATAGTAACATTCAAGTTGTTTTTTATATAAGCTTGTATATGTTTCACTGGATACGCAATGTCTTGATGAATTGCGTGGATGATGTGACTTGCAATCATATTAGACTTCAAACTTTTGTTGTTGTTGCTAACGACGGAACCGTAACAATTATGTGCCTTTGACCATTTAGAAATTTGCCACATATTATTTTTCTTATTTTTTGAAGCTAAAACCATCCATTCACATAGGGGTGAATCTGATACAGACACAAAATTTTCGCTTATAGTGTAACATTTTGCTCTCCATAATTTTGGAGAGCTAGAAACAACTATAAGCTCTCTATTTTGTGAAATTGTCCAGATTCTGATGGCATTAACAAGTTCCTCTTTGGTTTTAAAATACATACCTACTCGAATTTCATTTGAATCTTGAGACCAGATATCCATATAATCGTCTTCTTCAAAAGGTAGGTCAACATCATCATTATCATCATCAAATTGCATGTACCGTTGACCTTGTGCACTTTCCTGAACTTGAATTTGACCACGACCGTCATCACCATCTTCATCATTAGTACCATCATGGCTAAAAGCATCTCTTGTCTCTTCACTATGTTCTGAGCTACCACCGTCAGAGTTATCAAATCCTCCAATGTTGTCATTATCTACATTTTCTCCATCATCACAGCGATGATGAAGCGGAACATTTGACGGGTGTGTAGATGTCGATGGATTGAGATCGGGAGATTGCATAAAATCATGACTTTGTTGAAGATCTTGTGATGGCCCAAAATCGTTAGTTTCTTGCGATTGAGAAACTTGCTGTGATACGGAAAATTTACGCATAAGATCCATAAAACCAATTTGTTGGGGTGGCAATATTGCCTCAATTTTTACATGCACTTGACCCCAATACTCTTCATCTCTTGCAGCTAAGTAATACATAACTTCCAGGCTATCATCACCCAAAATTTCAACAATATTACCAATACCTTGAAATTGATAACATAATAACAAATTTAATTTAAAGCCTTCTCTTTGCACACCAACATAATTGTAAACCAATTCAACAAAATCAGCATATCGAATTTTTTGCCTAAGCACAATCGATGTTCTTCGTGTTGCATTATCACCTTGAATGAAACCATTGTGATATTCAATATCACCACCCCAATATAAATTAACTATAAATGGACGAATTAAATCCATAATAGAAATGTCTTTAAATTTTTGAGTGAATCATCGAATGTTTTTGAAGGGAAAATTGTAACTTATGTCTGGGCAGTGATCGTTTAAAAACTGCCCCGCAATTGCTTGAGATATCGGCGAGTCAAATGGTTAAAGTCGGACCTTGAAACCCCAATTTTACTAAAAAACGGACTTCCAAACACCAACTCTATCTTTACTATATCTAAAAACTATCTTCAATATCTTTAAATAGCCAATTGTTATCGAGTATTTGAGATATTTGGATAAAATGTTGTCAGCGCAAACCCTAAAGTGAAGTCGGGGTTTGTAACTCCGATTCTCTCTCTCTCTCGACACAAAAGTAAAACCCGGGTTTGGAACCCCGATTCTCAAAAAAGGACAATGTAAAATCGGGGTTTGTAACCCCGATTCCATCACTTCACACTGACACGTTCAAACTCGGGGTTACTAACTGCGTTTTCATAATCAACGGATAGATAAAATCGGGGTTTGTAACCCCGCTTCTACTAGTTTTGAAAACCTTTTCAAAAAAAAATTAGATATCATAATTTGTTGGAAAAAGCTACTATTTCAGAAAAAAATTCAAGTCAAATTGATTCGAACACTTCATCAGGAAGTGCCATGCCTATGTAGATTTTAGCTTGTTTATCAAGTCTAACCAATCGCCTATCCTCATCAGTCCATTGTTCATCTCTTTTAGGTAAAACCATTTCTGGTATAGCTGGAGTAGTAGCTGTTGCAATTACAGCGGGAACAATAGTAGTTGGGATATGGGGACCATTGGTTATGATATTACAAAGACGGTCATCAACTAAGTCCAAAAACATCATCATCCGGGACATCCAAGATTCAATCCTTGAAGGATCAAAAGCTGGAGGTTTGGTTGTAGAACCATTTCCCTTTTGTTAATCAGAGTCAACACAGCTGTACTTTACTGATTCCATAGCAGACCTGGTTAATTGAATTTAAACCAACTCTGCTCTGATACCAATTGAATGTCCCGTAATCACTATTAGTTAGTGATTTGGAATCACAAAGTGTAAAGTTTAATTGTAGAAGGGGGGGTTGAATACAATTTAAAACAATTTCAGATTTTACCAAGTGTTTCAGATTGTTTTAAATTAATTATCTATAACAGAGTATGACGGAATTGAAATAACAGATTAAAGATATAACAGAATCAAAGAACGACAAGTAATAGTAGCTGAAAGTGAATTGTATTGATTAAATTCACGAAGTGTTGAATGCGGAATGGATTAACCAAAGTTAATCCAATTCAAACACTTAGCTAAATTATTACAATGAAGAGTATTAACTACAGTGGACATACACGCTGATAGTTAACCTCGCTGAGTCTTAATACACACCTAGACAAACTAGTTCTCTGACAAACAGAAGAACGGTGCATATGACGACTAACCTCAATAGTACAAAACACTGAACTATTTATACTACAAGAGTTCCTAAAATATCGCCTACAAAATAGGATCTTGGAAGGACACGTGTTGCTGCTTGATTGGTCCTGATCTCTGATAAACCGACATTCTGCGGGTCCCAATTCTGTTACCGCAAATATCTCGTTACCTTAAAACCAATCACTTGCTGCCACGTAATCTTTCGGACATACTTCGAACTGGAACACTCTTGCTGATGTATAGATAAGTACAGTACTTTTTAGTACTTGATGATTGAGAGGCTTTATTGAATAGTCACTGAAGATGCAGCAATCCTCCTCACTCACTACGAGCTAACATGCTCTTGTAGAATGAATTGAACAAAAGATCTTCAGTGACTAGCTGTTATTCTGGCAGTGACTTTTGCCTTTATTGATTTGAAGAAGTAAGGCTCTCGCTGACGTAGATCAGCGACACACCAATGTTGAGCTTTAAATCTTCCTCAGAATATCGAACATGATGAATGATGATCAGCGAAACCTATCATTAGCAACAGCAGCTTCGATACAATCCATTTCTTCATTAAGTAGTGTATAGTTGAGTTGGTCAGCGACCAGTGACTTCATCGTGGTCAGCGACCAGTGACTCAACAGGTGGTGATATTGAATATCACAATGGTTTCATTCAAGGTGATAATGCAACACGAAGAACATCGATTGTGCTTAGGCAAAAAATTCGATATGCTGATTTTGTTGAATTGGTTTACAATTATGTTGGTGTGCAAAGAGAAGGCTTTAAATTAAATTTGTTATTATGTTATCAATTTCAAGGTATTGGTAATATTGTTGAAATTTTGGGTGATGATAGCCTGGAAGTTATGTATTACTTAGCTGCAAGAGATGAAGAGTATTGGGGTCAAGTGCATGTAAAAATTGAGGCAATATTGCCACCCCAACAAATTGGTTTTATGGATCTTATGCGTAAATTTTTCGTATCACAGCAAGTTTCTCAATCGCAAGAAACTAACGATTTTGGGCCATCACAAGATCTTCAACAAAGTCATGATTTTATGCAATCTCCCGATCTCAATCCATCGACATCTACAAACCCGTCAAATGTTCCGCTTCATCATCGCTGTGATGATGGAGAAAATGTAGATAATGACAACATTGGAGGATTTGATAACTCTGACGGTGGTAGCTCAGAACATAGTGAAGAGACAAGAGATGCTTTTAGCCATGATGGTACTGATGATGAAGATGGTGATGACGGTCATGGTCAAATTCAAGTTCAGGAAAGTGCACAAGGTCAACAGTACATGCAATTTGATGATGATAATGATGATGTTGACCTATCTTTTGAAGAAGACGATTATATGGATATCTGGTCTCAACAACAACAAAAGTTTGAAGTCTAATATGATTGCAAGTCACATCATCCACACAATTCATCAAGACATTGCGTATCCAGTGAAACATATACAAGCTTATATAAAAAACAACTTGAATGTTACTATCTCTTATCAGAAGGCATGGCATAGCAGACGAATTGCCATTGAGCGTATTTTTGGTACGTGGGAGAGTAACTTTGCAGATTTGCCTAGGTATATTGCAGCACTAGAACGATCAAATCCTAGCACAGTCGTGCAATGGTTGCATCATCCAGCAAGTTCATCCCATACAGCGACATTCAAGTATATCTTTTGGGCATTTGGACCAGCTATTAAAGCTTTCAGCTTTTGTCATCCTGCTATTTGTGTTGATGGTACACATTTAAAAGGTTCATACAGAGGTAAATTGCTAACTGCTGTTACAAAAGATGCCAACAATCACATATTACCTTTAGCTTATGCCTTAGTGGACGATGAAACCGTGGATAGCTGGTGTTGGTTTTTTGAGCAGTTTAGGATCTTCGTGGCAAGTGATAATAGAAGACCATTGTGTGTTATTTCTGACAGACATAAAGGAATAATTCATGCAATGAACACTTTAGAGGATTGGATGGAGCCTAATGCTTATCACCGTTTTTGTCTGCGGCATGTTAGAAGTAATTTTATGACTAGATTCAAGACGCAAAGCTTAAAAAGGATTTGTTGGGCAATTGGGAGCACCACCCAGAGAAGAAAGTATTTATGGGCTATACGAGAAATGAAAGGCTTGAATACAGAGGCTTGGCAATATCTTCATGGTATTGATAGAAGTAAATGGACACTTTTTCATGATAAGAACCATCGGCGTTGGGGTAACTTGACAACAAACATAGCAGAGAGTTTAAACAATGCATTGCGATGAGCTAGATTGTTGCCGATAAAGGCTTGTATTGACTATACATTCAATCGAGCGGTCTAACAGTTTAGAAAGAATAGTGAGATTGCAAGCAAATGTAATACACCGTTACCACCACGTATGTGGAAACTCTTCAATATCCGTGATAGGTATTCTCAAGAGCATGAAATAACCTAGTTCAACTTTGAATCTGGTGTTTACAGAGTAGTAACGAGGTTACAAACAAATGATGCCGGTGGAAATGACTATACAGTTGAGTATGAAGATCATAAATGTACGTGTTGGAAGTGGCAAATGCAACGATTCCCTTGTTCACATGCTATTTCTGTGTGCAGACATAGAGGCGACAATCCAGATAGCATTGTCAACAAAGTATATACCACTAGGTGGTATCAACGTCAATATCGCTGTGATTTTCAACCGCTCCCCCATGTTGATTATTGGAGGGAGCCGGGTTGGAGAATCCAAGGAGATGCGTTAAGACTTTACACCCATAGAGGTAGGAGACGTGCTAGAAGAATTCGCAATGAGATGGATGCTCCCAATCGTGAAGAACCCGCAGTTAAAAGATGTGGTATATGCAATCAAACGGGTCATAACAGGACTACTTGTCAAGCTACACATCCATAAATGTATTTTGTTGTAATTCAATAAGTTAGATATATGTTGTTTGTGTGTAATAAATTATTGTAATAAAATGTGTTTTGTTGTAATTTAATAAGTTAGGAAATTCTTTTTTTTTTTTTTTATCAGTATAAGTTAGGAAATTCTAAATATGTCTAATGTGCGTCAAGAATTCTATCTTAAATTATTGTATTCTTTAATAATTCTATTTTGGAGCATTGCTATACCCGTGAATATTTTGGAGTTTTGTGTAAATTATTGGAATTATTGTACCCGTGAACCCTAACCCCGTTTCCACTTTTGCAGTTATACTAAAATCGGGGTTTCAAACCCCGATTCCACTTTTGCAGGTGTACTAAAACCGGGTTTTAGAACCCCGATTCCACTTTTACTTTACACGTGTCTCAACCCTCAAACAAAGAAGGGTAGGTGTCGGCTGTTGGGACAATTAAATGAGGTTGGTGGACAATAATACCCGTGAATGGTGACATGCATCTGAGCTTTTGGAGTGTTATGCATGCTTTTCAGAAAATCGGGGTTCCTAACCCCGCTTCCACTTTTTCAACGTTTTCTACTTTTTCAGTCAAAGAACCGTACGTGTCATCAAGGGGAATAATAAAAAGGGTAGGTGTCAATTAAAAAGGGTAGGTGTCGGCATTAATTTAATTAGGTGGCATTTAAAAAGTTGTACTAAAACCGGGGTTCGGAAGCCCGATTCTAGTTTTATGGTAGCTGACAACCTTTAATTTAAATGAGCATAAAATCGAGTCATTCACAATACACTTCCACGAAAATTTTAAAACCAGGCTTCTACTTTTTAATTTACACGATACACTAACACGAAAAACATAAAAAATGACTTCACGAATAGTTCATCATCCACTAAATCCTGAATTGTTGTATTTGCAACATGAGCATAGATCATCTGATTTGCTTACTAATCCAGAAAGTGAGCAACAATTGGATGTGCGGAGATGTGACCAGAGGTTTCACGCGCATATCGAAAGTCATCCCATCCCACATGAAGTCATGCGACATATTAGAGCTGCCGGTTTTGGAGGAGTCATCGATGGTGGATATAGAAGAGTTGACCATGCTCTATTAACTGCATTCATCGAAAGATGGCGTCCTGAAACACACACTTTCCACTTACCGATCGACGAAGTAACAGTCACACTACAAGACGTCCAAATTATATGGGGTTTACCTATCGAAGGTGAACCAGTGTGTGGTGAGGATACAGACTTTACTGGATATCACACAATCGCTCAATTATGTCACTATATGATGGGTTTTATACCAAGTTCAGGCGACTTGAATGGCAACAAAATTAAGATGAGGTCATTGGTGGAAAGGTTAAGTGACCTGCTAGAGCCTAACGAAGAATCTTATATTAAAAGGGCGAGGGTATATATTATGTGTTTATTGGGTGGCACGATATTCCCCGATTCTTCATCCAACTCTGTTTCTTTGTTATATCTGAAAAATCTAACAAACTTAAATAGCACATCTCAACTTAGTTGGGGTAGTGCTGTTATTGCGTCACTTTATAGAAACTTATGTAAGGCGACAAAACGAGACGCTACTTGTACTCAAGGGCCCATGTTGTTGCTACAATTATGGGTTTGGGAAAGAATTGGAGCATTTGCCCCAACAATTGTTAGAAACAATTATAACTTCCAAACAGCTTATGGTGCACGGTATGTCAACATTTAATATTTTATATGTTTCTTCAACTTTCAAATAGCCATGCATTTAAATTGATATTGTACGTAGACTTTATCTCATCACCTTATAATGATTTTTTATTGAAGTTGGTATTCACCACTAAGCTATCAACACACACCTAGGTATGTGTTACGTACTTATCGTTCAGTACTAACGGATTTACAAGATTATCAGGTAAATTTTCAAACGTTATTATGGTTATTATGGTTACATGAAGTGATTCGAAATTTGAACAAAGTACATTTTTGTTTGCAGTTTAACTGGACACCGTATGATGATGTCATAAATAGACTACCTAATTGGTGTACAAATGGTTATCTAAGTTCGAGAAGTGATACCTTTGTGATATTTTGGGAGGTTGTTGAGCCACATTTACCAAATAGAGTAATGAGACAATTTGGGTTTATTCAACAAATTCCAACTTTACAGTTGTTAACACCGGAACAACATAAGAAAATACACAAGGTGAAACGAAGTGGTAGAAGAAATATTGATTGGAGGAACATACACGGTAACTACATCCAAACTTGGAACAATCGTCACGGTAATCCAGCAAACGGAGTCCCAAGTACAAACCCACATGCTACACGAGAATACATGTCTTGGTATTTGAATCATACGTTACTTTTTGTAACTGGTGTAAGTAATCAACAACAAAACTCCCGCCAATTTCCTGATCAAGGCACCCAATTACAACTTATGGTATATCATCTAGTTTGTAATTATTTTTTGTAACTCATTCTACATTTATATGTGTTTACTACTAATATGTACTATTAACATACAGAGAGATGGAATGACTCGCATACATCATACGTCCATAAATATGATGGATACTGATCCAATGAACTCTCAGCAATATCAAAACATTGACAACATTACAAGGCAGTATATGGATCTTACATATGCCGGTGAGCGTATGAACTATCAAACTCCCTATGTGACAGATGAGCCTTTTGTAAGGGATCCATTTGTATCTACACGAGTTCAAAGGTTGAATGCACGTGCTGGTAGACAACTTCAAGATGAACCGGATCCTACTCCTTCAAGTATGCATGATACAGGGGGTCCATCAAGTATCCCAGATGTTTTTGGGGATATGAGTAATCAAGATTACTATACCCCACCAATGGATGAACAAAGCCCGTTTAACTTTATCAACCAATCAAGTGACTTTTTTAGAGGATCTCTTCAAATGTCCCCACATCTTGATAATTTTAATCCACATATGGAGAGATCATCTTTTAGTCCTGTACCTTTTCGGTGGGATATTAATACGACACCTGATTTAGGTAATGATGGCACAGTGATGGAAAATGATGACACAATGGCGGAAGATAATGAGGAGGAAATGCAAGAGGGTCGTGAAACGGAAGTGACTGTTCAGAGAAATATTGCTAATGATAGAGGAAGAAGAAACATTGTAAGACCTAACTGCGGTACACATCAACGACGTTAATTTGTCAATGTTGTATTGTCTATGTTTTAAATTTATCATCTATGTTATGTTTAATTTTAGAAACCAAAAAAATGAATAATAATATAATCTTGTACCATCTGTGATGTGATAAAACTATTCAGATAGTTTTCGTCTATGTTTTGATATATGTTTTAATTAAATAATCAAAAAGTTATTGAAGTTCACATTGAATATATATGTTTTATGAATTATCTATGTTTTAATTGAGTTTATTGGGTGTAGAGTTTTTATCAAAGTCTTTCAAAAATTGACGTACACATCGCAAAAATAAAAAAAAATAAAGCAAAGTTAAAGCCTGGGTTTGGAACCCCGTTTCTTCATAAAATGCCAAATTAAAATCGAGGTTTGGGACCCCGATTCTCTCACTTCCTGACACCCTAGAGTCTGGCTTCGGAACCACGTTTTTAAATCAAATGAAATTGAAAAGCCGGGGTTAGCGATCCCGTTTCTACAAGTTTTAAAAAGCATTTCGAAAAAAAAATAGTTCTCAAAATTGATGGAGAAAACGTATTACTTCGGAAAAAAATTCAGGAAGTGGACATTATCATATCAATTTGTGCTGTAAAAAGTTATGTACTAATTTGGTGATGAATGGTTTTTTGCAAAAATGATGGTCACTACTTCACGATGACCAAGACCGTGATTTTCCATCTTGTCCGTGGTTTTGATACCACCTTTGGCGGGCCATTGTTACAAGGGGACCAAATCCACCGTCAACATACAGTAAGGATTATGTGTTACTTTTTAGATGCACGTAATATCCAAACAGCTAAATGCCTAAATTCTTTGAAATTATCATTTATTTACTTTTGAGCTTGTGCGATATACAAGTCAAGACATTAATGATTTAAACTACTTTAGCCCAACATGCGAAGACAACTACGAAAGCACGAATTGAAGCATGATGTTACTTTTATCATACGACATACATTTGATAGTTAGTGTTGACCTGTTGATCAATTTTCATTGAATACGGAGTATATAGTTTCCTTAGTAATAAAGCTAGGGCATCGTTTGGTTCGCGGAATTCCACGAAATTCAGTGGAATTCCATTCTATAAAGGTAATTGGTTTACGAATCAACTGATTTGGAAGTCATTAAATTTATTCGTTCGAATGATGTACTTCACATTCCTTGGAAGTTGGAATTCCAAGTCCCATGATGATTACAATTCCATAAGAAACGTTCTACAAACCAATTAAAAGTGATTGACTTCTACGACCATTATTTAACGGGTTAATTGTTTAGTGTGGGTCGACTATAAAGATATTTGTTGGTGGGGTCCTAAATGATACAGTAGAATCATACGTATACGTAGTACGTCATAAAGTCATATTTCTTGAGAAGTTATAGACCTCTACCGCTGTACGACTATTATTATCTACAGTTAACAGTACTATATATAATAAATATTTCGAACTACTCAAGAAGCAATAATTGCGTCGAAGGTGTCATAAGTCAGCTTTAACGTGGAATATATCGAAAGAAGTGAATAAGTTGAGGTTTACCTCTGTAAAGGCAGAATCGTTCTTGTTTGGCTTGCAACTTTCGCTTTCTGAAATCTTCGTCACTTTGTGACCAAACAATTCATATTTTTCCTACACCATCAAATTAAACACGCATCAAAACAATAATGTCTAACTTTATTCGTTTTCATAACTAAGAAAACAATAAATTAAGACAAATATAAATGTGGTAGAAGACGATACGGAAATTCTACTGCAAACATAATAACTTCAACGATATAACGACAGTGACATGCAATGATAACAAAATATGCCCCAAAAGTATAAATAAATATTTGTAACAAAAGTATCTCAAATGTTTTATACTTTAATAATTTTTAATGTGCAACTATTTAATCACTTAAACTAATTATATATGGGTTTAAACTGTATGTTTAGGTCGTCGATCGGTTTCAATGTTACTTTTAATCATTACTATAAGGTTTGTTGATTTGGGCAATTATTTATATATATTTTTTGTTATTCACCACCATAGTTGTTAAACTCTTACGATTCACGAGTCGACTCTTACGAGTCGGCTTAGAAATTCAAAAAACGAGGCGACTCGGACCCCGACTCATAAATGTCTTTGACTCTTACGAGTTATTTATTGACTCTTCCGAGTCGTGGGCGACTCTTACGAGTCTTGGGCGACTCTTACGAGTCAGAAACCGGACACACAAAATATAAAATGACAAAATATGATATGAATGACTAATAATCCATTATAAATTAAACATTTGTGTTATTTAATGACTTTCATCTTGTTTTACTCCAATTAAGGATAGAAATCTAAATAATAATATACATATAGATATAAATATATGTATTTATTGTAGAATTATGACTCTTACGAGTCGGGCCGAGTCACGAGTCACGAGTTAACAATCAATACTCCGATTCACGAGTCGAGTCACGAGTTAACAACTATGTTCACCACAATAATATAAAAAGAAATCAAAGAGGAAAAAAAAAAACTAGGACGAAAGGAAATATAGACATTTATGTGATAGTGAATTTGGTCCCGCGCGTATTGGCCCAACAAAGCAGTGATAGTGAATTTACGACTGAAAAAATGGAAATATTAAGGGTGCGTTTAGTTACAGAAAACTCCCCACTTTTCTAGAAAAATTCTCTAAAAAAACAAGAAAATTAAAAAAATGTTCAAATTTGAGTTTTTCTAAAAAACTTTTATAAGAAAAGGAAAATCCTTGTTTTCCATTTTATAACTACAAATTTGAAAACTACTTTTGATGGTTTCCATCTCTATTCTTCTTTGGTAAAGGAAAACTCCACCCCTTGCAACTAAACATGTTTTCTAGATTTTCCATGCTTTTCTAGAGAGGTAAAACACTTCTCATTCTCTAGAGAAACAGAAAAAGAAAAATGGAGAAATTTTTCTGTAACTAAACGCATCCTTAATTTTTTTACTTTTTATGTTTATGTTTATGTTTTTGGTCTTGGTCTTCTTGAAGATCTTTGCGTCATGTACTCATGTTAATTGGTCCTTAAATGTGGCTGCTGTTTTCTACCCGTTTCAACTCTCAACCATTGAAAAATAATACAGTAATAATAATAATAATTTATTGTACTTCATATATTGATTAATTTTTAATATACTGTACTGTACGCATCTTTGTTCAAAGTGAGTAAGATAAGGTATTTTTAAGAATGAAAAGTAACTTTGACATAAAATTCAGGAGATAGCTGGTCGAAATAATCAGGAGTAGCAAAGTTGATCAGGAACTAGTAGAAAAAGGGTCTTTGGTCTAGCGGTATGTGGAGCAGTGGAGAACCTTTCAACCAAGAGGTTGTGGGTTCAAGACTCGTGGTAAGTGTGTATATATTTGTATGATATTATGTGAGGTATGTTCGATTGTAGGATTGCATTTTAAAAAAAAAAAAAAAAAAGTGACTAGGATCGCAGTCTATAATACTATTTCGGGTATCCAAAATTTCGGGTATCCAAAAAAAAAAAAGTGACTAGGATCGCAGTCTATAATACCGGATTTCGGGTACCCGAAATTTCGGGTATCCAAAATTTCGGGTATTTTCGTGACGGGTATTTCGGGTAATCGGGTATCGGTTTCGGGTTCGGATATTTTGAACACCCCTATATAATAGATAGCAACATTTTTGTCTACGCATGTAACTATGTAGGAGAGTTGATCAAATCTAATGTTTAAATCTCTTTTAAAATCTAATGCTCGCACAAGCAACTTAAACATCAATATATATATATATTTTGTCTTTTTCCCAGGAAGAAATTATCATTATCAATTACAGAGGTTAATTGATTTCTTAATTATGACAAATATTAACATTTTCAATGATTTTGTTGTGTTTTTGAGTTATAATATTGTAATAATATACCAATTAGGTATTAACCAAGTGGTACCATCACTACAAACGTTTAAAACCTACATGTGTGACCGACAGTTCAGGAGAGTTTGAATCCGTGCCTCACTTATGTGGGTGATTTGTGGATAGGTGATTTACCCTGGGTTTGAATCTGTGCATTAGCGTATGTGGGTGAATTGTGGACATATGATTTGCCCAGCGTTGATACTCCTTGTGAGTGAGACGGACATGTACCATTAATAAATATGATACTCGGGTCAATGGTACCCTCCAAATGGAGTTGCTGGTACCCTCCAATAGTACCCTCCAAAGGAAGAAACCTTTTACCACAATAATATTGAAATAATTGTCATCAACAACATTTTCTTTTCACCCAAATTATCTTTTATCGGATGTATATCTTTACATAAACCCGCTATGTCCTATTCGGTTTGGTTGTTTCCTATGGTCGGTTTACAATCTACTAGATGTTATTTTGTTGTCATAGAATTGCATGTGTGGCGTTTCTACATTTTGCTCTTCTTCTAGCTCCTCGAGGTGAGCTTTGGATCTAAAGTTCTATGCACCGATTAAAAACCATATAAAAAACATAAACTGTAAAGAATCATTTAAATAAATAACTCAAACATTCAATGCCATAAAATCAAATTATCATACGATGTGCTTATATTTATGTACCATCTATACTTGATGTATTTTTAATTATTTATTGAACGTCCATCTATGTATTTTTTTTCATTTCAAAAGTATTAAATGTTTACATTTTACGTAATTGATGGTAAGGAATTGTAACAACACAAAATGTAAGAGAAAGATTAGCAAACAGACCTTGATCCTAGCTTTCTCATCTCTAAACTCATCACCATCCATCATAACCTCATCGTCAACCTCTCGTCCATTGAAATAAGCTGACGGACAAATCGTCTTCACACCATACATTTTACAAAACGGCACCCACATCTTAGCAAACTTCCAAGCCTCTCGCATGGCTTCCAAAGTAACCGAACAACCCCCATCGTCAGAAAGATAAACACAAAGCTTTTCAGGTGGATAATTCAAAGCCATGGTGGACACAACTGTGTTCATAACCCCAAGTGGTGGTTCCTTCTGAGGATCCGCCGTACATATGAACACGTCGATGGGTGGAAGTTGGTTGTCCTCTGGCAACCTGTCTGGGAACACAGTTCTTATGACAGGTCGCCAGAGGTACGACTGGCTCAGAAGCCAGATAAAAGAGAGTACGAATTCGGCGATGAAGATTAGAATTTGTGGAATGAATGGTTGAGTCGTGTGAAATAGTGTAAGGATGGAAGAAAGTCTATAGTAGATGAGGGTGGTTAGAGCTATGGAGTGAAAGAGTGTGTTTATTCTGTTAATAATTAGGGTTTGTATTTTGAGTTGGGTGAGATGAAGAGGATGAGAGGTAGATTTCATTTGGAGAGCCATGCTCACAATATGGTATGGAGTGTGAGAATCTGATGGCTTCTTATTTTCAAAAATATTGTAATTTTCACATATATGTCACATGGAACATCCATCACAACCAGTGGCGGATCCAGGATTTGCGATGACCCGTAGCATGGGCATCTTAATTTTGCGAACCCGTAGCACAAACAAAGAATGCACCAAAAAATACAATTTTCTATAGGGAATTTACATTGCGTATAACAATTGGACCCGTAGCGACTGCTACCCCTAGCTTCTACATGGCTCCGCCCCTAATCACAACAAACTAGAAATATTGGTTAATTTATTTATTATATCGGTATCTTTGACTTATGTGGTATCCACTGGTTAGAAATTTCTTAGCAATTTACGATTACAATACTCACTTTCACTTTGAAGTAGGGGTGGCAATTTGAGTTGGTAAAGTTGACCCGCTCGGGTTATTGAGTTGGTGGGTCAAAAATAGTCAGGTCGAGATGACCCGCTCGGGTTATCGAGTTGGTGGGTCAAAAGTAGTCGACATAAACCCGACCTGATTTTATAATCGGGATGAGTATTTCAATCCAACTCAACCCAGACTCAACTTTACCCGACCCATATTACCCATTTATCTAGTTAGATCAACATGTTTTCATGTCATTTTCTGTTAATGCCTTAGCGGATCAATTTCAGGTAAAATAAATCCCATGAATACGCATAAATTTTTTTATAAAATTCAAATAACTCGTATCACCTATTAAGTTCATAAAAATATAATACTAAAACTCTATTGAATACATCGGATTATTATATTAGAAAAAACCTCTAAATTTCTAGCTACCTTTAAAATTTATTCGGGTTATCGGGTCAACCCAAAAACTCATTAGGTGACCCAAATCCAACCCAAAAAATAGTCAGGTTGACGGGTTCTTTGGTCAAAAAACGTCAACCCAATCTTAATTTTTTCGAGTCGGTTTCGTGTCGGGTTTCGGATCGTAATTGCCGGCCCTACTTTGAAGCATCTATGATGATCCAAGTATCCAACATATATATCCACCGGTCCATTCCATATGGTAGGGCCAACTTTATGTTCAACCCCACAAGTTAATGAGGCTAAGTTTATGTTCAACCCCACAAGTTAATGAATTTGTTTTCGTAGGTCTGCTTCTTGCTCTAAAAATGCAATAAAGACTTGTCGGAAATCGTCAGTTGGCTTGATCCTACTTTGGGCTAGGCTTTGGAGTTGGAAGCCCACACTAGGACACTAGGCCCACGAGGGGCTCTCTCTCTCTCTCTAATATAAGCAAAAATATTTGATAGTTATTCTTAAACACTTTGAAACTAAAGGTTAACTTACCACCTACTTTTAACAAAACAAAAATGCTTAATGTATCTAAATATACTAGCAAAATGCTCGCGCTATGTAGCGGAAACTAATATGTATTATAATCTCTTTGTGTAATTTCAATAATGAGACATAGCATTACATTCCGACTATCGATTAAAGTTGTCATAATGTATACCGTATTATTTTCATTCGGAAATTATTCATTCATTGTTGCGACTACTGTCAATTTTTACACTAAACAAATGATATTTTTATCATGTTTGATTTATCAATATAACAGGATAAGTATTTTTCATGTCTCTGTCATGGTTGCAATCATTTAAAGAAACGGAGAAGTTTACTATATCGCCTTCTTTATTGATGATATATACTAATTTGAGCATTCTTCTATAATTGCATTATTGGTTAAGTATCAATTCTAATCAGGCTAATTTCTTTTATTTGAAATGTGAAATAATTAGATAGGGGCAATTTAGTCATTATCTATTGTTGAGTATACTTTTTGTAAAAGTAGCAACATGAATTTATGTGTAGTAAAAATAAAGATAAAAATATAGTTGGTGAAAAATAAAGAATAAGCACGGCTGGACCATGGCCCGGGACATCATGGGTGTATGGTCCATAGGTTTAGCCGTTTAGATAGCCCAGTTCTAAACTTTCTTTCGCCCATTGAATAAACAACCGTGGGTTTGTTAAGCCGATGGGATAGGAATTTGAAAGTTTTGCAACAACACAAACCGTTACATATCAATTAAATTTTAATATGACTTCTGATTTAGGTTCATATTTGTTTTTGTTCATGTATTCTTCACTTCTTTGATGTGTTATATTCAACCCAAATCAGAAGTGAAGAATATAACAAATTAGTTTTATGCCTTTATATTCAACCCCATACATTAACGTTTTTTATAAACTAACGAGGTTTATGATAATTATTACTTTGATTGTCTTTTTTTTTTTTTAATGAGTAGCATATATCTATTCTTTGGCATATCGTACCTTGTTAGTGTCAATTCGAATGTATGTTAGTTCGTAACTTGGTTGTTTGATCTTGTATTCTTGTTGAGTTGTTATGTATAATTTAAAAATGTTAGCAGGTTAGGAACTTGTGAACCATTTAGGGATCAACTAGAAGTGTCGATTGGTGAGTACTGCAATTACTTGTTTCGGACTGTAAATATTATTATGTAGTCGTGATGGTCCATTTAAGAAATAAATGCAACTATTAGACCACTCCTAGCGCTGGGCTTCGGTTATCGTCGGTTACAAGCCGACGAAGTGACGGCAATGTGAGCGGCCCGTCCCTTCATCTCATCACTTTACTTCATCACATATCCGACGATGCTTCGGCTTTTATTGTTTGTCTTTTATTTTTTGTATAGTGTATAAAACTAAAGGTAAATTGGTAAATGTGAGACCCAAAAATTAAAGTGACAAAACAGGGATGAGAGTGATCAGTCAGTTTCAGTCAGTTTTCTGAAAAAGCTGACGTGGCGCTGACGTGGCTTAGTCAGTTTGAGTTAGGGCTGAGAGTGGTCTTATATTAATCTGCAGAGTAAAAGATATTGAATTTGAAGACAACTTTAGGAACTAATTGATCAGAAGGTGTGTTTGGTTACTGAAAACTCCCCACTTTTCCAGAAATTTTTTCTAAGAAAACAAGAAAATTAGAAGACGTGTTCAAATTCAAGTTTTCTAACAAATTTTTCTAAGAAAAGGAAAATTTTTGTTTTCCTTTTTATAACTACAAAGTTGAAAACTATTTTTGATGGTTTTCTAAGTTTTCCATCTATACTCTTCCTTGGAAAAAGGAAAACTTCATCCCTCACAACTAAACACGTTTTCTAAATTTTCCATGCATTTCTAGATATGTAAAACACTTCTCATTCTTTAGAAAAATGGAAAAAGAAAAATGGAGAATTTTTTCTGTAACTAAACGGGCCCTAAACTTTTGAGAATAATTTCGTTACATATACAAAAATATGTTTATGAAATTTTTTTTGTAGAGCTCTAAGTCAAGTATACCAGATATTTGTATCCTCAATTAGCTTTCCATTGACTAGTTGCTCGGAATTTCTTACCAAATTAGCTGTTGAAGACAACGATATATATGGATACTGATGTTTGTCTACTTATTTTTAAATAGCAAAAAAAGAAATATATACAAATACTATACAATGACACATGAGACGGATTGTGTAGTTATATTTTGGTTATGTATAACTTATGGGTATATGCCAAATAATAATCGTATGTGTAATGAATGTCATCTCACATTAGTAGGGGTGTGATTAGTCTAATCAAATTCACGAGCTAGTAAAGACAAACTCAAAAAAAATTATCAATGCAGTGATGCTCTTTTAAGCTTTGGTTACCAAATAAAACAAGAAAACTGGAAATTACAAAATAAATTACAAAATAAAATTAAGATCACCAAATAAAACACAACCACAAACTAATCTTGCTGAAAAATGTTATTAGGATCAGACACCCAAGTGCTCCAGTCCATATTGTTTAGTTTGCTTCTCGATGAAATCCACATTCTTGACATCGATTGCAGCTTTGGAAACACGTCTTCCGCACGAACCACACCCAACATCTCAACCGAGGCATGCAAAATACGGTTGCGCCAAACCAACACGTAACAAAGCGCTTGAAAAACCATAGATTTATTGTTATTATTCGCACCAAATAAAGTTCCCGAAAGAACCTGTTGAATCGAACAACTATCGGGAGGCTTCAATTTCCACCAACTCCAAACTTTTAACCACGATACGAACCAATGGACACAACACAAGCACATGATCCACTGACTCCACTGACGACCCGCAAATGACACAATTCACATTATCAAGGTTAACACCACGCTCTAATTAATAAATTAGATAAGGAAGGAAGGCGATTAATTGAGGCTCTCCAAGCACAAATATTGACTTTAAATCTTGGGAATCCATTTACACCAATCAAAGGATTTACATAACTCGAAAGGAGCAAGCAATTTTGAATCAATTAGATGAGAAAGAGAACAAACCGTGAACTCCCCATTTCAATTGAGCTTATGTTATTTTACATTTTTGTATATATGGTTAATTACTATTGTTCGGAGATATAGTTAACGGGGTAGTCTATGGCTAGCCTTGCAGTACTCATAAGACTGTCATCTTAAGATTTAAATAAGTCTTGTTCTTTTTTTTCAACTCGGAAAAAAACAAGGGTAAAAACTGTAAATTTATTAAACTTTTTAGCTTGAGTAGCATCTAATGATCTAATCATGTATCATGTGTGCTTCTAGCACTACACATAACTAATTCTAATATAGATATTAACAAGGGTTGTTGCCCCGCTTTGCCGGGTATCATGTTATCAAAATTTATATATACATAATGTTATTCATGTATACTGTATTTCAATCGCGCATATAAGGAGCCTGTATTTCCGCATTGTTTAATACAAAGCATATAAGATGGGTCTTTTTACGAAGCATATAAGATAAGTCTTTTTATCCTTTTTCATACTTACGTACATCCTACTTTATTTAAATGAGAAACTTAGTTATATGCACTCGTCATTTCTTTCACCTAACAGTATTAGAATCTTAGACTTTATAGTTTTACTTATTACTTCATCCATCCCGATTTAGTTCAATTTACACAAAATTTTACCTATCTAATATATAAAATCTAAATATAAAATATGAAAATTGAGTGCCAGCTAGCACATGAGGATCAAAATATACTCAGCATATAAAAAGGAGCCTAATGGGTTGTAGGCATGTAGTACCTCTTAAATGAATTGAATCAAAATATTCAACATTATATGGCGCCGAGTTCAACCTTATTAGAGGGATGGAGGTAATGAAACAACAAACGGAGCGACCAAAACTCCTCGTGAACAGTAAAACATCGGCCATCAATTAACATATATAGAATTTGAAATGTGATATATATGACAATTTGAAGTTAAATATATCGACTACTTGGGTTAGAGCTCGAGCTTCAATTTGTAAGATAGATTTGGAAGGGGGAAGATTTGCTTGTGTGAGTACTAAAAATGAGAAAATGGATTTAATGGTTATTGAGTATCGACGTATCGACTTATTTATTGTTTGCAAGAAGGAAAAAGTATACTCCGTAATAGTTTAGGGTACAAGTTGTTGAAGAATATACAACAGAGGGGCTGTTAGGTAAATAATAAAGATTTACAATTGGGCTTCTTGATACAATCATAAAGTTTACAACTCATACCGAAATTAGCGACCATCATCAAGTAACCATAAACTCCGTAACTACTATAAAACCTATACAGAAATGATACATTAAAAACCCGAAAAAAAAAGAAGTTATAGTGATAGTTAGAGTGGCAGCAACATAAGTAGAAGCGAATCAAGTTCGTAGTTTTATACTCTATTAAAGTGCTAATTAGAGGTACATTCTAAACTATTACTTATATTAAATTTTAATGCTTAATATATGATACATCATCATAGATATTATTAAGTGATTATGATATCGATTAGTTTTGTTAACCGATGTCCAAATCCATCTAAGATTGACAATCTATTTCAAGCAATGAAAGTGGAGAACCGATTGTAGTTATGTTAAATAATCAAGTGTGAAAGAAATAATAGGTTTAGGGTGATGATCCGTACACTACCAAAAATTATCCATACACTACCAACTGTGATTTTCAGTATTGTACTGTACAACTTCACAAAGCATATTAGTTGTGTCCGGAAATTTTTTGGTGGTGTTCCACTCCCCATAGGTTTAAGAAGAAATGGATCATACCCATTTTTATCATGTTAACCGGATTAGTTCTGGTGGGTTTAGTTGTAATGGGCTAAAGTAGTGGAAGCTGATGATCTAGACTGAGCCCAATTTCAGTTGGTTATTTGTTACTTTTTGTTTTTGATCTAATTGTTAATTGTTAATGTGTATAGATTGGTTTGTATTTCAAATAATATTTACAGGGGTCAACTAAAATTCAGGGCTAAAAGAGTTTATTATGATACGAGTACATGTACTAATGTGTGTTTTTGTTTATTTGATTTACAAAAGAATTAGGTTGTGCATATTTCATGTAATCATGTGCTTATAGATTATTGTGTTTTATAAATTCAAATTTGCACTTATAAAGTGTTTTATATATTGCTGCATTTTCACTTATTTATATAGAAAACACACTTTTTGTAAGTTAGAAGATTGATGCTTAGTATAAACACACTTTTAAGTCATAGGCACTTATTAATTGCACTCCTAAATAACCCTTAGGGTGCGTTTAGTTACGGAAAACTCTCCATTTTCTAGAAAATTTATCTAAGAAAACTAAAAAACTAGAAAACATGTTCAAATCCTAGTTTTCTAAAAATCTTTTCAAAGAAAAGGAAAATTTCTATTTTCCTCTTTATAACTAAAAAGTGGAAACTACTTTTTATGATTTTCCAAGTTTCTTTTCTCTTGGAAAAGGAAATTTCATTATGAATGGGACTGCTCTCGGAGATGCAACTTTAACTGACTGTAGTTCCCTTGACATTAAGGCGTTGATGGTGCCGGTGGTTCCAACTTTGATGGATCCACCACCACCCTTGATGGCTTCAAGTGTTTGAACCATGATTTGTTGATTTCTTAGATTCAAGATATACTACACTACAAGTAAATGAAAGTAATTAGCATAAGGTGTAAGAACTCATCTATCTCAGAAATTTAAATACCCCACTCTGTTCAATGCATTGTGTACCTATTGAACTCTAATGGTGATATATAACCGTTTTGAAATGCGTAATAAGTATGGCTTTCTACGTCATCCCTCACATTTGAACGCATTTTCCAAGATTTCCTTGCTTTTCTAGAGAAGTAAAACACTATTCACTTCCTAAAAAACAGAAAGTGAAAAATGGAGAAATTTTTCAGTAACTAAACGCACCCTTAATTACTACTTTTTTCTTTGTCAAGTTATATCTTAAAATTCCCAAACTGTTAGACACTGTAATGTTGTGGGATTACAGAAATTAGTTATATGGATTAGGGGTGTCAACGGGTCGGGTTATTCGGGTTTCGGGTTATTCGGGTCGGGTTATTCGGTTTTTCAAATTTATAATCTAACCCGAAACTCAATTCAAATAAGGTCGGGTTATTCGGGTTCGGGTTATTCGATTTCGGGTTGGGTTCGGGTTATTCATTTAAACTCGAATAAGATGATATTTCAAATTTTCGTATTTTGAATAAAACTTGAACTTACAAAATGACACTAATAGTTTATATAAATCATCATGAGTAACTTATATATGTATATTATATATGGATAAACCATAAATAACTTATATATATAGTTATATTTGTAAATTAAATAATTTATTAGGTTATTCGGGTTACCCGAATTGAAAATTTTTTATCCGAAACCCGACTCAAATAAGATGCGGGTTATTCGGGTTCGGGTGGCCAAATAAGCTTCGAATTCGGGTTGAGTCGGGTCGGGTTCGGGTTATCTATTCGGGTTCGGGTTTTTTTGACACCCCTAATATGGATGCGTCTAAGTGGATCCCACTTCTATTAGTTCTTATTAACTTTGAAATTTCTATTAATCTAATCTAATTTTTACTCTGCTAGTTTATACATCAGGTGTTTTGTGAGCCTAAGTATTATTGTTTTGTGAAAACATAATGGTCCTAAAATACTGAGTTTGCTGAATTGGCAGCTATCTGGTTTATTAAAGCATTCATAATTTTATTATGTTTTCTAGTGGGACTAATCATACTGAAGATGAAATATGAACTCAGGAGTTGTGGAGTGATAAAATGGCAGAGACTTCAGGTGATAAATGTGGGATTAATAGATCATTAGATGGAATATCAAAAGGAATTGCTTCTATGCTTCCCCCATCCTTTGACACCGATGATGATGATGATGATGATGATGATGATGATGATGATGATGATGATGATGATGATGATGATGATGATGATGATGATGATGATGATGATGATGATGATGATGATGATGATGATGATGATGATGATGATGATGATGATGATGATGATGATGATGATGATGATGATGATGATGATGATGATGATGATGATGATGATGATGATGATGATGATGATGATGATGATGATGATGATGATGATGATGATGATGATGTCCGTAGATGTAACAAGTTGACATTACACATTTTACCAACGTGGGTGATACGTATCTAGAAGCATGTTATAAAAAGATCATCATGTAACATATAAAGCAAACATGATAAATAAAAGGGCAATGTTTTGAAATCGATTTGAGTCTAACAGATAAATGTAATTTGTTCATTTGATAAACAAGTTTATCAACATGCAGGACCAAACCCTTCTGACCTGTATGGAAAGTATACATGGAAAATTAACAATTTCTCACAGATTATAAAGAGAGAAATTCGTAGCAATGTGTTTACACTTGGCGGCCACAAATGGTATGT
The DNA here is from genome assembly GCA_949592205.1 of Helichrysum umbraculigerum. Lineage (NCBI taxonomy): Eukaryota > Viridiplantae > Streptophyta > Magnoliopsida > Asterales > Asteraceae > Helichrysum > Helichrysum umbraculigerum. Next base: position 106,050,939 of record CATIUR010000003.1, on the reverse strand, counting down.
TAGTTGTGTTTGTAGTCTGTTTCAGCATTTGTTAGATTTATTTCAAATCGTTGGCATGAGATTACATTTAAATGTGTGCTACAAGCCTACAATGTTACATCTACTCCGTATATCTTTAGCTTCGTAATATTTCTTGTAGGTACGTCTTGCTCTATCCACAGGGGTGTGATGTTCGCAATCATCTGTCTTTATTTCTCTGTGTAGCGAACCATTACAAGCTTCTTCCAGGTATGATTGGACAAACTAAGAGTTACTTTTTTTCTTTCTTCATCATCATAGCTAAAGATCATAAGTTAATGACAGTCACTTTCTTTTACTGAAACAGGATGGGGTCATTTTGCCCAATTTACAATAGCTGTGGTGAATAATGATCCCAAGAAATCCAAATATTGTGGTTGGTTATATTTCTTCTAGTCACCATTAGTCTTTTACAGGTTGTCTAATGTTTGTTTAGGTTAGAGGTGGCAAAATGAATTGGTCGGGTCGGGTCGGGTCACGGGTCTAGATGGGTTTGGGTCTAAATGGGTCCGGGTCTAGATGGGTCATTTAGAAGGATGGGTCTAAACGGGTCCGGGTCAAATGGGTCTCGGGTCGGGTCGGGTCATCTGGTTCACCAAACTTTTTTTTTTATTTGAGTGAAAAATGAAAAAAATGAAATGAGGTGGAAAAAAAAAAAATTTACCCGCTAGACCCATCTAAACCCGTTGGTTAATTTTTACACAATTAGAGGTTATATTGAAAAACCCATTTAGACCCATCCAAAAAAGGGGGAGGAGACCCAACAAACCCATCCCCTCCTAAAAATTAACCAAATTGACCCAAAATTAACCAATGGGTCTAAAATTACCACATCTAGTTTAGGTGTTGCTATTGATTGAAAGTAATCTTGTAGATACATTACACCGCTTCTGGAAAAAGGAGCACGACTGGGGTTGGAAAAAATTTATGGAGTTGGCGAATTTGTTAGATGGGTTTGTTGATGATGACACCCTCATAGTAAAAACTCAAGTTCAAGTTATCAGGTTTCTAGCTTATTAAATCTCAAGCTTTATCTGATTTTAGAACAAAAGGTTTTTTGCTATTGTTATAAATGAAGCAATTGAGTTTACACGTTTTATACTCTAGTATGTCGTATCTTAGAATCACCTTCATGAACCATGTATTGATACGTCCTTCTCATCTCTTTTTATTTTTTAATTTAACCAGCATTTTGTATGTTTGTTGGCCGGAAAACATGCATGATTGTAAACGCTAATAGAATATGCTAAAGAAGATCGAGGGATTTTTATATACTCCATTTTTTTTTTTTTTACCTTTTAGGTTTTAACGAATATAAGACCCAGGCCATGATTCTTCTCATTTTAGTATCATGGATTGACGACTCGTTTTATTAACTTTTAGGTTTTAAAGAAATACTAGTACTACTTTGTTAAATGTTTGAGTCTAACAAAACTATATTAGTAATAATTCTCTACAGGGTAAAAAGCTAAAGATCAGTAACGAACTTTCACTTTTTTTACCGAGTTAGGTAATGAACCCGTTATAATTAATGTAGGTTTCAAACTTTCAATTTTTTTGTCGAGTTAGGTAATATGCATTACGTGAAATTATTTAGATTGCTTTACGTGGCGTTACGGTAATATGCCATGTAACACATACTACCTAACTCGACAAAAAAATTGAAAGTTTGTTATCTACGTTAGTAATAAAATCGGTTCGTTACCTAACTCGGTAAAAAAGTGAAAGTTCATTGCCGATCCGTAGCTTTAACCCTTCTTTACACAGAGATGTTTTAGATCAAAATATATACTTTTAGTGTTATAGTTTAGGGTGTTCTATAACCCCGGCCCGTACCCCTTTTTGGATGGAGAGACACAAAAGGTATAATACTATTGGAGTAGTAATTATTAAAGTGATACAACTGGGGGTGTAAGTGTAAAGCTAGTATGACAGAAGATAAAGTGATACAACTGGGGGTGTAAGTGTAAAGCTAGTATGACAGAAGATGCCCATACATATCATTCACAGTAAACGTCAGAGGATGTTTTTTGTTTGTGAAAATTAATGATAAGATTTTGCACCAATCACTGAAAATAACGTACGTAGCATCCATCATAGTACCAATGCTGATCAGCCGATGACAGCCTATCATCACACAGGTCATCAAGTTTTCGTCTTTCGATATTTTCCAAGAACCGCACCTTTTTCCTTTTTTAACCACCATTCTTTTTAAGTTCAATTTATTTTTGGTTATTTTTATGTTCATTTTTATCTTTGAGTACAGATTTTCAATAACGCACATAAATTGTTTATACTTAAAGTCATATTTATGACTATCAACTAAGATTAAGGGTGTAAGGTCTATTGTGATATATGTATAAGTATTAACGCGTACTTTAAATTTTTATTAACAACGAGAAAGTTGATATTTTATTATTATTTTACTCTGTAATTTATATGAAAAAAGGTTTACACTTCAAAATCAATAACACAAAATTAATATAATTAGACACAAAATATATATCTCATACGGAGTATAATTTATACGAAGTATCTTAGTCTTCGGTTCTTTTCCATGAAAAAGAAAAGAAAATTTAGACGAACCAAACTAAGCGATTCTTAATGCACAACATTGATACATAAACTATATATGAACTAATTAATGATCGAGATGATGGAGATAAGCTAGTTTAGCATATTAATTAAAACGGATGTGGTTGTCTCATTTCAGGTTACCCAAAGAGGACAAGTTTTTTATTACTCGAACTGAGGTATCCCGTGATCGTTTTTGACCATTTCCTTGATCACCCTCAAGATAATTTTACCTAGTGAAATTCAAACCTGAGACATATTGTAAGAAAACAAGATGCTTTACCAATAATCTTGGTGATGGTTAGCTCAGTATACTTAAGCAGTACTAGGAATAATATTTCTGTGTGCATCTTCTTTTCATGGTTATAATTTATAATTAGACGCACTGATTCAAACTATCTTCTTTTTTGGTGATATGGTAGCATAGAATTCAAGTCACCTTCAACGTAAAAAGACCGAGGAGTGACACAATTTGTGAGGAAGTTAAACTACTTTGTTACATTTGAATTTGTAGTAGGGATAAGAAAAATACTTTGAATTGGGCGGATTAGATTTTGTATAACCCCTGTCAAGTATACGCGTTTAATTGAACTCACTTTTTACACCATGTATGTTGCTAGTGTGCAGTTGAATGCAGTCCAAAAAAATATTTGCATTGGGAATGAGAACAAATATTTTGATAAGAAGACTGATCAACACCAGCTAAATCTGTAGTAGATTTAAGCAAAAGGTACCCCTGGTCAGGACCATGATTTCCATTTATAGTAACTAGTCACCAAACACACTCAATTGTAAATATCTCGATCTACTCACTTTTCCCTTCCAATGAAATTAATTTCCATCCTTTTTTGCATCATACTTCAAACCCCTTCTTAATTTCTTTACACCCTTTCTTACTATACGCTTTCTGCTTAATTCTCTTGGTAACAATGGAGGAAGATAAAAGTAGTATGAGCAAATATAACAAGTTAAAAGACTACAAAAATGGATGGAGAGCAACAAATGAAGTAGTTGGTGAGCTTTCATGGCCTCCAAAATCTTATAATTGTAGTTTCTGTAAGAGAGAGTTTAGATCTGCTCAAGCACTTGGTGGTCACATGAATGTTCATCGAAGGGAGAAAGCAAGACTTAGACAAATAACTCCTTATCTTCATCCCCAATTTCAACTCCTTTCTTCTTCTAATTCCAAATTTCTTCACCTAAAACTTACTTCAAACCCTAACCCTAATCCTGATATCAAAACATTATCAATTCCAAAAATGCTCACACCCTTCACATATTCTTGTTGTCTTCCATTCTCTAATTCTTGCCATCTCCATGGCTGGTCTACAAATTTTAGTACATTGAGATCTCGAGAATCGAACCTCATTGGAGATGGTTTTGATGCTGATTTTTCTGATGATGAAAAAGAGAGAATGATTGTCAAGAAGTCAAAGAGTAGTGATTTGTTTGCAGAGTTGAAGTTTGATCATGCATTGGATTTGGAACTTCGACTAGGATGCTCTTAATTAGGTCACTTTGAACGTTCAATATTAAACCTTCACCACTCGATATCAACTAATTAAAGAGCAGCTAGCTAGCTATGAAAGGAGTTATTTGATAAAATAGTTTAATTTAAGGCATTATGATCACTAGCTATATAGTAGTGGGTTTTAGCTTAATTGTTTAATTACGTTATGTTTAGGAATTCACAAAGATATCATTTGTAGTTGTCTTAACATCATATCACGCTTGGGATCATGATCTGAAAGTATTATGTGCATAAATAATTATATTTAAATTATTTAATCCGATGATTAATACACCAATGGGTCGTACTAATGCATCATCGACGGATATGTACGGGATAATTAATAAAGGATTAATTATGAAGAGAAGTATATAATTAGTGATTATATTTAACTAATTGTTAGTTAAGGGTTTATTTCGTAAATTTTGAATAAACTTGTAGGACAAGTTTAGGCCATCTATATAAAGAAGGCTAGGGATCAAGATTAGGGTAATCAACACATTAACCCTAAACCCGCAAAATCTCTCTCCCTCCTCCCTCCTTGTTTCGTCGACCGAACCCAAGAAACCCCAAAACCGAATTTCGGTTTTGGGTTAGTCAATCCACACACACATAAGTGTGTTACGTTCTCGATTCGGTTTGCGCGTTTGTTACTAATTTGTAGTAAAGATAAAACGCATAAACAAGCATGAATAAATCTAGCGATTATATCCACAAGATGACTAGTATTGGTACGAACACGTTGGCACCTCCGAGCAAGAAACAAAAGACTGATCATTCCGAGCAAATCGCTGTAAGTTTGTTTCTTTCATCTTGTTGTTTGTTTGGTCGATTTAATTCAAGTATTTGGATCCGCGGTAATGGGTTTAATAATTTTATTATTTTCCGCATATTATTGTTTTTAATATTTAATAAAATTAACTGGTTAAAACCCATCAGTGGTATCAGAGCCGCTTATACTTGTTTAAATCATCAAAGATACATGATTTATTTAATTTTGATCCGTATAAAATTATGAGAATTTAATTTTGTGGTTTAGTTAAAAATCGATTTATATATGTATATGTGTATTTTCGATTTTTTGATAATGAATAATATTATTGTAATTGTTTGTATTATACAAAACCTAATCTTGATTGATATGGTTATGAGAACCCTAGTTAAGTCGATTGGGTTTATGGTTTTGGTGATACTCACCTTGGCCGAATCCAACCCAACCCCTATTGGGATTCCGGTTGTTGATTCGCTAAGAGGGATCTTGAAGTATAGTCTCAAACCGTATAACTACAATAATTATTAGTTATAATTGATTAATTAAATAAAACTGTTGTTTTTAATTAATTAGATGGATCAAAATTAAGTCATGTATGTTTGAATGTTAATGTTGATTAAAGTTTATATAAAGATCAAACCTTTTGGCACACTTGTTTTAATTTAATGTATGGGAATGAGTTTGCAGTTATTTGCATGTTATATGCAAACCGATTCCTATAATAGCCAAAAGTTAGGATCTTACATTTGTGACATGTTTGTGGTACATAGCTAAGCCAACGACCAAATATTGCATGTTGTGTGTTGTATGTAATGTTGTGGTTGTTTTAATTGTAATTTATCGTTTTATGGTATGAGGAGGCCTGCGTGCCAATTTACAACCTCTTTTGATTATGTAACTTTTGTTTTAAAATAGATAGGTTAGACTAGTTTATTTTAAATTAAATGTAATCAAAAGACAAACAAGCGGATCAATTTTGGAGCATATGGAGCACGGAGCTTATTTGGATGGAAACATCAAGTGAGAGCTTTTGGACTTCATCAACGCCAGAATTGTGTCATGTTTGTCCCATAGGAAATGACCGTTTAATTCGTGTTGGCTCACGAATTAAACAATTAGATTTGGTTGGCTATGTTACCGGTTTTATGTTTTATTTATTATTTTATAAATGCATGGTTGTGGTATGTTTAAATATTAAACAAATGACACGAACATAAAACCTTTGCTTAAAAGCATAAATTTTAAAATAGTTATTTGATAATGTTTTAAAAGGTGTTTTAAATAAAGACGTATTATAAATCATTATGATTTATATATAAAGCGTATATATTTTTAAAAGGTAAAAATATGTTTTAAAAATTGGTTATTTAAAACTAGAAAATATTGGGAACACGATTTAATTGAAACGTGAAAGAACCCTATAAAATTAAACCTAAAGTGTCCTCCATAAAGAGACATTCATACCGACCCCAACTGTAACATCCTCAAATTGGGCCTAGAAGTAATAGGTATTTTCTGTAAATTTAAATGCGATTTAAATTTGTTATATGTGTTTGATTGTAAAAATAATAGGTCAAATAGTTAAATGACTTATTGTGAATATTAAAATATTACCTGTTTTAAATTTATTTAGTTGACGGTAAAATAAAATTGTATTTCCCCGCAAATGGTTTTTAAGTTCCAGACAATAATAAATACGGGGAATGAAAATTAGCATTTATATGGTATATTATTTGATGGGTCGGTTTTAACTCCCACATATGCATACGTACATACGATTCACACACACAAACCCTAATCAATCCAAAAACTTGATGAAATCATCAAATTGAAGAACACAAATTCGAATTCAAGCTTCTAGCTTGAAGATTATCATCTTCTAATCCTTCCTTTCATCTTGTAAGTCTTTAATTCTTCAAATCATGAACCCTAGAAATTGGGGGTTTTTGGTGTTCTTGGTGATAATTCGAAATTAGGGTTTGATTATGTGATATTGTTGTTAACTAAGCTTGTTATTGTTGATTGCTAACAAGATTCAAGTTAAACTTTGTAAATTTAAGTTGGTTCTTAGGGTTTATCATGATTTTGATAGATTAATGCCTTTAATCCAAAATTTGAGGCTTAATTTGGTTAAAGTGATGATTGTTATACTTGTTAATGATGTTAAGTAACAAGATTCATGCTTAAAGTGGTAGTATTAAATTAGGGTTCATGAGTTTATAGGTAACTTGGTGATTTTGATGGGTTAATGGTGATTATCATAAACTAAAGATTGATATTAGTTGAAATAATGTTAATATGTGTTTGTAAGAAGGTTAGTAGCTTTAATTTAACCTAATAATGGATTAACCAAGTTAATTGAATGGTAATTCAATTGGAATTTGTAAAAGTGTGATGATTAGGTGTTAATCACCTTGATTGATAATAACAAGAGGTTGTTATAGTGTTATTAGTAAAATGTGAGTTATTATATGAGATTGTTAATCATTGAAATTAAGAGAGTCATGTTGGTTAGTGACAACTAGTGTTGGATTTATGTGATAATGTGATTCTATGTTCATAATTTTATAGTGATGGTGAACTAGTAATGTTAAATTGATTATTTATAATCTTAGATTGAATTGTATTGAATGATGATAAGTAGGTAATTATTTGATTGAGTTGTTTAGATTTTGAGTACAATTATGTGATGATATTTCACATTGAAACAAGTGACTGACTTGTGTTATTGTTGTATTCTCAGATGTGGAGAAGACTCAGTGACATTAGACTACTGAGTGGACGACTATGATTGTCGGTGAGTGGATCTTGGACTTTCTGTCTAAGTTAGTTGTAACTACATGGTTACAACGGGTAAACTTGGTTTATTGCAATGATTGCATTAATATTATATTGGCATGTTGGCTAAACCTTGATTGATTATTGGCGTCCATTGTGCTATGATAGTTGTGGACTATTTGATTTGGTGGGGGTCAACTAATGTGTTGGGTTTGGATACTATTACTAGGACTTCGCAAGTGCCTTGTACATGTGTTGGACACTGAAATTGCGTCGTGTGTAGTAATAGTACCAAACTATCGGTTTAACCTCTGATTTGGCCGTCAGTTGGTTTTAAGTGTTACTTGGGGAACCATCCGCGGCATGAGGGTACCTCAAGGACCACCGATCCTTCTATGTTGCTTGTGCATTGCTTGGTTATAGGCATGTGTTAAGCTGAGTTAGATTGATAGCTTGGGATCTATTCACTTAGCTTCGTGCTAACCCCTCATTACTTCTTGCAGGTTTACTTTTGTATGTGGGTGGGCAAGAGGTACATACGGAATGGAATGTTTGACAGGCTCACTCTGCAATGGATAATACGTTAATGATTTAACAACACATTGGGATTTCTATAACACCTAAACTTAATGTGTGTAATGATTAGAATAATCTAGTTTTAAAGGTTTGTATATAAGTGGATTGCTATTTGAAATGTATGTATGCAATCCACTGGTTTCTATTACTCATGCGCTTCCGATATGTTTAAAAAAAAATGTGATTGTATTTAGCGGGTGTTATAAATTGGTATCAGTGCATAGGTTTGGGAGAATTGGACATTGGTTATGTTCAATCCCAAATCTATATGATGTGTCAAGTCAAACATTCCAGGGATGGGGTTTAGTAATTGTATGAAAATGTGGTTATTGAATATGTACTAACCTATAACAAGTTCCAAGAGTGTTGTTTTGGATGCAGAGACGGAGGAACATGAGGAACCATCTGGTATTCTCAATGATTCCTCAATACTCGTGGGCCTAGATGTGCCAGGTAATTTCTGATAAGCTTGATGAATTTTAATAAGCTTTGACTGTTTGCTTTACTATTATATGATTGTTAGTAAAGTAAATTGAATTATTGGTGAATATCGCTTGTTAATAAGTTGATAAATGCAAGGTGATTATAGATCCTTGCTAGGGAATTATTTGATAAATGATAAACTAAATTGATGTGACTTGATATGATGAAATTAATGGGATGTTGGTATTCTCCATTAATAGGTTTCGAGTCGTGTTGTTATGTGAATTATAAAGAGTCTAGTTATTGGAATATGTGTATTGACTTGGAAAAGTCAAAGTTGAATGTGGTCGTGTCAAACTGGATAATAACTATGTTACAAAGTGATGAATGTGACTAGATGTTTATGTGTTTAGCATTGATCATAATTGGGTTGAATGATGATCTTTGTATTGAAAGTGTTAAGATAGAAAATCAAAGTGGTCAACGAGTCCAAATGTGTGTTGACAAGTTGTGAAAAGTTAAAGTGATTATGAATTTGGAAAATTTGTTGAAATTGATTAAAAAATGATGATTTTAATGTGAATTGGTGTTTTAGAGTTATAGCATAATACCAATATTGAAAATGGTTTTGTTTGACTTGGAATAGTCAAGAAAGTGTGAATTGACTGTTTGAATAGTGGTTATATGGGTTGAAACTCAAATGGGTTGTTAAATGTAACACCCCCGTAATTCACTGTTTTGCGGAAGCATACTTGGGTGTTACTAATCAATATACAAAGCACAAGATATATAGCAAACGACCTCTAAATGAGACGTTTGTAAAATAGTTACATTCCATAGATATAATGTTTGAAAACTTAGTGTTTTCGTATACAAAATGTAGTTTCCCCTAGAGTCCACGCGTATAGCGGGAGATTCTATTACATAATCGTAATATACAAAAGATAATGCTAAGAATCTCCGTTAATGCAGTTGTGTTGAAATCATGCGACTCTAGCTAAAATCCTGGAGTAATCCTACTCCATCCGGGTACCTGAGAAAACATGCTAAAAAGTGTCAACCAAAAAGGTTGGTGAATCTCACAGGTTTGTAAGTAATATCGGTTTTGAACACGAGATTTCATTAGTAGTGCCCGTAGGCGTAAAATTTGCCATTGCAATCCAGCAATCGTAAAATCAGTATTTGCAATCCAGCAAATGTAAATGAATAAGTTTATACCGTTGCCATGAGGCTCATAATCGAAGCTTAACCCGTAAATAATAACTTTGCTCCCGTGACATGCTCGTAATTGAGCAAGCATCAGTAACGAATAAGTTGTCACCCGTTTATACGTGTAAATCGGTACGTGGCAGCGCTACTGCCCCGGGTGGGGAGGGTCATTTCCCTAATGGATCCATTAACTACTGTTCGCGCTTAAGTCCATAACTAACGATATATGATGGAGAGACTTCTGTAGATAGTAACAACTCATGCAATTCCGTTTGGTATAGTAAACAGTTTAGTACTTGTGTTCAAGAAAAAGTAGTAGCATGTATCTCCCCCAATAAGATAAAACAGTAAAAAGTGGGGCTGTAAGACTCACCTGAGTCTTTGCAAGTACGTTTATATCAATAAACGAGTAAGTAATATCAACCGTAGGTTCTCCGAACCCGTAACCTTCAAATGCCTAAACATATAAAGTTAAGTAAGTAGATGTCTCGCAAGACCATCTAGGCTAGTTGTTTACACAACTCATTATGTCCAAGTGTTTGTTTAGTAATCCGTTTGTAGTTTGAAAACAAATATGGCCCGTTGGTGACGGTTGGTAATAATGATTCAAAGCGTTATCATTTATAACGCAATTTAGTGTAATTGTAATAGAAAGTATGTTCTATGACGTTTGTTAAGTCGTATGACATAAGTATTTGAAGTTGTGTAAGTTCAACACTTAGTAAAATCTGACTTTTCAAGGTTCTGGTTTGTGCGACGTAGCATGCGACGTAGCATGCGACGTAGGGTGCGACGTAGGGAGGTACGTCGCATGATGCGACCTTCGCAAATCAATGCGACGTAGATTCGGTTTGCGACGTGAAAGTCTACGTCGCTATGTGCGACGTCCGCAAGTTAATGCGACGTAATAGGCTGCGTCGCTAGTGCGACGTTGGGATATTTGTGCGACGTAGGCCGCGACGTCGCTAAATGCGACGTTGGCCACAAAATGCGACGTTTTGAGCTACGTCGCAGATAGTCCAGCGTCTCTGCGACGTAGCGGTCTGATCGGAATATGGTGGCCGGAAAATCGGTCGAAAAGCTTCCGTTCGGTCCAAATCTTTTACCCAACCCATTTTTGGACATTTTAAGCATATATAAACTATAAAAACGTAAAAATGAGTAAAAACAGAGAGTTTCGGGTTTTGTCGGAAACTTACGAAATGCCGAAATGAAAATCCGGAAAGATAGCGTGATAGATCGTGATGTGGTGGTCGTTTTCTTCCAAAAGGGTAGTATGTTTCGCGTGCGTTTGGTGGTAGTATTTGCGATTTTAAAGGGTTTGGGTGTTTTGGTGAAAAGAAAGAAAAGATAGAGGTGAGAGATAGAAAGAAAAGAGAAATGAGAAAAAGAATGAGTGGGAGGTGGGGTTATCCCCACTTTTCCAGTTCTCGCCCCGCGTTCCGTGTGGTGTTCGTTTCCCCCGTCGTTTAAACGTTATATTAAGCAGTTATATTTTTAAAAGGTGACGGGAAAATGTTTTAATGAAATACCTTGAAATTAATTATAAAAACATTTGTCGAAGTATTAAAATTCTTAACTCGCGTTTAATGCATATATGTTAAATTATTTAAATTGTCGTCGCGGTATTATAAATAATGTTTGTTCGCTGAGTATTTTATATAATAAAATACGTTCTCATTATTTAGGTAAGTTTCTGTCACCAACGTCCAAGTAACTGTGTCGGACTCCGTCCGGTTAATTCGTACGATTAATCCAAATCGCGTATGTACACACATATATATATAATTCACCTTATATATATACAAATAGAGTCTGCAATTAGTCCTATTACATACTAATTACAACCAGTTACAAGTAATTAGGCAAAATTAATTATCCTAATTTAGCAGGTGTTACATTCTCCCCTTGTTAAAGAAATTTCGTCCCGAAATTAGTTTGAGTGCACGGACGGTGCGTTGTCTGGGAAGAGATGTGGGTATTTCTGTCGCATTTGGTCTTCCCGTTCCCAGGTGAACTCAGGGCCGCGCCTAGAATTCCACCTGACTTTTACTATGGGAATACGACTCTGTTTCAATTGCTTGACCTCTCGGTCCATGATTTCCATAGGTTTCTCGACAAAATGAAGTTTATCATCGATTTGGATTTCGTCGAGCGGTATAATCAGCGTCTCGTCAGACAGACATTTCTTCAAGTTAGAAACGTGGAATGTGTTGTGTACGCTGCTAAGTTCAGCAGGAAGTTGCAGGCGATAGGCCACTGGACCAATCCTTTCAAGGATTTCGAATGGTCCGATGTATCTAGGATTTAGTTTGCCTCGTTTCCCGAATCGAATAATACCTTTCCACGGTGCCACCTTGAGAAGTACCTTGTCTCCTACCTGGAACTCAAGGTGTTTGCGTCTCACGTCAGCATAGCTTTTCTGACGATCACGTGCGGCTTTCAGCCGGTTTTGAATACTAACGATTTTCTCAGTAGTTTCTTGAATGATTTCTGGACCCGTGAGTTGGGAATCTCCTAACTCAGTCCAACAGATGGGTGATCGGCACTTACGTCCGTAAAGTGCCTCGAAGGGTGCAGCCTTTATGCTGGTATGATAACTGTTGTTGTACGAAAACTCACACAACGGTAAGTGATTTTCCCAAGAAGTACCGAAGTCGACTACGCAGGCTCGTAGCATATCCTCCAGTGTTTGAATAGTTCGCTCGCTTTGGCCATCGGTTTGCGGGTGATAAGCAGTACTCATATCCAGACGAGTACCAAGAGATTTCTGTAGCGATTGCCAAAAGTTAGAAGTAAAACGGCTGTCCCTATCCGAGATGATCGAGATAGGTACACCGTGTCGCGAGATGATTTCTTTGACATAGATGCGAGTCAGACGCTCCATCTTGTCAGTTTCCTTGATGGCCAGAAAATGAGCAGATTTCGTGAGACGGTCCACGATCACCCAAATGGTATCGCAACCACTCGAAGTTCTTGGTAGTTTGGTAATGAAGTCCATGGAAATCTGTTCCCATTTCCATTGAGGAATTTCAGGTTGTTGAAGCAACCCAGAGGGTCTTTGATGTTCGGTCTTTACTTTGGAACAGGTTAGGCATTTACTGACGTACAAGGCGATGTCAGCTTTCATGTTAGGCCACCAATACAGCCCTTTGACGTCATGATACATCTTGTCAGATCCAGGATGTATAGAGTATCGAGATTTGTGAGCTTCAGCCATCACCAAATCTCGCAAGTTTCCGAATTTGGGTAACCACACCCGGTTAGAGAAGTATCGAGTCCCATCGGGTTTGATTTCGAATTGTTTATCCAAGCCTCGCAAGGCTTCATTTTTCAAGTTTTCATCGTTGAGGGCTTCAAGTTGAGCGGTAAGGATTTGAGCAGGAAGCTCGTTATGAATTGTCATAGAAAGTGCTCGAACTCGAAGGGGTTTCACTCGTTCTTTTCGGCTTAAGGCATCGGCAACTACGTTAGCCTTGCCCGGATGGTATTTGATCTCGCAGTCGTAGTCACTAAGTAACTCAACCCAGCGACGTTGTCTCATGTTTAGATCTTTTTGATCGAATATGTGTTGGAGACTTTTGTGATCGGTAAAGATAGTGCTTTTCGTACCATAGAGATAATGTCTCCAGATTTTCAATGCGAAGACCACAGCACCTAACTCGAGGTCGTGGGTCGTATAGTTTTTCTCGTGAATTTTTAGTTGTCGTGAGGCATAGGCAATGACTTTTTCCCGTTGCATCAACACACAACCAAGTCCCTGGTGTGAGGCGTCGCAGTAAACTACGAAATCGTCGGTGCCCTCGGGTAAGGACAAGATTGGTGCACTGCAAAGTTTGTTTTTCAATAGCTGGAAGGCTGACTCTTGTTTATCAGTCCAATCGAACTTCTTATCCTTCTGAGTCAGTGTGGTAAGTGGAACAGCTATTCTTGAAAAGTTTTCGATGAATCGGCGATAATAACCAGCAAGACCTAAGAATTGTCTCACTTCGGTTGGAGTGGTCGGTGACTCCCAGCCCTTGATTGCTTCAATCTTGGCGGGATCAACATGAATTCCTTGGCTGTCAATCACGTGCCCGAGGAATTGAACGGTTCGAATCCAGAACTCACACTTAGAGAATTTGGCATATAACTCTTCGTGTTTCAGAAGTCCTAGAATGGTTTTCAGATGTTGAGCATGTTCCTGCTCATTGCGAGAGTAAATCAGAATATCGTCGATGAACACAATGACGAATTTGTCAAGATATGGTTTGCACACCCGATTCATAAGGTCCATGAATACGGCCGGTGCGTTGGTTAAACCGAATGGCATCACTTGGAACTCGTAGTGCCCATAACGAGTTCGGAAGGCTGTCTTTGGGATATCATTGTCACGGACTCGGAGTTGATGATAACCCGACCGTAGATCAATCTTTGAGTAAACACTCGATCCCTGGAGTTGGTCAAACAGGTCATCGATTCTAGGAAGTGGGTACCGATTCTTTATGGTTAGCTTTTTCAGCTCTCGGTAGTCGATACACATGCGGAAAGACCCATCTTTCTTTTTCACGAATAAGACCGGAGCTCCCCAAGGTGAGGAACTTGGTCGAATGAATCCTCTGTCCAGGAGTTCCTGTAGTTGGTTAGACAACTCCTGCATTTCGGATGGTGCTAAACGGTAAGGGGCTCGTGCCACGGGTGCAGCTCCGGGCACAAGTTCGATTTGAAATTCAACTTGTCTAGGTGGCGGAAGTCCGGGCAAGTCTTCAGGAAAGACTTCCGGGAAATCCCGCATGATCGGAACATCCTCAAGTCGCTTCTCCTCCGACTTCTTCTCCGTTACATGTGCGAGGATGGCTTGATACCCTTTTCGTAGGTATTTTCTCGTTTTCAGACAGGATACAATATTCAGATTCCGTCTACCGGTCTCCCCTTGTAAGACTAAGGTTCCACCGGAGACAAGAGGTATGCGAACGAGTTTGTCATGACAGATGATTTCAGCTCGGTGCTTGGATAACCAATCCATACCGACAATAATATCGAAGCTGCCGATCTCGACAGGGATTAAATCAATGGGAAACGTTTCGTTCGTGAGGTTAAGTGTACAGTTGTGTATGATACTATCAGTCTCAATCAGTTTGCCATTAGCTAATTCAACAATGTATTTAGTATCTAAGGCAGTGGGAGTAATATCAAGTAAAGGGCTAAACTTCTCAGATATGAAGCTTCTATCGGCACCGGTATCAAATAACACAGAAGCAGTAAGGTCGTTGAGAAGGAACGTACCCGTCACGACGTTCGGGTCTTGTCTGGCTTCCCCAGCCTTGATAACGAATGATCTGCCGCGAGCAGGGTTGTTGTTGTTTTTCAGCTTTGGGCAATCTTTCTTGAAATGCCCTGTATTTCCGCACCCAAAGCAGGCCTTTGGTGCATTAGTGTTGGGGGTGGGAATGTTGGTTCGACAATCCTTGGATAGATGCCCGAACCGCTTGCAGTTGGAGCAAGGGCAAGAACCGTCATGGTGGCGGTTGCATTTGGGACAGTAGGGTCTGCTCCCGCTGTACCCTTTCTTCTCCGAAGTTCCAGATGAATAAGCCTTAATGTACTCAGGCTTTTTGTTGGAGGTTTGGTTGGATGAGTTGGGGTTACCTTCCCACTTGCGTTTGTTGTTTGCAGATGGGGTTGAAGTTGTACCACGGCGGACAGAATTTGCCGTTAGTTCATGGGCCATACGGATGGCGCTCTGAATAGTACCCGGTTTGGAAGAAGTTACCAGATCTTGGAGTCTCTCAGGAAGACCATCAACAAATTTCTCGATCCTCTTGTACTCAGGATCGACCATGGTTGGGCACAGAAGTGCCAGTTGATGGAAACGGTTGGTGTATCCGGTGATGTCATCACCCTGCATCTTGTGGTTCCAGAATTCCACTTCTAGTTGTTTCAATTCATCCCTGGGGCAATACTCACCCCTCAACATCTTCTTCAACTCCTCCCACGGGAGTTGATAAGCAGTAGCAACACTCACAGTCTGGGCATAAGTGTTCCACCAGGTGAGTGCGGTGTCAGTAAAAGTACTAATGGAGAACTTAACCTTATCTCCCTCCGCACAGTTGCAGATAAGAAATACAGACTCAACTTTCTCGATCCAGCGTACTAGACCGATAGCTCCCTCGGTACCTGCAAAGTTTAGAGGTTTGCAGTTCTGGAAGTCCTTGTAAGAACAAGGTTTAGCAGTAGTGGTTTCAGCGGCATCGCTGTTTCTCGAGGAGTTTGGTGGAGTATTCCGAGCCAAGGCTTCAGTAACAGCCTGGGTTATAAGGGAGGTAATCTGGGCATCGGTGTATGGTCGCGTCTTTGGCGGCATGATTCTTCAATAAAAGAAATGAAGATACATGAGATTTTTGTATGAGTTGGTAATTGTCACAGATGTACATGTATAAAAGCAGTAATACATAACATCAACATGGAAAATGACAATTAATGTGAGTTGAGATAACAAAGGATATCTGATAGATAAAGTGAGTTCAAAAGTTACATCTTACAGAGATATTACAAAAGGTGTCGGGAATGGTTACATCCGACTAGTTTATAGAGTAGTGCTAGATAGTCCCTAGATTACGAGATAGATTACAAGACAAAAACTACACTAATCTTAATGTAGATTAATTGGTTCCATCAGCGTGACAAAGCGGTCCACCGTTTCTGCTAGTCGGTTGGTTCATTCTTAGTTAGGGTTCCTGGCCTTCGGATTCTTCTTCCGACTCCAGGTTCAGGTCGTGTGGGTGGTAGCGTGCTTCAAGCATGTCCCTGTATCTTTGAGTCGTGGAGCGGTACCTAGTCTCCTCCGTTGATTTCCTGCCCAAACGTTTGATCCATGTTTTGGTCCTACGGGTTAGGTTGGTGGCTACTTTCTTCCAGTAACGGATCTTATCTTTGATTCGTGTAGGGACAGATCGGTTTGAGATTCTCAATCTTTGTTCATAGTCTATGCACTTACGCTTAAGTGCCCAATTTCGGCCGTCTAGTCCCACAGCCTGATCTCGCACTCTTTCATATTCTTCTATGTCGATGCCAGTCATTCCGAAATTCTGATTTTCGTTTCCCTCCAGCATGATTTCTTCTTCTGGTACGATGTCTTCATCGAGATACGTGTACTGGATTTGTTCCTCGTGGACTTGGTCACTATCAGACATGTGGTCGTCCATTTGGGAATTCGCGTCCTTGAGTTCTATAGAAATGACAGAGAGAGGATTTTAGTCCTTGGAAGTACGTTGTTTCCGGGTGTTAGATGTGATTTTCGTAGAATCATTAGAGTGCGCCACAAGGTGGTGTGACGGTAATCAAGTCTGTCATGGTCGGTGCAAACCGCTGAGAGAAATTCGTAAGTGTCACCAGAGAAACGTCGGCTATCTCTATAGCGAGTGTGTTTAAGTGCGAGGCCTATTCGTATATATATTCAATATATAATAGCCTAGTAGTATAGTCTAGCACATAGCAAGTAAGAGTCTCGGTTCTCTCATGATCAGAGTCTCTAACGTATTCCTGTTCGACATAACCATTTCAGACCTCACATCATCTTTCCTTAATTGTACATAGTTGATCAGGCTATGTTAAATTAAAGTCGTATGATGTAATTCCTGAACCAATCATGCCTAATAAGGAAATACTGCCTAATGGTCATAGTCTAGGCCCACTAAATGCAACCTAGTTCACTATAACCTTAGGCTCTGATACCAATCTGTAACACCCCCGTAATTCACTGTTTTGCGGAAGCATACTTGGGTGTTACTAATCAATATACAAAGCACAAGATATATAGCAAACGACCTCTAAATGAGACGTTTGTAAAATAGTTACATTCCATAGATATAATGTTTGAAAACTTAGTGTTTTCGTATACAAAATGTAGTTTCCCCTAGAGTCCACGCGTATAGCGGGAGATTCTATTACATAATCGTAATATACAAAAGATAATGCTAAGAATCTCCGTTAATGCAGTTGTGTTGAAATCATGCGACTCTAGCTAAAATCCTGGAGTAATCCTACTCCATCCGGGTACCTGAGAAAACATGCTAAAAAGTGTCAACCAAAAAGGTTGGTGAATCTCACAGGTTTGTAAGTAATATCGGTTTTGAACACGAGATTTCATTAGTAGTGCCCGTAGGCGTAAAATTTGCCATTGCAATCCAGCAATCGTAAAATCAGTATTTGCAATCCAGCAAATGTAAATGAATAAGTTTATACCGTTGCCATGAGGCTCATAATCGAAGCTTAACCCGTAAATAATAACTTTGCTCCCGTGACATGCTCGTAATTGAGCAAGCATCAGTAACGAATAAGTTGTCACCCGTTTATACGTGTAAATCGGTACGTGGCAGCGCTACTGCCCCGGGTGGGGAGGGTCATTTCCCTAATGGATCCATTAACTACTGTTCGCGCTTAAGTCCATAACTAACGATATATGATGGAGAGACTTCTGTAGATAGTAACAACTCATGCAATTCCGTTTGGTATAGTAAACAGTTTAGTACTTGTGTTCAAGAAAAAGTAGTAGCATGTATCTCCCCCAATAAGATAAAACAGTAAAAAGTGGGGCTGTAAGACTCACCTGAGTCTTTGCAAGTACGTTTATATCAATAAACGAGTAAGTAATATCAACCGTAGGTTCTCCGAACCCGTAACCTTCAAATGCCTAAACATATAAAGTTAAGTAAGTAGATGTCTCGCAAGACCATCTAGGCTAGTTGTTTACACAACTCATTATGTCCAAGTGTTTGTTTAGTAATCCGTTTGTAGTTTGAAAACAAATATGGCCCGTTGGTGACGGTTGGTAATAATGATTCAAAGCGTTATCATTTATAACGCAATTTAGTGTAATTGTAATAGAAAGTATGTTCTATGACGTTTGTTAAGTCGTATGACATAAGTATTTGAAGTTGTGTAAGTTCGACACTTAGTAAAATCTGACTTTTCAAGGTTCTGGTTTGTGCGACGTAGCATGCGACGTAGGGTGCGACGTAGGGAGGTACGTCGCATGATGCGACCTTCGCAAATCAATGCGACGTAGATTCGGTTTGCGACGTGAAAGTCTACGTCGCTATGTGCGACGTCCGCAAGTTAATGCGACGTAATAGGCTGCGTCGCTAGTGCGACGTTGGGATATTTGTGCGACGTAGGCCGCGACGTCGCTAAATGCGACGTTGGCCACAAAATGCGACGTTTTGAGCTACGTCGCAGATAGTCCAGCGTCTCTGCGACGTAGCGGTCTGATCGGAATATGGTGGCCGGAAAATCGGTCGAAAAGCTTCCGTTCGGTCCAAATCTTTTACCCAACCCATTTTTGGACATTTTAAGCATATATAAACTATAAAAACGTAAAAATGAGTAAAAACGGAGAGTTTCGGGTTTTGTCGGAAACTTACGAAATGCCGAAATGAAAATCCGGAAAGATAGCGTGATAGATCGTGATGTGGTGGTCGTTTTCTTCCAAAAGGGTAGTATGTTTCGCGTGCGTTTGGTGGTAGTATTTGCGATTTTAAAGGGTTTGGGTGTTTTGGTGAAAAGAAAGAAAAGATAGAGGTGAGAGATAGAAAGAAAAGAGAAATGAGAAAAAGAATGAGTGGGAGGTGGGGTTATCCCCACTTTTCCAGTTCTCGCCCCGCGTTCCGTGTGGTGTTCGTTTCCCCCGTCGTTTAAACGTTATATTAAGCAGTTATATTTTTAAAAGGTGACGGGAAAATGTTTTAATGAAATACCTTGAAATTAATTATAAAAACATTTGTCGAAGTATTAAAATTCTTAACTCGCGTTTAATGCATATATGTTAAATTATTTAAATTGTCGTCGCGGTATTATAAATAATGTTTGTTCGCTGAGTATTTTATATAATAAAATACGTTCTCATTATTTAGGTAAGTTTCTGTCACCAACGTCCAAGTAACTGTGTCGGACTCCGTCCGGTTAATTCGTACGATTAATCCAAATCGCGTATGTACACACATATATATATAATTCACCTTATATATATACAAATAGAGTCTGCAATTAGTCCTATTACATACTAATTACAACCAGTTACAAGTAATTAGGCAAAATTAATTATCCTAATTTAGCAGGTGTTACATTAAAGTACCCAAATGGGTCGGTTATTGGTCAAATGGTTAAAATGCATGTTGGTTCGAAAATAATGAATGTTAAAGTGACTTTAAGTCATAAGTATAGTAACAAAGTGCGTGAAAGTGTTTTGGATAGTCAATGTGGTTGTTTGGTAAAATTTGCCCATTTGAACCCCTAAACGGGTCAATGAGTTAAAACATGATAGGACAAGTATATGAGGGTGTTGAAAGTGCCCACACGTCACAAATATATGTAGAAACATGTTGG
This sequence comes from Helichrysum umbraculigerum, assembly GCA_949592205.1. Classification (NCBI taxonomy): domain Eukaryota; kingdom Viridiplantae; phylum Streptophyta; class Magnoliopsida; order Asterales; family Asteraceae; genus Helichrysum; species Helichrysum umbraculigerum. Next base: position 106,030,717 of record CATIUR010000003.1, on the reverse strand, counting down.
CAAAGGGTGGAACCCTGAATGTATGCCGTTTGGAATATAGAGTGTCAACGAAAATGGCTCAAAATGGCCTAAAATTGGTTATACGTCCGTTTTCTCGTAAAACGTGTAAATTGAAAAAGTGGAAAAATGGAAAGTTGCATTTTGATTATATGAGGGTGCGTGCAAAATTTCAGAGTCTAACTCTTTACGGTTTAGGAGATATGCGCGTTTGAGTTTCGTATTTTTGCACTAAAATTGCAGACTTGTTACAGCAGGTTGAATCCGGACGGATTCCCTTGAATCCGTACGGATTCCCATGAATCCGGACGGATTCCTTGACCGGATTCCTTAAAAATGGTTCTGTCCCAAAACTTGGCCTTGAATACGGCGGATTCCCCGGAATCCGGGCGTATTCCCTTCAATCCGGGCGGATTCCTCAGAATCCGGCGGATTCCCCTCTTATTGAGACATTTCTTGTGTTATGTGTTATATTAAGTGAGTTTAATATGAAAGTTCGTAAAATTTCGACGTTCGACGTAACGTTGGACGTAGAAATTCCGTTAAGAAATTTCGATGTCCGATTAAGATGAAATTTACATGTCCACTCAAAAACGGGCCAACGGTCAAAGCTTATCGCTTTGCCATGAGCCCTGTCAGTTTTCGGCACTTCGGGGTCGTTTGGGGCCTGAAAATCGTGTTTTAGTGTTTTTCGGACATTATTTCGGACTTTTAGCTTATGATTTGTATTGGGCTTTTGTTTCTTTGAGCCCAGGGATCATTCCTATGACTAAATATAATGTAAAAACTTGTTTTAAGAGGTTCACCCATTTTATTATGTATGAATCGTTTGTAAGCGGTTTAACTAACTGCATAGTATACCAGTAAGGGTATTGTTGATTGTTGCTTGTTAGGGTAAATAGATATTGATTATGTGAATCATGTTATATGAAGTATGTGAATCATGAAAGTATGAGATATGGTTGAAATAAATGTTTTAAGAGTTGAGGAAATAATTATATGAACTTACTCTTGTTTGATAACTAAACATGGAAAGTTAATTGCTAATCAACTTAGGAATTATATATTGATGAATATATGTGGAATATGACATGACATTTTAATAAGGCACTTGGTGCTAAATGTTATATATAGTATTAAACGTATTAACTAATGTATTAAGTGATTGATATTGAATCCAGTGAGAAAGGTGTTAAATTGACTTAGTTATGTTAAACTCTACACCTGTGTTAATGTAATAATAAGAATTTTGTTGAATACTTGGATTATTATGTCTACTTAATATGTGAGTAGTTTCACATTCAAGTGATAAAGGAAAATAGTAACAAGCTAATACTTGGTCATAAAGCTATTACAAGTGTTATTATATGTATGATAATTGTTGATTTCAACATTGTGATATATGAGAGAGTAAAAGTTAATCACTTTAGAGATTAATGGTATGAAGTGGCCTGAGAATGAAGTGTGACTGACATAATATGACGACGTCTGGCCAACGTATTTATATTATGCCATCTCACATGGAGTTGTGAGGTTATTAAGTACCTAATGAAGCTAAAATAACGAATGACCTATGTTGACCTGCGGGTATGAAATAGTTATTGACTGACTAATATAAGGTAGTAGTAAACTATTAAATTTATTGTTTAATGTGATATCATTGTAAAGGAAAATTTTGGACTGTTTCTATTACTTGTTAAAATGTATAAGTAATTATTCGATTATGATAATTAAAGCTTGATAAAGATTACCCTAGTCGGGTAGCCTATTATAGGAAAATGTTATGGAAATAACGGTTGTAACTGAGAAAATGGATAAGTATATTACCATGATTTGAGGATCGTGTAAAATTATGGTTGTTATAACATGAAATAAGTTAAGTAGAGGTCGGCTATTTGGATTAAATAGGTGAATATTATTGAAAAATGTGTTGATGATTAGCACATTTTGATAATGTGGTACGTGTGCTAGTATAGCAAGGTACCCATTGATTGAGACTTAGCATGTATCCAATATGATTTGGTGCTAAGTGATTGTGTAATTACATGATTATGGTAGTAACCATAGGATTTGACCCCTACTTTGCTTATCAATACGTGATTAGTGTTACATGATTCCGAGGTATTTTAATAAAAATGGGTTTCATGTACCTCAGTGATATGTGGATATTAGCGTGAATGCTAGTTATAATTGAAATTTAAACTTCATTGATGATATGTGTATTGTGGTTTCCATAACCACTATTTTCGTTATTGAAAAAGATAGAATTCATATACTAATTTTAAAGATCTAGCATGTCGCTAGATTCTGGTTATGAGAGTATATTACTTTACTTAGTTAAGTGATTTACTTATGTTAAGTGATAACTTGTTTTAAAATGTTCATTGTGTATATGAAGATAAGATTAGGTACATTATATGTGCTGAAATGAGAAATTGAAGCATGTACATTTGGATATGTGCATGTGTAATTAAGTTGAAAACATATATCTTAAAGTGGATTAAATGTATACATATTTTGTGTATGTGTGATTAGTGATTAAGATACGCATAGAGATGATATGCATAAGTAATTTAAATTGTACATATACCTTATGTGCAATTAGTGATATATAATTATGTAGTTAGGGAATTGGAAATAAAGTGTGAACCAAACTTCACACGAGGTATGATGTGATTAAATTCCCTAGATTAATTAAGGATGATTAGATTTCGAGGACGAAATCCCTTTAAGGGGGAGAGATTTGTAACATCCTCAAATTGGGCCTAGAAGTAATAGGTATTTTCTGTAAATTTAAATGTGATTTAAATTTGTTATATGTGTTTGATTGTAAAAATAATAGGTCAAATAGTTAAATGACTTATTGTGAATATTAAAATATTACCTGTTTTAAATTTATTTAGTTGACGGTAAAATAAAATTGTATTTCCCCGCAAATGGTTTTTAAGTTCCAGACAATAATAAATACGGGGAATGAAAATTAGCATTTATATGGTATATTATTTGATGGGTCGGTTTTAACTCCCACATATGCATACGTACATACGATTCACACACACAAACCCTAATCAATCCAAAAACTTGATGAAATCATCAAATTGAAGAACACAAATTCGAATTCAAGCTTCTAGCTTGAAGATTATCATCTTCTAATCCTTCCTTTCATCTTGTAAGTCTTTAATTCTTCAAATCATGAACCCTAGAAATTGGGGGTTTTTGGTGTTCTTGGTGATAATTCGAAATTAGGGTTTGATTATGTGATATTGTTGTTAACTAAGCTTGTTATTGTTGATTGCTAACAAGATTCAAGTTAAACTTTGTAAATTTAAGTTGGTTCTTAGGGTTTATCATGATTTTGATAGATTAATGCCTTTAATCCGAAATTTGAGGCTTAATTTGGTTAAAGTGATGATTGTTATACTTGTTAATGATGTTAAGTAGCAAGATTCATGCTTAAAGTGGTAGTATTAAATTAGGGTTCATGAGTTTATAGGTAACTTGGTGATTTTGATGGGTTAATGGTGATTATCATAAACTAAAGATTGATATTAGTTGAAATGATGTTAATATGTGTTTGTAAGAAGGTTAGTAGCTTTAATTTAACCTAATAATGGATTAACCAAGTTAATTGAATGGTAATTCAATTGGAATTTGTAAAAGTGTGATGATTAGGTGTTAATCACCTTGATTGATAATAACAAGAGGTTGTTATAGTGTTATTAGTAAAATGTGAGTTATTATATGAGATTGTTAATCATTGAAATTAAGAGAGTCATGTTGGTTAGTGACAACTAGTGTTGGATTTATGTGATAATGTGATTCTATGTTCATAATTTTATAGTGATGGTGAACTAGTAATGTTAAATTGATTATTTATAATCTTGGATTGAATTGTATTGAATGATGATAAGTAGGTAATTATTTGATTGAGTTGTTTAGATTTTGAGTACAATTATGTGATGATATTTCACATTGAAACAAGTGACTGACTTGTGTTATTGTTGTATTCTCAGATGTGGAGAAGACGCAGTGACATTAGACTACTGAGTGGACGACTATGATTGTCGGTGAGTGGATCTTGGACTTTCTGTCTAAGTTAGTTGTAACAACATGGTTACAACGGGTAAACTTGGTTTATTGCAATGATTGCATTAATATTATATTGGCATGTTGGCTAAACCTTGATTGATTATTGGCGTCCATTGTGCTATGATAGTTGTGGACTATTTGATTTGGTGGGGGTCAACTAATGTGTTGGGTTTGGATACTATTACTAGGACTTCGCAAGTGCCTTGTACATGTGTTGGACACTGAAATTGCGTCGTGTGTAGTAATAGTACCAAACTATCGGTTTAACCTCTGATTTGGCCGTCAGTTGGTTTTAAGTGTTACTTGGGGAACCATCCGCGGCATGAGGGTACCTCAAGGACCACCGATCCTTCTATGTTGCTTGTGCATTGCTTGGTTATAGGCATGTGTTAAGCTGAGTTAGATTGATAGCTTGGGATCTATTCACTTAGCTTCGTGCTAACCCCTCATTACTTCTTGAAGGTTTACTTTTGTATGTGGGTGGGCAAGAAGTACATATGGAATGGAATGTTTGACAGACTCACTCTGAAATGGATAATACGTTTATGATTTAACAACACATTGGGATTTCTATAACACCTAAACTTAATGTGTGTAATGATTAGAATAATCTAGTTTTAAAGGTTTGTATATAAGTGGATTGCTATTTGAAATGTATGTATGCAATCCACTGGTTTCTATTACTCATGCGCTTCCGATATGTTTAAAAAAAAATGTGATTGTATTTAGCGGGTGTTATACCAACTCCATATCCTTTGCCGCCTCCGCGGGTGGGTATGGTTACACTTGGGTTAGGGTGAAGTGTGAGAACCGCGATATCCACTTGAGAAGATAGCCGGATCTCCATAGTTTCGATATGGTACGGTTTATTGGTGATTCGAGTTGAGAACTTCGCCCAAGACGCGTGATGAGGTTAAACATGCCCGGCTCAACCGGAACCTCATAAAGTCTAGGAGTTGTAGAAATACAATTGATGAGCGCGTCATCTACCTAAAAGCTATTGCTATGTCATTGTAGCCTTCGTTGAGGGCATACAATAGTGGAATGTCGGGTCCTAGGCTAATAAGTCAAATTTAGGGTTGTTTGATTTATTAGAAATAATCAATACTGAATTATGAGTTTGTTTTATTTTCTGTAGATGGCAATTAACAACACAAAACAAAGACTTCTCCCTGGTAATCGTCATGAACGTTACAATGCAAGTTGTGATTTCAAGGCGCTTAGGATGGAGAAAGGGCAGTCGGTGAACGATTATTGGACGAACGTTAAAGTTGTCTTGGATCGTTTAAATGAGCTACATTATGAAATCCCAACGGATTGTATTTTGATAAGGTTGCTTGATTCATTAAATGAGGATTTTAAATCCTTTTGTTTAATGTATGACATTGATGGCGAATCAACCATATCAAAATTCTACAAGGATTTGCTTGCTTATGAGATGCAAAATGAGTTCAACATGGTATTCAAAGACTTGAACTTTGAAGATGATGATTTTGATGACTTGCCAAGCATTCCCTGCCCTATATGTGGGAATGAAGATTTATGCGATTGTGTGCTTGATTTGGAGGATATTGAAATGGAAGATAATTTTGATTCTGGTATATTTATGATTGATTGTCTAATGACTTCTTTTGATTCTTGGGTATTAGATACTGCATGTGGTAATCACATCTGCAATAACTTGCAGGGTTTTGAAAGAAGTAGAAAATTGGGACAAGGCGAGTTAAGTTTGCGCGTTGGTGACGGAACAAATGTTGGTGCCGAAGCCGTGGGAACTTATAAACTTGCCCTCCCTACGGGATTAATTTTAGAACTTAATAATTGTTACTACGTTCCTAGAATTATTAAGAATGTAATTTCGTATGACTTGTTAGTGGATAATGGTTTTGATATTATTTCTAAAGGAAACACATTTTTGGTTTATCGCAATAATGTTTTTTACTTTAAAGCTATCTCCTAACGTGGTTTGTATACTTTAGAATTACATTCCCCTTCTAGTACAATTCTTCATATCAATACTAATGTTGATGTTAACAAAGCGTACCTTTGGCATTGTCGTTTAGGCCATATAAATGAGAAGCGCATTGAAGAGCTCCATAAAAATGGGCTCTTGGACACTTTTGATTTTAAATCATTTGATAAGTGCGAATCTTGCATTTCTGGTAAAATGACAAAGGCACCTTTCAAAGGAACTAATGAAAGGGCAAATGACTTATTGGAAATCATACATACTGATGTGTGTGGACCTTTTAGTCATGAAGCTAGAGGTGGATACCGTTACTTCATTACATTTACTGATGATTTAAGTAGATATGGATATGTTTACTTAATGAAACGTAAATCTGAAAGTTTTGGTAAATTCAAAGACTTTCAAAATGAAGTTGAGAATCAATTGAGCAAAAAGATAAAGAAGCTTCGGTCCGACCGAGGTGGAGAATATCTAAGCGAAGAGTTTGAGCGTCATTTGAGAGATTGTGGAATTGTCTCACAATTAACTCTTCCATATACACCACAGTGGAATGGAGTATCCGAACGTCGGAATCGTACTTTGTTGGACATGGTACGATCTATGATGAGTCAAACGGATTTGCCTTTATCCTTTTGGGGACACGCACTCGAAACAGCAGCATATACACTAAACCTTGTACCATCTAAATCAGTTGTTACAACTCCGTATGAGTTGTGGTATGGTAGATCTCCAAATTTATCATACATGAAGATTTGGGGTTGTAGGGTACATGTCAAAAGACCTGTAGTCGACAAACTTGAATCTAAAACTGATAAATGTATATTTGTTGGATACCCCAAGGAAACTAGGGGTTATTATTTCTACAATCCAAGTGAGAACAAAGTGTTTGTTGCTCGTTATGGATATTTTCTTGAAGAGGATTTCCTTGACAAGAAAAATGATGGAAATAAACACCTCCTTGAAGAAGTAGAGGATGAACAAATATCACATGAGATGGTGGTACCTATTCAACATGATGATGTTGATGATCAACATGAAGATGTTGATGATCAACATGGCAATGTTGATGCTATTGAGACACCTAGTCTTCGAAGATCCGACCGGATGCGTAGTGTACCTAGTAGGTATGTCTATGTCATTGAAGATAATGATTTGCAAGAACCAACTTCTTACAATGAGGCAATATCTAGTTCGGAATCTGATAAATGGCAAGAAGCCATGAAGGCTGAGATGCAATCCATGTATGACAACAAAGTTTGGGAACTTAGTGAACTTCCGCCTGATGGTAAAGCTGTTGGGTGTAAGTGGGTTTTCAAGAAGAAAACTGACATGGATGGTAAGGTACAAACTTATAAAGCAAGGTTGGTTGCAAAAGGTTTTACTCAAACTCATGGTATTGACTATGATGAAATTTTTTCACCTGTAGCCATGCTTAAGTCTATTAGGATTCTAATGGCCATAGCTGCGTACTATGATTACGAGATATGGCAAATGGATGTCAAAACCGCCTTCCTTAATGGGAACTTGACTGAGGTTGTGTATATGTCACAACCGGATGGTTTTGTGGATCCTAAAAGATCTAAAGGAGTTTGTAAATTGCTTAAATCTATTTATGGATTAAAGCAAGCATCTAGGAGTTGGAACTTATGTTTTGATGAGAAGATAAAGGAGTTTGGTTTCATCAAAAGTGAGTTCGAACCATGTGTCTATAGGAAGTTTAGTGGGAGCGACATTACCTTCTTGGTTTTATATGTAGATGACTTATTGCTCATTGGAAATAGTACTAACATGCTTAAAAGTGTTAAGTCATGGCTTAGTAAATGTTTTCAAATGAAGGACCTTGGAGAGGCAGCCTATATTCTTGGAATCAAAATTTTGAGAGACAGGAGTAAAAGGTTGATTGGACTGAGTCAAAGTACATACATTGACAAGATCTTGAGTAAATTCAAGATGGATGAATCCAAGAAAGGGATGATTCCGTTGTCAGCTGGATTGGTTCTTACAAAGAGTCAATGTCCCGAGACTGAAGAGGACAAAGAAAACATGAAAGGTATCCCATATGCTTCGGCAGTGGGATCTATCATGTATGCTATGTTATGTACTAGACCGGATGTCGCATATGCTATTAGTGTTACGAGTAGATTCCAACAAAATCCGGGAATCAAGCATTGGGGAGCTGTGAAGAATATCTTTAAGTACTTGCGAAGAACTAAGGATATGGTCTTAACTTTTGGTGGTGAGAAAATGGAGCTCAAAGTGATTGGTCATACTGATGCTAGTTTTCAAACCAGCAAAGAGGACTCTAGATCGCAGTCAGGTTTTGTGTTTATGTTAAATGGAGGAGTAGTAAGCTGGAAGAGTTCAAAGCAAAGTACTGTAGCCGATTCCACTACAGAGGCGGAGTATATTGCTGCAAATGATGCTGCAAAGGAAGCTGTTTGGTTGAAGAATTTCATAATGGATCTTGGAGTTGTTCCCAGTATCTCCAATCCAATTGAAATCTTTTGTGATAATATTGGTGCTGTGGCGCAAGCTAAAGAACCAAGAGCTCATCACAAGTCTAAACACATACTTCGTAAGTTTCACTTGATTCGAGAGATTATCGAACGAGGTGATGTGAAGATACAACAAATTCCAACTGATGATAATGCTACTGATCCGTTGACGAAAGCATTGTCTCAAGCCAAGCATTACAAGCATGCTGAATTCATAGGCATGAAGTATCTCTAGGCTTATTATTATAATTCTTTATGTATTGGTTGAACAATTGAACTTTATTGAAATTCAAGAGATGTTTTGTTTTGCGTATTTCTTTAAAAATGTTCAATTATTTAGTATGTTTTAGCAATCCATGGAATTGCGCATGACGGATTCCAAAAATTTCCATAGCCTACTCGTTGTCGTGGGAATCACAATGGGGTGATGGTGACTGTGAAATATTGGCCGAAATCTTAATTAGGACTTATAGCATTAAGATTGTCAAAGATTCATGGGTATTTGATTTGATCAAATATTGGTTGACCCGCTTTGAGTGTAACTTCATGGACTTCTATCATAAGTTAACTAAAGTGAGATATCCTCATTACATGAGACGTTAATTGCATTCAAGCTTAGTTAACATTGGGCTTAGGCACAGTTTAACGTTACGAGTAAATGCGTAGCCATAACGTCAGGTTGCTGGGTTCAGTGGGAGCTAGGTGTAGAGTGGTTAATTGTCAAGATGGGATTTGCACCTCTTTTAATTAAGAGAGATATTGTTAGGCCTTTGATGGTTAAAACTGGAGAATGCGTGGCCGCGCTCGGAGAGTATTAGACTTCCGTCATTTTGAACCAGTTGAGACTAAATCAAGAACAAACAAAGTATCATTTGGTTGAGTAAAGTCCATGCCAGGTACTCTTGTAATATCGTGTTGCAAAAGGATATGCTGCTCTTTTAAATATACCGTTGTGAATGGGTGATTCAACTAAATCATGTGAGGTATAAGAGTTCTTATGACTCGGTCATCCTATGTGTCTTGCTAGGGACCGCCATAGGAAACTTAATAAGTTAAGTATAATCATCTATGCACAAGTGGAAGTCTGAAAGTATTATGTGCATAAATAATTATATTTAAATTATTTAATCCGATGATTAAGACACCAATGGGTCATACTAATGCATCATCGACGGATATGTACGGGATAATTAATAAAGGATTAATTATGAAGAGAAGTATATAATTAGTGATTATATTTAACTAATTGTTAGTTAAGGGTATATTTCGTAAATTTTGAATAAACTTGTAGGACAAGTTTAGGCCATCTATATAAAGAAGGCTAGGGATCAAGATTAGGGTAATCAACACATTAACCCTAAACCCGCAAAATCTCTCTCCCTCCTCCCTCCTTGTTTCGTCGACCGAACCCAAGAAACCCCAAAACCGAATTTCGGTTTTGGGTTAGTCAATCCACACACACATAAGTGTGTTACGTTCTCGATTCGGTTAGTCAATCCACACACAATTTGTAGTAAAGATAAAACGCATAAACAAGCATGAATAAATCTAGCGATTATATCCACAAGATGACTAGTATTGGTACGAACACGTTGGCACCTCCGAGCAAGAAACAAAAGACTGATCATTCTGAGCAAATCGCTGTAAGTTTGTTTCTTTCATCTTGTTGTTTGTTTGATCGATTTAATTCAAGTATTTGGATCCGCGGTAATGGGTTTAATAATTTTATTATTTTCCGCATATTATTGTTTTTAATATTTAATAAAATTAACCGGTTAAAACCCATCATGATCATGCTGTTTAAGCTTAGTATCTAAATTAGTTACATTCTGATCACCATTTGTATGTTATTAATTAGGCCGGGTAAGTTCATGACGACCACAATATATACTGCTTTGATGATATGATCGATCGAACTACATATATTATAATGTTTAATTACTGACTTGAACATTATTGTATTTTACTATATTTAACGCACATCTACACTTCGTATAGTTGATTAGCAATATTAGTTGAAGTATTGAACTACGCGGATTCAATCCAAACCATCATTTTATATCTCTTTATCTCTTTATATATTAAAAAAGAGTCATAATTAAGTAATCACTCAAATTTTAAATGAATCATGACCATTAATATCAAGAACTTCTAATCAAAGCCATTGATTTACATGTTGTATGGAGATTATTTAATCATAAAAAGAATAGGCTACAAAATGATGATATTGTCCTTCTAAAGTAAACTTAAATCCAGAAAATGTCTCCATCATTTTAGAAGATTTTGGTCAACTTTCCTACAAAATCAATCTAGTACCCATTAAATGTTTATTTTAAGAATTTACTTATATACAACTCAAACCCAGCTTAATTATAATATTACATATTGTAAAGTTTAATTTATTCATCTTTAACTATACATATACAAATAATTTAATTTAAATTCAAACAACTTAAGTCATTAAATATATTTTTATTAAGCTCGCAATGAAATAAATATCATAACTTTTTGACCATTAGAAATCGTTAATATTGTCATGTATTAGCATAGGACCCTCGCAATCTCTCTTAATATAATTTTCTTATTTGACCGTGTACAATTATTTATGATGGTTCAAATTGCTGCTTAAATTAAAACCGTTGACAATATTATATATAATGTATCTATATTTTTTCATTTGACGGTGTATGATAAGTTATGATGATTTAGAGGGATAATTATAAAAAAACAATTTTTTTGCTAAATGTCTAAATAAAATATATAGTATGGCTTAAATTGCTACTAAAAATAAATGTTGTCATTAACCAATACTCACCATTCATACACGGGATTTTATATGATGTATATATAATAACTCTCATTAAATCGTGACAACTTATATTTTGTTGAATATAGTTAAAATAAGTCAATATTTATGTACATATGGACCTCAATATATGCAACAATATCTATATACCAAAAAAAAAAAAAAAATTTAAAATGAATTTCTAAGTTTTTAAAAAATAATAATTAAATTTTTTAAGTCAAACTTTGAAAAGTTGAAGATGTTGCAATTTTTATTTTTAAACACCGTTGGTTGAGGAGTTATTGACTTTGTTGTAAATCAAGACATTTAATCAACTTTATCTTTTAACTCGCGAAAGTGCAACATACGAATGATAAGATGAACATAATAAATTGTAAAAACATACAAATAATGGCCACACCAATTTTATATTTACTGATATAGTGTTATGTGAACCATTTTACGTTTATAGCATGACACTAAAAATGGTCGTGATTTATTCTTATAATTGAAAATACGTACATTTTGTAGTAATATGCAGGGTTCATATAGAGATAGAAAGTCAATGAATTATTATATATTGTTCAAATGTCGAGATTTTCATATAATCATTAATCATAGTAAAAATAGAGAAGAATATGTCTTTAAATGAGTTACAACTCAATTAGTGGCAACGTGATATGAGTTTTTAATTAATTTGATTATAATAATATTTGCATGTGTAAATTAGGTAAATGCCATAATTTTTACATAATATATGTGAGTATAGTCTATGTAAGTATAATCGGAGTGCATAAAATTTTTAACATCCTATTATAGGTTACTAAAACTAATTTCCTTAAAATATGATAGTTGATGATGATAAAATTAGGTAATTGCAATGTATGTGATATCAGTAAGAAAAAATTTATTTATTAAGTGTGATATAGGAATTTAAAAAGCTATTATGATATAATATACTAGATTATAACCCGCGAATTCACGGGCTACCACATAATTTTTATACAAAGTTTATATTATATTTTTAGTTTACTACGTAATTTTTAGTTTACATATTTATGTGGCTAACATTGTACAAATGTTTTAAATTGAAAAGAAAGATGTATATGTCATAAGTTTATTAAATATGATTAAATTAAAGTAATCGAAACATTGTTTATTTGTTAATAATAGTATCCTACATATTGTAGATCTCAATGATAGTAAAATAATTTGTAGGTATTCAAATTTTTATCTTTTATTTTATTAATGTAATGTATCTTAATTTTTTTCTTACCAAAAGAATGGTGTTTTGATTATAAACCCTTTTTTCATTAATGTACGACAGCGAATCGAATTTCCTTTATAACGTGAAAAAATAAAAACTTAAAAACCTAATATTTTCAAGCTTATAAAAAATATTATTTCACATATTTTTTAATAAAAACTTATATATAGAAAAATAGTTTATAAAAGTTGATCTACATCACTTGGTACCATGAGTATGTAATAAAGAGAAACATATAATACTAAAAAGTTGATAAGTAATATAAGATGATGTGGCATAATAAATGAGTGGCATGTTGTATTTGGTTTAAAAAATATCATAAAAATGATCCGTCACGACAATATTATGATTTTCTTCATAGACCATACACTCATATTTAAAATAAACTAATTTTTCGTTTTTTCTTAACAAAAGTTAAAATGCAACTCTTTTATTGTGCAAGGGCATTTTACGTTTTTATTATCGAGTTATTTAGTATATTAAAATTATTTTTTCTTTTTAGAAAGTTACCATTATAATTTAGATTGTTGTGATAATAAGGCTAGCCGTATATAATAACAAAGTTCATAATTCACAAAATATATACAAAAAAAAAAAAAAAAAAAACTCTTTCGATGGGGTTAAATCCAAAGACTACACTGCAATATCACATTGTTGTATTAAATCCAAGCAAACAACAAAACTAAAGTTAATATAACCAATATATATATATATATATATATATATATATATATATATATATATATATCGACTCTAAGTGTTAAATATTTTTTTTTTTTAAAAAATTTAAACTAAATAATAAATTAGGAAAAAAGTAATTTGAAGAGTATCCCTATCTCCTGTATCATATTTTAGTGGTACGTGTCCCACCCCAACCCGCAAGGCGAGCATCAACGCCGAACAAATCATATGTCCACAAATAACCCACATATGTCAAGGTACGGATTCGAACCCGTGACCTATAGGTCACATATGTGGGGTCTGAGATTTATAAAAAGAATGAACAACTAACCAAATCAAAATTATAAATCTTACATTTGAGATAGAAAGTTGAAAGCCTTGGAGACATTTAGTCGAACATCTCATGTACATTCACGAAACATGAAAATTTATAATTAATCGATGAAAATACATTTGATGATAAAAAAAAATAAGTTGAAAATGAAAAATTAAAATTACTATTAGCAATTTAAAAATACATAGTGCATATATATAATAAAAAATTAAAGAAAAATATTCAAATTCGAATTTATAAATGATGAATTGAGGCTGCTGTATATAATAACAAAGTTCATAATTCACAAAAAAAAAAGATAGAAAAAAAAAAACGTTTTTCATGGGGTTAAATCTAAAGATTACACTACGATATCACATTATTGTATTAAATGCAACCATGCAACAAAACTAAAGTTAATATGACAAAAAAAGAAACAAATATCTATCCAAAATTTATCGACTCTAAGTGTAAAATATTTTTTTTAGAAAAAAAAAACGTTTTCCATAGAGTTGAATCCAAAGACTACACTACGATATTACATTATTGTATTAGAACCAAGCAAACAACAAAACTAAAGTTAATATATGCAAAAAAAAGGAAACAAATTTCTATCCGAAATTTATCGACTCTAAGTGTAAAAATTTTTTTAAGAAAAAACTTAAACTAAATAATAGATTGGGAAAAAAGGTAATTTGGAGGATATCACCGACTCCTATACCATATTTTAATGGTACGTGTCCGTCCCACCTCGTAAGGCGAGTATCAACGCCAGACAAATCACATATCCATAAATCACCCACATATGATAAGGCACGGATTCGAACCCGTGACTTATAGGTCACATATGTAGCGTATGAGGTTTATAAAAAAAAATGAAGCTAACCAAAATTAAAATTATAAAACTTACATTTGGGATAGACAAGTTGAAATCCTTAGAGACATTTAGTCGAACATCTCGTGTGCATTCACGAAACTTGAAAATTTATAATTAATTAGTGAAAATAAATTTGATGATCGGAGAAAAAATAAATTGAAAATGAAAAATTAAAACTACTATTAGCAATTTAACAATACATAGTGCATATATATAATAAAAAAGTTAAATAAAATATTCAAATTCAAATTAATAAATGATAAATTGTTTGACAGTTATTATGTGAATAAGATTTAACCTTGATTTGTATTTACCTTAAATAATTGAAAATTAAATTTAATTGATTGTTAAAATAAGAATAAAGGGGTAGTTTAGACATTTGATCATCCCCTCTCCACTATTTAGGTTGTCATTATATTAAGGTAAGATCAATGGTCTAAATTAAAAGTTTTAATTTATTAATGGTGGAGATTAGTTTATAAGTTACTAAAAATAAAATGACTACCTAATTTACACTCTGTTATAATATATTATAAAGATTTGTTATACGTTGTATATTTTGTAGGATCATGTAAATGATTGTGTAATCATAGTTAAAAAGGTATATGTTGGTGACGTAACTTTGGATTATTTTTATAGATAATATAGTAATAAAGATAATATAATAAATTATATAAGTTTGTATAATTTGTAGAAATTAATATATTGAGACAAATAAAACACAATGAATTGTACGGAGACGATAAATAATAAGGCTTAGATGTATGTATAAGAAATTGTATTTGAGGGATTTTTGTTATTTGGAATCAATAATGGATATGAGTAAAAATGGAAGGTAGTAGTTTGTAATGAAATTAAAGTCTTGAAAACTTTTAAGATGAGAATCTTAGGAATTTTAAAGGCGTTTGAGAAAAAAACTAATGTGATATTGTGGTATAGTTAGGAAGCTTTAAGAAAAATATAATGTGATGATGTGACATAGTTAATAAGCAAGTAAAAGACCTTTTATTTATGTTAACATATAGACTTTTGACTTTGAATTTTATTTTAGATTGTGCATTTTATATTCTTGATAATTGCCCATACAAACAACTTTAGTCCACACAATTATTTACTAAATTTAAAACTGAAAGCGTATATGACTATATACTTTTAAACATCGATACCTAAAAAAAACAATCAATTTATACATTATATACTTACTTACTATCATTATAATACTTACACATCCATACTTACTTATCATCATTATTATAGAACGTACAAGATTCAAACATATGTATGAACATAATAATAATTATTTTTATTATCATTATCATTGGTTATAAGAGTTCTTTTGATTTAGCCCGCGAATTCCGCGGGTTATGATCTAGTTAATAATAGTAATAAGATACAATAACTTCAAAAGGTTTTAATTATACAATAACTTTCATGATAAGTATAGTATAATCATCACTAAGATGGCCTAGTGGTTGACATATTGATATCCTCATAAGATGTCTCTGGATCAAACCTCGTTGGCTGGTTAGTTGTACATTTTGGGATGGCCAGGGAAAGCATAAGAAATGATCACGGGATATCCCGGTTAGACTGCGTATATCTGAGTAAAATTACGCACCCACCCCAAGTAATCTAAACATGAAAAACCTCATCTGTTTACAAACAGCTCACTTTTAGATGTTTAAATGTCAAAACCACAAGAAACGTGTAAAACATATGATATCTATGTAGAAATTTGACCACATTAGTTATCTAAACATGCATTAATTAGCTATTAAAACATGGTTTGATGTATTCAAAAGTCTGTCCAAACAAATAATCCACGGTTCACATGTTATGTTCATTTAAGAAGTGTGAATAAATCGTGTATGCGTACGTTGATACATGGTTGTCGCTGGAGTTGCTTGGTTAATAACTTTATTTTGGTGATATTAACGTTGGTCATCGATCAAGGTTTTTCAACTTTACCTTGCATATTAAATGATATTTTAGTTACTTTCGCTATTAAAAAAAAAAAGAAAAAAAGAACACGTTAATAATTAGCTGCTTTTATCTACGTAAATTTTTCTGGTTATGATAATTGTTTAAAAAAAAAAGAATTTAAATACATTTTGTTAACTAAAGCATGAAATATTGAAGACACATGCATGACTCCATACCTCCTTTTGGTGGAGTTGAAAACTAGAAACATCGAAAATGACATTAATTATGATTGAATAGAATTATAGAATAGGTTTGATATATATTCGACGAGATCTAAGATTGATGTTGAACAGTACAGTAGTAAATTTATACAACCAAAGGCAAAAAGCAATGAATTAGTCTTCCTTCAAATAGGTTGACTTTATATTTGATTTTGCCACCCATCAAATCAAATCAAAGACTATATATATATACCGATTGATATTGTTGTCTATTACTCATTCCGTCTCAAATTTATTGTCCACAAAAAAATCACACAGTTTATAAAAAAATGTATTAGTTGTACTATACAACCAATACGATTTAATCTCTTATCACGTAAAGTGTTTTCATTGGTTGAGACTTAAAAGTTCAAAGTAGACACTAAATTTGGAACATTCCAAAATGAAAAAAGATGAACTATAAATTTGAGACGGATAGAGTAATTACGCGTGTATATAATACTAACATCTATATATGGTGTTAACGACTTAACATTATCTAACTTTACCGCTAAAAAGAAGAAAATTATTTATAACTTAATTAGCGCACCAAATATCTAAGATACGCATATTGCATAACTCAATTCGCGCGTAAGCTATAAATTCTAAGTGTTCCGTTTAGAGTCGATGCATAGGTAAATTAGCTACGTCCATATATGTTCTGTGTATCGATATCTACTGTTAAAAATGTTCTTTTTGTAATACAAAAAGAAGAGATTAATTTATGAAGAAATAAAAAAAACACTCTGCTGAGCGGGGTCAGTCTGGATCGTATGCTCAGCATTGCCTTCCACATATTGTCCTTGAGGTGGGGCGTGTGGACCGGTCAGCATTGCCGGTTATCAACATTTTTGCAAGATGAAAAAAAAAAAAACAACCAAACAAACTCGGTATCTATGATTTTGAATGCTTTGCCAGAATGGATGATGCTTTGCACGTTCCCAACGTACAACGCCTGTGTGTCAAAAGTTAATGATGAGCTTTCATTACCTTAAACAGTATCTACTATCTAGGATGTATTTTTGGTGCAGACTTGCAAGTCCTTCAACTAACATTCTTTCCTTTCTTGGAAACTTTGTAAATCCAAAACACTCACTATTTTGGTCTGTTTTTGTACAATAGGACCCTGACAACTAGCTTTTACAAATCAACTTAATTGTGAATTTGTGATTGTTGCACCGAGAAATGTTACATTTACAAAAGGCTTTATCTATTCATACCCCCGTAAAATACTCAACATACCACTTTTGATTTTTTTTTTTATATAAAAAAGTACAGAATGTAAGAAAAAGTGACAGAATGTAAGAAAAAGTGATGGAATAAAGTACAGAATGTAAAAATAGGTGGTATGAAGAGTAGCAACCTTACAAAATTCCTTGTATAATATGCTGGATTAATTATAGTACGCGTCAATAACGCCTGAGTACATAATAAGTACATAATCTTTTCTTTCTTATACTTCAGAATTTTTTTATGTATCAGTGCTCAAAAGCACACATTTGAATAAGTAGCACATTACCTCACAAACACTACTTTCAACAAATAACCCATGGTATGAAAAAACGGCAACTTTATAGTTTTGCTCCACTTCCTACTAGTCGCCTACTACACAAATGTCGTTAAAAAAAAGTAATTTAAAATATGTAGAAAAGTACTTGAAATGCCTAAACGTATGGCCTAAAAGTAGACATGAAGATTCAATTGATACACATGTTAAAATGATTAGTGAATATAAGGAGAGAGAATTTATGTATCTAAAACTATAATTTATGTATATAATTTATGTATCTAAAACTATAAGATCATCCGCAGTCGTAACACCAGAACGCCCATTATTCAGTCGCCACATCAGCATAACACCATAACACCATTTCATCACACACAATCATAACACCAGAACGCCCTTTTTCCCCCTGGGCCCCTCTTTTTTCCACATAATATTAATATTTTTAACAATACAAATAAAATTAAATACAATACATTTCAATAAAAAACGGTGTGGATCCCATTTTTTTTCTCTTTCTCGGTTCATTCTCTCACAACGAACGCCCCAGAACGCCTCACTGCAGGCGTTCTGGGCGTTCTCGATGCCCACCACGCCCAAATTCGAACCCATTGCGGATGGTCTAATTGGCCATATATTAAAGCGTATGTTTTTAGGTGAATATAGCATTACTCTAGATTAAACAAGAGAACTTTACTAACTATAGCTCTTAGACCGCTCACTATGGTTGTGACAAACTGACGCATCAGTTTGTGCCACATCAGCTTTTTCTAAAACTGACACAATTTGACATAAACTGACACTTCACTCCTATAGTGAACATCACTTCTCTTTTTTTGGGACCCACACACTAATTTTTTTATTTATTTAAAACACAAACTTAAATAAAACATATTCATTAAAATTAAAAATATTATATTAATATAAAATAAAACTTAAATTAAACAAATATGTTTATGTTTTAAAAACATAATACTCTATATTAAACTTAGCCCATTTTTTAAAAATATGAGTCCACTTCAAATTAAAAAAGAATGAGCCCATAATAAATAAATAAAAACTGAGCCCATTTTGTTATCATAAAGAAAGAATGAAGCCCATTTTTACCCTAAATCATCATCTTCTTCCTCGACTTGCTTCTCTGCAATTGATAAAAAAATACCAAACATTTATTTATTTTGTGTTTTTTCTCTTTCATTTGTTAAAAAAAAAACGTTGGACCCACCCTCCCTTGAGTTTCTTCACCGACGCGGGCAACGTTTTCCTTCGGTTTGGCGAAGAAATCCACCGACGGTTTGGAACCGACGCCCCGTGCCTATGGCGTCGTATCCGTCGCTTGTTCCAACGTCACAAACCGAAGCTCCATAGTGAGCGGTCTTAGGGGCCGGATAGTTAACACTTAACAAACATACATGTCAATTAATTACTTTTTATCTCTAAGAGGCAATTGTATTTATGTAAAAAATTTTTTAAATGTTAATCATAGTTTTAAAAGCTATGTTTAGAAAAACACTATATAAATTCAATATTTGTTTTTTAAACGGTTGTAATAATTTATCTTTACATCAAAGTTTTCAAGTATAAACTGTTGAATCTATATATTGTTAGTATTTAACACTTGATCAGTTCTTTTCTCATTCTCTAAATATTTTTTTTTCATTTACATTATTGTTTGCCTATATCGCAGTATATTACTACGTACTATTTTTATTTCATGTAACATCTATTTAAAATATTCGAAAACATTTGACAATCGATAGAAAGAAAGGGGCCTGGCGTCAACCGGCATCAGTCCAAGTGTTCACAGGTACAGACCTGGTTTAAACCGTGAGTCTAGGGTCAATATCTTTTTGTCCTAAAAATTACTTGGCACATACACTTCTCGAATTTGGGTTGGTAGTTGTATAGTATGGCCATTGGACCTTTATGTTTGGACTACGAGTCTATGACAAATCAAATCTCCAAAGCTATAGCAAATTAGAAAAAATATAATAATTATTATCATATACAACTAAATTACAATGGTAATGATTCATATATAGTACATTTTTAGCATCTGATAAAAAATTTTCAAAGTCTACATGATTTTTTGTTAATATTAACTAATACATAACAATAAGTTTTCCAAAAGACATAATAACTATAGAAAATATAACCGAGTAGCCACTCACAAACGGTGCAATCCTTCCTTAACAACATACCTTCGAGCACCGGATAACCCATCAAAGTTATGTAAATCGAGAGGAAAACTTGTATGAAGATCTCGCTAATTTGTTCTCTTTGAACCGCTATTTTTATGATTCCGACTACAGATGCTACAAGATTGAGGGTGATCAATGAACAAAGTGGAACAAGAAACATGCTTGAGGTTTGGAAATTGTATATGCCCATTTGGTATAGCTTTTCTTGATCATCATCACTCGCTTTATTTGTTGGTAGCAAATTTGCTTCTTTTGCACCAAGTTTTTCCATAATTGCATGAATACTTCCATAAAGATGAGTCGTGATTCCCTTCATCATCCATACCCTTTGCTCATGTTTCCACGTTTCGAGTGAAGCTCCTGTTGAGTGGATCTCTCTCATGTGTTGTAAATTCGATAATACAAACACATACAAAAACACAAGGGAGAAAGAGTTTTCAGCCTGCATACAAAATTCAAAAAAAGGTTAATACTTTTTACCGCATTTTTGCATGTATCTGAAATAGAATAGTACGTCACTATAAAGACAACTTCTTTCTAGTGACATTTATGTCATTCTTGTGAAATTTAACAAGATACGAGTACTTAAAAGGGTCGATTGATCAGTCGACCTGACCTTAGGATAAATAGTGATGCCATTGAGCAATGAAAGCTGAGGAATGGTGGCTAGAATCCACAAGGGTAAAAAAGCTATAGGAAACATAGCAAGCCATGCATAACAAAAGCTCTGAAGAATAGACATTCTTGATGATCCATAAATAATGGGAGATAATCTAGATATCGCAACTTCAATCAATCTTGTAGTCCATCTTGTGCCTTGAATCATAACATCGTTTAAACTTGTCGTTCCAGCCCCTAAAAAAGATGGTCGTGATGGCATATAGAAAACTGATTGCCATTTTACACAATGCATGTTGAAGCTTGTGAAATAGTCTTCAACGACAGAGAAGTATCTATAACCTACCTGCAGCGCCCAACATGACATCAAATTTAAGGGTAATTATGCCAATACATATTTGAGGTGTTTGATATTAACATTTGCATACCCCTTTCCCCCATTTTGTGTCATTCTCGTATTCGCAGGAAGCTAGAAGCTTTGCTTCTTGTAGTAATTCATTAGACAAGTCTTTCCCACATTCCACTCTTGGAGTACCTTTCTTATGCAGGGATTTGATGAACTCGTTGGACAAACCAAAAGAATCCTTGAGGCTCTCTACCTCAATGTCTGAATTATTAGACAAATTGAGTAGTATTACAAATCAACAAGGAAAAAAGTGATTAGTTTAGATCTACAAACTCATAAGTAAAGACTTGAAGTCCATTTGCAATGACATCTTTGGAGAACAAATTGGTTGCATACTAAATTTATCATGTGTATTAAAGGCACTAATAAATCAATTGCAGGGGTTTAAAATCATCTTTTTTTTTGTCGTTTTGATCATTTTCCCTCGATTTATCCTTTGTCATCCATATTCTGCATTGAAACCGAAATTGCATTAATGCCTTGAAAAAATCACAAAACAGGGCTTTATATTCCTCATTTTGCAATTTTTTCCGAACAGGGAAAGACTGTCATTTTTAATCCTGTTGCTTATGATCTCCAACATTGTTACTATTATATGTCAATGTAAATCTTGTCACTTTAAGCCACAACTTTTTGATTGTTGGGTCACCTTTAATACCAGAGGTTTTTGTTTTCATTATTACGAACCTTGTATCGATGAAGGAGGCTGATATAGTGCTTCTCGCTTTAAATAATAACAGGTTCCAGATAAACAAGGTCCCCGGATCCCATCCATCCCTTGCCACAAAGTCTATTTAATTTCAATGTCGTCCAAACGATCAGGAAACATTCTCAATTAGTACAAATTAGAACTAACAAAGCTACGGTGTATAAGACACCATGGTCGTATGAATATTACTAATACATTGGTGCAAGGCTAATTAGACATAAGATATTTTTACCTTGAAGGTACATCTCAACTCACTTTAGTATATATCGTGTTTACTTATGTTATTGATCTTTTGTGGGAATTGGACGAAAGCCAGAGAGGAAGATAAGTTTGGGTCCAAATGGAAGCACATAGCTTCACGTGCTGAGTTTTGGTCGTTGCAATACATGTCACAATCCAAACCTAGTATATATGGTGAATTGCTTATCACACTCGACACTCTGAGCTGCATAAACATTGTCGACGTAAAAAAAATGTATGTATGTATGTATGTATGTATGTATGTATGTATGTATGTATGTATGTATGTATGTATGTATGTATGTATGTATGTATGTATGTAGGGAGAGACAGAGATACTATACAAGGGCATTGAGGGCTCCTGCTTTAAAATGATGAGGATGAGATGGTCTTTTTTCACGAGAAACATACACAAGAAGAGGCATCTGTCTTTGATCATGCATACTTTCATCGACCATCACCTGCAATTTGATGGGTTTTGATCTTATCATTCACTTGCAGGGGTGACTCAAGGGTAAAGCCAGTGAAGCTACCGCTTTAGGCCCCCAATTCTGCAAGGCCTCAAATTTTCGATATTTTGTATTGGATATAAGATAACGATAATAATCTTCAATAATTTTTGGCCATATAAGGCCTCTAAGAATATAAGGGGCCGCTTGGTTCGAACTGAGGAATGACAATGGGTATGGCAATGGGTATACTAAGGGAATGCAATGACCATTATAGAGTATTATCATTGTCATTGATACTGCTTGGTTCATTCAATATATATATATATATATAATAATAATGTGTGTGTGAGATATATATATATTAAATTTATATAAAAGTCTTTATATCACTGTTAAAATATAAAATTTCGAACTATATACTGTGTTAATTAATTTATATTATAGTTTATTATCTTTTTGTATATAATTGTTACTGTAGTACGTAAATATGGAAAAATTGAAAGATAAATAAAGGTGTTCATATTATTTTTGACTATGTGCAAGTATTTGCAAGTTTGCAACTGCCGAATAAATTATGTACAAATAATTTATGAAATTAGATATACGCAGGAAGAAATTATATTAATGGATTGTAATTAATTTAATTTTAATGTTATTATAAAATGATTGTTTATTTACTTATTTTTTGTTAACTAAAAGAGAAAAGGTAGAGATTAGTGGGTCTTACTATTACTTGGTTCAATACCCCCAAATTAGTGGGGAATGGTGGATTGCCTAGTAATGGGTAATGATATAATAGATTGTAACTAACCAAGCATCATTAATCATTAACATTCCCATTCCTTACCCCTTAATACCTCCAACCAAGCACACCCTAAGTCTTTAATATATTATGCCACTTTATGTGATTAAATAACATTATAAGGCCTAAAATAGTTTAATTCATAAGATAATACGATGATGTTATATGGGAA
Organism: Helichrysum umbraculigerum; assembly: GCA_949592205.1. Classification (NCBI taxonomy): domain Eukaryota; kingdom Viridiplantae; phylum Streptophyta; class Magnoliopsida; order Asterales; family Asteraceae; genus Helichrysum; species Helichrysum umbraculigerum. The sequence goes on along the minus strand of CATIUR010000003.1, from coordinate 106,006,957 downwards.
AAAAATGATTAGATCATTGTTCATCACTTAGCTCCAAGTGATTTTGATAAAAAAAGGTTTCGTAGTTTTATTTTTCTTGTTTTTAGTTTCGATCTTAGTTTTTTCATTCGCTATCGTCTATTTAACTTTCTCCGCGTCATTATGTTTTCACGATTTAATTCCCTACACATTTCTTTTTGCTTTATCATTTATCGTATTATTTCTCAAATAACCAACTCAATTATTTCAAGCATAATTGATAATTGATGAATTATTTTGAATTACATAGTGAGAGATGACTAATGCATTGATCTAATAAGTATCTATGTGGTCTTCAAATTTCACATAATTTGGGCATTAATTATATCACTTAATGCTTTTTAGAAGTAAAACTGACATACATGATATCAATATAACTTAAAATTAGTATGGTATTGGTATTCTATAGGACAAAATATGTGAGATATTGTTGTATTTTCTATTCCTAGCTAAAAAACTTCGATAAATCTTCATATAAAGTTATAAACTGAAATCAATAGAATGTAGATCTTCAAGTCTATAACTGATCAATAGCTTGATCTCATTTTAGAGTTTTATACATAGTATTATATAAGTAAAAGACCGAAGATGATCTTCTTGAAATATACTCCCTCCGTCCCAATTTTATTGTTCCCAGACAAAAAACACGCAGTTTAAGAAAAACATCACCATCTCTCTTACTTTTTGATAACAAGACAATTTTACCCTTTACTTTTTACCTACCTTTTTGTCTTACATATATAAATTAGGGGCATAAATGAACTTTATCTTATTATTCTTTTCTATTTATGGAAGTGGACAATTAATTTGGGGCATCCCAAAATGGAATACTGGACAATAGATATGGGACGGAGGGAGTACTTGTTTTGATTGATCTTGATAATTTTTTCTATCAAAACGCAATAAGTAGCAAACTATTAAAGTTGACATACTATATTACAACTGAATGGTTACCATTTGCTTCATTAAAACTTTAGAGATAGATTATGCGTACTATATCGAATAATCAATAAGACCTCATATTTGAAGTTCGCTTTGGGCCTCATTGGACCTTGAGCCGCTCCTGTTCATTTGAGAGTTAGTGTTGAACTGCTGATAATTTTTACTATTGAATTACAGAGTACATAGTTTCCTTAGCATATAAAAACTAAAGTATATGATAATAAAGTTAACTTTGAACTTTTAGAAGTGATTGACTTCTTTTGACTTTATAAATTCTTTTCTTTTTTTTAACTTTGACTTTAAATACTTTTGTTTGTGATATAATAGTTTAAAATATATGAATAGATTAGATTTTAAATATATTTTCATATATAACACAAATAAAAATATTTAAGGTCAAAGTTGAAAAAGAAAGACTTCAGAAAGTCAAAACTGAACAATAATTTTGAGACGGGTCAACTCTATACTGCGGGTCAACTATAAATCAAGATATTTAGTGGAGTCTTAAAATAATAGTATCATATGTCATAAAATCATAATTCGTGAGAAGTTATTGAGACTTCTACGACTATTATTAAAAGTAGTAGTATAAATATAATATAATATAATATTTCGTATATATATATTTACAACTACTCGATCAAGAAGCAATAATTGGAGGTATTGCTATAACTTGGAATCGAAAGTTAATTGAATAAGTTAACGTTTATTACCTCAATAAAGGCAGAATGGTTCTTGTTTGGCTTGCAACTTTCGCTTTCTGAAATCTTCCTCACTTTCTGACCAAACAATTCATATTTTTCCTACACCATTTTTATTTTTATATATTTATATAATAGAAGAGTTGAATTGAGACCATTTATTTTGTATGAGAATGGGAGAACCAACCACAATATGCCATATGTCACTTTTTTCTCTTTCATCAACGTTTTTAAAAATTAAATATCTCACAAACGACAAGTCAAAAAATCATGAAAATTGCACCATATTTTTCAGCGTTTTATCCTCTTCGATTTGCCATTCATCAAGGCATACTTCCGACGAACTTTTTTTTTTTCATTTTTTTGGTGGGTTTTATATATTAGTAACACATGTGTTAGTGATTGATTATACATTTGATTTAGGGTTTAGGGTTAGTGTTTAGAGTTAGGTTTAGCAGGGTTTAGTGTTAGGGTTTAGCAGGGTTTAGGGTTTAGGGTTTAGCAGGATTTAGGGTTTAGAGTTTTATAAAGCGTTTAGGGTTTAGGGGTTAGGGTTGGAAGTTTGGGGTTTCGGGACAAAACCCCAAATTCCCTACCCTAAACCCTAAGCTCTAAACCTCAAACCCTAAACCCTAAACGCAACATTGTAACACACGTGTTAGTAATGTGAAACCACTTAAAATAATAATAATAAAAAAAAACTCGTCGAAAGTATGCCATAAATTAAAGGAAATTAAAGTAAAATTCGTTCACGCGACGGAACAATATTTGCGCCCTGAAGTTTGCTGGATTATTCACAAAGTGGCTCACATAGAAACTTAATCGTTAGGCCCACTAAATCATTAAACATGTTCGCCGAGGCCCAACATAGATGCCGGAGTGTAACCTGATCCGTTTATGTTCGTTCGAATTCAGAAGGTTCGCTTGACGTACCCTCAAACGCCAAACGCTAAAATTTTAACGTTAAAATACGATTAAGCAAGCAAACCCGGTTTTCCATGTTCGATTATCATTGAAAACACTTTTAATGTGTTTAACTAAACCTAAACAATAAAAATTCACTCGCTATTCTGTTAGGTTCGACGATTAGGGTTTCCTTTCAATTTTAATCATGTTACTCATAGATAACAAAACTAAAACACATACTTGAGATTGGTGCTGAGGAGTGAGGAGTTTTCAGGGTTTTGGTATCACCGCAGGGGTTTTGGTGTGTCTGACTTGTGACCCTTTTATTTAAATCCATTAAATTGGCCGACACATCAAACCCTAAGTACGCGGTCATAGGCCTGGGCCAAACAGCTAATGGGCCACACCTAGTTCAGCCTAACTACTACTAGCATAAACAGTAACTGGGCCAAATCAACGTATGCTTAATTGGGCCTAACCTTTTATTTAACAGAATCCTTAATTTATTCGAATAATGCCCGGGCAGAATTTTAATTAGGCCTGACATTCAGTTTGGGCCTCATCCGTAACCATCGTGGGCCTCACTCGTTTGGGCCAAATAATTTGGACCCAATATTAAGACCTGGACAATACGGGTGATAGTGTCACAGATTTTTCAAACCCTTTTATTTTTGAATAATTTTCCTTCCTTAAGAATAAAATAAAGATAAAAGTTATAATGCTACGATGTAAACATAAAATAAAAATGAAATTTATAAACTAAGTACAATTAAATTACATATTTTTGTGAGAGTATTGAGAGACAATCAAGTAGCTTTGAAGATATTTTAAAATTAGCCTACATAATTAATTTAAATTAAACCTGCAAACTTAATTAAAATAATATTTGCCAACTTAAATTCTAATTAAATTGGCAACCTTTGATTTGAATTAAACTGACGAACTTAACTAATAATTAAATTGGCGAATTACATTTTCATTAGATTGGCTAACTTAATTTTAGTAGCGAACTTTATTTTAATTAACTTGGCGAACTTGATTTTTAAATAATTCAGGCGAACATATTTTTGTGAACCTGGAAGTTTTAGTGTGATGGTGAATTAAATTAATGTTTGTACAAGCGAACTTGATTTTTGGCTGAACTTGATGTTCGAATAAAACACATAACATGGTTGGATAAACTTGTGATTAATCTTGATCTACAGGCTACAGGATTTGCTCCGTTTCATCAGATTATTACGTTTTTTATGCGGTCTAGGATTTCACGTGCTCTAACTGTTTGGACCAAAAATTATCAAATCTAATTTAGCAATCAAATCCGTAAACAGAGGTGGATTTTATTAAGCAAATTTGGGATAATTTCAAAATAAGAGCGCAAAACGATCAAACTAAGTGTGTGAAGTGATGAATCTAATGAAGAAGATGAAGTGCAGGTGTGTGCTGATCGTAGAGAGTGAAGATCGATGTGTTAATAGTGAATGTAAAGTGTCCCTGATCGATCATTTGCCTCATTTAATTACTAAAAGTAACATAACTGATTATTTCGAGAATTCCGGGATCCCCCGAGATATGCTAGACTACTTCAACGCTCCTCTTGACTAAGAATTCCACACGTGTTGAACTCTTTTTCATTTGAATTTCAATAAACCTTGATACTTGGGAGGCCATTAAGCCACGTTCAAATCCGTGTATGACATGGTCAAGATGAATAAGCAAACACAAATTAGTAATAAATGATCCCGGGATACTAATATTCGGGATCCTCAACATACCCGAAGTCTCAACTATACCCAGGACCTGGAATATGACTAAATATTCTATTATAATAGGGATCTTCAAAAGAGCGGAACCTCGGACACATCCAAGGTTTTGTGCAGTCGTATCATGTAAATCTATCTCAGTCGGGATCCTGTAATATAAACACAAAGATTGGTTCCTAATGCATGGGATACCTACTTGTTAGTCTGTAGTTGGTCAAAATGTTGTTAGTCTTACCCCTCATAAAACCATGCTCCTCTTAACACCACCCATTTTGCAGTACGTAATTCTCATACAATTCTTTCAATACATAATTCTCATACCCGTATTAATCGAAGCTACAAAGTTGTAAAACTATTAATAGGGTGTTCAGAATTGCATTTATAAAAAAATTAAAAGAGTGAAAAGAGGTAAATAACAATTTTTTTATTATTAACATGAATGTATAAAAAAAAAATAGTAAAATATGAAATATGTTTAAGTTAGGAATTCATTTAGGTTACTTATTAATTGTTTTGACCAAAAAATTACCTAAGACAAATTAGTGATCAAATTAGTTTTGTAAGGTAGGGTCCTTGTTATGATTTTCAAGATAATCGAACGAAAATATAAATTTATGGTAAAATAATATGAATTCCACAATGCAAATATGATCGTGGATGGTATAAATGTAAAACTTGCAAAAAATGTAATTAAGTGTTTAAAGAACACTGATTTTTGTGAAATAAATGTTTATGAACAAGATATATGCAAAAGCTTTAAGTAAAATGTAAAGTAATTTCGGGATAACGCTAGTTATGCAACATAAATATGATTATGATCAATGAAAATGCTTGAAACAGATTGATAATGCAAATTTTATGATAAAAATGTGATCGCAAGTGAGATAAACATGTATACTAGTAAAAAATACAAGTAAAAACCAGGAAAATCATACTTCATTTGATATTTCCCCCCAAATTGTAAATACAAAGGCTTTGTTTACAAATAATTTATCTTTATGAATTTAATAATGATATTAGATTTAATTATTTATTTTAATGAGATACCTAGATGTAGGTAGATAAACATAATTGGGTTAACAATTTTACGTGATGCTTATTTTGATAAAAATATTCTATCATTATTATTATTATTATAAGTCGAATTAATTATTATTGTTGGAACATGGATCCGGTTCAGCCTGGATCCAACCTGCCCACTAACTAAGTGTTAATGCGTTAGTGGTTATAACCTCTTGGTTTACTTAGCCATTAATATAAATGAATATCCATTAACCCAGTAGTTAATGGAGACCGTCCAAGTTCCTTTTTGACGCACTATATAAGTGGTTCTTGTGATTCTATTTTGAGGTTGAACACTTGAACAATACTCGGTACTCACTAAACACACACGTGATACAAAATGAGAGGAACGGGTTAGTACTCGTTGAATTCGTGTATGAGAAATGCAAACATGACAAAAGGAATTTTAGTTTGTGAATCATGATAGCTTTTCATTTGTGATCGCTATCTCGACCGGTGATCTAAACAGTGGTTCAACGCTTCCGCTATAGTATTCGGGTATGTTTCAAATCCTTTATTTTCTACAATTATATTATATACGGCGTTCGGATCTCTATTCCGACGACAACGTTGATCTAAATTCTGGCGACGGCGTTCGATTTTGCCGGTTCATGTTGTGAAATGATTTAGGTTCGATTTTTCCTCGATTCCAGCTTTAGGACCTCACTATACGGTTTATTATAGATTTAGATTTTGTGAAATGATGTATTATAGGGGTTTTTTTTTATGTATATATATATATATATATATATATATATATATATATATATATATATATATACTCGAATCAGGTTTTTTTTAAAGAGGTAATTAGATTATGGGAAAACATTTGGTGCAGCAAACTTTACAAATATTTTTGTGCTGTTAGGTATATATGAAGGGATATATATGTATATTTATAAAAGTTGAGGGTAAAAATTGAAAAATACACAATTTTTTGTGATTTCTAATTGGCCAACAACATCATCAAAATATGCTTTCAAAAGCATGGATGTTGATCCCTAGGATTATTTTGTGATGGATTTATTGGTAAAAACTAAAAAGATGATGATTTGGTGGAAAGAAAACAAGATTTGCAAAGAAAAAGAATATAGAGTATGGTTCAAATGAGTACAACAACTTTTGTTGAGAATGAGGGTACTAATAGAAATGCGTCACATGTCACTTTACTCTCTCTCTCCTCCACGTTTTTAAAAATTAAATATCTCTTAAATGGGTATGTCAAAAAATTACAAAAATTGCACCATAATAATCAGTGTTTTATTATCTTCGATTAGAGATGTCACAAGGTATACTATCGACGATTTTTTTTTTTTAATTTTTTGGTGGGTTTTGAAAACCAGTAACACTTGTGATGTATTTGTTTTTTAGATTATTGAACGTCATGAATGTTAACAAGTCAAAAGAAGGTAAACAAAAGCAGGTTTATTCTGCGGTGACTGAAAATATTTTTGACACCTACTCGCCGTCTGCACAAACATTAATTAATCAATTTAAAAATCTGTAGTTAATCAATTTAATACTATCTGATTGAGAAATAGATTTAGGTATAGAAAAAAGACGACGACGCACCATAAGTGAAGTGAAGCCTAAATATGTCTGTCAACCAACAACAGAAAGGGATTACAACAGATCATAGTGGTAGTATGTTAGTAGTCATAATCTGGATTACTTCAATAAATGTTTTAAAAAACCAAGACTATCATCATTAACAAATATGTATAACATTGTGCACAAGAATAAAAAGAAAGAGTATTCAATACAGTTACAACAAAAAGAAGCCTTGATTCATCAAATCAAAAATAAAACCTTATATCCACATCCAAAACAGGAGATATAAGACTTCAATACAGGAGATTCCATTGTTTTAAACCTCAATTGCTATACACACACAAATAGCTACACAAATATATATAACTTACACATTAATTAAAATACTAAACCGTAGTTCAGAAAGCAAATCTAATTCACACAAATCTTTGTCTGAAATTAACAAATATATGATGGTGGTTTTAAATTTTAATGAACAGAAAAAGTTAGCATGAACATCAAGATATACACAAAACACTACATGAATTATTACAATAGAGCACATGCCTACTTCCACAAGTAGTACACAACAATAAGCAATCATAGGAAATGAAATACTTCAATCAAAGGCTAAAACTAATGAACACAAAATCCAAAATAAGAGGGTAATTAATATATATTCAAAAATGGAGACCAATAACTAATTAACTACCATTTGGGCAACGGGCTAAAGAGGTGTTTGTTCTTCACTTAACCAACTTAAAGACTACTTAGCTTTTAAATGTCAATCCTCTAGAATCCCAAAACAAGAACCATTTCAACTAGCTTTTAAAATAATTCTCGCCACAATCATACGTGGTAAATTGTCATAAGTTTTTTAGTTTTAAGTTACAAGATTGACATTGTAGGAAACTTTCATAATATATAATAGTTGGACATCACCGGGCGATCACGGGACCAACAAATTTGTAGGAGCGCATGTAATCCTTGTTAAAGATCTGTTACAACTAATTGTGTTCTAATTGGCTTCATATCTCAATTTCTAAAAATGTATAATAATGGTTTGATTACTTCATTGTATAGTTTGGGTTATGTTATTATTTAGGATGAAGTTTTTTAATTGCATATTGGAGCATGTTACTTTAGGAAATGAGGGTGTGTCATTAATTGTTGAAATCATATATGGGTTTGCATGATCATCATCATACGTGGTAAATTGCCATAAGTTTTAGTTGATAAATGAAATTACATAAGTAGTTATTTAGAAAACTCTATAAATACAACTTCAATATGAGCAAGTGTACATGAACTTATTTTTGTATTTTCTAAAAACCTCTTAGGAGATGCGTCTGTAGTTTTATTTTCAAAGAGATACAAAACAATACAATTTGGAAATTAAAATTTGGATTTAAATGGTAAAAAAAAAAAACCCAAAGGCAACGTAAAACTTTATCCTGGGATTTCAGAATTAAATAATAATTATATAAGTAATTATTAAGTGATCGCATCCTGCGTATTATGTTATATTAAATTATAAATTATTATATATCAATATCAATATGAATATCAATTAATTAAAATATTAAATTAAAATGGATGATATAAAAAAGTGTAAGGTGCTGTTTGTTTTTTTAAGAGGTTTTTGTCTGAAATCTGAAGACCATCTGAAAACCTCTGATTCTAATAAGAGTTGGTTCTGATATCTGAAAACTGAATGAATTTAAGTTATTTATTTTAAAATGTCTTATAACTATGTTGTTTTTCATATTAGATATTATACTATTGCAATTTATATGTAACAATTGTCTTATAAATATGACGATTATTACATTCTAGTGATCAGTCAACAACTATAAAATAAAAAAGTTAAATTAAATAAGCTTATATCATAAATTATCAATAAAAAGATTTTGACCTCAATTTTTAATTCAAAATGTGAAGACAGATGATATATCGTACATTCATATTCATATAATTAGATTGAATGTCAAAATTAAATAAATATCAACTGAATATTTCACCTATATATAAACTAGTTACTCCGTAATAGGATAAATGAAAATAAAATTAGTGCCATAAATTAATAATTTTACTCGTAATATTTAATGGTTATCGTTTTACCCATTTCCCAATTAGCTCCCTTTTACTTTTCCCACTCAAAGTATGTGTCGTCTCTTTTCATCTACCAATTCATCTACCACAACAAAACAACTAAATTTACAGAAACACAATAAAAAGTAGAAATAATAATTGTCCCTCGTACTTTTATTGCTTTTATTTTGACGTTCTTGCTCGCCATCGTCAAGAGAATACCAACAGCAACGATGTGGGTGGGGGGATAACATAGATAAATGAAAGAAGTAAGCATTATGTGTTTGTTACAGAGTGAGGCTTCTTTCAGAGGCAATAAGTGAAGATTTCAAATCTGAAACATTTAGGGGTTTTTCAGATCTAAAAGCTCTGAACGGGAGAAAAAAACAAACACCTCTGAATCTGAAAACCTCTGACCGAATCAGAGGTAAGAGGTTTTTCAGAGTTTTTGAGGAAAAACAAAAAACACCTAAGTGTAAGCGTAAGCGTAAATGTAAATGTAAATATAATAATTAATAATTACTAGTAAAAAGAAAACCTCATCGCGTTGAAAAAGTCAAACGCTTCAAAGCCACTTTAAAAGGTAGTTGTACCGAACTAAATGCGATCCACACACTGAAACCTAGCCGCCTTTTTATCTTTCTTGACCCGCATTTCCGATACAAGCAAGCTTTAACACAATAGACCACAAACTAGCAATTTGAACCGATTTAAATGATAATTGTTGATCAATTCTCGTTTATATTGATCAACTGATGGCTCAATTTCAAAGATTTCACCCTAATTGACACAGTTCGTCGTAACCAACCGAATACCCAATTTCTTCGTTTTTCTTCCGATTCGAATTGATGAAAGTGTTGCTTGAATCGAATCGAGTTCCTGGATTGATGATGTGCAAATTGATCGGATCGCTTTCGCTAAAACTCCATCAAATCATGAATCAAATCTTCAAATTGAATTTGATCTTGATTGGTTTGATTCGCCAAGATCTGCAGCAATTCATGTTCGATTCCATATCCCGTACGAACTTTCTCTCCAAATTTCTTTAGTAGGTATTTAATTGATCCACGATTTCAATTCGCAGTTACTCTCTTATATATATATATATATATATATATATATATATATATATATATATATGTATATATATATGTAACACCCCGCAAATTTAAAAGCAATTACTAACGCTAAACTAATGCATTTTTAGGCTAATTCCCTACTTGAGTGAATTCACAACGCATTTTAGAGGTAAGTCTAGCAAAGCCCAACTAGTGAATGCGCGTAGTATTACGTTTCATAATTATTATAATTGCGCGCAAAAACGATTGGAACAAACGCGACAAAAATATACGACTGTTTGTGAACTAAATTATTCAAGAAAAGTAAATTTATTGAATAACATTATTTATTACTAAATATTATGTTGATGATATTTACAAAGTATGTTATAACATATAAACGTTTATTTCGTAAACTGGAACAAAACAAAGTTAAAATTTCATAAACTTAATTAAATTATTTCCATAAAATATTCCAACCAAATATATAAGCGAAAACGTATTTAATTAGTTATTATTTAAAAAAATATTGTAACATTTAACGATCGGGTAAACAAACACGGAACGCAAACACGGGAGACGAAAATGGAACAAAACCCACCTCCTCCCCCTCATTTTCTTTCATTCTCACTTTCACTTTTTCTCTCTCCATTCTCCTTTTCTCTCATCTCTTTCTCACTCTAAAAATATCACACAAAATCACCAAATACTACATCAAAAACGCGCCGAATCATCTAGCCATTTGGAGAAAAACGATCACGGGATCACGATCTACACTTCTACCTTTTCGGATTTCAAAACCGACACGCGTAAGTTTCCGACATTTCCCGTAAATCCTTAGATTTCGAAGTTTTCTTTGATATTTCTTGTTTAATATACTTAATACATCATGTTTTAGTGTTATATCAACTTATTATGTCCAAAAACACCATTAAAAACGTTTTAGAAATCGAAATTTGCATAAAAATCGCAAACAGCGAGTTTCGCGAGTTGAGATCCAATCTCAACTCGCCTTGCGAAACTCGCCTTGCGAAATTCAACTCGCCTTGCGAAACTCAACTCGCCTTGCGAAACTCAACTCGCCTTGCGAAGCTCGCCTTGCGAAGCTCGCCTTGCGAAACTCAACTTGCGAAACTCAACTTGCGAACTCAACTCGCCTTGCGAAACTCGCCTTGCGAAACTCGCCTTGCGAAGCTCGCCTTGCGAAACTCAACTCGCCTTGCGAAACTCGCCTTGCGAAACTCAACTTGCGAAACTCAACTTGCGAACTCAACTCGCCTTGCGAAACTCAACTTGCGAAACTCAACTTGCGAAACTCAACTTGCAAATCAATTTTCCACTAAGTGTCAAACTTAACCGGAAACGAATACTTACACACGATACGATCTACGAACTGTACATACATTTCAAACAAACTTATTTTATTGAAATCGTGATTTCAAACTATTACCAACGAGTCGTATACATTTTCACAACTGCGAAATACAAACGTTAACGTTAAACAAACACTTTGGACATAATTTAGTTGCGTGAACACTACCATGGATGGTCAAACTTAGACATCCACGTACTTATTTAATCTCATACGTTTAGGGCGTTAGGAGATTCTGGACCATACTCGGGCTTAGGTTTGCTAGCACTCGCACGTTACTTAACTCAACAGGTGAGTTTACAGCCCCTACTTTTACTGTTTTAACTGCTTTGAACAGGGGTGGAAAACACAGTCAAACACTTTTACTACCTGATAGTATACTTGCTTTACTCGAACGTATAGAGTACTTTGAATAGTTGAACATTTACAACGAAACAATTAACTATGAAATAGTGTTTTCATACGACAAACTATTACAAACGGGATAAACTATACTGGATAAATCGGAGAACGACCGGTACTGTTTTGAAAACGCTGGAGAACGACCAGCAATACTATTTACTTAACTGATTGAACTATTGAAAAGTCCCTACTGACATGGGCACAAACTATTAAAAAGTCCCTACTGACATGGGCACAAACTATTGAAAAGTCCCTACTGACATGGGCACTAACTTTTGAAAAGTCCCTACTGACATGGGCACAAACTATTAAAAAGTCCCTACTAACATGGGCACAAACTATTGAAAAGTCCCTACTGACATGGGCACTGACTGTTGAAAAGTCCCTTCTGACATGGGCACTAGATCCTGCGAACATGGGTCTACTATTGTTTTTAAACTGATGAAAAGCCCCTACTGACATGGGCACTGGGTTCCTACTGACATGGACCCACCAAACGATTAGGATACTGATATTCCTACGATCAACTAATAGGATACCTACATTCCTACTATAACTTGGACTACACTTTTGGGTGACATCCCAACAACACTGTACTTTTGGGTGACATCCCAACGATACATTATAAACAACCGTGGGTTATCAAAACTGAACTTGTAAACATAAAACATGTGAATTCACTCAACCTCGTTGTTGACTTTTACTATGTTTTTCAGGGAATTAGCTGAGCATATAAGAATCGCCAACACACATGGAGAATTAGGCGACCCGTGAAGTTTAGGATGCCAACTTTTGGAAACACATGGATTTCTTTAGTATAACTGAATTGTTTTAGTCATATTTCAGAAATCTACTTTTGTAAACTTGATAACTTGTACATTTGTACGATTCGATGAATCGTAAAACTTTGTAACTAAAACTTTTGGCATCTTAATATTATGTTCTGTTGTAATCATATGCTCTGATACGTTTGCATGCTTTGTTATTGTGGCACCCCCGTACTCAAACTAAATGCTTCCGCTAAACAAAAATCAACGAATTTGGGGGTGTTACAGATTGGTATAAGAGACATTGGTTATAGCGAACTAGATTTCTTAGGTGACTTATAGACCTTAGAGACCTAGACTATAGCCTTGGCTAGAACGCACATGCATACACACATTTGCATACGTCTAACTATCGTTACGACACCTCGATATGCGTGATCCATTCATGGAACTTCGCTATGTTCGACTCGTTCACTTCACACTTATCTCATATGAACCTGATCGTATTAAGCGGTTGATGAAAAGAAGTATGTATGTAGCATCATATAATGACGTCTGGCCAACGTGATTATATTATACTAAGTACATATGGGCGTTTCATGGTCGTGAGATACGTGATGGGGATCTTGTCATTTCTTCTTAAATACTCGACAATTGAAATATTTGAAACTTCATCCTCCATATCTTTTTCATTGGCATTGACTTCCGCATTTCTTCCATCGCAGAACGTCATCATGCCACCAAAGCAAAGAAAAACCCGAAACAGCCGCCGAGCTACCACACCTCCTGTCGTCGAAACTACCGAGCAGATTATTGAACGACGCGTGGCAGAAGCAATTGCCCAATATGAGGCAAGTCGAAACCGAGACCATGTGGCAAACAACAGTGGAGCCACTCCAATTAACAGCGAAACACCAACGAATACCCAGCAGGGGTGTTCCTACAAAACCTTCCAAGCCTGTAAACCGAGCACTTATACCGGGACCGAAGGGGCAATTGGCCTGGTCCACTGGATCGAAAAGATGGAATCTGTCCTCGATATCAGCAACTGCGCAACTGAAAACTTGGTGAAATTCGCCACGTGCACGCTAGCCGACGAAGCATTAACCTGGTGGAACGCTCAAGTCCAGATCATGGGACGCCCAGCTGCCTACTCCATGAGCTGGGAAGCTCTGAAACAGATGATGATGGAGGAATTTTGCTCTCCCAACGAGATCCAGAAACTCGAGACTGAACTCTGGAATATTCAGATGACCGGCGCTGACATCACCGGTTACACGACAAGGTTTCAGGAACTTGCACGCCTGGTACCCCACATGGTAACTCCCGAGAAGGAGCGCATCAAGAAATACCTTAAGGGCTTGGCCCACAAATCCGAGGCATGGTTATGTCCTCCAAACCCGCCACTTTTAGGAGCGCAGTGGATCTTGCTCAAAGCTTGACCGACGACGCGGTCTTGATTGGAACCCTAAAAGCTACCACAGGGAAAAATGAACCTACCCGTACTGATGCGGGCGAATCTGGAACCCATAAACGCAAATGGAACAACGAGGGTAGCGACCGTCAGGGTCAACAAAACAGGAACCCGGGAAACGCCCGAGCCTTTGCCGCAATCACAAACACTGAACCAAAACCCTACCTTGGTAACAGGCCCAAGTGTGGGAAGTGCGGGAAACACCATGATGGAGACTGCTTCTTCTGCGATAACTGCAAACGATATGGGCACAGAACTCAGGCATGCCGAACCCACCCTGCGAACAACGAACAACGAAACAATGGGTGTTTCAGGTGTGGTGAACCTGGACACTACCGAAACCAATGCCCGCAACTCAATAACAACCAGAACAACACAGTGAACAACAACCAGAACAACAACAACAACCACACCGTCGCAAACCTTCCACCAGCTCGTGGACGTGCATACATCCTCCGTGCACCGGAAACGGTTGCGGATCTCGGCTAGCACGGTATGTCTTAACAACTGTTGCTACGATTTAACATTTCTTTTATTCGGATACCGATTCGAACATAACGCTTGGTAAACTTTGACCACGAAACGAAACACACAACTTATTGAACTATGCCACGAGCATACTTAAACTGATTGAACTTTTATGGCAACAATTGAGCGCCATACAAACTATTATTATTGTTAACAACATGACTTATCGGAGAACATACGCCGCGGGCGATCCGACTTAATTTTAAATCTCGGGACGAGATTTCTCTAACAGGGGGAGAATGTAACACCCTGCAAATTTAAAAGCAATTACTAACGCTAAACTCATGCATTTTTAGGCTAATTCCCTACTTGAGTGAATTCACAACGCATTTTAGAGGTAAGTCTAGCAAAGCCCAACTAGTGAATGCGCGTAGTATTACGTTTCATAATTATTATAATTGCGCGCAAAAACGATTGGAACAAACGCGACAAAAATATACGACTGTTGGTGAACTAAATTATTCAAGAAAAGTAAATTTATTGAATAACATTATTTATTACTAAATATTATGTTGATGATATTTACAAAGTATGTTATAACATATAAACGTTTATTTCGTAAACTGGAACAAAACAAAGTTAAAATTTCATAAACTTAATTAAATTATTTCCATAAAATATTCCAACCAAATATATAAGCGAAAACGTATTTAATTAGTTATTATTTAAAAAAATATTGTAACATTTAACGATCGGGTAAACAAACACGGAACGCAAACACGGGAGACGAAAATGGAACAAAACCCACCTCCTCCCCCTCCTTTTCTTTCATTCTCACTTTCACTTTTTCTCTCTCCATTCTCCTTTTCTCTCATCTCTTTCTCACTCTAAAAATATCACACAAAATCACCAAATACTACATCAAAAACGCGCCGAATCATCTAGCCATTTGGAGAAAAACGATCACGGGATCACGATCTACACTTCTACCTTTTCGGATTTCAAAACCGACACGCGTAAGTTTCCGACATTTCCCGTAAATCCTTAGATTTCGAAGTTTTCTTTGATATTTCTTGTTTAATATACTTAATACATCATGCTTTAGTGTTATATCAACTTATTATGTCCAAAAACACCATTAAAAACGTTTTAGAAATTGAAATTTGCATAAAAATCGCAAACAGCGAGTTTCGCGAGTTGAGATCCAATCTCAACTCGCCTTGCGAAACTCGCCTTGCGAAACTCAACTCGCCTTGCGAAACTCAACTCGCCTTATGAAACTCAACTCGCCTTGCGAAGCTCGCCTTGCGAAACTCAACTTGCGAACTCAACTTGCGAACTCAACTCGCCTTGCGAAACTCGCCTTGCGAAGCTCGCCTTGCGAAACTCAACTCGCCTTGCGAAACTCGCCTTGCGAAACTCAACTTGCGAAACTCAACTTGCGAACTCAACTTGCGAACTCAACTCGCCTTGCGAAACTCAACTTGCGAAACTCAACTTGCGTAACTCAACTTGCAAATCAATTTTCCACTAAGTGTCAAACTTAACCGGAAACGAATACTTACACACGATACGATATACGAACTGTACATACATTTCAAACAAACTTATTTTATTGAAATCGTGATTTCAAACTATTACCAACGAGTCGTATACATTTTCACAACTGCGAAATACAAACGTGAACGTTAAACAAACACTTTGGACATAATTTAGTTGCGTGAACACTACCATGGATGGTCAAACTTAGACATCCACGTACTTATTTAATCTCATACGTTTAGGGTGTTAGGAGATTCTGGACCATACTTGGGCTTAGGTTTGCTAGCACTCGCACGTTACTTAACTCAACAGGTGAGTTTACAGCCCCTGCTTTTACTGTTTTAACTGCTTTGAACAGGGGTGGAAAACATAGTCAAACACTTTTACTACCTGATAGTATACTTGCTTTACTCGAACGTATAGAGTACTTTGAATAGTTGAACATTTACAACGAAACAATTAACTATGAAATAGTGTTTTCATACGACAAACTATTACAAACGGGATAAACTATACTGGATAAATCGGAGAACGACCGGTACTGTTTTGAAAACGCTGGAGAACGACCAGCAATACTATTTACTTAACTGATTGAACTATTGAAAAGTCCCTACTGACATGGGCACAAACTATTAAAAAGTCCCTACTGACATGGGCACAAACTATTGAAAAGTCCCTACTGACATGGGCACTAACTTTTGAAAAGTCCCTACTGACATGGGCACAAACTATTAAAAAGTCCCTACTAACATGGGCACAAACTATTGAAAAGTCCCTACTGACATGGGCACTGACTGTTGAAAAGTCCCTTCTGACATGGGCACTAGATCCTGCGAACATGGGTCTACTATTGTTTTTAAACTGATGAAAAGCCCCTACTGACATGGGCACTGGGTTCCTACTGACATGGACCCACCAAACGATTAGGATACTGATATTCCTACGATCAACTAATAGGATACCTACATTCCTACTATAACTTGGACTACACTTTTGGGT
Source organism: Helichrysum umbraculigerum (assembly GCA_949592205.1). Classification (NCBI taxonomy): domain Eukaryota; kingdom Viridiplantae; phylum Streptophyta; class Magnoliopsida; order Asterales; family Asteraceae; genus Helichrysum; species Helichrysum umbraculigerum. Next base: position 105,989,865 of record CATIUR010000003.1, on the reverse strand, counting down.
GACATCCCAACAACACTGTACTTTTGGGTGACATCCCAACGATACATTATAAACAACCGTGGGTTATCAAAACTGAACTTGTAAACATAAAACCTGTGAATTCACTCAACCTCGTTGTTGACTTTTACTATGTTTTTCAGGGAATTAGCTGAGCATATAAGAATCGCCAACACACATGGAGAATTAGGCGACCCGTGAAGTTTAGGATGCCAACTTTTGGAAACACATGGATTTCTTTAGTATAACTGAATTGTTTTAGTCATATTTCAGAAATCTACTTTTGTAAACTTGATAACTTGTACATTTGTACGATTCGATGAATCGTAAAACTTTGTAACTAAAACTTTTGGCATCTTAATATTATGTTCTGTTGTAATCATATGCTCTAATACGTATGCATGCTTTGTTATTGTGGCACCCCCGTACTCAAACTAAATGCTTCCGCTAAACAAAAATCAACGAATTTGGGGGTGTTACAATATATATATATATATATATATATATATATATATATATATATATATATATATATATATATATATTTGTTTAGATTAGATAATGCTTAAATTTGAATCGAATTAGCGATTTAATGCTTAAATTCGTTACTCTCTTATATATATCTGTTTAGATAATGCTTAAATTTGAATCGAATTAGCTATTTAATGCTTAAATTCATTAGCTTGGTGAAATTTAGGGGTTTTGATACTTGGGGAGGCTGAACCTCTACTTGAATTCGAATCTTGCTTCTGTTTGCCATACAAAATTGATGATTTCAATTCGCAGTTACTCTCTTATATATATTTGTTTAGATTAGATAATGCTTAAATTTGAATCGAATTAGCGATTTAATGCTTAAATTCGTTAGCTTGATGCTCATGTATTCTGTGAAATTTAGGGGTTTTGAAATTTGGGGATGCTGACTAGAAAAACCTCTACTTGAATTCGAATCCTGCTTCTGTTTGTGTCAGTTACAGGTAAAGCTCTAAATTCTTCTTCTTGTCTATGATGTGTGTGTCGTGTCTCATGTGCTTAATAGCTTGGTTGAATTTTTGACAGTTGTTGCTCAGCATGACAAAATTGACTCAAAGCAGATGATCACTTTGCTTCATTCTTCAGGTTAGATATGGTCTACACCTATACCTGGCAATCCAGACCCATTCTATAAAAAACAGGTCACTTGGGTAATTTCATTCGACCTGTTGGGTCGACTCTTAGTTACAGCAAGTGTTTCGATGGGTTAATGGGTAATCAAAACTTTTCTCTGGAATTAAAAACAGGTCGGAATGGGTCTGAATGGGTCTGAACGGGTCCTGAACAGGTTGATATTGATCTTCACCAAATTCAACTCGAAACCCGCAAGCTGGACTTATCGCAACAACGTCTCTTCTGTCACCCTCGCTCACGTTTTTGTCGCTATTATCCGACATATATATAAGTATTATTAATTATTAATTTATTATAAAACAAAGATTAGTTAGGATTTGGTAGCGGTGAGTTTACATTTGCAGAAGATTAAACGTAGAAGTGTAGAACTGTAGAAGAAGAAGAAGATATATATATTGTAGATAGAGAGAGATTTTGTGGCTACTAAATGTACACGTATTCTTTTTCTTTTGCTTTTTGAATTTTATAATCGAGAGTAAATAAATAGATGCCAGAGTAGCAAGTAGAAAAATATCAATTAATAAAATAATAAAATGTAGATAAACATTAAAACGTACGTACACACTTATTTTAAGATTTTCATATCTTTAAATAATTCAAAAAAAAAAAAAATTAAGGTAAGTAACATTTTAAAGCTTTTTTTTTTTAAGTTTAAAATCTATTTTAGCGATCTATTTTATAGCTTTTTTTGAAATTAATTTAGCTAAGTAAAAAATTGACTTCTTTAATAGAAATACGGGTCTCGACCCGACCCGACCCAACCCGGATTTGACTCAACCCGTTTGACCCATCTGAAATTTCCGACCCATTCTGACCCTAACCCGTTTTGACCCAAACCCATTCCGACCCGACCCAAACCCAACCCAACCCAACCCAACTGCCAGCCATAATTACAGCGAGTAACACATGTGTTATCGACGTGTAACACATGTGTTACACGCGACTAACACATCTGATACCAACTAATAACACATGTGTTACCAATTTTGTAAACAAAAAAAATGTCGTTGAAAGTATACCTTGTGAGATGGTAAATCGAAGAGAAAAAAATGTTGATTTTTATGGTTCAATTTTTATGATTTTTTTACTTAACGTTTAGGAGATATTTAAGTTTAAAATACGTGGGTGAAAGTGGACACATGACACGTCCTGGTTGGTTCCTCCATCCTCACCAAAAATCTCTTTCTCATTTAAACCTCACCCAAAAAACATAAGCAAACAGAAGTACAAAACCTTCATCTTCTTCGTAGTAAAAGAAAACCTTCTTCGTAGTAAAAGAAAACTAAGTTATTTTGAAATTTATTTAAAAGTAGAAAATGAGGTGTAAAATACATGTGGATGTGAGGTACTAACATTAAACACGTGGAAATAACAAGTAAGATCATATGACACCTAATTTGAAATGGTAACCGGCTAAGGTTTGTATAGGTTACCTCGTACACACAATGACGCAAAATAATACTTACGTACATACAATGGTAGTCAATATAGTTTTGTACACACTAAAGAAGTCAACATATAGTTTATTTTTACTTAGATCGCGAGTTTTCTTAAAATAATAATGGTGTTTAACACATAATAATTTAGAATTAGATTCACTTAACGAGTCATAATTTGATTACAATCGAAAATGAATTTCTACAGTGAAACAACTATTACATTTTAGTAACAGTTGTCATAAAACATGACAAAATTAGCACCCGCTATCATCATTTTCTCAAACATACTCGTCTTTGAGGTAACGTTCCGCGTATATTGTATTTGCCATTGTTTTCCTATACTCAAGCCCTATCTCTCGTCCAGACTTGCCTCCTCCATCCAATGGTTTTCCTTTGACCAACATTTCAAGGTTCCTGCAAAGCATCACCCCGCAGTCTCCCAATCCCTCTTGTTTAGGTACACTGTTGTCAAACTCTACTGTGATCTTCAAGTTTTTCGGAGCCACACGTTTGGACTTTTCCCAATATTTGATCTCATCCAAAACCATAGGCAATTTCTTTGCCCACTTAATCATTATTCTCTTTCCAATTCGTTCCTGATAGTGACCGTGGAGGCTATCATAAACCGTTACATGATAGTTCCTTAGGCCAAATTTTGCCAAGTACCAATGGTTGTACCTATTGATAGGAGTGTATACCTACAAAATCCGGTAAATTACTAATATTACTAATTATGTAAAAATATCTACAAGTAATATTCTGAGTAAAATATTACTTACATAATCCACTTCCCACAAATCGGGGCAGTTCTTGCCTCCTACACTCAAGATTGCATCAATGGCGTTCGTCACCTCCACTTCCTCACTGGCCTTCGTCACCTCTACTTCCTCACTGGCGCATTTATCCACCACTTCATCGTCAGATATATCCACCGGTACCCCCTTGGCATATACATCAGGAGCCAAATATTTATCAAAATTATCGGCGAGTATTGTCCACCGAGCGTCACCGCCATCCTTAATCACTGAAGTTCTATATATCCTCATCAAATAATTGATCCAAGTACAAATGTGCTAATATAAGTTTATAGCAACACAAGTGTATTAGTATTGTAACATACAACTAAATAAGAGAAAAACCTTTAAATACTTACATCCGAGGACAGCCATCCCGTACAAGCATCCCCAAGTTGATTTACGTCACAAAGCAGCAAGGCCATAAAATGCTTATCTATATTCATATCCAAATAAGCAATCCTTGAGAAAAAAACCTGGCCTTCATTACTCCCATTAAAACCTTCTGCAGTTTTTTCCCACTTGGCTTTATCCACTTCTGTGAATTTGAGTTTATTCCACCTCAAACAAGTTGAAAAGGGAATGTACGATGGATCAAAAGGGTCTAAGTTATGCTTGTCATACGTAATAGGCTTGAACGACCTCAATTTTGGACCCTTGGGATCTTTGTCATGGTTATTCATCTTCTCCGTTCTCACCAACCGTGGTTTCTTCGTAGCTCTTGTGCTTTCAAACTTGTCAACAAGTTCTCGCTCATATTCAAATGACGTCGTGGATGTAGTGATGCAATTAATTATATCCGCCCTCATCATATCCACAACCCCTTCATTATCCCACCCTCCTCGTCTGTGATTCAAAGTATGAATTTCGTTTCTCAGTTTCATTGCCAACGCCTTCTGAACCTCTCTTTCTTTAAAAGCTTTACCATGTGAAGAATCGGGATCCTTATAAAGCTTACAAATAGTGTATTTCAGCTGCAAATGAAAATCAAACAACAAAATTATAGATAAAAGTATAAAAAAAATGGAATAAGTGAATAATATTTAAGTTTGGGTGAGCATACTTAACCGTTAACCGACCCATAACCGATTAACAACATTAAACTAACCAAATTAACCGACCTAAACTAATAACCGACGGTTTTGAATTTTCAATTAACTGACTAAATTGGGTTGGTTATGGTTAACCAACCATAACCGACCCAAATTAACCGAACCGTCCAATTAAATTTATTCTACTTTTCATAAATATATATATAGTTATATACACTTAAATATATACTACCTCCGTCCCAAAATTATAGTCCATCTTTCCTTTTTGGGATGTTCCAAAATAATTGTCCACTTCTCATTTCAACCAATAAGAAGAGAGTTTAGTGGGTGCAGATTCTATTTAAGTGGTTGAAAACTGTTGTGGTCCCACTTTTATTAAACTATGTGCTTTTTGTTGGTGGACAATAATTTTGAGACGGAGGGAGTATAAGTTTATAAAAGCAACACTTTTTAAGCAAATACATACGAAGGCATAAATATCACTAATAACAAAAGTAAAATGTGCATCTTTCTTTCAGACCTTAGTGGTCTAATTTTTCATCTTTTCTTTTGACGTTCCACGCATATGCATAAATTGTTGTTTAACATCTTTTGATGATCGATGTTTTACAAGGAAAAGTGAAGTCTTTTACTTACATTCTAAGGTTTTTTTTTTCCTTTCAAAATCGTGTTGCGTTTTATCTTGTTAAAATTTCATAAAAACCGACGGATAACCGTTGACCAACCCATAATCGACGGAATAACCGATTAATTGCTAACTAGTTAACCGATAACCGATGGATAAAGTTTTTGAAACACCCCGAAATTCGTAAACAAATTTTTTTTTTTTTACTAATATACTCTTCTTTTTGTCCCAATAATCGATTAAAATACTACACAAGATCACATACGCAAGACTATGCGAGTTAGACATCCATTATACTTTAGGGGCAAAACTGCCCATTTCCAAAACTGCCTATTTTAGTCAAAACCGCCTTTTTTAAACACGTATAACTTTTTACTCGTTGACAGTTAGACCATCAAATTTTACAGGCGCCTTTACTACAACAAAATGAACATTTTTCGTGTTTACACCTTCCCTTGAAGACTGCTTCCTTGCCCTCAAAATTTCCCTCAAAACTGCCCCGTTGCACACAATCCTTTTCTCAAAACTGCCTTTTTTTTTTTCAAAACTACCGACATTCAAACACGTATAACTTTTGACTCGTGAATCCTTTTGACCTGAAAATTTACGTACACCTTCACTTTGATCATATAAACATTTCCTTATTTCCACTTTTTTCAAATTTTACATTTAAACTCAAAACGATCCTTTGACTCGAGATGAACACTTTTAGACCAAAAATCTCAACATACCAATACTCAAACCACTAATCTTCTGACTTTCAGACTTTGACAATTGCTTTGACTATTAAAATGAGACTTAAAGCAACTTTTAGTACTTTCATAACATAACCATAGCCCATTTGGACACCATGACCCAATGACAACCCATTTTGACACTAACTGACCCGTTTAAAGTTTTGACCCTCCAATAACAAACATTTCTGCACATTTGACTTATCAAAGTCAAAACAAACATACTTTCTTCACTTTTAAACATAAACATAATCTTTTACATAGTCTCACAACTAACCATTCTTTTCAAACTCATATACTAACAAAAGTGAGACTAATGTATCAAACACACTTATACATTACAAAGGGGGTGTTATTGTATCGTGAGCATGATCAAAAGGGATAAAACTCATTACCAACCAAGCAATGAGCTCCACCACTAGCTATCCATGGGCTTCCTTCCTGACTCGTCTTTTACCTTGCTAGAACTTCCTGTAACATGTTAAACACAACGAATAAGCATAAATGCCTAGTAAGTAAATGGATTCTGACAATTAAAAATCTGCAACAAGTTAAGGATCCATAACATCTAACATGCCAAATTCCGAAGAATTGACATCAAACTAAGCTAATGACAAAGTCATTACTTAGATACCACCAAGCGAATGATAATTCACTCCTTGGTTCCACATATCCAAATACTTACCTTTTCACTTGCACAAACAATAACTTGAACTCTTCACACTTGATCACCTATTCACATAATCACATAAACACTTATCATTTACATATTTAACTACTCTTTCTTATTTCTTACATAATACTTAGGTGCCAATCACATAACACCTAAAATTCTAACATAAGTTCCATACACATAATCATACAATCACATGTACTTGGGTAATTAACATCAATTCTTACCATTAACACTTCCATACCTCATAAACATCACTAAATAGTGATCATACATGCTTATCATCAATCAATTACCCACAACACATATGATTATAGGATTATCACTATATCTAACACTATTTAATCATTCCTTCATATTCAAAAATGTGTATGGAATCTAATTTAACTTAATTACTCACTTACTCATTAAAATCACTAACTTAGGGCTTTGATTTCTTAAACCCTAACATAAAATCAAGGAATTAGAGAGTAGTTCTTACTTTATAGGAGCTCAATTGAAGATTTGAAGCCCTAATTTCACCAACTAGCAATTAATTTGGGTTTTCTTCTTGCGCTCTCTCTCTCTCTCTCTCTAAAAGCTCTGATCGTGTTTTATTTTCTGAATATGAGTAGAAGAAACAAGAAGCTGCAGGATTTATTTACAATATTATCACATAAACCCCTCATCTTTGCTAATATAACAGTTTCTACCCTCTAACTCAAGTTTCTTTACATAGTTAGTTTCACTAACTAATTCTAACACATAACAATTATTTCACATAACATAATATCATATACATATAATTAAATAACTAGATGCATATAATATAGATTAAACTTACAAAATTTGGGGCGTTACAACTCTCCACCACTTATTCAGGATTGTGTCCTCACAATCCATTCTTGGTACAAAGCCGGATAATACTTAACAATTTCATGCTCCGGTTCCCAAGTAAACTCTGACCCTTTTCTGTGCTTCCACTGAACTTTAAACAACTTAATTTCTTTATTCCTCAATCTCTTAACTTTCTCTTCTAGAATCATAACCGGTTGTTCTACGTAGTTCAGTTGATCATTAATTTCTATTTCATCCAAAGGTACATAAGACGCCTCATCTACCAAACACTTCCTTAAATATGACACATGGAAAGTGTTGTGGATTCCTGCTAACTCTGTCGGTAGCTCAAGTCTATATGCTACATTTCCTACTCTTTCTAGAATTTTGAAAGGACCGATAAACCGAGGACTTAGCTTTCCTCGCTTTCTGAAACGTATAATGCCCTTCCATGGAGATACTTTTAACATCACTCTATCTCCAACCTGAAATTCAATTGGACGTCTTCTAACATCGGCATAAGACTTTTGACGGTCCTGTGCCATTTTCAACCGTTCTCTGACTTGGTCAATCTTTTCAGTTGTTTTCTGCACAATATCGGTACTACCCAATTCTCGCTGACCAATCTCGCCCCAACAAATTGGAGTTCTACACTTTCTTCCATAAAGCATCTCATAAGGTGGCATACCTATACTCGCATGGTAGCTGTTATTATAAGAAAACTCTGCCAACGGTAAATGTGTATCCCAGCTACCACCGAAATCAATAGCACAAGCTCTTAACATGTCTTCTAATGTCTGAATAGTTCTTTCACTCTGACCATCAGTCTGCGGATGAAAAGCTGTGCTTAAGTTAACGCGAGTACCCAAGTCTTCTTGAAACTTGTTCCAAAACCTGGAAGTAAATCTGCTATCCCGGTCAGAAACAATAGAAAGAGGTACTCAATGACGTGCCACCACTTCTTGAACATAGAGATCTGCAAGTGCCTCCGAAGTATATGTCTCTTTAATTGGCAGAAATATAGCACTTTTTGTCAAACGATCCATAATCACCCAAATTGTATCATACTGGCGTCGGGTCTTTGGTAATTTGGTGATTAGATCCATAGTAACATGCTCCCACTTCCAAACAGGAATATCCAAGGGTTGCATCATTCCCATTGGCTTTTGATGTTCTGCTTTCACCTGTAAACAAGTTAAACATTGTTCGACATATTTAACAATCTCTCTTTTCATACCTGGCCACCAATAATCTGCTTTTAAATCATGATACATCTTAGTGGCACCAGGATGAATAGAATATCTGGATCTATGAGCCTCGTCAAGTAGTAATTTCTTTATCTCCAGTGATTTTGGAATCCAGATTCTGCCATGTCGGGTTTTTAACCCTCGTGAATCATCAACAATATGCTGAACCTGACCTTTAATTCTCTCAAATTTCCAGTCAGCTTTTCGCCACACTCTCTGTTGTACCTCTTTAATCTGTTCTAATAAACTTGGAGAGACCGTAATCCGTAAAGATCTAACAATCAAGGCATGATGCATTGCCTTTCTACTAAGAGCATCTGCAACCACATTTGCTTTTCCAGGATGATAAAGGATTTCACAATCATAATCCTTCACCAAGTCTAACCACCGTCTTTGTCTCATATTAAGATCTCTCTGGTCAAAGAAATACTTAAGACTTTTATGATCGGTATAGATGGTGCACTTTACCCCATACAAATAATGTCTCCATATTTTAAAGGCAAAAACAACTGCTGCCAGTTCTAAATCATGCGCCGGGTATCCTTTCTCATGTTCTTTTAGTTGTCTAGAGGCATAAGCTATAACTCTTCCACGTTGCATCAATACACAACCTAACCCATTATGAGAGGCATCACAATATACAACCATATCTTCAGTACCATCGGGTAGTACTAAGATAGGTGCCTGACTTAACTTTAATTTAAGGGTTCTGAAAGCCTGTTCATGCTCATCTTTCCACTCATACTTAACATTCTTACGAGTGAGCTTTGTAAGTGGGGTAGAAATTTTGGAGAAATCTTGGATAAACCGTCTATAATAACCGGCTAAACCCAGAAAACTCCTTACCTCAGTCGGGTTGGTTGGGGGTTCCCATTTCATCACCGCCTCGACTTTGGTAGGATCGACCTTAATTCCTTGACTATTCACCACATGACCCAGAAATTTAACTTCACGAAGCCAAAATTCACATTTTGAGAACTTGGCATAAAGCTTTTCAATACGTAACATTTGCAAAACTTGCCTCAAATGAAGTTCATGTTCGCCAGCAGACTTGGAATAAACAAGAATATCGTCAATAAACACTATTACAGATTTATCGAGCATTGGACGACATACCCGATTCATAAGATCCATAAAAGCTGCTGGGGCATTGGTTAGTCCAAAAGGCATCACCACAAACTCATAATGACCGTATCTAGTTCTAAAAGCTGTTTTAGATACATCTTCTTCCCTAACCTTGAGTTGGTGATAACCAGAACGTAAGTCAATCTTAGAAAAATAGCTGGCACCTTGCAATTGGTCAAACAAATCATCAATCCTAGGTAAGGGATACCTATTCTTGATGGTGACCTTATTCAATTCCCGATAATCTATACACATGCGCATTGTTCCATCCTTTTTCTTAACAGACAAAATTGGAGCACCCCATGGTGAACTACTTGGACGAATAAACCCCTTATCTAACAATTCTTGTAACTGTTTCATCAACTCTTGCATTTCTGAAGGGGCAAGTCTATACGGAGTTTTAGCAATAGGAGTAGCTCCAGGAATAAGATCTATACGAAATTCGACTTGCCTATCGGGTGGAATACCCGGTAGCTCGTCAGGAAAAATATCGGGAAACTCCTTTACAACAGGAATCTCCTCGAGTTTTGGAACACTTTTCTGAAGATCTATCACTTGGGCCAAAAAGGCTTGACAACCACGTGACAAATGACGCTTGGCACGAGCAAAGGTACAAATGGATAAGGATGGCTTTTTCTTTTCTCCATATATATCAATCACTCCCCCACTTGGAGCATTGACACGAATAATCTTTTTCTCACACTGTATAACCGCATTATGTCTACCAAGCCAATCCATACCCACTACTATGTCAAATTCACCCATTTGCATTGGGATAAGATTTATAAGGAAAGACTCATTACTGATTTGGAGTTGACACCCACGATATACACTAGCCACATAAACTACTCTATCATCAGCAATTTCAACATCTAGTGGAGTGTCTAACTCACTAAGGGGAATAGAAAATTTCTGACTAAACTTTTCTGACACAAAAGATCGCGAAGCTCCCGAATCAAATAACACATGTGCAGGCATTAAATTTACAAGAAAGGTACCTGTCAGAACATCAGGAGCTCGCTGAGCTTCCTCAGCAGTGATTTGGAAGGAACAGCCTCTGGACCTTGGAATTTCTGTAGTTTTCTTTTCTGTATTCTTCTTTGGAGCTGGAATAACAGGCCTGTTCCCAAGATTCGGACACTCAGACTTTATGTGCCCTGGTTGATAACAACCATAACAAACTCTGATTGGATTTGGACAATCACGGCCAAAGTGGCCTTCTTGTCCACATTGGTAACAAGCATTGGTGCCAAACTTACATTCTCCAAAGTGTTTTCGACGACACTTTTTACATTCGGGTGGCACCGGTCTATCTTCTTTCTTTGTACTCCCACTCGGTTTAAACTTCTTCGATGGAGTAAAGGTTTGTTCAGTCTTTCTCTTTACAGGCACTCCAACTGGCTCGTCTTTCTTCAATTCTAATTCCTGAAACCGAGCTTCATCTATCATCTCTTCAAGTGTCTGACATCTCTTCGGAAGTACATACTTTCTGATTTCTTTCTTCAAGACCTTATGAAAATGATTCATAAGCATCCTTGGATTATCCATATATTCTGGACAAAAACGAGCTCTATCCAGAAAATTGCCCACCAACTCATTCACCGATTCGTTTGTTTGCTCCATAGCAAGAAACTCTTGACGAATTCTATTTAAATCTGCGTCTTGAGAATACGTGCTTTCAAACATCACTTTAAATTCTTCCCAAGTTAACTTGCTAATAGCTTCATCACCCTTAGTTCTACACTGTACATTCCACCACCACTTAGCACGATTCTTCAAAAGATTAGCTGCATACCTTACTTTAAACTTGTTGGGACAATCCACAGTGGCGAATGCCCCTTCTACTTCTGAGATCCAACGGTAACATTTGATTGGATCCAGATCGCCATCATATTCTGGTGGGTTACAAGCTGAAAAGTCTCTATAACTTATCTTTTTCTGCTCCTCCTGAACAATAACTTGAGGGATTGCCTCTGGTCTGGGTATCACTACTTCTTCTCTCCCTTTCTGCATTTCTTCACAATCTTTCTAACAGTGTCAGTAATCGTCGTCACCAAGAACGGAAGAGATGCTTCTTGAGCTTGACTAATTTCTTTGGACACAAGGGATTTTATACCTTCCCAAGACAACTCGGTGTCAGGAATAGGAGACCTTGGTCTTCCACCATTGCCTCCTGCCTCATCGTCTTGGGCTCTCCTACTCGGGTTAAACCCAAGAGTAAGATCTATTTCTCGTTCATCCATCTTTACTGAAAGTAGACATGGTATTATTAACTTGACTTACTAAACAATTACAAGTCTACTTTATCTGTACTTCTAACACATAATACTAACAATAGCTAATAACTTATCCTCAAATGTCTCGTAGTTTCCGTGGATACCCTTAATGTAATATGATAATCACTGCGTTGGCCAGGCGCATTAATTACCGTATTACATTATACATATCCAAAGTCAATACGACACACCTTGATTCAAAATCATTAGCACACATAATCTCATACACATAACACTAACAGTTCTAAATCATGCTCAATACAATAATTAAATGGTCTAAGATCAAGTACCCACTAATGGTGGATACCCGAATCCCTTAAACCGTGCTCTGATACCAACTTGAAACACCCCGAAATTCGTAAACAAATTTTTTTTTTTTTACTAATATACTCTTCTTTTTGTCCCAATAATCGATTAAAATACTACACAAGATCACATACGCAAGACTATGCGAGTTAGACATCCATTATACTTTAGGGGCAAAACTGCCCATTTCCAAAACTGCCTATTTTAGTCAAAACCGCCTTTTTTAAACACGTATAACTTTTTACTCGTTGACAGTTAGACCATCAAATTTTACAGGCGCCTTTACTACAACAAAATGAACATTTTTCGTGTTTACACCTTCCCTTGAAGACTGCTTCCTTGCCCTCAAAATTTCCCTCAAAACTGCCCCGTTGCACACAATCCTTTTCTCAAAACTGCCTTTTTTTTTTTCAAAACTACCGACATTCAAACACGTATAACTTTTGACTCGTGAATCCTTTTGACCTGAAAATTTACGTACACCTTCACTTTGATCATATAAACATTTCCTTATTTCCACTTTTTTCAAATTTTACATTTAAACTCAAAACGATCCTTTGACTCGAGATGAACACTTTTAGACCAAAAATCTCAACATACCAATACTCAAACCACTAATCTTCTGACTTTCAGACTTTGACAATTGCTTTGACTATTAAAATGAGACTTAAAGCAACTTTTAGTACTTTCATAACATAACCATAGCCCATTTGGACAACATGACCCAATGACAACCCATTTTGACACTAACTGACCCGTTTAAAGTTTTGACCCTCCAATAACAAACATTTCTGCACATTTGACTTATCAAAGTCAAAACAAACATACTTTCTTCACTTTTAAACATAAACATAATCTTTTACATAGTCTCACAACTAACCATTCTTTTCAAACTCATATACTAACAAAAGTGAGACTAATGTATCAAACACACTTATACATTACAAAGGGGGTGTTATTGTATCGTGAGCATGATCAAAAGGGATAAAACTCATTACCAACCAAGCAATGAGCTCCACCACTAGCTATCCATGGGCTTCCTTCCTGACTCGTCTTTTACCTTGCTAGAACTTCCTGTAACATGTTAAACACAACGAATAAGCATAAATGCCTAGTAAGTAAATGGATTCTGACAATTAAAAATCTGCAACAAGTTAAGGATCCATAACATCTAACATGCCAAATTCCGAAGAATTGACATCAAACTAAGCTAATGACAAAGTCATTACTTAGATACCACCAAGCGAATGATAATTCACTCCTTGGTTCCACATATCCAAATACTTACCTTTTCACTTGCACAAACAATAACTTGAACTCTTCACACTTGATCACCTATTCACATAATCACATAAACACTTATCATTTACATATTTAACTACTCTTTCTTATTTCTTACATAATACTTAGGTGCCAATCACATAACACCTAAAATTCTAACATAAGTTCCATACACATAATCATACAATCACATGTACTTGGGTAATTAACATCAATTCTTACCATTAACACTTCCATACCTCATAAACATCACTAAATAGTGATCATACATGCTTATCATCAATCAATTACCCACAACACATATGATTATAGGATTATCACTATATCTAACACTATTTAATCATTCCTTCATATTCAAAAACGTGTATGGAATCTAATTTAACTTAATTACTCACTTACTCATTAAAATCACTAACTTAGGGCTTTGATTTCTTAAACCCTAACATAAAATCAAGGAATTAGAGAGTAGTTCTTACTTTATAGGAGCTCAATTGAAGATTTGAAGCCCTAATTTCACCAACTAGCAATTAATTTGGGTTTTCTTCTTGCTCTCTCTCTCTATGTCGATCTCTCTCTCTCTCTAAAAGCTCTGATCGTGTTTTATTTTCTGAATATGAGTAGAAGAAACAAGAAGCTGCAGGATTTATTTACAATATTATCACATAAACCCCTCATCTTTGCTAATATAACAGTTTCTACCCTCTAACTCAAGTTTCTTTACATAGTTAGTTTCACTAACTAATTCTAACACATAACAATTATTTCACATAACATAATATCATATACATATAATTAAATAACTAGATGCATATAATATAGATTAAACTTACAAAATTTGGGGCGTTACAACTCTCCACCACTTATTCAGGATTGTGTCCTCACAATCCATTCTTGGTACAAAGCCGGATAATACTTAACAATTTCATGCTCCGGTTCCCAAGTAAACTCTGACCCTTTTCTGTGCTTCCACTGAACTTTAAACAACTTAATTTCTTTATTCCTCAATCTCTTAACTTTCTCTTCTAGAATCATAACCGGTTGTTCTACGTAGTTCAGTTGATCATTAATTTCTATTTCATCCAAAGGTACATAAGACGCCTCATCTACCAAACACTTCCTTAAATATGACACATGGAAAGTGTTGTGGATTCCTGCTAACTCTGTCGGTAGCTCAAGTCTATATGCTACATTTCCTACTCTTTCTAGAATTTTGAAAGGACCGATAAACCGAGGACTTAGCTTTCCTCGCTTTCTGAAACGTATAATGCCCTTCCATGGAGATACTTTTAACATCACTCTATCTCCAACCTGAAATTCAATTGGACGTCTTCTAACATCGGCATAAGACTTTTGACGGTCCTGTGCCATTTTCAACCGTTCTCTGACTTGGTCAATCTTTTCAGTTGTTTTCTGCACAATATCGGTACTACCCAATTCTCGCTGACCAATCTCGCCCCAACAAATTGGAGTTCTACACTTTCTTCCATAAAGCATCTCATAAGGTGGCATACCTATACTCGCATGGTAGCTGTTATTATAAGAAAACTCTGCCAACGGTAAATGTGTATCCCAGCTACCACCGAAATCAATAGCACAAGCTCTTAACATGTCTTCTAATGTCTGAATAGTTCTTTCACTCTGACCATCAGTCTGCGGATGAAAAGCTGTGCTTAAGTTAACGCGAGTACCCAAGTCTTCTTGAAACTTGTTCCAAAACCTGGAAGTAAATCTGCTATCCCGGTCAGAAACAATAGAAAGAGGTACTCCATGACGTGCCACCACTTCTTGAACATAGAGATCTGCAAGTGCCTCCGAAGTATATGTCTCTTTAATTGGCAGAAATATAGCACTTTTTGTCAAACGATCCACAATCACCCAAATTGTATCATACTGGCGTCGGGTCTTTGGTAATTTGGTGATTAGATCCATAGTAACATGCTCCCACTTCCAAACAGGAATATCCAAGGGTTGCATCATTCCCATTGGCTTTTGATGTTCTGCTTTCACCTGTAAACAAGTTAAACATTGTTCGACATATTTAACAATCTCTCTTTTCATACCTGGCCACCAATAATCTGCTTTTAAATCATGATACATCTTAGTGGCACCAGGATGAATAGAATATCTGGATCTATGAGCCTCGTCAAGTAGTAATGTGAAAACATAAGATCGTTGAAGCTCAGACTTTTTAGATCTTGATCTAGGATAAAATAACAATGATAATAATTTTACAGCGGAATAAGAACAAATCAATGTTATAAGAACAAGCCCCAATATTATTTGATCAGAATAACACGGTTATACAAATATAACAGGATCAAGAAACCTTGATCTTGAGGCTAACCAAAAACCCTAGACGTCTACATTTTGTGTGCACACCTTTTTCCTACGTCCCTATGTCTCTTTATATACTAGAGACATTAGGGTTACAAGAAATCATAATTATACTAGGAGACTAATAAAAATAAAACTATTCAACTTTAGTCCCTCAACTTTCGTCTTTTATTTTGTCTCATCAAATTAATAAATCCTAACAATCTTCCCCTATTTGATGATGACAAAATATCAATCTTCTTGCACAAACTTCCCCTTGAATCTTGATTTCTTGTAAACATGTCATGCATACTAAGCTGCAAATCTTGACCTTCAAATCTTCTTCTCCTTTTTGTCATAATCCAATAGGGGTCTTTATGAAGAAAAGCAACTTGAACCTTTACAACCACATGCTATATAATACACCACTAATACAACCTTCAAATGTCTCAAATTACCCTCCATGACGCATCCTCAGATTAATGAATTTGGACAGTTAAAAATTATACTAGCAGTAGTAATATATAACTAGCAGTAGTAATAAAACCTTTATCCTTAAACAATGCATGAACATACTCTGATGGTTAAACACTTTATCGATAAGCTTTCCCTCAAATCAATATGTTAACCATCTCTTGAATCTCAAACTTTTATTAGCTCTATGTAATGATTACTGATCGGTGAAGAAAATAAAGTATAACAAACTTAATAAAGAAGTCCAATCTTCCAAACCTGTACCTTATATCTTGTACTAACCACGACGTCGAACTTATATCCTTGTATAAGTAGATCACAATCTCCTTTTAAGATCTCTTTGACAAAAATCCTTATAAGACAGATACACTCTTCTTTGTATCGGGGTTAGAAAACCTTAGAGAAATCTACTAAAATCTCTAATCTTTAATAAGTCACCGAGCACTCCAAAACTCTTTTAAGTGATAGCAAATGTGAGCATTGAGCATCCTAAGTTTAATCTCACACGTTTGCTAGATTTGTCAAGTCTTCGTCGTCACCATACAAATCAAACAAGTTATCTTCAAAGTTCTTCATCCTCCACTTTGAGATATGATAAGATACATGCCTGTAAAACTCAACTACAATATCAAATTAGCTATAATCGATCTTCTTCGTAATCACATCTTCTTCGAAAACAAGCCATAAAATCAGTAAGAATAAATTGTTATGAAAACAATTTAATTCGAGATCCAAACCATCAGTGGTAACTGTTTTACACTAACAGTTTTAACCACTTAGCACCAACTGTTTTATACTAACAGTTGTAACTGTTATCACTAACAGTTTTAACTGTTTTCTCCAAGTCAACGAACAGTGGTAACGAAACCAACTAACAGTGGTAATCTTCGACATGTACACAAACAGTGGTAATATTCTTCAACACCACAAACAGTGGAAATAATCTTCAACTAACAGTTTTAACCAACGCCAATTCAGCTTCACGAACAGTAGTAACCACGAGACATTAAAAGTGGTAATTGTCTTAGAAATCCAAAAACAATGGTAATCACTTTCAAATTCACAAACAACTAATAGTGATAATTTCTTCCGCTGTATTTATTGGTCTCTATCTTTTCGCCACTCCAATGCCTGAAACCATAATCAATATACGTGGCTTTTAATCTACACCTTCTGCATATATTACCTTAAATGAAGAGGACAGCTGGAAACAATTATCTCTCCACACTTGTTTGTACGATAATGTAATACCATAGGCCTAATGAACTTCTTCTAAAATCTCTTCCGTTTAAGATTGAACTAGGGTTTGAAGAGAAACCCTGATCTGCCGTCGTTAACCCTTGGTCAGCCGCACCTCTTCCATGAGACTTCAAAATCCCTAACATGATTGTACCTATCTTCTTTTCATGTATTAACCTTGAGCCTTCAAAACGTGACCTGCTCGATCTTGATCATACTCGAAACAAATCAACAAATCATTAATGATTTTAGAATCAACCAGAGTATATGTCGGCAATAATTCCTTGAAACTTTAAATCCACAACCACGCACAAACCCAAATCTTCCTTGAACTTTCAGAAACACTAATCTGCCTTGTATCGTAAGAACAAAACACAATCTGGTAGGTGACAATCTGCTCCTTAATAATATAATAGCGTAATGAAGTATAAAGCAAACGAACAATATGCGAACAAGAATTAATTCTACCAGCTGGAGATCAATATATCGGCTTCTTAATGAAACTTGAACTTTCGAATGAATTAAATATTTAACATCTGTCGGTTAAATATTAAATCAATGATTCCCAGTTCTTGGTCGGCAAGAAATCTTCAACGCCAATTAAATAAAACTCAGTAAAACATATATGTCGGTTTACCTCAACATGCAGTAAACGAAATTGTGAGTAATAAAAATCAATACCCAGAATATTTTATAAATATATCAGCAAGAATGGATGAGATCCATTTACTTTCAATGGTCGACAAGAATTAAATCAAAGTCGACATTCACATGAAGAATTAAATAATCATATCAAGTAATACGATTGAAAACCCTTGAAGTCTCTGCACATCATTCATGTCTATCCATGATCAATCATTAATTGAAACAAACATATTTTCTATTAATATCTCGATGATGCACAGATATTGACAATCTCGTACACTTTGAATATCCTAGATCACGAGCAACCTTGCTCTGATACCAATTGTGAAAACATATGATCGTTGAAGCTCGAGACTTTTTAGGTCTTGATCTAGGATAATAATAACATTGATAATAATATGCAGCGGAATAAGAACAACAATGTTATCTCAACAAGCCCCAATATTATTTGATCAGAATAACACGGTTATACAAATATAACAGGATCAAGAAACCTTGATCTTGAGGCTAAACAAAACACTAGACGTCTACATCTTTTCTAGGTGCACACTTTTTCCTACGTCCCTATGTCTCTTTATATACTAGAGACAATTAGGGTTACAAGAATTCATAATTATACTAAGAGACTAATTAAAATAAAACAATTCACCTTTAGTCCCTTAACTTTCATCTTTTATTTTGTCTCATCAAATTAATAATTCCTTACAAGTAATTTCTTTATCTCCGGTGATTTTGGAATCCAGATTCTGCCATGTCGGGTTTTTAACCCTCGTGAATCATCAACAATATGCTGAACCTGACCTTTAATTCTCTCAAATTTCCAGTCAGCTTTTCGCCACACTCTCTGTTGTACCTCTTTAATCTGTTTTTAACAAACTTGGAGAGACCGTAATCCGTAAAGATCTAACAATCAAGGCATGATGCATTGCCTTTCTACTAAGAGCATCTGCAACCACATTTGCTTTTCCAGGATGATAAAGGATTTCACAATCATAATCCTTCACCAAGTCTAACCACCATCTTTGTCTCATATTAAGATCTCTCTGGTCAAAGAAATACTTAAGACTTTTATGATCGGTATAGATGGTGCACTTTACCCCATACAAATAATGTCTCCATATTTTAAAGGCAAAAACAACTGCTGCCAGTTCTAAATCATGCGCCGGGTATCCTTTCTCATGTTCTTTTAGTTGTCTAGAGGCATAAGCTATAACTCTTCCACGTTGCATCAATACACAACCTAACCCATTATGAGAGGCATCACAATATACAACCATATCTTCAGTACCATCGGGTAGTACTAAGATAGGTGCCTGACTTAACTTTTATTTAAGGGTTCTGAAAGCCTGTTCATGCTCATCTTTCCACTCATACTTAACATTCTTACGAGTGAGCTTTGTAAGTGGGGTAGAAATTTTGGAGAAATCTTGGATAAACCGTCTATAATAACCGGCTAAACCCAGAAAACTCCTTACCTCAGTCGGGTTGGTTGGGGGTTCCCATTTCATCACCGCCTCGACTTTGGTAGGATCGACCTTAATTCCTTGACTATTCACCACATGACCCAGAAATTTAACTTCACGAAGCCAAAATTCACATTTTGAGAACTTGGCATAAAGCTTTTCAATACGTAACATTTGCAAAACTTGCCTCAAATGAAGTTCATGTTCGCCAGCAGACTTGGAATAAACAAGAATATCGTCAATAAACAGTATTACAGATTTATCGAGCATTGGACGACATACCCGATTCATAAGATCCATAAAAGCTGCTGGGGCATTGGTTAGTCCAAAAGGCATCACCACAAACTCATAATGACCGTATCTAGTTCTAAAAGCTGTTTTAGATACATCTTCTTCCCTAACCTTGAGTTGGTGATAACCAGAACGTAAGTCAATCTTAGAAAAATAGCTGGCACCTTGCAATTGGTCAAACAAATCATCAATCCTAGGTAAGGGATACCTATTCTTGATGGTGACCTTATTCAATTCCCGATAATCTATACACATGCGCATTGTTCCATCCTTTTTCTTAACAAACAAAATTGGAGCACCCCATGGTGAACTACTTGGACGAATAAACCCCTTATCTAACAATTCTTGTAACTGTTTCACCAACTCTTGCATTTCTGAAGGGGCAAGTCTATACGGAGTTTTAGCAATAGGAGTAGCTCCAGGAATAAGATCTATACGAAATTCGACTTGCCTATCGGGTGGAATACCCGGTAGCTCGTCAGGAAAAATATCGGGAAACTCCTTTACAACAGGAATCTCCTCGAGTTTTGGAACACTTTTCTGAAGATCTATCACGTGGGCCAAAAAGGCTTGACAACCACGTGACAAATGATGCTTGGCACGAGCAAAGGTACAAATGGATAAGGATGGCTTTTTCTTTTCTCCATATATATCAATCACTCCCCCACTTGGAGCATTGACACGAATAATCTTTTTCTCACACTGTATAACCGCATTATGTCTACCAAGCCAATCCATACCCAATACTACGTCAAATTCACCCATTTGCATTGGGATAAGATTTATAAGGAAAGACTCATTACTGATTTGGAGTTGACACCCACGATATACACTAGCCACATAAACTACTCTATCATCAGCAATTTCAACATCTAGTGGAGTGTCTAACTCACTAAGGGGAATAGAAAATCTCTGACTAAACTTTTCTGACACAAAAGATCGCGAAGCTCCCGAATCAAATAACACATGTGCAGGCATTAAATTTACAAGAAAGGTACCTGTCAGAACATTAGGAGCTCACTGAGCTTCCTCAACAGTGATTTGGAAGGAACGGCCTCTGGACCTTGGAATTTCTGTAGTTTTCTTTTGGGTAAATGGCAAAGATCGGTAACGAACTGCCACAAAATGTTCCATGTATGCAACCTACTAGATTTATTATCTAGGTATGCAATAAACCGGGAAATTTTGTGCTAGAATCTGTACGAAGTTCATTTTTACCTTTTGAGGTTTAAAAAGTCTGACTAAGATTACACATCAGCTGCCAAATGGATTTATTTTGCCATGTCATATATACACGTATGAAATGATTTGTAAATTCAAAAACAAGATATTTTAATGTATTGTGCATTTTTTATATATTTCTTACATTATCTTTTTACTATTTTTAATAGATAAAAAAAGCAAAATTAGACATATGATATCATCTTGTTGACTTGTTGTACATCTTCTTCGTCAAAATCATTACAGCAAAAACAAAACACCAATGCATCAAGATTATTATCATCATCTTTATTATTTAATAAGTAATAATTATAATTATTCACACAAGAAACAAACAATATCATCATCTTCATCATTATTAAACCTCTCCAAGAACAACAAACTCCGGCATTCATTTAGATCATCGGAGAGGACCGCCATCACATCCAGCTATCAACCTATCAGCTATTGCATCGGCACTCTAGATCTCGAAAAACGGTGCTTCACATCTCTAGCAGCGACTCTCTAGTAAACTACCATGTAAGTCAAAAATTCATGTAAAGGACTAGCAGCGACTGCAGTTCTTCATGGCTCTCCTTTTCTGTTTTATACTTGATCAAAACTCATGTAAGTCAAAAATTCAAACAACGGTTGATCAAAAAAAAATCAAACAACAGCAGCAGCAAGTGCATTCCATCGTCATCTTTCTTTCTTTAATTTTGCATTTTCTTATTTTCACAAAAACAATTGAGCAGACTAAATAAATCATCACCACTATAATAAAACAATTGAGAAGACTAAATAAATCATCACCACTATAATATAGGTTTTAACATATAAGAACAAACGCCGAAGAAACAATAAGATGAAGAAGCATTTTTCTTCCCCAAGATCTCCGATCAACAACTGTTCATGTACAAATGACAAAATCGGAAATTAAATGATTGCAAATCAAGAGCTTAGCCTTCAGCACCGATGGAGTTTCAGATCTGCGATGGTGGTTGTGGTGCCATGATGGGGATGTCGGAGATGCAGCAACAGTAGACGAAGCAACTGGAAAAACGAAGCCTGAAATTTTAATACCAGATCTCACAAATACACAACCGGAATTAGTCTCATCTTCATCACAGTATCTTCGGTAGCCGAAAAACATGGTAAATGTAAAAGGACGATTGGAATCGGTAGTGGTGGTGCTTCCGGTGGTCTCTTCAATGGTGGTAAGTCCCGGTGGTGATTTCCGATGAAAGGAGATGGTGGAGTTGTGATTTCCAGCGGTAGTGATGAATTTCAGTGGTTAATGAAATTGATTCAACCTTTTATTAAGGGAGAGCCATGAAGATTAATGTTGTATTTAGGATGACGGTAGCTTGTTGCTTTGCTAATAGGAAAGATAGAAAAAATTCAAAAATTAGAGTATAAGTCATAATATCGCCACGTAAGGGGAAAAAAAGCCACGTCAACGTTTAATTAAATATAAAATGCCAAATATTGATAGTTACCGGTCGATCAGGTAACTAGTTACCATGTTGCATATACGAGTACAAAATTTCCCGGTTTATTGCATACCTAGACAATAAATCTAGTAGGTTGCATACATAGAACATTTTGTGGCAGTTCGTTACCGATTTTTGTCATTTACCCTTTAATTATTATATTGAGCATGATTTAGAACTGTTAGTGTTATGTGTATGAGATTATGTGTGCTAATGATTTTGAATCAAGGTGTGTCGTATTGACTTTGGATATGTATAATGTAATACGGTAATTAATGCGCCTGGCCAACGCAGTGATTATCATATTACATTAAGGGTATCCACGAAAACTACGAGACATTTGAGGATAAGTTATTAGCTATTGTTAGTATTATGTGTTAGAAGTACAGATAAAGTAGACTTGTAATTGTTTAGTAAGTCAAGTTAATAATACCATGTCTACTTTCAGTAAAGATGGATGAGCGAGAAATAGATCTTACTCTTGGGTTTAACCCGAGTAGGAGAGCCCAAGACGATGAGGCAGGAGGCAATGGTGGAAGACCAAGGTCTCCTATTCCTGACACCGAGTTGTCTTGGGAAGGTATAAAATCCCTTGTGTCCAAAGAAATTAGTCAAACTCAAGAAGCATCTCTTCCGTTCTTGGTGACGACGATTACTGACACTGTTAGAAAGATTGTGAGTGAAGAAATGCAGAAAGGGAGAGAAGAAGTAGTGATACCCAGACCAGAGGTGTAACACCCCTAAATTTAACAGTTTGCGGAAGCGATGTTTTGGGTGTTACTAATCAATAATCACAAGCACAAAGGATACAGTGAACGACTCTAAATGAGACGTTCAAAAAGTTATTACATTAATACATAAGTAGTTCAAAATACAAGCTCGAGTTCAGTAAATTCCTAGAGATTCTAATACATAACAACTAGTACAAAAGTAATGTATGAAAATCTCCAAGCTTGTAAATGCATGCGACTCGAGCTAAGTAAGCTTATCCTGTTGGGCATCCCTACTGATGCTGTGTACCTGAGAAGCATTACTAAAACGGTCAACCAAAAGGTTGGTGAATCTCACAGGTTTGTAAGTAAGTAAACAGTTTGAACACACAAGTAGTATTTGTAAATCATAGCCAGCCAGTAATTAACGATCACAGGTTATGTTCATCGTTAACTTAAGTTTTAATAAGTGGGTGGTTGCAAGTCATGCAAACCGTTTGATACAATCGCCATGAGCCACCATAGTTGAAGCTTAACGTACAGTAAATATCGGTACCCCCTCATGAATGTAATCTAAAACATTCATACGGAACGAGTAAGAAACGCCCGTTTCTACAGGAACGGTTCGTGGTAGTGCTTGCTACCCCGGGCGGGGATTGTCAGTCCCATATGGATCCATATACTAAAACTCGCGCTTATCACATAACTAACAACTATGATTCAGGAGGATTTCATTGGATTAGTCGTAAACTCATGCAATTGGCGTATCGTTAATCTCGTACAGTAAGTAAATCATGGTAGCAAGTAAGTTTTGTGTGTTCATGTAAAACAGTAATGCATCTCACCCCTGAGTATAAAACAGTAAAGTAGGGGCTGTAAGACTCACCTGAGTCTGGCAGACAATGCAGTAAGTAAGCAAGTAGTATCCCGAACTAGCAACCCTTAGCGTCCTAATACGCATAAGGTCTAGTAAGTAAATGGAATACTTGTAAAGTATCCATGCTAGTTGTTCCCAAACTAGTTAATGTCCATTAGTTTGTTTGTAAGTTTGTAATCGTTTGTAAATCGTAGTTTGTATAAAAGTTGTACGGTTCGTTTGTTATCGGTGTATAATAATAATTCCATCCATTATTATTATGTATTCATAGTAGTGGTACAGTTGTAAAGTATACTCGTATGATCGTTTGTTTGTATTACCACATGTATCGTTTGTGTACGTTCCAATGGGCTT
Organism: Helichrysum umbraculigerum; assembly: GCA_949592205.1. Classification (NCBI taxonomy): domain Eukaryota; kingdom Viridiplantae; phylum Streptophyta; class Magnoliopsida; order Asterales; family Asteraceae; genus Helichrysum; species Helichrysum umbraculigerum. The sequence continues at coordinate 105,965,274 of CATIUR010000003.1, read as the reverse complement.
AGTCCCCAAAGGGTACGAGTGAAACCTCGTAAGTATTCGTATGTATGTTCGTATCAGTTAACGTGTAATCCAGCACGTAACTAGTGAGTGAACTTGTAAGTTCGTATCGGATGTAATCCCGTGTAGTGTACAAGTGTAAGTTCGTTGGAGTGTAATCTCCTAAGTATTTCCGAGTGAAATCTCGTACGCGGGTGTGAGTGAAATCTCACGTTCAGTTTAGTATAGACTTGTACGTATTCAAGTATCGTTGTATACTTTCAAAAGTATAGTATTTTCATGTATAAGTAACGCTGAGTAAAGTACGTTTACGTTTTAAGTATATTCTATACTTGTATAAAAATGTAAGTTTCAATCAGCCTGTTATAGCGTCACTTGTATGCGTCACTTCTGGATATCATGCGACACTTAGGTAGTGTCGTATTATGTTATCAGTTTCGAGATGTATGCGACACTTAAGTAGTGTCGGTATTCGGATAGTGCGTCACTTTGTAAGTGACGTTAGTAAGTATTGTTTTTCCTCAGGGCGTCACTATAGTAGTGACGGTATTCAGTGTCGTAGTCAAACAGTGCGTCACTAATAAAGTGACGGTGTAAGTGAGTAAATCAGTTTATGGGGCGACACTGGACAAGTGTCGGTATATGCAATTATGCGTCACTGATGAAGTGACGGTATGAGTGTTGAGTGACGTCATCAGTAGTAACTAGGTGTTATTTGTTTCTACTGAAAGTTATAAGTTTATACTGATAATAGCGACACTAACGAAGTGTCGGTATAAGTGTTCTAGCGTCACTAAAGAAGTGCCGCGTATGGACGGTTCGTGACATATGCGTCACTCAGACGTAGTGACGCATAACTGGCGTGAGCCATGCGACACTAGCGTCTGGTCAGTTTTTGATTCGTGTCGAAAACGTATTTAGCGAGTTCCGTTCAAGTTGAAACTTTTACACAAGTTATATTATGTTATGTAGAGTTCATAAAAGTTGTTGGATGTCGTTTTTAATGTTTGTAGTGTCGTTTTATTTAAAATGACCAAAACCGACATTTTCGTAAAAGTGTTCAAAAACGAGTTTAGATTACATATTTGGACATTACTAAGTTAGGGAAACAATAATCTAGCAAAATAAAAGTAATCGGAAAAGTTTCGGGTCGCCGGAGAACTTACAAAGTTGTCAAAACGAAAATCCGAAAAGATAGGTTTGTAGCCCTCGTTCTCGTGATCGCTTTTCTCCAAACGGGTATGGACCTCCGAGGTGTTTTAATGGTGTTTTTAGGGTGGTTGAGGAACGGTTTTAGAGAGAGAGAGAGAAACCGTAGAGAGAGAGAGAGAGGAGTGGGAGAGATTGAGTGAAAGAGTGTGTTTAGTTATGTTTGTGATCAAAGGGGTATGGGGGGTTTGTCCCCTTTGACCCTTGGGCCGGTTTTGGTGGGGCCACAGGATGTGGTCTCACCACTTTTTGCTCCTCCGTGTTTGCGCTCCGTGCGGTGTTCGTTTCCCCGTTTGTTTAAACGTTAAAATCATTTTATACGCGATTAATTATACGTTTTAAAAATACGAAATAATACTCGATAATTAAATTGTAGTATTTTACCAAAATACTAGTTTTCAAGTTATAATTCATAACTTTGTTTGTTTTGTCGGTTGGTCGAGTTTTCGGAGAGTTCGGTGACGTTTTTATTAAAACGTACATTTTCCGTTATATTATAAACATAATATAAAGTAATAATCAAAGTAATTAAATAATTTCACATTATTTAATAATTGTTTTATCAGTGTACGCAAGTTTGTACAATTGTTGTTTTATACGATTTGTACGAATCGTATACGCGTTTATATATATATATTCCATCCATATATATACATAATAAGTAAATAACGTATATAATCATATTTCATATTATATACAAGTAATAAACACGTAATTAGGAAAATTTTAAATTGGTCCTAATTTTGGGGTTGTTACATTCTCCCCTTGTTAATAAAATTTCGTCCCGAAATTTGTTCGAAGTAGTAGTCGGTAGTTCGATACTAGTCAGGTAGCTACAATGAGTACTAGTAGCCTACAGTAGTAGGGTAGGTCCTACAGTGTTTGAAATCAAGTAGTCGTTAGGTGGTAACGTACCCTAATTTTTGTTGCCTGGAGGTAGTGGGCATTGGGCCTTGAGATGGCCAGCACTCCCACAGTTGAAGCAGAGTTTCGCCTTAGGAGGGTTCGTACTTTTAGGGTCGGACTTGCATCGACTGGTGGGTGTGGTACACGGTTTGTCATGATGCCGAGTGCATCGGGAGCAGTAAGGCTTATTTCCTAAGTAAACTTTCACCCTTTTAGCTGGAGGTGGCGTACAGTCAGTGTCGGTATCCTCTTCAGTAGGAGTACTTTGTGAAGTTGGTGGTGGAGTAGGGTTTTCCAAAGCTATCAAACGTAGCTCGTACTCACGCATACGTATGTCACTTTGGAAGGCAATTCGTCGTAGGTCATCAATGTCTTCCTGTGCTTCAGTAAGTTGTTTTTGCAGCGATTCAATAGTTTGGTTAAGGTGGCTGACTGGTTCAGTAGTCAAGGTTACATCAACTGGTGCTTTTGCAGCAGTTAGAGCAGCAGGAGAGGCAGGTGCTGCTGCTGATTCAGCGGAGTGTTCTGTATCACACTCGAGTTCGAGTAAGTAAGGGAACATTGCTGGTTCCTCACTGAGCAGTTCATAATCCAAGGTAGGGTTGTTGACGGAGTGAGTTGTCATTTCCTACAAAATAAGTGTTCTATTTAAGAATTTGCCTCAAGTAAGTGAAGTTATATTAATTTTATCTGTTTAAAGTAACGAATATCATTCGAGTTCCCGGTCTCAACCAGTGTGAGATAATTGGGAAGGGAGTTTGGTTACTGTCTCTAAAATGTAAGGCAAATTGTGTTGTCGGGATTTAAGTAGTCGGTCGTTTCCTAATCCTATTGTGTACTTAGGATCAAAGAAAACACACAGAATAAAATACAGTTATACATAAGTCATTAAGCGAGAGATTTATGAGAAAGCAGATTCGGGTAGTCAAAGAATAAGCGTACCCGGGTTGAGTAAATCACAGAGTCTCGGATTTGGGTCATCCTCCCTAGCATTGATTACATAAGCTCTACTCCTTGTATTGTTGGTTCGGGGTTTCAGCTTAGGGCAATCCTTCCTGAAGTGCCCGGTACCGTTGCACTCATAGCAGGTTTTGGGTGCGGAAGTATCAGTACCAGTGGGGTTGGTTCGGCAGTCTTGGGCCAGGTGCCCGAATTTCTTGCACTTAGTGCAGGGACAGGAGCCGTTATGATGGCGGCTACATTTGGAGCAGTAAGGCTTGCTCCCCTTGTAAGCCTTTGAGTCATTGACGTTGACAATTGCAAGCTTTTTGTCAGAAGTCGGGTTGGATGAGTGGGGACTCACTTCCCATTTACGTTTGTTACTCGCAGACGGGGTTGAAGTCGAGCCGCGGCGGACAGAATTAGCCGTTAACTCATGAGCCATACGAATGGCGCTCTGAATAGTTCCCGGTTTGGACGAAGTTACTAAATCTTGTAGTCGCTCGGGAAGTCCGTCAACGTACTTTTCGATCCTTTTGTACTCAGGATCAACCATGGATGGGCACAGAAGTGCCAGTTGGTGAAAACGGTTGGTGTAGCCGGTGATGTCATCACCCTGCATCTTGTGATTCCAGAATTCTACTTCCAATTGCTTCAGCTCATCTCTTGGGCAGTACTCGCCCTCAGCATAAGCTTCAGTTCATCCCACTGTATTTTGTAAGCCTCAGCAACGCTCACCGTCTGTGCATATGTGTTCCACCAAGTAAGGGCGATGTCAGAAAAGGTACTGGTGGCGAACTTAACTTTATCCTCTTCCTTGCAGTTGCAGATGAGGAATACGGATTCTATTTTCTCGGTCCAGCGAATCAGACCGATCGCTCCTTCAGTACCTGCAAAGCCTAAGGGTTTGCAGTTTTGGAAGTCTTTGTAGGTGCAGGTTTTGGGTTGTGGTCCAGTATTAGCGGTATCTTCGCTACCAGGGGCTGAAGTTCGGGTAGCTAGAGCTTGAGCCACACTACGGGCAATTATACCCGCTACTTCGGCTTCAGTAAGAGTGATTTGTCGTCGAGGAGGCATGTTCCTTGAAACAATAAATAAAGAACATGTGAGGGTTTGAATAAGAATTATGACGGTGATGATTTAGTAAGTTCAAAGAAAATTTCGTCAAAGGTTGAAATTTGTTCAAAGTTTGTGGGTTATAAATAAGTCTATACAGTTTCAAAATTTTTGAGAATTTTATAAAACATTTTGTAAGAAATTTTGTAACATGTTCGATAAAAATATATTTGTTATAAAATTTGATAGTAAGAGTTGTTTGTAAAATTTTGAAGTCTGCTGGAGACTTGGGTTGAAAATGATTTTATTATGATACATCTAACGGTATGGTGGGGCACGTAATAGAATGTTATAAACGCAGAATTTGGTAGGAATAGCAAATGAAAACAAGGTCTCGATCTTCATATCGAAGACTGTTGAAGTAACTATGGTTGTCAGTTATAACGGTGTGGAAGTCTTCGGACGTAAGCCGGTAGTCGTGAATTCATAAAAGTTAAATAAGGACAGAATGACGAGAATCGAGTTGTCGTTTGTTTGATGATATTTTTAAGGAATATTAATTTCGTAGTGGTTGAGAGAGAGTATCGTATCGGGGAAAGAGGCCTATGTATATATATATATATATATATATATATATATATATATATATATATATATATATATATATATATCACATAACCGCCTAGTTCGTGTCTAGCACAATCACGTAAAAGTCCCGGTTCTCTCGAGGTCGGAGTCAGCTAATGCATTCCGGTTCAACATAACCCCTTTCAGAACTCACATCATCTTCATTTAATTGTACATAGTTGATCAGGCTATGTTAAATTAAACTTGTATGCTGTAATTCCTGAACCAGTTATACCTAATGAGGAATGCTGCCTAACGGTCATAGTCTAGGCCCACTAAATGCAACCTAGTTCACTATAACCTTAGGCTCTGATACCAATCTGTAACACCCCCAAATTTAACAGTTTGCGGAAGCGATGTTTTGGGTGTTACTAATCAATAATCACAAGCACAAAGGATACAGTGAACGACTCTAAATGAGACGTTCGAAAAGTTATTACATTAATACATAAGTAGTTCAAAATACAAGCTCGAGTTCAGTAAATTCCTAGAGATTCTAATACATAACAACTAGTACAAAAGTAATGTATGAAAATCTCCAAGCTTGTAAATGCATGCGACTCGAGCTAAGTAAGCTTATCCTGTTGGGCATCCCTACTGATGCTGTGTACCTGAGAAGCATTACTAAAACGGTCAACCAAAAGGTTGGTGAATCTCACAGGTTTGTAAGTAAGTAAACAGTTTGAACACACAAGTAGTATTTGTAAATCATAGCCAGCCAGTAATTAACGATCACAGGTTATGTTCATCGTTAACTTAAGTTTTAATAAGTGGGTGGTTGCAAGTCATGCAAACCGTTTGATACAATCGCCATGAGCCACCATAGTTGAAGCTTAACGTACAGTAAATATCGGTACCCCCCTCATGAATGTAATCCAAAACATTCATACGGAACGAGTAAGAAACGCCCGTTTCTACAGGAACGGTTCGTGGTAGTGCTTGCTACCCCGGGCGGGGATTGTCAGTCCCATATGGATCCATATACTAAAACTCGCGCTTATCACATAACTAACAACTATGATTCAGGAGGATTTCATTGGATTAGTCGTAAACTCATGCAATTGGCGTATCGTTAGTCTCGTACAGTAAGTAAATCATGGTAGCAAGTAAGTTTTGTGTGTTCATGTAAAACAGTAATGCATCTCACCCCTGAGTATAAAACAGTAAAGTAGGGGCTGTAAGACTCACCTGAGTCTGGCAGACAATGCAGTAAGTAAGCAAGTAGTATCCCGAACTAGCAACCCTTAGCGTCCTAATACGCATAAGGTCTAGTAAGTAAATGGAATACTTGTAAAGTATCCATGCTAGTTGTTCCCAAACTAGTTAATGTCCATTAGTTTGTTTGTAAGTTTGTAATCGTTTGTAAATCGTAGTTTGTATAAAAGTTGTACGGTTCGTTTGTTATCGGTGTATAATAATAATTCCATCCATTATTATTATGTATTCATAGTAGTGGTACAGTTGTAAAGTATACTCGTATGATCGTTTGTTTGTATTACCACATGTATCGTTTGTGTACGTTCCAATGGGCTTAGTCCCCAAAGGGTACGAGTGAAACCTCGTAAGTATTCGTATGTATGTTCGTATCAGTTAACGTGTAATCCAGCACGTAACTAGTGAGTGAACTTGTAAGTTCGTATCGGATGTAATCCCGTGTAGTGTACAAGTGTAAGTTCGTTGGAGTGTAATCTCCTAAGTATTTCCGAGTGAAATCTCGTACGCGGGTGTGAGTGAAATCTCACGTTCAGTTTAGTATAGACTTGTACGTATTCAAGTATCGTTGTATACTTTCAAAAGTATAGTATTTTCATGTATAAGTAACGCCGAGTAAAGTACGTTTACGTTTTAAGTATATTCTATACTTGTATAAAAATGTAAGTTTCAATCAGCCTGTTATAGCGTCACTTGTATGCGTCACTTCTGGATATCATGCGACACTTAGGTAGTGTCGTATTATGTTATCAGTTTCGAGATGTATGCGACACTTAAGTAGTGTCGGTATTCGGATAGTGCGTCACTTTGTAAGTGACGTTAGTAAGTATTGTTTTTCCTCAGGGCGTCACTATAGTAGTGACGGTATTCAGTGTCGTAGTCAAACAGTGCGTCACTAATAAAGTGACGGTGTAAGTGAGTAAATCAGTTTATGGGGCGACACTGGACAAGTGTCGGTATATGCAATTATGCGTCACTGATGAAGTGACGGTATGAGTGTTGAGTGACGTCATCAGTAGTAACTAGGTGTTATTTGTTTCTACTGAAAGTTATAAGTTTATACTGATAATAGCGACACTAACGAAGTGTCGGTATAAGTGTTCTAGCGTCACTAAAGAAGTGCCGCGTATGGACGGTTCGTGACATATGCGTCACTCAGACGTAGTGACGCATAACTGGCGTGAGCCATGCGACACTAGCGTCTGGTCAGTTTTTGATTCGTGTCGAAAACGTATTTAGCGAGTTCCGTTCAAGTTGAAACTTTTACACAAGTTATATTATGTTATGTAGAGTTCATAAAAGTTGTTGGATGTCATTTTTAATGTTTGTAGTGTCGTTTTATTTAAAATGACCAAAACCGACATTTTCGTAAAAGTGTTCAAAAACGAGTTTAGATTACATATTTGGACATTACTAAGTTAGGGAAACAATAATCTAGCAAAATAAAAGTAATCGGAAAAGTTTCGGGTCGCCGGAGAACTTACAAAGTTGTCGAAACGAAAATCCGAAAAGATAGGTTTGTAGCCCTCGTTCTCGTGATCGCTTTTCTCCAAACGGGTATGGACCTCCGAGGTGTTTTAATGGTGTTTTTAGGGTGGTTGAGGAACGGTTTTAGAGAGAGAGAGAGAAACCGTAGAGAGAGAGAGAGGAGTGGGAGAGATTGAGTGAAAGAGTGTGTTTAGTTATGTTTGTGATCAAAGGGGTATGGGGGGTTTGTCCCCTTTGACCCTTGGGCCGGTTTTGGTGGGGCCACAGGATGTGGTCTCACCACTTTTTGCTCCTCCGTGTTTGCGCTCTGTGCGGTGTTCGTTTCCCCGTTTGTTTAAACGTTAAAATCATTTTATACGCGATTAATTATACGTTTTAAAAATACGAAATAATACTCGATAATTAAATTGTAGTATTTTACCAAAATACTAGTTTTCAAGTTATAATTCATAACTTTGTTTGTTTTGTCGGTTGGTCGAGTTTTCGGAGAGTTCGGTGACGTTTTTATTAAAACGTACATTTTCCGTTATATTATAAACATAATATAAAGTAATAATCAAAGTAATTAAATAATTTCACATTATTTAATAATTGTTTTATCAGTGTACGCAAGTTTGTACAATTGTTGTTTTATACGATTTGTACGAATCGTATACGCGTTTATATATATATATTCCATCCATATATATACATAATAAGTAAATAACGTATATAATCATATTTCATATTATATACAAGTAATAAACACGTAATTAGGAAAATTTTAAATTGGTCCTAATTTTGGGGTTGTTACAAGAGGCAATCCCTCAAGTTATTGTTCAGGAGGAGCAGAAAAAGATAAGTTATAGAGACTTTTCAGCTTGTAACCCACCAGAATATGATGGCGATCTGGATCCAATCAAATGTTACTGTTGGATCTCAGAAGTAGAAGGGGCATTCGCCACTGTGGATTGTCCCAACAAGTTTAAAGTAAGGTATGCAGCTAATCTTTTGAAGAATCGTGCTAAGTGGTGGTGGAATGTACAGTGTAGAACTAAGGGTGATGAAGCTATTAGCAAGTTAACTTGGGAAGAATTTAAAGTGATGTTTGAAAGCACGTATTCTCAAGACGCAGATTTAAATAGAATTCGTCAAGAGTTTCTTGCTATGGAGCAAACAAACGAATCGGTGAATGAGTTGGTGGGTAATTTTCTGGATAGAGCTCGTTTTTGTCCAGAATATATGGATAATCCAAGGATGCTTATAAATCATTTTCATAAGGTCTTGAAGAAAGAAATCAGAAAGTATGTACTTCCGAAGAGATGTCAGACACTTGAAGAGATGATAGATAAAGCTCGGTTTCAGGAATTAGAATTGAAGAAAGACGAGCCAGTTGGAGTGCCTGTAAAGAGAAAGACTGAACAAACCTTTACTCCATCGAAGAAGTTTAAACCGAGTGGGAGTACAAAGAAAGAAGATAGACCGGTGCCACCCGAATGTAAAAAGTGTCGTCGAAAACACTTTGGAGAATGTAAGTTTGGCACCAATGCTTGTTAGCATTGTGGACAAGAAGGCCACTTTGGCCGTGATTGTCCAAATCCAATCAGAGTTTGTTATGGTTGTTATCAACCAGGGCACATAAAGTCTGAGTGTCCGAATCTTGGGAACAGGCCTGTTATTCCAGCTCCAAAGAAGAATACAGAAAAGAAAAGGGTAAATGACAAAAATCGGTAACGAACTGCCACAAAATGTTCTATGTATGCAACCTACTAGATTTATTGTCTAGGTATGCAATAAACCGGGAAATTTTGTACTCGTATATGCAACATGGTAACTAGTTACCTGATCGACCGGTAACTATCAATATTTGGCATTTTATATTTAATTAAACGTTGACGTGGCTTTTTTTCCCCTTACGTGGCGATATTATGACTTATACTCTAATTTTTGAATTTTTTCTATCTTTCCTATTAGCAAAGCAACAAGCTACCGTCATCCTAAATACAACATTAATCTTCATGGCTCTCCCTTAATAAAAGGTTGAATCAATTTCATTAACCACTGAAATTCATCACTACCGCTGGAAATCACAACTCCACCATCTCCTTTCATCGGAAATCACCACCGGGACTTACCACCATTGAAGAGACCACCGGAAGCACCATCACTACCGATTCCAATCGTCCTTTTACATTTACCATGTTTTTCGGCTACCGAAGATACTGTGACGAAGATGAGACTAATTCCGGTTGTGTATTTGTGAGATCTGGTATTAAAATTTCAGGCTTCGTTTTTCCAGTTGCTTCGTCTACTGTTACTGCATCTCCGACATCCCCATCATGGCACCACAACCACCATCGCAGATCTGAAACTCCATCGGTGCTGAAGGCTAAGCTCTTGATTTGCAATCATTTAATTTCCGATTTTGTCATTTGTACATGAACAGTTGTTGATCGGAGATCTTGGGGAAGAAAAATGCTTCTTCATCTTATTGTTTCTTCGGCGTTTGTTCTTATATGTTAAAACCTATATTATAGTGGTGATGATTTATTTAGTCTTCTCAATTGTTTTATTATAGTGGTGATGATTTATTTAGTCTGCTCAATTGTTTTTGTGAAAATAAGAAAATGCAAAATTAAAGAAAGAAAGATGACGATGGAATGCACTTGCTGCTGCTGTTGTTTGATTTTTTTTTGATCAACCGTTGTTTGAATTTTTGACTTACATGAGTTTTGATCAAGTATAAAATAGAAAAGGAGAGCCATGAAGAACTGCAGTCGCTGCTAGTCCTTTACATGAATTTTTGACTTACATGGTAGTTTACTAGAGAGTCGCTGCTAGAGATGTGAAGCACCGTTTTTCGAGATCTAGAGTGCCGATGCAATAGCTGATAGGTTGATAGCTGGATGTGATGGCGGTCCTCTCCGATGATCTAAATGAATGTCGGAGTTTGTTGTTCTTGGAGAGGTTTAATAATGATGAAGATGATGATATTGTTTGTTTCTTGTGTGAATAATTATAATTATTACTTATTAAATAATAAAGATGATGATAATAATCTTGATGCATTGGTGTTTTGTTTTTGCTGTAATGATTTTGACGAAGAAGATGTACAACAAGTCAACAAGATGATATCATATGTCTAATTTTGCTTTTTTTATCTATTAAAAATAGTAAAAAGATAATGTAAGAAATATATAAAAAATGCACAATACATTAAAATATCTTGTTTTTGAATTTACAAATCATTTCATACGTGTATATATGACATGGCAAAATAAATCCATTTGGCAGCTGATGTGTAATCTTAGTCAGACTTTTTAAACCTCAAAAGGTAAAAATGAACTTCGTACAGATTCTAGCACAAAATTTCCCGGTTTATTGCATACCTAGATAATAAATCTAGTAGGTTGCATACATGGAACATTTTGTGGCAGTTCGTTACCGATTTTTGTCATTTACCCATAATTAAATGGTCTAAGATCAAGTACCCACTAATGGTGGATACCCGAATCCCTTAAACCGTGCTCTGATACCAACTTGAAACACCCCGAAATTCGTAAACAAATTTTTTTTTTTTTACTAATATACTCTTCTTTTTGTCCCAATAATCGATTAAAATACTACACAAGATCACATACGCAAGACTATGCGAGTTAGACATCCATTATACTTTAGGGGCAAAACTGCCCATTTCCAAAACTGTCTATTTTAGTCAAAACCGCCTTTTTTAAACACGTATAACTTTTTACTCGTTGACAGTTAGACCACCAAATTTTACAGGCGCCTTTACTACAACAAAATGAACATTTTTCGTGTTTACACCTTCCCTTGAAGACTGCTTCCTTGCCTTCAAAATTTCCCTCATAACTGCCCCGTTGCACACAATCCTTTTCTCAAAACTGCCTTTTTTTTTTTTCAAAACTACCGACATTCAAACACGTATAACTTTTGACTCGTGAATCCTTTTGACCTGAAAATTTACGTACACCTTCACTTTGATCATATAAACATTTCCTTATTTCCACTTTTTTCAAATTTTACATTTAAACTCAAAACGATCCTTTGACTCGAGATGAACACTTTTTGACCAAAAATCTCAACATACCAATACTCAAACCACTAATCTTCTGACTTTCAGACTTTGACAATTGCTTTGACTATTAAAATGAGACTTAAAGCAACTTTTAGTACTTTCATAACATAACCATAGCCCATTTGGACACCATGACCCAATGACAACCCATTTTGACACTAACTGACCCGTTTAAAGTTTTGACCCTCCAATAACAAACATTTCTGCACATTTGACTTATCAAAGTCAAAACAAACATACTTTCTTCACTTTTAAACATAAACATAATCTTTTACATAGTCTCACAACTAACCATTCTTTTCAAACTCATATACTAACAAAAGTGAGACTAATGTATCAAACACACTTATACATTACAAAGGGGGTGTTATTGTATCGTGAGCATGATCAAAAGGGATAAAACTCATTACCAACCAAGCAATGAGCTCCACCACTAGCTATCCATGGGCTTCCTTCCTGACTCGTCTTTTACCTTGCTAGAACTTCCTGTAACATGTTAAACACAACGAATAAGCATAAATGCCTAGTAAGTAAATGGATTCTGACAATTAAAATTCTGCAACAAGTTAAGGATCCATAACATCTAACATGCCAAATTCCGAAGAATTGACATCAAACTAAGCTAATGACAAAGTCATTACTTAGATACCACCAAGCGAATGATAATTCACTCCTTGGTTCCACATATCCAAATACTTACCTTTTCACTTGCACAAACAATAACTTGAACTCTTCACACTTGATCACCTATTCACATAATCACATAAACACTTATCATTTACATATTTAACTACTCTTTCTTATTTCTTACATAATACTTAGGTGCCAATCACATAACACCTAAAATTCTAACATAAGTTCCATACACATAATCATACAATCACATGTACTTAGGTAATTAACATCAATTCTTACCATTAACACTTCCATACCTCATAAACATCACTAAATAGTGATCATACATGCTTATCATCAATCAATTACCCACAACACATATGATTATAGGATTATCACTATATCTAACACTATTTAATCATTCCTTCATATTCAAAAACGTGTATGGAATCTAATTTAACTTAATTACTCACTTACTCATTAAAATCACTAACTTAGGGCTTTGATTTCTTAAACCCTAACATAAAATCAAGGAATTAGAGAGTAGTTCTTACTTTATAGGAGCTCAATTGAAGATTTGAAGCCCTAATTTCACCAACTAGCAATTAATTTGGATTTTCTTCTTGCTCTCTCTCTCTATGTCGATCTCTCTCTCTCTCTAAAAGCTCTGATCGTGTTTTATTTTCTGAATATGAGTAGAAGAAACAAGAAGCTGCAGGATTTATTTATAATATTATCACATAAACCCCTCATCTTTGCTAATATAACAGTTTCTACCCTCTAACTCAAGTTTCTTTACATAGTTAGTTTCACTAACTAATTCTAACACATAACAATTATTTCACATAACATAATATCATATACATATAATTAAATAACTAGATGCATATAATATAGATTAAACTTACAAAATTTGGGGCGTTACAGTTTTACATTAACCGACATGTTGGGTTAACCGACCCATAACCGACCCATGCTCACCCCTAATTAAAGTAATCAAAATGTAAAAATAAAACAAATACATGATTAGTGTTGATATTCTCGGAAACGATTTGATACTCAATCATATTCCAGACTGATCTTTGCATCCCTTTATCTTTATCCCGTAAATGACCATCATCGTACGTGAATCTAAGTTTCGATCCAATCACATCACCGTTCCGGTCCGTAATAAAATCCCGTGAACCGTGGGGTCTCCAATACCCATTCAAAACCTGCCCCACGTTTCTATGTCGGCGTAACTTTTTTAGTCTACCCTCTTTGTACCGAGCTCGAGCCGTTTTTTCTTTTAAGACCTTCGTCTTTGTGAACACCAAATAATTTGGATTTCCATTGACGAGGTATTGATGTAGCCGTCCTGTGAAAAAAGTATTACAATAAGTTGAATATGTTTTTACTGTATATCTTCTTATTTTTGAACTTAGATTTTATTTTTTTAAATCAAAATTTAATTTAATTAACTTATAAATAGCTACTTGTATATTCGAAATTATTAAATTTTTAGTAAATAAATATATCCAAAACAATAATCCAAATTATAAAAATTATATATGTTATCATTGTCATTGAGTTATATAAAATTAATTAAAGTTCATAGAGAAAAAAAAAAAAGATTGAATTGCATTTACTATAATAATATATGAAAGGAAAAAACTTACCAACTATAAAATTAGGTGTAGTTTTCTACAAATTTGCTTTATTCACCATGTCGCCAATCAACGGCTGATTGGCTATCTTGCATCGTAAGAAATGCATTATGTCAGAATCCGTTGGGTTAAAAACACATTCAGATGGCCGATCAGGAGGCGGCTCTGGGGTACCATCACCCACCGATTTGGCAGATGATACAATCGGTTTATCTTGACCGGAACGGTTGTCAGGGGTCGCCATTAGGGTATAAAGCTAGAAACATACATCACACATTAGCAACTAAATCATACATTTTCAATATTACTAAAGTAATTTACACCAAAAATGAATATACAAAGATAGAATAATAAATGATGAAATAAGGAATGAATTAATAAAAAATAATTATAGTCGGATTGATTCACTTCCCCCCTTCTTTTTTTCCATTATTCCGATACCATGACGAGAAACTAATATATATACAAATGAAAATTTGAAATATATTCAGTGGCGAGGATGGCTGTATGATTTAGGAGGATTGAGTTTGTTTGTATATTACACGAAACTAAAAAGAGGGTGCGTATATATCTATATCTATATTAGCTTTGTGTGCAAGTCGGCCCCTGTATAATATATGTATGTTCGTTCGGATAGGAAGCACAAGGCCCACCATTTGTTTATGTTCACTGGCCCACTTAAAAACATGTTCACCAGGCTAAAAGTAAATAAGTTCGCTGGCCCAACATATAAGATGTTTGCTGGATTATTCACAAAGTGGGCCAACAGATTTGTTTAAAGGCTCAAACTCCAAAGCCAAAAGCCCACCCATTATTAAAACACAAAAATATGATTATTTATATTTATTCAACCTTATAATGACACATATAATGACAATTTTAGTCTTAAATGTTTTTAACTCATCAGTTTTCTCTTTTTATATGTGCAATGTGTAAGAGCATCCCAATTATCATTTTCATAGACTATTTCCAAGTGCATCTTCAGTGAAAGCCTTTTTCTAAAGTTTGTTTATTCAAAAAAGCTTTGGAAAAACTTTTTCTTTTATTTGGGGAGAACTTTTTTATGCAAAAGGTTGAGAAATCTCAAATCTTGAACAATAGCTTTTTTTATAATCGTGTGTGTAATTTTTGAAATAAAAGTTTTGTAAAGCTTTTTATCATTGGGGATAAAATTTTTGCAAAAGCTTTTCTATAAAAGATTGATGCGGCAAGTAAAAAAGTATTTTTGTTAAAAGTCTTTTCATAAAGCTTTAGGAAAAACTCTCACTTCAATGAGGAAAAGTTTTAAAGTATTTGATTCATTAAACATGTAGTATATTAATGAAAAGTGAGGGGGTCTAGAGTCTATAAGTTGATATATCTCAAGATAAAAAGGTGTACACCCATTTAATTAAAACACAGTATTCGATGGTCCAGCAACCATGAAACTTGTTAATGCCAAATTATATTATGTTCGTTCGACTAGATAAAACTCGACTAATAACCACAAAACTTCGACGGTCCAAAAGTAGAACAAGTTCTAGTTTGCCCAAGCCTGTATTTGCTGGGCCTAATTTCAAAGAAGTTCGCCGAGCCCAAGTAGGATGTTGGGCCAAATTAGACACCAATGCCTACTTTTACAGGTCGCGCAGCCCAACTTTCAAGTAAACCTGATCCCAATTTCACCAGGCCCAACTTCAAACAAGTTCGCTGGGCCGAAGATTTTAAAAAGGATCGCTGGGTTTTAGGTTATAAAGATCGCCGATCTTCAAGGTTTGCAGATCGCCGATCATCAAAACGCCGAGCAGCCACGAGATGGTTCGATGGACCTTAATAGTTAATACAAACTTCCAAAAAAAAAATGATTAAAGCATTTAAACGTTGTTGCTTAGAACCGATTTTCCTATACAACCTATCTTTAAAGTTGAACACAACCGAAATGTATTAACATTCACTTGACAACCATCCATATTCCTGTCACACAATCGAGTCCCAAATATGAGAGAAACACAACAACAACCACCAAAGTTACAGAAAGGTCCGTTTGCCTATGGTTTATCAAGGAAGATAACTTAACCCTAAGATAATCGAGGGTTTTTGGTTCAATTTGCAAAACATGCAATATCGGTCCGAACAAGAAAAAATAAATAAAATGACGGGTAGAAACCTTGCTTGATGTGATTGCGATGATGATCAAACGAACTTGAAACAAATCACGCTTCTTTGTGTAGGATCGAACGAATATTAGTCGGTGAAGTAAATTTGGGGTGTGGGTGTCTGGCTTGTTGTAACACCCCCAAATTCGTTTAGCGGAAGCATTGGTATAAGCTGAGGGTGCCACATATACAATGTACATGCATACGTATCAGAGCTTATGATTACAACCAAACATATATTAAGATGCCAAAAGTATTAGTTACAAAGTTTACGATTCATCAAATCGTACGAATGTAAAAGTATATAAGTTACAAAAGTAGATTTTGTAAATATGACTAAACAGTTTTAGTTATATAAAAGAAATCCGGTTTTCAAAAGTTGGCATCCTAAAGCTTCACGGGTCGCCTAAGTTCCATGTGTGCAGGCGGTTCTTACGTGCGCAGCTAATTCCCTGAAAAACATAGTAAAAGTCAACAACGAGGTTGAGTGAATTCACAGGTTTTATATTTGCAAGTACAGTTCGTTAAACCAAATACGTTTGCAAGTAGTTGTTTGTAGGAAAGTTCGTATCCTAGTTCAAGATGAGTTCCGTTGGGATGTTGCCCAAATTTAGTACAAGTTATAGTAGGAATGCCAGTATCCTAATAGTTGTCTTTCGTAGGAATGTCAGTATCCTAATAGTTGATGTTGCGTAGGAATGTCAGTATCCTATAGTTGTTTTCTTAGGGATGTCAGTACCCTATAGTTGTCTCGTGGGAAAGTCAGTATCCCTGATCCAAGTCAGTAGGATCCAAGTACCCAAGTCAGAAGGGTAAAACCATAATCGTAGGGAAAGTCAGTATCCCTGATCCAAGTCAGTAGGATCGAGTACCCAAGTCAGAAGGGTAAAACTAGTGTAATAGGGAAAGTCAGTATCCCTGATCCAAGTCAGTAGGATCTGGTCCATGTCAGTAGGACCCATTGGTTGCTCAATTTGTTTAAATACGTTGTTGGTCGTTCCCCAGCGTTCACATAAAAGTACCGGTCGTTCTCCGGTTTATCAAACAAAGTTTATCACGTTTATAGTATGAAAATGTTGTTTCATAATTACCAGTTTTGTGTAAGGTTTCAACAGTTCAAAGTACTCAAATCGTTCGAGTAAAACAAGTATACGTTCATGTTTGTAAAATCGTTTGACTATGTTTTCCACCCCTGTTCAAAGCAGTTAAAACAGTAAATGTAGGGGCTGTGAACTCACCTGTTGAGTTAAGTAATGTGCGAGTGCTAGCAAAGCCTAAAGCCCAAGTATAGTCCAGAATCTCCTAACGCCCTAAACGTTTGAGATTTAATAAGTACATGGATGTCTAAGTTTGACCATCCATGCTAGTGTTCACGCAACTAAATTATGTCCAAAGTGTTTGTTTAACGTTTACGTTTGTATTTCGTAGTTGTGAAAATGTATACGACTCGTTGGTAATAGTTTGAAATCACGATTTCAATAAAATAAGTTTGTTTGAAATGTCTGTACAGTTCGTATATTGTATCGTGTGTAAGTATTCGTTTCCGGTTAAGTTTGATACTTAGTGGAAAAAAATGATTTGCAAGTTGAGTTTCGCAAGTTGAGTTTCTCAAGGCGAGTTGAGTTCACAAGTTGAGTTTCGCAAGGCGAGTTTCGCAAGGCGAGTTGAGTTTCGCAAGGCGAGTTGAGTTCGCAAGGCGAGTTTCGCAAGGCGAGTTGAGATTGGATCTCAACTCGCGAAACCCGCTGTTCGCGATTTTTATGCAAATTTCGATTTCTAAAACGTTTTTAAGGGTGTTTTTGGACATAATAAGTTGATATAACACTAAAACATGATGTATTAAGTATATTAAACAAGAAATATCAAAGAAAACTTCGAAATCTAAGGATTTACGGGAAATGTCGGAAACTTACGCGTGTCGGTTTTTAAATCCGAAAAGGTAGAAGTGTAGATCGTGATCCCGTGATCGTTTTTCTCCAAATGGCTAGATGATTCGGCGCGTTTTTGATGTAGTATTTGGTGATTTTGTGTTATATTTTTAGAGTGAGGAAGAGATGAGAGAAAAGAAGAATGGAGAGAAAGAAAGTGAAAGTGAGAATGAAAGAAAAGGAGGGGGAGGAGGTGGGTTTTGTTCCATTTTTCGTCTCCCGTGTTTGCGTTCCGTGTTTGTTTACCCGATCGTTAAATGTTACAATATTTTTAAATAATAACTAATTAAATACGTTTTCGCTTATATATTTGGTTGGAATATTTTATGGAAATAATTTAATTAAGTTTATGAAATTTTAACTTTGTTTTGTTTCAGTTTACGAAATAAACGTTTATACGTTATAACATACTTTGTAAATATCATCAACATAATATTTAGCAATAAATAATGTTATTCAATAAATTTACTTTTCTTGAATAATTTAGTTCACCAACAGTCGTATATTTTTGTCGCGTTTGTTCCAATCGTTCTGCGCGCAATTATAAAAATTACGAATCGTATAATACTACGCGTACTAACTAGTTGGGCTTTGCTAGACTTATCTCTAAAATGTGTTGTGAATTCACTCAAGTAGGGAATTAGCCTAGACATGCATGTTAATTACGTTTATAATTTTGTCGAAATCGCTGGGTGTTACATTCTCCCAATGTTAGAGAAATCTCGTCCCGAGATTTAAAATTCAAGTCGGATCGCCCACGGCGTATGTTTTCCGATAAGTCATGTCGTTAACAATAGTAGTAGTTTGCGTGGCGCTCTAAGTTGCCATAACGTTTTAACAGTTCGTGTATACTCGCGGTATAGTTTGATAAGTCGTGTGTTCGATAAGTGGTCAAAGTTTACCAAGCGTTAGGTTTGAATCGACATTCAAATAGCGTAACGTTAGATCGGAATAATGGTTTGTTAAAACGTACCAATGTTAGCGTAGGGATCCTCTGGTACATCACGTGCACGAAGGATGTAAGCACGTCCACGAGCTGGTGGAAGGTTTGCGATGATGTTGTTGTTGTTGTTGTTCTGATTGTTATTGTTCCCAGGGTTGTTCTGGTTGTTATTGAGTTGGGGACATTGGTTTCGGTAGTGGGTCGTGTCACCGCATCTGAAACACCCATTGTTTCGTCGTTCATTGTTCGCAGGGTGAGTTCTACATGCCTGAGTTCTGTGTCCCCATCGGTTGCAGTTTTCGCAAAAGAGACAGTCCCCCTCGTGGTGTTTTCCACACTTCCCACACTTGGGCCTGTTTCCAAGGTAGGGCTTTGGTTCAGTATTGGTGATTGTCGCGTAGGCTCGGGCGTGTCCCGGATTCCTGTTTTATTGACCCTGACGGTCGTTACTCTCACTGTTCCACTTTCGTTTGTTGTTTCCAGAGTCACCAGCCTCAATTCGGAGGGGTTCACTTTTCCCAGTAGAAGATTTCAAAGTTCCAATCAGGACCGCGTCATCAGTTAGACTTTGAGCCAGATCCACTGCGCTCCTAAAAGTAGTTGGTTTGGAGGACATCACCATGCCTCTGATCTGTGGGGTCAATCCCCTGTTGTAACGCTCAATGCGTTTGCTTTCGGGTGTCACCATGTGGGGTACCAGGCGTGCCAGTTCCTGAAACCTTGTCGTGTAACCGGTAATGTCAGCGCCGGTCATCTGAATGTTCCAGAGCTCGGTTTCAAGTTTCTGTTGCTCACTGTGAGAGCAAAACTCTTCCATCATCATCCGTTTCAAAGTCTCCCACGAGATGGAGTAAGCAGTTGGTCGTCCCATGATTTGAATTTGAGCGTTCCACCAAGTCAACGCTTTGTCAGCTAGGGTACACGTGGCGTATTTCACCATGGTGTCAGTTGCGCAGCCGCTGATGTCAAGGACCGATTCCATCTTTTCAATCCAACTAGGCCGATGGCCCCTTCTGTCCCGGTATATGTGCTCGGTTTGCAAGCCTGGAAGGTTTTGTATGAACACCCCTGCTGGGTATTCGCCGGTGTCTCACTGTTGACTGGGGTGGCTCCACTGTTGTTTACCACATTTTCACGGTTGCGGCTGGCCTCGTATTGAGCGATAGCTTCAGCTACACGTCGCTCGATAATTTGTTCGGTGGTTTCGACGACAGGAGGTGTATTCGTTTGGCGACTGTTGCGGGTCTTTCTTTGCTTAGGCGGCATGCTGACGTTCTGTGAGGAAGGAAATGCAGAAGTCAATGCCAATGAAAGAGATGTGAAGGATGAAGTTTCACATAATTCAGTTATCGAGTACTTAAGAAGAAATGACAAGATCCCCATCACATATCTCACGACTATGAAACACCCATATGTACTTAGTATAATATAATCACGTTGGCCAGGCGTCATTATATGATGCTAAATACATACTTCTTTTCATCAACCGTTCAATACGATCAGGTTCGCATGAGATCAGAGTGTGTATGAATGAATCGAACGTTGTACAGTTCAAATAGTGGATTACGTGTATCGATGTGTAGTAACGATAGTTTAGTCGTATGCAAATGTGTGTATGCATGTGTGTTCTAGCCAAGGCTATAGTCTAGGTCTCTAAGGTCTCTAAGTCACCTAAGAAATCTAGTTCGCTATAACCAATGGCTCTGATACCAATCTGTAACACCCCCAAATTCGTTTAGCGGAAGCATTGGTATAAGCTGGGGGTGCCACATATACAATGTACATGCATACGTATCAGAGCTTATGATTACAACCAAACATATATTAAGATGCCAAAAGTATTAGTTACAAAGTTTACGATTCATCAAATCGTACGAATGTAAAAGTATATAAGTTACAAAAGTAGATTTCGTAAATATGACTAAACAGTTTTAGTTATATAAAAGAAATCCGGTTTTCAAAAGTTGGCATCCTAAAGCTTCACAGGTCGCCTAAGTTCCATGTGTGCAAGCGGTTCTTACGTACGCAGCTAATTCCCTGAAAAACATAGTAAAAGTCAACAACGAGGTTGAGTGAATTCACAGGTTTTATATTTGCAAGTACAGTTCGTTAAACCAAATACGTTTGCAAGTAGTTGTTTGTAGGAAAGTTCGTATCCTAGTTCAAGATGAGTTCCGTTGGGATGTTGCCCAAAATTTAGTACAAGTTATAGTAGGAATGCCAGTATCCTAATAGTTGTCTTTCATAGAAATGTCAGTATCCTAATAGTTGATGTTGCGTAGGAATGTCAGTATCCTATAGTTGTTTTCGTAGGGATGTCAGTTCCCTATAGTTGTCTCGTGGGAAAGTCAGTATCCCTGATCCAAGTCAGTAGGATCCAAGTACCCAAGTCAGAAGGGTAAAACCATAATCGTAGGGAAAGTCAGTATCCCTGATCCAAGTCAGTAGGATCGAGTACCCAAGTCAGAAGGGTAAAACCAGTGTAATAGGGAAAGTCAGTATCCCTGATCTAAGTCAGTAGGATCTGGTCCATGTCAGTAGGACCCATTGGTTGCTCAATTTGTTTAAATACGTTGTTGGTCGTTCCCCAGCGTTCACATAAAAGTACCGGTCGTTCTCCAGTTTACCAAACAAAGTTTATCACGTTTATAGTATGAAAATGTTGTTTCATAATTACCAGTTTTGTGTAAGGTTTCAACAGTTCAAAGTACTCAAATCGTTCGAGTAAAACAAGTATACGTTCATGTTTGTAAAATCGTTTGACTATGTTTTCCACCCCTGTTCAAAGCAGTTAAAATAGTAAATGTAGGGGCTTAGAACTCACCTGTTGAGTTAAGTAATGTGCGAGTGCTAGCAAAGCCTAAAGCCCAAGTATAGTCCAGAATCTCCTAACGCCCTAAACGTTTGAGATTTAATAAGTACGTGGATGTCTAATTTTGACCATCCATGCTAGTGTTCACGCAACTAAATTATGTCCAAAGTGTTTATTTAACGTTTACGTTTGTATTTCGTAGTTGTGAAAATGTATACGACTCGTTGGTAATAGTTTGAAATCACGATTTCAATAAAATAAGTTTGTTTGAAATGTCTGTACAGTTCGTATATCGTATCGTGTGTAAGTATTCGTTTCCGGTTAAGTTTGACACTTAGTGGAAAAAAATGATTTGCAAGTTGAGTTTCGCAAGGCGAGTTGAGTTCGCAAGTTGAGTTTCGCAAGGCGAGTTTCGCAAGGCGAGTTGAGTTCGCAAGGTGTCGCACCCCCAAATTATGATGCGGAAGCGGGTCGGTTCGGGGCGCGACTAATCAATATACAAAGCACACAAGATTACATAATGAACGACCACTACATGCGTCGTTTACAAATACGTTGATAAAATAAAGGTTTTACACCGTTATAATATAGTTTACAATCGCCCTTGAGTTCAAATGATAGAGATTTTATGGCATAACTAAATTATACAAAATATAGTAATGCATGACAATCTCTTGATGTCTGAATACGACTCGAACTAATGGGCATCCTGAATGGCAGTCCTACTGCTGCTGAGAACCTGAGAATACATGCTAAAAGGTCAGCTATAAAGCTGGTGAGCTCACAGGTTTAATGATAAGATGAAATGTATGAACCACAAGATTTAATGATGTTTGAAATTAATCAATATAATGTACATACAGCTATGAGCACATAGTCTGAGCTTAACTGAGGTGTCAGGATCACAATTAAGTGCCTGAGCGAGGGTGCCTCTATGCGTATGCCTAATCAACATACGTATGAACAAACGATAATGCGTCCGTTTGACCAGTCAGTGCTTGCTGACCCGGACGGGGGTTGTCAGTCCCATATGGATCCATACACTAACATTCACGCTACAAAGTATTACCAAACTATGCTAATGAGGACTTAAAATGATTAGACGATTTTAACTCATGTAGTATACATCGATGTTTTGATACTTGTGTTCACATGTAAAACAAAATGAGCATGTATCTCACCCCTAGGTAAAAGCATTTAAAAAGGGGCTATGAAACTCACCTGAGTTTAATGAGATGCTATTAAGCACAAATGATGATTCACAAGACAATGATGTCGATCAATCGACTGAAACCTGTAGGGCGTCTTAGACGCGCAAGGTTTTTGATTGATTAGATGACTTAACAGACCATCTATACTAGTTGCTCATTCAACTAGTAATGTCCAAATGATTAGTTTTGGATTATTTATATTTTGTAAATATGTACGGCCCGTTGGTGAGTTTTTTTGTAATAATAATTTCAAGTGTTATTATTATGCGTCTCATCATTTTGTTTACTTGTAAAGTATATACCTATGCATTTTCAAAAGCGAGTACTTTTATATATATCCGAAGATATATATATTTATGTCCGAATGTTTGTAGTCCGAAGGTATCTAGGTCCGAAAGTGTATATGTGTCCGGATGTAAGTTTTAGTCCGAAAGTCAAGGGTTCGGGCTCGGGAAAGTGGTCAAACGACCACCGTTTGACCCGAAACTTTTACACAAATCCTAATATGTCAAGATAGGCTTATAGAACTTGTCGTTATGTTTCGTGGATGTCTCGAAGTGTCACATTCACTAAACTACCAAAACAGTCCCTAGTTTCATGTTTTCCAGATTTTGTACTCAACAAATCCCTCGATTTGGACCACTACTAATCCGATTAATAGCTAACCAAAAATCTCACATGTTCTCATATATGTCTAGATCATTTCTGCATTTTATGGTATTTTTACATGTCCGTTTACTATTTTTAACAAAAATAAATATGAAGAGTAGTCGGTTTCGGCTCAAAACAAACCTTGGCTCAAAGATTAGCCTCTACACTAAAAACCGTGTATTTTTGGGAAAAGTCTCAGAGAGAACTTTTTGTAGACGACATCCATACGGACATTTCGGTATGATATTTGCGTGTTGATTCATCCTACAACTCAAGTTATAGTCGTTTTAGTGAAGACAAAAATTCTTGTCAGATTACTGTTTTTATATAACTACCTCAAAAACGTGTTTGAGCTTAAGATTTGGACATTATCTTGTTAGATGAACATCATAACATGTATATATATGTAAATCACGAAAATATAGAGAGAGAAGTTAGGGTTTTATACCAAAAACGTGTTCTAGAGAGAGAGGAAAGTGAGATGGTGCTTGATTCGAGTTCCTAGCTTCCTTTCCTTGCTTTCCTTGCCCAAAATGATGGCGGTTGATGGTGGTTTGATGGTGGAGATGTGGTGGTTGTAGAGAGAGGGTGAGAGAGCAGATTTTAGAGAGAGATTAGAGAGAGAAGTGGAGAATGATGAATGAGAAACAAGATGAGGGATTTTGGGGTTTTAAGTCAACAAAGAGAAAACATGATCCACAAAAATAGGGAGGTGGTTTGGGGCTGGAAAAATCAGCCTATGGGGCCCACACAAGAGTGTGTGAGTCTCAATTTTTTGGTTCCTCAAATTCGCGCTCCGTGCGGTGTTCGTTTCCCCGATCGTTTGAACGTATTTAGAGACGTTAAATATTATACGTACGTGTTTAAAATAACGAATAGGGTTCGATATTATTTTGATGTTAATGTGATTGATCAAACTACTTGGAAAACATTTACAAAATGTTTTGACAAAGTGTCGGTAATGGTTTGCGTGATCGTGTTCCGACTGTTAATCGCGTAACGTTTAAATTAAATATTTTTGTCATCGGTTTGAACTACGATATTTCAAATAAATACTTGCTATCCAAAATAATATATTTTAGTTTTTAAAATATATTTTGACTATTATTCGATTGACGGGCGCGTTTCGCGCGTTTTTGGGTCGCGTATGAGCATTTTATGCGATACGGAATACTTATGAAATATTATCGAAATAATATTTAGTAACTAATATGTTTATCGAATAATCTCATATTATTTAATAAAGGGTTCACCAACGTCCATATTAGTGTATCGGAATTCGGCCGATATAATAAAATGCACGATTAAATAGAATCGCGTAAATGCGTATATTTATAAAATACACGTAATGATACATACAATTAGCCTAACATGGAACTAATTACATGTATTACAAAATGATTAGGCGCAAATTTCTAGCCCTAATTGGTCTGGTGTCACATTCTCCCCTTGTTAAGAGAATTTCGTCCCGAAATTCAGCTCGAAGTCGGCGTGTGAGTGGAGTCTGAAAATAAATGTGGATACTTGTGTCGCATCTGGTCTTCCCGTTCCCAGGTGAATTCCGGACCACGCCGTGAATTCCACCGAACTTTGACAATTGGGATACGACTTTGCTTAAGCTGTTTGACCTCACGGTCCATGATCTCCACTGGTGTCTCGACAAAATGAAGTTTGTCGTCGATTTGAATTTCCTCGAGCGGAATGATGATTGTCTCATCGGACAGGCATTTCTTCAGGTTAGAAATGTGAAATGTGGGATGCACGCTACAAAGCTCTGGAGGTAGCTGCAATCGATATGCGACTGGACCAATCCTTTCAAGGATCTCAAAAGGTCCGATGTATCTCGGGTTTAACTTCCCACGTTTACCAAAACGGATGACACCCTTCCAAGGTGATACTTTGAGCAATACTCGATCCCCAACCTGGAACTCGAGATGCTTGCGTCTCACGTCAGCATAACTTTTCTGACGATCACGTGCGGCATTCAGTCGTTGCTGGATACCAACGATCTTCTCGGTGGTTTCATGAATGATTTCAGGACCAGTCAGTTGGCTGTCTCCAACTTCGGTCCAACAGATGGGCGACCGGCACTTACGACCGTACAGTGCCTCGAATGGTGCAGCTCCAATGCTGGTATGATAGCTGTTGTTGTACGAGAATTCGCACAATGGCAAGTGGTGTTCCCAATTTGCATCGAAATCAATTACGCAGGCGCGTAGCATATCTTCCAGTGTTTGAATTGTCCTTTCACTTTGGCCATCGGTTTGAGGATGATACGCAGTACTCATATCCAGACGAGTACCTAACACTTTCTGTAATGATCTCCAAAACTGAGAAGTGAAACGACTATCTCTGTCAGAGATAATTGAGATAGGAACGCCATGTCTCGATACGATCTCCTTCATATAGACTCGCGTGAGACGTTCCATTTTGTCGGTTTCCTTGATGGCAATGAAATGAGCTGATTTGGTGAGCCGGTCTACGATCACCCAAATGGTGTCGCAACCGCTTGCTGTTCTTGGGAGTTTAGTGATGAAATCCATAGCGATTTGCTCCCATTTCCATTCAGGAATGTCCGGTTGCTGTAGCAGACCGGTGGGCTTCTGATATTGTGCTTTGACTTTTGAACATGTGAGGCACTTGCTGACATACGTGGCAATCTCTGCTTTCATGTTTGGCCACCAATATGATCCCTTGATGCCATGATACATCTTGTCAGATCCAGGATGTATAGAATATTTGGACTTGTGAGCTTCATCCATCACCAAGTCTCGAAGATTTCCGAACTTAGGTAACCAGATCCGGTGTGCGAAGTATTTGACCCCATTGGGTTTGGTTTCGAATTGATTCTCCATGTTGCGCAAGGCCTCATCCTTGATGTTTTCAGGTTTCAGTGCTTCGAGTTGAGCAGTTAGAATTTGAATGATTAGATCATTATGGATGGTTATACTAAGGGCTCGGACTCGAAGTGGTTTTGTGCGCTCTTTGCGACTTAGGGCATCGGCAACTACATTTGCTTTGCCCAGATGATACTTGATTTCACAATCATAATCAGTGAGCAACTCGACCCATCGTCGTTGCCTCATGTTGAGATCCTTCTGATCGAATATATGCTGGAGGCTCTTATGATCGGTGAAGATGGTACATCTCGTGCCATACAGGTAATGTCTCCAGATCTTGAGTGCGAACACCACGGCCCCCAGCTCGAGGTCGTGAGTCGTGTAATTCTTTTCGTGAACCTTTAGTTGTCGAGAAGCGTAGGCAATCACCTTGTCCCGTTGCATCAACACGCAACCAAGACCTTGGTGTGAAGCATCACAGTATACCACGAAGTCTTCGTTGCCTTCGGGTAATGATAGTATTGGTGCACTGCAGAGCTTTTGCTTCAATAGCTGAAACGCTGACTCTTGTTTATCAGTCCAATCAAACTTCTTTTCTTTCTGAGTCAGTATCGTGGGAGGTTGAGCTATTTTGGAGAAATTCTCAATGAAACGCTGATAATAACCTGCCAGTCCTAAGAATTGGCGTACTTCGGTCGGCGTCGTCGGTGCTTGCCAGCACTTGATAGCCTCAATCTTTGATGGATCTACGTGAATTCCTTGACTATCAATCACATGACCAAGGAACTGAACGGTTTTCATCCAGAACTCACACTTGGATAATTTTGCATATAACTCTTCGTGTCTAAGAAGCTCTAGAATGACTTTGAGGTGCTGCGCGTGCTCTTGCTCATTGCGCGAGTAAATAAGAATGTCATCGATGAAAACAATGACAAACTTGTCTAGATATGGTTTGCACACTCGGTTCATAAGGTCCATGAATACAGCCGGTGCGTTTGTCAAACCAAATGGCATCACTTGGAACTCGTAATGTCCATAGCGAGTTCGGAAGGCAGTCTTTGGGATGTCGATGTCACGAACTCGTAACTGATGATAACCTGATCGTAAATCTATCTTCGAATAGAAACTTGACCCTTGAAGTTGGTCGAATAGATCATCAATGCGAGGGAGTGGGTAACGGTTCTTGACGGTTAATTTATTCAACTCTCTGTAGTCGATACATGACGCGCTACCAGCGGTCGGTTAGGAATTAACCTGTCGTTGCACCGACTACTGGCGATGTGTCAGTGGAGTTTTAAAATTTGTAAATGCTGGGGCCTAAGTTTACCAGTGCTAAAGGTGTATAGCAGCAAGTATGACCTAGGGTCGTTCTTTAAAACCAACGGTATTGTGAAACAGAGAAATCAAGATGTCCGAATCTAGCTAGTGAAGGTTGTTTTGAAAGCAGTTGAAGGTTTGTTTTTGTTTGTTTTCTAAATTATACTACTAATTAAACTACACAATAAAATAAAATAAAATAAAGGGATAGCAATCAGGATAGAGGGGGTGTTTGTTGTGACTTCGTTAGCCTTGCATTGGGATGATGTTTTAGTTTAAGTTATGAAAACGTCTTTCTAAAGATTTGTATTTTATTTGTCTTAAGTATTTGTGGTGTAAGCACTAGCACCCTACTGATTGATTGCTCAATCAGTATGTCACTGAGTAACTAGGCTATCGTGATTCTGATCGGAGGAGGCTGCTCAACTCTCAACACTGCCCTGTTACGGAACAGTGACCCTTTTCTGGAATACAAAGATTCCTGGGCGCATTCATAAAGTAACAGACCTACTAACGGTCCGACCGTTCTTAACACCACAGTGATACTCAATTGAATAAAACATTTAGGTTTAAGACTTGGTTGGTGTTTGATTACTTTCCATCAATGGTTTTGTAGAATCCAGGGGTGATAGACAAATTTGGAATACTAGATGATTCCTCGTCTTCCTTTCTGGATTCATAAACTGAGTTTGTATTTTAGATTAGAGATCCCCCATTTATGATTTAAACCAGCCCTCACTTGTATTTAACCAATAAATCCCTAGTTTATTCACAGTATACAATACTTGTTTAAAACGGCATTTCCACGGCTTCAAAACCAGACCATGTTATTTGAACACAGATATTTAATCAGAAGTTTATTCACGGTGTACAGTACGTATAAAGTATTTCCACAGATCCAAAACCAAAACACAGATAATTAATTACCCCCGATATGACGTCTTATCAAAAGGTTTTAACCACGTTTATTGGTGGAAAGGCGTTAGTTGAATATGCGGTTTAAAATCATAGATGGAATGCGTAATCAAAGCACCGAGTTTTCATTTATAATATAATAGTTGGGAACATTATTCCACAACGGATTGTGCCCACGACTTTCATAGCTTCCACGTTCCGTACTCCACACATTAGTGATGTTTCC
Source organism: Helichrysum umbraculigerum (assembly GCA_949592205.1). NCBI lineage: Eukaryota > Viridiplantae > Streptophyta > Magnoliopsida > Asterales > Asteraceae > Helichrysum > Helichrysum umbraculigerum. Next base: position 105,936,526 of record CATIUR010000003.1, on the reverse strand, counting down.
GGCGCTATACAAATGAAAGCCGTATAACGTTACTTCCGTTGTTTCATAATGACATCATCCCAATTAACGACCAACTACATCACAACAAACACACAATATAACTACTCACTACGCATAATAACAGGTCCTAAATCTAGCATAATAACAATAGCAATCATCATTATAATAGATAAGGAAAGAAGTAACCGTTAATAAAGCGTAGATTGAATAAACGTTAGAGAGAGAGTACAAGCAGAATCTCCGCAATATTTTCGATAATATTACAAATAAGCCCCTGAACTATTCCCTACGCTATTACAAAAGTAGTCCCTCCGTTAGTCCCAGTTAAATATTAACTGAGAACTAACTGATGCTAACCCTAATTCTAGAGAGAGAAAAAGAAGAGAGAGAGAGTAGAGAGAGAGAGAGTGTGTGAGAGAGAAAGTGAGAGTGAGGAAATGAGTGGAATGAAAAATGGTGTGTAAAACTTGAAGGAGGTGACCCCTATTTATAGGAGAAGCTTCAAATCATACGTACAAGCGAAACAGCACAGCGTACAAGCAAACGAAGCACGAACGGAGACCAATTGGGGTACCAGGGGCCGTATACGGGGTAGGTGGGGCCATATACGGTACTGTAGAGGCCGTATAGGGTACTGTAGAGGCCGTATACGGTGTCCAGGGCCGTATACGGGGTCCGTCGGTCTTCGTTCGTTGCTTAAAACGCCCGTATCTCCTTCGTTATGCGTCCGTTTGACCTGATTCTTGCGCTCACGCTTTCGTAATTCCGTTACGCTTCTAATGGTACCAATTTTACGGAAATTGGATGTGTATAGCTCAGGCATAGCTGGAAAGACTTTTAACGATCTGTAGAAGCCGTATCTCCTTCGTTCTTTATCCAATTTGCATGATTCTTGATTCTCCCGTCTCGTTTTTACCTATTACATCATACCATAAGGTTAGAATATATTTATCATAAGGTAAATGAGAGTGTGAGAATTGGTCGTTGTTTATTCGCTCTGTTTTGCTCGTTATTCGGACGTTTTTTAGTGGTTTTTGTAGCAACGCCTATATTTGGAGCACTTTAGTGAATTTTAGTAAATAATGATTATTTTGGAATGTTTTCACTAAAGATGTACCCAAAAAGTGTGGAATATCATACTTAAAAACATGACTTTTTGCGTCACATCACGTTATCCCATACTTAGACGTTGCTTGTCCTCAAGCAACACTCAGTTTTGAAAACATTTTAAAACATTTTTAGAGCGAGTCAAAATATTTCTAAGAGTTACCACTTCCAGATGCAAATAAGATAGTTTCAAAAATGTAGGGAAAGATAAGATGATCCTTCCTTAAACAAGAAAAGATTCTCTTAGGCATACTTCCAAATCTCATGATCTTGGAGTACACATGACTAGGCGATCTCACAAAAGGTGGTCACTCAATTCACTCAAAGTGTATCGGGTTTCCTATCGATCTAGAACAAATGAAATCGCTCAAATAGCCAGTCATGCAGCACTCATCGTCATAGGCTTGGTCGAGAATCGGATCTCCACCACTTAGGTGAGGACGGTGCTAATTATCCCAAGACATTCATGAGAGTTGTAGTGTTTGGTGAGGGTTTAAAGGGTATGGATAGTGGTATATTTAGGTTGTAAGGGTTGCTTATCTTAAAACAACTGAGATCATGAAAAATTTTATTTTAGAACGGAAAGGAGATAGCTATTCGTCTTCTATCGGATTTTTCTCATGAGGATGATACTTCGAAGGACTTTGTAGCTTTATTCTTGCGGAACTATTTTTTTTTCTTTTTTTTTCTTTTTCTTCTTTTTTCTATTTCTTTTTCTGCATTTTCTATTTTTCTATTTTCTTCTTCTTCTTCAGAACTTCTTTGCCAGAGAATTTCCAAGGATATTTTCTTTTGATTCTTTCAGAAATCCTTTTCAGAACTATGATCTTTGATCTTGAACTTCGAGTCCTTTTGCGGTGCCAATTTTTCGCACCTTTTAGAGATATATATCTTTTGGAGAACACGAAAGAGGAAGACTTGGGAGCATAATCGAAGCGGATGTCCTAAAAGATGTTTTTCACAACCTCAGAAATTCTAAGATAAGTTTGGGGATATTTTTGGGAAGTAGGGTTTAAAGATGAGGGTTTTATGAAACGAAAGGTTTAGGCTCAACAGGGTTTACTAGGTGGATCATCGATACTAAAAATGAGTATCGGAAGGGTTTTGGGCTTGAAAAGATATGTAAAAAGGGGTTAAATCCTAGGGAATGTCAAGGTCATCTAATTGCACCTATACCGCGTACGGTACACACCAATGTGGTCTCGAAACGTATGTCAAGAGCAAGTTCTAATTCAGAGATACATGCATCAGCACACACAAGAAATGAATAGTGAAGCATTAAAGATGAATGCTTTTAGGCTCAAGATACCTCACTGCAAATAGGGTTGTATGTGCTTCGTCATGCTCCTTTTAGATTATCATTTCTTACTTAAGAAATTTCTACCTTATTTTCCCTAGATTCCGAAATATCTTACTCATATTTGAAAATAGCTCCTCTCAAAAGATATTATGACTCAAAATTAGCAGAGTTAATCAGGTGATTAGGCTCATACTTTTTAATTTTCTTGAAAAATTTTGAAAAATTTGAGGAACATTTTCTGAGTTTGCTATTTCGGACATTAAAGATCATTAAAAACTAACCAAGGTATTCTATACCTGCTATCCCACACATAGAGGAACATTGTCCCTAATGTTCTCTTGAGTTGAGATTTACTGAAAGTAAAATCCCACACTTAGAGTTTGAACATGTAAGAAAATGTTTCTCAAGTGTTTGTTTTGGGCTGGAATCCCACACTTAGTGATAAGCTTAGGATAGAGTATAGATTACATAACAAACTTAACAAAGCAAATAATATACAGAATTATAAACAGAAGAGGGTAAAGGGTTAAGACACTCCCCAGATAGCGAGCTGCAATGGAGCTGAGAGTCTGAATTTGCTGAAAAGAGACGTTGCCAAGATCCTTTTCTGCATCCATGAAGGGCGGCTTGGCTTCAAGCGTCTTGTTATTGGACTTTCTTCAACCATCATTCTTCTTGTGAATCAATCTCGTAAGTGTGAACACGTTGGTCGTACCCTCAAAGTATTTGCAAATGAAGAGATAAATCACTGTCTCAGAGTTTGAAAAGATATTTTCTACTACATATCAGTTTTATAAAACATGTGTTTTTAAACGAGATCGAGCATAATGCATAAAAGTAGTATGCAAGTACCTCAAATGCTCGAAACATATGAATTACCAGTTTCAAATTGATTTTCTGTTTTCTGAGACGAGTGGTTTATTTGCAAATGAGTTGTAATATCAGAAGGTTTTTATAAATCATTTAGGTACGACCAAGTGTGAAGGATAGTCAGAGATTTTCTTCACTTATTGACACTATTCTCTCTACACGTCTTATTCCACGGGTTGCCTCCCGAGAAGCGCTGCTGTTAGAGTCGAGAGCTTGACTTTACTCCTTTGAGTTTAGGTGTACGGGAAGGAGCTCCCAGGGCGAGTGATGGTACCATTATGAGCCCTGGGTTGTGGGAAAGAGTATCATGGAGGATAGATCCTTTGGAAGTGGCAGGCCATGGTTGAGATTAGATCTAGCGGTTCCATGGTATCCACTTTGAAGTTTTGAAGTTGTTCTGAGGCTGCTCTAGAAAGACTTAGTAATCCTTGCGTGATGTAATCAACTGCTTTAGTGATTGGCCCATTGGGATCAATCTGCGTTGTGTTTCTTGTCTTGATCACTTCCCTACTCGGATACCTAAGTCTGAAGGAGTCCATAAATTCTTGTAACTTCAACTTCAGATCTTCGAATTCTTCACTATGAGGATCTCCTTCGAATACAGTTGTAGCCTTGCACAAGCCTTTGATTAGCTGGTGCTGATGCAGGGTGAAAGGAAAGCCAGAGTTTTTGAAAATATGAATCATTTTGTTGAATATCTCGCGATATCCAGCCTGGAGGATATACTCTGCTTTCTCGGCGTCTTCTGCATTCAATATCTCGTGTAATCGAGTTATCACAAAAGTGACAACATCGAGTAGAGACATATTTTTAACAATGAGGGGGTGATTACGCCTGCTTTCATCCCTTATGATGTACCTAAGCTCCTCGATTATCAATTTAATATGGTGTTCTAGAGTAGACTTGATGATAAATCGATTGCTTTCTTTTGTACTCAAGTGATCTTTCTCAGCTAGTAAGTCAAGGAATTCGTGTAGATTCCTCATCGCCATGAAGTCAGTAGCATCTTCAATATTTCTTCTGATAGCACCCAACTTCTCCCTCTGTTTTGATGAATAAGGAAACGCAGAGCCCATGAGAACATCATACACCTTGCGGTATATTTGTCTCCGTTCAATGTAGAAGAGTAGTTCATTCGCGTTGTTCCTTTCTTTCTTGAGCTGAGATTTGAGTGAATCTGCAAATACTCTGATGCAATGCTTAAGGTAGAGCGGATCTTGGGTTCCTTTGCTAGTGAGATAGATAGTGGATGCTGCCTCAATAACCGCTATTAGCCATCTTTGATGCATAGAGTAATCATTGGTAGAATTTCTAATAGCTGTTATTATGATGTGAGGGTCACCATCATATTTGTCTATCACGGAAATCATTTGCTCATGAGTAGAGACCATTGGGATGCAGATGATTTCTTGAGATAGTGCTTGTGAATCAGGCAGTTCTAGAGAATCAAGAAGATGAATATCCACTTTGGCAAGAGGCTTCTTTTCTTCTTTCATCTCTTCTTCCTGCTTGGCTGCTGGTTCAGAGATCTCGTCATCTGATGTGTCTTGGCTAATAGAGACCGTATATAGCTCACTATTCTCCATCGGAACACAATCGTTCTTATCGGTCTTGAATGTGATGCTTTCTCCGTGAGCGCGTAAGCTGATCGTCTGAGAGTGCACATCGATAACTGCTCTGGCGGTGTTCATAAAAGGTCTACCTAGGATTATTGGGATGTTTATATCTTCCTGAATATCCATTACCACAAAGTCAGTTGGGAAAAAGAACTTGTCGACTTTAACCATGATGTTCGCAGCTATTCCCTTAGGATATCTAATAGATTGGTCAGCTAGCTGGACACTCATTTTAGTGGGTTTAAGGTCTCCTAATTCTAGTCTTTTGAATAATGAATGTGGCATTAGGTTAATACTTGCTCCTAGATCGGCCAAAGAGCGAATATCACCAGATTGGTTGATAGCGCAGGGAAGGGTAAAACGTCCGGTATCTCCTAGTTTTTCCGGCAGACGATTTTGAAGGATAGCTGAACATTCAGCAGTTAGCGGTACATTAGGTACTTCGGGTACCTTGTCTTTGTTTGAGATAAGTCTCCTAACATATTTAGCATACTTGAAAGCTTTAACTTCATTAGGTTGTTGCTTGAGACGTCCTGGAAATGGTAAGCTTTCCTTTTTAGGCTTTGGAGAAGACTTTTTCTCAACTGTCTGTATGACAGGAGGTTGTTCTTTCACCGGAGAAAGAACTGAAGGTTGGCTCGGTGCCACCTTGGAGTCTTGGTTGGTTACGTGGTTGGCTTCCATAGTATGTGGGTTATGAAAGGTGCTACTAGGCAGACTACCCTGTGGTCTAGTGTCGATATGTTCTGCTAGTCGACCTACTTGGGTTACAAGAGTATTTAGTAAAGTTAGTTGGTCGCTTAAGAAGAGATCAACCTGGTCTTGTCTAGCCGTAATCGTTTGGATGATTTGTGTGAGGGTGTCGTCTGAACTAGTAATTGGCCTAGTAGGTTCATGAGGTTGGGCCATCTCAGGTGTGGTTCCAGGAAGTAAGGGTGGTTGGTGGTAGGTTGGGTATTGGAGTTGGTTGGGAGGTGGAGAGGTTTGAGTATAATCAGGTGGACGTGGATGGGTTCGGAACTGGTCATAGTAGGCTGTGCCATCAACAGGGTTCGTAGCTTGTAGATTGGTACAATTCCGACAGGACTGAATATGGTAGACCTGTTGAGGAGGTTTCTTCAGCTTTCCCATTTCCTCAGTTAGCATTCCGATGTGTTCTGTCAGAGATTTGATCGCCTCGGTTTGCACGGGATTGGGAAGGGCAAGCGGTGCCGATGATGAGGAATGCTCATCAGTGTTCCAATCATTGTGATTCATGGTCATGCTCTCAAGTAGATTCCAGGCTTCGTCATCCGTGCAACGCGTGAAGTTTCCTCGAGCAACGGCATCGAGCATTGGCTTGTGGTGCGGTACGAGACCATTGTAAAACGTGCACATCTGAGTTGATCGTTCGATTTGGTGGTTTGGACATCTTTTTAGCAACCTCTTAAATCTTTCCCATGCACTGTAGATTGATTCATCATGAAACTGTCGGAAGTTCAGGATGTCTTTCTTTAACTTAATTCGTTTGGATGGGGGAAAGTACTTTGTTAAGAACTTATCTTCCATTTCCGCCCATGAGGAGATAGAGTTGGTCTCTAATTCCTCGAACCAAGTCTGTGCGTGATGAGAAAGAGAGTAGGGGAACAGATATAAGTGGATTGTATCTTGCTCAACCCTGTTTTGCTTGAAAGAGTCGGACAGGGTGAAAAATTTGTTGAGGTGGGAGTAGGGGTCATCGTTCGGTTGTCCATTGAATTGGCAGCGATTCAGGATCAGCTGCACTACATCGTGCTTTAGTTCGAATGATGCTCCTTCAGTCTCCGGGTAGCGTATGGGTCCACCTCAAACTTCTATCGAGGGTTTGTTGCTATCAGCGAGGGTTATGCGTGCGGTGGTTGTAGGATTGTGGGAAGATGAGCGCTTTTCTTGTCGGATGGGTAAGATGTCATCTTCAGGATAGGGGAAAGGAAGGGTTGAAAGAATTTTTAGTGGTTTAAGAAGAGAGAACCATCCTAAAGGTTCACTAGAAAGAAAGTTCATCATGACGTCTCTGAGTCTTACAGTTGATTCCCCGGCAGCGGCGCCAAAAACTTGACGCGCCACCAGCGGTCGGTTAGGAATTAACCTGTCATTGCACCGACTACTGGCGACGTGTCAGTGGAGTTTTAAAATTTGTAAATGCTGGGGCCTAAGTTTACCAGTGCTAAAGGTGTATAGCAGCAAGTATGACCTAGGGTCGTTCTTTAAAACCAACGGTATTGTGAAACAGAGAAATCAAGATGTCCGAATCTAGCTAGTGAAGGTTGTTTTGAAAGCAGTTGAAGGTTTGTTTTTGCTTGTTTTCTAAATTATACTACTAATTAAACTACACAATAAAATAAAATAAAATAAAGGGATAGCAATCAGGATAGAGGGGGTGTTTGTTGTGACTTCGTTAGCCTTGCATTGGGATGATGTTTTAGTTTAAGTTATGAAAACGTCTTTCTAAAGATTTGTATTTTATTTGTCTTAAGTATTTGTGGTGTAAGCACTAGCACCCTACTGATTGATTGCTCAATCAGTATGTCACTGAGTAACTAGGCTATCGTGATTCTGATCGGAGGAGGCTGCTCAACTCTCAACACTGCCCTGTTACGGAACAGTGACCCTTTTCTGGAATACAAAGATTCCTGGGCGCATGCATAAAGTAACAGACCTACTAACGGTCCGACCGTTCTTAACACCACAGTGATACTCAATTGAATAAAACATTTAGGTTTAAGACTTGGTTGGTGTTTGATTACTTTCCATCAATGGTTTTGTAGAATCCAGGGGTGATAGACAAATTTGGAATACTAGATGATTCCTCGTCTTCCTTTCTGGATTCATAAACTGAGTTTGTATTTTAGATTAGAGATCCCCCATTTATGATTTAAACCAGCCCTCACTTGTATTTAACCAATAAATCCCTAGTTTATTCACAGTGTACAATACTTGTTTAAAACAGCATTTCCACGGCTTCAAAACCAGACCATGTTATTTGAACACAGATATTTAATCAGAAGTTTATTCACGGTGTACAGTACGTATAAAGTATTTCCACAGATCCAAAACCAAAACACAGATAATTAATTACCCCCGATATGACGTCTTATCAAAAGGTTTTAACCACGTTTATTGGTGGAAAGGCGTTAGTTGAATATGCGGTTTAAAATCTGTTGAGACCTGAGCCACTGTCGAATCTGCTCAGAGTACAAGTATGCTGCCGCTGTTAGAAGTTTACCGCTGTTAGTAGATTGCCACTGCTAGTTAGTAGTTGCCGCTGTCAAATAGTTTTAGTCTAACAGTGCCACTGTTAATGTGTAATCTGTATTTAGTATCAAGTACTCAACCGCTGTTAGTAATATACGAGTACTGCCCCTGTTAGTAATATAGATAACCACTGTTGGTTAGATATAGTCTGTTAGAGAGAATTATGGAATAGATATGATTCCATAATAGTTTGATTCTGTAAAGGACTCTATATGTTATAGATAGAGATCCTGTAAAATCCTAGAGAGATACGATTCATTCTAGTTATTAGCTTCAAGGTTGTAAACCCTAACACAAATTGTGTGTTCGTATTATTAATAATATTGAAGCTTTTGGTTAGATATTCTGTTATATTCAAATTTGTTCTTCAAGTTATTAATAAACTATTCCGCAAGCTTATTAATAATCAATCAAAGTAATACATACTAAGATCTCTAGCTGGGATCATCAAGTGGTATCAGAGCTTGATATTACTTTGATCTTGAAGAAGGTTATTGAAATTTTGCAGCTTTTTCAATAAATAACAACATGTCTACTGAAACGATGGAAGGTATTCAAGCTACAAAGATCCCCATGCTCAAACCCGATGAGTTTGAGCTATGGCAGACTAGGATTAGGCAATACATGTTGCTGACAGATTATATGATGTGGGAGGTAGTTACTAATGGACCAGTCTATACTAAGGACGCAGATGGTAAAAAGGAAGAAAGACCACCACCAAAGACTGATGCAGAGAGGAAAGAAAGAGCAACAGAGTGGAAGGTATTAAGTACTCTACTTTTGTCTATTCCTAATGAGTATCAAAGAAAATTTGAGAACTGTGAAGATGCTCAAGTTCTCATGGAAGCAATTGTTAAGAGATTTGGTGGTAATGACAACACCAAGAAGAATAAGAGATCTCTTCTAAAACAACAATTTGAAAACTTTGCAGGTGTAAAGTCTGAAACTTTGACTCAGACTTTTGATAGATTTCAAAAACTTGTGGGTGATCTTGAAAATCACAATGTTAAGATTGATAAGGATGATTTGAATAGGAAGTTTTTAAGATCATTAGGCACAGATTGGAATATGTACACTGTGGGACTTAGACAAAGTGCAGATCTTGAAGAAAAGGAGATTGAAGATCTATACAATGATCTGAGGAACTTTGAGCCTGAGGTGTTGGCTCTAAAACAGTCCAATGGTAGCTCTAACAATGCTACTTTTGTGTCTGTTGGTGAATCTGGTAGTTGTAGCACATCTGGTGCTAATGATAATGTCTTGGAAGCTTTCTTTGCAAGTCATGTGAATTCATCCTTAACAACAGAGGATTTGGAACAGGTTAATGAAGAGGATCTTGAAGAGATGGATTTGAGATGGCAGATGGCTATGATAACTATAAGAGCAAAAAGGTTTATGCAGAGGTCAGGGAACAGAAACTTTACTTACAAGAGAGATGGTGTAGCTGGATTTGACAAAAGCAAGGTGGAGTGTTTCAACTGTCACAAGATGGGACACTTTGCTAGAGAATGCAGGAGCACACATGCTGGAGGATCTCAGAATTCTTCTAATGGTATTGTAAGGAATATTTCTGATCCACAAAGAAGACTGGTACTTGTTCAGAACACCACTTCAGATTCATTGGTTGCACAAGATGGGATTGGAGGATTTGACTGGAGTGACCAGGAAGAGCTTGTAGTCAAAAATCAAGCTTTGATGGCTGTCACAGAAGAACCAGAGCCTTCAGACATTCCATATGAGGTACAATCTAAATTATGTTCTCCTGCATGCAAGAAAATGGTTAAATTTTATAGGGATCATAATATGGTTGTGTGTAATGAGTTAAAAGCTTGTGTAGAAAAGAGTCAACATTCAACTTTAGCTATTGAAAACTTAGAAAGACAGATAAAAGCTTTTGAAAAGAATGAATCACAATTTCACTTAGATATTAAATATCTGAATTGGGAAAAGAAAGCTTTACAAACAAAAGTTGATATGCTAAGTGCAAAGTTGGCTGAGGCAATTTCTGATAAAGAGTCAATAAAATTGAAAGTTGATGAATTGGAAAATGCTTCAAAAGGTGTTCAAAACTTAATCAAGTCTCAAATTCATGATAAATTAAAAACTGGATTAGGTTACAACCTTAATGCTGTACCCCCACCTTATAATCATACTTACTTCCCATCTAAAATTGAGTTTGACTTAGAAAAACTTAAGGTAGATGTGTCTGAGGAGGTTAAAAAGGTAGATCCAGTAGTTAATTGTGCTGATAATGTGAATTTTGATAAAGTGGAAGTATCTGATTGGACTGAGGAAGATGAGAGTGATAGTGATAGCTCATCTAGTGGTAATTCTGTGGATGATTGTGTTAAGCCTATTACTGGTCTAGTTTCTGAACTAAATAGTACTAAACTAGAAGAGGGTAAAAAGATGTTTGTTGAGAAAGCAAAGGCACAGATAGATCAAGTTAGAAAAACCAATAAATCTAGATCTGGTCTAGGTTATGTGCACAAAAGAGTCAATACTGAATCAAAAGATAAGTCGAAAGATAAATCTGAGTGTGAAAAATGTGCATGTAAATCAAACAGGTCTGATTTAAATACTGCAAATAATGTAAATAAATCCATTCCCAGGGGTAATCAGAGAAATTGGAACCAATTGGTTTCACAAAGGCTGGGTAATGGGTTTGAATGTGTGAAAAGAAAATCATGTTATATTTGTGGTAGGTATAATCATCTTCAACATGACTGTTACTACAATCCTAAAAATAATAGGAACAGTGGTAACAGACAAGAGTTGAAAATTAAGCCAAACAGAGGCAAGGCTGCAGCCCCTGTTAATGCTGTAGCAGTGCCACTGTCAAAGGCTAACAGAGGCAAGACAATAACAGGGGAGGGTTTGACCACTGTCAGGCATGTACCTCTGCTGGTATTAAACATTCCAAAAGAATGTTTATACCAAGTAAAGCTACCACTGCTAGGGTAATAAATACGAATTTGAAGGTAACCACTGTCAGACCATTAACCCCTGTCAGGTCTAAAACAGATTGTTTTTGGAAACATAAGAATGCATCTACATCAAATGTATCCAAAATCAATGGAGCATTGAGATCAATCACCTTTAAGAGGGTTGATATCAAAAATGCTCATGGGAAACCCAAAGCCAAATTGGTTTGGGTTCCCAAGAGAAACTAATATGTTCTCTTTTTATATGTGCAGGGCAAGCCAAAGAGCTTATGGCACATTGATTCTGGCTGCTCAAGGCACATGACTGGAGATAGGGAAAAGCTGCAGAACTTCAAAGCATTTAATGGAGGAGATGTAGCATTTGGCAGCAATCCTAAAGGAGGTAAGATCACTGGAAAAGGTAAGGTAAAAAGCAGTAAACTCACTTTCAATGATGTGTATTATGTTGAGCAATTGAGATATAATTTGCTTAGTATGAGTCAAATCACAGATAAGCAAAATCCTGTTTATTTCACTGACACAGAATGCCTTATACTTTCTGAAAAACTCAAAATACCTGAAGATAAAATCTTAATGAGGGTTTCAAGAAAGGATAATGTATACTGTAGTGATTTAAACAAGATGGAATCTCAAAATGTTAACTGTCTTATTTCTAAAGCTACTGTTTCTGAATCTGAACTATGGCATAGGAGGATGTGTCACTTGAATTACAAGACCATGAATAAACTTGTTAGGAATAAGCTAGTGAGAGCTTACCTGAAAAGTTATTTGAATGTAGTGACCACTGTGTAGCATGTCTCAAAGGCAAGCAACACAAGACCTCTTATAAGACCAAGCTTGTGAATTCCAATACCACTCCCTTACACCTGTTACATATGGACTTGTTTGGCCCTACCAATGTAGCTAGTCAAGGGAAGAAATCTTACTGTTTGGTGATAACTGATGATTATTCTAGAATGAGTTGGGTATTCTTTCTTAGGACCAAGGATGAGACAGGTGAAATACTTAGATCATTCATAACTAGGATTGAGAATTCAACTAATCAAAAGGTTAAGATCATCAGATGTGATAATGGGACAGAATTTAAGAATCATGAGATGAATAAGTTCTGTGAGGATAAAGGTATAGAAAGACAGTTTAGTGCTCCTAGGACTCCACAACAAAATGGAGTAGCTGAAAGGAGGAATAGGACACTAATTGAGGCTGCTAGAAGCATGCTAGCAGATGCTAAACTTCCAATGTCCTTTTGGGCAGAGGCAGTCAGCACTGCTTGTTATGTTTTGAATAAGGATTTTTGTCAAAGAGATTGCAATCTACTTATACATTGGAATATAAGTTCAACGTCGTGGTTAGTACAAGATATAAGGTACAAGTTTGGAAGATTTAACTTCTTCATTAAGTTTGTTATACTCCATTTTCTTCATAAGTGATCATTACATAGAGCCTACAAACTTCGGGATTCAACAGATGGTTAAAACATATTGATTTGAGGGGAAGCTTATCGAAAAAGTGTTTAATCATTAGAAGATGTTCATGCATAATTATGTGGGGATAAAGGTTTTATTACTACTGCTAGGTATATATTACTACTATTAGTGTAATTTTCTATTGTTCAAATTCATTATTCTTAGTATACGTCATGGAGGGTAATTTGAGACATTTGAAGGTTGTATTAGTGGTGTATTATATAGCATGTGGTTGTAAAGGTTCAAGTTGCTTTTCTTCATGAAGACCCCTATTGGATTATGACAAAAAGGGGAAGAAGATTTGAAGGTCAAAGATTTGCAGCTTAGTATGCATGACATGTTTACAAGAAATCAAGATTCAAGGGGAAGTTTCGGCAAGAAGATTGATATTTTGTCATCATCAAATAGGGGAAGATTGTTAGGATTTATTAATTTGATGAGACAAAATAAAAGATGAAAGTTGAGGGACTAAAGTTGAATAGTTTTATTTTTATTAGTCTCCTAGTATAATTATTATTTCTTGTAACCCTAATGATCTCTATTATATAAAGAGACATAGGGACGTAGGTTTTGGTATGCACACATAATGTAGACGTCTAGGGTTTTGGTTTAGCCTCAAGATCAAGGTTTCTTGATCCTGTTATATTTGTATAACCGTGTTATTCTGATCAAATAATATTGGGGCTTCTTGTGATAACATTGTTCTTATAGTTATTCTGCTGCATATTTTATCATTGTTATCATTCGTTGTTTGTAAAATCCTAGATCAAGACCTAAAAAGTCTAGAGCTTCAACGATCATACGTTTTCACAATTGGTATAAGAGCCTATTAGTTCTAAATAAATAAAAAATCGTTTTCTAATAAAGCTAAGTTTATGCCCCTGTTAGTTCTAAGTTGGAGTTTCCTTGGTCGGATGCCCCTGCTAGACTATCAGCCGCTGTTAGCTTTGTTAGATGATTACAAAGGGTTGACTGTAATTGACCAAGTGAGGTACCCCTGTTGGGCTTATTTGTAAGTTGTGCCCCTGCTGGGTATAACCAGCAGTGCCACTGTTAGTTCTATTTTTAGGGCTTGGCACTGTCATCATATAAATACTCAAATACTTCACTTTTTCAATTACGCTTTCAAAATTTTCAAAACCCTTCAATAATCGCTCTCGTTTTACTTTGTTTACTGTCAATCGCTCTCGTTCGATCATCAATTTCTTCAATGGCATCGTCATCTTCATCTGATTCTGATCATTCTACGCTAAGTGTTCATTCTGAACACAACATGAGGGCTTTCTTGAATAAAGAACTTGCCGATGAGTATTTTCACCCTATCATTGATTTCTTGAGTAATTGTCCAGTTACTCATGCCCTTACTGTCGCACCACGTTTAATTCGATCGCATATTCAAGAATTCTGGCAGAATGCAAAGGAAGGGAATGTTAATGGCATTACTCATATTCATTCCACTGTTAAAGGAAAGAAGGTGATGGTAACTGAGATTGTTCTGAGAGAGCTTCTGCAGTTTGATGATGAAGGTGGAATTCTGGAATTATCGAGAGAAGATTTGTTTAAAGGCATATTGGATATGGGGTATGAAGGTTCAGGAAAAGCAAGATCAGAATATACGTTCTTGAAGTCATGGTTTTGTCCTCAATGGAAGTTCTACATTCATACTTTTCTGGTATGTTTGTCCCAAAAGAGAACTAGTTTTAATGAATTTAGTTCTACTATTGCATATCCTATTATCTGTTTGGCACAGGGTATTAAATATAATATGTCTAGGTTTATCTTAGATAATATGGTTAGGAATGTAAAGGGTGATACATTCATTATGTACCCTAGATTTGTTCAACTTTTATTGAATACTCAATTGCCAAATTTGCCAGCAGAGGATAGTGTGATTGTTAGTTCTACTCTATCCTTGAGAACTATTAAAGCCATGAATCAGTATCAAAATGCTTTTTCAAAGAAGGAAACTGCATTATTTTCTACAATGTCAGTTGCTCCTTCTGCCACTGGTGGTGTATTACCAACATCACTTGGACCAAATGATGACAGGCCAACAACACAAGTTGGTTTCGAACACACATCAGGAGGTGGCACCAAAAGAAAACAAGGGAACCAAAAGCCTACCCAAAGTAAAGCCAAGAAATCCAAGAAGGCTAAACAGGCTGTGGAGATTCTTGTTTCTTCACAGTCTCAGTCAAATATTCCACCACAACAGGTGAACATACTTGATGAAAATGTTCATTCTGGACGGGCTGCCACTACTGTTTCTAGCCCACTGGCAGGGCAGGAAAGTGGTAACATCAATCAGACCCAACCAGAGGCAACTATATTTGATGAACCTATGGGTGATGATTCAAATATAGGTCCCAGTACCAATAACAGAGGGACATCTGCAGTGGCAGATGTAGTCAATGATTCATCTAGGAGGTCACACTCCCATGTTGATGAGGCTAGTAATGAAACTAGGGTATTGACGATTAATGATTTGGTACATGATGTCAATTTGATTTGGAATAAATTTGAGAAGGAAAGAGCTTTGAGAAGGGAGCAGCAGATTATGTTGGCTGCTCAGGGTGAGTTGATAAAGAAGCAGAGAGAGGAAATAAATGATTTACAAACCAGGTTGTCAATTGTTGAAGATGCAGTTGATAAAGTTTTGTTGCCTGCTAGGGAATCTTCAGGCAAGGGGGAGAATAAAGATGATGATCATGAGCAGAATGATATGCCTGAAGATAAGAATGATCATGAAGGTGCAGATGATTTCAGTTTCATGGATATACCTGCTGATGTAGAGATGAGTGATAAAGTTTTTGAAGATGAATTAAATGTCTCATATTATGTGGTTAATGAAGACATAGATGAGCAGATGGTGGATGCTGAGAATGATAGGAGAATGGTGGTGTATGTGGGAGAAAATGTTCAAACAGGTGATAGTATTGCAGATGATAGTACACAGAGTGGTCCAGCTTTAAATGTTTTTCCTTTAGACAAAGATTTACCTTTTAAGGCTGTGGCTAATCTGTATATTTGGGATATTATGGGAGCTAATCTGGATCTGTGCAAAAGAGTAAGTTTTAGTGATAGGTTGGTATATAGTGATGATAGTTCTGTTGAGAAGATGAAATCTGATGATGTAGAGGGTAAGGGGGAGTTGATAGAGTCAAAACCTGAAGCTAAAGAGGAAGATAGAGTAAAGATTTACCACAGAAAGAAATCAATTCCAAAGAGAAAGTCTACCTCTGCTAAGGTACAAACCTCTGTTGAAACTCAATCTGTGACCACTGCTAGTAGTATTTCTACCTCTGCTAGTAGTTTGTTATCTACCCCTGTTGATGTATCTACCACTGTTGGTACTTCAACAGCAACCCCTGCTACTACAATTTCAACCTCTGTTATAACAACCCCTGTTACTACAACACCTACCCCTGTTAGCACAAATCCAACCACTGTTGTATCAACCTCTGTTAGCACTTCAAATATTTCAACAACTGTTGGTACACCTACTGTTGCTCCAGTTTACACCACTGCTACAGCAATGACCACTGTCAGGGCTCTAGAAGTGCCTGTTATCATCAGAGAGCCTACACAAACACCCAAACCTAAGTCAGATTTGCCAAAGATTGATTCAAAGGACAAAGGTAAGGGAAAATTGAAGGAAGAGAAGAAGATTAAGAAGGTTGTAGAGCCTCCAATTAATTTGGATGAGGCTAGAAGAGCTCAAGAGGAGCATGATGAAAGAATGTTGAGAATGGCAGTTGAGTCTAAGAAAAAGGAAGGTTCTGATGTTGATGTAATATTAGAAGATTCAAGTGTGGTGACCTTATCACAGAAGGCTGCACAGATGTTGAATGATATGGCTGCAAGAGGTCAAGGTTTAACTGCTCAACAGATTCATGATATGATCAACAGAAAGGATGATAAAGATGGTTTGGATCCAGGGTTTGCAAAGCTTAAACAAGCTAATGAAGAAAAGGCTAGATTGAAAAGACAAGCTGAGCTTGAAAAGAAAATGAACAAACCACCAACTGCTGCTCAAAGAAAGAAGGATTTAATCAAAATTCTTGGTGATAGGTATGCACCAAGGAGTGTGCTTGAAGGTTGGGATGTAGAGAAGCTGGAAAGAGCTTATGAAAAATATCTGAATGAGGAGAAGGAAGATTTTGAGAAAAGGATTCAAAAAGATAAATTCATTAAGCAAAAGTTGGCTGAAGATAGAAAGAAGATTGCAGAGCAAGTGAGAAGAGAAGAGCAAGAGAGGATTGAAAAGAAAGAGCAAGAGGAAATAGAAGCCAAGGAAAGAGAAATCAAAAGGCTTTCTGATCAAAATATGCAGAGCAGATGGAATGGAGTACTTGCTTCTGATAATGTAGTTTCTGATTTGGAGAGAGATGCAGAAGAATTGAAGAAATATATCAAAGAGGTGAAGGATTATAAAGAAAATATTCACATAAATCATGATAGATCTTCAAGGATAATTGAATGGGAAGGTATTAAATCAAAGGGTGCTGATGGTGATAAAGAACAGATCAAGATTGTTAGAGAGAATGGTGATAAGCACTACTTGTCATCTGTTGCTGATGTGCTTAAGAATGTGAATAGATTGGACATTCTGGATCTGTTTGAACTAAACAGTCAAGGAGATAGACAGGTTTCATTGGTGATTATGGAAAGAGAATTGGGAAGATGTCTGAATATGCTGTTTGAGCCTGAGCCATTCATCAATTTGTTCCTACATTGTATTGATGCTGTAAATACTTGGAGACATTTTGTTAGAGCTGGAGTTCATATGATTCTATTCAGAAGTGGAATGTCAATTTACATGCTTGATGAAAGAAGATATGTTCTGGGAACTCAGACTCTGAGAAATGTGCTTGCATCTCAATTGAAAACTACAGTAATTTCTGAAGGAGCATTTAATGCTTTATATATGGTGCTCAATCAGTTCCATAAAAGAATGGAGTTGGAGAGAATGAAGGAGGAGGAGAGAAGAAGAAAACAGAATCAATCTCAGAAAGATGAAAAGAAAGATGAAGAAACTTGATTCATTACTGAGAATGATCAAGTTTAGGGGGAGATTGTTGAGACCTGAGCCACTGTCGAATCTGCTCAGAGTACAAGTATGCTGCCGCTGTTAGAAGTTTACCGCTGTTAGTAGATTGCTACTGCTAGTTAGTAGTTGCCGCTGTCAAATAGTTTTAGTCTAACAGTGCCACTGTTAATGTGTAATCTGTATTTAGTATCAAGTACTCAACCGCTGTTAGTAATATACGAGTACTGCCCCTGTTAGTAATATAGATAACCACTGTTGGTTAGATATAGTCTGTTAGAGAGAATTATGGAATAGATATGATTCCATAATAGTTTGATTCTGTAAAGGACTCTATATGTTATAAATGGAGATCCTGTAAAATCCTAGAGAGATACGATTCATTCTAGTTATTAGCTTCAAGGTTGTAAACCCTAACACAAATTGTGTGTTCGTATTATTAATAATATTGAAGCTTTTGGTTAGATATTCTGTTATATTCAAATTTGTTCTTCAAGTTATTAATAAACTATTCCGCAAGCTTATTAATAATCAATCAAAGTAATACATACTAAGATCTCTAGCTGGGATCATCAAAATCATAGATGGAATGCGTAATCAAAGCACCGAGTTTTCATTTATAATATAATAGTTGGGAACATTATTCCACAACGGATTGTGCCCACGACTTTCATAGCTTCCACGTTCCGTACTCCACACATTAGTGATGTTTCCGGCGCTATACAAATGAAAGCCGTATAACGTTAGTTCCGTTGTTTCATAATGACATCATCCCAATTAACGACCAACTACATCACAACAAACACACAATATAACTACTCACTACGCATAATAACAGGTCCTAAATCTAGCATAATAACAATAGCAATCATCATTATAATAGATAAGGAAAGAAGTAACCGTTAATAAAGCGTAGATTGAATAAACGTTAGAGAGAGAGTACAAGCAGAATCTCCGCAATATTTTCGATAATATTACAAATAAGCCCCTGAACTATTCCCTACGCTATTACAAAAGTAGTCCCTCCGTTAGTCCCAGTTAAATATTAACTGATAACTAACTGATGCTAACCCTAATTCTAGAGAGAGAAAAAGAAGAGAGAGAGTAGAGAGAGAGAGAGAGTGTGTGAGAGAGAAAGTGAGAGTGAGGAAATGAGTGGAATGAAAAATGGTGTGTAAAACTTGAAGGAGGTGACCCCTATTTATAGGTGAAGCTTCAAATCATACGTACAAGCGAAACAGCACAGCGTACAAGCAAACGAAGCACGAACGGAGACAAATTGGGGTACCCGGGGCCGTATACGGGGTAGGTGGGGCCGTATACGGTACTGTAGAGGCCGTATACGGTACTGTAGAGGCCGTATACGGTGTCCAGGGCCGTATACGGGGTCCGTCGGTCTTCGTTCGTTGCTTAAAACGCCCGTATCTCCTTCGTTATGCGTCCGTTTGACCTGATTCTTGCGCTCACGCTTTCGTAATTCCGTTACGCTTCTAATGGTACCAATTTCACAGAAATTGGATGTGTATAGCTCAGGCATAGCCGGAAAGACTTTTAACGATCTGTAGAAGCCGTATCTCCTTCGTTCTTTATCCAATTTGCATGATTCTTGATTCTCCCGTCTCGTTTTTACCTATTACATCATACCATAAGGTTAGAATATATTTATCATAAGGTAAATGAGAGTGTGAGAATTGGTCGTTGTTTATTCGCTCTGTTTTGCTCGTTATTCGGACGTTTTTTAGTGGTTTTTGTAGCAACGCCTATATTTGGAGCACTTTAGTGAATTTTAGTAAATAATGATTGTTTTGGAATGTTTTCACTAAAGATGTGCCCAAAAAGTGTGGAATATCATACTTAAAAACATGACTTTTTGCGTCACATCAATACACATCCTGAATGAACCATCCTTCTTTTTCACAAACAGGACCGGAGCTCCCCAAGGTGAAGAACTCGGTCTAATGAAACCATTATCCAGGAGTTCCTGCAACTGAGTAGACAACTCCTGAAGTTCTGAAGGGGCTAAACGATACGGTGCTCGTGCAACAGGTGCTGCCCCGGGCACGAGATCGATCGAGAACTCAACTTGTCTCGGTGGCGGAAGACCAGGCAAGTCTTCGGGAAAGACTTTTGGAAAGTCTCTAACAATGGGCACATCCTCAAGTCGCTTCTCTTCAGACTTTTTCTCCATGACATGAGCGAGGATTGCCTGATAACCCTTTCTCAAATACTTTCGGGTTTTCATGCAGGAAATGAGATTCACTCTCGTCCTACCGGTCTCCCCTTGTACGACTAAAATACTACCGGTGGCAAGAGGAATGCGGACGATTTTGTCATAGCAGACAATTTCAGCTCGGTGCTTGGATAGCCAATCCATACCAACAATGACATCGAAACTTCCAATCTCAACAGGTATAAGGTCAATAGGGAAGATTTCATCGGATAGATTTAAAGTGTAATTAGGTATTACACTGTCGGTCTCTATGAGTTTACCATTTGCTAACTCTACAATGTACTTAGCATCTAAAGCAATAGGGGCAATGTTAAGCAATGGACTAAACTCATCAGATATGAAGCTCCTATCAGCACCAGTATCAAACAGAACAGAAGCAGTAAGATTATTGAGAAGAAACGTACCCGAGACCACATTCGGGTCTTGACGGGCCTCTCCTGAGTTCAGAACGAAAGCTCTTCCCTTCGCAGTGTTGTTACCCTTGTTCTTCAGCTTTGGGCACTCATTCCTAAAGTGACCAGTTTCTCCACACTCATAGCAGGACTTTGGTTGGCTGGTGGTGGTGTTGGTGTTGACGGTGGTAGACCTACAGTCTTTGGTCAAATGTCCATACCTTTGACATTTTCCACAAGGTGTGCCGCAAGGACCATTATGATGACGGTGGCACTTTGAACAGTAGGGCTTATTTCCAGTGTAGCCCTTGTTGGAACCAGAACCAGTGTTGGTGGTCTTATCAGACTTAGACCTCTTGAATGATGATTGATTTTGAGTGGTGTTCCCAGACCACTTTCTTTTGTTGTTGTTACCAGAAGATGGAACAGATGTCTCACGGCTGACAACCATGGCCATGAGTTCATGAGCATTTCCGATAGCTCTTTCCAGAGTGGTTGGTTGAGCTGAGGCGACATTCCCCTGGATATTCTCCAGGAGGCTGCGGATGTACTTCTTGATACTTTTTCCTTCCGTATCAACCAAACCTGGGCACAACAGAGCGAATTGCTGGAACTTGGTGGTGTACCCAGCAATATCATTCCCTTGTACCGCCAGATGCCAGAACTCCACTTCCAGTCGGTGTAGTTCTTCCTCGCGACAGTACTTCTCCCTTAGCTTTTTCTTCAATTCAGGCCAAGGAAGTCGGTTTGCGATCTCGACGCCAATAGAGTTTGCGTGGGTGTTCCACCACGTTAGTGCACCTTCTTGAAAGGTGTAAGCAGCAAACTTGACCTTACTATCTTCAGCACAGTTACAGAGACTGAAGACATATTCCATTCTTTCAATCCATCTGATCAGGCCAATGGCACCTTCTGTGCCCTTGAAATACAATGGTTTGCAGCTGAGAAAATCCTTGTAGGAACAAGGTTTGATAACAGGAGTAGGAGTGGTATTGACTGTCTCTTCATTCCTTTGAGCGTCTCGAGCAGCCATGGCTTCGGCTACAGCTCGGGTAACCGCAGCATTGAGTTCAGCTTGACTGAAACCTTTCCTTTTTGGTGGCATGATACTGACAAAAGCAAATAGAGTGGATGAGTTGTTTGCACCAAAACATGATACATCGCATATGCATATATATATTTATGGGGTAATATACAATGACACAAGTGATAATCACATTTGACAAACAACAGAGTTGCATACTAGATGCGAGTTTGCGAGTGGGTGGGGTAAGCAACTACGTATGGGAACCTATAGTCCTTCTAACAACAGGTTCCACTTGTGATTCCAAAGAATTAGAATGATGGAGGAAGTACGAATGATATATTCCTCGCGAACATGTGATTGTACAGCGGAATGTGTTGTGAGATGTTATGTGCGTATAAAAGGGATAGACGATAGTAATTCATACTCATCGTCTTTGGTAGTGAAGATGTTAACGAGTGTATTATCGTGTGTGATCTATATATATTCGATATATATAATAGCTTAGAAGATAATACGCGAGTGGGGCTTAATCATATATCTTCAATATATAATAGCCTATAAGGTAGCACATAAATGAGGCCTATGTATGTATATACGCCTATATCACATAATAGCCTAATGATTGTCTAGCACCAACCAAGTATAAATTTCGGTTTCTCTCATGGTCAGAGTCAACTAGTGCATTCCTGTTCAACATAACCCCTTTCAGATTTCACATCGTACTCATTTAATTGTACATAGTTAGCTAGGCTATGTTAAATTAAATTCATATGGTGTAATCACTGAACCAGTTATACCTAATAAGGAATACTGCCTAACGGTCATAGTCTAGGCCCACTAAATGCAACCTAGTTCACTATAACCTTAGTCTCTGATACCAATCTGTCGCACCCCCAAATTATGATGCGGAAGCGGGTCAGTTCGGGGCGCGACTAATCAATATACAAAGCACACAAGATTACATAATGAACGACCACTACATGCGTCGTTTACAAATACGTTGATAAAATAAAGGTTTTACACCGTTATAATATAGTTTACAAAAGCCCTTGAGTTCAAATGATAGAGATTTTATGGCATAACTAAATTATACAAAATATAGTAATGCATGACAATCTCTTGATGTCTGAATGCGACTCGAACTAATGGGCATCCTGAATGGCAGTCATACTGCTGCTGAGAACCTGAGAATACATGCTAAAAGGTCAGCTATAAAGCTGGTGAGCTCACAGGTTTAATGATAAGATGAAATGTATGAACCACAAGATTTAATGATGTTTGAAATTAATCAATATAATGTACATACAGCCATGAGCACATAGTCTGAGCTTAACTGAGGTGTCAGGATCACAATTAAGTGCATGAGCGAAGGTGCCTCTATGCGTATGCCTAATCAACATACGTATGAACAAATGATAATGCGTCCGTTTGACCAGTCAGTGCTTGCTGACCCGGACGGGGATTGTCAGTCCCATATGGATCCATACACTAACATTCACGCTACAAAGTATTACCAAACTATGCTAATGAGGACTTAAAATGATTAGATGATTTTAACTCATGTAGTATACATCGATGTTTTGATACTTGTGTTCACATGTAAAACAAAATGAGCATGTATCTCACCCCTAGGTAAAAGCATTTAAAAAGGGGCTATGAAACTCACCTGAGTTTAATGAGATGCTATTAAGCACAAATGATGATTCACAAGACAATGATGTCGATCAATCGATTGAAACCTGCAGGGCGTCTTAGACGCGCAAGGTTTTTGATTGATTTGATGACTTAACAGACCATCTATGCTAGTTGCTCATTCAACTAGTAATGTCCAAATGATTAGTTTTGGATTATTTATATTTTGTAAATATGTACGGCCCGTTGGTGAGTTTTTTTGTAATAATAATTTCAAGTGTTATTATTATGCGTCTCATCATTTTGTTTACTTGTAAAGTATATACCTATGCATTTTCAAAAGCGAGTACTTTTATATATATCCGAAGATATATATATTTATGTCCGAATGTTTGTATTCCAAGGTATCTAGGTCCGAAAGTGTATATGTGTCCGGATGTAAGTTTTAGTCCGAAAGTCAAGGGTTCGGGTTCGGGAAAGTGGTCAAACGACCACCGTTTGACCCGAAACTTTTACACAAATCCTAATATGTCAAGATAGGCTTATAGAACTTGTCGTTATGTTTCGTGGATGTCTCGAAGTGTCACATTCACCAAACTACCAAAACGGTCCCTAGTTTCCTGTTTTCCAGATTTTGTACTCAACAAATCCCTCGATTTGGACCACTTCTACTCCGATTCATAGCTAACCAAAAATCACACATGTTCTCATATATGTCTAGATCATTTCTGCATTTTATGGTATTTTTACATGTCCGTTTACTATTTTTAACAAAAATAAATATGAAGAGTAGTCGGTTTCGGCTCAAAACAGACCTTGGCTCAAAGATTAGCCTCTACACTAAAAACCGTGTATTTTTGGGAAAAGTCTCAGAGAAAACGTTTTGTAGAAGACATCCATACGGACATTTCGGTATAAGATTTTCGTGTTGATTCATCCTACAACTCAAGTTATAGTCGTTTTAGTGAAGACGAAAATTCTGGTCAGATTACTGTTTTTATATAACTACCTCAAAAACGTGTTTGAGCTTAAGATTTGGACATTATCTTGTTAGATGAACATCATAACATGTATATATATGTAAATCACGAAAATATAGAGAGAGAAGTTAGGGTTTTATACCAAAAACGTGTTCTAGAGAGAGAGGAAAGTGAGATGGTGCTTGATTCGAGTTCCTAGCTTCCTTTCCTTGCTTTCCTTGCCCAAAATGATGGCGGTTGATGGTGGTTTGATGGTGGAGATGTGGTGGTTGTAGAGAGAGGGTGAGAGAGCAGATTTTAGAGAGAAATTAGAGAGAGAAGTGGAGAATGATGAATGAGAAACAAGATGAGGGATTTTGGGGTTTTAAGTCAACAAAGAGAAAACATGATCCACAAAAATAGGGAGGTGGTTTGGGGCTGGAAAAATCAGCCTATGGGGCCCACACAAGAGTGTGTGAGTCTCAATTTTTTGGTTCCTCAAATTCGCGCTCCGTGCGGTGTTCGTTTCCCCGATCGTTTGAACGTATTTAGAGACGTTAAATATTATACATACGTGTTTAAAATAACGAATAGGGTTCGATATTATTTTGATGTTAATGTGATTGATCAAACTACTTGGAAAACATTTACAAAATGTTTTGACAAAGTGTCGGTAATGGTTTGCGTGATCGTGTTCCGATTGTTAATCGCGTAACGTTTAAATTAAATATTTTTGTCATCGGTTTGAACTACGATATTTCAAATAAATACTTGCTATCCAAAATAATATATTTTAGTTTTTAAAATATATTTTGACTATTATTCGATTGACGGGCACGTTTCGCGCGTTTTTGGGTCGCGTATGAGCATTTTATGCGATACGGAATACTTATGAAATATTATCGAAATAATATTTAGTAACTAATATGTTTATCGAATAATCTCATATTATTTAATAAAGGGTTCACCAACGTCCATATTAATGTATCGGAATTCGGCCGATATAATAAAATGCACGATTAAATAGAATCGCGTAAATGCGTATATTTATAAAATACACGTAATGATACGTACAATTAGCCTAACATGGAACTAATTACATGTATTACAAAATGATTAGGCGCAAATTTCTAGCCCTAATTGGTCGGGTGTCACACAAGGCGAGTTGAGTTTCGCAAGGCGAGTTGAGTTCGCAAGGCGAGTTTCACAAGGCGAGTTGAGATTGGATCTCAACTCGCGAAACCCGCTGTTCGCGATATTTATGCAAATTTCGATTTCTAAAACGTTTTTAAGGGTGTTTTTGGACATAATAAGTTGATATAACACTAAAACATGATGTATTAAGTATATTAAACAAGAAATATCAAAGAAAACTTCGAAATCTAAGGATTTACGGGAAATGTCGGAAACTTACGCGTGTCGGTTTTGAAATCCGAAAAGGTAGAAGTGTAGATCGTGATCCCGTGATCGTTTTTCTCCAAATGGCTAGATGATTCGGCGCGTTTTTGATGTAGTATTTGGTGATTTTGTGTTATATTTTTAGAGTGAGGAAGAGATGAGAGAAAAGAAGAATGGAGAGAAAGAAAGTGAAAGTGAGAATGAAAGAAAATGAGGGGGAGGAGGTGGGTTTTGTTCCATTTTTCGTCTCCCGTGTTTGCGTTCCGTGTTTGTTTACCCGATCGTTAAATGTTACAATATTTTTAAATAATAACTAATTAAATACGTTTTCGCTTATATATTTGGTTGGAATATTTTATGGAAATAATTTAATTAAGTTTATGAAATTTTAACTTTGTTTTGTTTCAGTTTACGAAATAAACGTTTATACGTTATAACATACTTTGTAAATATCATCAACATAATATTTAGCAATAAATAATGTTATTCAATAAATTTACTTTTCTTGAATAATTTAGTTCACCAACAGTCGTATATTTTTGTCGCGTTTGTTCCAATCGTTCTGCGCGCAATTATAAAAATTACGAATCGTATAATACTACACGTACTAACTAGTTGGGCTTTGCTAGACTTATCTCTAAAATGTGTTGTGAATTCACTCAAGTAGGGAATTAGCCTAGACATGCATGTTAATTACGTTTATAATTTTGTCGAAATCGCAGGGTGTTACACTTGTGACCCCTTTATTTAAATCCGCCGACTCATCAAACCCTAAGTACGGCCTGGGCCAGCTAATGGGCCACACCTAGTTCAGCCTAAAACAGTAACTGGGCCAATAGCTTAATTGGGCCTAACCTTTTATTTAACAGAATCCTTAATTTATTCGAATAATGCCTGGTCCTGACATTCAGTTTAGGCCTCATCCGTAACCAGCCTGGGCCTCACTCGTTTGGGCCAAATAATTTGGACCCTGTCGCGGCTCCTATCGGTCGGTCGGATTTGACTCCGGTCGTTGTTCCAACAGCAACAGAAGCGGCGGACAGTGAGTTTTAAATTTATATGAGCTGGGGCTCAAACTATAAGTACTACCTACCTTGGGAGCAAGCAGTTAGTATAACTCGAGGTCGTTCTTAAATCGGAGCGAATTGAAATAAAGCGGGTCACCAAAGATTATGGTCGCAATTAGGATGGGGGTAGGTAGATAGATTTTGGATTGATTTGGTTTTCTAATTATCCTAAATGCAGAAAAGTAAATAACGAGAAATGAAATTATGGTTTAAGCAGACAGGTAGAGATGTGATTGCTGAAACTTGGATAATTAGGGTTTCGGGATGATGTTCATTATAAAATTGATTGGAGATTTACCAGATAAAGAGTAGACATACTTTCGGTGTAAACACTAGGACCCTACGTTCAGGTGTAACCCTAGAAGCATATGTCACTGGAATCCTAGGTTATCATGATTCTGATCAGATCAGGCTGTTTTCAAACCCTCCTGAGCCTTTGCTTAACTAAGACAAAGTCACCCTAAATGTTCTAGGGATCAGGCATAAGGCAATAGACCGCAATTGTATTTACTGACCTTTCTTAACACCTAATCGTCTATTTACTTTTATTATAGCAAATACTAATTGTATCCTGTGTATGTTAAACTATTGGTGTGATTAGGGTTTTGCATGTCTAGGTATATGATTGACACTACCCTGTATTGTTTCTATTGAAGCACATACTTAACCATCATGAATATAGACCCTCCTTTACAGTCAGGCGTTCATCCCTAGGAATAATCACGGTGTACAGGGCAATTAGGCATTTCCACAGTATTCCAAACCCTAGATGTACTGACGGTGTACTGGGCATTTAAGCATTTCCACAGTGTTCCAGATCTTAGGTGTACTAACGGTGTACAGTGCAACAAGCATTTTCACAGCTTTGATTCCTAGACCACAGTTCTAGAAGGATCACTTCTAGGTAATTCACGATGAAACAATCCATGGCATTTCCTTAGCTTCCACGTATTTGTTCTCCACACGAGGTGTTTCCAACGCTATACGAAGTACCGTGCCTTTTAAAGGAAAGTTCATAGTTTCATACTGTAACTGGAGATAACTGTATATTCATAGTATTAGGGTTGATCAGATCCTATCCTAGGGCAACAGTCACGTGAAAGTCTGGAAAGGGTGATGAGAGACTAGATTTATATTCAGGATAAGCTTAACCAGATACACAGCATAACAATTTCCAATCGTATAAATGAAACATTAATTTAACATCATCCCTACTCCTAATATCTACATTTCAAGAATCACAATATTAAACTACTCTATAAACATGGCAATATGCAGAATACAAACTGAAATAACAAAAAGCACAAGCATTATAACAGTAAGTAAATTTTAGATATCACCGGGAATACAGCAGCGTAATACTGAGGATTACAAATAGTCTGAACTTGAAAAGCTCGTTACAACAAGATTACCAAGCTAAAACTTCCTCTAGACTCGAACCGTAAGCTCAACCCTAACATTTCTCCTCTAACTCCTAAGAGTAGTGCTAGAGAGAGAAAGTTAGAGAGAGAAAGTGAAAGAAAATGAGAGAAATGAAAATGAGAGAAATGTGAAAGTGTGTGAATGTGTTGAGGTGTGTAAAATGAGAAGGGGTGATCCCCTATTTATAGGCAAAGCTCAAAAATCAGCCGTACAACTCGCGAAACAGCACGTACAAGCAAACGAAGCAGCATACGGGGGCAAGGGGGCCGTATATGGCCTTGGTAGGGCCGTATACGGTGTTAGGTAGGCCGTATACGGTCTTAGGTAGGCCGTATACGGTTGCCAAGGCCGTATACGGTGTCTGTCTGATTTCGTTCGTTGCTTAAAACGCGCGTATCTCCTTCGTTATGCGTCCGTTTGACCTGATTCTTTCGCATGTGTCTTTGTAATTCCGTTACGCTTATAATGATGCCAACTTCACTGAAATTGGATGTATATAGCTCAAGCATAGCCGAAATGACTTTATAGGGTCTGATACTGCTCAGTCTTCTCCGTTCTTTATCCGATTTGCATGATTCTTGATTTTCCCGTCTCGATTTTACCTGTTTTATCATATGATGAAGTTAGAATGTGATCTATATAAGGTAAATGAGGCCGAAGGATTTTGTGCACGTTTATTCGCCTTGATTTGCTTGTTATTTGGACGTTTTAGGTGATTTTTGCAGCAACGCCTATATTTAGACCACTTTAGTGAATTTTAGTAAATAATGATCATTTTGGAATGTTTTCACTAAAGATACGTCCAAAAAGTGCGGAATATTGCCCTTAAAAACATGACTATTTAAGTCACATCAGACCCAATATTAAGACTTGAACATGACTGATACAAATATGATTGATATTTGAACTAAACATGTTCATTTTCTTATGTATTTTTTTTTCTTCATGTTTTATCTAATGTTTCAAGGGATTGTAATATTGGATGAAGTTTGATTTAATGTTGTTATTCTCTATTCTTTAATAATTTATTTAAATTGTGGTTATACTTAGTTGCGTAATCAGATGTGATTATATATAAAATCACGTATATTTTTTAATACCTCCATATACAATCACATGTGATACGGACAATCATGTATGATTGTAGGTACAATCACATGCAATTGCATGTAAAAAAAAATGTTATCAGTAAGACTTTTAATAAGTATAATGACTTGAAAGTAAAATGTTATCAGTAAGACTTGTAATAAGTATAATGACTTGAAAGTAACAATACAAATAAAGATCACATGTGATTGTACATTTTCATGTGTATTTAGAATCGTATGTTTCTCAAAACTATACTAAATCACATATGATTTTATCTGCAATTCACATAAAATATAACACCCCTCTTTCTGTTTATCAATATTATATTATTTTAAGTCGGAAGCGTAATTTAAAACATACTTTATTATTATACATAATAGAAATGTACATAAATTTTTTCAAACTATGCTACATCACGCAGTTTAATTATATAACTGTTTCAAAATCACAAACCATAGTCGAGGTGTTATGTAATACTAAACAGAGTTTATCAAAATACATCAGAGTTCATATTCGTCAAACATTCCCTGCCGGCGGCATCAACTTCCTGCCCACCCACATATCTATTCAAAACCTGCAGGAAGAAAAATAAGGGATTGGCACGAAGCTAAATGAATAGATTTATCACACACTATTTAACTTAGCCTAACCACGAGTTTACATCAAATAATCGTAAACACACATATTTCAATGAGGATCGGTGGCTCTTGGGATATCATAATACCTGGGATTTCCCAAGAACACTTATCGTACATATCCGTATGGCCAACCGGACGAGACCGATTACTAATGGTTATTAAACTCATACACAGGTTCTAAACACAACAAATGAATCGAAACCTGTGTAATACACATAATAACCAAAAAGTCCAACTACACGTTGACCTCAATAATCGAATTCACAGAGGTTCATACATCACGTAGATTAATAATCAATAATCAAGACTACATAGTCTAACAGTCATATCTACGTTTACTTGTTGCAACCAAATGGTCATAACTAAATCAAATGGTTAGTTCTAAATTCACTCACCGATACCTCTGACGTCTCCACACTCAGGATTGTTATATCACTGAGTCTTAGGTTGATCTGAAACAGAACATCAAATACAAGTTAGTAATTCGTTCCATAATTATCATTCTAACATATTTATTCAAGCAGGCCGGTCCTTGAAATCTAAACAACCAAAAATCCAATCTGAAACAATTTCAGAAAATGTCGAAATGATGTTTAAAAACTGAAAATTGCCATTTTGGACCCCTAAATGACCCCGAATGGCCAAACAGTTACGAACTTTTAAAATTTGCCAAACAGAATTTTTTTTAAAATTCTCGATTCGCAATGGTCTTAACTCGCAGGGTCAACTCGGTTCGCGGGGACTCGACTCACAACGAAGTAACTCAGTTCGCGCTGCCATCTCGGCTAGCAGAAACTCAACTCGCTTAGCGAGACAACTCAACTCGCTTCGCGAGATTTCAACTCGCCTCGCAAGGACTCAACTCGCCTCGTTGGACGAACTGAGACCTGCGAGTTTCGTTGCTGATTTCCGAAAAACTCAATTTTAACACAAACAAACTCGGTTTTAGGTTCCTAAATGTATCTAGCACTTCAGGTAACCACTATAACATCGAAATCAAGTTTCAATTTCGAGTATAAATCAATAACCCAAATAATCAGACCTTTTTTAAAAAACTCAAACTCACTTTTTAGATGATGAAGAAGAATATTAATAGGATGATGATGGTTAAAAGAAGATAGAGCAGCTGATGTTTTTGAAATCGAATCACTAATACTAATTTGGTTATGGTGGTGTTGAGTTTGAGAGCTTCCAAAATGAAAAGAAAAAGATGAATTTGAACTTAAGGATACTAAGGTCGGCTTAACAAACCGACTCCACTTATAATATGGTATAATTTTATACCCGTCCTAAATCTATTGCCTGGAAATTGAAAACCATTTGCGAGAAAATTATTTTATTTTACCGTCAACTAAAGTAATTTAAAATAACTAATAATTTACTATTCACAATAAATCCTGGGACCTATTTACTTAAGTTTTACAGTAAAACAAATAATATCAGGTAATTCCTAAAACAATTAAATAATCAACTTAAAATCAGGAAATTACCAGACCCTTAGGGAGGATGTTACATAAAACATATTATGAAATTAAAAATTATGTGATGTTATGAAAAATCACATGTGATATTATGAAAAGTCATAAGTGATTTATCTTATAAAAGTAACCACATGTGACTTTGCCCTATCAAATCATACGTGCCTTTTTTCGTATAAAAATTATAAGTGATATGATTTTGCCCTATGTATATCTACAAAAGTCACATAATATGATATAAAACAATTTTCAATTAACTCAACATTTCTGTTTAAATCACATGTGATATTATAAAAAATCACATGTGATGTTATGAAAAAT
This sequence comes from Helichrysum umbraculigerum, assembly GCA_949592205.1. Lineage (NCBI taxonomy): Eukaryota > Viridiplantae > Streptophyta > Magnoliopsida > Asterales > Asteraceae > Helichrysum > Helichrysum umbraculigerum. The sequence continues at coordinate 105,905,249 of CATIUR010000003.1, read as the reverse complement.
CACATTTGATGTTATGAATAATCATAAGTGATTTATCGTACAAAAATCACCACATGTGACTTTGCCCTATAAAATCACACGTGACATTGGGATATAAAAAATCACAAGTGATTTTGCCATATGTATATCCCACAAAAGTCCCGTAATATGATATAAAACAATATAAAAAAGAAATGCTTCAAGAAAATTACTATTGTTGAGATTTCATATGACATTTATATGTCAAAGTTCGTCATATACAGAAGTGATATCATAAAGTCTACTTCAAAGTTAGTAAAAAAAGTAAATCACAAAAAGTACAAGTGATTTTAACATGTACCATTTACTAAACAATCACTTGTGCTACAACTACCAACGGTAATATGTATATGCTTTACAACTGAAAACTAACCGCCAAACTATATTAGAAATAGAAACTACAAAATCCTTTATCTCGTAAAAGCATCTTCTGAACATTTTTCAGGTTACATATGGCAGTAAACAATGGCTTCGGAGTGACCGCGTACGCAGCACACTAAACATACTCTAACTACTCTTTTTCTTATTGACTTCTGTCCGGCATCAGTCACTTCTTCTTTCACCTTTGATTTCTTTTTCTGTACAGCAATCTTACTACTTTTACCTACATCATCAGCTTCCTTCCTCTTAGCAGATTTCTGTTTCTCGTGAACTTCCTCCTCAAAAATCTTCTTCTCGACAGATTCATTGACAGTGATGACGTTTCTTTAGAAGGAGATAATGAAATTTTTTGTTTAATTATAGACATCTTGGTAAATCCCTTTTTTTAAGGTGGCATTTGTTGTGTATCACTTGCTGTTTCTTATGTACCAATCACTTCCTCTACCAAGTTCCTTTTCACAGGTAATTTCATCCTGGAATATTTCTTCGTAACTTCCTTGGCAACTAACCAAATCACATGAATTAACATTATCAAAATGTGAAAGTTTATAACGTATGATTCAAAGCATAAATAATCAAAATTTACTAATGATATAAAAGAAAAACATTGGAATATATCATAACATCACATATGATTATTATAAAACAAACATCACATATGCAGTTTACATATGAACTTTCACATAAATGTTGCACAAAATGTAGTTTATTATCTATCAAAGCGTCAATAATTATATAATCACTTATGATATAAACAAAACATAAAAATTTAAGTGTTATAAATCATATATGATTATCACACAACAGAAACCTTAACTACTACACAAATCACATATGAAGTAAGCACAAAAACTAGCTAACACTTAAACAGATCGCACATGACTTAACACAATCGCGATTTCATAACGTGTACGGTGTACCTTTAAGAAATGGCAATGAAGTAACAACTGCAGTGAAGAAAATCATATATCACATGTAAGCTAAAATAATTTAAAATACAAAGTGAAATCAGTAAGCAAAGCATAAAAGTGTACACTAATCTTTAAGAGACTTATCCACAGAAGCATCATCTATATGATCATTATGTTCTTCCAAATCTGAAATAATAAGAGGACATTTTAATCAAAAAAAATTTGAAACCAAAAATGTCACTAAGATAACAAGAACAACACGTAATCATGAACAAAAATGTTATAATAAAATAACAAAATTAACTTATAATGATGATAGTAACGGAAATTGAAACTGAAATTAAATTAGGGCAAACAAAAATATATTAGCTGTATTTGAAGAAGGAACAAAATCAAGAGGAACCGATGTACTGTCTCTTTAATATGGCTAGATTCAGCCATAAGATGCACAATCTGAATCCATACAACTTTAGGTTTTTTGTTTCTTTGTCCCGAATGTAATACGAAAAAAATGAGCGACGAACTACAATACGATCGAAATTGATTACAAAACTTTAACGCAACAAGGATTCACTGTGAGAATCGAGTAACAAGCGAGTGTTAACAAGATCAATTGAAGATTATTGATGATTTGTGAGAGAAATTAGGGTAAAAAAAAGAGGGATGAAACTAGGGCAAAGAGACTTTTTGATGTATGTATGATGATGGAACTCTGAATGAAAAAACCCTTGCTGGAAAAAGTTAATACTGATATGCAAAATGACTCATCTACCCCTCCGTGTTTTTTAAACATAAAAACATAACAAATTAAAAAATAAATCTGATTTAATTTTAGCCCTTGATTTTATTGATCCAAGGGTGGAGAATGGTTCATCTATTCTTCATTTATTTGTTAGTCTTCAATGAACTTTTTCCCCCCCTCTCTCTCTCTCTCTCTATATATATATATATATATATATATATATATATATATATATATATATATATATATATATATATAGTTGTGGGATCTAAAAAGAAGTTAAAATTTATAGAGAAGGTAGAGAAGCAATCCTAGCCAATCATTTAATTTTTAGGTCAAAGGGTATTTTAGTCCTTTGTAAATTGTGTAATTAATTTATTAAAATTAAAAATATAGTAACTGAAGGTAGCGGTTATGGCTTGACGTGAGATTCTCCATCTTATTAGGAAAGTATCAAGTGAAATCTTGAAAGTTAGTACAACAATATACATCGATCTTTTTTAGGGCCATTGTAATCCACATCCAAAAAAATTGTATTCCGTATTATCAAATTCACAAGACCATTAACAAGTTGGTTTTTTTATTTCTGTTGTACCATTTACGTTTTTCGTTGATTGGGAGGAAAGTCTAAGTTTATTCATTAGTTTTTGGTGTCTATTTGTTAAAATAATAAATCATTTATGTGTCTATTTGTTCATACTATGAATCAACTAAAAATTAATACAAATTAAAAGGAATACTACAACGATTCATGCATAACCAACACACTAACAATGATTCATAAGAAACACAATGGTAAAATAGAAAAACACTTATGATTCTGCTTTTTCATACTATGATTCAACCGGTTCTGCTTTTTCATACTATGATTCAACCGATAATTAGTATGACTCAAAGTGAGGACAACAACGATTCAAACATTCAAAACTGTGATTCAGCTACAACAGCAACATCTTCACCTTTGCCTTTACTAAGATTTGGTGTCATTTTATTACTCGCTTCATGCTGCCCCTGCCATGGCACGCTGACCCGTTTCTTGTTTAATTCAGAAACACATTCTTCTACTCGCTCTTCTGGAACTTTGTTGTGTGATCGGTTCACTTCATCCGAGCTAAACATTACATTTTCTGACGCCTTATTAGCTTGACCTTCTTTGCCTACTTTTCTATTATTAGCACGATTCACCGCCGATCTCTCTAACATGCTAGCATACTCAGCATCTTCAACTACTTGTGTAAACGTCATTTCATCAGGTTAAACATATTATGATTCAACTTAAACATAATTTGATTCAGCAGCTTACCATCTATGATTCAGCTTAAACATAATACGATTCAGTGTAAACATAATACATTCAATGTCAAGGGAGTATGTTTTAAAAGTGGAAAAATGGTAGCTTAATAATCAACAGAACCATTCAAGATGCATAGTGTATCCAAGTTTACGATGTAGGACAACAAAACAGTCATTTATGATACAAGATAATTCAACAACATTAGCGCACAAAAAAAGTACAAGTTATGTTCAACATTGTTGCCAAATTTTTTTTTAAAACACTTACTCTGTTAAAACACATCTTGATTCAGGGGTACGCATATAAGTCACGAACCACGTTTAATGTTGACTGTTCTATTTTTTAACAACACTGATTCTAGAAACACGCATCTTGATTCAGGATTACACATATAAGTCAAGAACCACATGTACTTGTGCAAATGGTTTTTTTTTTAATTCCGTTGATACTTTAATTACACTTATTGAATCAGGAGCAAACACATACAAACAGCAACCATATTCATGTACCTTTATGATTCGTCTAATTCTGTTTCGTCGATTGATTCATCTTGCTAATAAACACGACACCCAATTGCGATTGCTTTTGATTCTGATAAATACCTCTTCAGACTTCGATTTTCTAGGTTTTTTCAGAGTGAAGATGTTATGCCTTAAAGAAACAATTAAAGATCGATTAATAGGGTTTATTTGAGAAGATTATAGGCGCCGATCATCCCATAGAGACGGATTTAGAGAATCACCGGGATTTTTTTTCATGGAATTCGGAGGGTTTTTCAATAATAAATGGAACAATTAATTTATTTCCTTGTATGGGTTTCTTATGAATGGACAAAACTACCCTTGTATGATGAGACTTCCGCACAAATTTTACAATTTTTCGTTGACTAGTATCAGCCATTGATCATTTGATCCAATGGTTAGAAATCCTTCTCCTATTTCTCCACTTATAAACCCTTCTCCCTAAATCCCAATCCTATATATATATATATATATATATATATATATATATATATATATATATATATATATATATCATTAAAACTTATAATTATCATCTTTATGATATGTATTTATTATTTTATCTTAAATAAATTATATATAAGAAATACTTGATGATGTCATCAAAAACCTAATAAACCAATAGAATTATTCAATTTTATCTAATTAACCAAATTATAGGATTTAGTGATATCATAAATCATATTTTATATACGGTTTTATATTTACGGATTTGGATACGGGTGTTAATATATACAAAAAAAATTTGATGCATACACAAAAAATATGCATTGCAGTGCTGTACAGTACTGCATGAAAATATGCATTGCAGTGCTGTACAGTACTACATGAAGAAGCATGAAAGTTGGTGTATGTATTAATTTATTTGTTGTATTTAACAATACCCGATGGATAAGCTTACAATTGGATTAATAGTATATTGACCCGAACGTATATTGACCAATAATTCCAGTCTCACCAACCCATTTTGACCATTCCAACTTATATTCCCCCTAATATCAATTTTACCCTGATTATGAATAGTATTATCTTTTTGTCTTTTTGTCATTAATTTTTTTTTTATATTAATCATAAATTATCTTTAAATATCAAATGTAAGCTACTTACAAATAGTACTTCCTTTGTCTTTTTGTGATTAAATTTATTTAAGTATTAATGATAAATTATCTTTAAATAAACAAAAAATATGAATAGTATAATGTTTATCCTTTTGTGATTTAAAAAAGTTTAGTATTAATGGTAAATTACTTTTTAGTGAAATGTAAAACAAAATTTTAAGTTTGATGATTGGTAACTGAGTTGGAGGCTAAGTTTGATGGTTAAATTTGATTAATATTCTTATCTTATTGGTGTCTCCATCTACTCCTTTGTATATATATATATTAGTTAATTATATTTTAGTTATTTACCTTACAAGGGTTTTAAATAAACTATTTCTTTAAAATATGTCGATCTCTAAAATTGCTATACATGGTACAACAAAAAAAGGTTGGAGTTTAAGTTTGGTATATAAATTTGATCCAAATTTTATTTACTCCTTATTATATATATTATCACTTAGTATTGATCACTCTTTAAACAAATATGAATAGTAAGTTTGTTAGAATTTGGTGAAAGTAAGTTGAAAATATATTTAAAACAAATAAAGGATGACATGATTTGGGTTGTTTCTAATTTTTTCAAGTCATAAGTCACCATCAACTACATATGCTTATATTTTTTTGCTTCATGTTTATCAAATTTTCAAAATAATAGATTAATTATAGAAGTTTACATTTGTTAATCATATTGATATGGTATTATTATCATTATGATTATTAATTTAAATAATACACTAATTCAACTAACAGAACGTATGTTCGTACTAATTATTTAATGTTTAAAATATAAAATTACTTATGTATGCACGTATCGATCAATCACATATTATAATAATTCAACGATGCATGCTCGTACAAAATGGTACCGAATTCGTACATTTTAAAAGATTAAACTATTTGTAGCCTTTTGTTATTTGGTCTTTCTATGAATAATAAGAGATTGGTTATTGATTCCAAAAACTCAAAGATGTCCATTATTTTTTACTTAGAAAAAACTTATATGTGAATGCGTATGTATTTTAGATTTTTAGTCCAATAAGATTTACTTTACTTTTGTTTTAAAAAATTTTAAGCATTTAACAGACTTTAAATTCTTAACATATACTCCCCCCGTCCTATTTTTATTGTCCCATTTTGACTTTTTGAGTCTTTATTTGACAATTTTGAGCTTAAATATTTTTGCTTGTGTTAGATAATACTTGATGCAAAATATATGAATGGGTTGGGTTTTGAATGTATTTTCATTTGGTATAATTTGCATCAAATATTATATAACACAAACAAAAATATTCAAGGTTAAAGTTGTAACATCCCCAAATTGAGCCTAGGAGAAACAGGTAATTATTTATGTTTAATTGTGATATTTATTTATATTTTGTGTTTGATTGTGAAATTTATAGGTAAATAAGCCTCAGGAAATATTGTGACTAGCGAAATATAGTTTGTTTTAAATAAACTTAGGTGACGGTAAAATAAAATAATTTCATCGCAATTGAAACTGAGGTTCCAGACAATAGGTCAAAAAGAGGTATAATATTACACTGAAGGTGAGTGAGACGGTTTAATTGAAAGAAAAGGGGCCGACCTAAATTATTTCCCCAAACTTCTTGTGTGTTCTTCATTGGTGTCTCTCAACTCCCTTTCAAACAAAAATCTATAAACAATTGCTAGTGATCATTATACAAGAACTAATCAAGATTGAAGTTGCAATCTTAATCTATTATCATCATCATAGTCACTTCCTTGTTCTTAAATTTCAAGTAAGTTCTTCCATAACCTATATGATGAGATTGCTTAAATGATAGGAATTGAAGTTAATGATAGAATTGATAGTTGTTTGAAGGTACTATAGTTAGGTGATTGATAATAAACTGATTTGATGATGATTACATGAGTAAAATTGATAGATTTCTTGAATTTTGGGTTTGAATGTATCTAAGTTAGGTTATATGCAATTTGAATGATTCTTGATGAATTGATGCTTGAACTATTGTTATATGATGTTAGTATGAGTTGTTGTGACCAAAAAAAGGTAAAAAGTCGAGTTTAGAGCTCAGTTTTATTGATTTGTGATTTTTGGTTCGTAGTTGCAATTGTGCAGGAAATGATCTGTGCAGGTACTGAAAAACCAGGGAATCCGGTCGGATTCCGGGTAAAATGGGAAAACGGGGTTAAGTGAATCCGGCGTATTCCGGATCGTATTCCAGAACGGATTCCCAAGAATGAATTCTGGTCAAAATTGGAGCTGAAATGAGGTCGGGAATCCGGCGGATTCATGTTGAATCCGGCGGATTCTGTCTGAATCCGGGCGGATTCCCTTGAATCCGGACGGATTCCTTGGGCTGGACTGAATGTTTTATTTTAAGCTTTATAATGTGATATTTGCTTGCATAATATGTTTATATAACTTAATACTTGTTTGATTGTTAATATTAAGTTATATATAATGTGATGTGAGGATTGACTTGGAATTCTTTTGTATTTCAGATCCGACCACGACTCAATAAAATTAGATCTTTGAGTGAAGCTTGAAACGAGACAGGTGAGTGACTGGTTCTCACAGTTTAAATTGGTGTTAACAATTTAGTTACATCAATTTTAAGTAGATTGATATTATTGAGTTATTGATAAGTTGATTGCGATTAAATGATTGATTGCTAGTGACTCATTCCATGATAGGTTGGAATGATAGAGGTCAATTTCGATTGGGTTTAGTTGCTATAGGTTAATCTTTATGGTATTGATGAACATTCGTTGTGAATTCTTCCATATTGATTAAAGATAGCATTGAACTATCGGTAAAATCTTTGTATTGGCCTGCAGTGGATTATAAGTGTTCTTGGTGGGCCATCCGCGGGCTGAGGGTACCTCAAGAACCACCGATCCTCTAATTTGATTGTTACTATTAGTTGATTGTTGTGAATTGATTGTTTATGCTAAGTTAGATTGTTAGAATCGTTATTCACTTAGCTTCGTGCTAATCCCCCACCTCACTTTTGCAGGTTAAGTTTGCTTATGCTCGGTTGAGAGGTTTTGGGTGAAATGTTTGACAAGCTGGGCACTCTTGATTACTTTTGTTTTGGCGTAAACGTTTGTATAAGTAACACCACTAGAATTTGGGTTTGTAATGAAATAACTTAATGATAGTACGTGTAATAACTAACTTTTGATATTATCTTATATGTAAATGTTGTTGAATGGGATAACGCTTCCAGTTTTAAAAAAAAAAAATGTCTTTAAAATGATGGGGTGTTATAAGTTGGTATCAGAGCGTAAGTTTATGAGAATGAACATTCTAGGTGTTCATACCTAAACTTATTTCCGTTGGTCAAACATTTCATGTTGTGGGGATTAGTTAGGAAGGGAAATTTAATTATTTTGCTAGTACTAATGATTAACGAATTTTGAGATATGATGTGATTTCAGATATGGCGGATAATGAGCAACCTGTCCATACTCTTAACAATGCCTCTCAAATTGCTGCACCACCACCAGAAAATCAGGAGCATAATGGGATATCTAATCCAAGAGGCGTGGAAACAGAAACTGATCAAGAGTACATTATGAGATTAGAGAATCGGGTGTTGGAATTACAAAATGAACAGGCTAGGTCTTCTCGACAGCCTATTCATACTCAGCCGCCTGTTATAACTACTGCTCCTCCTGTTGTATCTTCTGAGCGGATTCCAGTATCTATACCTTTTGTTTCTCAGCAGCAGCAACAAGGTTATAGTTATCAAGCTACTGTACCTTTTCCTTCTTCCGGATTTCCTAGTTATCAGATACATGCGATTCCTCCATTTCAGCAGTTAAAAGTGGGTTGTTCACTTAAGACTTTTATGTCCACCAATCCTTCTTCATTCTCTGGAAGTACTAATCCTACTGACACTTTGGATTGGTTACGTGATGTGGAGCGAAAATTGGAAGTTTGCCATTGTGAAGAAAAAGATAAAGTACCATATGCGGTTCAGCTGTTAAAGGGTCAAGCAATGTCATGGTGGGATGCTGTAACTGCTCCATTGACATCGGAACAAATCAAAATGATTAGATGGTCAGACTTTCATGCCGAAGTTTGTAAGCAATTCTGTTCAGAGTACAACTTATCACGTATCAGACAAGAGTTTCTTGATTTACAAAAGACGGATCAAATGTCGATTGAAGAGCTTATTAAGCAATTTTCTGACAAATTACGATTTGTGAGACAGTGGGTTCCGACATATAGAACTCAGATTGAGCATTTTGTGAAGACTTTGCCTCCAGATTATCGTACTTCAGTGAGATTAGCTGGTTCTCTTTCACAAGCATATGATTATGCTCGTTCGGTGGATGGTGATATTCAAGCTAAAAGGTTAATGAATAAGGAAAGGTATTCACAGAAACAAAGGGGAGATTCATCTAGTAAACAAAAGGGGCAAGGTGGTCAGCAGAACAGAAGATTTAATCCAATGGATAGTAATTACTGTAACAAATGTCGGGCTAGACATAATGGTCCTTGTACTCCCCAAACCTCAAGATGTGTTAAGTGTGGAACTTTTGGACACGCTGCCAAGGATTGTACATTTCCTAATAGTGTGTGTTGGAATTGTCAAAAAGAGGGGCATCGAGCTGGAGATTGTACAGAGGCTAAGAGACAGAGTATGGGTATGGCTAAGGGTTCCTCATCCTCCGGCCAAAAGAGGAAAGTACCACCAGTAGCTGCTAGTCGAGCTTTTCAAATGACAGTGGATGAAGCTGTCACTACTGAAGACGTTATAACGGGTACATTTCTCATAAATTCTGTACCAGCTCGTGTATTATTTGATTCTGGTGCCAATTGCTCGTTTATATCTGTGAAATTTTGTGATAGACTGAAATTGATTCCCTCTTTGATTGTGAAACCGTTAGAAGTTGAAATTGCTTATGGTAAGGTAGTTCCTGTTACCACATCGGTAACTGGAGCTAGTATACTAATAGAGGGTCATGATTTTCTGATTTCATTTCTGTTAATGCCAATTCCGAGTTTCGATGCGGTTATCGGTATGGATTGGTTGAGCTTAAATAAAGCTAATATTGATTGTCATAGAAAGATTATAAAAATTCCCGTCTCTGATGAGTCTCACGTCGTGGCTCGAGGGGAACGGGAAAGGGGTAACATTCCGTTGATTTCTGTGATGAAGGCTAGAAAATCTTTAGCCAAGGGCTGTGATTCTTATTTGTGTTATGTGGTTGATACTAAATTAGAAAAGAAATCCATTTCCGATATCCGGATGGTTTCTGAATACCCGGAGGTGTTCCCTGATGAATTACCTGGTTTGCCCCCTGTAAGAGAAGTAGAATATCAGATTGATTTGATTCCTGGTTCGACTCCAGTAGCTAAGTCTCCTTATAGATTAGCTCCAGCTGAAATTCGGGAAATGATGGGTCAGATTCAGGAATTGTTAGATAAAGGGTTTATAAGGCCGAGTTCTTCCCCGTGGGGTGCTCCGGTATTGTTTGTGAAAAAGAAAGATGGTACTTTACGTATGTGTATCGATTATAGGGAACTTAATAAGAGAACAGTGAAGAATAAATACCCTTTGCCCAGAATTGATGAACTCTTTGACCAGTTGCAAGGATCATCTTATTTTTCTAAGATTGATTTGAGATCCGGTTATCACCAGGTGCGAGTACGTGAGGAAGATGTTCCTAAAACTGCTTTTCGCACCAGGTACGGACATTATGAGTTTTTAGTCATGCCTTTTGGATTGACTAATGCCCCTGCTATTTTCATGGACTTAATGAATCGAATATGTCGACCTTTTCTAGACAAGTTTGTAATTGTATTTATCGACGATATATTGATTTATTCTAAGTCTGAGTCTGAACATGAACGTCATTTGAGGTTGATTCTGGAAATTCTGAAAAGAGAACACCTTTATGCTAAATTTTCTAAATGCGAATTCTGGCTTAGAGAGGTACAATTTCTTGGTCATATCATTTGTAATGATGGGGTTAAAGTAGATCCTTCTAAAGTAGAAGCTGTTATGAATTGGAATGCTCCCAAATCCCCTTCTGAGATTAAAAGTTTCCTTGGTTTAGCTGGGTACTATCGGAAATTTATCCAAGATTTTTCTAAGATTGCTGGTCCGTTGACTCGATTGACTAGGAAAGATGTTAAGTTTCAGTGGGGTGATCACCAAGAATCTTCTTTTCAGACTCTTAAACAGTTGTTGTGTCAGGCTCCAGTGTTAGCACTTCCTGATGGTTCCGATGGTTTTGTGGTTTATTGTGATGCTTCACATGCTGGGTTGGGTGCAGTTTTAATGCAACGTGATCGTGTTATTGCGTATGCTTCTCGCCAGCTTAAAACTCACGAAAGAAATTATCCTACGCACGATTTGGAACTTGCAGCTGTGGTATTTGCTTTAAAGATCTGGAGACATTATTTATACGGTACCAAATGCATTGTATGTACAGATCATAAAAGCCTCCAGTACATGTTTTCTCAGAAAGAACTTAATATGAGACAACGCCGTTGGTTAGAATTGATTAAGGATTATGATTGTGAAATCCGATATCATCCAGGTAAAGCTAATGTAGTAGCCGATGCTTTAAGCCGAAAGGTATCTTCTAATCGAGTCTACTTTATGCGCTTGAAAATATCTTCTGATTTGATTTCTCAGCTGAGAGCGGCACAGTTGGAAGCGTTGTTAGATCAGAATTTAAAATCTGAGATTTTGTTGAAAAGGAAAGGTTTATTGGTTGATGATTCTCGGGGTTTGAAAACTTTTCAGTCTCGAGTTTAGGTTCCATTGATTAGGGGACTTCGGAATTTGATATTGTCTGAGGCACACAAATCGAGGTTGTCAGTACATCCAGGGAGTACGAAAATGTATAATGATTTGAAACCGTTATATTGGTGGCCAACGATGAAAACCGATGTTGCTAGAATGGTTGAAACTTGCCGCATATGTTCCCAAGTAAAAGCAGAACATCAGAAACCTTATGGTTCGTTAAAACAGTTGGATATTCCGGAGTGGAAATGGGAGCATATCACTATGGATTTTGTTACTAAGTTGCCTCGTACACAGAAAGGGAATGATATGATTTGGGTCATTGTAGATCGTTTGACTAAAAGTGCCCATTTTCTTGCCACCAGTGAGACTACTTCTTTGACGCGGTTATCTCTTTTGTATATTAACGAGATTGTTGTGAGACATGGTATTCCTTTATCTATTGTGTCCGATCGAGATTCTCGGTTTGTTTCTGGCTTTTGGCAAAGTTTGCAACGTGAGTTAGGTACCAGAATTAATCTCAGTACAGCTTATCATCCTCAGACGGATGGGCAGTCAGAACGTACTATTCAGACTCTAGAAGATATGTTAAGAGCTTGTGTACTTGAGTATGGCGGTTCTTGGGATTCACAATTACCTTTGATAGAGTTTGCGTATAACAACTCTTATCATTCTAGTATTGGTATGCCACCGTACGAAATGTTGTATGGCCGTCGTTGTCGAACTCCAACATGTTGGTTAGAAGCAGGAGAAAAGCAGTTTGCTGGCCCCGATATAGTACAAATTACAGCTGATAAAGTTAAGGTTGCACGTGAAAAATTGAAAGCAGCTAGAGATAGGCAAAAATAGTATGCTGATCCACGTAGACGACCCGTTGTGTTTGTTGAAGGTGAACTTGTATATTTGAAAGTTTCTCCGTGGAAAGGTGTTATTAGATTTGGTAAGCGTGGAAAGTTAGCTCCTCGTTATATTGGTCCATTTAAAGTTCGGCAAGTAATTAATGACCAATCAGTTTCTTTGGAACTTCCTCCTGAATTAGCTGGTATTCATGATACGTTTAATGTCTGTTATTTAAGAAAGTGCAATGTGGAGGATCAATCCCAAATCCTTCCTTTGCAAGATCTTAGAGTTGATCCAAGTAAGAAACTGGTGGAGGAACCTGTTGAATTGTTAGATAGAAAAGTAACCAAGCTTCGTAGAAAAGAAATTCCGATGGTGTTGGTTAAATGGAAGCATAGCTTGGGTGCCGATTTAACATGGGAAACCGAAGAGAGTATGAGAACTAGATATCCTAGTTTGTTTATGTCTAGTGAGATTTCGGGGACGAAATCTTCCTAAGGAGGGAAGATTTGTAACATCCCCAAATTGGGCCTAGGAGAAACAGGTAATTCTTTATGTTTAATTGTGATATTTATTTATATTTTGTGTTTGATTGTGAAATTTATAGGTAAATAAGCCTCAGGAAATATTGTGACTAGTGAAATATAGTTTGTTTTAAATAAACTTAGGTGACGGTAAAATAAAATAATTTCATCGCAATTGAAACTGAGGTTCCAGACAATAGGTCAAAAAGAGGTATAATATTACACTGAAGGTGAGTGAGACGGTTTAATTGAAAGAAAAGGGGCCGACCTAAATTATTTCCCCAAACTTCTTGTGTGTTCTTCATTGGTGTCTTTCAACTCCCTTTCAAACAAAAATCTATAAACAATTGCTAGTGATCATTATACAAGAACTAATCAAGATTGAAGTTGCAATCTTAATCTATTATCATCATCATAGTCACCCCCTTGTTCTTAAATTTCAAGTAAGTTCTTCCATAACCTATATGATGAGATTGCTTAAATGATAGGAATTGAAGTTAATGATAGAATTGATAGTTGTTTGAAGGTACTATAGTTAGGTGATTGATAATAAACTGATTTGATGATGATTACATGAGTAAAATTGATAGATTTCTTGAATTTTGGGTTTGAATGTATCTAAGTTAGGTTATATGCAATTTGAATGATTCTTGATGAATTGATGCTTGAACTATTGTTATATGATGTTAGTATGAGTTGTTGTGACCAAAGAAAGGTAAAAAGTCGAGTTTAGAGCTCAGTTTTATTGATTTGTGATTTTTGGTTCGTAGTTGCAATTGTGCAGGAAATGATCTGTGCAGGTACTGAAAAACCAGGGAATCCGGTCGGATTCCTTTGAATCCGGCGGATTCCGGGTAAAATGGGAAAACGGGGTTAAGTGAATCCGGCGTATTCCGGATCGTATTCCAGAACGGATTCCCAAGAATGAATTCTGGTCAAAATTGGAGCTGAAATGAGGTCGGGAATCCGGCGGATTCATGTTGAATCCGGCGGATTCTGTCTGAATCCGGGCGGATTCCCTTGAATCCGGACGGATTCCTTGGGCTGGACTGAATGTTTTATTTTAAGCTTTATAATGTGATATTTGCTTGCATAATATGTTTATATAACTTAATACTTGTTTGATTGTTAATATTAAGTTATATATAATGTGATGTGAGGATTGACTTGGAATTCTTTTGTATTTCAGATCCGACCACGACTCAATAAAATTAGATCTTTGAGTGAAGCTTGAAACGAGACAGGTGAGTGACTGGTTCTCACAGTTTAAATTGGTGTTAACAATTTAGTTACATCAATTTTAAGTAGATTGATATTATTGAGTTATTGATAAGTTGATTGCGATTAAATGATTGATTGCTAGTGACTCATTCCATGATAGGTTGGAATGATAGAGGTCAATTTCGATTGGGTTTAGTTGCTATAGGTTAATCTTTATGGTATTGATGAACATTCGTTGTGAATTCTTCCATATTGATTAAAGATAGCATTGAACTATCGGTAAAATCTCTGTATTGGCCTGCAGTGGATTATAAGTGTTCTTGGTGGGCCATCCGCGGGCTGAGGGTACCTCAAGAACCACCGATCCTCTAATTTGATTGTTACTATTAGTTGATTGTTGTGAATTGATTGTTTATGCTAAGTTAGATTGTTAGAATCGTTATTCACTTAGCTTCGTGCTAATCCCCCACCTCACTTTTGCAGGTTAAGTTTGCTTATGCTCGGTTGAGAGGTTTTGGGTGAAATGTTTGACAAGCTGGGCACTCTTGATTACTTTTGTTTTGGCGTAAACGTTTGTATAAGTAACACCACTAGAATTTGGGTTTGTAATGAAATAACTTAATGATAGTACGTGTAATAACTAACTTTTGATATTATCTTATATGTAAATGTTGTTGAATGGGATAACGCTTCCAGTTTTAAAAAAAAAATGTCTTGAAAATGATGGGGTGTTATAAAAGTTATCAAAGAAAGACTACAAAATTCAAAATGGGACAATAAATATGGGATAGAGAGAGTAGATCATTATAATTTTATAAGAATGTATGGTTACTACCAACATGAACATTGTTATAATTTTTTTAAGAATACATCAAATATGATATTTCTCGATGGTAACCATGGACGGAAAAATAACTTATTATTGTTATCATCATCATCTATGTAACAATTACATACGACTTACAAGTATAATTTAGTTATAATACATATATCCCGTCGCAACAAGAGAGCATATTATATCTTGTTTTCATCAATTGAAAAACACAGTGGTATAACTTACATATAAGCGCCAAAACCTAAACACAGTTTGTAAATTGACTCATTTTAACAAACAAGTATGTTTAAACCCGCACGTTGCGGCGGAACAAAAATTCTTATAATATTTTATGAAATAATTTGATATATATGTAACTTAAATGCAGTGTTTCGTATGTAATCAAATTCGGATATTTTAATAGTTTAAGGAGTTATGTATGGACGTAAACTTGATGTTATCTACCCAGACAATAAAAATACCTAAAATGTTTACGGTATTTACCTTAGAATTAGATGTATATAGGTTTTATACATTGATCACAAAATTACAATAAAATTGTTCAAGATTTGTATAAGGAGTTTAATCTGTATGACTTTTATACCAACAACAACAACAACAACACTACCCAATCCCGCACTTGGATGGGTATGGGGAGGTAAGATGTAGACAGTCATACCCCTACCCGAGGGTAGAGAGACTACTTCCAGAAAATCTTCGGCAAACTCATATGCATAGAGAAACACAAAATGCAGTATTATTTATAATAATAATAATCAAATAATAATGACAAATAGTGCGAATGATAATGCTAATGATAATAATATTAGTAACATAAGTATTAGTATTAATTGTAGTAGTATATATCAAAACGGTGATTATAATATAATATGTAAGTATACAACCAAGCCAAATAAAATATACATAAATATATAACCAAGATATGCATATAAATATACAAAAATAAAGATCCATGTATCTATATGACTTTTATACCATATACAATTAAAAAAAAATCGTTTAGTGGTTTATAAATAAAATATGATAATCAATAATTGCATTCTTGAATTGTAAAGTAAAACACTCAATAAGGTTTAACTAAAATATTTTTGATGGCTATTTATATAACTTGTATTTATAATTAAGTTATTAAGTTAAGTCATTTAAAATGAATATTATATAACTTTACAAAACAATAAAATAATAGAAAAAAAAAATTTAGTTATTATACTATTCATTTAATAGTAAAAACTCACCATCATCCTGGTGAATGTATGGCTTGGCAATTTGCCATAAAGTTTCTTTTAATAAAAACAAAATCGCCAGATGATCAAACCCAATTAAAAAACCAGGCCCAACTAAAAGCTCCAGGCCCAACTAAAAGTTCCAGGCCCAATCATAATATATATTTTCATATATTTATATGCTAGTATATATATTATGATTGGGCTTGGAACTTTTAGTTGGACCTGGTTTTTTAATTGGGTTTGATCATCGGAAAACAGGATGCTAATTGGTTAATGTTTTTTAAATTATTTATGTTAATAATAATAATAATAATTAATATACATTTAAATAATTCTTCATTGTTATATCATAAATAATTTCCCAGATCACGATGCAATTCACATGGTGCAATTCAAACGTGCCAGGATATAGTTGACAGGCCAAAATATGAGTGGTTTGTAAATTTCTTAGGCCGAAATATGAGTTTTATGCCACGCCATGTTCTTTTTTTCCAGGCCCAACAACAAACACAGGTCCTAATATGAGTTTTATGCCACTGTTCTCTTTTCCCATGCCCAACAAAAAACCCAGACCCAAATATTAAAGGAGGTGAATTATTTAATAAAGTTGCTAAAGGTATATTAAAAGAATAAATTGCTAGAAATTATTTCCAAATGCTGTAGGGTTTTGTCATGCACGTGGTATTTTTCATAGATATTTAAAGGGCAAATGGCTTTGTGTAGTTGGAGTGTTTTGTATTGCTTTGTGTGTGTTAAAATGAATGACATGTTTTCATTCATATATTTAGGTGTAGTTCCCTTACATATTTATTTTACATTGTATTTAACACGACTTTTTGATTCATGAAAGTATCACGTAATCGATATTTAGTTTGATTATGATAGTTTTTTTTATACATCTAAGTTGATCTCCATGAAGGAATAGTTTTACACATCGAAAGAAATAGGATTATCACTGCACTTACAAAATTGCACTCATGATCGATGTCTGAGGTTTGTTTTTATAATGTCTCTCTTCTTTGTTTTCCAATTAAATTAAAGTTCAACGAAATTTTTGATACTTGACATATTGCATCTTAAGATCCATTTCTTTGATGTGAAGACGTTGGTAAACACGTGACTCCTTGAGTCAACTTCCAATTACTTTCACACAATCAAACCTTATTCCTCTTTAGCCAACCACTTTTCTTTATACTATTTAAACTTTATTGTAGCTTAAGATTTTGACAAATATAATATAATGTAGATAACAAAAGAGGTCATAAATTTGTTTAAACCTAATTAAGTATAAGTATTTCAGGGTATGCAAAAAGTCTTGTAGTTGGAATAAACATTTTTGGGCTTTAGTTGCTGGCAGGAGCTTACATCAGCATGATATGGTCATTAATCATTTTTAAGACATTGCAAGTCATTTGTTTTATATAAGTACTCCATTAGAAGTGGTTATTAACTTCTCTATTATATGTTAGGTTGCAAAATATTAATGTTTATATCGAAATTTTTTCTGAAAAGCTATATCTACTTCAACTTTACGATATTTCTATTTGTTCTATGGCACCATTTTACCTGGGCAATGCCCGGGTTATGTACTAGTTCTAATTAAATTGGCAACCTTTGATTTGAATTAAATTGACCAACTTAACTGGCGAATTTCATTTTCATTAGATTGGCTAACTTAATTTTAGTAGCGAACTTTATTTTAATTAACTTGGCAAACTTGATTTTTAAATAATTCAGGCGAACATATTTTTGTGAACCTGGAAGTTCTAGTGTGACGGTGAATTAAATTAATGTTTGTACAAGCGAACTTGATTTTTGGTTGAACTTGATGTTCGAATAAAACACATAACATGGTTGGATAAACTTGTGATTAATCTTGATCTACAGGCTACAGGATTTGCTCCGTTTCATCAGATTATTACGTTTTTTATGCGGTCTAGGATTTCACGTGCTCTAACTGTTTGGACCAAAAATTATCAAATCTAATTTAGCGAGGTGGATTTTATTAAGCAAATTCGGGATAATTACAAAATA
Organism: Helichrysum umbraculigerum; assembly: GCA_949592205.1. Lineage (NCBI taxonomy): Eukaryota > Viridiplantae > Streptophyta > Magnoliopsida > Asterales > Asteraceae > Helichrysum > Helichrysum umbraculigerum. The sequence continues at coordinate 105,886,850 of CATIUR010000003.1, read as the reverse complement.
AGAGCGCAAAACGATCAAACTAAGTGTGTGAAGTGATGAATCTAATGAAAAAGATGAGGTGCAGGTGTGTGCTGATCGTAGAGAGTGAAGATCGGTGTGTTAACAGTGAATGTAAAGTGGACCATACCATCAACAAGGTTTATGTATTCACACGGATGATAGGGCAGGAAAAGCAGCAATATTGGCTGCATCAACAAGGTTTATGTATTCACACGGATGATGTTTGATGAAAAATATAAAATGAGAAGTACAACATTTTCGTTCACTTGAATTTCTATGTGCTTTTTCCAGGTTATCGTCCATTTTCTACTATCTGAAGGCCAATCTAAATGGACCATACCATAATAACGCCACTCATTTGTGAATGATAGAGTGACGAAGAAGCACAGGAAATCACACCTTACATGTATACGAAATCTTAATGGAAAATTTGGATTGCCAAAAATTCCTTATAGGAAGTTCATATGTAGCAAAAAATGAAAGTTCTCTGTTCTATGGAATTGCAGGGATGAAAGGATTATATATATATCCATGATGATACAAAGAATCAAAAGGTAAAAACATTAATATGAAGTGGCACCAACGATTAAAACTAGTGTAAACAAATAATTTATAGAAAAGCCAATAATGGATAAGACACTATTTTCTAGGGTAATGTACAAAACTAAACCACTGGTTTGGAATATAAAGTTTAAATCGTAAGAATGACTGAAGCTTTAGAAACAATTTGTGTATGATATAGTTCATATATACAAGCTGATCTTTGGAACCAACGAGAACTATAAAAAGAACTTGAGGTAAAACACGTGCACATGTGGAGTCTTCTATTGCAAATTCCTTCCTTTTGAGCAAAAACCATTTCACCATTCAAGTTCCAGGCAGTTTACTGTCCTCGCGAAACATAAAAAGAAACTTTACATAATTATGTAATATTAATTATCGGAAGAAGTGGAGTGGAGAAATAGAATAGGGATTAAATGATATGGAATTTCTATAGCTATTTTAGAACAAGTTGAGAGTCTGAGTTAGTAGACAACGATTGGATGAAACAGTATTCCAGCTTATCGACAGTGGTAACTTATTGATCACGCACAATTAGACGGAGGTTCTTTTGGGGTTGACTTGGTTGGTTGGGCTAGTTGGTATTTGTGTGAATTACACAGGGTCTTACTTCATTTGTTGTGTTTATGGAACCTGTGTTTGAATATAGTAACCACTAGCTATCGGTCTCGTCCGTTATGGCCATACGGATATGGTATCGCAGGGGCACTCTCCCTAAACATGAGGAGGGGGGATTAGTTGTTTGACGGCGAAGAACTATTGGTTAATGGGTAAATCGTGGTGACGATTCAAAACCAAGTCTAGGGCTCTTTGGGGGAAGGTAACTAAGTTCATCGCACTGAAAGTTTCAAACTTTACTAATTCTTCATGTGTTAACTAATTATGGAAAATAATATCAAGAAACTATTACCATTTGAAATACATAACTTGATGTTCTTGTGATGAAAGCACTTTCTTATAAGTTATAACTATTTGAAGAATAGAGTGAAAAAGATACTAAAATGGGAAAGGAGGAGAAAATAGAATAAAGAAAGCAAGGAACAAAACAAACAACCTGGCCTCGAACTGGTGATCTAAGGTTAAAAGTGAAAGACCAAAGCCACTAAGCTATTTGGGCAAATATGCTTTGTACAGACAAATATCACTAGATTAAAACCATCATTTTAAAGCACAACAGTGTTTTGAATAATTCCCTCCATTTGGCATCGAAATACCTGGCACACAAAAAAGTTGCAGAGCAACTGATAGTAAATCAACCATAACAGGTTCAATATTACAATAATATTTTAAGGCTAAATTAATGGAACCATCAAACATATGCAACAAGATAAGGTATCATACAATAACACTATGAAGACATTCACATTCAATGCGTCTCAGTTGGCTACCATAGTAGTTTTTGCAATATGTCCAAAGCTAAAAAAATGTACCAACTGGAACTATTTCTTCATCTCTTCATATGCCTTTTTCCCTACAACAGATGAAGGGTCATTTATCACTTTGTGCACTAAGATAAAAGCATGAACTATTAAAAAAAAAAAACGACTACAATATGTGCTAATTACATCAAGTCCTGTTCACAAACATACCATTAATTCACTGAAAATGTATCGATTCTAATCATTTTAAAAACCTGTGAGCTTCTGAGTGAAATGTTCTTTGATACTATCACCTCGTCAAAGATTGAGTTTCATTGTTTTACTGATACAATTACTCAATATATAATTGAAAAGGTCCCTGTTCCTGACTCCCAGACCTGGCCCCATTCGCTTTCGATTTGAGAGAGCGTAAAGGAACCGACATTAATATATATACTACCAGTTAGTTATGAATTTTAACAATGCTTGAAAGTGAAAGACCAAAGCCACTAAGCTATGCTTACTCAGGCTTATAACCTTTACTTATGTATTTCAACAATGCTTACAAGCCATTTGTGAACTTCATAGTGGCCACAAATTGAAAGATCTTGACATCGGCTAGAAAGCGAATATGTGTATGCTTGGTCAACTCCAACTCATTCTCATCCTTTAGCATGTTTTATTAATCAACCCATTTATACGTTAATTAGATGGATCAAAATTATATCAGCAAATTGCCTTTGGACTTGATGTTTTTATATACAGTTTTGTCCATTCATTTTAAGAAGTTTCGTGTGTTGATTTTGGTCTATACAGCTATTTTCTTTTGTAACTGAAAAGTATTTTAAATGTACAAAAAGTTTTACTTCAAAAAATGCAGGTTATCTTCCTAACGTAAAAGAAACTGTTAAATGGTTATATCAAGTTGCCGTTGCTAACTATGTCTGTGGACAATACCAAAATCTATCTGAGGCAGTATGATGTCTTCTTACTTTTAGTTTTTTATAATACTTACGTGCATTCTACATTTTCTTGATCTGGATTCCCTATTTAGCTTTAAAAAAAAGAAGAAGAGAGTGTTTATCTAAGATCAATTCACCAATCAGAAGGCTTAACTTCCCAAAATAGGATTTGCTAAGTAAGATAATCGCTAAAACAAAAGAGTTCCCATGATAAGATGAGAATTCTGTGAAACTTGAAGTCTTTAATTACTTAAATTACAAACTCTTAAATACTTCAGAACTAGCCATTTGAAGTTATCATAAGATATTAACAGTTTAACACTAGAGACTTCAAATCATTCTTTATTAATTATATATGCATTAGAATTGTTTGGTTTTTATTCAGGTTATAAGACTGGATTCAATAAAATCAGTTTATTGGACAGAAGTTCAAACCTAGGATTCATCATCCTTTTTCGTGGTTTATACTTCGTCAAAGGTTGTCTCTGCTGGAATCCACCATCCTCTCCTCATTACTCAGCTCAGGTGCTCCATGCTCAAGAAAGCCCTGTCATAAGTCATCGACGATGATAATGTTAGGTATGGTATCGATTGTGATACTAATAGATATCAATCTATATGTATGCGAGATCCATGATTCAAAACGCTTATACAAGCTTACACGAGCTTAAAAAATCAAAAGTAAGTATAACGCATGCCTTGCAACTATTAAGTTTATAAATAACGGATGATCACCCATATTCAAATCACTGCGGAAATCATGTATGTATGATTCAAGGGTCTACGTGCCTTTCGTAAAATCTTTCCTTCTTGAACAGGACCACTTCAAGATCAAAATTACCCATCAAATTTTGTAACAATTTTACGTGATAAAGTGGGAATTTTGTGAAACTTGAAGCCTTTAACGTTTGATCTTACTATTGATTACTTAAGTTACAAACTCTTACAAACTTCAAAACTATCCAATTGAAGATCTAAATTTTGATCTTACTATCGATTACTTGAGTTACAAGATCTGAAATACTTCAGAACCATCCATTTGAAGTTATATAGAAACACTAGAGACTTCAAATCAATGTTTATTGATTACACTAAATACAGGATTTAATGAAATCAACTTAGTGGACAGAAGTACATACCGATAATTCGTCAGTAACATTCGTAACAGGTTCACTACCACCAACATCTTTATCATCACCAACATCTTTCTCGTCCATCGGAACAGCACCATCAGCATCCCTAGAAACGTCATTCGTCACCCCATCAAAGAGGTCAGGGTGTTGTGACCTTATCAAACTCTGCAAATGTCGATGATAATAACAATCTTTAATATTGTCACCCTGGAGTAATTCATCCTCCACCAACATCCACATGAAACCGGAAAAATCAAAATCTCTAGGATGTTCATTCAGTACGCATTCCCCCATTTTATATATTTCCCCAGCTATATTTGTTCCGGACTTTAAGCACATAAAAGTCAGCACAAACTCATGTAAAAAACACGCGTAATCGACCTCATTTAGATCAACTGCAGGTGTATAATCTTCCTCTATATGAAGATCATCAGGAGTGGCTGGCAGCTTCAATGCATTAGCTAACGTACCCTTATTGATATTAAGGGTGCGTCCTTTGATGTTTGCAACATGATTTATTGGATCATACGAAGCTATTATTTCAGCCAAAAATCTTAAATCCACGTCTTCCTCCTTTATCAATGTCTCTACAAACGATGATAATCCATAATGAATTAATTTATGGCTGTTTTTTTCAAATTGAAATTCTGGATGATGGTTGGGGAACGTTTCAACATTTAGATTCGATAGGATTTTCTTGATTTTTGCTTCCATGATAGTGAAGTTGCAGATATCGTTAAGTAGTTTAGAGCTCTTGCATGAGGGAAGATGGAAAGGTCATCATTTGGGTCTTGTGGGCTTTTTCGATTTTTAAGACCGAGTTGGGGCACATACGGACGTATATGTGTGAGTTCCAAACTTCCAATGGGCTATGATCACTAACCCAAATAAAAAATTAGTAAAGTGATTAAAGTGATATAATAATAATAATAATAATAATAATAATAATAATAATAATAATAATAATAATAATAATAATAATAATAAGTCATAAAATTAAACATTAAACATACATCATACATTAGTAGCAAAATGATACTTTTTAAACATAACTAAAGAATAGAATAGTAAATTAAAAATGATATATACAAAGAATAGAATAGTAAATGATATAAGTGGCAAATTGAATGGGTCGGATCGGGTCTAGATGGATCTAAATGGGTCCAGGTCCAGATGAGTCATTTAGGAGGATAAGTCTAAATGAAACCAAACAAACTCATCCCTCATAAATATTATCCGTAGACTCATAAATAACAAATGGGTCTAAATCAATAGAATGTTCTCTCTCTTCTTATACGCTCCCCACTTTTTTTTAAAAAAAAAACCCTAGATCTAGATCTGGTTCTGCCTCCGGCCGCCGGCTCCATGCCGGAGGTTCGGAGGGCTCGTCATCGACCCTAATTTCTCACTCGCAATCATGATGTGTCAGCCGTTTTTCTTTCAATCGTGACCCTTGTTTTCCGTCAAATCTAGCTTGTCAATGGTAGTTCCCCTTCTCCGTTATCCCTCCTACATCTCGCTGAACCACCATCCAAATCGGATTGCGTCGTAGAAACTGGTCTCGGTTCATCGACATTTCGGCCTCGACTCCCTTGTTTGCTCTAGAAAATGTCCTCTAGCCCGGTTGGTTTGTCTTATTTTGCATCGATTCCATAAGCTCCGACGACCTGTTTTATCCTTGAGGTTTCAACCTCTTGAGGTTTTAGGAGGTTTTGGTTTTCTTCGTAGTAAATTCAAACTTTTCAAGTTATGTGGTTTGGGTTTCGCAGGTTGTTTCATTGTCTCCGTTTTGGGTGTTCGCCTAATTTTGTGGTGTAGGTGTTTGGTAGGTTTGATAAATTGAGTTTGTGGCTTCTCGGTTGTTTGGGCAAGCTGTTTACAAGTTTCATCAGTTGTTTACATGTTCCGGCATCAATCACAAGTCGGCTTACAACTTTTATTGATGATACACGTAGTTTGATTTGGTTGAAAATGAGGGTTTTATTGTGTAATTTTAGTTGTAATGTTTAGTTGTAGTAGATCAACGAAGTTAGGGTCTGATTTCATCTCAAGTGTTGTAAAATGGTTGGCATCTTGCAACCATCAATTGTAACTTCAATAGATCTTATGATCTAATCAATTTAATTTCAGTTTTTCGCAAAAAAAAAAAAAAAAATGGCTCTAAAATTAATGATAAGATAAGGAACTAATTAATAATTAATAATTATAGTCACTAATCCACTTCCCCCTTTCTCTTTTTCCCATTTCCCCCTTAAAGCCCAAGATGAATAGCAAAATCATAAAGCAGAAACCAACATATACAAATGAAAATTTGAAATATATTTAGTGGCGAGGATGGCTGTATGATTTAGGAGGATTGAGCTTGTTTGTATATTACACGAAACTAAAAAGAGGGTGCGCAATCATATATAAAGTATATATCTATATCTATATTAGCTTTGTGTGCAAGTCGGCCCCTATGTATGTTCGTTCGGATAGGAAGCACAAGGCCCACCATTTGTTTATGTTCACCGGCCCACTTAATAACATGTTCGCCAGGACACTGTATTTGCTGGGATAATTTCAAAGAAGTTCGCCGAGCCCAAGTAGGATGTTGGGCCAAATTAGACACCATGGCCTACTTTTACAGTTCGCCCAGCCCAACTTTAAAGCAAACCCGATCCCAATTTCGCCAGGCCCAACTTCAAACAAGTTCGCTTGGCCGAAGATTTTTAAAAAGGATCGCTACTTTTATTTTTAAATACACCTACCATATTAATTCTAGCTAGAATCATCATCAATTCACATGCCTTGCTAAATCGATTCCTCTTATAAATTTATACATAATAGAGTATTTATTACTTGAAAAATTGATGCACTTATGCTCATTTTTGATGCAAATACAATAATAAGTTGATACATCATAGAACTTTTGTACATCAGAATTGATGCAAATATGTTCATAACGTACACATAAATTATAATATGTACGTTAGTCCACAGAATATATTATTATGCTTAGAAATTAAGGAATTGATACTTATACGACATTAAAGTGATACATGCAGGGCCGTCTTTGAGGGTGGGCGAGGTGGTCGACCGCCCATGGCCTCTAAATTTCGAGGGCCTCCAATTTTTTCCAAGTAATATGATATGTGTAATATATATGATGATTACATAAGAGAATTAACACCTCTTTTATTTTGAACTAAGAGATCTTTGTTAGTAACTAGATTTGGACTAAATATATATTTAAACAAATATATAGGTCGACTGAATGATCCAAAATTGAAAACTTATATTGACGTGTTAGAGTTTGACTAAAAGAGTTAATAACTAACAACTGGAATTTGAGAGAATAAGTATCAGATAAATACATATGTATCAGAGAAACAAATAAATTATTTGAAAATCGGATCGTTGAGAATCAATTTCATCGAACCTTTATCTTACTTGATATCTAGTTATAGGGTCTCATTTCTGTAACACGACAACTTTGTCCAGGGCCTCTAAAAGTTCAGAGACGGCCTTGGATACATGGACGTCGGAAAATCGATGCACAATGAATAAATCCGTTTCCTTGTTTGAGACAGAACCTGACTTTAGAAACCAAGCGATGCAAATGCAAGGATCTGCTCGCAAACATTGATGCAACGACGCTTATGCGGGAATTTAATTGAGAATCGATAGTTTACGTGACAGAAGTCGAGGCGGTGGCCGGTGGTGCTAGGTGACCGGGCAGCGACTATAATTTTGTTAGGGTTAGGTTGTAGGTTAACTAAAAGGAAAAGAGAACACCTAATATTCTGTCACTTATCATCAATTGTTTTTTACAGTTCCTGGCATCTAGTTTTTGGGTAAAACCATGAAAAAAAGTGGAAGATATCGATGGAAAAGTACATTTTGAGTGGGAGAAATATCTGGTTCGAACAAGAGAGAAGCATAATTGTATTATGTAATTCCCAAAATATCCTTGACAGTCTCTTTAATTATAATGATTGGCCATTGACACGTGTCATATTGTGATGGCTTCTTATTCTTTGTATCCAAAATCACTTTTTGTTTAAAAGTCATTTCATAAAGCTTTAGGAAAAACTCTCACTTCAATGAGGAAAAGTTTTAAAGTATTTGATTCATTAAACATGTAGTATATTAATGAAAAGTGAGGGGTCTAGAGTCTATAAGTTGATATATCTCAAGATAAAAAGGTGTACACCCATTTAATTAAAACATAGTATTCGATGGTCCAACAACCATGAAACTTGTTAATGCCAAATTATATTATGTTCGTTCGACTAGATAAAACTCGACTAATAACCACAAAACTTCGACGGTCCAAAAGTAGAACAAGTTCTAGTTTGCCCAAGCCTGTATTTGCTGGGCCTAATTTCAAAGAAGTTCGCCGAGCCCAAGTAGGATGTTGGGCCAAATTAGACACCAAGGCCTACTTTTATAGTTCGCGCAGCCCAACTTTCAAGTAAACCCGATCCCAATTTCGCCAGGCCCAACTTCAAACAAGTTCGCTGGGCCGAAGATTTTATAAAGGATCGCTGGGTTTTAGGTTATAAAGATCGCCGATCTTCAAGGTTTGCAGATCGCCGATCATCAAAACGCCGAGCAGCCACGAGATGGTTCGATGGACCTTAATAGTTAATACAAACTTCCAAACAAAAAAAAATGATTAAAGCATTTAAACGTTGTTGCTTAGAACCGATTTTCCTATACAACCTATCTTTAAAGTTGAACACAACCGAAATGTATTAACATTCACTTGACAACCATCCATATTCCTGTCACACAATCGAGTCCCAAATATGAGAGAAACACAACAACAACCACCAAAGTTACAGAAAGGTCCGTTTGCCTATGGTTTATCAAGGAAGATAACTTAACCCTAAGATAATCGAGGGTTTTTGGTTCAATTTGCAAAACATGCAATATCGGTCCGAACAAGAAAAAATAAATAAAATGACGGGTAGAAACCTTGCTTGATGTGATTGCGATGATGATCAAACGAACTTGAAACAAATCACGCTTCTTTGTGTAGGATCGAACGAATATTAGTCGGTGAAGTAAATTTGGGGGTTTTGTGGGTGTCTGGCTTGTGACCCCTTTATTTAAATCCGCCGACTCATCAAACCCTAAGTACGGCCTGGGCCAGCTAATGGGCCACACCTAGTTCAGCCTAAAACAGTAACTGGGCCAATAGCTTAATTGGGCCTAACCTTTTATTTAACAGAATCCTTAATTTATTCGAATAATGCCTGGTCCTGACATTCAGTTTGGGCCTCATCCGTAACCAGCCTGGGCCTCACTCGTTTGGGCCAAATAATTTGGACCCAATATTAAGACCTGAACATGACTGATACAAATATGATTGATATTTGAACTGAACATGTTCATTTTCTTATGTATCCTTTTTTTTTTCATGTTTTATCTAATGTTTCAAGGGATCGTCATATTGGATGAAGTTTGATTTAATGTTGTTATTCTCTATTCTTTAATAATTTATTTAAATTGTGGTTATACTTAGTTGCGTAATCAGATGTGATTATATATAAAATCACGTATATTTTTTAATACCTCCATATACAATCACATGTGATACGGACAATCATATATGATTGTAGGTACAATCACATGTAAAATAAAATGTTATCTGTAAGACTTGTACCCCGAAATCTAAACAATATTATAATACGTTTAAATACATTATTTTATAAGTTGTTGCATAAATTAATATAAATTAATTATAGCTGTGAAATAATTAAGTTGTTTAAATAATAAGGGGAAACAATTAGTTAAGTGTTACATATTGAGTAAATAATACTAGAGGGGCTGGAATTATAACAATTCATTAGAAAGGGGTAGGAAATAAATTTAAGACATATGCATAGGGAGATGATCCATACACCACTTTGTTTTTGCCGTACACCACCAAGATATGTTCTTTGACCATTTTGCCCTTTCATAAAAAGTACCAATGTATATTAGAGGAAAATTTAGAAAGGGCAAAATGGTCAAAGAATATATTTTGGTGGTGTATGGTAAAAACAAGGTGGTTCATCTCCCTATGCATATGGGGAGTGATCCTTACACCACCAAAATTATCCATACACCACTAAATATGCTTTATAGTGTTGTACTGTACAACACTGTAAAGCACAGTTGGTGGTGTATGAATAATTTTTGATGGTGTAACACCCTATCCATATACATACATACTATGATACATGTACATACATCCATCCATACTCTTCCAAAATCTTTCCAGAGAAATAAAAGAAAAAGAAAATGGCGACAGAGAGAGAAGAGGGAAGGAATAAAGCTCAAGTCTTCAAAAATTAAATCTAAAGAAATCAAATTCATGTTCCTTTTATCATCCTTAACCCAAGGTAAGTATCGTTCTTATTGATTTTAACCTAGAATTTGGGGAAAATGGTGAAATTGAGATGAAATCATGAAGTAGTTTATTTGAACCTAGAGATTGATTTATAGTAGATATTATGTATATAAGAACCTTTAATTTGATTAAGATAGGAGTTATTGAATTAAATGGTTGATATTTATATATAAATAAGATGATGTTCAAAGTGGGTTTGTATAAAATTGATGTTAATGAAAATATAGAAGTTGTTGTATTGATTCAAATCTAAGTTGGAAGTAAAATCCCATGTAAATAAGCATAATTCACTAGTTGTTAATATAAAGAAACGGTTTTGATGATGTTAATGGTGATAATGAAATTTATGTTGAAGTTGAAATTAAGCTAATGTTGGTAAAACTCGTTTTTGGACAGCTTGAGTGTAGAAAAATTGGTCATTTTGAAATGGACTAAATCCTTCGATGAGGAGTCAAAAAAATTACGTTGAGATCTAAATCGACTAAATCCTGATAAAGGCTGTGAATTTCTCGGACGTGCATCATCATCACTATCACTGTGACTGGTATCCATAGCTGGTGCTGAACTAGGACCTGCAGTATTTCCAACATCTTTAAACTGATCAAATGCAATCATAGTTTCGTCATGTGCATCATCATTCACATTAAGCACATCTCGAACAATTTCAGCAGCTACATCATGAGCAACCCCTGCTCCTTGATTCTGCTGTGTGACCTGTATAAAAACATCTTCCAGTAGTTCCTGATGGTCAAGTGACGAAGCTGTCACCTTAGTTGGTCGAGGAGCACCCACTGCAGGTGAAGAAATCCTAGGTGTAGGAACTGGACATGCAGGTGCTTGACGTACAGGAACTTGTCGTGCAGGTGGGATTGCATCTTCCCATCCACCATTTGGTGGTGCCACATAGTTCTCATTAACCAGATACCCAAATAAAGGTTTCTCTTTTGGTCTTTGAGCAACAACACGTCTTGGATCATGTCGCAAACAAGACCCATAATACTTCTTATCAACAGTCAGCACGTATTTAACATCATCAGAAGTAGGCAAATCCGGTATGAAATGACGAATAATCATCATAGTGAATCGGGGAAATAACATGAATGGATTCCTCGGGTTCTTTGCAACCTGGTCAACAAAACTGTTGAAAATATATCTCGAAAAACTATACGGTTTATTGTATACCAAAGATAGCATAGCAGAGAATAACGAGGCATTCATTTCATCGAAACCTCCTTTCTTTGCGCCTAGAACAGCGATCATCACATGCATAAGATATCTCCATTGTCCATAGACTGAACTCTTGACGATCTGCGACACATTGCTGGCACCAACATAACCCATTCGCTGTAATGCACCTTCTCTAAAAGCCGATGGAAATTCAGTAGGACCATTTTCTTGCTCTTCCGTACCCAACTGTAAAATTACCCGAAGATCGGCTACCGAAAAAGCAAATTCTCGTTGATGTACTCTTGCACAAATAAAGGGGGGTGTAACAGTGGTTTTAACTTGAACACTTTCCCAAAATTCTCTAAGATGATCCAACTGTAGCGCTGGAGAGAAAGTAAGAACATCCAAGATCCTTGACCTTCGCAGATAATGAAGAATCTGGTGAAAAGGAGCAGCTTCTTCAACCTGTAAGTCAACGTTAACCACCCTGTTGTGTTCTGGGACAAAAGGTCTGTCTGCCATACCTGCAAAATAAATGAAAATAGAACCATGCAAATACCAGACAATTAGGATTTAGGAATGCATAACAAATCACAGGTTGATATATTTTGAACATGTTAAAAGATGATCGAACATTAAATTTAATGAACATAAAATTCACTGAAGAATTATATAACTAGCCTATTTAAGATAAATTCGCTAGACAAATAAACTCAAGTTATCTAGGCTTACAAAAATTATGCTTGCCTAAATGAAAATAGCCCTTACATTTGGCCCATCAAATAAAATTATGTAACTTAATTTAATTAAAATTACGTACAACAATTTACATAAAAAGGTGTACACCCATTTAATTAAAACACAGTATTCGATGGTCCAGCAACCATGAAACTTGTTAATGCCAAATTATATTATGTTCGTTCGACTAGATAAAACTCGACTAATAACCACAAAACTTCGACGGTCCAAAAGTAGAACAAGTTCTAGTTTGCCCAAGCCTGTATTTGCTGGGCCTAATTTCAAAGAAGTTCGCCGAGCCCAAGTAGGATGTTGGGCCAAATTAGACACCAAGGCCTACTTTTATAGTTCGCCCAGCCCAACTTTCAAGTAAACCCGATCCCAATTTCGCCAGGCCCAACTTCAAACAACTTCGCTGGGCCGAAGACTTTTAAAAAAAATCGTTGGGTTTTAGGTTATAAAGATCGCCGATCTTCAAGGTTTGCAGATCGCCGATCATCAAAACGCCGAGCAGCCACGAGATGGTTCGATGGACCTTAATACAAACTTCCAAAAAAAAAAATGATTAAAGCATTTAAACGTTGTTGCTTAGAACCGATTTTCCTATACAACCTATCTTTAAAGTTGAACACAACCGAAATGTATTAACATTCACTAGACAACCATCCATATTCCTGTCACACAATCGAGTCCAAAATATAAGAGAAACACAACAACAACCACCAAAGTTACAGAAAGGTCTGTTTGCCTATGGTTTATCAAGGAAGATAACTTAACCCTAAGATAATCGAGGGTTTTTGGTTCAATTTGCAAAACATGCAATATCGGTCCGAACAAGAAAAAATAAATAAAATGACGGGTAGAAACCTTGCTTGATGTGATTGCGATGATGATCAAACGAACTTGAAACAAATCACGCTTCTTTGTGTAGGATCGAACGAATATTAGTCGGTGAAGTTCATTTGGGGGGTTTTGTGGGTGTTTGGGGGTGTTTATTTTCTTGACTTATTTGTCTATTGTGATCAATAATTTAGTGTTTGGATAAGTTTATTTGTACTTGGTTGTATGTGAGGGGGATTTGATAAGCCCAAAATTAGCTAGGGTTTTGGGACTTATTTTATTTATAAGCAATAAGCAAATAAGAAAAAAAAATAAAAAATAAGCTCCCCAAATATCGCCTTTGTGATGTTAAATTTGTTCGAATAAGGGGGTGTTTGAGGGAGCTTATTTGAATGCTTATTGATTATTTGCTTATAAGCAAATAAGCTAGAAATTTGGGGCTTAATTTGAATTCCTCACAAAGAAGTAGAATAAGCAAATAAGCTATTCATAGAATTGGTTTATCCAAACACTTATAGGTGAGCTTATTAAGTAAATAAGTAAATAAGCCATCAAAATAAGCCGATCCAAACACCCACTAACAGATTTGTTTCTCACAAAATTTTTTAAATTTCGATTTGGCCCTAGCTTCATGTTGGGCCTAAAGCTCAAAGTGTTTCAAAACCACCTCCCTAATCCAGGGATCTGGGCCGAACTACAAATGAGGCCCGAAAGTATAGTCTGGACCAAAATTAAAAATAATGAACTTACAATCTTAATCCAAATCAATTCCTAATCGTATTAAATTTTTTTCTAAATAATTGAGCTTAAACTAATGATAGAGGATCATAGGGGAAGACCACTTTTGAGGAGAAGGAGGAGAAGCTTTAATCTTGACCTTTCATTACTATTTGAATGGTTGAGATGCTGCCACATCCACACATAGGGGGTATTATGTAAATACATAAAATTGAGTGTTACGTGTGAAATGTTTTATTTTGGCGGAAGGGTAATTTAGTAATTTGCACGTCTTATTCAATTTGGGGGCAGTGTATGGTCAAGTCATAACAGGCTTTTTTTCTCTCGTGAAGATTACAAGTTCTCTCAACACACACACTAAAACACACACTAATCTACTGAAATTATTAAGCATTTTCAGATCTGTAGTTTCTTTTTTCCGAAAATTTTACGATGAAGAGAGCTATTCAACCTTCTAGTTCGAAAACTATTGCCTCATCCGGTAGAGAAAAGAAGCGAAAAATACCTCGTAAGTTATCCGATTAAGCTTATTTCTTCATTATTATTTTTTTTGTTTTTCCGTACTGATTTGTTGTATTTTTTATGTCACAGCTATTCGTAGAAGCCAACGTAGTACTCGCTACCAGTTTCACACTAAAAATGAAGAAGGTGAAGCTACGATTTATATATCTGATGGTGATAATAGTGACGAAATCGAGAGTGTAGCAAGAGGTATCATTATCGATTATTTATACGGTTTTTTTTTTTACTGTTAATGTTTTTAATCGGTCAGATGATTTATTAATGTTTTTTACTGCATTTTTTTTTCTTAATGGATTTTATACCTTTTTCAACATTTTATGTATGTAATATTTTATAGTTTACCTGCAGTTTTTACATTTATGTAATTTACCTGCATTTTTTACAAAATTTTATATTGTTACTATGATATTTTTATACATTAGTTATTCACTGCATTTTTATAATGTTACTGCATTTTTATAATTGTTTTGTTTTCATCTTTTGGTGTATGTAAATAAGAGAGTGCGTTATGTTAAGCATATTTATTTATTGTATTTTTTGAGTTCCTGCATTTTAATTTTTTATGCTGCATTTTTTATTTTTATACTGGATTTTATACTTTTTGAATATTTTTATGTATGTAATACCTTATAGTTTAGCTGCATTTTTTTTCATTTTGTAGTTTACCTGTATTTTTACAAAATTTTATATTCTTACTATCATAATTTTAAACATTAGTTCTTTACTGCATTCATAATTATTGTTACTGCATTTTTATAATTGTTTGTTGCATCTTTTTTGTTGTATGTATGTAATGTTTTGTGTTAAGCATATTTATTATTATAGTTGTTTGTTTCTGCATTTTTTAATTTTTTTATGCTGCATTTTTTTCATTTTTATACTGGATTTTTAATTTTATACTGCATTTTTTAATTTACATATCTGCTATGTACAATTTTAATACTTATTTTTATAATAATTTAAAAATGTTTTGTTTTGTATTTTTTTAATCAACATCATGTTGTAGTTCATTTTGTAGATAAACGTGTTAAGGAGAGTCAAAGTAAGAAATATAAGAGAACAAAGTCCGTTAAACTCGAAATGGAAAAAAAGAAATCTTACTCGAAAAAGAAGAATGTCCAGAAGGAAGTTGTTTTCAATAGTATTTTGGGTAGATCTTCCCCAAGGTGGCTGAAATCTATAATTCAAGCTGCAATTGCAAAACAGAAGAATTTGATACATTCTTTGGGTTTGGGTTTTTTGGTTGATTGGTATTTTGATTTTGATGCGGTCCCTTTGAAGCTGGGCCTGTTTGTTGTTCAAATATTTGATCCTCAGACATGTCGATTAAATTTTCCTGATGGTAGGGCAATTAGAGTTACAAAAGAACTTATTCATGATGTGCTTGGTTTTTCAATTACTGAAAGTCCCATCAACATAGATCAAATGAAGAACGTTTCAAGTGTTATCTATGAAGAATTTCGAAATTACTAGGAAGTTAAGAATAATGATCGTGTTTTAGTGAATGTTATCCACGATTGGATGATTGATCAGATTGAAGGAGATAGAAAATACAAGTTGTGTTTTATGGTTCTTGTTACAACTTTGTTGATGGAGACTTCGGGAGATGGTAGTGTTAATCATCAAATTTTGCCTTTTGTTGATCATTCTGAAGATGTTATAAAGTATTGGGACTGGTGTGGTTTTATTTTGGATGCAATGATCAGAACGACCACTGATTTTAACCCTGCTAACAATTTCAATGGGCCATTGTTGGTTATGGTGGTAAGTATTTTAATTGTTCATATATATTGTATATTTTAATAATTTTTTTATACGTAAATTTAACAGTGTATTTTTTTTTATTTGAAGTTGATTTATGTTAACTCAACTGTGACAACTCTCCAAATTAGGTATTAAATAATATTAAGCATGTGCATTCTTACGCTAATTTCCTGGTTAAGTTTTAACAAAACTTTTTGTCGTGATGTAAGCCTAGCAAGCCCAGTACTTTTAAACAAAAAGTATTAATTAATACGTAGCTATTCATAAATTACGTACAAATATATCGGAACGAACCCGACAAAAATGAATAACAAAAGTTGTGACAAAAAGATAATTAATAATTCAATTATTAATTACGAGTAATTATATTTCTATAACATATAGATAAAATGGCTTAAGTATACGTTTAACATAAAACGTATTATAAATCGAACAGAAACAATTTTAAAACATACATAAAAGGTCAAATCATAAAAATTCTAATTTTCTCATTCGTCCGATAACATTTAGAACATTACCTCAAAATATGGAATCATAACTTAACTGAAATTTGGCGCTCAAATAGACGCACAGTAATAGATGTACAAAATTGTACAACTGATAAAAATAATGATAATATCATTATTCTAATTTTATATAACGTATCTGGAGATCACCCACAAAATAAAAATATAAAATGTTATATTTTATATTGCAATAATTATACCCGTACTCGAAATTGAGGTACCAAAACCGGCACCTAACGTCAATAATTGAGAAGACCAGTTATATTCACAAACCATACCGTTTGAATTATTTTACTCCCTCCGTTCCTTCTTCCTGAAGATTTCACACACACATTTTCATCTTCAATTCCCATCTTTTTCTTCTTCTCTGATGAAGAACACAACACAGTACCAGTAGCAGCAGTAGAAGAGATAGAGCAGAAGCAAACATAAACACATAATCATCATCAGGTTGTTCTTCTTCTCCATTTTCGTTTTTTTTTCTTTTCATCATAATCATCTTCTATCATAAACATATATGATCATCAACTCATAATCATCACCATCATCACAGCTTCATCATATCATCATCATCACTCGATCATCACCATCCTCGGTCATCATCATCTTCAAACTCAAAGTGAGAAAAACTCTCCATATTTGATTTCTAAGCTTTGATTTCGTGATATATGATGATTATATAGCAAAACAAACGTATACAACTTGTTAATTCGTTGATCAATAACACTAATTTCATGAAATTTGGTTTTAAGAAACCAAACATATAAATCCAAAATTTGGACTTATAAACGTGTAATACTTCGGACTAAGTTAACAAAAATGTTTTTTAGGATGATAAGAAACTATAGGAACCAAAATATGTCGATTGTACACATGTTTGTATGATCTGGACTCTGAAAACATGCAGGATCCGGCGGATCCCCTAAGTGATCCGGCGGATCACCCCTTAAAACGATGAACTTCCACTGGAAAACCATACTGATCCGGCGGATCATACAATATTTTTGGCGGATCATTGTTTTGATCCGGAGGATCAAAGTTTAAAACTAAAAATGCGCGTAAAATGCTTTGATCCGGCGGATCATCATATGATCCGGCGGATCACTATGATTGTTGCCCGATCCGGCGGCTCAATGAGTGGATCCGGCGGATCACCACCTTAGGTCAACAATCTGACTTTGACTTTAAATACAAACGATTCCGTTAACGATTACATTTTACGAGACATAATAAACCGTTAATAACGTATAATCGGGACGAATTATGGACACGGACATTGAACTTAATTAACTCGTACGAACGAACGATATATATATATAAATATATATATAACATATATATATACGTACTTTATAAAATGTACAATTCGAATACGATTCATTTTCGGCACACTTTAAAACCTATTAAGCAAATCGTGACGATATTAAAAACAAATTATATTTATTTTATAAACGGAAATAAATATATTAACAAGTGTTATAACAAATAAAACTTATACTCCATCCGTCCCAAAAATATAGTCCACGTTTCTTTTTTTGGCTGTCCCGAATTAATTGTCCACTTCCAAAAATAGAAAGGAAGTTTTGGTCGTGATTACCATATTACCCTTGCTTGAAATTATTATTACAAACTTTAAAGAAAACGGTAATTAATTGTTTAAGGGTAAAACTGTCATTCTGCAAAAAGGTAAGAAAGAGAAAGCAGTAATGATTATGTTTTTATTAAACTGCGTGTTTTTTGTTGGTGGACAATTATTTTGGGACGGAGGGAGTAACATTTTAAATACGTAAACAACGTATTACAATGTATATATTAATATATACGAGAACATATGTTATATATATACACAAATGACACTTGAATTATATTCACAAATGGACGTTTTCTTAACAAATGAAAACTTATATATATTTTTATGCGTAAACAACGTATTGGTTAAATATATATACATACGACATTTAAGAATATATATTCACATATATATATTTATACAAATGAATGAAACGTTTCACAAACGTAGGACTTAATAATATATATACAACAGGTATATTCACATACGTAACCATATATAGAACACATATATGAACAATGGAGACGAAACGACAAACAATTATATATACGACTACATACGTGTATGTACAATTAACAAAGTATATGATTTAAGAAATAATGACAATATTTCGACACAATGTCACAAAGAAGTTAATAACTTATATTATTAAGAAATCAACAATTTCTTCTAAACGAACAAACTGTTAACATAAGTGATTAAGCAAATCAAACGTACTTATGTTAATACATTAATTGTATATAGGTTAACATACCTTGGGCTATTATCTGTCGGCTGCTAGCTTTCATACCGAGCAAATCACCGTGAGTCCACAGCCCCTACTTTGCAAATATTTTATGCTTTTAAACATTGGGGTGTAAACATAGAAACTGCATGCAAAACACATGCAGCAAATTATATAAATGCTTTATTGCTTTATACAAACTGTTTGATATGAAACTATATGTTCACAACTGTTTTGGGAATTAGACAACATATCCTAGTACGGACCCAGACTCCCAATGTATGCATGAAAAGTCCTTATGTCATGCAAACTATAACCATTAGCTAGGTGACTCTAGCCACTGAGTATACGAATAGTACTATTGCCGTGACGACCCTCCTGTGGATGGAGCGTATACTTAAATGTCCTTCAGGCAAACAACATAAGTTCTGGTTGTGGTTTGGTTATAGGGTTAGGTCGCGTTACTTTAACCTGTGAGGTTTAGCTCACCTTTCAGGGGATTATAAGTCTAAGCATTTCCCACCTATTTTATTGGATGAACGTATCCTACAATTGTTTTATACCAGATAAACATTCTGGTTATCGTTAAATACTGGTAACAACCAGATATATATTTTGGGTGACAACCCACATAAATCTGTATTTTAGGGTAACAACCCTACAAACTTATATTTTGCAAAAACCTGTAAACATTTATTTATTGAATGACATTTCAATAACACAAACATAATTGGTTTAACATACCTTACATTTATACAAAACCTGTGAATTCACTCAACATATTTGTTGACGACTTTCTTTCTATGTTTTACAGGAAATTAGCTATGTAAGTAAGCAACGCATGCATTCAGGATGGACAACCCTGGACTACTTAGGATGCCACATATTTTGGGACAACTTTTGGAGGATTTCCTTTGTATTACTGCAGACATTGTGGTTATACTTATGAAATCTTATTTCAAACATATATATTGTAAAACTTAAATGTTTTAAACACTACTACTACTGTTACGACTGACATAGTCGTATATCTTTTGTAACAACTGTTTTAAACTGGCATCTTGAATAATTATGTTGCGCGATAGCCATATGCTCTGAGTATGTATGTGTATTGATTGGATTGGAATTTATCTGCTCACGCCCCGTCACGTCATTAAGGCTTCCGCATTGTTTAATTAGTACTGATCGTGATTAGCGTCTGGCGGGGTGTGACATCAACTACGATCAATGAGGAGAACGCAATTAGGTTCAAACATGCCTTTAGAAATTGGACATCTGATCTTTTGTTTGCTCGAGAGAAAGCTGAGATAGATAATGGTGGTTTTGGTCTAGAACATGTCAGGATTTGTGAAGGTCTTGAATATGTTGAAGAAGTATCTTCTGATGATGAAAGTGATTCTCCTATAATTAAGAGGAAGCGTTACGTGAGAGTCTTAGATTTTGCTGAAAGTCAAGATGTTTTCTCTAATGATTCTGATGTAAACTATGATTTTCACGTTGGAGATGACAAATTGATAGTAAGTGACTTACCTTTTTCTTAAAAATTTGCTGTATTTTTGTTGTTTAAAGAACAATAAATAGTTATTTACTTTTGTTTTGTAGTCTGTTAAAAAGAACATCAAAAAGCATCTTACAAATCTTCGTGATTACAAAGCTTTCATTGATGAGTATCTATCTAGTGCGTTGTCATTTCATCCTTTTGATCATGAATTGCTTGAGCTGGATGCAAAGAGAAACAAAATAATTGATTGTAGACAAGGTTATTTGAATGTGTTTCAGTCTAGTAGTAACTTGGATTTGAATGGTCTGTCTGATCGAGAGAAAGAGATTAGTCCACCGGGTTGTAAAGGTGTTAAAGATCATGGTGAATCGTCTAAATTGAAATGTTCAGATGAAAAAACAATTATGTATGTAGACTCAGATGGCTTAATTGAGACAGTCAAACCAACTGGTGGTGATAAGATTGTGAATCAAATGGAAGTCAAGAACAACTCAAGTGTGGTTGATGTTAAAAATGTGTCAAACAGTTTAGTTGACAATTCTGTTAAAAGCGAGGTTGAAGAGGATGTGAAGATCAATATGCCTGTTTCTGTGTATCAAGAATCAACTCATCGTAGATTAGTGAAAAGGAGGAAGTTAAATGATGAGTTCCCATCATTTGATTTAGGAATCAAATTTGATGCTTCAGGTGATAGACAGCAGGCTGTTGTACAAGATATTTTTATTGATTCTGTTGCTGATTTTCAAAAGAATTTTAACAAGGAAATTAAATTTGAAGTGTGTGATGAAGCAATGGCCGTTGTTGATAAAGTTTGTGGTTTGACTGCATCTAACAAGCTTGTTGATGTCAATAAAAGTGGTGAAGATGTAGAGTTGAGATTGCAGTTGTTTGACAAGTTTACTGAAATAAAAAAAGAAGAAGAGGCAGAATGTAAGATCAGACTTCAAATTGAACAAAAAAATATTGAAGCAGAAACGAGAAGAGTACAAGAGCTTGAGGCAAAAAATAAACTTGTTGTTAATGAGATGTCTAGTGGAGAAAAGCTTGGTCGAAAGCGTAATGAAGATCAAAGGAAACTTATTGAAGATTTCTTGTTTATAAATGAACAGTCTGTGAGCATCAAAGTTTGAGTTCAGGAAGTGATGAACGTGTTATCAATCCTGTTAGTTGCTCTCAATTTGAACCTGTTTCAACGAGTAGTTCTGGTAGTTCGCAAAAAATGAAATTCCAATTTGAAAAGCATCTTACAAAGCCAATATCTTCGATTCCGATAAGCAAGAATTTCTTAACATCAACAGATGTTTTAACTCTTCCATCAAGAACTACTGATGTAAATGTTGATGTTCTTAAAAAAATTGAAAAGAAAGTTGAAGAAACTGTTGAGGTTGAAATTGATGGTCATACTGTGCAAGTAAAGGTGTGTGATGATTTGTTTTCACCGTACGCTAATATGGAGGTTTCTGTGGCTTCAAAACTGACAGTGGAAGAGGAGAGATTGTGTAGGTTCATATTTAGTGCTTATCAACCTATTAGGTATTTTCATCTTTTTAAAAATATTTGTTACATTAATTTAATATAGTTGCATTTTTAAAATTATTTATATTGTATTTTCTTCATCTTATTTTCTTTCTAAAATGCAGTCGTGTTTATTACATAAACTATTCTAGGCGACTTGATTTGCAACATTTGGAAACGCTGCATCCTGGTTTTGCAGTAGCTGCATCTGTTATTGATGTCTGGACTCAGATCATGAATTATGAAGAATCTTCTAGAGAGCCATATGAAGAATGTGTTGGCCGTGTTTTTTGTGATACTTCAGCATTGGTATATCTTTTATCAATAATTTTTTTTTATGTTGATCTTATTGATTTTTTATTTTTTATTTAAACTTTTTATGTTGTGTTGAATATTTTTTTTTCCCTTTCAATTTTAGACATACAATGTTATAGATATGCATCGTGATCAAACCCGTGTTACATCAGATTTTCAACAATGTGTTAAGTCAAGTTTGATGCAAACCGCAAATGCAAATATGAGTAAAACAGATGTGGTAACTTTCTATTTTTTTTACAATTTATTTTTGTTTACAATAATTATTATACTTATATATATATATATATATATATATATATATATATATATATATATATATACACACACACACACACAACCTGTGTGTTCTTTTTTGTTTATTATCAGGTGTTTTTTTTCCAATTTCATTGCCGTTACTAGTTGGGACAACACGTCTTAACCATTACTATTTGGTTTGTTTCAATTTGAAAGATCCTAGTGTTTATATCATTGATAGTATCAAGTCTGAGCAGAATGATGTTTTCCGAAGATATAGGAATTTGCCTAACACTCTTGTGAGTTTTATCCTTTTTCTTTTCTTTTTTTTTTATTTATTTGTGATTTTGTCTAATTGATATTTACTTTATATTTTTCTCTTCTTTTAAACAGCGTATGATGTTCTGTGAGTATCTTGGTACGGTTGAAAAACATCCTAAAACTTTTGAGCTGATGTCTAAAGAAATAAAAGTTATTGATGTTGAATGGGCAACTAAAGACAATTATGTAGACACTGGTGTTTTTCTGATGCAACATATGGAGTGTTGTAAAGATAATGTTGTCAAAGATTTGAAGGACCAATTCCAACTTTATTTCCTGGAGAAGCAGGTTGAAGATTTGAGGAAAAAGTTTCTGACTAAAATTCTTCTAGGTGATTTCAATGATGATGTGCAGCGGGTCAAAGATGCAGTTGTAGCATATGATAAACTTGATCCAGAATTCAGGATGATGAACAAGAATTTTTCAAAGGTTAATGTTGGCAAGCGTGTACTTAGGAAGGTTTAAGTTTAATCATGGTTTTATTTTGAAGCTGTATGTTTTTAGTAATATGTCTTTAGATGTTTCTTATTTTGTCGTAGCTATGTTATTTGAACAAGTATGATATGTTTTTAGCTTTATGTGTTGATACTTTTGGATGTTGTAGGAACTTTTAAGTATTTTTCTGTGTTATGTGTGTGATGTTTTTATAAAAGTTTTTTGTAATATGTCTTTTGTTTTTTGAACAACTATGTGATGTTTATTTTCATTACTTTTTGTTTTGATGTATGTTTTAAAATGTTACTGCATTTTTTAAAAATTAACTGCATTCTTAAAAAATTAACTGCATTTTTAATTTTTAACTGCATTTTAAAAAAATCAACTGCATTTTTTAAAAGTTTACTGCATTTTTAAATCTTAACTGCATTTTTAAAAAAATCAACTACATTTTTTAAGATTATACTGCATTTTTATATTTAAATTGTTACTGCATTTTTATTTATAATGTCATGCATTTTTTAATATAAAATACATATATTAAAATTTTGCATTTTTTGTAAAATAATTAATTATGATTTCAATCATTTATTGGTAAATTCTAACACCAATTCACTTACACCAACGTATAAAGACATGAATTTTTTTGAAGTTTTTTTAGATTTTTTATTTTTATTTTTATGTTTTTTGTGATATGTGATACTGCATTTTTATAGCTGTCACAAGTTTTTTGTGTTATGGGGGTAGGGTTAACAAAGTAATTTACTAAGTGGCATCTCATTTACTGGCGTTCAAATGACAGTTGTAAATATAGTCTTTTTTTCATTATTACACAACATTTTTTTTTCACAATTTTCTCTCCGCATTCAAACCCAATTTCGGTTCTCTCTCTTTTACTCACACACGTAAATGGTGCCCTAAATCCATCAGATTCTCAAATAGTTGTTGATAATCAACACTTTTGTGTTTGTTAGCGGCAACAATCGTTATGACGAATAAGAAGGTTGCTAAGAAAAGTCTGTCGGTTTCCAAATCTTCAAAAGTGATAACGAAGAAGAAGAAAACGAAAGATATATCTACGCGTATGTGATTCATTTTTGTTTTTTTTTTTACTTTTTATTTGTTTGTTGTGTGCTTTTATCTTTCATTTTTACTAACTATATATATATATATATATATATATATATATATATATATATATATATATATATATATATATATATATATATATATATATATATATATATTTTGTTTAATGTATAGCCACTAGAAGAAGTAATCGGAAAACTAAAAATGCATCCGACAATGATGAACTAAATAGCGAAGATGCTTTCGTGTCCGTTGATCAAAATCCGAATGATGTTAAAGGTTTTGTTACCGTTTCTTAGTTATTTTTATTTTTTGATTTTGATGTCAATTACAAATAATTGCATATATATTTTATATCTGTTTTTGGTGTGTATGTCACACACACACACACACACACACACACACATATATATATATATATATATATATATATATATATATATATATATATATATGTTTTCTAGTTGTAGATGATTTGTTTGTGTATAAGTGGTGGTATTGTAATGTCTACATGTGTTCAAGTATTATTTTACAGATTTTATAATTTGATTAACTTTTTTTATGTGTATAAGAATTTTTAAATTTTTTTGGTGGTTAATTTCAAAAAATGAAACATGGATTTTAGTCATAGTCACTGCATGTTTTGAATATATGTATATTTTAATTGATGTTAGAGTTTTAATGTCCATAACTCTGTGTAAGTTATATATTGCATTTGTTTGTTTTGCATTTTGTGAATGTCTAAAATTATATACATGTTTTTTGTATATCATTTTTGTAGTAAAAAAGGAAAAGAAAGTGAAGTCAAAAGTTAAGTTTCCTACTATTGATGCAAGGCAGTCACCTTCATGGTTGTGCAAAACAATTGTTGATACAAACACTGAACAGAAACAAGCTATTACTGATATTGGGTTTGGTAGTTTTCTGGATGGTGCGTTTGATTTTGATACAATCCCTGTAAAGCTTGGTTACTTTGTTGTTCGGATTTTTGATTGTGAAGAATGTAAGTTCAAGTTTCCAGATGGGCGATCGATAAAGGTTACAAAAGAACTAGTAAATGATATTACTGGACTGCCATTTGAAGGTTCCCCTATTGATCCTGAAGATAGGGCATTTGATACTGAACCAATTGTTAAGACGTTTAGAGATCAGTATTCTACTACTAAGCTGTCATATTATTACAGCAAACCTCTTGAAGACATTTTGACGAAAATGTCAACAGCTGACAGACAGTTTAAGCTAAACTTTCTTGTTCTTGCTACGTCTTTGTTGATGGAGTGTACCAAATCTGGGGGTGTTAATCAGAAGATATTGATGTGCATACCTGAAAAGGATGAAGATATTAGATCCTTGGATTGGTGCGGGTATGTTATAGATTCAATGATTAGATGTACAAGAACATTCAAGTTTAAGAATAATTACAACGGGCCATTGTTACTGATGGTGGTAAGTACTTCTGTTGCGTGCTTTTTTAATTGCTTTGTTTATTTGTTTACATCAATCTTACATTTTTTATTATATTATTTTTGTATTTTTTGAAGCTTATCTACGTGAATTCCACACGGTTCAAGAATGAAGAAGTGCGTAGATTGAAGCCATGTATTTTAAACTGGAATTCGCAAAAACTTAAAGAACGCGAGAACTTAGAGATTAAGCAGGGAGGTTTTGCTCTTGAAAATATCTGTATTCTTGAAGGATTTGAGGAAGTTGTCATAAAAAAAAGTGTTAAAATGTCAAATAAGAAGAATAAACCTTCAATTTTGGAAGATGAGAATCTTAAGGTTAGTTTAACATATTTGTTAATCAATGCAGCTTAATATATATTATATACTGCATTTTTATTTCTATTATTATTATATTTTTTTTTTAATAGCAGATATGTTTGTATTTTATCTTTTTTTGTTTGTTGATCAGAAGTTTATTATCATCTGGATTATTTATTATTATTAATATTATTATTATTATTATTATTATTATTATTATTATTATTATTATTATTATTATTATTTAATATTATTATTTTTATTAACGGAATCAGAAGAGGGTTCTAAAAGAAAAACTGGGAAGTTTGGAAAGTTTGGAAAGTTTGAAAAAAGTGATAGACGATTCTATGAATAATTTGCTTGATAGTTATCCTGATGATCCTGAATTAAAAATGTTGGATTTTTTTAGAAAAAAGTTATATGGAGCTTCTCATAGAAAAACTGATGATGTTGGAGTATCTGGTAGTGCATTTGTTTTTGGCGAAAAGTCGGATCCTTTTGAAGATGTTGGAATGTTTAATGATATAGGGTTTGATGGTTCTAGTGGTGATGCTGTTAATTTGACTGATGGTGAATTTAGAACAAAAAGTGATCATTCGCATGAAGAAACTGTTGTAGGTGACAAGATGGTTGTTGGAAATGATTACATGTGGTGTTTTATTCAAATGATGATGGAGTTGTTGAACATAGATTACCTGAGATTGTTCAAAAAGATCAAGTTATTGAAGATGTCACAAATGATCATTCTCAGATTATGAATGTGAGTTTAAAAAACTTGGATACATCTGAGCATGTAGATACTTTTCTTTGATGTTTCTAGCCCAATTTTTTTAGTAGTCACAATCTTTTTAGTACCCTTTTTTAATTTTGTTGGTTGTGTTTTTATTCTTATTAGGTTCAACAGAATATCGCTTGTACAACTGGAGTAACTAAAACAATTCATGAAGATGATATGATGACAGATTCAGGTATAGATAATTTTGTGAGCAGTTTGTTGCAAGATAACGATTTTTTACAACCAGAAGAAGGTTTTGCTCCTGCTCTGCAATTTTATCAAGTTTTTCATGATGTGGCTGCAGCTATGTTATCAGCAAAGGATAAAATCCAATCAGAAGGAGCTCAGAATAAAATCAGGGAAGTAGATGACACCTCATCAGTAGCAACTGCAGAAGACATTGTTGTACAAACTTTGGCAAATGCTGCATTACTAACTAAAAAGCCAACTGGTAAAGGTAAAAAAAGTGAGATTGAGAAGATGGATGGCAATCAAACAGTGGGATCGGGATGTGAATCTGATTCTGTGAAAATTTATGGGTTAGGGAAGCAGGATAACTCTGATAGTTTGAATCAGAAGGAGGTTATTGAAAATAAAGAAAATGATCAAAAAGAAAACGATAAGGAGTTAAAAAGGATAAATATGCAACATACATTGAAGAAGTTAGCTGTAGATAAACTGAATAAAGAAAGAGCAACAAAGTCGGAAAGGATAAAGGAGAAGGCAGTTATGAACTTAAGTGGCGAAAAAGATGTGTGTCATACACCAAATGCTCCAATTAAGAATGTTGTTTCACCTTTGTTGATCAACAAGAAGTCTTTTGAAAAACAACTCAAGGATTTACATACCACTTATTCTCCGGCTAAAAACTCGAAAAAACCAACAGATCTTAGCTCGATTGTGTCTTGTCAACCACTGCAGGTTGAATTTCCTCCTGAAAAATTAAAAAGGAATACTGCACCTGTAGTCTTTGATTGTGATGTAAGAAGAAGAAGAAAGAAGCTGGTAAGCGAAAACGTGATGCTGTTGAGCAAAATAATGAGGATGAAACGGAGGTTGATATTGATGATGAAAAAAGGAGGGCGAAGGTGTCTGCGTTTCTTTCTTCCCCATTTGCTGAAAGAGTTGTTTCTCTATTGGCAAAGAGAACAACAGATGAAGAGAGGGCTGCAAGGTTCATTTTCAGTGCTTCTCAACCCCCAAAGTAAGGTTTTCGTTAGAAATGCAGTTGACTTTTAAAAATGCAGCGTTTTAATGCTTTTCTATTTAAAATGCAGTGATTTTTTATGTAAAGATGCAGTGAATAATGTGAAATGCAGTGATTTTTTTAAAAAATGCAGTGATTTTTTTGTAAAATGCAGTGATTTTTTCAGAAATGCAGTGACCTTTTTTACTTATGTTTTATTGTTATCTTGTTTTGCAGTTCCATTTATTTCAAGACGCATACGTTAGACCTTGAGTTATATGTGTTGGAGAGCCTCTATCCTGGTTTTGCTATTGCTTCTTCGATAATTGATATCTGGTCACAGATTCTTAATTACGAAGAAAGCAAACGTGATATGTTGAAAAATTCTGCTCGTGTTTGTTGTTGCACCCAAACAATGGTCTTTATTTATTTGTTTGTTTTTATAATGTAGTATATTTTACTGGTCATTTATATTTTAACTGTTTATTTTTTTTGATTATTTTTGTAGGATATTTTTATGTTTGATCCTTCTAAGGATCAAACCATTGTAGACAAGGTGTTCAAAGATAATTGTAATCTAAGTGTACTGCAAACACCGTATGGATCGTACAAAAAAGTGAACTTGGTATTTTTTTAATTTTTTTTAAAATTCTTTTTTTTAAGTGTTTTTGTGTATGTGGCAACTTGATTTTTTCTTTTTTTATAGGTTTTCTTTCCAATTCTGATGATATCACAATCCAAAAAGTCAACAAGAAATCACTACTACTTGATGTGCTTCAATTTAACCAATTTGAGAATAGATATAATTGATAACATCAAGTTGTCTGAGGAGGAACTTGCTGATCCAGACATTGTTTTTCACAGATATGGAAATCTTCCAAATCCAGACATTGTATTCCGAATGAGATGATCAATTAGAAATGAAAAAGAGAAAACATGTCTTTATATAAAATAACATTCAACACTCAATCCAAGTATCATAATGCTAAGATAAAAGTCTAACATAACATATTTAAAATTAAAGCACGTATTTATAAAAATTAACATAAATAAAAGTAAAGATAACATTGTAAACTCAATTCAAAATAATATTGTAAACTCAATCTATAACGCCCCTCATTTAATACAACAATATAATATTAAGTTTGGCGGAAGCGACTACTTGAAATACATATTCTATTAAAACCTGCTAGAAATTTTCGCAACCCTTTATACAATATGTTTAACTACTAAACAAACATAGTTAACATGTTTACAAACCCGGGGCATTATATACTATAAAACATTATTTATTACAAACTGGATCAGAGTTGCAAGTTTCAAACATTCCCAGCATCAAAACGTCCCTTCCTGGCTACCCACATAATTAAACATAACCTGCAGGAAGTAAATTGAGGGATTAGCACGAAGCTAAGTGAATGAATAATCAACTACAATTCAATTTAGCTAGCAATCTGTTCACAATCAATAATGCAACAAATATCGTCAAGAGGAACGGTGGTTCCTAGAGACCCTGTTCCGGGTGGCCCCATCAGAACACTTAAACCAATTGTAGGCCAAAACAGTTATTAACCGCTAACTAAATGCTAATCTCCATCAACACATGTACGCAACCCTGTGTTGACCAACATTAGCAATCAAGTCCAACCAACAATCTAGTTGACCTCTGGATTATACATTTCAATTCAATGTTCAACAAACAACCAATCAAATGGCATATCATTTCAAAGTTAACATGCTATCATTAGTAATCCTATAATTACTGATTGAAATCAAACTGACACAACCAAATCAAACTGTGGGTTTCAAATCCACTCACCTGATTGTTTCGTTTCACTTACTCAGCTGTCTTATCTCGCTGAGCTCTTTGTTTATCTGAGAATTAAAATCAAATATAAGTTAGAAATCACATTCGTAAAACCATAGCTTATATTCGAATATCACATATATTAATACATTTCAAATCATGTATTACCCCATCATTATATGCACCTTAGTTAAGTATATCAACTTACTTATCAATTTAAACATAATACATTAGGGAATATATGAAGTTTGTTAACCAAAATCAAAATCTCTGCATAGGCATGGAATCCGCCGGATTCTCCCAGAATCCGCCGGATTCTAATAGATTTCAGATGCAACATTTGGACCAGGGTTCATAAAACGAATCCGGTTGGACGAATCCGCCGGATTTAACCCATTTTGACCGGATTCCTCACCCGTTGACTGGCTTGAATCCGCCGGATTCATAAGGAATCCGCCGGATTCCTTGTGTTCGTCAGACCTGGGCAGTTTGTGCAGAACATAACCCAGAAAAATGTAAACCAAAACCAAATAACGATTTCAGCAGCAGTTTCATGTCATATATCATCACATAAGCATACAATAACATGTTTAAAGCATTATTTCACTATCGATTCTTACACATGCAACAAGTGATTATGATCATAAGCTTTAACCATGAATAACTTACCAAATAGAGATTACAAAGTGATGATGATGGTGATTATGAAACTCATATCAATTCCAGCTCAAGATCACTAGTTTGATTTCTTTGTAGCTCTAGGTTTTTTGTAGTTTAGTTTTAGGGTTTAAGGTTCTAAGTTTCTAAAAGAGGAAAGTGAGTAACTTTCCTAAAAAGGAAACTATTTAAGTCGGTTAAACTTTTGCACCGACCCGCATCCACTCAAAACTAGTCCCCTTTTAATCTATTGCCTGGAACCTAAAAACCATTTGCGAGAAACTTATTTTATTATACCGTCAACTATAGTAAATTAAAACAAGCAACAATTTACTAAGCACAATAAGTTCTAAAGCTTATTTAATTAAGTTTCGCAATTTAAACATATTTGTCAAATAATTTCTAAAATAATAACATATTCAATTTAAATTAGAAATTACCAGCTCAGTTAAGAGGATGTTACAACTCTCCCCCCCTTAAGAAGATTTCGTCCCCGAAATCTCATCACGATCAAATAATCCAGGATATCTGGATCTCATACTATCCTCAGTTTCCCAAGTTAGGTTTGGTCCCAAACTATGTTTCCATTTCACTAACACCATGGGAATCTGTTTCTTCCTAAGTTTAGTCACTTTTCGGTCAAGAAGTTCGACTGGTTCTTCAACTAACTTCTGACTTTGATCAACTTTCAAATCTTTCAAAGGAAGAATCTGAGACTGGTCTTCAACGTTACATTTCCTCAAATAACAAATGTTAAACGTGTCGTGAATACCAGCAAGTTCTGGAGGAAGATCCAACGTAACAGACTGATTGTTAACAATCTGACGAATTTTAAACGGTCCAATATACCGAGGAGCCAATTTGCCACGTTTCCCAAACCGAATTACCCCTTTCCAAGGTGAAACTTTCAGGTACACAAGTTCACCTTCATCAAAAGTAACTGGTCGACGTTTAGGATCAGCATATTGTTTCTGTCTATCACGTGCAGCTTTCAATTTTTCACGAGCCACTGCAACTTTATCAGCTGTCATTTGAACAATATCTGGACCTGCAAACTGTTTCTCACCTGCCTCTAGCCAACAAGTTGGAGTTCTACAACGGCGTCCATAAAGCATTTCATATGGAGGCATGCCAATACTAGAATGATAAGAGTTATTATAAGCAAACTCAATCAATGGCAAATGAGAATCCCAAGAACCCCCATATTCCAGAATACAAGCTCTCAACATATCCTCCAATGTCTGAATCGTACGTTCTGACTGACCATCTGTTTGAGGATGATAAGCTGTACTAAGATTCACTCTGGTGCCTAACTCACGCTGCAAACTTTGCCAAAATTGAGATACAAACCTTGGATCTCTATCAGACACAATCGATAACGGAATACCATGCCGAGTAACAATCTCATTCATATATAACTGTGCAAGTTTACTCAGAGATGCAATTTCACTGGTAGCTAGAAAATGAGCACTTTTGGTCAATCGATCAACAATGACCCACACCATGTCGTTTCCTCGAACAGTCTTAGGCAACTTGGTAACAAAATCCATAGTCAAATGTTCCCACTTCCATTCAGGAATCTCAAGCTGTTTCAACGATCCATACGGCTTTTGATGTTCAGCTTTCACTTGAGAACAAATATGACAAGAACTAACAAACCTTGCTACATCCATTTTCATTGTAGGCCACCAATACAAAGGTTTCAAGTCATTATACATTTTCGTACTTCCATGATGTACAGACAATCTGGACTTATGAGCTTCGTTCAAAATAACATCCCGAAGACCACCAAACAAAGGAATCCAAACACGAGACTGAAAGGTTTTTAATCCTCTCGAATCATCCAATAACAGTTCATTTCGATTCAACATAATTTCAGATTTCAAATTATGATCTAATAAAGCCTCAAACTGTGCAGCTTTTATCTGGGCCACCAAATCCGAAGAAACTTCTAAACGCATAACATAAACTCGATCAGAAGTTACCTTGCAGCTTAAAGCATCAGCAACCACATTGGCTTTCCCTGGATGGTATTTAATTTCACAATCATAATCCTTGATTAATTCCAACCATCGTCTCTGCCGCATATTCAACTCTTGCTGTGAAAATATATACTGAAGACTCTTGTGATCTGTACAAATAATACATTTGGTACCATACAAGTAATGCCTCCAGATTTTCATAGCAAACACAACCGCTGCTAGTTCTAAATCATGGGTAGGATAATTTCTTTCATGAGGTTTGAGCTGACGAGAAGCATAAGCAATCACACGATCTCGCTGCATTAAGACACAACCCAAACCAGCAATAGATGCATCACAATAAACAACAAAATCATCGGACCCATCTGGCAATGCTAACACAGGAGCCTGACATAACAACTGTTTCAGAGTCTGAAAAGCAGCTTCCTGTTGTTCAGTCCACACAAATTTTTCATCCTTACGGGTTAGTTTAGTCAATGAACCGGCAATTTTAGAAAAATCTTTAATAAACTTCCGGTAATAACCCGCCAAACCAAGAAAACTCTTTATTTCTGAAGCAGACTTTGGAGCTTTCCAATTCATTACAGCTTCAATTTTCGAAGGATCAACTTTAACACCCTCATTACAAATAATATGACCCAAAAACTGTACTTCCCGAATCCAAAATTCACATTTAGAAAACTTTGCATACAAATGTTCTCTCTTTAAGGTTTCCAATACCAACCTCAAATGCATTCCATGCTCTGATTCGGATTTAGAATATACCAAAATGTCATCGATAAACACAATCACAAATTTATCAAGAAAATGTCGACAAACACGGTTCATCAAATCCATAAAAACTGCGGGAGCATTCGTCAAACCAAAAGGCATAACCAGGAATTCAAAATGACCATACCTGGTTCTAAATGCAGTTTTAGGAATATCACAATCCCTAACACGAACTTGATGATAACCTGATCTCAAATCAATCTTTGAATAAAATGAAGATCCCTGCAACTGATCAAATAAATCATCTATCCGAGGCAGAGGATATTTATTCTTTACTGTCCGTTTATTCAATTCCCTATAATCAATGCACATTCTAAAAGACCCATCTTTCTTTTTCACAAACAGAACTGGTGCACCCCAGGGAGAAGAACTAGGTCTAATAAACCCTTTATCCAACAACTCCTGTATCTGATTCATCATTTCACGTATCTCAGACGGAGCTAATCTATAAGGGGCTTTGGCCATAGGTGAAGAGCCAGGAACAAGATCAATCTGGTATTCAACTTCCCTAACCGGTGGTAAACCAGGTAATTCATCAGGGAATACTTCCGGATACTCAGAAACAACCGGTACATCAGAAAGGGACTTCTTTTCTAACTTAGCATCAATCACATAAGCTAGATACGATTCACAGCCCTTGGACAAAGATTTCCTAGCTTTCATCATACTAATCAAAGGTATACAAACATTATCCCGTTCTCCTCGAGCCACGACATATGACTTTTCAGAGATTGGGATTCTAATCAGCTTATTGTGGCAATCTATGCTTGCTTTATACTGACTTAACCAATCCATACCAATAATCACATCAAAACTAGCAATTGGCATCAACAGAAAGGAAATTGGGAAAGTCTGGCTATCTATTATAATACTAGCTCCAATTACCGAGGTGGTAACAGGAGCCGATTTGCCACTAGCTATTTCTTCTTCAACTGGGTTTGTTATCACAGTAGGCATCATTTTCAACTTATCACAGAAGTACATAGATACAAACGAACAATTTGCACCAGAATCAAACAAAACACGAGCTGGTACAGAATTTACAAGAAAAGTACCCGTGATCACGTCATCTGTATGGACAGCTTCATCCACTGTCATTTGAAACGCCCTACTAACTGCAGATGGCGGAGTCTTCCGCTTCTGACCGGAAGAAGCTGATGAACCAACAACTGTCCCCGAACCCTGTCTCTTAGCCTCAGAACACTGATTTGCACGATGACCTTCCTTATGGCAATTCCAACATACATAAGTGGGAAAAACACAATCTTTGGCTTCATGCCCAATCACACCACATTTTACACATCTAGTGGTTTGCACAGTACACGGCCCAAAATGTCTAGCTCTACACTTAATACACCAATTGGGACGATCAGAAGTACCACCATGACTTTCTTGTTTCTTACCCTGCTGATTTCCTTGCCACCGTTGCTTACCTTTACCAGAAGATTCACTCTTAGATTTCTGAGAAACCATTTCTTTACTTGGTGCTTGTTGAGGTTTCAAATCACTGTCAACAGATCGAGCTAACATGAAAGCTTGAGAAAGAGAGCCAGCTAATCTCACTGAAGTTCGATACTGATTAGGTAAAGTACCCACAAACTGTTCTATCTGAGTTCTCTCATCAGGAACCCACTGCTGAACAAACCTGAGTTTCTCTGTAAACTGATTTATCAAATCATCCATTGACATGTTATCAGTTAATTGCAAATCCATAAACTCTTTTCTAATCCGAGCTATATCATAGTTTGAACAATACTGCTTACAAACTTCATTACGAAAATCAGACCATCGGATAGATGCTTTCTGAAAAGAAGTTAATACAGAAGTAACCGAATCCCACCAATTCATAGCTGCTCCTTTTAAGAGTTGGGATGCATAAGGAACTTTCAATTCTTCTTCACATTGACAAACCTCAAATTTCTTTTCCACATCTCTTAACCAATCCAGAGTTACAGAAGGATTCGTACTACCCGAATACACAGACGGATTACTGCTCATAAAGGTTTTAAAGGAACACACCTTTTGCTTTGGCGGTGAAATCATACCAAACACAGGATGAGATGATTCAGCCTCTTTTTGTTGTTTATACATTCTAAGTGCTTGGTTTTCCTCTTCCAATTGAAGCAGATACTGATCCCTTTCTGCCTCCTCTCTAGCATGGAAAGAAGTACCAGCATTCTCAATCCGGTCATCATGAGTCTCAGCAGCAACTTCAGGCCTTGAGGCATTATTAGGGTTAACAGGTAGTTGCTCGTTATCCGCCATATCTGTAAACACCATAACAGCTTACAAATCATTAGTCGTTAGCACCTATTCTACTAACAGCTTTACATTCAGTACATAATCCCATTCCCAAGAATGTTTGACACAACACAATCAAAGTTTAGGATTGAACATACAATCATATTCAATTGCCCCAAACTATTGCTCTGATACCAACTTATAACGCCCCTCATTTAATACAACAATATAATATTAAGTTTGGCGGAAGCGACTACTTGAAATACATATTCTATTAAAACCTGCTAGAAATTTTCGCAACCCTTTATACAATATGTTTAACTACTAAACAAACATAGTTAACATGTTTACAAACCCGGGGCATTATATACTATAAAACATTATTTATTACAAACTGGATCAGAGTTGTAAGTTTCAAACATTCCCAGCATCAAAACGTCCCTTCCTGGCTACCCACATAATTAAACATAACCTGCAGGAAGTAAATTGAGGGATTAGCACGAAGCTAAGTGAATGAATAATCAACTACAATTCAATTTAGCTAGCAATCTGTTCACAATCAATAATGCAACAAATATCGTCAAGAGGAACGGTGGTTCCTAGAGACCCTGTTCCGGGTGGCCCCATCAGAACACTTAAACCAACTGTAGGCCAAAACAGTTATTAACCGCTAACTAAATGCTAATCTCCATCAACACATGTACGCAACCCTGTGTTGACCAACATTAGCAATCAAGTCCAACCAACAATCTAGTTGACCTCTGGATTATACATTTCAATTCAATGTTCAACAAACAACCAATCAAATGGCATATCATTTCAAAGTTAACATGCTATCAATAGTAATCCTATAATTACTGATTGAAATCAAACTGACACAACCAAATCAAACTGTGAGTTTCAAATCCACTCACCTGATTGTTTCGTTTCACTTACTCAGCTGTCTTATCTCGCTGAGCTCTTTGTTTATCTGAGAATTAAAATCAAATATAAGTTAGAAATCACATTCGTAAAACCATAGCTTATATTCGAATATCACATATATTAATACATTTCAAATCATGTATTACCCCATCATTATATGCACCTTAGTTAAGTATATCAACTTACTTATCAATTTAAACATAATACATTAGGGAATATATGAAGTTTGTTAACCAAAATCAAAATCTCTGCATAGGCATGGAATCCGCCGGAGTCTCCCAGAATCCGCCGGATTCTAATAGATTTCAGATGCAACATTTGGACCAGGGTTCATAAAACGAATCCGGTTGGACGAATCCGCCGGATTTAACCCATTTTGACCGGATTCCTCACCCGTTGACTGGCTTGAATCCGCCGGATTCATAAGGAATCCGCCGGATTCCTTGTGTTCGTCAGATCTGGGCAGTTTGTGCAGAACATAACCCAGAAAAATGTAAACCAAAACCAAATAACGATTTCAGCAGCAGTTTCATGTCATATATCATCACATAAGCATACAATAACATGTTTAAAGCATTATTTCACTATCGATTCTTACACATGCAACAAGTGATTATGATCATAAGCTTTAACCATGAATAACTTACCAAATAGAGATTACAAAGTGATGATGATGGTGATTATGAAACTCATATCAATTCCAGCTCAAGATCACTAGTTTGATTTCTTTGTAGCTCTAGGTTTTTTGTAGTTTAGTTTTAGGGTTTAAGGTTCTAAGTTTCTAAAAGAGGAAAGTGAGTAACTTTCCTAAAAAGGAAACTATTTAAGTCGGTTAAACTTTTGCACCGACCCGCATCCACTCAAAACTAGTCCCCTTTTAATCTATTGCCTGGAACCTAAAAACCATTTGCGAGAAACTTATTTTATTATACCGTCAACTATAGTAAATTAAAACAAGCAACAATTTACTAAGCACAATAAGTTCTAAAGCTTATTTAATTAAGTTTCGCAATTTAAACATATTTGTCAAATAATTTCTAAAATAATAACATATTCAATTTAAATTAGAAATTACCAGCTCAGTTAAGAGGATGTTACACAATCCAAAATGCTAAAATAAC
Source organism: Helichrysum umbraculigerum (assembly GCA_949592205.1). Lineage (NCBI taxonomy): Eukaryota > Viridiplantae > Streptophyta > Magnoliopsida > Asterales > Asteraceae > Helichrysum > Helichrysum umbraculigerum. The sequence goes on along the minus strand of CATIUR010000003.1, from coordinate 105,849,245 downwards.
AGTCAAGATAACAGAATTAAAATAAAGTAGGTTTTTCTATAGAAAATGCGATGATTCTATACTAAGATGCAGTAGGCTGATTCCCCTCAATCATGGCATTTGCTGTTGGTTGATTAACCTCAGTCGAAGCATTTGCTGTTGGAGTGTTTTGACTGTTTTCTCCCACAGGTGTGTTTTTACAACCCCTGCTATTGTGCCCATACTCTTTGCACTTCTTACACTGAATTGCTCTTTTTTTAGCTTTATCCATCGCAATGTCACCTTTTGATTGTGCTCTTTTACGCCCTTTAGTTCTCACGTCATCTGGATTCTTAATAGTGTGTTCAACAGGTTTTTTCACTCCAAAAAAAGAACAAATTGCCTCACCTTTATCCATTTGTACTGCAGTAGGGAATTCAGCTTTTGCCTCTTCTAATAATTCCATTATTCGTTCTCCATACTTAGCAAATTTATCGACACTGTGAACCGGCCTGTTTGCAGTTTGCTCAACAATCCGTTGCATCTCTCTTATTCCGGCCAATGGACTATCATGTAGTTCATGGTGTTCATCAACTTTGTCTGTCTTCTCTGGAATAGCTTCTACAGACCATCTTTTAAGGACATACTTTTTTGGAAATTCTTCTAAGTTCTTAAACGGAACACATAGAATATGTGTCGACACAACAACCCATACAAATCAAATTTCTTGCAAGAACACACAGCTGTTATCTCTGATGTGTTGTAGGTAACCTTCAAAACAATAGAATCAGCAGTGTGAAATGAATCGTGTAAGATTAACTTTTAAAAAATTATAAGTACAAAAAACTCATTAATAAATGCAGTACTGTAAAAATTATAGTGCAGTGCATACCTCATAGATTCTCTTTGTTTCTACGTCTTTAATTCTGAATTTTTCAGAATCTTCATGCTTCTCGTGTGTCTCTGACAAACAATCTGTGTAGCTGGCAACCAGATCATCTTGTACATCGAAAAAAATTGAACGAGTGTACATAATTGCTACCTGCTTTTCTAATTCAAGGTTTGTTTTGAGATCAGGAATAGTGTATCTTGTGTTGTGGTCATTCCGTTGTTGCACATACCGTTGATGTTCCATAGCAGTATCAAAATGTGTCAAGAACTCGACCAAAGTTAAGTACCTGCTTGTAAATTTCGAGAAGAAATGATTCTCACTTTCTGATCTCGAGGATGTTCGCATAAGTCCAGCCAAGGGTTCATCTAATAGATAAGCTGGTATCCACCTCTGTCTCATATCATAAATTTCTTGCAACCATTCGTTATTCTGAAGTCCAAATTCTTCAACTATTCTCTTCCATCGCCTCTCAAACGTTTCTGGTGATATCTTATCTGTCCAAACAATTCCACAGATTTTCTTTTTGAAATCTGTGTTCGCACACAAAACAGGACCAACCTAGTAAAAACAAAAAAATAACATTAACTTTTTAAGTTTTTTAGTAATTCATAGTGCTGCATCTTTTGTTTAAAATAACTATATAGATGCATATGTTTTAAATGTAAAGTACCTTTGTTGTTAACTTGCGTATTATATGCTACATACACAGCCGGTGTCTTGTATTTGGAAAAACAATTTTTATTGTTGCACGCATTGCTGCGTCCTGATCTGTCACAACAACTTTCGGGTCGGTTTTGAAAGTTTTTTGGAAAGTCTCTAGAAGCCATCTATAATAAACTTCAGTTTCTTTGGTCAAAAGGGCCGATCCAAAAGTTACACATCGATTGTGGTTATCAATTCCAGTGAATGGTACGAAAACCATCCCATACCTGTTGGACACATTAAATTAAAACATTTAATGTAATGAGAACTTCAATTAACTGCATTTTTTGTTATAGAAGCTTTAAATTGAAGTATTTTTTTGTTATAAATTTAACTGTATTTTAAATTTATTTTACAACAACATAATGTTGTTGCATATTAGCAAGTAGTTTAACATGCTGTGATTATGATAATATAAATACTACATTATAGAATTTTACCAAACTAATAAACTACAAAGTTTTTTTTAAAAAAAATTTTACCTGTTTGATTTGAAAGTTGAGTCGAATGACACAACATCGCCATAGTATTCATAGTTTCGATGAGCTTCAGGGTCTGCCCAAAAAACCCCAGCTAGTTTTCCTTCTTCAGTTAAAAAGTAGTCCACATAGAAGGCTTTGATGAATTGCATTCTTGCAAGGAGTTTCTCTACTACCATCTGTGCATCTTCTTTTCCCATAAAAACATTTACATCTCTCCTGAAATTTTTACAGTCTACTTTTGTCACACCAAGTTCCTCAAATCCTCCATAAATTTCCTTCAACATTTTAAACCCTTTGACTGGACCAATGTTTACTGTTGATACTTGAAATAGGAATTGTTCCTTTATGTATCCTAAATTCGTTGTTGTCCTAACGAATTTCATATCTGCCTTATCAAGTAGGTAGTGGTTGTGACCTTCTACAAACTTAAGAAGTTTGTATGTTCCATTTGGAAGTTTTGAAAGACCAACATGTGCCTCACACCCAATTCTAAAGCTACTAGTTTTCCTTGGGCGTTTTATCTTTTTTTTAACAACTTCAGTATCTTCAGGTGTTTTTTCAACTTCTTTTGTAACTTTGAGGGGTTTGGGTTTCTTGACATATTTTTGACCTTCCTTGTTACATCTGAAGTACTTATTTCTAGGGTTGGTTATTCTACCCGGGTTATAAGATGAACTCTTTTTTGATTGAAAACCCGCTTTCTTAGCATATTGTTGATAGAACAAGTACGCCTCTTCCAATGTTTTGTAGATAGTCCCTACTATTGGTTTCTCATCTACTTCTTCTGGATACCAGATTCTGCTACCTTGTGGACTATAAAATGGAACTGTAGCTTTTTGTGAAACACCTGCATTTTGTTATATTTTTGATTCTGTTAGCTATTTTTAAACAGAAACAACAAAATAAAATACAAATTTTACAGTGCTTAATACTGCATTTTCTAATTACACATCATATAGTACATACTGCATTTTTTATGAAAATACTTTGATGTATACAATCAACTATAAGATGATGTGATTTTTTTAGATGCAATAATGCATTTTGTCATATCCCCAGGAACTGTTTACAGCACTTTTAACTCTTTTTATTGTATATAAGATACTATAAATTGATGTGCTTGTCATAAAATGCAGTAATTTTTACATTTTTAATTACTGCATTTTTTATATATCTACTGCATTTTTTATCAGAGAACAAAATAACATAGAAAATTCCAGTGTTTTTTAAGAATGCATATCATAGGATACATACTGCATTTTTATTATTTTTTACTGCAATTTTTACTGCATTTTTTACAAACAATAGATGACTGCAGTCTGCATATATACAACACGCAGCGTTTTAAAAAATTCATTATATGATGTTTTTGTCGTTGTGTATTCTGGTTTTTTATATGATTTTAGTGTTTGTTGACGTATTTGATTTTTTTTTTCATATACCTCTAAACACTATACAGATAAACCGAAATATATATATATATATATATATATATATATATATATATATATATATATATATATATATATATGTATGTATGTATACATATACATATACACAGAGTTATATATACACAAACATATGTAAGAATCGGAATAGTATACTTACTATCATTGTTTGGTTGTACATCAACTTCGTCGTGTTCATATAATTGTGCAGACGATGTATCAGCCATCTATTGTTTGTAGGTATGTTTCAGTCGACGATTTTTTACGTAATGCCGATATATGTATATATATAACATACGATAGATCTGTATGTATATATATAAGCGATTTTTACGAATAGAATTGTAAAAAATATTTAATCGATTATGATTTTGATGAGAATCGGAAGGAATCTGCGATGATTTTTGCAAATAATTTGGAAGATTTTGATTTTGTATGTGATTGGGTAATAATCCGGGCAGAGGCAGTGGCGTAGCCACATAGTGATCAAGAAGAGCCATGGCCCACCCTCATTTCATCATGATAGACTGATAGTGTTATGGTCTATACATTTATTCATAGTTTGTGTCCATCTAAACATATTTGGCCCACCCAGTAACATATTATACTTTGCATCTCCAATAAATTGAATTGTTTTTTTAATTGCTCCTGAATCCACGAATCCACTGAATATAAAAAAGTTTCTCAATATTAAGTTCACATAAATATTGTAAGTGTATGTACGTAATGTACGTATTTGTTCGTTAAATATTTTTATTTAGTACAATAGTTTTTAAGAGTCTTGAAGTAATTTTTAACATATTTATCTAGTTCAATCTTGAAATCTTTTTGTGTTATATTCTAATTTTTAGTTCATAAACAATTATAACTATCAAATCTTGCTTTTTTTTTATTAACTTAATGTAGTATATGTCTCTAATTTCGTGATAGATACATATTTACGATTGATAATTTATGAAGATATCAATGAGGGTTTGGTTTAAACTGAATTTTGTTTCAAAATTTATAATGTAACGGAACAATGCATGAAGCTTAACTTTGTATTATCAAAATTTCTTTCCGGGACTACTTGGTATTACCAAAAGTTTGGCCCACCCACAGTTGAACTCCTAGCTCCGCCACTGTTGCTCTACCCACAGGGGTGTGATGTTCGCAATCATATATGTCTTTATTTCTCTGTGTAGCGAACCGTGACAAGCTTCTTCCAGGTATGATTGGACAAACTAAGAGTTACTTTTTTCTTTCTTCATCATCATAGCTAAAGATAATAAGTTAATAACAGTCACTTTCTTTTACTGAAACAGGATGGGGTCATTTTGCCCAATTTACTATAGCTGTGGTGAATAAAGATCCCAAGAAATCTAAATATTGTGGTTGGTTATATTTCTTCTAGTCACTATTAGTCTTTTACAGGTTGACTAATGTTTGTTTAGGTGTTGTTACTGGTTGAAAGTAATCTTGTAGATACATTACATCGCTTCTGGAAAAAGGAGCACGACTGGGGTTGGAAAAAATTTATGGAGTTGGCGAATGTGTTAGATGGGTTTGTGGATGATGACACCCTCATAGTAAAAACTCAAGTTCAAGTTATCAGGTTTCTAGCTTATTAAATCTTAAGCTTTATCTGATTTTAGGACAAAGGGTTTTTTGCTATGATGACACCCTCATAGTTTTATACTCTAGTATGTCATATCTCATAATCACCTTCATGAACCATGTTTTGAAACGTCCTCCTCATCTCTTTTTGTTTTTTTTATTTAACCAGCATTTTGTATGTTTGTTGGCTGGAAAACATGCATGATTGTAAACGCTAATAGAATATGCTAATGGTTATGCAGGGAGAGAGTAGATCGTCCTTTTCGATGCCTTGAGTCTTCCTCCAGGAAAGAACTTACAAGCGCATATGTGTCGAACGTAGAGAAAATATATCTCAGTTATATGGAAGACAGAAAAGGAATAATTGTGGAGTTGATAACAGATAGAGTTAGATGGCCAAGGTAGGTATTTTTTAGTTGTCGACAAAACTATGTTTGGTTGGCGTTTTTTAGTGGTATTTTGATACTATTGTCACTTTCTCGTGTCAGTTTCTGTAATTTTTGGTCTGGAATTGATCAAAATTCGAGGAACCGAATGTCAAAGGAGAAATTAGATTTAATACTGGAAGTTATTGTGAAGCACTTCTTAATAAACAACGACGTGCGATCAACTTTGGTGATGGACTATTTATACAGTGGATTAAAGGCCATCTAAAGTCTAACAAAAAGAGAGAAGGGTAAAGTAAGTTCTGATGCAGGAGAAGTATCGATACCTGTTGTCCTGATGGAGAATGACAAATTTATTTTGGCGGATGTTTTATTGATATTGCTCGAGAGGATAGCCATGGAACCATTGCTCCTAAACGATGAAAAAATATCTCCACATCATAGAAAAGTCAGCATCAGTATTATATATTTTCAGTGTTTGCAAATTGATATGTGACAGTAGTAATCAGTTGCAATGTTTGCAAATGGAAGATGAATGCAGTATTTGAATGTACTTTTGCTGTTGAACTTGAAATAATCGGGTAATTAGATGTCATGGTGTTGGGCAAAAGGCGAGTTGTATTATCTAAGTGATAAACAGATAAATTGACGTAAAACAATTTTTTTTAATGGAGTCGTTTCATGTGTATGACTCTATCAAGTATATATAGTATAGTAAAAATAAACAAATAATTTACAGTACTATCTTCCACTTAAATTAATCAATTTTGTATGTTAATCGGCGCCCATACTTGATGATTATATAACTTTGGATGAATTTTGGGGTTATGGGCTGTATATAGTTCAATCATTTGTTATTTTTGCTATATAAGTTTTGGTACCATCAATTTGATGCCGCAGTAAAGTTGAAGTAGCATGCGAAGAGGCCGTAGTTTTGAAGAGACAAGAGGAGCTTATCCGTGAAGAAGAGGCTGAAAATGAACAGAAAGTAAAACGTGCATCTGTAAAAAAAGGATCTAGAGGATTAAGATCATGATAATTTAGTGTTTCCTGGAGGTTCAGTAAAAGACTAAAAGCAGTTTTTACCAACTTTTGGTTTATGTAAGTTCTGGTAATTTAAATAATACCCAGCTAGAGGATTAATAGCATGAGTTGGTCCATGATTTTGATTATTCAACGTTACAGGACCTTGTAAAATTAAGGCATTTGACAATTGTCCACATGAAAATTATATATAACTTCTACCGTGACTATGAAAATTAATTAATAAGTTTGACAAATGAAGAAGTAAAGTCATCAAATCCAAGTGGCGGATCAACAACGGGGAAGGAGGAGTTGCTCTGAAAAAATTTCAAAATAAAATTTAAAAATAGATAAACAATAATTTAAGGTTATTAGTGGTATTTTTAAAATTTGTGCCCTTCAAAATTATAGAAGATAACAGATAATATATGTTTGTCCCTTTCATTTAATCACGCGTTATCGGTGATGTATTTAAGTTTGTGTGATGAAAGGGGCGGAGTCATGTAGAAGGTAGGAGCAGCAGTTGCTACTGGTCCATTTCAATACTTAGTGTAATTTTCTTATGAAAAATAGCATTATTAATTGTATTCTTTGAATCTGCTACGAGTTTCAAAAAATTTAGATACCATTGCTACAAGTCTTTCTAAATCCTGGTTCCGCCACTGTGTGATGATAGTTGATGCAAATCAGTAGAAGATTTATAAACTTTTGACATGTTTGATTAACATCCGCTAGTTGAAATCATGGTTCAGATTGTCGTAAAGGAATCGATAGTCAACTTCTTTAAATGCCCCAATTATGATTTTTCTTTTTATAAAATTTGTGTTATTCGGTTGAATTTTATAACAGTTTCAATTCTAAAAACATCATGATAGCCAAATTTTATCTTAAGAATTACTTAACTAATATTTCAACTGAATATCTGACTACGTGGTTCAATTCTTTGGGTGAATTTGGTCTGTTTGGTGCGAGAGCTTCTTGGAGTTTATGGAAGTTAAAACTCATTTTTTCTATAAGCTCAAGCTTCTTATATTATCTGATAGACAAATCTTTAAGAACAATGATGCAGGGAATGCATTCGAGCCTTTAGTTCATCTGGCTTAGTCGTTGGTTCTTCGGTCAACATGTGAAGTGGGATGTTTAAGCGATTTGAGACAATTGAAGGGTCAAATATGACACTTACTAATTGTCATATTCTATCTTACTCCCTCCGTCCCATTTTTATTATCATGTTTTAACTTTTTAAGTCTTTCTTTTTCAACTTTGACCTTAAATATTTTTGTTTGTGTTATATAATACTTGATGTACAATATATGAATAGATTGGGTTTTAAATGTATTATCATTTGGTATAATTTTCATCAAATATTATATAGCACAAACAAAAATATTTAAGGTCAAAATTGAAAAAAAAAATCAAAAGTCAAAACGGGACAATAAAATGGGACAGATTCAGTATTATATTGAGTATTTATTTTGTTTTAATTATAATATATATCTTTTGTGTATTTGAAAATATTTATCTTCTCCTCTAAGTTTAGGACTATTATATAAGGATTAGAGTATTTAGGGTTTTATGTTGGTTACGATGAACTAAGGAAAGAAGAGTGCTACTCTTGAAGTCCCACTTTGAGCACCCTTTTAGGGGTCCTAAAAGGGGTTTTTTAAATTTTCGTTCGTTGTTTATTGTGTAATTTCTTCGATTCAGAAATACCTAGTCATTTGGTATTAGAGCTAGGTTTGGGAGAAGAAATCGCACAACCAAAAGAAGATAATGGAGAAAAATGAAAAATTTCGTCCGATTTCGTCATACTTTGTGTAGCTGCGAGAGAATTGATGTCACGGATTCGTTAACCGTTGGATTGTTGTGATTTTTGGATATGTGGTTGAGAACACATAGCCGCACAATCTGATCGTTGGGATTTTCAATTTGATTTTTCTTCCAGGAGATATGAATTTCCGAAGTTGTTGCAGTTTTCTAGATTGAATATATTTTGATTTTGGTAATCGTAGATTCACCGAAAGAGGTGATGATATAACCAACCACTGATACGCACGTGTTTTAGAAGATGAAGACATTGGAGGAACTTATTCCTACAACGAGCCAACCGTAGAGTCGCCGAACGAGGCAACGGGAACGTGAGTAAGGAAGAAGTCCCCAGATAATTTTATCTTAAACAAAAATAGATCGCGATTTTCTTTTGAGGAGTCGTGAAAAGAAACGGAAGGGGGGTTTAGAAAGTTTCAGAGTTCGAGACTTGAAAAAACAAGACTCGATGACGAATCTTTTATAAGAGGGGGAAAATGATGCACATAATGCCTTCGGACCTCCAGCTCCTCTAGCTTAGTCGCCGGTTCTTCTATCAACATGTGAAATCGGATCTTCAAGCGATTTGAGACAATTGAAGGGTCAAATATGACAATTACTAATTGTCATATTCTACCTTATTATATTTCATATTTATTTTGTTTTAATTATAATATATTTTTTATGTATTATAAAAGATTAATATCTCCTATAAGTTTAGGATTATATATAAGGATTAGAGTATTTAGGGTTTTATGTATATGATCAATTGAGAAAACAAGAGTGTTACTCTTGAAGTCCCGCTTTGGACACCCTTTTATGGTTTATTGAATTTTCGTTTGTCGTTTATTGTGTGATTTCTTCGATTCACATACAGCTCGTTATCATTATTGAAAATAAGTTCTAAAAAAAGCTAATTGAGGTGTGTTTGGTAAAACTAGTTGGTAGCTGGAGCTGGAGATTATATTTTAAACTAGAAGCCGGAGCTTATTTTTTATAAGTGTTTGATAAAGTAGCCGAAGATTAAAAATGTGAATCGACATAAAAGAACGAAAAGTATATGATATTATAAAATGATATAATGGGTATTTATGTAATTTATCATTTTATAAGCTTGAAGCTTATCTTTATATGGTATGTTTGGCAGAACTAGCTTGTGACACCCCCAAATTTAATGATGTGTGGAAGCTCGGTTTGGGTGTCACTAATCAATATACAAAGCACATAAGATATATAATGAACGACCACTAAATGCGTCATTTTGTACTTGCATAAATAAACAAAGTTTACATCAAAAATAACGTTTACATTAGCTCGATTTAAATTGAGAGATTTAAATACATAATTACTTTATACAAAAATATAATAATGCAGCTAAATCTCTGTTTGTTTGCATGATGACTCGAGCTAATTGATCCTTACTTGTGCAGTCCAACCTACTGCTGTGTACCTGTGATACATGCTAAAATTGGTCAGCGAAACGCTGGTGAGCTCACAGGTTTGTATATCGATAATAGTTGTATGAACCGCAAGATTTATAATTGAATTTAAAATGCAATTAAGCAATTTAAAAGTTATACAGTCATGAACACATAGTCTGAGCTTAACTTGATTTGTCAGGCCCACTTAAGGAAACCTAACTTGAAGGCCCCCACAAGTGTCTAATCCACACTCGTCATCCCAAATGCTAATACGTCCGTTTGACCAGTTAGTGCGTGCTAACCCGGACGAGGATTGTCAATCCTATATGATATCATATACTAACATTCACGCTACAAATGTATTACCAGACTATGCTATGGAGGACTTTATTGATTAGTTGAAAACAACTCATGCAGTATTTGTATTGAAATTGTACTTGCGTTCAACATGTAAAACGAGCATTGTAATCACACCCCAAATATGTAAAGCAGAAAATAGGGCTATGAGACTCACATGAGTCTTGATTGATTATCGAATAACTTGAATTGATTGGCTGTGAATTGATGTCCGAAGACTTGTAACCTGAAGGTGTTCATGACACGCGACGGTTATTAAATGTTTAGGCATCTCAAAGGACTACCTTTGTAATTGTTTTGTCCAAATTACTACGATTTGGTTGATTGACTTGTCCAAATTACTACGATTTGGTTGATTGACTTGATTATTTGAAAACGTGTACGGCCCGTTGGTGATAATTTTGTAATGAAAATCCCAACATTATCATCTTGTTTCCGAAGTCGTGTAGTTTAAAAGTTTAAGGTTTTACCAAATCAACACTTAGTGAAAATCTGAGTTTTTAAACCTTCTGTTTTATGCGACACAACAACTTGTCATGCGACACAAGAGCTTAGTGACACAAGGGTTGTGTCGCATAAGCGAACGATGCTGATTTAACAGCGACATAGTGTTTGTGTCGTATGGAATTTACGACATAAGGTGCGACATAATATTGTGTCGCAAAAGGTACGACAGAATTGGGTTTTTACGACACAAAATACGACACAAAGAGTTTTATACGACACAACCTACGACATAAGGCTTGTGTCGCAAAGATGAACATCAAAACAGCGCCCAGCGACTGATGACATTTTCCAACCCAAAACTCAAATCTAACCCGTTTTTAAGCTATAATTTCGTGTTTCTCTTGTTTAATAGGCATATATACCCTTGAATAACCCATAAAAATGTGAAAATAAGTTAAAACGAGAGATTTCGATTTTTGTCGGAAAACTTACAAAGTGGCAAAATGGAAATCCAAAAAGATGGAAATGTAGATCGTTGCGTGGTGGTCGTTAATCTTCGAAAACTTTGATGATCCAAGGTCGTTTTATATGTTTATTTTGATGATTTGTGGTTTGGTGGTGAGTTTTTGGTTTAGAGAGAAAAGGAAGGAGAGAGGGTGGTGAAATGATGGTGATGATGAAAATGAGATGGTGCGGAGGGGTTTGCCCCCCCCCCCCCCCCCCCCCCCCTTTGTTGACCGGTTGGGTGGGGCTGATAAACGCTCAAAAGTACCCCCCCCCTTTGTTGACCGGTTGGGTGGGGCTGATAAACGCTCAAAAGTACTATATTTCAGTAGTATTTTACCCCTATTCTTGAATGTTTTTATTGCATTTTGTTTAGAATAGATATTGATTCCGTTCATATTTGCAATTAGATGTGGAAATAGAGCGTTTATGAAGAAAGGAACGGAAAACAGTCAATAGTCAAGCTAAATGATACATATTTGAAGAAATAAGTGAAGCCGAAGTCGAAGAAAAGAATAAAAGAATAAAAATCAAAAATCAAAAATCCGGCTGAAAATCTCATCCATACGCCGTATGGAAATCCATACGCCGTATGGATTGTTGCAGTGGAGGCCCAGGTTACGCGGACATGGGCTGGGCTTGAATTCAATCCATACGCCGTATGGATCAAAATCACAGGAAGTATAAAAACGCGAAAATAACCCTAATTCGATAGTTTTTCTTAGTTTTTCGTTTCCAGAGGTTTATATTCGGTTTTTAGGTTAGGTTTACGAATTTACTTAGTAGTTTGGAGGTACGGAAGCTAAAAATCGAGGATAATTCATCTAAATCTTTCGTAGTTCATCGTTTTCGATTCGGTATAATTCTTTTATTCGATTTCATTGAAGAATTTGTTATTGAATATTCTGATTATTTCTGTTTTGATGATGAGTTGAATACCTAAAGTGATTGTGTAGTTAATTTAACTTAGATTATGATTATTGAACGATTATAATTGCGTATTGAATAAGTTATTTAATTGAAAACGGTTATATTGCTCGTGGACACTTATTTATTGGTAACTAGTTATTATTGTTGCTTCACGTGATTAATAATTTTAATGAGATTGAGTTCCTTTAAGATTATTGATTATTGCTAGTACTACCTTAGGGTTTTGGACTATCACTAAATACGTTGAGTCTGATAGGTCGAGTATACAATAATTATCTACTTTAAAATGAGCAAGACAATAAGTTAATTATTGGGTATTGTTGAGTCATACCATTATAGTAATTATAATGAGTTGTGAATGTCTAATGCATAATTTAGGGAAAGGCACACAATTGACTGATCATCTTGTGACATTGGAACCAGTATTTTATGTTGGACCCTAGATTATAGGAATTAGTTGGACCCGAAATGTTGGCTAGTTCACATTCGACTTAGTATTCATTGAAGAATTTGGTATTAAGTTGATCTAAAAGAATCACAATTAGATAATCAATACGTAACGAATCGGGAAATATGAATCTAAGTGACATTAACTATACAATTACTTATTCCTTCCAATTAGGATTTATTGTTATTATTTATTTATTATTTTAATTTAAAGTTTTATTTAAGTTTGTTTATTTTAAAGTACATGTTTTCTAAAATGTTCGTACGGAACTAAAACGCCCCCCATATTTACTGTTTTCTAGTTAATTGTTAATTTCTATTTTAAATATTCCACCATTTTCCCTGTGTTCGAATCTGACTTACCAAATCTATATTTACAATTGATCGGGTATTCTTGCCTGGTTGCTTGAAAGTATTTATTAGGTATTTCTATTTATAAATTGTAAAACAAGACGCGCTTTCATAAGCGACATCAAGTTTTTGGCGCCGCTGCCGGGGAAAAGCGGTTGTGATTATTTAAATAGGAGTTAGTTGTTTGTAAACTTTGATTTCTAAAATAATTTTATTAAACGAATAATTTTGTAAAGTTGTTTAAAGTAATTTAAGTAATTGTGTAACAAGTTTTCATTAATTCATTGGTTGAAACTAATTATCCTTTAATTGGTTAAACTTTTGGGATTTTAGTTTCAACCGGCGAATGGGAATCCATCCGCCGGTTGGAGCTCCATTTATTTTAATATTGTAAATGTTATTTAAAATTATTATTTAGTGTGAACTAACTTGTTTTCCGTTAGTGGTGTTTTGTATTTCCAGATTTATTTTTATTTAGGTTTATCCAATGGCAAAGAGCTTCGAAAGTGATGCAAACGACAATAATTTGGTCAAGAGAGATCAGTCTGCTAAGTCTGATGCTAGTTCCACTGAGACAGTATCTCCCCGTACTCGCTTAGGGCGCAGTCCCGTTCCTATTGTTTCAACTTGTCAGGAATTGCTATCTGCACTTGAGGAGTTTAGAGGAGATATCCCTTTCTGTTCAGAGATTATTAGGAGTTCCACAATTGATTTCTCTGGTAATCAACAGGCATTGGTTGATGATGTGTTAGAGGCAGTTTTGATTGAGAATCAGTATGGGATTGATAAGCAATTCTATATTGCCCTCACTACTTTTGGAGAATCTCTAGAAACTAGGATTAAGGAGGAAGAGAAATTCTACACAGCTCAGAAGAAGAGATACACGGAGATTTATGAGATTCTGAGGCATTCTGCATTTCCATATTCGGTAAATCAAACCGCGTGTCTTGGTTCGCATGATTAGGGCTTTGTATGAGGTAACTGGTCATCCTAGTGCAGAAGCAGATAAAGAATTTAGGTTTAGTCTAAAAGAGTTGGTTCGATTGCTACATTCAGGTGACCATTTGATGGATATTACACCTCATCGGTTCATTGTTACGAGTACTATTCATTACTATCTTCAAGAAATGGTGACGAAAGTAGATCGTCTTGCTAAGGAAGAATTGGATAGGCCTCGTCCAGATTTCATTCACCCTAATAACGAGATTGATTTGGCTAGCTACTTTGGAGTTCACTTGGATGTTCTTTTTGACAAGAGTAAAGTCTCAACCCCTTGGGAACATTTCAATCATGGAATGATAGAGATCTATACTAAGCTGGTTAATATTTTCAAACATTCGGGGCTAGAACTTAGCAATAGGCAAGAGATAGTTCTTCAAAAGGTAGAAAGAGAAGTGAGGTGCTTGAGGAAAAGTTTCTTGATAAGAAATCATTATGGAATAACTGATGCATGTTTGGATTTTATAAGTGAGTTAGAAGAAAACCCTTTTGAACGTGAGTACGAGTTGTAAGATGATAAGTTGGTATTGGCACCGGAGGGAGTAAATAATAAGGAGATTAATAAAATCAGTTGGGATTTGGTTTATTTTCAGCACGTGGTTAACGAGCACTTGGCAAATTTTCCAAGTTTTGGTCATGGGATCATTAACGTCATTCCCATAATCACTGAGCGTTTCCTTGCTCTCTATCCTAAGCAGTTATTCTAATCATTTCTTTTGTTTCTTATGCTATTGGATTGTTTCTAACATTCTGGTTTGTTTTGGATTATGATAGACTTTTGGTTGTTTTGGATTTTTGTTTTTGAATGTGTGATTTGAATATTAAGTATTATTTTGAATATTATTCTTTATTATTGTTTGTTAATTATTGTTATTTATTTTATAGTGTGGAATTGTGAAGATTTTGAAGTCGTGATTATCCTCCAGGTTTGAGATTTAATTATATAAAGTTAGTGATGAATTTGAGTTAAAAATGGGTTAGAAAATCGTTTTTGAAAAATTCTGATTTTTCAATCCATACGCCGTATGGAATCCATACGCCGTATGGATTGGTTGGGCCGCTGGACCGGGCCGTTGACTGGGTTTAATGAGTTAACCTGGGCCTGTTTAATCCATACGTCGTATGGATAAAAAATGCAGAAAACCGCCAGCAGCCCCTTTCTTCCTCATTTTCACTCCAAAACCCTTTTTCTTCATCACCACCTACGGCTCTAACACCCACAATCCCCAAACAGAAATTCCGGCCACGCATTCATCGCCATTTTTGCGTATTCGTATTGCACGCACTTTCCTCTACAAGGTATAACTTCCCGTTTTCATTTTCGTTGGTTAAATCACTCGTTTGGAAGTTAGGGTTTATGATAGATTTTTTGGGTATTTCGGATATGGGTATGATTATTAGCATGTTTTGATTGAATTATGTTCTAGTTGCTATATACATTGCAATGTCATGCTCGTTTTTCAATTGTATTGCATATTTTGTGTTATTCGAATTATTCGTTAGTAATGATGAAATGTGAATATGAGAAACTCAATTGTGCTATGTCTTAATTTAGTGCTTATTAATTTCTGACCACATGATGATTAATGCAAATATTTGTTTGGTACACAAGTGTTTGTGATTACGGTTATGTGATAAGTTGTTATTTTGATTAATTGTGTTACAATAATTCATTTTGAGATTGTATGGATGTTTGCTAGTTGCTAATACTCGGGTTTAGTGATTGTGCAATGTCATATATTCATAATGGTACCAAGTTATTATAATGCATTTGATTAGGCAATTGTCATGGATATTTAATTAAGTATATAAATATATGCAATTTGAGTGGTTTTTGTTTAAAAATTGCAATTTAGATTCATGAAATTGGTTGTTACGGTAGTTTTAGGCTAAACCTTTATGGTGGATTATTCAATTTTAAGCCGAAATGCTGCCGAAATTTTTAGTAACCTTTTTGCAATTAACTGCTTATTTAGTATTATTAACAATTGTTTTGTTTAGCAGTTATCATGTCTAACAGGAGAGCACGAGGAGGTGAAACTTTGGGAAACCCGTTGATTAGAGCCCATAGATACCTCACTTTTCATGGGTCATATTCTGAGACTGCTAGGATGCAGTTTAGAGATCGTCTGGCTTCTAATATTGGCCAGTCAATTGAGGTGTTTGATGCTGTTAACTTGAATGTTTTGGAGCATGTGATTGCTAGAGAAGGATTTACTAATGGTGCTGAGGCCATTAGGAATTTACTTGCTGTTCCATATGTACTAGAGGATGGTAACATTGGATTTGTTTCCTATGCTTGGTCCCGGTTATTCAGTATCAGGGAGGATATCTACAGAGAGCTGGTTGTTGAGTTTTATAGCACTTTTAAGTTTGATGCCAGGACGACTCAATGGACTGAGAATTCCATTTTCTTCCAGCTAGGGGGACAGCCCAGACAGATGACTTTGGTTCAGTTTGCTTTGGGATTGGGACTTTATGAGCCCAATGAGCTGGATAATCCTCACTTTTTAAACCACATTTCTGCAGGTGCTGTGTAGAAACTCACTGATTTGGAAGTTGAGCAGGAGTGGCAGTTTATTGCCCAGGGTAGTTATGGCAGTTCGACACCTTCTTACACGCGTATTCAAGATCCTCGTCATCGACTCATTCACAGATTGTTGACTTACACCATTGTTGGTCGCAAGGAGGGGCCTGAGAAAGTTTCGAGGCCTGACTTGTTTTATTTGAGCTCGATTATCAGGAAGAGGTTAGTGAATGTACCTTGGAGGTTGGCGAAGTGGATGTCGAAGAGAGCTACTGGTACTAGAGATGGTAGTAGTTTGTGTGGAGGTCACTTTGTTACTCGATTGGCTAGATACTTTGGTTTGGCTACTCAGGATGAGATGGGGTCATGCACGATTGTTCAGCCTAGTATGGGATGGTTGACTGCACGCCGGTTGGAGGCGTTTGCTCTCATTGAGCCATGCATTACCTATGGTGGTCCTGCAGAGATGTATTATTGGGTTCCGATTACTCCAGTAGGACAGACTTTGCAGTCGAGGCAGGCTAGGGCTAGAGGAGATACGAGTGGCAGTGATAGAGGTCGAGGTACGGCACGAGGTCGTAACAAAGGTTATGCTACGGAGTTTGATCAGTTGTCTCAGCAGATGCACCAGATGTAGTTACATCAGACTCAGAGGTTTGATCAAATAGATCTTATGCAGAGACAGCATTTCCATCAGACCAGTGCACACTTGGACTACCAGGATGGCTTGTTTGAGCAGCTGTTTGGTCAGTTTCCTTCTGGACCCGCGTATCAGCCATTCCAGTACCAGATGCCACCAGAGTTCATGCCGCGACCACCACCATCACAGTCAGAGTATGGAGCGCCTTCTCACCAGTACCAGTACCGCCAGGATGATGACAGTGACTAGGATGATGTTCATCCCATTTGGTTTATGATTCCAGACACTATTATTATTATTGTTTTATTATTATTATTATGACTGTTTTTATTTGTAGGATTTATTAATTGTGTTGAATTGGTAGTTTTAGGATTCGGTAGTAGTTATTTTTAATTAGAATGTTTTAATCTGGTATTATTTAATTATGTTTGTTGATTGATCCCTCAGAATTGTGTTGTGAGTACGTGTCATGCTCGCAGTAAGTTCAGCGCAACGAAAAATTGAATCGAGAGGATGTGGGAAATTCGTATCATCCTTGTCATTAAACTGCACACTATTCCAGGGGAGTTTTTCTGTTCTAAGTTCTTTTCTCTTTTTCCCGTTTTAAGTATTTCATTATTTGTACAATGAGGGCATTGTACATCTTTAAGTGGGGGATGGGAGAGAAAAGAGTGAAATTTCCACATAATTGTTCTGTTAATAAGTAGATGATTTTGTAATTTGGTTAATAGTTATCTTATTAAGATAAGTAACTAGGAGGTTATGAGTTGCCCATTTTTCAACCAAATTTTTGTATTAAAATTTTTGTTTTCTAGAGATAATTATTTTGTAACTATGTAGGTTAAATTTAAAATTTTCTACACTTTTAATTAAATACTAAAGCTATTAAAGATGTTATTTAGCTTCATTATATGATATATTGATAGGCGATTTATATGAGAATGTTTGAGCTGTTAAGAAATGATAATTAAGGAGTGAATGTTACTTGTAGATGAACTCTAGCTATGTATGACATATGTCTTAATTTTCATATTAGTAATGTGTGATATGCTATATTTTTGGGAATTTAATTAATATCATTTGGGGATATACTGGGTGTTGTTTCCTTTGTTCTACGAAAGTACAGACCTGGTCTCCGTCAGTATATCTAATGAAAAAGAGCAAAAGAGTTTAATAACTCATGATTTTAAAATGTGGTCAAATTAAGTCGCTTTGTTGTACTTAGGTACAGACCTGTCACCAATGGTTTGACTAAAAACATTATTGCTAAACCAAAATCAAGTTATGTTGCTTTGTTGTGTTGAGGCACAGACCTGTCACCTCTGTCTTGATTTGAAAAATGATTGTTTTGATTAAATTTCAAGATATGTAATATTGACATGTTATGAGTATGAAAGTATATAGTTTTTGGGAGTCTAAGGGAATATTTACACGAATAATAATAAGTTGAGCTCGAGTATTCAAATATAGATTGTTTAAGTGGATAACAATATCAGTAATCATTGTGAACTATTTAATGTTTAAGAATAATAACTCTATGTGTAGATCAGTTTTCGTAAATCTCGTAGTTTCTTAATAATTGTTTTTAGAATTAACAGATTTTTAAATTTAAGCATTTGAGTTGAAGATGGGTGATGTTGTGTAATTCCTACCTTAGTTATTTGGATTAATAGAGATGACTGTTTTCTTAAGAATTTGATTTTTGAATCGATGGTCTACTTGAGGACAAGTAGGATTCAAGTGGGGGATGTTTGATAAACGCTCAAAAGTACTATATTTCAGTAGTATTTTACCCCTATTCTTGAATGTTTTTATTGCATTTTGTTTAGAATAGATATTGATTTCGTTCATATTTGCAATTAGATGTGGAAATAGAGCGTTTATGAAGAAAGGAACGGAAAACAGTCAATAGTCAAGCTACATGATACATATTTGAAGAAATAAGTGAAGCCGAAGTCGAAGAAAAGAATAAAAGAAGAAAAATCAAAAATCCGGCTGAAAATCTCATCCATACGCCGTATGGAAATCCATACGCCGTATGGATTGCTGCAGTGGAGGCCCAGGTTACGCGGACATGGGCTGGGCTTGAATTCAATTCATACGCCGTATGGATCAAAATCACAGGAAGTATAAAAACGCGAAAATAACCCTAATTCGATAGTTTTTCTTAGTTTTTCGTTTCCAGAGGTTTATATTCGGTTTTTAGGTGAGGTTTACGAATTTACTTAGTAGTTTGGAGGTACGGAAGCTAAAGATCGAGGATAATTCATCTAAATCTTTCGTAGTTCATCGTTTTCGATTCGGTATAATTCTTTTATTCGATTTCATTGAAGAATTTGTTATTGAATATTCTGATTATTTCTGTTTTGATGATGAGTTGAATACCTAAAGTGATTGTGTAGTTAATTTAACTTAGATTATGATTATTGAACGATTATAATTGCGTATTGAATAAGTTATTTAATTGAAAACGGTTATATTGCTCGTGGACACTTGTTTATTGGTAACTAGTTATTATTGTTGCTTCACGTGATTAATAATTTTAATGAGATTGAGTTTCTTTAAGATTATTGATTATTGCTAGTACTACCTTAGGGTTTTGGACTATCACTAAATACGTTGAGTCTGATAGGTCGAGTATACAATAATTATCTACTTTAAAATGAGCAAGACAATAAGTTAATTATTGGGTATTGTTGAGTCATACCATTAGAGTAATTATAATGAGTTGTGAATGTCTAATGCATAATTTAGGGAAAGGCACACAATTGACTGATCATCTTGTGACATTGGAACCAGTGTTTTATGTTGGACCCTAGATTATAGGAATTAGTTGGACCCGAAACGTTGGCTAGTTCACATTCGACTTAGTATTCATTGAAGAATTTGGTATTAAGTTGATCTAAAAGAATCACAATTAGATAATCAATACGTAACGAATCGGGAAATATGAATCTAAGTGACATTAACTATACAATTACTTATTCCTTCCAATTATGATTTATTGTTATTATTTATTTATTATTTTAATTTAAAGTTTTATTTAAGTTTGTTTATTTTAAAGTAAATGTTTTCTAAAATGTTCGTACGGAACTAAAACGCCCCCCATATTTACTGTTTTCTAGTTAATTGTTAATTTCTATTTTAAATATTCCACCATTTTCCCTGTGTTCGAATCTGACTTACCAAATCTATATTTACAATTGATCGGGTATTCTTGCCTGGTTGCTTGAAAGTATTTATTAGGTATTTCTATTTATAAATTGTAAAACAAGACGCGCTTTCATAAGCGATATCAGGGGCCCACGGGTGTGGGCTTCACCCATTTTTCGTTCCCTGCGTTCGTGCTTCGTGCGGTGTTCGTTTTCCCGATTGTTTAAAACGTTAAATAATTATGGTATACACTTAATTTATAAGTTTTAAACTACGAATTATTACTCGATATTTTTGTTGAAGTATTTTACCAAATACTTAATAATCATGTTATAAAATATAACTTTAGCTTGTTTTGTTTGTTCGCGTTTATAATTTTAATCGCGTAGACCTTGTTTGTACGATACGAAATTGAATTGAAATATCATCAAAATAATGTTTCTGGGTATAATAGCGTTATTAAATAATGTTATATTATTTAATAAAATTGTTTAGCAACGTCCGTATTAATTAGACCGAATTTCATTTGATTTGAAACTTGTACGATTTAATCAAACCGTATACTTGTATATATTCAACAATATATATTAGTTGATACACAAATTAGCCTAACACAGAACTAATTACATGTATTAACTATTGATTAGGCACTAATCACTAGTCCTAATTTGACGGGTGTCACATAGCTGATAGGTAGAGCTGAAAGCTTATAGCTGTAGCTTATATTTGAAGCTTCTAGCATTACTATTAATATATGTTCCAAAATAATTTTCCACTTGCAAAAAATAACTACTAAATATCATTAAACTCTTAATTTTATTCTTATTTATTACTCCCAATCATTTATTTTTTTTATATAAATTCAATAAAACCTACTTTAAATATAAGGACAAACTTATATTTACTAGACATATCTTAAATCCCACAAAAGTTGTATGACATTTTTTTTGGAACGGGTGGAGTATTATTTTGAATGACAAAAATTTGCATGCTTTGTGTAATAAAAGTTCCATTAGAATGAGTGCATTTTAAACCGTTTGACGACTTTCCATTTAGCGAAACTTTTTGTTTGACTAAATTTTGACACATTTATAGGCAGTTGAGTCAAGGTGCAATACTTATTTTGAACCAACTATTGTAGCTTTACGGTTATTAACTGACGGCTTTAAACTTTACATTCATTATGCCCTCAAGGTTTCAATAACAAGTTGTTCAAACCTAATGTAATCAGTGTGTGTATAATCTATAACATATACTTAAAGCAAAATACCATGGAGGAATATTGACCATTGATTAAATTTCTTCCTTAACGATCTAACGATCTAGATTTGATTGAAATAATTACAGTTTACACCCCCTAATTATCTGTTGAACTTTTAAAAATAATAACAATTAATAATTAATAATAATAAAAAAAAAAAATGGACGCCACATTACTCACGATATCTATTTTAGTTTTTCAATTAAAAACCCTAAACCCCTACAGCAGCCATGATTCAAGAGCAGGTTTAGATCAGGTATGTTTTCTTCCTTATTTTCATTACCCCTTCAATTTTATGAATGGACTCTTAGGCTATAATTCTCAGGGTTTAAATTACCTCCCTTCTTTATATGCGAAGGTAAACTGAAATATCAGATCGATAGCAAAATTATTGTTGCGGAAGAAGGATTGAAGATTCTATAAAATAGTTTCTCCAAGAAAAGGTGTGTATAATATTTCCATCTTCATCTAAAAGTTTTTGCTTCTATTTATTTTCTTTGGTTTATTACTTTAGAAGCGCAAAGCCAGGCATACTAAGCTCAATTATATGATAAATTGATTGATTTGATAATATTCACGGTATATATGTGTTCCAGACGCGTTAATCTTTAGGGAAAGAGGGTTGTTCTCTTAAAACAACTTACTAACCTACAATTTGCTCATTATGATTGAAGTTAGTACTCCATTACTCATTATGAATTGTTCCTATGAGCGTGATTGATTTGTGTGGGTTTTGAAAGTTAGGTTGTACTTCAAATTGGAATTTTAAAAAGGTGTTATTATCTTTATGCTAATTTTGAAAGTGTTTTAATCATATACGGGTAAGAGGCATTTAAAATAATGGTATCCATGATGAATGAATTTGGAGTGAAGACTATGTTTGTTTATTTAACACCTTCATGATGATTTATTCAGTTGTTAGAGCTTTCATTCAGCTCTAAGTTATTTGTTATTGTGTTTATTTGATATATATGTATTAATCTAATTAGGTTTCACAACTCTATAGTTATAATATATAAAATTTTTATGGAGGTAAAATGATTTTTAAAGGATGACAGGGCATACAAAGGACGGTGGATCATGATAACTCCACGATGATACAAGTCTTGATGTCCCTAATTTGTATGGAACCGTTGCCGTTGCTCTCGCCGGAGATAACATATCGCATGTATGTTTTTTAATTCACTTCTTCACTCACACAAATAGCCTTACTTCATCTTACCATTTTTTCCATCTTACTCAAATTAATCACAAGGTAGTTAATTACAGTGATTTTATTTATTACGCATATGTGTGTTTACAAGTATCATCATCTTCAAATATCATCATCATCATCTCTCTTTCTTTAGCTGTGAGTTAATTCAATCTTTTGATTTGCATTATATGGTATCTGAAAATCTTGATTCTTTTTACTTTCGCTACTATTTATTGAAGTTAATCAATTAGGGTTTATATATATTCGCAATTTTTTAAAAATGCAGCATGATACAGGCTGCTAATAACATATTCAGTTTGCTAATTGACAATTATTGTTCACTTTATACATGTATGTATAATGGAACATGATACTGGCTAATTGATGTTAGTGATGATTTTTTATTTTCTTTGATATTGTTTAGGTTGGAAGAATGCTTCTTATGTGTATACTTGGAGTTCCAGATCACATGACATATGCTGACTTTTGTCAGTTTTGTGATTCTTTTATTCATCATATCATGGAAATGCGCAAAGGCAGGTTTGTTGTTTACAATTCTTTGTATGTAGTACTCCATAATAAAGCTTTTTGTAGGTAGCTTATGCTATTGTTTAACGTCTTGGGTTTTAGGAATGATGGGATGGAGAATTGTTATAGTATTTTGGTCAGGTTTGATGACCGAAACTCGATGGATGCATTTCATAAGCATTTCAATGGACATCATTTTTCATCTCTGGAGGTTTTGCTTCTTCATTACCTGTAATTTATATTGTTGTGGTTGATCATAGACAGAGTCATGCCATGTGCTTTTCGCCGTTAATGTGCAATATGCAAGCTCAATTGAACACGCACTTATTTCCCCTATAAGTATATAGCAGCCCTCCTGTCCAGTATGTCTCTGTATTTTGTAACTTCTGATTCTGCACTTTTTATGTCTATTTACCAAACAAGAAACTGTGTAATGGTTGTAGGATGGTGGATAGTTGGGCTGTATGAGTTTATATAGTATAATTTAGACTCACGCTTGCAGTGAATGTGCTGTTAGAGGAATTAGGTTTTTAATTGATTGATTTCATTTATTTTCTTTATTATTTGATTTGTTATTAATGTGGTGTTGGTTAGGAGATCGATTTGGGTTTTATGAATTGGATTCAATATGATTATTTGCTCCAATTTTGGGAGAATTGAGTCTCAATTAGTTGGTTTATTAGTTTATTGAAGGTGGGGTAATATAGGTTGGTTTCAAAAAGTCTTTAATTTGAAATGATATTATTGTTTACGTGCAGATACATGTTCAAAATTCCAAATCTCTATGTAAAAACAGGTTGTTGTGGATTCAAGCACGATTCAGAAGTCTTCATGTTAGAATAGAAACTTATTTATTAGGTCTTTATTCAAATTTATGCTTGCTTCTGAATAGGTAAAAGGTGGTGAAAAGTGTTGTAGTTATCTTTGATTAGTTGCATGGTTTCACTTTGCAGGCAAATACATGGTGTGACCCAACGTCATGGACACACAAGTTGGAGAAGTACATATATTACCCTCGCTTATGGTTTTAGATGAGTACAGATTGGACCTTCAGTCTTTGGTTCTGTTGATTCATGCATAGTTATTATTATAGTGTATGTTGATGTGCTATGTAGTTTCATTTTCAAGAAGCAAACTAAGTTTACCAAAGGCGTGCCAGGTACTTTTTTAAACCGAAAGTTGTTTCATGCAACATTTCATTTGGAATTTAACATTTTATGCATTGACATTGCAGTAATATTTCCTCGCTCATTGTCTCCTTTGTATCATTATATGAATCAAAATGGAGAGATCTTTCCCTAAAAGGACATGGGTTCTACTTCGTTGTTCAAATCACGAGTCATATTCTGCTCATCAATCGATGTTATTTGAGCGTATCTTTCTTGGCAACAAAGAAAATGTGAGTAAACTTACCTATTTGACCCTTATTTTTACTATGTTTGATGTCGGTTGATCTTAAGGTGGTCTTGCTTGCATACTTCTTCTAGGTCATAGCAAAAACCAATACAATTTTGGATGTTTGATTAAAAGTGGAAAATCAGAGAAAGAAACTCATAATATCTGAAGAGTGTGTTTGATTAGCTTATTTGTTTATTTGTTTATAATGTATTTTGCTTATGGCTTAGTTATAATATCGCTTCTGATTTTGTCTATCGTATATATAGGACACCGAAAAGCAAGACAAAAATAGATTCAGTTCCAACAATTCGACATCAACTACAAAGAACTTCTTAGCATGCATCGCCAGGGTTCTTGCGTTCTCTAGACAGAGGTTTTATCTCATCCCGACTTGACATGTATGTATTTTAAATTTGCCTATTCAATTCTTCATTACCTTTTTGTTTCTTCCTTTAGGGCAATTTGGGAATGCCGCTTAAGTTTTTTAAAAACACCATTGATATAAGTTTTGTGCACTACAACTTACCTAGAACTAATTAGCTAATTAGTACATTCTTAAATAATCGAATGAAATTTTATAGTTTAAGTGTTACTGCTTGCTTCTACTACTTCTTTTTTGGTAGTTTGGCATGGCAATTATTAGACTTTCTTACAATCGAGTATACCAAGTACCAAGTACTGATAGAGTACCCATGTTAAATTGTTAATAGGTGTGTTCTGTCTCCAATAAGTGCCAAGACTTGGATATTTTTTATACTTATTGTTAGATAATTCAATGAAACCCTGAATCTTAAAAAAATAAAAATAATAACCTACTATAGGATTTATCTTTATCAGTTTTTAATTATCAATAAAGTATATTTAAGTGGCTCCACAAACTTAACATACTCTAGCAAGTACCCTTTTTTATTTATCTTAAATAATAGGATCTAAATATCTATTATTCTGTTACTTAATATTAAATTGTACTTTTGGGTGAAACACGTGTGAAGACTACATGTGGAAGCAAGGTAGAAGCAAGCAAGGTACTGCAGGTAGTATTGGAAAGTTGGAACTGGATCAAGGGCGGCACATGAAATTTGGAACTGTGACATATTATGGGTCACAACGTATCTACTTTGGAAAAACAGAAACGCAGAGGTATGTTGTGATAAAATCTTAATGTGTGTGGGTTAGTTTCAAGAAGTGCATGTACGGAGCTTTTAGTGGATGAAGGTAAGAGTGAAGAAGTTAAAATTAGAATGGTCCAGTTGGGTCAATGACCCGAAATTGTTTGGTGATGATCGGGTGGTGGCAAACAGAAGAAAGGTATAAATTTATAGTCTGATGTGTGATTATTTAGTATTGGAAATTTGGAACTGGATCAAGGGCGGCACATGAAATTTGGAACTGTGACATATTATGGGTCACAACGTATTTACTTTGGAAAAACAGAAACACAGAGGTATGTTGTGATAAAATCTTAATGTGTGTGGGTTTGTTTCAAGAAGTGCATGTACGGAGCTTTTAGTGGATGAAGGTGTGTATTTCATACTTATTAGGTGGTTATGGCCTAATGGGCACTTTTTGCAACTGTCTGATTTGCCTTTTGATATAAATACAATTGAGAAATTGATCCATTTGTAAGTTAAAAATGGGTGGAAATTGCCTCCTCTATATGTATAGTAAAAATGTCTTCTATTCAAACGGGTTTACTTCATTAATTGGGGTGGGTTGTATTCATTTCGTGTGGTATGACCAAACTCTGACTATCCCCTTATTGAGTGTTTGTTGATTCAATGGTTTTTTTTTTTTTTTTTTTGCCGATTATGTTATATAAATGTCTGTTTCTTGGTACAATTTAACTTGACTTCTAATTTTTAATTGCACAATTTACAAAGTCAAATATTAAAGCCCGCGTTGTCGCGGGTCTTGTATCTAGTATAGAGTTAAAAAATAATACTCCGTAGTATGTATTAATATGATAATTGGTCATTTGGTTGGACAATGCACGAAATCATGAATCCTAATGTTCAAAGAACATACAACCTAGGGGTATGGCATGAGTCAATCAACTAATAGGTTGCCGGTTCAAGCTTTCTGGGAATATGTATATAGGAAAGATGTATATATGTGTGACGTACGTACATATTACGTGGATTTGGTTATTATGTAGGATTGCAAAATAAAAATAAAAATAATAAAGAAATAAATAAATCATGAATCCTAATGTGATAGAAACGTACTTAAATTAATATTGGAGTAAGCTTCGTAATTGACATTGTTATTGTTATGAAGAAATGATATATTATTGGTGATGTATTAGTTTAGGTTAATTAAAATTGAAATTATTAACAGGAAAAATAATATAACACCTGCACTTTTGCATTTTGCATCACGCAGAAAAAGTATTTCCGAAAGCAAAATGTGGTTTTAATAATTTTTGATACGCACGTGTGATACCTCCTTTGTACAAAACCGGATATGAGCGTACCTGAGAGCCTAGCTGTCTAGCACATAGGCCGTAGGGGTGTGGAATTGGAGGAATTGGACTACTGCCACTGGAGCACAATGTTACTCACTTACTCGTAGTCTGTGTATACTAAAATACGTATTTTCTTTCTATAAATGTTTTTTTTATAAATACTTCTCTGTGACCTTTTATATATATGTATATATATATATATATATATATATATATATAAAAGGGATTTGCTAACATGTGCCCCTGTGGCATACATTAAGGTGTATTTAATGAACTTATAATTTCCTTAAATTACAGAATTTGCAATTAATATATAGATAAAAAAGGAAATTACTAGATTGAATTAATAATTATTAAATGTAAATTTTAATAGGCAGTCACCCCCATAAGAATTTTTAAATTACGTAAAAAAGAAATTTTTTACGGTATTAATTACGTTTTGAAAATCTCGCCCCTACGAAACTATTAAAGAAAGTTAAAATTATTTTTTTACACCCCTACCATCCGAATTTCCTGGTTCCACCCCTGTACACACGGAGGTCGTTTAAATTTTAAGATAAATTGATATTACTAAGCCTCCCAAATTTTGACACAAAACTGTATAACTATCATATATTAATTTAATTTAATTCTATAAATCTGTGACTGCATTAATTTAATATTTTATTAACATAAGGGTCATAAATCACACTATCATTATCAATGTTGATATATATCTAATATTAATTTTAATTATTAATAATTACATAGATAATAAATAATTATACTTTATTATATTTATAAGGATAAAAGGAAACCAAAATGAATTGAAAAGAAAAATGTAAATGTCTAGCGATATCAGAGAATAAAAAGTAAGTACGGAGTAATAAATAGATATTTTCTATAAGGGTGATGATCCTTACACCATCAAAAAATATTCATACACCACTAATTGTGTTTTACAGTGTTGTATAATACAACACCATAAAGCATATTTAGTGGTGTATGGATAATATTTGGTGGTGTAAGGATCACTCCCCTTTCTATAAATAATGATGACATCACATAGGTGAATCATATATTATATTTAAGATAAGATATATATATATATATATATATATATATATATCTTATCTAATAAAGGGGAGTTCCGCTGATGTCATGAAGCTGACTTGACGAGTCGTGAGGTAGTAGTTGATGCTTATGTGTCAAGTTGTGGTTAAAACGGTGATGTCAGCAAAACCTCATATTTCTTTATTGAATAATTATAATAAATATATTTTGCATTTATTTTTACTAATAAATATATATTTCTTTGCAAAAGAGTTTTTTTTTTCAAAATGTCTTTTGGTTTTCCTAGAGCCCACCCACCCAGTTATTTGCATCAGTACTCTAATCCTTTTATACACATTTTATTTTATTTTTCGATTCCACTGCAAACAATATCACGCTTGATGAATATATCGATGCACCTCCCCGAATTAATCATTCATCTTCATCAATTTCTTATCTCACCTACCCGAAATAATCACTCATTTTCACCTAAGCGGTTTGAGTTGCTTTTGATTATCAGAGATTTCTTCAAGTTGGGTTTTTGTTTCCAATTCAAATAGAACGGTGAGGTATTTGTTTCATCAAGCATTTGCATTTACAATTGAAAGTTTCGGTACTGGATTTTGAGACTGTGGGTTTCGAATTCGGTTTTGTAAGTTCATGTTTTCATTTATTTATTGTGGGGTTTATTTGGTCGATGTTATCAATTATGATCTTTTAATTTGATTTTGAATTCTTATTGTGATTTATGTCGTGTTTGATGGTATTTGTTGTGGTGGTTATTAAACTTGAAGATAAAAAGATGGGTAATAAACTTTGAATGGAGGATTTCTTATAAGTTATGTGTAGAGATTAAAATCAGCTTATTCTTTCTTCTGGTAAGTACGCTCAATAATTACTCTATTATTTTGATATGGCAGATAAAAATTTTAGATCTTAATGTTCATAACTTTTTTGTTGACTGATCTGCAATCGATGCTTTAGTACTACTACCAATATTACGATTAGAGTCATACTCGATCGTATGTATGAGATTTAGGTATGTGTTTTTTATGCTATCATATAGATTTGGATTTTAATTAATGTTGATCTTCACTTCGTATCCAATTCAAGGTTCAATTTTTAATTTCATTACATTGAAATTTGTCAAGGTATATTACCTTTTAATGAGTTAGTTACTGAATATTAACCCAACAACACGTCAGGCAAAAAACTCGATGATGAAGAAGAAAAAATTACCGATTCTCATGGTGATGTTGATGATGGCAATGAGACTTTTGACTGGATGTTGACTGAAGAAGAAATCATTGGGACTGATAATGTGAGTTTTCTGACTTAAAAGCTCGAATCCAATTCAATAACTAATTAACTTTGTTATAATCTCAAAGATATCCTTTCTATCAGTTCCCGCTATATCCTCTTTGTGCGGGTTAAGTTATTCAAATCACTGTATATTACTCTAAGTTGTTATCTTTGTTTTACTTTATGAGCTAATTCAATAAGTTACTTCAAAGTATTGTTATGCTTTTCAATTTATCTATACCTCAGGTCTTTCTTTATAGGCTAATCCTGACTACAAAGGTATATTCTAAAAGATATATTTAAAAGATGATATTCTTATTTTCTCTGTATATAGTTTTGGGTGGTTTTACAGGATAGAAGTGGCGTTGCTCGTGTAGCTCAAGAGAAATTCACAGATTCGGGGAACCATTAAATAAGTTTGATCGTAGGGTGTTGTTTTCATAATTTCTAAACTGATAAACATATATGTATGGATTGACACTTATGCGTGTGAAAGCGTCTAGTTTTATAATTTATAAAGTACATGATATACCAATCACTACTATCACACAACCAGGCAAGAATACCCGATCGGAATAGTATAGCTATGGTAAGTCCAGGTCGATCACAGGAACACAGGAACGATGTCATTCACTTAAATTGGAATTATTCAGAAAGCAGTAACATAGGGGTACGTTTTAGTTCCGTACGAACGTTCAATATGAACTAAATAACCAAACCAACAACATAATACAAGATAAAGAGGAATAGATAAACAATTGGAGATAGACATGTAATTGCTTAGAGTCTTCACCTCAGATTCATATTATCCGGTTCATGTGTTTTGATTGTCTGATTGTGATTCTTTTATATCAACTTAATACCAAAATCTTCAATGATATTAAATGGAATGTATATTAGCCAACGTTCCGGGTCCAACTAATATCTACAACCTAGGGTTCCACATTAAACATCGATCCGTTGTCATAAGGATGGTGCTCTATTGTGTGCTTTTCCCTAGATTGTGCATTAAGTATTCACGACTTGTTATGATTAATCCTCGCGGTATGACTCAACAATACCTACTAATAATCTCTTATTAGCCTGCTCATTTTAGATTGATTAGTTACTAGTCTCTTAACCTATCAGACTCAACCTATTTAACAATGACTATAAACCTAGATTCATAATCATCAATAATCAATAACATCAAAGGAACTCAATCTCAATGATATTATCAACCACGGTAAGTAGTAACTAACAATCACCAACAATCAAGGTTCTACGGATAACATAACAATCTTCAATCAGATAATCGATTCAAAACATAATTATAACCATCAAACAATCATAATCCAAGGTTATTAAACCAAACAATATACATAAAGTCTAATCCATGATTCAATTATACAAAATCAGATTCATGAATTCAAACAAAACACATAAACGATGTTCGTATTGAAATCGGAAGGAGATATGCAAACCGAATCGTGAACCACTCGAAGGGGAATCAATTGGCATCAATCCCCACCTTCTTATGCCTCCAAATCTCCATTAAAATGCCTTTGGAACCTGCCTTTGTCGAATTAGGGTTTTGGGTAAAAGTTATGAAGTGAAAACCCTAAAATCGGACTTAAATGGCTGAAAAAGTGATCCATACGGCGTATGGAATTTCATACGGCGTATGGATGTAAAAGCCCAAAAAGTCCAGCCCGCGATAACAAGTTTGGCCCAGTTTTCAATCCATACGGCGTATGGACATCCATACGCCGTATGGATGCATTTTCACTAAAAGCAGCCAAAACGAAAGTTGTAGCCCCGTCTGTTAGCTAAATTCTCCAAGTTGAATCACCTCAATCGGAGTTCGTATGAAGAAGTTATGGCCAAAATACTAACAGCATGTCCGAAAACTCAGCTTTTACACTTTTCTTCATTTTCAGCTCATCTTTCGTTCTTTTTCCGAATTGAGCTTCATTTATACTTCCGGCTTTGACAAATTAATCATCTTTTACTCCGATCCAATCTTCTCTTGTCCAATGCTTTATTCTTTTAGCAACTTTTCTTCGAAATAAGCTCGTTTTCCGTTTCTTTTTTATCCAAGCTCCAATAAATCTCCTAAATGCAAATATGAACGAAATAAGTATCTTATTCACACAAAATGCATTAGAAACCTATCAAACAAAGGGGTAATTAGTACTATAATTTAGAACATTTTGGCGTTTACCAGACACTATTATATAAGTAAATATTGTAGAAAAGTGCAAATTTTCTTACGATTTTTTTCTAATGGTTTCCATTATGAGTTCTACTGAATATGAAAGATAGGTGCAACAATATGTCTATCTGACTTCATTTGTATATTTTGTATTTAGATGCATTCCTTTGCTCTATTGGTGATGTGAGGATCAGTAACACGTCGGATCAGAGGGCAAGTGTTGTACCTAATCGAAAGGGCACTTCTTAGGGAGATTGAAAATGATCCCAATATTTCCATTTCCAAGCGTCTTTTTGCAATTGATCTGCGACTTCTCAGGTTCGGTTCTAAAAGAAATATATCAGTAAATACCAAAGATTGCTGGCCTTGATTTTCTGCGTTTGCTAAATGAACCTACCGCATCTGCAATTGCTTATGGGTTACACAAAAAAGGCTACTATTGTTGCTAAGATAAATGTACTTATCTTTGATTTGGGTGGTGTTACATTTGATGTCTCCGTTCTCACAATCTCACCATCTATAAAATGTAGTTGATGCAGTACTACTACTCTACAAATAAGATGGATCAGCTGAATATGTACACGAAATTTGACACCACCCAAATTGATGTGGAAAAAAGTTGAGCACCCAAAATGAGAAATTTGATAAAGTCAGGTACCTTTTTGGTGCCATTTAGAGTTGCTTATGCTGCTTATTGATAATCTATTCTTTTCAATAATACTGTTCTGGAGGTTTTTATGCTTGAAAATACACGTCGAGCAATTTTGATTCATTTGCCCCGTTTCTTTTCACATATTGTAACCTGTTTGGCCGGCCTGAAGGACTTTATTCCATTAAAAAGACATGACAAGTTTATTCCGTGAGTATATAGGCCTACTTTATATGATATGATTGGCCGTTCAAATTAACTAACTTTCATCTCTTGGTATCTTTACAGCATATTGAAGATGGTTGCAGAATCCCTGGTTTTGTTTCTCAGTAGTGGTGCTGATCGGGAGTTAGAAATAATTAAGCTGGTATAAGCTGTAATTTTATGGGCTCCTATATTTCAGATGAGGAACAGAAGGTACCTGGCATATTATTTTGGTATGCAGATTGATGGTATTCCCTATTCTACATCTGGTTTTGTTTTAACTTGAAATTTGCTGGTTGCAGTTATATAAATTTCATTAAGGAGCTATTATCAAAGGACCCCTCCATACTCCAGACTTTCAGAGCTAGCAGTATAAGGTCAGAATCTGGTGGGTTGGGTATTTGGTGGAATATGTAAATTTTGTGCAGTCGAAACGGGTCAGATTGGGTTGACCCATCCAAAACAATTCTGTTCATTCCATCCAAAACAATTCTGTTCATACTATAGTCGGTGTGTCAAGTTGTCAAACGCGATGACAAAAAGCTATATAATGTCGTGATCCATTTTTTTTAAATTGAAAGTATTCGGGATATTCTATGCATTAAAGAAACACTTTGTGGGACTTTTAAGTTTTGACCCATTTGAATATGACATGCTTGAGATAAAATGTAACCACAAATTTGTTTTAGGTGTTTGAGTGGAAATTGGTTATTAATTCACCTCATTTGGTTATCATGTTAACATTTACAATTGAATTCAGTGCACTGGCCGATTTAGTAATGATCTCGAAGGAGGAAGCTACGTACATGCTAATGAAGTTCTTCGAGAAAATACATTCCTTAAAATTTTGTCTCTTGGAAGAGAAACCGAGACAAGGGATTTCAAAAGTTTGCGACATTAGTTGTATACACCTTGCAGTTCTTTATCTGCTACTACCGGAAGTTAAGGAAATAAAGAGCCTGAGTTTGGGTTGTGCATGTATAAGTGTGTGACTGCATGATGTTGTTTCTCTTTTGGGAACAACAGTTTCGATCACAAGTGAAATTAGGTGTACCTTGAGATTTGACAACATTAATGTGTAGTAGTGAGGTATATTGTGTGAAAAAAATAAGTGTGCATAATGATCCTAATTTTGAATTTTTTAATTAATCCAAAAATTAATTTGCTATTAACATTTGTAGTTTTCTAGATATGCAGATGGCCATATTATTATTTTGTTAATTTTTGGACTTTTCATTTATTTGGATCATTTGATATGGCAAAACATTAAACATCCTATTGTATTGTTTATACATTTGTACCAAGTATAAAGTGAAAGTTAATGGTGAATTCTTATTATATATTTAATTTATAGGTTCATTAGTTACTAAGTTCATTTATAGTCTACTAACAATCCGACTTATGATTAACTTAATATGAATTCGTAGATAAATTAAAGAAATTTGTGGAGATGCAGTGTGTTAATTTTAATTATAATGCTATATATGTTGGGAAACAACTTATCAAATAATCTTATAACTTGAGTCTTTATTAAACCCGTGTTTTCACGGGTCTTAAAACTAGTATATTATCTATTTCTTAATTTCAAATATATCAAAAAGAATAGCATTGAGAAATATGGTTCTTATATAGGTTTGGCTAACTTGTGCCCTTAAAGCACAAAATAAGCTTCATTAAATGCAATAGAACTTATTAAATATCCACAAAATAAGCTTCATTAAATGCACTAGAACTTATTAAATATATCACAACATTTATTTATTAAACTCACTAATTTCTAATTATACATTTTTATTAATTAATTTATATTATTTATAGAAAATTCAACTTCATTAAATGTTCTTAACTTGTGCCCTTAGGGTACAAGTTAGATTTTCTCTTCTTATATTAAGTTGTTTACTTCGGATCGGACAAGTCTGGTTATTATTTGTCATGGGTATCATTTATCATAAAGATACCTACCACCAATGAAGCGCATGACTACAACGTTAAGGCTTAATCAGCGCGAGTTTCATCTCAGACGTTGCGGTATATATGATGGAGGTGATTTGCTCGGCAATGTTGGACCTTGTGGGTGGTCCAGTCGTGCGCCACATTGAAATATGGAGCGGCTCTAGTGGTGTCCCAAATACCCATTTTAATATTCTTAGCTAAAGTTGCTTGGTGCAAATGTAATTCAATTATAGATTAATTGAGTTAATGTCAAGATAATATTTCAGAACTTAGTATCATTCCGTTTTTTTTTTAATTAATTTGATTAAGTGCTTCAGTTGTATGCTTACATGTCCCTTTTTAGATTTATTATGTTTTTTTAAATCAAACTCAATGTATATATGTAGATCAGAGAAAATCAAACAAATTGTCATTTAAGTGTGACCCAAATATCATAGGCAATCCTTTACAAAGTTTAATTATACCAATCATCATTTATTTTATTAAAATGACTATATGTGATATCTTTATTCTTTTAATTTATTTTCCTTTGAGTAAAATACATATACAAATATAATTTATATAATCTAAAATATGTATAGACAAATTATTTAGTACACATAACATCATTTTCATCCTTCTCCACTTATCAAATTCATCACCAAATTCGGTCCTCTTCTCTACTCAAACATTAATTTTTATAATTCACCCACCATCTTTCACCATCCAACATACATTGATGGCTTAAAGATTGCTAGTCGTATACTTAGTTCATAGTATTTGGCGTCGTTATACTTTGATGCTAGGGTTTTCGTTTGAGATGATTTTCGTGTAAGAAATGAATGCAAAAGTTAAAAGGTGTTGGCTACCAAAATCATGCCCAGATAAGATGGCAGAGTGATGGAGGGTTTCCGGGCGAGTGAAAGATGGTGGTGGATTCGGATGGACTATAAAATATTGATGTTTCAGTGGAGAATGAACTAGATTTGGTGATGAATTTGCCAAGTGAAATGAGGAAGATGAAAATGATGTTCTTTTTGCACATAATAATGTATCTTTACATGTTTTAGGCTTTATAATTTATACAAATATTTTACTCAAAGGAAAATGAATTAAAAGAATTAAAAACTATCACACATGGTACTTTTTAACGAATAGTTAACTAATTGTCGTTAGTCTATAGGATTATTAGTGTAACAAGTTTTATAATAAAGGATGATTGATGTAATTAAATTTTGTGGGGGAATGCCATTAAAATTTGGGTCAAACTCAAACTTATAAGATAATTTTTTCTCATTCTTTAGATTCATATTATCAAAGGTGCTAATCCGACATAAACACTTAATTACATACGCCTAGAGTTATCGCTTCTTTATCCACTTAATTGTACATTATAATTTTCATTATTTTTATTACATATATAGAAATGACAATCCATATTCTAATACTAAATAATTTTTCTTAACTAATATTATGTTACCAATAATTTACACTATGATGAACCCGGAATCCGATTAACCGGTCTTCGGTTAACCGTCCGTGAACACCCCTAAATTATATACTAGCTTGCGATTGAGCTCTTATGATTTGACTTGATGAAAATGGAACAAGTTGGCTTGTGGCTCACATTGAGATTTTGACACCCCCTAATTCCTTTTATTTTACATCATGTATTGATATGTTTGGTACCGAGCTTATATTAGCTTATAATAACTAATTCTAAAAGTTGTCATTTCTATGTTTTTTATAGAAAAACTTGAATTTGTTAGTGAAAGGGAAGTGGATATTCTTCATTTAAGAGTCTTTGCACCTAACACGATTCTCAAGTTCGAATCCCCTTAGGTGCAAACACTCTGAAGTGGCCACGCCAACCTTCTGAAAATAGAGGGTTTTACCATGTTTGTGTATGTGTGACAGTGGGCTCATATCCCGGGTATTAGTCGGTCAAAAGTCAGAACCATGGTTGTAAAAAAGTGATTAAGGATTTAGTTGTACGATGATTATGGTGGTTTTGGGGAGATATTTGGTGATGGTTATGGTCCGGGGTATGGCGTGGAATTATTGATTCTTGCTATAAAATCGATCATTAAGGATATTGTTTTAGTCAATCGTTTGTCTTAACTAATCGCTTTTGAGAGGACAAAAAAGGATATGTCGGTGACCTAACATGATAAAGCACTCTCCGAGGCCCTGGTGGGGATGAGTGGCATAAATCAGGTGGCCAACTTAAGGGTCTGATCACTTTCCTCGTCTATATGATCTTGAATCTCATTAACAACATTTCATTTGTGGGAGATACATGTTTCAAAATGGGTCTTTGGGGGGGGGGGGGGGGGGGGGGGGGGGGGTTAGAGGTAATCCCCTGGAGGAATGAAAATGAGTGATTATGATCACTTAACTTCTTGTTGTGACTTTGTGTCCATTTTTGCAGGTTCTCTTGATAGGTGAAGATTTAATTTATCGCGTTTGAAATACTTTTAATAGAGGAGTGATATTTTTTTAATTCAAGCTCAATTATTATGCGATAGTCACCATTGATACATTAAAAGATGGGACTCGTGGATTCTCATAAAAGAAAACATTTTCGTTTGGTGGGCTACTTTCCATCGTCTTCCAACTTGCTTTAATCTTCAATCCAATGGTGTTGATTTTAGCTACCCGTTTGTGGTTTTGTGACCTCGATTTGAAATCTTTAAATCACTTTTTCTCGAGTGCCCAAAGGTTGTTCCTGTAGCACTCATTGTGTGGAGTTAATGGCGTCATGGTAGTCTCAAATATTTACCTATTGAGGAGATTGTTCTTGTTTTAATTCGAAAGTATGATACAAATGTATTAGATAAGAACTTTCATGGAGTTTGTTTGACCTCCATCCGTGCTTGAGGGAACCGTCTAGTTCATCCTTATCCATCCTTCATTCAATCGGTCCAAATGAAGATTTATTCTCTATTTATTCAACAGGTCTCGTGGCAATGGATTGAATGTCGATGTTTTGATACTATGTTGGATTTGTCTTGCTAGTTATCCAGTCGTATAAATAAATTAAATTAAATATATAAATGTCTAACAACACCAATATTTTTTTAGTACAAGTATATTATTCTTATTATTTAGGTATAAAATACGGAGTAATTAGTTTAAGTAATTTTTTTAGTATCAAGGCTCCGGGGTGAGGAGTTTTACCCACTTCGGCAACTGGATCTGTCGGCACTTGGGCCGGGGACGAAGCTGGGCTTTCTTCTCGAGGGTGCATTATGGTGAGATGATCGGGTGGGCCTAAGTGACCCGTCAGTGATTCCAAACTGCCTTTCAAAAAAAAATAAAAAAAATTACAGTAGTAAATTGTGTAGTAAATGTTTTTTATTATTATTTCCATTTTACTCTGCTGCACCTTGTACCTCAAATCTCTAACTTTCTCTCTCTTGTCTTGTCTTCTCTGTTTTCTGTATCTATCTATATCTATATCTGTCTCTCTCTCTATCTCTCTCTTTCGCCTCCTTCTTTCTTTCTTAGACCTAAAATCAGCTTCCAATAATCGCTTCATTATACCACTTATTTTCTTTCTTCTCAGGTTCTTCTATTTCTCTTCTCATCATTCGATCCGTTTCAATCTTAGATTAATATCCCGATTTGCTCTTATTTAATCAATTCATTAATTAGGGTTTGCTTTTTTTATTTCATCACTTTGCATGCAATTGATCTTTCGTTTCATTTACATCTGTATTCGAATTAGAATAACAACTCAATCGGACTTTAATTACGATTTACAGAAAATTAGGGGTTTTTACTAATTGCGTAAAAATTTAATCTATATGCTTACGTATATGATATCTTCATCTGTTAGTTTTATCTACTTGTGTGTTTGATTAGGGTTTTATTTTGGGAGATGATAATTAGGGTTTATTAAAGATTTTATAGAATCAATTGAATTGAAATTGGAACTGATGAAGCTGTTGAGGAGTTTGTTTATCTGTAGTAATCCATGATTTGAATTGGTATTGAATTTTTTTTATTGAATTGGAAGCAATTAATTTACATGGACTGATGAAATGAATTGGTAAATTTGATGATGATGATGTTTGTTGTGTTGGTGATTTTAGGGGAAATTGGATAAGGGTTTAGGGAGCTTTGGAGTGGAAAAATGGCGGGGAGTTCGAGTGAAGAGTCTGGGATTAGCAGATCATTAGACGGGTTGTCAAATGGGCAGCAGCGCTCTGGTGAAGCGTTGGCTGAATGGCGGTCTTCTGAGCAGGTGGAGAATGGAATTACTTCAACGTCACCGCCTTACTGGGATACCGACGACGATGATGATTGCGGTATGTTACCTTTTTTACTCGATATTAAGTAGAAATTGCATATGTAAAAAGTCGTATGTGTCAAGTCAATATTGTTAGACGGAATCGAGCTCCACTTTTTATATATTTAAGTTATATTATAGTCATCAATCTCTCTTGGGAGACATCATACTCGAACACTATCTGCTTGTGTTCCTTTCGAAATATGTATACTCACATTGTTGGTTGCAACTAGCTGAACTTATGAAATTCACTCATGCTCATGCTCATGCTCATGCTCATGCTCATATAGGTAAAATATTAATTATTAAATAACTTCTATTCTTGTATTAGGCTAATAGATAAAATAATTAATATGTAAACAATGATGTTAGGAGATCAGTATTAACGCGCAGAAGTCAGAACCTAAACCTTAGATTTATTTTGAGTCGCAAAAGATGTGATGTTATATACCGTCTTTTCTCATACTGATTTTATAACACGCAGGACCTAAACCTTCTGAGCTGTATGGGAAGTATACATGGAAAATAGATAAATTTTCACAGATTAATAAGAGAGAACTTCGTAGTAATGCATTTGAGGTTGGTGGCTACAAATGGTATGTCTTCCTTTTATATGCTTGTGAATTCATTTAGCTGCATTTGGCTTTTTTTGATGCACATTCTAACGTTATACTCATTTATGGGTTGTAGGTACATCTTGATCTACCCACAGGGGTGTGATGTTTGCAATCATCTGTCTTTGTTTCTCTGTGTTGCGAACCACGACAAGCTTCTTCCAGGTATGCTTGGACGAATTAAGAGTTATTTTTGTCTTTCTTCCTCATTATAGTTTGAGATAATTAGTTCATAATACTGACCTCCTTTTACTGAAACAGGATGGAGTCATTTTGCGCAATTTACAATAGCTGTGGTGAATAAAGACCCCAAGAAATCTAAATATTCTGGTTGGTTATTTCTTCTTGTCACTCTTATTGTCATCACTAGTCTTTTACAGGTTGGCTAATGATTGTTTAGGTGTTGTAATTGATTAAAAGTAATCTTGCAGATACGTTACATCGCTTCTGGAAAAAAGAGCACGACTGGGGATGGAAAAAATTTATGGAGTTAGCGAAAGTGTTAGATGGGTTTGTTGATGCTGACACCCTCATAATAAAAGCTCAAGTTCAAGTTATCAGGTTACTAGCTTATTGAATTTCAAGATTTATTGATCGTTATTGTTTATGATCCAATTGCATGGAATTATGGTTGGTATCTTTATACGTTCCATCAGAGTTCTTCTACTCTTTTGAGTTTTGACTTTGCTCCAATCATGGAGGTGACTAAAGCATTTACAAACAATGCGATGTATAAGAAAAGGAATGCCTAAATATAATGGTTGTAGATGATGTATATTACTTAGTTGACAAAAACTTATTCAGAATATGTTATTTTATTTTATTTCAATATATAAAACATAGATTTTGATTGTTACCCTTCTGTAATATTATCACGTACTTCGACAATTGCCTAGTTAGACCATCTCACTTAAAGTAAAACTATCATGTACTGTCCTCAAAATTAGGAATCATTTTTAAGACCAAAAGAAATGTTCTTCTGATCTCTTACAACTTTGCAGTTGAATTCTGACCTTCAAAAAATGAATGCAGAAAGTACAAAGGCATAGTTGTGTAGCGTTTATATGTCTTTGGTTGTCTGAGGTTAAGTTTTCTAGAAGATGTAAAAATTAATTAAAATGTTAGTGAGACTCTTGTGAGATTAAAATGTTCCACTATATTGATATATTAGTTGTATATGATAGTGGTAAGTGGTAACACCTGCCATAATATATGACACAAAATGGTGGTTTTTGAAAGATAAGATATGGGAAAGATGCAAGAATGTGAATGTTGAGGTGGATGTGTGAGTGACCACACAATACGTGAAAGTCAGTTCCGAGGTATCTTCTTCGGTTCTTCTACCCAGTTTATGTTAGGATAAAAAAAATCTTGTTATTGTGATTAATAAGGCCTGTGAGTTTACATCTCTTGAAGTGTTTCTAAATTTTATTTTCTCCTGTTTAAAATCTAATCGACGTTTTGGTACTTTTGGGATACAAAAACACAGATGTAACAAATGTAACATGCAATAATGGTTGTGCAGGGAGAGAGCAGATCGTCCATTCCGATGCCTTGACCGTCAGTATAGGAGAGAACTGGTAAGGGTGTATTTGTCAAATGTAGAGCAAATATGTCGCCGTTTTGTGGAAGAAAGAAGAGGAAGGCTGGGGAAGTTGATAGAAGATAAAGCCAGATGGTCAAGGTTTGTAATTCCTGGTTGATGATACTACTATGTGTAAGATACATGTTGCCTGGAGGTGGCGATACAGGCGGGTTTGGACCGTCTGGTAATGTGTTGAAACAAATACTCTTTTATTCGGGTTGATTTGGTTTGACCCAAAATACTCCCAAATTTTCTGTAATAAATTATGTGTTAGGTATGATTACATAAACCATCTTAATACTCCCTCCGTCCCAATTACCTTTCCATTTTGGTATGTCTCAAATAATTGTCCTCTTCCAGAATTAACCAATCAAAAAGCTTGAAAATGGTAAAGATGAAATTCTATTGGTGGTCATTGGTCAACAATAATAAATGCACGTTTCTTAAACTGTGTGTTTCTTGTCCGGTGACAATAATTTTGGGACGGAGGAAGTATCATTTACAAATTTAATCAATCTTTGTTGTTGTATAAAGTGACTCAGGGGGTTGTATGCATTAACCAATACACTTTGGAGAGACTTTCAACCCATTTGACATGTTCCTTTTTTTTAACTAATGTTGTGGTTCGACCTGCTTTAGATAAAAGAATAACCCAAATTGAGTCATTCATTATGGGTCAAATTGCTGCCTCTAGCCTTGTTCTGAAAATAGAAATAGTTTTCAACATTTTCCTGATTTTGTTTTTCCATGTTTCAGTTTCCGTAATTTCTGGTCTGGAATTGATCAAATTTCTAGGCGCCGAATGTCTAGGGAGAAATCAGATTCAATTTTGAAAATAGTTGTAAAGCAGTTCTTTATAGAAAAGGAGGTCACATCAACTTTAGTGATGGACTCGTTATACAGTGGATTAAAGGCTCTTGAAGATCAGGCCAAGAGCAAGAAAGCTAAAGGAAAATGTGATGCAGAAGAAGGACCCATTCCCGTTGTCCAGATGGAGAGTGACACATTTATTCTGGTTGATGATGTATTGCAATTGCTTGAAAGGGCGGCCTTGGAACCATTGCCCCCAAAAGATGAAAAGGGTCCTCAAAATCGTAAGGTGAGTATTGCTGTGTCTTACTTAATTTAAAATCTTGTATAGTTTACAAAAATTAATTATTGTTCTCGGCAATTAGGTTATGCTACACTAGAGAAATTTTGTTATGAATGCCTACTTTTTTCTTTCATTACCAGTTAATAATCTCATGATCTTTTTTGCTCTGCCAGGATGGTGGTTCGGGGGAGGATTTCAGCAAGGATTCTATTGAGCGTGATGAAAGGCGTCTCACTGAATTGGGACGTAGAACTATTGAAATTTTTGTCCTAGCCCATATATTCAGGTAACAGTCTGATTATGTGTCCAAAATTGTTTATGTAAATAAAGTTTGTACTAGCTAGAGGTAGCAATGTTTATCCGTACACGTATTATTGGGTTAGTATGGATTAATTGACTAATGAAAAGGGTCGAAAAATGCTTTCAGATCTCTTACATTGCTTTGGGAAAAAGAAAGTCCGATCATTTCTCATATTTATTAATACAGTTATAATTCTGTACATAATTTTTGGAAGCGCTATAAATGTGATTGCGGGTTTGTTGGACGCGTTTAACCCATTACCCAACTTGCAACCTCAGGTCCTCGCCTGACATGTACTTTGACCCTAGTATCTGATCATGTAAATGAATTTTGGTTGAGTTGCGTTTATGAATTGTTAATTGTTTGTCATTGTTTTTTCCTTTATAAGTATTCTTATTCTTACTACCGATATGACACAGCAGTAAGATAGAAGTAGCCTACCAAGAGGCTGTTGCTTTGAAGAGGCAAGAAGAGCTCATACGGGAAGAAGAGGAAGCCTGGATGGCTGAAAGTGAACAGAAAGCAAAACGTGCATCTGATAAAGAAAAGAAATCCAAGAAAAAACAGGTTTGTGATGATAACGCATATTTACCCTGAATTCATGTCATTCTTGTAATCTTTTCTTTTTTGGATCTTAATCATTTTATGCATTTTTTTGAATACACAGGCGAAGCAGAAAAGAAACAACCGCAAATCAAAAGATAAAGGGCGGGATGAAAAGCATAATGTTGTAATAGAGGAAAAACTTCAACAATCAAGCCTGATTGAGGATGCAGATTTGATTAAAGAAATTGAAACGGTTGAGGATGTTTCTGATGTATCAGATTCAGTAGAATGTGTAACTGAGGCGCTTCTTCAACCTGATTCAGATGATAGAGATTCAAGCCCAGTCAACTGGGATACTGACACTTCTGAACCTCATCCACCCACGGAAGCTTGTAGCAGTGGTGTTATTAGTTCCCAAAATGGAGGGCAAAAGAGTCCGTCTGTAATGGATGATAGCTCCTCGACATGTTCAACGGATTCACTCCCATCAGTAGTGATGAGTGGGCCTTATAGAGCGAATTCACATCAGAATCAGAAAAGCCAAAGTTCTCCTAGCAGGTCATTTTCATTCTGCTTTTCTCTAGAAGTGGCAAACGGTAAATTTTTTGTTTAGATTGAAGCATGTAACGTCATGCTGGGTGGACCCAAAACATTTTATGTCCATTTATAAAATTTAGTTAGTGCTCTAATAT
Source organism: Helichrysum umbraculigerum (assembly GCA_949592205.1). Lineage (NCBI taxonomy): Eukaryota > Viridiplantae > Streptophyta > Magnoliopsida > Asterales > Asteraceae > Helichrysum > Helichrysum umbraculigerum. The sequence goes on along the minus strand of CATIUR010000003.1, from coordinate 105,805,892 downwards.
GTTTACAAAGTTGGTATATTCAATAATAATCTGAATTTGTTATGTAAATTAATTGTGGGGGTTTCTTACATTAAGTCATTGAAAATACTCTTTGAGCGACTTTTGTCCCATTTTTGGCTGTAATCTACTCGTTTGAGAGCTGTCACAAGTAAAAAATAATCCAGATGAGTTGTTAGTAAATGGATTGAATTCGTCACCTCTACCTGTTTTCGTGTAACATGTGGTTTTTTTTATATCATTTAGAGGGAAGGTGAAGCGGGAAAAGGCTACTGGTGAAGTGACTGGACTGGTCAAGAATACACAGAAACACCAGGCAAGTGATGAATTAGAGTGTGATGGGGTTGCAGTCTCATTGCAGGATAGGATGCAGTGTCTTGAACAAGATGTCGTCAAGAAAGTGGTATGATAGTACTAAGTTTACATTATTATTGATGATATCATTTGAACATTTATTTGTTTGATCCCCCATTGTTATGGTAGATGCTTATTGGTCGTGTTCTTTCCCTCTTTTTTGTTACACCTTGATTAGGGGGTGTGCACTGGCAGTATGGGGACCAGATGGAAATTGCATAGTCAAAGATTATTGAATTGAAAGGCAGATTGACTTAAAAGTGGTTTCATTTTGGGCTATAACTGGTTTTGTTCCTAACCAGACCTTTGGATTTGGAAAATACATACTTTAAAATGCCGTTTCAAGTTTGACATAAAGCCTGGTTTAGTTCTAGCTTTGAGACAACTCATTGTTAAAGAATTTTTGAACTGGGAACAGGACCAAACACTGCTTTTTTTAGATATCTAGAATTGAATCGAATGTAGCCACTCATGGTCTACTTTTTGTTCTGGTTCTTGAGTTTTGTTGGTTTGGACCAAGGTTCAGTGATACCTTCTCATTTCTTTTGTCGTTACACACTTTTGTTAAGATATTTACTAGAGTGTGACTAATCAAACCCTCATAAATGGTTTTTCATTGCATGTATATGTCCTCTTTTACTAATAGTCTTGTGCTCTTTAACTGTAGGAAGAAGTTGTTTCATTGCAAAAAAAGCTAAGCATCAAGGATGAAGTGGAACCCGAGAAACATTCGAAAGAAAAGATAGCTCTTTCTATTACACCATCTTCACCTAGGAGCCCTTCAAAAGCTTCACCACGTGCCCTTCAGAAATCAGACCTGAAAAAGTGTGCATCGTCTGACTCCGGTATTGCCAGAAAACCTAGTGAAAATCCCCAAAACAGCGATAAAGCAGTAGTCTCATCCAATGCAACTGAAGGTTCAGTCATATTAAAACCCTATACCCATAATCCTGGGACTCAGAAACCAACTGAAAAGCCCTCAATAGTCATCCACCAAGCACCTAACCCAACTCAAAAACCCGGTAACAGTCAAGGGACATCAACAGCTGAAAAGCCTGTTATTCAGCAAGTATCGGCTAAGCCATTGACTAACCCGTTGACTAAGACGGTACCGCCCCCACCCATGTCGAGGCCATTGAGTGCACCTTTGGTCGAAGGGTCTAGACCTAATGCCACCAGTACTGCTTCGGTTATCTCAATGGTCCAAGCCACACCATTTCTATCTCGTTCTGCGAGTGCAGCCGGGTATCTTGGTCCTGACCCCTCATCCATGACTCAAAGTTATGGTCCACCGTCTTATCGAAATGCTATGATGGGGAGTCCAGTTTCTGCCACTTCATCTGCTTTTAGTCAAGCCCATTCTCACTCGTATTCACAGCCTGTGTTTCTACCTCAGACCCCCGAAAGAATGGATTCTAACAATTCCATTGGACCAAGCTTTTCATTCGGGATGATGAATCACGATGCTATACTTCAAAACGGGTGCCAGTGGATGGAAACCCCTCTAAGAGATAACAGTAGCAGTAGATCCCTGGCTCAAGGTATGTTGGCGGATGAATTTCCACACCTTGATATCATCAATGATTTACTTGATGATGAGTACGCAATGCCAATTGGATCAGCTATGGGCCCATCATTTCACAACGGGCCTCGCCATTTGAGTCATCAGTTCACTTATCCAGGGGATATCGGTAGTTCACTTGACCAGAGCCCTTCAACGAGCTCGTGCAGGTTTGACCGAACTCGGAGTTTTAATGAAGAGTTCCAACACAGTTATGGTGGTGGATTTGATATCCCAAGAGATATGATTCCACTACAACCGAACTTGCAGCCTTACGTGAACGGACAGATTGATGGATTGGTTCAGAACCAATGGCAGATTGGTGGGGAGCTTTCTTATGGGTTGAGAAATATGGATGGTGACGGGTACCCGTATCACATGGCACCTGATTATCCGAATTTGACAATGGGTGTCAATGGTTACACAGTATACCGACCTTCAAATGGGCAGTGAGTAGTAGGCTGCAAATGAATTATTATTTGGTTGTAATAACGTATGTGAAGAAGGGAATGGCGTTGGGTCTTTTAGAGTTGGGAGTGAGGTTGTAACCCTTTGATAAAAGAAAACTTTCTTTTCTAATTCTATTCCGAAAGAGTGATTAGCAATGTTTTTTTTTTTTTTCTATTTTTTTTTGTTTGAAAGTGAATTGGGATTTGAGATCTCAGCAATATTTACTAGATTCAGGTTTTTTATATTTGCAACTTGATTGGTGATAGCTATATAAATTATCATAAGTTTGATGAAGTTTCATTTCTCGGTGGTGTGTTTTGGTTTAAAAGTGTCAAAAACCGACCAGTTTTGTATAATATGCTGGTCGATAGGGGTGTAAATGAGACAAGACAACTCGTGAGCTATTCGAGATCGACTCGAGAAATACTCGAAATTGACTCGGTACTAGTCGAGTCGAACTCGAGCTACTCGAGTAGAGTTTTGAGTCGAGCTCGAGTATTAAAATACCAGGCTCGAGAAGTTCGCGAGCCTAATTGAGCTTGCACTATTTTACACTTTTACCCTCCATTTATTTTTATGTTTACATATTTTTCTTATTATTTAATAAACTTCTATTCGAGTCGAGCGTGAAGGTGTCGAGTCGAGTCAAGCTTGAAAGTGCCGAGTCGATTAATATTAACTATAAATTATTTAATATATATATTTTAAGATTGATAATTGAGTTGAGCTCGAAAGTATCGATACATTAGTCGTGTGGAACTCGAGCTTGAAATTACAAGCTCGACTGAGTTCGAGTTTCGAGCTTCGAGTTTTCTAACCGAGTCGAGCTCGAGCTTGGCACCGTGTCGACTCGGCTTGATTACACCCCTTATACGCATTTAATTAAGAACTGACTATTAAACTATTCGTATTGTACCTTTAGAATTGGATAACTTTTTTTAGGTAGGATCGGATAAAAACGGAATTAATATGTTGGTTACCGGCAGTTGCGGATCTAGAAATTTGTGATAAAGTATGGACCTTTTAGTTAATTTTTTCTTTTACCTAGGTTAATTTGATAAGTTATGGGCTATCAGTTCAGGTCTTAGATTCGGGTTTCAGGTCATCAGTTTGAGTCTTAAGTTGGATATTTTAATTCGATTATCAACTAATTCAAGTAGTTAAGACAATAACATATCTAGTTGTACATTACAAAGACAATTAGCATACCCACATTGCAATCAATGCATTTTGCTTTGTCTCACACAAATGGAACTTAAAATGAGAAAAGTGAAAATTGCAATTCAGGTGCGCTTGGTTCGAAGGGGAGTGGTAATGGGAAAGAGAATAGGTATACTAAGCAATGCAATGAGCATACCAATACAAGCAGGAGTGAAAAATCGGGTCGGCTCAAGTTAACGGGTCCAAAGTACCATACCCAAATCCAACATAATTTGTTAAAAGGTTGCGGGTCAAACTTACTTAACCCGTACACAATCTTTATTACCCATTTAGGAAACGGGTTACTGAGTTAGACATGTTGGTTTCGGGTCAAATGAGTAAAATATAATGGTTGCTTTCGGGTTGGTGGGTCGACCAAGTCCGACTTGAAAAACTAAATGGGTCAAACGGGTTGATGAGTTGACATGATAGTTTTAATTTAATTCAGCTTGGTGGGCTAGTTTTGGGTAAAACGGGTCAAATTTAGGTTTGACAGACTGACCCATTAACCCGAAACTTGACCAAGTTCGACCCGAAAAATCAAAAGGGTTGGAGTCTTTAGGCTTAGCGGGTTGACGGGTCAAGATAAGTATATAAATGTTATATATATGTTACGATGATTATAGGTAATGCCACACATTACCCCCAACCGCTTGTACGGGTTTTCTCGGGTCTAGTTTTTCGGGTCTGTATCTCGACTCATTTAGCAAAATTCGAATATAAATTTTTTTACGTCACAAGTTACCTACTCTAACCCAATTAGTACTAATAGAGTAATACAATGTTCTATTATATTTGTTCAAAATATGGAAGTATTTAACTCCATGTTACCAGCGGAGAGGCGAGGGCGACTACCAACCGAACAAAAAGAGAGGCTGGGGAGGGCGACTACCGACCGACCGAAGAGAGGCTGCCAAGGACATGGGATTGTCGGTGAGATCGAGCCGAAGAGGTGATTATGTGAAGAACCGTAAGAGAGGAACTTGTATCAAACAAAATTCTAATTAAGTGATTGAGCATTAGTTTTTCTTAATTTTACTCTAGTTCTTACTTTAAACATGCACTTTTGTGGTTGCAAAAATGCTCATTATATTAAATTCCTATCACTGAGTGTTAGATTGATTGGTATTCTTAAGTGGGTATGCACCACGTTTGGTCAAGGTATGCACTTAATAGTAAATATGTCAAAAGCTTCATGAAAAATTATTTTTTTGCACTGCCAATATTGCTCACAGGGTATGCACGTGCATACCCTGTGTTACACATGCATCCGCCACTGATTGGCAACTATCTTGCTATAACTATGGGCTTCTTTGTTTCTTGTTTGAGAATTGGAATCATAATTTCGTTATAAGGATGAACTGTCATATATTTTGGTATATGAATTTTATTGAAGCTAGAATAATAAATATCCCTCCATCTCATTTATATCGCTCCCTAGTAAATTTTGTTGGATTTAAGATAGGTTGGATAAATGTCAATTTTGTCCTTATATATAAGGCAAGTTTGACTGGAAATGTTTATGAGATAAATGATTAAAAGTAATAAATTGGGTAAATTGGGAAGTTCAATGATTTTTAATAGTTTTGTTTTGCAAGTAGACAATCTTTTTGGAACAAACAAAAATAGTATGGTGGACAATAAATGTGGAATGTAAAAAGTATTATTAATGGGATATAATTTGCGATTTTATATAAAGGTTTTCAATTTGCACTCAAGATCTTTGAGTATAATTATCCAATAGATATATGTTTTTCAATTTAGGGTATTACACACATTTCCATGAGGGTATGCACTCTTTGTATTATTGCCATTTCAACAAATATAATAATTTTTAACACTAACATTTTTCTTAGTAGAGTATGCAAGTGCATATACTAATTACCATACAAGTCCGCCAGTGATTTTTGGAATGGTTTTGGTTACAATGACTAGAACCAAATGCTTCAAATAAACCGAACATTTATTAAGAGTATTTGTAATACTCTTGTTCATTGCTCATATACAAAATCCTTATCGTATAAAGGTAATGCTAAAATACTAATTTAAAATCTAAACTTTTGAAATCAAAAACTAACTCAAAATATTTACAGACTCTCAACGCGACATGGCTACATGTAGTTGTTGATACCTCACGTAACATTACTCCTTCACTAGTCAAAATGATACCTTTGTGAAGCCAGCGAAGAAACTAAATGGTTAAACCAATCCATCCGAATAGTAATTACTAATTCGGTTCGGTTCGAATCTCATATTTGTTTGGATTGATCGATTCACATTATAGGAACTAAAGTTCAAATGGATTAATGTAAGTGGATCGAATTTGATCCAATCATCCAAACGAACACCCCTGTTGGTATAAGATGCAATTGTCCTCGAGTGCAAGACATGTAATCAGATATAACATAAAGACTTAACGGTCATTATTGTAATGGGCTATAAATGTAACAAGTTAGAAATTGAAAGATTGACTTTGCTAGATAAAAAATAGAGTAAATTGCATGAATGGTCACTGTGGTTTACACACATTCTCACCATTAGTCCCTGTACTTTGTTTGTTGCATGGACAGTCCAAAAATTCAAAAGATGTTGCATGGTTAGTCCCTCGTCTACCTAAAATGACTAAAATACCCTCCTCAAACCAAGCAAATATATATCTTCACTAAGGGTATTTTGGTCATAATTAGTAGAGGAGAGACTAAGCATGCAACAACTTTTGATTTGTTGGACTGTCCATGCAACAAACAAAGTACAAGAACTAATGGTGAGAAATGTGTGTAAACCACAGGGACCATTCATGCAATTTACTCTAAAAAAAACTAAAAGGGCTGTGAGTGAAAAGTCTAGTAAACCACAAGGATGATACGTGTAAATTTTTTTTTTTTGTTGATTTACAACCTAAAGCAATGAACACCTTGTCGATCTTGTCATATTGGTTTTGTATTTTCTTGACGGTTTTTTATGTAGTGACGTTCTTTCGCTTGTCTATTTTAATTATGAGAACATGATAGCGATCTAATGACATATTTTTTTAAAAGTGTTTTACGTCTACCATACTTGTAATGTCATGCACTGTGACACCCCGTCAATTTAAACGCAATCATATAGACTAAACATTTGCATTATTAGGCTAATTCCCTACTTAAGTGAATTCACAACTATTTGATTCCCTACTTAAGTGTATTCACAACTATTTCAGAATAGCAAAGCCCAACTAGTTAATGCGTAGTATTACTTATCTCGTAATTAATTGTAATTACGTACAAAACATTCGGAACAAACCCGACAAAAATATACGACCGTTGGTGAACAAAATTTATTAAATGATATGAAATTATTTAATAACATTATTATTTACTAAATATCATGTCAATAATATTTAACAAGTATTTCGTATTGTATATATCAATCCGTACACGACAAAAACGCACAATTCGCACCCGACAACCAAAATAATCTCAAATTATATTTTCGTAACTCAAAACAAAGTATTTTGATTAAATACTTCTATTAAAAATATTGAGTTTCGAACCGATATCGAAAATGTATATATATATAACGTATAACGTCCAAATAACGTTCAAACGACCGGGGAAACAAACACCGCAAGGAGCGCAAATTTGAGGAACAAAATTTGAGACAATCACCACCTTGTGGGACCCCTTCCCAACCGGTTTTCAAACCCAAAAACAAGATCCACAAAATGTGGATCTTGTTGTTGAAAGTTACAACCAAACACACCCTCATTTTCCTCCTCATTCTACCATCTCACTCTCTCTCTATCCTCTCTCTCTATCTCGGTTTTCTCTCTCTCTTTGGAGACTCCAAACCAGCACCCTACAACCACCACTCAACGTCCATCATTCATCACCTTTTGTTTGAAGAAAATCGAAAGGAAAACAAGAAAACGAAGCTCGTCGTCTCTCCATTCCATTTCCGGTTTTAGATTGATCATCAACCCATTGTGAGCACTTTATCTTCCTTAGTTTTACTTGCTTAACATATATAAACATGTTATGATGTTCATCTAAACTAGAAATGTCCAAATCCTAAGTTAAAATACGTTTTTCATAGTATAATAAACAAGACAGATTCTGTCCTGACAAAACAGCCCCACGAAAACGACTATATCTCGAGTTCTAGACCGGATAAATACATGAAATCAACGCCAAAATCTTCGTATATTCGTTAGCTACAACTTTCGTGTGAACACTTCCGCTAGAAACAAACCGATTCTTCCAGAAAATCCAAACCATGGAAACAGTTTAAAATTCGGATTAAATAGGACTGTTATACTTCTCGATTTTTTTAATAATATCAAACGACTTCTAAAAGTCATGAAAAAAATACAGAAAGTACCTAAGATATGTAGGAACATTGTGTAAAACTTTCGGAACATTTCGATAACGTTTGCTTAGTCAAAAAAATTCCCGAAAATCAGTCTGACTTTTACTCCGAACTTTGACTTTCGGATTTGACCTTTGACTTTCGGATTTTGTGTGGAAATTCAAATTTTGACTCCGAAAGTCAACTTTCAGAGTTGACTTTCGTTGACTTTCGGAGGAATAGTGTTTTTGACCCTAACTTTCGGATTTTGACACTTTCGGACTTCAAACTTTCGGATATAAACGCACGAACACTTTCGGGTACATATATATATATATATATATATACTTTCGGACACACATACACTAATACATTCGGACACTAATACATTCGAACATGTACTTTCGGATATATAGATATACATACTTTCGGACATTTATATATATATATATATATATATATATATATATATATATATATATATATATATATATATACTTTCGGAGAAATAAACGTAAACTTATTCATACCCTCGTATACACTTTTATAAGTATACAAAATAATTTTACACTTAATAATAATACTTTGAAATTATTATTACGAAAACTCACCAACGTGCCGTATACATTTTTAAAACACAAACAAACAACTAAACCGTTTGGGCATATCTGGTTGCGTGAACACTAGCATGGATGGTCAACTAGGACATCCACTTACTTATACTTATAATCTCATACGTTTAGGGCGTTAGGAGATTACCGACTAGGAGTACACTTGGGATTAGGCTTTGCTAGCACTCGAACGCAGTTAGCTCACCAGGTGAGTTCACAGCCCATACTTTTACTATTTTACTGCTTTTGAACAGGGGTAGAAAACATAGTCACTGCTTTACTTATTGCCATAACTACCTTGATTACTGTTAGATTTCCTACTCCCAACTATCGATTGTTTATGATTGTATTCATGATTTAATTGATAGCTAGAGTACTTTTGAACTAAACTTATACATTTATGAATGATTTCATACGTACAAACTATTTATAAAACGCTTCAGGCTTTTATACAAACTGTCTTTTATGAAACAACATTTTCATAAACTGTTTGAAAAGTCCTTACTTCTTGGGCACACATGAAAAGTCCCTACGTCTTGGGCACGTGAAAAGTCCCTACTTCTTAGGTAAGGTTCCACCCTACATCTTGGGTGATGGCTCTACTTCTTGAGCTGGTTGGGTCCTACTTCTTGGATGCAAGTCCTACTTCTTGGACAACATGAAAAGTCCCTACTTCTTGGGCAAGGTTCCACCCTACGTCTTGGGTGATGGCTCTACTTCTTGATCTGGTTGGGTCCTACTTCTTGGATGCCAGTCCTACTTCTTGGACAACCTGAAAAGTCCCTACATCTTGGGCAGTGATTGAATCCTACGTCTTGGGTGACAGCTCTACTTCTTGAGCAGATTGGGCCCTACTTCTTGGGTGCCAACCCTACTTCTTGGGCACTTGTTTTAGGTCCTACCTCTTGGACAAATGATTTAATTCCCTACTTCTTGGGTAAACAAATAGGAATTGTCTTTCCTACAACTAATATGATACTATTTTCCTACATTCACTTCAAACTATACTTTCGGGTAACATCCCAACAACTACGTTTTGGATAATGATTCAACTTAATTATAACTTTGGTGACATCCCAATTAAACTTACATTTGGACAACATTCCATAAAACATTATTTAACCGTTATGGCAACAACACTTTATAAACAACCGTGGTTTATCAAACGATACTTGCAAACATAAAACCTGTGAATTCACTCAACATTGTTGTTGACTTTTTACTATGTTTTTCAGGGAATTAGCCGCACATGTAAGACCGCCTGCACATATGGAAACTAGGCGACCCGTGAAGCTTTTAGGATGCCATCTTTTGGAACCAATGGATTTCTTTTATATAACTGAGCTGTTTTAGTCATATTTACGAAATCCACTTTTGTAAAACTTAACTACTTTTCTACTGCTACGATTTGACGAATCGTAAACTTTTGTAATTAACATTTATGGCATCTTAATATATATGTTCTGCGATATCCATAAGCTCTGATATGCATGAATGTTCATTGCTTACGTCGGCGCCCCCACTCGATCTAATCCTTCCGCTAATCGTCTGATAAACTTTAATCACGAATTTGGGGGTGCGACAGATTGGTATCAGAGACATTGGTTATAGCGAACTAGAGTTCTTTAAGTGACCTAGAGACCTTAGAGACCTAGACTATAGCCTTGGCTAGAACACTCATACATACACACAGTTGCATACGTCTAACTCGCCATACGACAACTATTGTCACGTCACGTCGATCTACACTATCGCGCTCTCAATCAATTCGTTTATTCCTACTTCGATATCATTTTAACCTGATCGTATTAAGCGGTTGATGAAAATAATTATGTTTTTAGCATCATATAATGACGCCTGGCCAACGTGATTATATTATACTAAGTACATATGGGCATTTCATAGTCGTAAGATACGTGATGGGAATCTTGTTAATTCTTCTTATTGCTCGATTACTCGAACTATGAGCAACATCACTCTTCACATTCCTTACGTTGGCGTTAACTTCGGCATTTTCATCGCAGAACGCCATCATGCCACCAAAGCAAAGGAAGACCCGAAACAGTCGACGAGCGACAACACCTCCTGTCGTTGAAACCACCGAACAAATCATCGAGCGTCATGTAGCCGAAGCTATTGCCCAGTATGAGGCAAGTCGCATCCGCGATACTGTGGTGAACAACAGTGGAACTACCCCCGTGAACGGAGAAACACCTGTGAATGCCCAACGAGGGTGTTCATATATAACATTCCTTGCCTACAAACCCAGTACTTTCAACGGGACTGAAGGAGCCATTAGTCTTGTCCACTGGATAGAAAAGATGGAATCAGTGCTCGACATTAGTGACTGTGCAACCGACTGCATGGTAAAGTACGCCACCTGTACCCTAGCTGATAAGGCACTGACATGGTGGAATGCTCAAATTTAAACCCTAGGACGAACAACCGCCTATGCAATCTCATGGGAAACACTGAAGAGGATGATCATGGAAGAGTTCTGCCCCCGCAGTGAACTTCAAAAGATCGAAACCGAGCTATGGGATATCAAAATGATCGGTGTAGACATCACTGGATACACTACGAAATTTCAAGAGCTTGCACGCTTAGTATCGCACATGGTGACTCCAGAAAGCAAACGCATTGAGCGTTACAACTAGGGATTAGCACCACAAATCCGGAGCTTAGTGATGTCTTCCAAACCAGCTGCATTTAGGAGCGCTGTGGACTTAGCGCAAAGCTTGGCCGATGACGCGGTCAGAATGGGAACTTTGACTGAAAAAGTTGTGTCAAGGAAGAATGAACCAAACACTACTGATGCTGGCAATTCTGGGCACAACAAACGAAAATGGAACAGCGGGGGAAGTGATCGTCAGGATCCACAAAACTAGAAGTATGCTGGAAACCCTAGAGCATATGCTGCAATCACCAACACTGAACCGAAACCCTACCTCGGCAAGAGACCCAAGTGTGGAAAATGCGAGAGGCATCATGAGGGAGATTGCACCATTTGTGACAACTGCAAACAATGGGGACACCGAGCCCAAACATGTAGGAACAACCCTGCCCCTCGAGCAAACACTAGACGGCAAAACACTGGGTGTTTCGAATGTGGTGACACATCACACTATCGAAATCAGTGCCCTCAACTCAACAATCCCAACAACCAAAACAACAACCCTGGGAATAACAACAACCGCAACGCTAACGCTCCGACAGCTCCTGGACGCGCTTACATTCTGAGAGCAAAGGGTACCTAACCGGATCCCTACGCTAACATTTGTACGTCTTGGTAGACTATTACTACGCTTTAACGTTATGTAATTCGAGTGTCGACTTGAATCTAGAGTCTAATGAACTTAGACCACTTCTAAACATATAGCTTATTAAACTATATGACAAGTATACCAAAGCAGTTAGAACTTTTACGACAACCTAAAGCGCTACAATTGTGACAACACTTCTTTTCGGAAACACATGCGATTGACGTTCCGACACGATTTAAAATCTCAGGACGAGATTTCTCTAACAGGGGGAGAATGTGACACCCCGTCAATTTAAACGCAATCACCTAGACTAAACATTTGCATTATTAGGCTAATTCCCTACTTAAGTGAATTCACAACTATTTTAGAGGTAAGTCTAGCAAAGCCCAACTAGTTAATACGCGTAGTATTACTTATTTCGTAATTAATTGTAATTACGTACAAAACATTCGGAACAAACCCGACAAAAATATACGACCGTTGGTGAACGAAATTTATTAAATGATATGAAAATATTTAATAACATTATTATTTACTAAATATTATGTCAATAATATTTAACAAGTATTTCGTATTGTATAAATCAATCCGTACACGACAAAAATGCGCAATTCGCACCCGACAACCAAAATAATCTCAAATTATATTTTCGTAACTCAAAACAAAGTATTTTGATTAAATACTTCTATTAAAAATATTGAGTTTCGAAACGATATCGAAAATGTATATATATAACGTATAACGTCCAAATAACGTTTAAACGACCGGGGAAACGAACACCGCACGGAGCGCAAATTTGAGGAACAAAATTTGAGACAATCACCACCTTGTGGGACTGATGGCGCCCGATCAGGTCGGTGTCGTTAACGATTACTAACCGGGCACCAGCAGTGGGTTGTTTTAAATTTGTAGTTGCGGGGCCTAAGTTTTTCCTAACAATGCTAATCCTAAGGGTGAGCAAGTGGTAGGTATGACCTAGAGTCGTTCTTCAAACCGACTGAATTGAAACTAAGGCGAGGCAGATGAGGGCTTTCAAACTGGTGAATGGTTTATAAAATAGTGGGGGTTTTGGTTTTTATATTAACTAACTTAGGCAAGTAAATAAATAAAAGCGAAATAAAAGTAAAACGTAAAGCAGATAAAATAAAGATAGTGTTTGCTGAGACTTCGTTAATTAAGTTATGGGATGATATTTGGGGAAACTATTTTGAAAGATATTAGTTAATTATCATTCTTGAATACTTGCATGTAAACACTAGATTCCCTACTAATTAAAATCCCATTAGCATGTCACACCGGGAGCTAGGTTATGGTAACATTACAAAGTATTTTAAGCAAAATCTTAACTAAGGTCTAATGATACTTTCATATGAACGGGAACAAAATCTTAAGGTACTAGACATTACTGAATCATAAAACGATTCCTCGTCATCCTAACAGATTCATGTATTTAAAACAGTTCATTTATGACTTTAAACCAGCCCTTGCTTAAGACTACCCAATAAATCCCCTAATTATCCACAGCGTTCCTCACTTTAAGTGGTTCCGCCGCTTCAAACCTTGGCCATGTCTTGTCCTATGATAATCCCCCATGTAGCCTTGCGGTTCCATAGTTTCATACCTTTGACAAATTATATTGACACAGATAATTGACTACCTTTTAATTGGATGTCGTAAAAAGGTGTTGTAATCACGTTTATTGGTGGAAAGACGATAGATTAATTTGAAGTTTAAAAGTCTATTTAGAAAGGTTAATTAAACTAGGTTTCTCATTTTATATATATTAGTCCGTAATATAACTACCTTCGGTCGTTACGCAGCTTCCACGTAGTTGTACTACACCTAAAGTGTTTCCAATGCTATACTGAGTAACAGTCGAATAGGGGCCATCATATTACTTCATAATATTGTATCGTTTCGTAATATGACTACCTTCGGTCGTTCCTCGACTTCCATACATTTGTACTCCACCTTGAAGTGTTTCCAGTACTATATCGAGTAACAGTCGAATAGGGGCCGTCATATTATTTGACGATAATTAAGACCGTTTATATTTTACTACTATGATGATCCTAAGGCAACAATCAAACAAGAACATGCAATAAGACGATCAAAGCAATATTACCGATCTTTAATATTTAATTATAAATCATCCCATAATTAACTAACTACATCGCAAACAAACACAATAGTAATCTACTCGCTAATCATGGCATAAACGATCTCTAGCATAATTAAAGCATACATATTTAATTAAGATAGATAAGGATAGAAATAACCGAGATTAATATGCGAGAAGGAATAGACTTGAATTAATAAGAGTTGCTCCAAGCGTACACCAAAGATTACAAGATGTTCCCAAACTTTCGTTCTACTCTAAATAAGCTCCCTAACTAGCCTAATACTAATTTGAAGTAAGAAAATAGAATGAGAAAGTAAAGAAAGAATAATGCCTAGTGTATTCAAGACTTAGGCATGGGACATCTTCAAATGAAAGCCTTGGCCTCTAGTTATAGTTGAGGTTTGGCTCACATTAGCATCAAGAGGTGCATGTTAGTAAAAGGTAGCCAAAAGGGTGCACCGGGTACCGTACAACACGAAAAGTAGGCGCACCGGGTACTGTAAAACGCGAAAAGTAGGCGCACCAGGTACCAAAAGTTACCAAAAACGGAAACCGGGGCGGGGCTGTGGTGGCCGGCGGCGGTGGGCCCCAGGCCGGCGGCGGCTGGACTGTAGCAGCCCCGTTGCGCCGTCTTTTGCTTCGTTTCTCGATTCGTGTGTGTTTTCTTCGTTATGCGTCCGTTTGCGTCGATTCTTTTTTTGTTGGATTCGTAATTCGAAAACTAAGATTTTGACATAAGATAGGCTCTGAGATAAGGTCCATAGCTCCAGATATTGCGTACGGATCATTTTGATCTTCCAGCGGGCGCGAAATCTTCATTCTTTACCCGTTTTGGTTGATTCTTCTTCTGTTGGATTCGAATTTTGAAAACGAACATCTTGGAAATAATGGCTGTTGGTGGAGGGCAATTTAGTCTTGAAATCTCATTTTTATGCCTCAAATCTTCAAACGCGTGTGGAATCTTCGTTTTACATCCGTTTTGCTTGATTTTTCTCGTGCAACCTTGTTTTAACCATCTTGGCATAATGTTAGTGATTTGTAATGTTTTTGAATTAATATGCCAAGAATCGTTCCAGAATGAGAGAGATATCGGTAATAAAAACGTGACTTTTTACGCGATATCAGGGACCCCTTCCCAACCGGTTTTCAAACCCAAAAACAAGATCCACAAAATGTGGATCTTGTTGTTGAAAGTTACAACCAAACACACCCTCATTTTCCTCCTCATTCTACCATCTCACTCTCTCTCTATCCTCTCTCTCTATCTCGGTTTTCTCTCTCTTTGGAGACTCCAAACCACCACCCTACAACCACCACTCAACGTCCATCATTCATCACCTTTTGTTTGAAGAAAATCGAAAGGAAAACAAGAAAACGAAGCTCGTCGTCTCTCCATTCCATTTCCGGTTTTAGATTGATCATCAACCCATTGTGAGCACTTTATCTTCCTTAGTTTTACTTGCTTAACATATATAAACATGTTATGATGTTCATTTAACCTAGAAATGTCCAAATCTTAAGTTAAAATACATTTTTCATAGTATAATAAACAAGACAGATTCTGTCCCGACAAAACAGCCCCACGAAAACGACTATATCTCGAGTTCTAGACCGGATAAATACATGAAACCAATGCCAAAATCTTTGTATATTCGTTAGCTACAACTTTCGTGTTGAACACTTCCGCTAGAAACATACTGATTCTTCCAGAAAATCCAAACCATGGAAACAATTTAAAATTCGGACTAAACAGGACTGTTATACTTCTTGATTTTTTTAAAAATATCAAACGACTTCTAAAAGTCATGAAAAAAATACAGGAAGTACTTAAGATATGTAGGAACATTGTGTAAAACTTTCGGAACATTTCGATAACGTTTGCTTAGTCAAAAAAATCCCCAAAAATCAGTCTGACTTTTACTCCGAACTTTGACTTTCGGATTTGACCTTTGACTTTAGAATTTTGTGTAGAAATTCGGATTTTGACTCCGAAAGTCAACTTTCAGAGTTGACTTTCGTTGACTTTCGGAGGAATAGTGTTTTTGACCCTAACTTTCGGATTTTGACACTTTCGGACCCCAAACTTTCGGATATAAACGCACGAACACTTTCGGGTACATATATATATACTTTCGGACACACATACACTAATACATTCGGACAATAATACATTCGGACATGTAATTTCGGATATATAGATATGCGTACTTTCGGACATTTATATCTATACTCATATATAATGCATTTCAATGATTTTTTTTAGATAGGTTTTACTATTTTGCCCCTAACATTACTATTGATATTTAAAAAATCTACATTAAATTACTAATATACCCCTACATGTATTAAAATCTAATTAATACTATAATTATAAAACATTAAAGTAATAAACATATGACATTAAATACTAATTAATTAATTCTTTTATATGTCTACTACAAAGCATTTTAGGTGTTTTTTTAAGGGAAATTACTACTTTACCCTTAACGTTAATACGAGTCTTTGAAAAACGTACTTGAAATTACTAACATACCCCCACATATACTAAATTCTCATTTTTACTACATCATTTAAACTCTAACAAATAAACATGACATAACTTTTAAACCGTAAGGAGGTATGCGACGTGTCAATTATGTACGGAATGGTAAAAACGAGACGAACATGATAGCAAACCGCCAAAGGCGGTTTGTCCACCGTTTGGAGTCAAATTCGGCCATTAAAGCCTTCAAAATCAACTTTCCCTAAATTTGATACGTTTTTAAGTGTTTTCAAAAGTTAGAATCGATTTGATGTCTTTTTGTATCATATAATAAATTTACAGGTTTACTTACATTCCTCATTTTGGTTTGACATCATCAAAATTTTTTATTCTAGAGTTCTAATTTTTTAATTTAATTTTGGGATTACATTTTCGAGAACATAATGTTTATGAAACGCCCCAATTTTTTTTTATTTTTTAAAACTCTTTTAGTAAAGTCCCACGTCTAAAATATGACATTATAGACTCGTTATATCATTTCCTCAATCAAATAAGGACTCAAATAAGAAATTGTTGAATTTACAAGTGATTTCCCAGGAATGACTCCCATTCCCTAGGAATTAGGCCTCCTGTTAACATTTAGATACGGATTCCCCATGAATGACTCCCATTCCCCGGGAATCAGGCCTGCACAACTCCATTTTAAATACGAACTTTGCACGTGCATAACTTTTTACTCGTAAAGAATTAGACCACCAAATTTTGCAGGCACCTCCAATATGCCAAAATGAAACTTTCCCTTTTTACATTTATTCAAAATACGCGTTTATCGAGAAAACGGACGTGTGACCAATTTTTGACCATTTTAAGCCATTTTGGTGGACAAGTCATATTCCAAATGGCTTGGTTTCAGAATTCTACTTTTTACCCACATATTCTAGGATATATTTGACACGTGTGAGCATATTCATCAACATCATACACCCACTCTAATTCGTTTTGACTCCTTTGACCCGTTTGGTGTCCATTTGGACACTTTCACCAATTCTAACCCATTTTAACCAATTGACACTGGAATTCAATTCATTTCAACAACATATCATATTTCTCAATTCATGGTCACTCAAATGTACCAAAATACCACAATTGAAACTTTGATCATAATTCTACCAAAACTATGATCAATCTCCACATATTTCAACACCTAACCACATTATCAATATACAATATTCCATTTACCCAATTTGATACCATCATATTTCACGTTGACTTTGCCAAGTCAAAGACACACTTTTCAACCAATTCACACTTTACACTTTAATTCATCAACATTATTTCAAAGGTGTCTTTTTGGGCGATTTACACAAGTGATAATACATAACGACAATTCAAAAGGAAAAGAAGCTTGTCTAACCACATTGCAAGCTCCAATCCACGCTACTTCCTTGAAATCATATTTCATCCAATTGATTCAACCGAATCAAGCACCTACAATTGAAACCACTGAAACGGGTAAGCATAAAGCTTAGTGAGCATAAGTGCAATCAAATGAATAATTCACAAATACAATAACATATTTCGTTTATCAAGAAGCCACTTATCTGATTCCACAATTAACGACGAAACCATTGTAGAGATTCTCATTTATTTCGTATGGATCCGCGGTCCAATAGATACAAGTAAGCAAGGCACTAATTCTAATTAAAATGGATGCCAATCTTAATAGATACAAGTAGTGCTAAGCACTTATTTCGTAATCTCTGATTATTTTGTAATGATACAATCTCTACAATTTGCTCATTCCACAAAATCTACGAAATCATCATATTACTCCAAATAACCATCACTTAATCAACAACCAAACATCTTAGCACGAAACATAAAACATGACATCACTATAACACGTATAATCCATATCCTAATAACCACATTTAGAAACAAGATACGAAACCATTAATAATCCATTGGGTCATGCAAACCTCTTGCTCGTAAGCAATCCGGTAATACATAACCATCATAATAATCCACAATTTAAAAACACGATAAGATACAAATAACTACCACTCGATTGTATGAACCTCTTGCTCGTAATCAATCCGGAACATACAATCATTACCCATTTAATCCCCATAACACTCACCTTTGCTTTTTAGGCAAATACATGATGTCACCCTCGAATAGCAAGGCCACCATTCTTGATCACCTAACATATAACATATCGACACAATAACACATTTAACAACTAGTAATCATCATAATCAATACATCAACATTATCAATCCATCACCCTTTTTGGATTGATCATACTACACATAATCCCTTATTTCATAATTCCCTTTATTTCATTATTTGCATAACTACTTTAAGGATTACATCTTATCATAATTCAAGATTCATTATAAACTAATCCAAGGTTATGAGGAATCACCATAATCATCGTTAATTCATTAAATTCATTATTTCATTAATTAAGCCATAACCATATACATGACTTAATCATTTGTATATTACTTCAATTACCATTAAAACAACACTTGTATCATATTTCAATCATCACTAATGATCATCATGATCATTTTATCGATTTAATCCTAATCATCCTCATAATCCTAATTAATCCAATTGCTTAATCTCTTGATTCATTATTTCCATATCCCTTAATCATATTCCAATAACATCTTTAAACACTAATTAAAGTGGATTAACACCAAAACATACTCATATGATCAAAACCCATTTTGATCATTAATCCTACTAATCAATTAATCCACTTTTAGATTAAATTCATGTTACTCATCATCATATACACACACTTATATACTAACCATTCATCACAATACCCTCTAATTTTAACCTAGAAATCATTAATCATTCATATCATTCAAAACCCCCATGAAACCCTAGGTTTCAATTCAAAATTAAGCAAGAATCATGATTACCTTATGTTAGAAACGATTAATCCTTGATGAATTCAAGTTCTCTAGCTCCAATTTCATGTTTTGAATCGAATTTTAGTTTAGGGTTTGAGGTTTAGCGTGTTTTCTCAATTCGTGAAGCTTCTGGGCTTGTAGAATGATAATTAGATACGTACGTACACATATATGTTGATATATATGTATTTTAATTTTATTCCCCGTGATTATCATTGTCTGGAACTTTAAAACCGATTTACAATTATTACTATTTTATTTCACCTAAAGTAAATATAATTTAAAACAATTATTATTACTTTATTCACAATATTACTTTTGGATTTTGGGGTGTTACAGTTTAGTATTACAATACTAAAGAAAAAACAAAAACAAAAGAAAGAAAAAACACCCAACGACTCCGCACCTCCTAACTTGACACCTGGCTATTTGAAAGTCGTAACCCGACTATCGAGTTCACAATGACATTTTATGCATATATATATATATATACATATATATATATATATATATATATATATATATATATATATATATATATATATATATATATATATATATATATATATACACGCGCACACACACATTATTTTACATTTTATGTATATATATATATATATATACGCACGCACACACACACACACACACACTTTTTTACAATTTTTAAAAAGGGTAAAAATGTTACTTTTTCCTTTGAGAAACACCATATCTTAGTGTCTCCTCATATAAATTTTAAATTTGATTTAATACTTTATATCGAATAAATGTGAAGCTAATAGTTGCTTACCCGATGCATTGCGCGGACATTTTACTAGTATATATATATACTTTCGGAGAAATAAATGGAAACTTATTCATACTCTCGCATACACTTTTATAAGCATACAAAATAATTGAACACTTAATAATAATACTTTGAAATTATTATTACGAAAACTCACCAACGTGCCGTATACATTTTTAAAACACAAACAAACAACTAAACCGTTTGGACATATCTGATTGCGTGAACACTAGCATGGATGGTCAACTAGGACATCCACTTACTTATACTTATAACCTCATACGTTTAGGGAGTTAGGAGATTACCAACTAGGAGTACACTTGGGATTAGGCTTTGCTAGCACTCGAACACAGTTAGCTCACCAGGTGAGTTCACAGCCCCTACTTTTACTGTTTTACTGTGGCGGAAAACATAGTCACTGCTTTACTTATTGCCATAACTACCTTGATTACTGTTAGATTTCCTACTCCCAACTATCGATTGTTTATGATTGTATTCATGATTTAATTGATAGCTAGAGTACTTTTGAACTAAACTTATACATTTATGAACGATTTCATACGTACAAACTTTTTATAAAACGCTTCAGGCTTTTATACAAACTGCCTTTTATGAAACAACATTTTCATAAACTGTTTGAAAAGTCCCTACTTCTTGGGCACACATGAAAAGTCCCTACGTCTTGGGTACATGAAAAGTCCCTACTTCTTGGGCAAGGTTCCACCCTACGTCTTGGGTGATGGCTCTACTTCTTGAGCTGGTTGGGTCCTACTTCTTGGATGCCAGTCATACTTCTTGGACAACATGAAAAGTCCCTACTTCTTGGGCAAGGTTCCACCCTACGTCTTGGGTGATGGCTCTACTTCTTGAGCTGGTTGGGTCCTACTTCTTGGATGCCAGTCCTACTTCTTGGACAACCTGAAAAGTCCCTACGTCTTGGGCAGTGATTGAACCCTACGTCTTGGGTGACAGCTCTACTTCTTGAGCAGATTGGGCCCTACTTCTTGGGTGCCAGCCCTACTTCTTGGGCACTTGTTTTAGGTCCTACCTCTTG
Source organism: Helichrysum umbraculigerum (assembly GCA_949592205.1). NCBI lineage: Eukaryota > Viridiplantae > Streptophyta > Magnoliopsida > Asterales > Asteraceae > Helichrysum > Helichrysum umbraculigerum. The sequence continues at coordinate 105,784,758 of CATIUR010000003.1, read as the reverse complement.
GAAAAATGATTTAATTCCCTACTTCTTGGGTAAACGAATAAGATTTGTCTTTCCTACAACCAATAGGATACTATTTTTCTACATTCACTTCAAACTATACTTTCGGGTAACATCCCAACAACTACGTTTTGGATAATGATTCAACTTAATTATAACTTGGGTGACATCCCAATTAAACTTATATTTGGACAACATTCCACAAAACATTATTTAACCGTTATGGCAACAACACTTTATAAACAATTGTGGTTTATCAAACGATACTTGCAAACATAAAACCTGTGAATTCACTCAACATTGTTGTTGACTTTTTACTATGTTTTTCAGGGAATTGGCCGCACATGTAAGACCGCCTGCACATATGGAAACTAGGCGACCTGTGAAGCTTTTAGGATGCCATCTTTTAGAACCAATGGATTTCTTTTATACAACTGAGCTGTTTTAGTCATATTTACGAAATCCACTTTTGTAAAACTTAACTACTTTTCTACTGCTACGATTTGACGAATCGTAAACTTTTGTAATTAACATATATGGCATCTTAATATATATGTTATGCGATATCCATAAGCTCTGATATGCATGAATGTTCATTGCTTACGTCGACGCCCCCACTCGATCTAATGCTTCCGCTAATCGTCTGATAAACTTTAATCACGAATTTGGGGGTGCAACATGCACATAGACTCTTTAGTATACAAGTAAAACAATACTCGGTATTTTTTGTCACATTACCTTTCCATAATACATTGATAGTTTGATATGCGTTCTGGTTGGTTAAAGGAATGAAAGGGCCGCCAATACTGCTCAATCTAATCTTACTCTCAAGTGTTTGAAAGTATTAAAGATGCCTTGAGCAGTCAAACTCAAGCTAGTTACAAAAGCATGCAAACATAAAAAATTTGGTTAAGGCTACACCTTTGGACATTGACGAGATCTCTGTTGCTATTGGTTGTCATCCTCAAGACTTGCTAGTCAGGCCTGCTTGTGATTCCAGCTTATCGCCTACTGATGTACCTCTTAATCATGATGCAAACTTGCACACTCAAGTTGAACCTCATTTTATGTGTTAGAGTTTACCTTCCATTTCTATTCCTTTACACGAATCTCTCTCTACTGATAAGCCCGGACCTTCTATTCTATTAACATTTGTGCAGGAAAAGAAAGTTTTGACGATCAATGTCGCGATAAAGAATGTCATTCTTCATGTGCTGTTTTCCGAAGAAACATTCAAAGAATCAAGGATGAATAATCTCAATTAAGGCAAAGCTAAGGTAATCGCTTTCCGGAATAGTCCTCCTAAGTCCCTTAAAAAGAAAAAGATGATATCAAAGAGCATTCTTATTGATGTTCCACAAGGCGATTTAGTTCAATGTGTTTCTGTTGACGAAATGCCCGGGGACATCATCAAATTAAAAACAAGGTTTTGTTAAACCTACAAAAGCTATTATTGGCAAACTTATAAATATGTAGAGATTTGAAAATGAAATAAAGGACTTTGACATGAGGTTTCTAATTCTACAAGTTGGGTTAGGATCAGAAGGATTTAACACGAAACATAAAGACACGGAATGAATCGAGGAACTAAGGACGTTTTCAATACCGATAGCAGCTCCCGCTGAAGCAATTGTAGCAGCTCCGGCCCCTATCAGTTTTGCACCTTCTAACATCTCGAGTTGATAATTCTCCTCACGCTTTTTCTTTTTCATATTAGAGTGTGGTGTCTATTAGATTGTAGTTGGTTGGTGGGCTTGATAGTGAAGTCCTATATAGGTTTATTGAATTAGCTTACAATTTTGACTCATACACTCCCTGTTACATATATTTCCTTTCTCAGACGTCCTACATTTGTTATCTATGTCAAAAGTGAGGGTTTATAATTAATTAAAGTTCTCGTATTACTATGAGTAAAACTGGCATCTTATCTTATCTAATAATACAATGTAATGTAATCATTTTGTTTGTTTAAACTCCATATATGTTTTTTATTCGATTTAGGCCTACAAGTTTTGCGTCTAAATTTAGGTCTAGGAGTTTTGGTCTACCAATAATATTCCTTCTAGCATGCTTATATAAGTGTTTTTTATTTATTTATTTTAATTTAAATATAATGTAATGAAATTGAAACGAAGTTACAATTGAAGAAAGATGCATGTCTTACCGTTGCGCATAAAACATATCTCTAATCCTAATTTGATAAACTTAAACTTGCTTGCTCGTGAACATGAAAAATTGAAACACTTTAATTGTTTGAAATATTGGTGTGAACTTGAACTATCTTGGTACAAATAGTTTTATTTTTTTTAACTACAAATATCTTATCTTATCTTAAGTTATATATAAGGAAAGCCCATATGCTCTCTTTGGAAGACACATCATCTAGTTTTTTTATTTTATTTTTATTAAATTTCTTCAACATAAAATACTAACTAGTAAAATGCCTGTGCGATGCAGCGGGTAAGCAACTATTAGCTTCACATTTATTCGATATAAAGTATTAAATCAAATTTAAAATTTATATGACGATACACTAAGATATGGTGTTTCTCAAAGGAAAAAAGTAACATTTTTCCCTTTTTAAAAATTGTAAAAAAATGTGTGTGTGTGTGCGCGTATATATATATATATATATATATATATACATAAAATGTAAAATAATGCATGTGTGTGTGTGCGCGTATATATATATATACATAAAATGTCATTGCGAACTCGATAGTCGGGTTACGACTTTCAAATAGCCAGGTGTCAAGTTAGGAGGTGCGGAGTCGTTGGGTGTTTTTTCTTTCTTTTGTTTTTGTTTTTTCTTTAGTATTGTAATACTAAACTGTAACACCCCAAAATCCAAAAGTAATATTGTGAAAAAAGTAATAGTAATTGTTTTAAATTATATTTACTTTAGGTGAAATAAAATAGTAATAATTGTAAGTCGGTTTTAAAGTTCCAGACAAAGATAATCACGGGGAATAAAATTAAAATACATATATTCAACATATATGTGTACGTACGTATCTAATTATCATTCTACAAGCCCAGAAGCTTCACGAATTGAGAAAACACGCTAAACCTAAAATCCTAAACTAAAATTCGATTCAAAACATGAAATGGAGCTAGAGAACTCGAATTCATCAAGGATTAATCGTTTCTAACATAAGGTAATCATGATTCTTGCTTAATTTTGAATTGAAACCTAGGGTTTTATGGGGGTTTTGAATGATATGAATGATTAATGATTTCTAGGTTGAAATTAGAGGGTATTGTGATGAATTGGTAGTATATAAGTGTGTGTATATGATGATGAGTAACATGAATTTAATCTAAAAGTGGATTAATTGATTTGTAGGATTAATGATCAAAATGGGTTTTGATCATATGAGTATGTTTTGGTGTTAATCCACTTTAATTAGTGTTTAAAGATGTTATTGGAATATGATTAAAGGATATGGAAATAATGAATCAAGGGATTAAGCAACTGGATTAATTAGTATTATGAGGATGATTAGGATTAAATTGATAAAATGATCATGATGATCATTAGTGATGATTGAAATAGGATACAAGTGTTGTTTTAATGGTAATTGAAGTAGTATACAAATGATTAAGTCATGTATATGGTTATGGCTTAATTAATGAAATAATGAATTTAATGAATTAATGATGATTATGGTGATTCCTCATAACCTTGGATTAGTTTATAATGAATCTTCAATTATGATAAGATGTAATCCTTAAAGTAGTTATGCAAATAATGAAATAAAGGGAATTATGAAATAAGGGATTATGTGTAGTATGATCAATCCAAAAAGGGTGATGGATTGATAATGTTGATGTATTGATTATGATGATTACTAGTTGTTAAATGCGTTATTGTGTCAATATGTTATATGTTAGGTGATCAAGAATGGTGGCCTTGCTATTCGAGGGTGACATCATGTATTTGCCTAAAAAGCAAAGGTGAGTGTTATGGGGATTAAATGGGCAATGATTGTATGTTCCGGATTGATTACGAGCAAGAGGTTCATACAATCGAGTGGTAGTTATTTGTATCTTATGGTGTTTCTAAATTGCGGATTATTATGATGGTTGTGTATTACCGGATTGCTTACGAGCAAGAGGTTTACATGACCCAATGGATTATTAATGGTTTCGTATCTTGTTTCTAAATGTGGTTATTAGGATATGGATTATACGTGTTGTAGTGATGTCATGTTTTGTGTTTCGTGCTAAGATGTTTGGTTGTTGATTAAGTGATGGTTATGTAGAGTAATATGATGATTTCGTGGATTTTGTGGAATGAGTAAATTGTATCAAGACACATGTCTCAAAGATGTTTGGTAATTCTTTTCATGAGGTTTAAGCTGACGAGAAACATATGCAATGACTCGACCACGTTGCATCAAGACACCACCCAAACCCGCATGCGAAGCGTCACAATACACAATGAAATCCTCGGACCCTTCAGGCAAGGCTAAAATTGGAGCCTGACACAATAACTGTTTCAAAGTCTGGAAAGCCGACTCCTGCTGATCATTCCATTGAAACTTAACATCCTTTCGAGTCAATTTCGTCAGAGGACCCGCTAGCTTAGAGAAATCCTTGATGAACTTTCGATAGTAACCCGCCAAACCAAGAAAACTCTTAATCTCTGAAGCAGACTTAGGTGCTTGCCAATTCATAACTGCCTCAACCTTAGATGGATCAACCTTAACTCCATCCTCACAAATAATATGCCCCAAAAACTGAACCTCACGCAACCAAAACTCGTATTTGGAGAACTTAGCATACAACTTCTCCTGTCTCAAAGTATCAAGTACTAAACGCAAGTGTACTTCGTGATCGGATTCAGACTTAGAATAAATCAATATATCGTCAATAAATACAATAACAAACTTATCAAGGTAGGGTCGACAAACTCTATTCATCAAATCCATAAAGACCGCCGGAGCATTAGTCAACCCAAAAGGCATAACAAGAAATTCATAATGACCATATCTAGTGCGAAAAGCCGTCTTAGGAATATCCTCCCCATAAACCCGCACTTGATGATAACCCGACCTCAAGTCAATCTTAGAAAAATAGGAAGACCCTTGTAATTGATCAAATAATTCATCTATTCGGGGCAAAGGGTACTTATTCTTTATGGTTCGCTTATTCAACTCTCTATAATCAATACACATCCGAAGGGTGCCATCCTTCTTTTTAACAAACAATACGGGTGCACCCCAAGGAGACGAACTAGGCCTGACGAAACCCTTATCTAATAGCTCCTGGATTTGGGTCATCATTTCATGAATTTCGGAGGGAGCTAGTCTATAAGGAGCCTTAGCTACAGGAGTAGAACCAGGAATTAGCTCAATTTTATATTCCACCTCTCTAATGGGAGGCAACCCAGGCAATTCATCAGGAAAAACGTCGGGGAAATCAGAAACCACCCGGACATTGGAAACGGTTTTCTTTTCTAATTTTGCATCAACTATATAAGCCAGGTAGGATACACACCCCTTAGCTAGAGATTTACTAGCTTTCATCATAGAAATCATAGGGATACTACCTCTTTCCCGTTCCCCTCGAGCCACAACAAATGACTCATTAGAGATTGGAATCCTAATTAGTTTCTTATGGCACTCTATACTTGCCTTATTTTTACTTAACCAATCCATGCCTAAAACCGCATCAAAACTGGGGATGGGCATCAATAGAAAAGAAATTGGGAAACTATGATCCTCAATCAAGATGCTAGCTCCAGTCACCGATGTGGTAACTGGAACTATCTTGCCATTTGCTATCTCAACCTCAATAGGATTTGTAATACAAGTGGGAGTCAATTTCAGTTTATCGCAGAAAAGCATAGATATAAATGAGCAATTGGCTCCCGAATCAAACAGAACAATAGCTGGTACAGAGTTGATTAGAAATGTACCAGTTATAACATCTTCAGTCCTGACAGCATCATCAGCTGTCATTTGGAATGCCCTACCAGTTGCCGTTGGGGGTTTCTTTCTTTTCTGGCCAGAAGATGAAGACCCTCCGACCACACCCATCCTTTGTTTCCTAGCCTCCGGACACAAACCCGACCGATGACCTTCCTTTTGACAATTCCAACACACATGTCTAGGAAACGCACAATCCTTGATGTCATGACCAAGTTGTCCACATTTGATACACCTAGCAGTTTGTGGAGTGCAAGGACCCGTGTGTCGCGATTTACAATTTTGGCACCAATTGGTTCTGTCCAATGATTTACTATCCGAACTGGACTTCTTAGGTTGATGAGATCCCTGCCATTTCTTCTTTCCAGGACTACCCGAAGATTCACTCTTGGGTTTAAATGGAGATTTTTCCCTAACCTCCAAACCTTGCGCCCTAACATCCCCATCCACAGAACGAGCAAGATCAAAAGCCTGGGAAAGAGTACCCGCCAATCTCACGGTCGTCCGATAAGTATGCGGTAACATTCCCACAAAATGGTCAATCTTCATACGTTCCTCCGGTACCCATTGTTGCACGAATCTCAACTTGTCAGTGAATTGGGAAATGAGATCATCCATCGTCATCTTATCCGTTAATTGCAAATCCAAAAACTCGCGTCGAATCCGAGTCATGTCAAATCCCGAACAATATTTCTTACAAACCTCATTGTGGAAATCAGACCAACAAATCGATGCTCTCTGCTGTGGGGTAAAATGTGATGTAATGGAATCCCACCAAACCATTGCTGGACCCTTAAGTAGTTGCACCGCAAAAGGAACCTTGACTTCTTCTTCACATCGACAAACCTCAAACTTTCTTTCCACATCCCTCAGCCAATCCAAGGTAACGGAGGGATTTGTACTACCCGAATAATCCGATGGTCCACAATACTTGAAAGTCTTAAAAGAGCATAGCTTAGGTTGACTCTGAGCTTGAAATATCGGAGTCTGATAACCCGAAGGTCCGGAAGAGAACGGAGCCGAAATCGGATAGGTACCATAGTGTGGATGATGATAATAAGACTGAGATACTGGAATCTGCGAAGTCACCAAAAGTGGTGGTACAGTGCTAACAGTAGGTGGCAAAGATTGCAAGATTTGTTGAGAAGACCGGTTTTGTTGTTGTTGTTGCAAAAACTGTTGTTCTATTGCCTTAAGTCTCAGATTTTCTGCCTCTAGATGAATCATATAATCATCATGATCAAAATCCCCTGCAGAAAAGGTAGTACCAGTTTGACCCTGGCTAACATTTTGGGTTCCAGTAGGGGATACATTAGTTCGGGGGGCATCATTGGGTGTGTCAGCTGGAGGTTCATTCTCTGCCATATCTGTACCAAAACAATATCTCATAACACGTTAGTTGTTAGTACCTATATACTAACCAACTTCACATGCTAACACAATCCCACTCATAGGAATGTTTGACTGACACACATAGATTTGGGATTGAACACTTAACCCATGCTCAATTCACCCAAACCTAGGCTCTGATACCAATTTATAACACCACAATATTTCAAGATACATTTTTTTTTTTAACATATATCGGAAGCGATTAAATACAAATGGTACAAATCATGCATTATAGATTGCGTATAACATAGTTCCCAAAACACAATCTATGCCTGCATGATAGGTTGATACAATGACCACATCAACTACAACATTAAGTTAGGGGTTATTTAAATTCCAAAACATAGTTTATAAATGACGACATGTCATATAGTCAGAGCAGGCAGTCAAACATTCTTCAAACTAACTTCTTGCCCACCCACATCAAAAGTAATCTGCAAGAAGTGAGGAGAGGGATTAGCACGAAGCTAAGTGAATAGATCACAACTATCAATCTAAACTATCATAGCAATTGATCACCACAAAGCATCATAACAAATACATCAAAGAGGATCGGTGGTCCTTGAGGTACCCTCATGCCGCGGTGGTTCCCCAAGTAACACTTATAACCACTGAAGGCCAACCAGTGGTCTTACCGATAGTTTAGTACCATTACTACATACGACATGATTTCAATAAACAACACATGTACAAAGTCCTCATGTCGTCCAAAGTAATAGTATCCAAACCCAATATCATATTGACCCCTGACAAGATAGCACATTCCATAATCATCATGGCAAAATGTACTTATTCAATATATAACTGTAAAACCATGTTTACCCGTTGTAACCGGATTGTTACAACTAATTCAGAAAGAGAGTCAATGATCCACTCACCCTTACTTTCACAATCTCCACTCAAAGTTCTTATGTTATTGAGTCTTCGGTTTATCTGGAAACATAAACAATTAACGAATTAGGAACCCATTTGAAATAATGTAATTCATGTCAAATACGTCACTTAATAATAAGCTTAAGGTTCCACATTTATTTTCACCTATCAAGTTTTACTTAGCGCACCAATGTACATATATGCACAAATACACACATATATTTATATATATATATGCACCGAAGTATGACACGACAAACTGATTGTTGTCCACGTTTAGACCCAAAGCCGATCGGCTAAGGGTCCCTAGCCGTTCGGCTAAGCCCAACCGATCGGCTATACCATAGCCGATCTGCTTTATTAGTTAATTTCAAGCTTCGTTTCAAGTGGCTGAGTTCTGTGATGATTTTTAACTAACCTAACCGATCTGCTAAATTAAGCCGATCTGCTTTACTACCTTAGCCGATCGGCTTCTTCATAACCGATCGGCTATGAAGAAGAAACCCAGGTACTCAGTTCCTTATCACAACCTGATCCGAAACAAAACCCCAATTCACCAATTTAAGGACATACTACACGATTTATACATGAAAATAACTTAAGGCATCATCATATATCAAGTTCTAACAACAACTATCTTCCTAAATCATCAATCTAAGCATAGTCACTCATTTACCTATTTTATCAAACCCTAACACATAAACACATATTCAAAGCCAATTTAAACTTACAATCGAAGTAGCAACTATATAGATGATGATGTTGATCAGTGGTAACCACGAATCCAAGCTCTAATCGATTGATCAAAGTTTCTCCTTAGATTTCCCTAATTTTTTTCAAGTATATGGGGTGTGTGTTTTGTTTGAGGAGTTAGAAGAAATTGGGGAAGAAAGAAAACAAATAGGCCGATCCATTTCCAAGTTGGGTATAAGTTGGTTACCAAATAATACCCGCTCTAAATCTATTGTCTGGAACCTAAGAACCGTTTACGTGAAAATATATATTATTATACCGTCAACTATAATAATTTAAAACAAGTAATAATTCATGTATCACAATAAGTCATTTGACCACTGGACATATTTATTTCAATTAGCCAAATAATACTAATTATTTCTAAACTCAATTAAATAATCAAATGAGTTAATTACATTACCAAATTTCTCCTAGGCCGGTAACGAGGATGTTACAAATCTTCCCTCCTTAAGAAGATTTCGTCCCCGAAATCTCGTCACGCTCAAAGAGATTAGGGTAACGCACCCTCATGCTTTCCTCCGTTTCCCACGTAAGGTTAGCACCCAAACTATGTCGCCACTTAACCAAAACCATGGGTATCTCCTTCTTTCGAAGTTTAGTCACTTTTCTATCTACAAGCTCTATGGGTTCTTCTACAAGTTTCTGACTTAAGTCGACACGCAAGTCTTGTGACGGAAGGACTTGGGATTGGTCCTCCACCTTACATTTTCTTAAGTAACAAACATTGAAGGTATCATGAATACCCGCTAATTCAGGAGGAAGATCTAACGATACTGTTTGATCATTAACTACTTGGCGAATTCTAAATGGCCCAATAAACCTAGGAGCAAGTTTACCACGCTTACCAAACCGAATCACTCCTTTCCAAGGGGAAACCTTTAAATATACCAATTCACCCACTACAAACGAAACCGGACGACGCCGCGGATCGGCATACTGTTTCTGTCTATCCCGAGCCGCTTTCAACTTTTCACGAGCTATAGCTACTTTATCCGCAGTAATCTGGACAATATCTGGACCCGCAAACTGCTTCTCACCCGCTTCCAACCAACACGTGGGTGTTCTACAACAACGCCCATATAGCATTTCATACGGAGGCATACCTATACTCGAGTGATAAGAATTATTATACGCAAACTCAATCAATGGCAGGTGGGAATCCCAAGACCCACCATATTCCAACACACAAGCACGCAACATGTCCTCCAAAGTTTGAATGGTGCGCTCTGATTGACCGTCCGTCTGAGGGTGATAAGCCGTACTCAAATTAATTCGGGTACCCAATTCCTTCTGCAAACCTTGCCAAAACCCGGACACGAATCGCGGATCCCTATCCGACACAATAGATAAAGGAATTCCATGTCGTGAAACGATCTCATTGACGTACAATTGGGATAATTTACTCAAAGAAGCCGTCTCACTAGTAGCAAGAAAGTGAGCACTCTTTGTCAATCGGTCCACAATCACCCAAATCATGTCGTTTCCTCTAATGGTTCACGGAAATTTTGTTACAAAATCCATCGTAATGTTTTCCCATTTCCACTCGGGGATCTCAAGTTGTTTCAACGACCCATACGGTTTCTGGTGCTCGGCCTTTACTTGAGAGCATATATGGCATGATTCCACAAATCGAGCAACATCCATTTTCAAAGTAGGCCACCAATACAAAGGTTTAAGATCATTATACATTTTTGTGCTCCCGGGATGAACCGACAATCGGGACTTATGAGCTTCCATCAATATTACATCACGAAGCCCACCAAGCAAAGGAACCCAGACACGCGATTGGAATGTCTTTAATCCACGAGAATCGTCACATAACAGTTCTTTTCTTTTCAATAGAATCTCGGCTTTCAAATTCTGATCCAAAAGTGCTTCCATTTGTACCATTCTCAATTTGTCAATCAAATCTGAGGAAACTTCTAATCGCATAAAGCAAACTTTCTCGAATTTCCCTTTTCTACTCAACGCATCCGCGACCACATTCGCCTTACCCGGATGGTAACGAATCTCACAATCATAATCTTTTATCAACTCTAACCATCTCCTCTGACGCATATTCAGTTCCTTCTGAGAAAACATGTACTGAAGACTCTTATGATCCGTACAAATAACGCATTTAGTACCATACAAATAGTGTCTCCAGATTTTTAAGGCAAAGACTACAGCTGCAAGTTCCAAGTCATGAGTAGGGTAATTCTTTTCATGAGGTTTAAGCTGACGAGAAACATATGCAATGACTCGACCACGTTGCATCAAGACACCACCCAAACCCGCATGCGAAGCGTCACAATACACAATGAAATCCTCGGACCCTTCAGGCAAGGCTAAAATTGGAGCCTGACACAATAACTATTTCAAAGTCTGGAAAGCCGACTCCTGCTGATCATTCCATTGAAACTTAACATCCTTTCGAGTCAATTTCGTCAGAGGACCCGCTAGCTTAGAGAAATCCTTGATGAACTTTCGATAGTAACCCGCCAAACCAAGAAAACTCTTAATCTCTGAAGCAGACTTAGGTGCTTGCCAATTCATAACTGCCTCAACCTTAGATGGATCAACCTTAACTCCATCCTCACAAATAATATGCCCCAAAAACTGAACCTCACGCAACCAAAACTCGTATTTGGAGAACTTAGCATACAACTTCTCCTGTCTCAAAGTATCAAGTACTAAACGCAAGTGTACTTCGTGATCGGATTCAGACTTAGAATAAATCAATATATCGTCAATAAATACAATAACAAACTTATCAAGGTAGGGTCGACAAACTCTATTCATCAAATCCATAAAGACCGCCGGAGCATTAGTCAACCCAAAAGGCATAACAAGAAATTCATAATGACCATATCTAGTGCGAAAAGCCGTCTTAGGAATATCCTCCCCACAAACCCGCACTTGATGATAACCCGACCTCAAGTCAATCTTAGAAAAATAGGAAGACCCTTGTAATTGATCAAATAATTCATCTATTCGGGGCAAAGGGTACTTATTCTTTATGGTTCGCTTATTCAACTCTCTATAATCAATACACATCCGAAGGGTGCCATCCTTCTTTTTAACAAACAATACGGGTGCACCCCAAGGAGACGAACTAGGCCTGACGAAACCCTTATCTAATAGCTCCTGGATTTGGGTCATCATTTCACGAATTTCGGAGGGAGCTAGTCTATAAGGAGCCTTAGCTACAGGAGTAGAACCAGGAATTAGCTCAATTTTATATTCCACCTCTCTAATGGGAGGCAACCCAGGCAATTCATCAGGAAAAACGTCGGGGAAATCAGAAACCACCCGGACATTGGAAACGGTTTTCTTTTCTAATTTTGCATCAACTATATAAGCCAGGTAGGATACACACCCCTTAGCTAGAGATTTACTAGCTTTCATCATAGAAATCATAGGGATACTACCTCTTTCCCGTTCCCCTCGAGCCACAACAAATGACTCATTAGAGATTGGAATCCTAATTAGTTTCTTATGGCACTCTATACTTGCCTTATTTTACTTAACCAATCCATGCCTAAAACCGCATCAAAACTGGGGATGGGCATCAATAGAAAAGAAATTGGGAAACTATGATCCTCAATCAAGATGCTAGCTCCAGTCACCGATGTGGTAACTGGAACTATCTTGCCATTTGCTATCTCAACCTCAATAGGATTTGTAATACAAGTGGGAGTCAATTTCAGTTTATCGCAGAAAAGCATAGATATAAATGAGCAATTGGCTCCCGAATCAAACAGAACAATAGCTGGTACAGAGTTGATTAGAAATGTACCAGTTATAACATCTTCAGTCCTGACAGCATCATCAGCTGTCATTTGGAATGCCCTACCAGTTGCCGTTGGGGGATTCTTTCTTTTCTGGCCAGAAGATGAAGACCCTCCGACCACACCCATCCTTTGTTTCCTAGCCTCCGGACACAAACCCGACCGATGACCTTCCTTTTGACAATTCCAACACACATGTCTAGGAAACGCACAATCCTTGATGTCATGACCAAGTTGTCCACATTTGATACACCTAGCAGTTTGTGGAGTGCAAGGACCCGTGTGTCGCGATTTACAATTTTGGCACCAATTGGTTCTGTCCAATGATTTACTATCCGAACTGGACTTCTTAGGTTGATGAGATCCCTGCCATTTCTTCTTTCCAGGACTACCCGAAGATTCACTCTTGGGTTTAAATGAAGATTTTTCCCTAACCTCCAAACCTTGCGCCCTAACATCCCCATCCACAGAACGAGCAAGATCAAAAGCCTGGGAAAGAGTACCCGCCAATCTCACGGTCGTCCGATAAGTATGCGGTAACATTCCCACAAAATGGTCAATCTTCATACGTTCCTCCGGTACCCATTGTTGCACGAATCTCAACTTGTCAGTGAATTGGGAAATGAGATCATCCATCGTCATCTTATCCGTTAATTGCAAATCCAAAAACTCGCGTCGAATCCGAGTCATGTCAAATCCCGAACAATATTTCTTACAAACCTCATTGTGGAAATCAGACCAACAAATCGATGCTCTCTGCTGTGGGGTAAAATGTGATGTAATGGAATCCCACCAAACCATTGCTGGACCCTTAAGTAGTTGCACCGCAAAAGGAACCTTGACTTCTTCTTCACATCGACAAACCTCAAACTTTCTTTCCACATCCCTCAGCCAATCCAAGGTAACGGAGGGATTTGTACTACCCGAATAATCCGATGGTCCACAAGACTTGAAAGTCTTAAAAGAGCATAGCTTAGGTTGACTCTGAGCTTGAAATATCGGAGTCTGATAACCCGAAGGTCCGGAAGAGAACGGAGCCGAAATCGGATAGGTACCATAGTGTGGATGATGATAATAAGACTGAGATACTGGAATCTGCGAAGTCACCAAAAGTGGTGGTACAGTGCTAACAGTAGGTGGCAAAGATTGCAAGATTTGTTGAGAAGACCGGTTTTGTTGTTGTTGTTGCAAAAACTGTTGTTCTATTGCTTTAAGTCTCAGATTTTCTGCCTCTAGATGAATCATATAATCATCATGATCAAAATCCCCTGCAGAAAAGGTAGTACCAGTTTGACCCTGGCTAACATTTTGGGTTCCAGTAGGGGATACATTAGTTCGGGGGGCATCATTGGGTGTGTCAGCTGGAGGTTCATTCTCTGCCATATCTGTACCAAAACAATATCTCATAACACGTTAGTTGTTAGTACCTATATACTAACCAACTTCACATGCTAACACAATCCCACTCATAGGAATGTTTGACTGACACACATAGATTTGGGATTGAACACTTAACCCATGCTCAATTCACCCAAACCTAGGCTCTGATACCAATTTATAACACCACAATATTTCAAGATACATTTTTTTTAACATATATCGGAAGCGATTAAATACAAATGGTACAAATCATGCATTATAGATTGCGTATAACATAGTTCCCAAAACACAATCTATGCATGCATGATAGGTTGATACAATGACCACATCAACTACAACATTAAGTTAGGGGTTATTTAAATTCCAAAACATAGTTTATAAATGACGACATGTCATATAGTCAGAGCAGGCAGTCAAACATTCTTCAAACTAACTTCTTGCCCACCCACATCAAAAGTAATCTGCAAGAAGTGAGGAGAGTGATTAGCACGAAGCTAAGTGAATAGATCACAACTATCAATCTAAACTATCATAGCAATTGATCACCACAAAGCATCATAACAAATACATCAAAGAGGATCGGTGGTCCTTGAGGTACCCTCATGCCGCGGTGGTTCCCCAAGTAACACTTATAACCACTGAAGGCCAACCAGTGGTCTTACCGATAGTTTAGTACCATTACTACATACGACATGATTTCAATAAACAACACATGTACAAAGTCCTCATGTCGTCCAAAGTGATAGTATCCAAACCCAATATCATATTGACCCCTGACAAGATAGCACATTCCATAATCATCATGGCAAAATGTACTTATTCAATATATAACTGTAAAACCATGTTTACCCGTTGTAACCGGATTGTTACAACTAATTCAGAAAGAGAGTCAATGATCCACTCACCCTTACTTTCACAATCTCCACTCAAAGTTCTTATGTTATTGAGTCTTCGGTTTATCTGGAAACATAAACAATTAACGAATTAGGAACCCATTTGAAATAATGTAATTCATGTCAAATACGTCACTTAATAATAAGCTTAAGGTTCCACATTTATTTTCACCTATCAAGTTTTACTTAGCGCACCAATGTACATATATGCACAAATACACACATATATTTATATATATATATGCACCGAAGTATGACACGACAAACTGATTGTTGTCCACGTTTAGACCCAAAGCCGATCGGCTAAGGGTCCCTAGCCGTTCGGCTAAGCCCAACCGATCGGCTATACCATAGCCGATCTGCTTTATTAGTTAATTTCAAGCTTCGTTTCAAGTGGCTGAGTTCTGTGATGATTTTTAACTAACCTAACCGATCTGCTAAATTAAGCCGATCTGCTTTACTACCTTAGCCGATCGGCTTCTTCATAACCGATCGGCTATGAAGAAGAAACCCAGGTACTCAGTTCCTTATCACAACCTGATCCGAAACAAAACCCCAATTCACCAATTTAAGGACATACTACACGATTTATACATGAAAATAACTTAAGGCATCATCATATATCAAGTTCTAACAACAACTATCTTCCTAAATCATCAATCTAAGCATAGTCACTCATTTACCTATTTTATCAAACCCTAACACATAAACACATATTCAAAGCCAATTTAAACTTACAATCGAAGTAGCAACTATATAGATGATGATGTTGATCAGTGGTAACCACGAATCCAAGCTCTAATCGATTGATCAAAGTTTCTCCTTAGATTTCCCTAATTTTTTTCAAGTATATGGGGTGTGTGTTTTGTTTGAGGAGTTAGAAGAAATTGGGGAAGAAAGAAAACAAATAGGCCGATCCATTTCCAAGTTGGGTATAAGTTGGTTACCAAATAATACCCGCTCTAAATCTATTGTCTGGAACCTAAGAACCGTTTACGTGAAAATATATATTATTATACCGTCAACTATAATAATTTAAAACAAGTAATAATTCATGTATCACAATAAGTCATTTGACCACTGGACATATTTATTTCAATTAGCCAAATAATACTAATTATTTCTAAACTCAATTAAATAATCAAATGAGTTAATTACATTACCAAATTTCTCCTAGGCCGGTAACGAGGATGTTACACATATGCTCACTAAGCTTTATGCTTACCCGTTTTAGTGGTTTCATATTGTAGGTGCTTGATTCGGTTGAATCAATTGGATGAAATATAATTTTAAGGAAGTAGCGTGGATTGGAGCTTGCAATGTGGTTAGACAAAAGCTTCTTTTCCTTTTGAATTGTCGTTATGTATTATCACTTGTGTAAATCGCCCAAAAAGACACATTTGAAATAATGTTGATGAATTAAAGTGTAAAGTGTGAATTGGTTGAAAAGTGTGTCTTTGACTTGGCAAAGTCAACGTGAAATATGATGGTGTCAAATTGGGTAAAGGGAATATTGTATAGTGATAATGTTGTTAGGTGTTGAAATATGTGGAGATTGATCATAGTTTTGGTAGAATTATGATCAAAGTTTCAATTGTGGTATTTTGGTACATTTGAGTGACAATGAATTGAGAAATATGATATGTTGTTGAAATGAATTGAATTCCAGTGTCAATTGGTTAAAATGGGTTAGAATTGGTTAAAGTGTCCAAATAGACACCAAACGGGTCAAAGGAGTCAAAACGAATTAGAGTGGGTGTATGATGTTGATGAATATGCTCACACATGTCAAATGTATCCTAGAATATGAGGGTAAAAAGTAGAAGTCTGAAACCAAGCCATTTGGAATATGACTTGTCCACCAAAATGGCTTAAAATGGTCAAAAATTGGTCACACATCCATTTTCTCGATAAACGCGTATTTTGAAAAAGTGTAAAAGGGAAAGTTTCATTTTTGCATATTGGAGGTGCCTGCGAAATTTGATGGTCTAATTCTTAACGAGTAAAAAGTTATGCGCGTGCAAAGTTCGTATTTAAAATGGAGTTGTGCAGGCCTGATTCCCGAGGAATGGGAGTCATTCCTAGGGAATCCGTATCTAAATGTTAACAGCAGGCCTGATTCCTGGGGAATGAGAGTCATTCCTGGGGAATCACTTGTAAATTCAATAATTTCTTATTTGAGTCCTTATTTGATTCAGGGAATGATATAACGAGTCTATAATGTCATATTTTAGACGTGGGACTTTACTAAAGGAGTTTTAAAAAAATTAAAAAAAATTGGGGCGTTTCATAAACATTATGTTCGCGAAAATGTAATCCTAAAATTAAATTAAAAAATTAGAACTCTAGAATAAAAAAAATTGATGATGTCAAACCAAAATGAGGAATGTAAGTAAACCTGTAAATTTATTATATGATACAAAAAGACATCAAATCGATTCTAACTTTTGAAAACACTAAAAAACGTATCAAATTTAGGGAAAGTTGATTTTGAAGGCTTTAATGGCCGAATTTGACTCCAAACGGTGGACAAACCGCCTTTGGCAGTTTGCTATCATGTTCGTCTCGTTTTTACCATTCCATACATAATTGACACGTCGCGTACCTCCTTACCGTTTAAAAGTTATGTCATGTTTATTTGTTAGAGTTTTAATGATGTAGTAAAAATGAGAATCTAGTATATGTGGGGGTATGTTAGTAATTTCAAGTACGTTTTTCAAAGACTCATATTAACGTTAAGGGTAAAGTAGTAATTTCCCTTAAAAACACTTAAAATGCTTTGTAGTAGACATATAAAATAATTAATTAATTAGTATTTAATGTCATATGTTTATTACTTTAATGTTTAATAATTATAGTATTAATTAGATTTTAATACATGTAGGGGTATATTAGTAATTTAATTTAGAGTTTTTAAATATCAATAGTAATGTTAGGGCAAAATAGTAAAACCTATCTTAAAAAAAAACATTGAAATGCATTATATATGAGTATAGATAATAATGATTATAATAATAATAATAATTTACCTTTAATGTACATCTTTGCATTCTCTATATCAAATACTTTCTTTCTCTCCTTCTATATCTTAGCATTTTTTTTTTCAAAAAAACTTTGGTTAACTTATTTCAAAATCTTGTCATATTTATGTCTTCTCTATAGAGACATACACATCTTATTTAAATTTCTTATTAAGCACTCACTTATTGAATATGTTTTTAGCGTTTTTTAGTAAAGTTTGTTTAATGTTTCAATATTATCATTTTCATATTACTCTTTCAATACGTATATACTTATTTGTAATTTTATCAACAAAAAAAAATCGATTTCTCAACATATGTTTAACAGCATATAACATTCTCTTATAGCATTTACAATGTACGAGTTATTTAGAAGATTTTTGTTACAATAAAGGTTTTTCCTTTGGAGATAATATCTTTTTTAATAAGTTTGAGAAAACTAAGTCTTTACTTGAAGACTTTTTGTAACACCCCCAAATTTAATGATTTGCGGAAGCATACTTGGGTGTTACTAATCAATATACAAAGCACAAGATATACAACAAACGACCTCTAAATGAGACGTTGTAAAACGATTTCATATGAAATAAATGTTTGAAAACTCAATGTTTTCGTATACAAAATGTAGTTCCCTATAGTCCACGCGTATAGCGGGAGATTCTATTACATAATCAAAATGTACAAAAGATAATGCTGAGATTCTCCGTTAATGCAATTTAGTTGAAATCATGCGACTCTAGCTATGTCCTGGAGTAATCCTACTCCGTCTGGGTACCTGAGAATACATGCTAAAAGGTCAACACGAATGTTGGTGAATCTCACAGGTTTGTAAGTAATATCAGTTTTTGAACACAAGATTTCGTCAGCAGTGCCCGCAGGCGTAAATCAAGTATTTGCAAATCCATTAAATGTAAAGTAAGTAAGTTATACCGTAGCCATGAGGCTCATAATCGAAGCTTAACCCGTAAGTAATAATTTGCTCCGGTGACATGCTCGTAACTGAGCAAGCATAAGTAACGAATAATAGTCGCCCGTTTATACAGAACGGTTCGTGGTAGCGCTACTACCCCGGGCGGGGAGGGTCATTTCCCTAATGGATCCATTAACTAGTGTTCGCGCTTAAGTCCATAACTAACGATATATGATGGAGAGACTTCAGTGAAAAGTAAGTAACTTATGCAATCCCGTATAGTAAAATGTATAGTTCGTACTTGTGTTCAAGAAAAGTAAGCAATGTATCTCACCCCGTATGTAAAACAGTAAAAGTGGGGCTGTAAGACTCACCTGAGTCGTGGAGCGTTAAACCGATAAACGAATGATGCTTAAACAAGCAATGAGATGTCCGCAGACTGATAACCTGAGGGTGTCCACGACACTCGGTGGTTATTATTATGAGTAGGTAGTTGCAAAGACTACTTTTGTAGTTGTTCGTTCAACTATAATGTCCAAATTACTACAATTCGGTTGTTTGATTAACTTGTGTTTTGAAAATGTGTACGGCCCGTTGGTGATTGTTTGTAACAATAATCCCGATATTATCATTATGTTTTGAAGTGGTATACTTAAAAGTGTATTCCAAAGTGTTTTAGAAGTCGTATCGTATAAGTGTTTGAGGTTGTACAAGTTTGACACCGGGTGTAAAAATATTTTGACAACTTTATGTTTTTGGCGACACTTGGCTAGTGTCGCTATAGGCGACACTAGTTAGGCGACACTTGATTAGTGTCCCTATAGGCGACACTTACGAAATTTTGGCGTCACTAAGGGAGTGTCGCTAAGACGAATCTGGTTAAGTAGTTCAGCGATACTTGAGTAGTGTCGCTACAGGGGCGACACTTAGGCATAGCGGCACTTAAGTAGTGTCGCTAGTACTGTTTTTGGCACACTAGCGACACTTCCAACTGTTCGCCAGATTTTGGGCCGAAAACGAGTTTTCCGGCCGCCGTTCGGTCTAATACTTTTACCCAACCCATATTTGGACATTTTGAACATAAACAAACAACTTTCATGTAAAAATAAACGAAATCGGAGAGTTTCGGGTTTTTGTCGGAAACTTACGCTGTGTCGAAATGGAATTCCGAAAAGATGAAGTTGTAGATCGTAATGCGGTGAGTCTTTTATTCCAAAGGAGCAAGGAAATCCGAGGTCGTTTAGTGTTGCTTTTTGTTGATTTTGTGAGGATGGTGGTGATGGTGAATTTTGAAAGAAAGAAAGAAAGAGATAGAGAAGTGAAAGATGATGGTGATGTTGAATGAAGAAGTGGGGAGGTGGAAGTGGGGTTGGTGAAAGCCTCCCCATTTTCAGCTCCCGCGTAGCGCTCCGTGTGGTGTTTGTTTTCTCGATTAATTTACGTTTATTAATTATCTAATACATTTAAATATACATTTTTGGAATACGAAAAATTACTAAATGTTTTAGTTGTAGTATTTGAGTTGTAATGTATAAAATATAACTTAATTTGTTTCATTTTGGTTGCGCGTTTTAATATCTTAAACGTGTAGACGGTTATTGTACGATGCGAGGTAATTACGAAATATTATTTTTAATAATATTTTGGATATGACTGTTTGTGTTGAATAATGTTTTATTACCTAATAAAATTGATCACCAACGTCCAAGTAAGTTGTGTCGGACTCCGTCCGATTAATTTGTACGATTTATCCAAATCGCGTAAGTACACATATGTAAATCACCTTATATATACAAATAGAGTCTGTAATTAGTCCCCTTACATACTAATTACAACTAATTACAAGTAATCAGGCATGATTAATTATCCTAATTAGGCAGGTGTTACATTCTTCCCTTGTTAAAGAAATTTCGTCCCGAAATTAGCTCGAGTGCACGGTCGGTGCGTCGTCTAGGAAGAGGTGTGGGTATTTTTCTCGCATTTGGTCTTCCCGTTCCCAAGTGAATTCAGGACCACGTCTAGAATTCCACCTGACTTTGACGATGGGAATACGACTTTGTTTGAGTTGTTTGACCTCACGGTCCATAATTTCAGCGGGTTCCTCAACGAAGTGAAGTTTGTTATCGATTTGAATCTCGTCAAGTGGTATGATAAGTGTCTCGTCAGACAGACATTTCTTTAAGTTAGAAATGTGAAAGGTAGGGTGCACGCTGCTGAGTTCGGATGGCAGCTGCAATCAATATGTCACGGGGCCAATCCGTTCGAGGATCTCAAAAGGCCCAATGTACCTGGGATTTAATTTTCCGCGTTTGCCAAATCGGATTACGCCTTTCCAAGGTGATACTTTTAGGAGTACTCGGTCCCCAACCTGGAACTTGAGGGGTTTACGTCTCACGTCAGCGTAACTTTTCTAACGGGCACGCGTGGTTTTGAGTCAGTTCGGGATCTCAACAATTTTCTCAGTGGTTTCATGTATGAGTTCGGGACCAGTGAGCTGACTATCTCCCACTTCGGTCCAACAGATCGGTGATCGGCACTTACGACCGTACAGTGCCTCAAAAGGTACAGCCTAAATGCTGGCGTGATAACTGTTATTGTAGGAAAACTCACACAATGGTAGGTGTCTCTCCCAGTTTGCACCGAAGTCAACTACGCAAGCTCGTAGCATGTCTTCCAGTGTTTGAATAGTTCGTTCACTTTGGCCATCGGTTTGAGGGAGGTATGCGGTACTCATATCGAGACGGGTACCCATAGATTTCTGAAGTGATTGCCAAAAGTGAGAGGTGAAACGGGCATCTCTATCGGAGATAATCGAGGTAGGAACACCGTGTCGAGAAACAATTTCTTTGATGTAGATTTGTGCGAGGCGTTCCATTTTATCGGTTTCCTTGATTGCCAAGAAATGGGCCGATTTGGTGAGACGATCGACTATCACCCAAATGGTATCGCAACCGCTCGACGACTTAGGAAGTTTGGTTATGAAATTCATGGCAATTTGTTCCCATTTCCATTCAGGAATATCGGGTTGTTGGAGTAAGCCGGAAGGTTTTTGGTATTCGGCTTTGACTTTCGAACAAGTGAGACATTTGCTGACATACGTGGCAATCTCGGCTTTCATGTTCGGCCACCAATAGAACTCTTTGATGCCGTGATACATTTTGTCGGATCCCGGGTGGATAGAATATTTGGACTTGTGAGCTTCATCCATCACTAAGTCCCGTAGATTCCCAAAATTAGGCAACCAGATTCGGTTAGAGAAGTACCTAACCCCATTAGGTCTGATTTCGAATTGTTTATCCATGCCTCGTAAGGCCTCGTTTTTGACATTATCGGGTTTGAGAGCTTCGAGTTGGGCGGTGAGAATTTGGATGTTCAGGTCGTTGTGAATGGTCATACTGAAGGCTCGGACTCGAAGTGGTTTCGACCGTTCTTTTCGACTGAGGGCATCGGCAACAACATTCGCCTTGCCCGGATGGTACTTGATTTCACAATCATAATCGGTAAGCAACTCAACCCATCGACGTTGCCTCATGTTGAGATCCTTTTGATCGAATATGTGTTGGAGACTTTTGTGATCAGTGAAAATAGTACACTTGGTACCGTACAAGTAGTGTCTCCAGATTTTGAGTGCAAACACTACGGCTCCCAGTTCAAGATCATGGGTTGTATAATTCTTTTCGTGTATTTTTAGCTGTCGGGAGGCGTAAGCGATAACTTTGTCCCGTTGCATTAACACGCAACCAAGTCCTTGGTGTGAGGCATCGCAGTAAACTACGAAGTCATCGGTGCCTTTGGGTAAGGACAAGATTGGTGCACTGCAGAGTTTGAGTTTCAATAGCTGGAAGGCTGACTCTTGTTTGTTGGTCCAATCGAATTTCTTATCCTTCTGAGTCAGTGTCGTTAAGGGAACAACTATTCTTGAAAAGTTTTCAATGAATCGGCGGTAATAACCAGCAAGACCTAAGAATTGTCTCACTTCGGTTGGAGTGGTCGGTGACTCCCAGCCCTTGATTGCTTCAAGCTTGGCGGGATCGACATGGATTCCCTGGCTGTCAATAACGTGTCCAAGGAATTGAACGGTTTTTATCCAGAACTCACACTTAGAGAATTTTGCGTCGAGCTCCTCGTGTCTAAGCAGTTCTAGGATGGTTCTGAGGTGTTGTGCATGTTCTTGTTCGTTTCGTGAGTATATGAGGATGTCATCGATGAAGACGATGACAAACTTGTCAAGATAGGGTATACACACCCGATTCATAAGATCCATGAATACAGCCGGTGCGTTGGTTAGACCGAATGGCATTACTTGGAATTCATAATGCCCATAACGGGTTCTGAATGCGGTTTTTGGGATGTCGGCATCGCGAACACGCAATTGATGATAACCCGATCGAAGATCAATCTTTGAATAACAGCTTGATCCTTGAAGTTGATCGAACAGATCATCGATTCGAGGGAGTGGGTATCGGTTCTTGACGGTTAGTTTGTTCAACTCTCGGTAGTCAATACACATTCGAAATGAACCGTCTTTCTTTTTGACAAACAAAACCGGAGCTCCCCAAGGTGAAGAACTCGGTCTGATGAATCCTCTATCCAGGAGTTCCTGTAATTGAGTGGACAGCTCTTGAAGTTCGGATGGGGCTAGGCGGTACAGTGCTCGGGCCACCGATGCGGCACCCGGCACGAGATCAATCGAGAACTCAACCTGTCTAGGTGGAGGTAGACCAGGTAGTTCTTCTGGAAAGACTTCGGGAAAGTTTCTAACAATTGGCACATCTTCAAGTCGCTTCTCCTTCGACTTTTTCTCCGTGATGTGTGCGAGAATTGCTGGGTAACCCTTCCTTAGAAGTTTTCGGGTTTTCAAACAGGAGATTATGTTTAGTCTCGACCCACCGGTCTCCCCCTGTATGATCAAGGTTCTACCGACGGTGAGAGGGATGCAGACGATCTTATCATGACAAACAATTTCGGCCCGATTTTTGGATAACCAGTCCATACCCACGATGACGTCGAAACTTCCTAGTTCAACAGGCATAAGATCGATTGAGAAGATTTCGTCGGCTAGGTTCAAAGTGCAATTAGGTATCACACTATCGGTTTCTATGAGTTTACCATTTGCAAGTTCTACGGTGTACTTAACATCTAAGGCCGCGGGGGTGATATCAAGTAGTGGGCAAAACTCATCAGAAATAAAGCTCCTATCGGCACCAGTATCAAATAGAATAGAAGCAGATAAGTTGTTGAGGAGGAACATACCTGAGACCACATTCGGGTCTTGATGGGCGTCCCCTGAGCTGATCACGAAGGCTCTGCTCCGGGCGTTGTTGTTGTGGTTGTTGTTGTTGTTGTTCTTCAGCTTGGGGCAATTGCTCTTGAAATGCCCAGAATTTCCGCACCTAAAGTAGGTCTTTGGTGCATTGGTGTTGGGGTTAGGAATGATGGCTCGGCAATCCTTGGCTAGGTGCCCGAACCGTTTGCAGTTGGTGCAAGGGCAGGAACCGTCATGATGACGATTGCATCTGGGACAGTAGGGTTTGTTCCTGATGTACCCTTTCTTTTCCATAGTCCCCGAGGAATAAGCCTTAACAGACTCGGGCTTTTTGTTAGTGGTTTGGTTGGATGAGTTGGGGTTTCCTTCCCATTTGCGTTTGTTGTTTGCAGATGAGGTTGATGTTGGGCCACGGCGGACAGAGTTTGCCGTCAGTTCATGGGCCATACGGATGGCGCTCTGAATAGTACCCGGTTTGGATGAAGTCACCAGGTCTAGAAGTCTGTCAGGAAGTCCATCGACATATTTCTCGATCCTCTTGTACTCAGGATCGACCATGGTTGGGCATAGAAGTGCTAGTTGGTGGAAACGGTTGGTGTACCCCGTGATGTCATCACCCTGCGTTTTGTGGTTCCAGAATTCCACTTCCAGCTGTTTCAATTCATCCTTGGGACAATACTCGCCCCTCAACATCTTCTTCAACTCCTCCCAAGGGAGTTTGTAAGCATTAGCAATACCCACAGTCTGGGCATAGGTGTTCCACCAAGTGAGAGCGGTGTCAGAGAAAGTACTGACGGAGAACTTGACCTTGTCTTCCTCCGTGCAGTTGCAGATAAGGAATACAGATTCGATTTTCTCGATCCAGCGTACCAGACCGATCGCTCATTCGGTACCCGCAAAGCTCAAGGGTTTGCAGTTCTGAAAGTCCTTGTAAGAGCAGGGTTTGGGTTGTGGCCCATTAGTAGCTGTATCTTCGCTACTAGGAGTTAGTGTTCGGGTGGCCAAGGCTTGAGCCACGCTGCGGCCAATCAGACCCGCAATTTCGGCTTCACTAAGGGTGATTTGTCGGCGATGTGGCATGATGCTGAACAAGAAAAGAACAAGGAAAAGAAATAAGATAATTGCATGAAATTTCTGATATATCACAAGTGTATATGATGAGATACACGATAACAGTACGAGGTGATAATCACATTCCATTTAGATAATCGAGTTGGATACGCGGTACAAGTTTTTCCATAAGGTTACAGAACAGTAGTAGTACAAAAGTGCCGGGAATTGTTACATCCGGTCGAATTTACATAGGTCCTAATTAAGTAGTTAACTGGTTACAAGTTACAGACTGATCTAATCTTGATGCAGATTAAGCCGCTCCATCAGCACGACAAGGCGGTCCACGGTTTCTGCAAGTCTGTTGGCTTGCCTGGCATTATCTTCAACCAAGGCCAGTCGTTGTACCAGTGCTCGAGAGTACTCCTCAGCCTCCTGTGAACGCTATTCACATTCCTCTAGTCGGTCTCTTATGAGTTCATCCGCACCTAATTCAGCGGTCATTGAATCCTGAATTATGCTTACAGAGAGGCTGGTATCTTCTTGTTCTCGTTGGAGTTGTGATATATGATCAAGAGCTTGGCGGAGCAGGTAGGTCATTCGGTGTTGTTCCCGTTCGAGATTCTCGAGCCTTTGCTCCTGATGATGGAGTCGGATAGCTAACACTGGCACCGTGAGATGTGCCGAGTTCCGAGAGTTATGAACAGGATAGGGGCTGCTTCGAGGTGGCCTAGTGTTTCTCCTGGCTACCCGTGGGTTTCGTGATCCATATGGATGAGAACATGACGAATTGGGTGGTGTGTTTGCCATTCCTGTGGCAGAGTGTAGGTAAGACGAGGCTAATATATAGGTAAGTACATAATATCCAGCCTAGTGTCTAGCACGTATCAAGTAATGGTCTGGTTCTCTCGTGGTCAGAGTCAACTAACGTATCCCCGTTCAACATAATCGTTTCAGACCTTACATCATCTTTCCTTAATTGTACATAGTTGATCAGGCTATGTTAAATTAAAGTCGTATGCTGTAATTCCTGAACCAGTCATGCCTAATAAGGAAATACTGCCTAACGGCCATAGTCTAGGCCCACTAAATGCAACCTAGTTCACTATAACCTTAGGCTCTGATACCTATCTGTAACACCCCCAAATTTAATGATTTACGGAAGCATACTTGGGTGTTACTAATCAATATACAAAGCACAAGATATACAAAAAACGACCTCTAAATGAGACGTTGTAAAACGATTTCATATGAAATAAATGTTTGAAAACTCAATGTTTTCGTATACAAAATGTAGTTCCCTAGAGTCCACGCGTATAGCGGGAGATTCTATTACATAATCAAAATGTACAAAAGATAATGCTGAGAATCTCCGTTAATGCAATTTAGTTGAAATCATGCGACTCTAGCTATGTCCTGGAGTAATCCTACTCCGTCTGGGTACCTGAGAATACATGCTAAAAGGTCAAAACGAATGTTGGTGAATCTCACAGGTTTGTAAGTAATATC
The DNA here is from genome assembly GCA_949592205.1 of Helichrysum umbraculigerum. Lineage (NCBI taxonomy): Eukaryota > Viridiplantae > Streptophyta > Magnoliopsida > Asterales > Asteraceae > Helichrysum > Helichrysum umbraculigerum. Next base: position 105,758,009 of record CATIUR010000003.1, on the reverse strand, counting down.
AGTTTTTGAACACAAGATTTCAACAGTAGTGCCCGCAGGCGTAAATCAAGTATTTGCAAATCCAGCAAAGGTAAAGTAAGTAAGTTATACCGTTGCCATGAGGCTCATAATCGAAGCTTAACCCGTAAGTAATAATTTGCTTCCGTGACATGCTCGTAACTGAGCAAGCATAAGTAACGAATAATAGTCGCCCGTTTATACAGAATGGTTCGTGGTAGCGCTACTACCCCGGGCGGGGAGGGTCATTTCCCTAATGGATCCATTAACTAGTGTTCGCGCTTAAGTCCATAACTAACGATATATGATGGAGAGACTTCAGTGAAAAGTAAGTAACTTATGCAATCCCGTATAGTAAAATGTATAGTTCGTACTTGTGTTCAAGAAAAGTAAGCAATGTATCTCACCCCGTATGTAAAAGAGTAAAAGTGGGGCTGTAAGACTCACCTGAGTCGTGGAGCGTTAAACCGATAAACGAATGATGCTTAAACAAGCAATGAGATGTCCGCAGACTGATAACCTGAGGGTGTCCACGACACTCGGTGGTTATTATTATGAGTAGGTAGTTGCAAAGACTACTTTTGTAGTTGTTCGTTCAACTATAATGTCCAAATTACTACAATTCGGTTGTTTGATTAACTTGTGTTTTGAAAATGTGTACGGCCCGTTGGTGATTGTTTGTAACAATAATCCCGATATTATCATTATGTTTTGAAGTGGTATACTTAAAAGTGTATTCCAAAGTGTTTTAGAAGTCGTATCGTATAAGTGTTTGAGGTTGTACAAGTTTGACACCGGGTGTAAAAATATTTTGACAACTTTATGTTTTTGGCGAAACTTGGCTAGTGTCGCTATAGGCGACACTAGTTAGGCGACACTTGATTAGTGTCCCTATAGGCGACACTTACGAAATTTTAGCGTCACTAAGGGAGTGTCGCTAAGACGAATCTGGTTAAGTAGTTCAGCGACACTTGAGTAGTGTCGCTACAGGGGCGACACTTAGGCATAGCGGCACTTAAGTAGTATCGCTAGTACTGTTTTTGGCACACTAGCGACACTTCTAACTGTTCGCCGGATTTTGGGCCGAAAACGAGTTTTTCGGCCACCGTTCGGTCTAATACTTTTACCCAACCCATATTTGGACATTTTGAACATAAACAAACAACTTTCATGTAAAAATAAACGAAATCGGAGAGTTTCGGGTTTTTGTCGGAAACTTACGCGGTGTCGAAATGGAATTCCAAAAAGATGAAGTTGTAGATCGTAATGCGGTGAGTCTTTTATTCCAAAGGAGCAAGGAAATCCGAGGTCGTTTAGTGTTGCTTTTTGTTGATTTTGTGAGGATGGTGGTGATGGTGAATTTTGAAAGAAAGAAAGAAAGAGAGAGAAGTGAAAGATGATGGTGATGTTGAATGAAGAAGTGGGGAGGAGGAAGTGGGGTCGGTGAAAGCCTCCCCATTTTCAGCTCCCGCGTAGCGCTCCGTGTGGTGTTTGTTTTCTCGATTAATTTACGTTTATTAATTATCTAATACATTTAAATATACATTTTTGGAATACGAAAAATTACTAAATGTTTTAGTTGTAGTATTTGAGTTGTAATGTATAAAATATAACTTAATTTGTTTCATTTTGGTTGCGCGTTTTAATATTGTAAACGTGTAGACGGTTATTGTACGATGCGAGTACGAAATATTATTTTTAATAATATTTTGGATATGACTGTTTGTGTTGAATAATGTTTTATTACCTAATAAAATTGATCACCAACGTCCAAGTAAGTTGTGTCGGACTCCGTCCGATTAATTTGTACGATTTATCCAAATCGCGTAAGTACACATATGTAAATCACCTTATATATACAAATAGAGTCTGTAATTAGTCCCCTTACATACTAATTACAACTAATTACAAGTAATCAGACATGATTAATTATCCTAATTAGGCAGGTGTTACACTTTTGTTGCAATGTTTGCATAATTTTTGAAGAAATAGCTATTAGAGCGTACAACATTTTTATGACGACAGGTTAGTGAAAAATATGATGCCAACTAAAAAGACATTCCCTGCTCTCGAGATTTTGAGCGAAAGAAGAGAATAGAAAAGGATATAAACTGATAGAAAAGAAAAGAAGAGGAAAAATATTTATTCGTTCCCGAGTTGGATAGAAGAGAAATTATATTTATAAGGATTTGTGTTCCTGAGTTGAAGAAAAATGGAAGGAATGACATTTTATAACTTGTTTGATCTCCCATCTTTCCAAATCTTCCTACTTTTGGAGAGAAAGTTTGGAGAGAAAAGAAGCCCGAATCCTCCTCTCACTTCTCTTCTTTTCTCTCTGTATATAGAACTCTGGAACACAACGAGATTTGTTAATCTTTCTGCTTCTTTTCTCTTCTTTCACAAAAATAACTCGGGAGCAGGCCTTAGTTTTTTTTTTTTCTATTAGAAATGTGAGATGCACATTCAAATTACTCATTCTGAACATGTTAGCTTTTATAGAATGATATGTAACGAATTATAATAAGATAATTCTTCTTAAGAAAAACTAAAAAGTAGGCTTTGTTTTATTCATATGTAAGATGATATTACCATTACATATGGGTAGTGATATAAAGCAAAAGTATTTATAGTGTTTTGTTTGTTTAGGTTTTTTCGGATTTTTTTGAAAAATCAAACGCTTAGTCACTTTGTTGTCTACATTATGTAAACCAAATTTTTTTTCATAATACTTGATTCTTAAGATCTATCGAATACATTTGTCGAAAGTGTTGATGTTTTTTGTTTTATCGTGGATGCAATAATAGAGAAGAAGTTATAGACATCTTTTTTCGTTTCGATTATGCATCAATCTTAAAGCTAATATAGATTTAAAATTGTAAAAAAAATCAATCTTAACGTTTCCGAGTGGGGGCCGTGCATCGCACGGCCTATAATTTAACTGGTATTAAAGTTCAAGGCATACCATGCAAAAACAAGCATGGGAGCCAAAGAGACGAAATACAAAACCTGAATTTCCAAGGAGGAGACACCAATAGACTCGCCTCAAACTAAACCAAAAGATAGAGATGTCAATTTTAGACCCATTGGCTAATTATGGGTCAATTTGATTAATATTTAGGAGGTGATGAGTTTGTTGGGTCTCCTCCCCATTTTTTGGATGGGGCTAAATGAGTTTTTCAATATAACATCTAATTGTGTAACAATTAATCAACGGGTCTAGCGGGTAATTTTTTTTTTTACACCTCATTTCATTTTTCAATCAAATAAAAAAAAAGTTTGGTGGATACCCGATGGGTCGAACCGACCCGAGACCCATTTGACCCGGACCCGTTTAGACCCATCCTTCTAAATGACTCATCTAAACCGGAACTCATTTAGACCCAAACCTATCTAGACCCGACCCGACCTGACCCATACATTTTGCCACTTATACCAAAAGAAGAAGACACCTAAAAAACTATGGCAGAAACAACAAGCTTTATTTATTTTATTAAGTGTTGAATGTTGAATGAAAGGAATAATAATTCCAATAAATAAAGCCATATCTTACGATGCACACGTACATGTAATGTATCATGGTAGTGTAAAAATAATAAACTGTTCGTACGCTAGAGTATTAAAAAGAAAAAGAAAAAAAATACTATCACGATGTCAAAACAAGGTTACATCATATCTACTTTGAATATTCTCATATTGATCATTGGCAACAAAAGAAATATTAAAAGAATGATCACTACTAAAACGTAAACACTTACTAGCGGAGAAATGTTAGGATTATTCAGAATTCACAAACAAATATTCACGAAATGACGTGGACAAATAGGTAGAACAATCAAAATTATTTCTTTTTTACCTCTCTTGCTTCTGTGTAATCAGGTAAATGATTGATATACATCCTTATGTGAAAGTTATCTTGTAAAAATTTTCTAAAGTTATCATTTCTCATACTAGCGTGAAGTTATCATTATTGTCCAAGCAATTTGTTTATTTATCTATTTATTTATAATAAGGACGATTATTTCCAACCACTCTTTGTTTTGATGGCTACTCGATAGTTATTTCTCTTGAAAAAAAATAGTTTGTCCGTATAAAGAAATGAATAAAATTATATCACATTAATTTTGAGAAGTGATTACCGTGATTGATAGAATTTTGGAGGCCTCGACTTTTGTAAAAATAAAAAAGAATTTAGAAAAAAAGGGTAGACTATTTCAGGGATGTTAGTTGACGAAAACAAATAAATTAATCGATGAATTGAAAGAACAGGTCTCCTATGATGAATTTTGCTAGTATGATGCTTACATTAATCTTCCGTGTTACGGAGTATGTGTTTGGAAATTTTTTATTGATTTTTTACGATATTACAATTCATTGATATTATTTTTTATTAATTTTTTAAGGGTTTGGGTATTTTCTATTAATTAATGTTAGTATGTATTACACTATTACGCGTTTCAAAAGCTTATTTATCTACTTATATTATAATAAGAAAGTATAAATGTTTAAAAAAATTTGACCAAATTTAGAATGGGTAAATCTAGTCCTTCCATTTCAAAAGTCAACATGCAAATCCATCCATTGGTTCATTTGCTGACATCATAATCATTTCATTAAAAAGACACTAATGGCCTTACTAATTTATTGTTTAAATTTTGAATTTATATAAAATAATATATATGGGTTCAAGTAAGATCATCGTTTAGCATAGTAACCGTAGGATCCAATAAAACACTGCCACCTGTCCCACTCCTTTTAATTTTTATCCTTAAGCTCTCCTTCCTTTTTAGCTAAACCCAGACATACGATGCCATAACCCAGACAAAAGCTCCATGAACATTCAAATGCCAACCACCATCCTCTCGCCGTTTTCGTTGACGGCCATTGACGATCGATCACCAGTTTTACTCCGGCGAACAATCACTCGTGAAGAACTCCGACGATGCGACTTCGTTTCCATTGATGAGCAAGAATTTTATTCCGGCGATCAAATTAACCTTCATTCGGGCATCTCCGTCAAGATAAAAACAAAATCCGGTAGCTGCGGGGTTTTAGTTTTGAATTTTCCGGCCACCTTAAATTTTGATATTAGTTTCGATTTCTCCGGCGAACACTATTATAGTGTTTATGTGAGTTTGTTCAGTGGTTTTGACTTTGAGAGTGAGATTTGGATCAAGGCTTGTCAATTTGATAATCTGAGTTTTAATTTTTGTAAGAGTTTTTTAGTTGAAGTGATGCACAAACATAATTCTACTCGAAGACATTTAAAACTGATATGAGTTATGATAGAGTGATAAATCGAATATTTGTACTATTCGCATATACATTTGTACATGAGTGTACTGACAATTGAATGGAGGAGATTGGTCCCACTTCAATCAAAAGACAAAGGCCAAAACACGATTGAAGGCTTGAAGCTCTTGAAATTTGTGTATCACGAATATAAGTTCATATACTTCGTAGCAAAATTTTAAAAAATGTTGTCTCATATTGAAGATAACGATATCCTGGTGAAAGGTTAGTATACTATAGTTCCTTACCGTTGCAAGGATAAGTTTCATTCAATTTTAACATATCTATTATTTAATTTGATCAAAACTTTTTATCAAAAAAAAAAAAAAGCCAAACTAATAAGTACTTTTATTTTCTTTAATATTGGGCTATAACTTAAAAATATATTTGATACACAAAGTTATTAATATAAAGATACGCAATTTTAGATTAATGTAATAATATTTGTAATAGACTTGATACACAAACTTATTAACATAAGATACACAATTTTAGATTTTTTTTTTTGTAGCAGATACACAATTTTAATTTAATGCAACAAAATTACATTTAGATACACAAAATTATTAACATAAGATACACAATTTAAATTAATGCAATAAAATTACATTTAGATATAGATACACAATTTAATGATTAGCGTTCATAAAAAGCAACTAAAACATGCGAGTTGCTGACATCTCCAAAATACATTGGTTCGGCCCATTTTCTTTGGGAAATCTCGAATGTATAAAAAAAATCAATTTTTTTTTTTACTTAGAAATAAATACCCAGTTTTGTACTTTTGTTCCATAATTCGTAACTTTTTATTAATGAAATTTCCAATTAGTCTAATCCTTCAACTTATGCATAATAAACAGTGGAATTCACTTCTTCTATGACCGTTGATCTCAATGATGATTCGAAAATGAAATTGCCATGGTGACGTTGACGCAGATCTGGCCGAAGAAGATGCAGATCTGGTCGGAGAAGACGAACTATCTGACCGGAGAAGACGAACTATCAGATCAGAGAAGAAGACGATAAAACTGAAACAGATGGTTGCCGGAAATATAATAGATGGCGGTATAATTGACGGACGAACCAGCGGGTAACGGTCGGAATTCGCGGATGACGGTGGTAGAATCAGCGACCAAACAAATGCGAAGATGGTTAACGGTAGACATTCAGAAGTGTGAAAATTGACACGTGGCATTTTTTAAATGGTTCTCACAGTTCCCACAATAAGGGAAGAGAGTAAGGTTCAAATGAGTACACCAATTTTGAGTGAGAATGAGGGAACCAACAGATTTCTGCCATGTGTCACTTTATTCTCTCTCCTCCACACTTTATTCTCTCTCCTCCACATTTTTAAAAATTAAATATCTCACAAACGGTAAGTCGAAAAATCATGAAAATTGCACCATAAAATTCAACGTTTTCTCCTCTTCGATTTGCCGTCCTTCAAGGCATACTTTTGACAACTTTTTTTTTCTCATTTTTTGGTGGGTTTCACAAATTAGTAACACATGTGTTAGTGATTAGTTGTACATTTAATTTGTGGTTAAGGTTAGGGTTTAGGGTTAGGTTTAGGGTTTAGTAGGGTTTATGGTTTAGGGTTTATAAGGGTTTAGGGTTTAGAAGGGGTTCAAGGTTTAGGGTTTAGAAAGATTTAGGGTTTAGCGTTTTGTAAAGCGTTTAGGGTTTAGGGTTTGTGGTTTTGGGGTTAGGGTTTAGGGTTTGAGGTTTGGGGTTTCGGGGAGAAACCCCAAACCTCAAACCCTAAACCCTAAACCCTAACCCCTAAACCACAAACCCTAAACCCTAAACGCAACACTTTAACACATGTGTTAGTAAGTCTGTTCCCAACGCAAGTGTTCGGTTGTGGTCGGTTCCCAACCGACGAAGTGACACGGATGGCACCAAGTGGTCACTTGTTGGTCGGTTTACACATCTTCGATTATCCGACGAGCTTCGGCTTGTTTTTCTTTTTTTAAAAAAATTTTGTGTGTATAAAATAAAAGGTAAATTGGTAAATGCGGGACCCAAAAGTTAAAGTGACGGAGTAGGGATGGGAGTGGTCAGTCAGTTTTGGTCAGTTTTGTGAAAAAGCTGACGTGGCGCTGACGTGGCTCGGTCAGTTTCGGTCAGTTTGATTTAGGGTTGGGAGTGGCCTAAATGTGAAACCCACCAAAAAAATGAAAAAAAAAAAAAAACTTTTCGAAAGTATGTCTTGAGGGACGGCAAATCGAAGAGGAGAAAACGACGAATTTAATGGTGCAATTTTCATAATTTTTCGATTTGTCGTTTGTGAGATAATTGATGTTGGGGGTAAATGGGTTTTGTACATGTGGAACATTCTCTTTGTACACATGGCTTGATATCATTGGTTCCCTCATTCTCACACAAATTCTTATTCTCATTTGAACCCTACCCTAAGGGAAGATCCTACGGGAACCCTTCTCTAAAATAATAATTTAAAAGGTTTAATTTAATTATTTCATTAAGCTTTTATGATTAAATAAAAATAAGATAAACTCGATGAAGCAATAACCAGACATTATCCCCTTTCCTAAGCTTATCTATAACCAGGCGTATATGTATAACTATGAAATTCCAATTCGATGAGTTGATCAAACAGATCAACAGGAAGAGATCGAGAGAGACGATTCAGTGATTAGTATCGTGTTCAATTCGATTGGTTATGTTAGTTGCCATCGACACAGTTGATTGGTTCGTACGATTGACAACAAGTGTTCAAGAGAGACGATTCATTGATTGGATTCATTTGGTTTCATCGAACGAATTCGAATATACGATACACACACTTTCCCTGTTCGAATATACGATACACAGGAGAGTGCTCAAGGTGCAAGGCTTGAACCCTTCGAGTTTAAGTGAATAAAAACAGAAGGAATCGTCTTTGACATCATAATGTGCAGGTAAGAACAATATTCATAATCATCATAAAAACAATATTGTACAAAGATAAGGACGAACAATAATGTGCACGTAAATATCATCAAAATTGTTTTTATTTCACAATTTACTTGACATATCTTTGTCAATTTATGTTTTTGTGACAATTCGAATTGTTTGATTCAAATGGTTTAATCTACTATTTACCTATTACTGTTAGGATTGATGAATGATGAAATGCCTATGTATTTGGTATATTGTAAAGCTTATTATTGTTTTATAAAATTATGGTACGGTGAACATATACATGGCCCAGACTATTGTTATGAAAAAAACTTTTATTTCCTAATTATTATGCTACATTTTAGGATTTTTAAATTCAAAAACATCCATATCCAATCTCTAGGTGGTTACTCATAAATTCGAAATTTGAATTTAGCACCTAAAATGTAGCATGAGTTTGTTATTAATTTCAATTATATATATATCTAACCACGACTTCTCTTCTTTTGCAGCCATTTAGGGATTCCAAATAACCTTCACTTTCAACTCAGAATCAAACCAATCAATGGCAACCCTGTTGATGATTTTTACACTCCTTTGAAAGGCAAGGACTCTTGGAAGATTTGTGTCAAGGTATTTCCGATGTGGAGCCAGAATTACATGAACAACCCCAAGCAAATTGCCAGCCACGAGTTGATACTCATGGATGTTGAGGTATTCGGTTGTAGACTTTATTTATTTATTTTTTATTTTCATCTCATGCCTTTTGTGTTATATTGTTGTTTGATCTTCATGGTAGACCTAATAAATTTTTCTGTCATATTTTTTTCCTTCCCTATTCATAAAAATTGTATATGGTGGATGCTCTACTCATGCACCTTTTCACTTGATTTTCATGAACATTTATAACGATACAAATTTTATTGATATGCTGATATGCAATAACTTAGAACCGAACTTATCTACTTTAAGATTTAGATAGATATAACCTAGAGTTTGTTAAGGATTCAATTAATAAGTACCTGTAGTTTAATTAATATTTCGGCCCCCATTCCATAAGCTGATGACAAAGAGATTGCATAAGGACTGATTTGGTTATCCGATCAATTATTATCTATTAAGAGCCCTTAAAAGAATCACAATGATCTTTTTGGGTGTTTTTTTCCCTTTTGATTATGGTTTATCGAACCCATGTTTATTTGTTGATCGAAAATAGATGTTTGACTTTGTATGACAAGCTGATGAGATTAACTCTATTCATCCATAAGACAAGAATCTAAATTTAAATGCTTTCATTTGTAGCAACCAGTTACCGAAGATCTGCTAAGCGATTTGCGGTAATTAGGATGAGCATGACATGAACTTTTTTTATCTTCAATCTTCATATATTTTTTGATACGACATATCAATAAACTAGATAAGTTTGGTTTTGGTTGTTATGCCTATTAGCAATAATCCCGTGCCTTCATCTGATTGATGGCATGATGATTTCATTTATCGTTTTAGGGAATCATTTGATTTCATTTATCATTTTTCATATAAAGTAATGGACAGTAAATGGCGTACATTTAGTATTAACAGACTCTTATGCAGTTACCATTCGTGCCTTCAACTAATTAATGGCATGATGATTTCATTTATCGTTTTAGGGAATCATTTGATTTCATTTATCATTTTTCATATAAAGTAATGGACAGTAAATGATCCCGTGCCTTCATCTGATTTATGGCATGACGATTTCATTTATCGTTTTAGGGAATCATTTGATTTCATTTATAATTTTTCATATAAAGTAATGGACAGTAAATGACGTACATTTAGTGCTAACAGACTCTTGTGCAGTTTCTATCCGCTATTTGTAATCTGAACAGAAAACAATTGTTGTAACACCCTAAAGGTTCAATACTGAAAAAAATTATTTTTACTGCACAAGAGTGCTACTGTTTACCTATTGGGTTTTTAGGCTCGAAATTGCCTTAATTTTTTAAATGTTACACTTCGTTTCAGACTTCAGTGTAAAATTGATTGATGTTTGTTCCTTTGTTTTCTGCAGTAATTACAATATCATGTAATACCCTTATGGTTCGTTACATGTGCATAACAGAATTGTTCTGTCAATTTTCGTGGAACTAGCCCAGTCCTTTTATTTTGAATTGATATTAAATTGTTCATAACAGAAAACAATATTTTTTTCCTTCAATTCGTACTTTCTTATTTATTTACGGTAAACAACATTTTATTAGTCATTTGTTTAGTTATTTGGTTTGCAGGTTGGAAAGTCAATTAATTTTTGTATGTTCCTTTGTTTCAAACTTCAGGGTAACAAAATCTGCGCGTCCATTAAATATCAAGTCATGCCTGACTTTGAAGATGCAATCAAGGAAGGGAACTACTGTGAGGTGTACAACTTTGGGTTGGGTCCATATGACACAGACTACAAGCTGGTAGATCACAACTGCAAGATTAACTTCTTCCGGTCAACAAAAGTCAAAAGGGTTAAACCATTTGAGGATGCCGTTGACGGAATCAATCTGGTTTCGTTTGATGACATACTGGAATGGAAAGTATCCACCAGGCTTGCATTCGGTTAAGTTTTACATATATCCTCTTCTAAAAACAGAATTGGCATTTTTCATATTTATTTTACTATACTTATTTTATGGGTACAGTTTGAATTAATGCAACTAACCTTTGTTGTGCTTTGTTTCATGTAGATATTGTTGTATCATCCAGTTTAATTTATCATGTTATTGATACAATCAAATTCAACAAAAAAAACATAGGGGTCAATGTGGGTTTACCGGATATTGTCCGTTCAACATGAATCTTCTGAGGAACATCTGTTCTTCTTGATGTATTTTCATTATTAATTGTGCTACGCTTCTTCCTTTTCCTTGCAGAACCGGAGGTTGACGAAAGATCATTCATTCTCTTTGTTATTTGATGCTATACAACGACGCCAAAATATAATTTTGATAGAACAGAGGAAATAAATTAGGAGGTTTTCAAGGAATATGTTACCGGTTATAGTGATCTGTAATCATCATACGTACAAGGCCGTTATATGTACAAGCCCATTATATGTACAAGCCCTGTATATGTACAAACCCATTATAGCAAAATACGTGAAGCCAACATACCGGTAACAAGCTTATTATAACCCAATAATCTGTAGGGTAAATCGGTTACACATTAAAGTTCATTCCAATCATGAAAATCGTTAAAGGGTGATTCACTATCAGATGCGCGCATAAAATCTTCTTCACAAATGGATCCTGAAGTAAGAGTGCAATATAAATGTTTTCTTCCGAATTACTACTTGTCATGAAACTAAGATATGCAATTCAATTAAATTGCAGCAAAATATGGCCGCATTGGAAGGCGTTTGTCTGTTGACGCAGATGAAATTTCTCAACAAAAGGTTTTGATACAATACGTTTTTATTTTGGTTTCCCTGAACCAATTTTTTACAATATCAAATTATTTTTGATAACTTTTTTTATTTTAGAGATTACGCCGACTTTCTCAAAATCGAGAGGCTGCCAGAATGAGTCGCATAAGGAAAAAGGTAAAAACAATCTGTCATTATACATCATTAGGATCGACATATCTCCAAAGATTATAGTGTTACCAGTCGTGTTGAAAACTATATGGTAACATGACACACAAACAAGGTATCACATGTTGCAATTGGATGTGCCTGATAATATTAGTATACCATGATGCCTACTAAAAATCCATCCGACCTCTTTTTTTTTTTTTAATGTATTTATTGTTATTTTTTTTATTTTTTAATTATTAATAGGTTTCTAGAATTTGTTAATGGCCCTGAATTGTGAGGTTTCCGGTTGTTTACATAGATTAAAAATGGTAATAATTTCTTGTCATTCAGGCATATGTACAACAGTTGGAGAATAGTCACCAACATTTTATACAACTACAACAGCAGATCAATCAAAATCAGGTTCTTATGTTAAAGACCTATGATAATTCCTTTTTTTAATTGGTTATTGTGAAACAGACTTAATTTTATGTTCAAAATTATTTTTTGTAGGGTGTTTTTAATGCCTCAACAGATGAAAAGAATCTTACTCAATCAGATAATGGTACATCTAAGCTCTTATAGTGTATGGTCAATACTTTGATATATTGTAAAAGAAAAAATTTCCCACCTAAAATGAATCATAAAGTTATTGTTTATCTACTCTCATTATACGCTGAATGGATACTACCTAAATTTCCTAATTATGTTACATTTAACAGGTTACCTTCTCTTCGAATCAAAATATGTATCATGGTTAGAATAACAAAAGAAACATATAATGACTTTGAGGAAAGCATTCCATTCTAACCAAAGTGAAGGGGACATTAGTGGCATCGTAACGGATGTAGTAACTCATTTTAATGAAATATTCACCATCAAAAGAAACGCAACAAAAGATAACGTCTTAGAGATAATATTTGGGATGTGGACATCTCCACCAGAACGCTGTTTTACGTGGATTGGTGATTTTCGTCCAAGTGAACTTCTAGATGTAAGTACCATCGTTATGTAGAACGATATATTTTCCACTGACAATACATCATATTATATGCTCTTGATGCCATTTTTGCAAATCATTGGAAAATCTGATTTATTTTATATAAATAATTTACAACTAATATTATATTTTTTTTGTAAAATATAATAACACTATCATATTACTTTTAAGATTTACTTGGCATCAAAACAAAAGTCACACAAATAAAACCACGTACATCTATACATGTTTGTAACACAATATTTAATAGTACCTATTAACGTGTATGTATAGTAACCCATATGGTTATTGTATTGAATGACCATATATATTAAATCATTAATAGTTTACGTGTGAAACATTAATGCAGTTGTTTGACACTAGATTGGAGAACCTAAAAGAAGAACAAAAAATTAAACTTCGTGAATTGCAACAACTTACCATTGAGTCAGAAAAAGAACTATCAAGCAAAATGGAAACACTTCGGCGTTCCTTGGCATCAACACTGGCAATTGCTTCGGACGTTATCCCTTCCGATTCATTTGAAATGGCCAATAACATGGGGCAAATGGCTTTTGCTATCGGAAAATTGGGTTCACTTGAAGTATATCTAAACCAAGTATTACCATTTACCTCCATCATGTTCCTGCGACAATACTACTACTTATGTATCAATGTACCTAACATAGTTATGTAGTTTTATTTAACAACTCAACTTTCATTGTATATGAATTGAATATCAGGCTGAGTTATTGCGGGAATCAACGTTACACCAGTTGCATAAACTACTTACCACCAGACAATCAGCACGTGCCATTCTTGCCATAAACGACTACTTCTACCGCATTCGTGAACTAAGCGCTCTTTGGATTGCTCGTCCGAAATAATAGCATGTGACCAGTTTATTTTGTGTTTATTTTACATTTTTTGTATTTTAGCATTTCCATAGCGATGACCTAAATACATTACAACGTTATATTTTCGTTCTTTAACTTAAGTTGTACGTGGTTAACTTTGCATATTGGCTATAACTTAAACACGCCAATGTATTCAATTACATTCCTAACTAATCATTACGTACGATTCTTACGAATATCCATTATGCATCCCGCGAAGCCGCGGGTCTTAAGCTAGTATATTAAATAAGAAAGTTGTATAATTAACCAAATCAAATGAAACCTTAATTCGTACGTTGTCACAACATAGGAACATGTCATTGAAAAGCAAAATCGATCAATAGGATATATGGTAGTTAAAGAAAGTGACCTTAAAATTCTTTAAAATCATATTCCAATTATTCACTTAATTCCCTTTAATGACCCATTCAATGGTATAATTTTAGTATTAAACTATATGGATTTACCAAATTATAATTCATTGCTTGTTGGATTCTCCGTTCTTCATTCCTCTTCAGAAAGTTGAAATATGTACAAGTAAGATTATGCATGGACCCGGTCAAACGACAAATTAATTAACAAATTAATCTTGATCAGTGAATGTTTATTAGTGTATTTGAGTAGGATCTTAAGATCCTGAACCGATTTTACAATACAATGCTGATTTTGCAAAGATGAACATGATCGTAAGTAAGATTTCGATTTTAACAAGTTTTGGTTTGTTATGTTAATTCTTATGTGCTTCAATTTTGACTTAACGATCATATCTTATTTGGATCCGTCGTTGATTAGTCCTGGGATATACTTTTATATAGAGACTTAGCACAATAGCTACCACTCGAAGTGTGCTAAGTTACACATTTTGTGAACTAAACCTATAATCATTTTCAAAAATCTTCCAAAAGCATTAAAATAACTTTAATTGTATGGTGTGTATACACGGGTTCAAAAGCTCGTATGTTCAAATAAGATGATGCATGGACCCGGTCAAACGATTAATCTTGAGTGGATGTTTACGATTAAGCCAAAAATCATAGGCATGGATGTCACCATTACCATTAAAGTTACCAACAATTTACAATAATGATGGAGATATTAACATATAGGTTAAATAGCGGTGCGTTTGGGTTGTTTGGAAAAAAGTATTACTATGTGTATTGGATTCATTGTGAATAATAATGAGAATGAGTATCATGCTAAACCCATCAATTTAGGTAAATTTGAAAGAACCTTCATTTCTAAGGTTTGATTCCAAATTCATCAAACCGACACCTCTTAACCAAACAAAATATACCCATCCTCACTCATTCTCTCATTCCTATTCCCACGTACAAAAACACTTAATTAATGCAAAAACACCTTTAGATTAGAAGACTGTATTTAAAATAATGAAAACTAATGAAAATATGTATGTGAACACAAATTTTAATAGGTTTAATCCAAAAATCAAAATTATTTATCAATTCTAAGACATGTTTGATTCACGAAATTGATAGGATCGAATTCGGTGAAATTGAAATTGTGATTCCTTTCATTTGCATGTTTGGTTGAGTTATTTAAAAAAGTGAAATCCATCAAATTCTTTTGACTAGAAGAATTGAAATTTATCTTGCTTTAACGGATTCCAATTCTTTTGAAAACATTCCATGAAGCAAATACAACCTAAAAGATCTAAAAGGCTAAAATCATTTCCAGGTGAAAAAAAAAAAATTTAATTACATTTTTCAATATGAACTGAATTGTATTTTTGGAACCACGCGGTACAAATAAATTCAAGTTTTTATTTATCTATTTATTTTCATATTTTCTTCTATTTTTCCTTTATTTATTTATTGTTGATTGATCAATGTTGTTAACAAATGACGTCGATGAAAATAAATATATTAACGAATTAAAGATCGTGCAACTAATTTTATATATGATCAGCTGGGTTAATTAACAACTAATTAACAAAACTTTCAGTCAAATTAAGCACAGTACAACTCAATTATATCATCATCGAGAGTTCGTTGTCGAAAATATTGATCTAAGTCTCACTAATATTTAGAATAATTCTGTAATCTCTGATCGAATAACATATATTTATAACATTTTTCACATCTTAATCTATTGACTTATGTGTGAAATGAAAATTATATAATGTTTTTGACATAGTAAAATAGTTTTTATAATAACAAAAGTCATTACCATGGAGCTTCATTTCCTTTGAACAACTCCTGATTATAGTTTTACACCAACCAAATCATTATCACTAATAGTATTATTATTGTTCTTTTAATAATATAAAAGTCATACTCCCTCCGTCCCATTTCTATTGTCCATTATTTCCATTTTGGGGTGTACCAAATTAATTGTCCACTTCCATAAATAGAAAGTTTAAGGAAATAAAGTTCTTTTTTACCCCTAGTGTATATATATAAGACAAAAAAATAGGTAAAAAGTAGAGGGTAAAACTGTCATTTTATCAAAAAGTAAGAGAGAGATAGTTATATTTTCTTAAACTGCGTGTCTTTTTGTCTGGTGACAATAAAATTAGGACGGAGGGAGTAGATCACAACAACCGGTACCGAACATGTGATGTGCATGTTATAAACCTTGCGTCTCATTTTTAATTTACAATTTTTGTCTGTCATTAAAAGATTTTTAGCTTGCAAAAAAAAGCTATTAAAAAAATCATTAACATCAATTTAACCACATTTACTACTCACAATATTTATTTCATATAAACTTTTAGTCAAGCTTACATTTAATATAAGGGAGAAATTGACATTCATCCAACGTATCTTTTGTCTAACAAAAATTGATAGGGACGATAAAAGTGAAATCGTTCGAGTATAATAAATGCAAAAGATAACATTATATGAATCGCGCACATGGAACTTGCACTAAATATCGATCGTAACATACAATTAATTCTATTGATTTCGGTTGGAAAAAATCATCTAAAGTCTAATGACTTTAAGTTATATACAATTAAGTATTAATTTCAGTTGGAAAACTTAGCGCATGACTTGTTGAATTTGATAACTAAACACGCCTAAACAAAAAAAAAAAACTAAACAATTAAATATAATATATTTCTTTTGCAAAAAAAAAAAAAAGCCTAAACAAACAATTTTTTATAATTTATGTAAGGATTCGATGGAAAATTAAATGTGAAGATGTCAAATTCATATATATCAATTAATTAAAGTCATGCTTATAAAAATGTCATCATATATAATATCTGATGGCCAATTCAACAGTCAAAAACAATATAAATTTTGTTTATATTCATCAAGCTGGTCAACAGTCAAAGCCTTGAAACAGTTTACACTAAAAGATAAGAAACTACCTAGCTAATACCCACTTGGAAATTAAGCCCGGCCTTATATATATATATATGCTCATCAACATGTTAAACTAATTACAAGTTACAAGATAAAGAAAGATGAAGCCATTAGGCATTGTTTGTGTGTTCTTAGTAATGCTTCTTTTTGTGCATTCAAATCCCATAGAAGCCGGACGAGTTTTGCATGTAAACAAGGGATTCAAGAACGCAAACGTCTTCGTTTTTCAGTCACTTCCTAAGGGACCAGTTCCACCTTCGGGTCCATCAGGGTGCACTTATATCCCCGGAAGTGGTGGACCTCCTTGTCCTCCTTAATGCACGTCTCTCGCTGGACGTACAGGTGCCGAAGAAGGTGTTGTATAGGTTGCTTGAGTGAGTTTAGGGTTCTAACATTTTTCAGCTTCAAAATTACACTTGATGATCTCTTGAATTCAGTTATTCATCAATAACTTATTCTTTCTTAAAATCAATTATTTGTTGGTACTTAGAGCAAGTTACAATTTGTACAAAGATGAATATTTTCTTATGTTCTAATCAGTCACGGTTCCAATCTCACTCTATGATGTAACTAATCAATGATAATCAATGATACAAATCCCATGGTTTATGTATGCTTTTTATTTTCTTTCGGTTCCACTCTGTTAATGGTTACTTGTAGTTGAGATGTGTATATGAAACTAATCGAGTCGTCCTGAAACTTGATCACAAGCGTTAAGGCTTGCGAAAGTACATTCGTAAGTAACTTCATGACACAAGCTTGAATCTTTTTGACACTACAAAACATGCGTAGGTCTATGAAATTTACGATAATGTGCAGTGGTAGGTGAAAATAAAATCTGATAGTATAATATTTGTTCTTAAAAACCACCCACAATTCAAGTTAATCAACTTTAAATTCCAATAACTACAAGATATGATATTGTCAACACTACAACAAAAGTGTTTATTCTCTAACGTTTTTTTGGTCACACTTTTAAAAAGTGTTAACTTATTTGCTGAGTAATTCACACTAATAAGCGTGTACAAAATGTTCACATTTTTAAGTTTGAAGAAATTGAACTAATAACATGTATCACAATGTTCACACTTATAAGTGTGAAAAAAGTAAACAAAGTTCACACCTAAAAGTGTGAAAAATATTCCGTAACATTCAATTTGTTCACACTTCTCAAGCGTGAATAAATTGGGTGTTACAAAATGATTTCACATTTTTAAGTGTTGCAAATTTTGAATTTTTTCACGCTTCTAAACTTCAACATTGTGTTACATATTGTTATTAGTTCAATTTCTTCACACTTAAAAGCGTGAACATTTTGTACACACTTATAAGTATGAATAACTTGGCAAGTAAGTTAACACTTTATAAAAGTGTGAAGAAATAAGCGTGAAGAATTAACACTTTTTTAGTGCAATTTGACATATTGGTTATGTTAGTTAAGTTTAATACTAATATAATTATGTTTTGGATTAATACGTGTCAAATGTTATAACATCAATGTTAGTTGGTTAAATAAGGTCAAATAATTGTAACCATCATATCGTATTCACGTGCTTTGAAATTTCCTTAACAAATTCCATATGTTTACTTGTTTAGTAAGGTTTGGCAACTCCGGTCATGTAATACTATACCAAAATTCTTCACAAAAGAAGTCAAAAACCGTAATCATCGCTGGCTCAGTGCTAACTTATATTGTGTGTATATTTTTATATATTTATATAACAAAAAAAAAAAAAAAAAACCCAACTGTATTTAACAAAATACTCCGTACATTAACATCAGTTAAACTATATAGTCATTTTGTGTGAAATCTAAAACCAAGTGTTCATTCATGTAGTAAAACTGTTAAGTTTGTACCTAAAATAAAAATCATATACTTGGTAAATTTAAGAGTAACACTACAAAATAAGTGCCATTTAATGACTGATTATTTTTCTCACTGAAATAGTAAACAGTCATTAATGACCACACTATAGACTTTTTTTTTAATAGGGGCAGTAGAAATTTTGTTTATAATTTTAAATCGAAAAGTTAATTATTTTCTTTCCTAACGTACAAGGAAATAAAAAGCACGACTCTTTCACAACTGAAACCCTAATTCTCTCTGGTGATTAATTACCGCCGCCGTCGCCTTTCGCCATCTTCGTCAGCATCGCATGCTACTCACCGTCGTTGTCACAGTCACCGTCAAATATGTGCGGCTTCGTCACCAGTTTTGGAGCTGTTTCGTTACCGATGTTGATTCTGCGCTTCTTCCTCTTCGTCGCCGGTTCTACTCAGTTTCTTTCGTCTTTGTTGATAATTAATTTCAGAATACGATATGTAGATATCACGGATTTTAGAAAAAATTGCTGGAACCCTAGATTATTTTAATCAGATATATTTGACGAATTTATTTTCGTTCAAGCCACAATTAACTGAATTTTGATATTTCAGTTTAGAACTCAAGGTAATTTTTTAATCTCCTACCCTTATCTGTCATTAATTTTTGAATCGCATTGTATGTATTGAATAACTTGTTTTCTAATTTCATTATGTTTTGTAGTTTACATGCACTTCAAGTGTTCGACGAAATGACTGAGTGAATTTTTTGCTTGAATTGAATGCAGCCAACAAAGCATTTCGATGTATACTTGATTTAAACAAATTGTAGGATTGAGGACATTTATCATTGATGATTATTCAATATGGCGACATCTGACACCAATTTTTAACACTTACATACAACTATTCACCTACTAATTTGATTTGTTTTCAAGAGCTTGCTGATTCAATATGCATAGGCAACTTGTAGTATTATATGTGATCAACATCGAAGTTATGTGGATCAAGTAACAGTTGCAGGTAATGACTTAAATTGGAGTCTCCTAAATTTGAGATAAAGTGGTGAATGCTTATACTGTAAATGAAATCTATCAATAATTTTGCATGTCAGCTTAGATATAACAGGAACATCTTGTCATGATTGTGCTCCAATTTCTTCTGAAACGAAGTTACAGTTTGTAATGGTCGATATCAAGTTTAAAATGCTTGTTAGGTCGACCTCTTGATATACATTATGTTGTCTACAATTATTTTTAATTATTTTAGACGATTAGTGTTTCTTTTATCTTAATCATATTACGTTATTTCCACGTACTCAGGTTGCACATGAAGCGTTTGTTGAAGCTAGTGGATCCTTTAAAAGTAATAGCTACTATTTTATGAAGATCACTATTGACATCTGCTTTCTAGTAAGGTATATAAGTTACAAATCTTGTATTCACTTTACTTAGTGGAAGGTTGATTATGATTCAAAGCATGTGCATTTAAATGATACTTGATATACTCGTGTTTCTTCATAAAACACATTGTCTATGTATTGCAGGCAAAAGTTGTATCATGAGTAGAAACAATGATGATGATTGTTCTATTTCACAATAGAGGCTTATTCATGAGGGTAAGTGTAGCATGACTCTGCTAGTTCATGTCTTTGGAATTTAGTGATCTCTACACATATTGTATTCTTGACGTGCAATTTAATTGACATGATGTGCTTTCTTACTAGCTCTCGGTGGCTGGAATTTAGCAGATTTATATTTGCTCAATGAGCGAAACCATTATGTCTCTAACCATCCATTTCGTACTTATTACTTTGGTTTCAACTGTGACTATGCTTCTTTCGGGTCTGATGCTCGCCAACATAAACTTTTAGGCTTGTAGACATAGATTTGCATCAATTCGATTACTTGGATTACTATAATACTCATGGTTGACCACATTTTGATTTCAGAATTTCACAATTAGTAACTGATGCATCCCCTCTTTTCATGCAATGATCAAAGCCTCAAAGGTAATTAAGTCCCAGATTTATACATTGATTAAGTTTGTGTATAAGTGTTGAGTGTACAAAACAGGGCCTACAGCAGAGCTAGATTGGACGAAAAAAGGTGAAAAGGAAGCTTAACAACTGCATAAGTAATTTGACTTGGTGAGGTCCCAACTCACCTCTGCACAATATTCCGCCATCTTTGAATTTTATGTTTTAAAGATTTTACTTTCTTATTTCACCGTATTTGTAGTTTCATATTCTGTTATTAGTTGGAAGTTCTGATTATATATGCTCGGTATAGTATTTATTTGATTGATATGAACATGTAGTTTTGGATTTATTCAGGTTGGATCATTATTTAAAGTGTAGTGATCAGGCACAGGAACACCATGTCGACATTTGTGCAACAATAGCTACATTTCTTATGATGATCACATCAGTTTACTAGGAAAGTATACAATATTCGCTTACCTTCTTAAGTAATACTCCTAAGTAATTGTTTAATTAATTTTAACTAAATGGTGTTATTTGTCAGTTGAACTTCCCTGCCATTGGAAAATTGGATATGACAATGCTGGCGTGGTCCACTGGTTGCCAAGACAACCGACTGCCTAGTAGACTAAAGGTTGTATGTTTTTTCTATATAGTAAAGTCAAAGGTTAATCAAAGGTTAATAATGTGAACAATCTATAGCAAAGTTAAAAATCTATT
This sequence comes from Helichrysum umbraculigerum, assembly GCA_949592205.1. NCBI lineage: Eukaryota > Viridiplantae > Streptophyta > Magnoliopsida > Asterales > Asteraceae > Helichrysum > Helichrysum umbraculigerum. Next base: position 105,736,555 of record CATIUR010000003.1, on the reverse strand, counting down.
ATAAGTTACTTTCTCATGAACAAAGTCATGTTATAATTAATGCTAGAAATAAAAGTCCTGTTATAACACCTCTGCATCATTTTGCTATGAAAAATCAGTACTTATGTTATCCTAGCTACACAGTAGTTTGATTTTTGAATATTCTTTACTTTGGCTATTTGGGTTTGAATATTTATCTTATTATATGTTCATCTTATGAATTATTTGTTAAATGGATGTACCAGTATGTGCACAAGTTTTTTTTTTTTTTTTAGTGGTAATCTATTTTGAAGGTATGAATGTTTTCGATTGGTTGTGTTAAATTTCAGGTTCCTAATGATTCATGGAGTGCCTGTATCCACGGTTATAAAGGAATCAATATCATCCAATGAAGCCGTAGTTCAGGTAATGATGCATCTTACTCAATTAGTTAAGTTGTTATCTATTCTGGTGTTTTGATAAAAATTAGAGAGAGTTATTAAATGTTACTTGTGGATTTTAGAGTTTACTGATAACATATAACTAGTTGATAGACAATGATTATTGATACAAGTAGGAAGTAGTTGTTGTGGGGCTGCATGTGTTGAACATGTTACTCTAGTATATTGTTTTGGTAATATATATACACTGAGATCATGGAATACATTCTGATACAAACAGTCTGACACTTTTGTTTGCTGTATTTTTTTTTTTTTTGCCTTTTTTATCTTTTGCAGATGTTGATCAAAGTATTATTGATGGAGCTATTTTGCACAAAGCTACTAAGTATTTGTTCCTTTGTACTTAGATGTTTGCTGAATGTTTAGAAGTTCTAGATACTTGTACACTGAGAATTTTCTAAATGTTTTGAGAATACAAGTACTGTTCCATATATTCATTTTCATATATAATAATTATGATGCAGTGTTCTTTCAAATTGTTTTGGAATATTAATGTAATTTAAATCAATATGAGAATTAAGAAACCTCATTAGTGAATTCAATGACCCTATTATGACTGAAACTTCAGTAAGAAACCCTTTTTTGTAACTTAGTTTTTGAACCCTTTACTGACTGAAATATTGAGACATTATACTTTTTGAGCGTTTACTGACTGAATGTTTAAGTCAGATTAGACTTTTAGTGATCCCTTTGTTACTGACTCTTTTTTCTTAAGTAGGAGTAGCCTTTTGCGCCTTTACTAACTGTTTTTGTGCCTTTAGTGACACTTTATTTCAGTCAGTAAATGGCACTTATTTTGTAGTGTAAATTCCTTATATGGTCCCTGTACTTTACAACAATTGACGAAAACCAACCTTGCGCTCTTTTTCTCACATTTTCAATAAGTTTATATTTTACTCGAAAATGGTTCCTCATCAAATGACTAACGTATCATTTTCTCTTGTCATTTTAGAATATTTAGGATCTAAAATGCCAAAAGGTACTTTAATCGTTTTAAGTATAAAAAAGATTTTTATAAATTGGTGTAAATCACACGACCCGTACCCGGAACCCGAACCGGGTACTAAGTCAAATGATGAGAACCGGGTTGTTGACCAACCCGACCCGACCCGAATCGGGTTTTTGACCCATGAATACCGGTTTTTAAACCGGGTTTTTCCGGATTTTATACCGGGTTTTCCAACCCGACCCGCTTCCTACCCGGTCCCAACCCGATTGTGAGATCCGAAAACCCAAACCGGTTCCGTACCCGGCGGGTACGAAAAAAACCCGAACCGGGTTCAAAAAAACCGGTTTTTTCCGGGTTCGGTTTCGGGTTTTTTTTCGGGTTCGGTTCCGGGTTCGGGTTTTTTGTTGATGCCTAGTTTTAATGTCTGGGCGTATTGTTTTTGGTCTTCCCAATTGTCAAATATAGTATGCCCACAGCCCATATAACAAATTACTTTGATGGGCCTGACTCAAATAAGTTTAAGTTGAGCCCATCAAGTTCAGTTTGGAGTACCCAAATGAGTGTAGAATCACTACAAGATTAAAAACGGAAGAAAAAAGAAAAGAAAAAAAGACACGAGATATTGAAGTTTGAAACTACCTTAGACAATTAGTTCATTAGTATAAACATTTTGATTCTATGTTTAACTGGCTCGATTTCATCCCATATGTTCATCGAGGTGAAATAAACTGCATATCGATACAAGTCGTACAACGCGTAGAATACAAGTATCAATACGTACTCGTTTTAAAAATCTTTAATTAATTGACACCTTTTGCAATTGTATAGTATGTATCGCAAGTTTAATTTGTTTTACCTTTTAAATAAAGAAATAGCCTCTTGAAGGGCCATAACTGATTTGGATACGTTTTAATTTATGTAATAAAATAAATAAAGATCATATACAATGGTTTATATATATTAAATAATATATAATCAATCTTATTGGTTTGTTTTCAACATAAATAATAATAATAAAATATAAAATAATGTAACTAATAATAATGGCATAATGCAAACAAACAAGACCAGGTCAAACATATATTAAGACCATTTAGAAGAGGACCAAAGGATCAATTGGGCTCAAATTTGAAACTATATTTATTATTTGGCCCATCTTTTATCTTTTAACTCGATACAAAATTTGAGACTTGATTTCGTGTGGTCAATGTAATGATTTACCCATGTTAAAGACGATGCCTAAAACACAATAAGGTCTCTAAGAGTCTAAGTGAACAAAATATTCATCTAAAAATTCACGAACCATTCGACGGGAAGTTCTTTTATGTCCGTTCATTTCGTTATATGAACGAAATTAAACAACAAAATCTGTTCGTTTATTTGATAAAACTTTATTGAAAAAATATGAATATGCTTCGTTTGGGTTCGTTCGGTTCGTTTAAATGCCTGCTACATATTGTATAGGGGTGTTCACGGATGGTTAACCGGAGGGTCGGTTAACCGAAAACTGGTTAACCGAAAATTAGGTTCACTAATTTCTTGAGCCTAAATCGAACCGAAAATTTCGGTTAACCGGTAATCGGTAAACCGATTTTTCGGTTCGGTTAATTGATTAACCATTTAACCGTTTATAAATCAATACTTATTTTAAAAAAGTAATTAATAACCCACAAATACACATTCATTAATGTATGCATTATATTTAAAGTATCTTGATAATAAAAGTATCAAACGATAAGCATTTTACTCTTTATAATTATGCATTTATATCATACGTATGTTAATCGTTCGGATATAATTAGACCTAAGTAGTAATAAATAGCATATCAGGGCAAAATTAAGCTAGTAAAATGCATTAAAATGAAAGAAAATGGAATATAAATGATTATATTACAATACAAGAATAAATATCTATATATAAATATAATATATACATATATTTAAAACTATGTATAAACTTTTCGATTTTTTCGGTTAACCGTTTATCATGTCAATCTCAAAATCATGAATCGAAAAATATCGGTTCGGCCGGTTAACCGAAACCGAAAAATGAAAATTTTTTGGTTCGGTTAACCTAAATTCGGTTCAATTCAACCGGTTTGCGATTCGGTTTCCGGTTTCGAAATATTTTTTCAACACCCCTAATATTGCAGTGAAGAAAGTAAAATATGTATCATCGTATAGCTTTGATTACTATAATTTTCATGAAATCCATACTGAGATGGAATGAATAGGCATAGTTTTATTTCACAAATTACAAAACAGATAAATCTTCACACACAAATACAAATACAAGTAGAATAATTACATTATATACTCGTCTTTATTTTAATATTCAACTATAGACAACAGAAATAATAAACCAAACTGCAACATTTCGATCACAACTGCATCGATCTTTCTCAAGCTTTGTATTAGTTTGTGATTACTACCCAATGGTAGGAGTACGCACCGTAATTCCTTCATTGTTAACCCAAACAAGAACCCTGTCGCAAATATAAATTTTAGGGATACTGGTTCCTTCCAAGATAATTTGTGCGTTAACTAACGGGTTCTCTTTCTCAATTGTGCTTGCAGCAGATGTTCCTGTCTCCCCTACAAGCTCTGGCCAGACCGTTTTGCCTACATACATATACTCAATTCGTTATTATATATAACGTCATAAACGAAATTGGCTTGATTAGAATAAATCTAAAATGAGCTTCACGATTTTGTTATAACTTCTTAGGGACGCACATCGTGAACTATACTTAATCTGAAGAGATTTTCTATTTGGTAAATAATATTCGATCAATGATCGATGCATTCACTTAACTCGATTACATGCATGCATACGTACATATATCATTTTTGTATATAGAAGAATGTATAACATGATAATACCTTGCTCAACTTCTTCACATGATGCCATTCTTGCTGTATATGCCAATTAGTAGTTTCGATAAGGGTGATATACGATCTTGTGTTGGAGGTGGGATATACGATCTGTGTTGGAGGTTTGTAGCATTCAAAATGGTTATTTATACACAAAGATTTGGTTTATTTTTGACTTTTTAGATATCAATTGATCAATGTTTTGGTTGTAGCTAAGGGTATTGAGTACACAAAGATAGATTGACTTATTCTATTTTGCGATATCAATTTCAAAATGAAAATGTACTCTTTTAATTTCAAAACACTATATTTGATCGGCAAATAGCTAACCTAAACCATAAATCATTAACTATTAAACTATTAGAGGATTAGATTGACCCAAACCCGATTGTGGGTTTAGGGTCCAATAAGTTTAGGGTTTATGTTAGCTTATTCTTCAAGTCATATTCTATTATAAATAGATATGCAATATTGCTTGTGTAACGAAGATTATTAATCACAATGTGGGTTTGGGTCAATCTAATCCTCTAATAATATAATAACGACTCGATGTTTATTTTCTAATAACAAAGAAGACGTATCAGTATAATATTGTGAGTGATTAGATAATATTCGATTAAGTACCTCGACTATTATTTCGATTGAGTAAAGTCACTCGATCAATTATTTAATAGTATACGATCTTTGATAAAAACAAATATTTGATACTTTGGTTGTGCCTTTTAAAGCTCTTATATCACGTATTTGGCTTGTCAGGCTATCTAATGCCTCCTTTTAAATATTATAATGATACATGTATGTCAGCTTACGATTATCGGATACAAAAATGACTCATTGTAAAGATATATGTACGGTATTTGAATTAACTAAAAAAAATTAGGGGACTTTATCAATTACAAAAAGTGTAAAGGTATTTAATCGTATATTATGAAATAGCTGGGTGACTTTTTCAATCAAAAAAAGAGTTGAGGTAGTTAATTGAATATTATTATAGAGTTGAGTGACTTTTTGAATCTGAAAAATAGTAAATGTACTTAATTGAATAAATAGTTAAAATATGTTGTACTTTTTCAACAATTTCCCTACTTTATGAGGACTTACATTATTTTAAGTTTTATTTAAAAAAGATTTAATCTTAAATATAATATATGATTAACCATTATGATGATGTCACCAATTAAATAATTTTCAATTTGTCAATTAGGTCCTTCAATTTCACTAGAATTTTGAAAATAACAACCCTTCAAATTTCTCAATTTTCTAAAAGGGAATTTACAACATAATTAACAATGAATTCTATAAAATGCATGATTAAAATAACTTTAGTATATCATTTTGAGATATGTTTAAAGTTAATATTTTCTAAATTGACAACTCTTAATTATTAGAACATTCTTATATGCTAATAATCATTAAAGACATTATCTTTTTTGCTTCTTTTTATCAACATTTTTACTATCGGATTTTGTTTGTCAACTAAACAACCAGATCTATTATTCGGAATCGATATATGATTACCGCTTATATTACCTAATATATAGATTTAATCATAAAAAAATTAGTTTCAAGCACCATTGAAAATTCGAAGTAAGATAAAATGTTAGAATTTAATCTTATACATTTTTCATACTTATAAAAATTAAATAAAAGTTTAACGCCCCGTGTATATACACAAGTTTAAAAGCTAGTGAATATAATATAAGAATCACCTTTTAGCATCATCTTTTAAAATTTAGTTCAATTGGATGATTAAACCCCTTTATTTTACCTAATTATAAAAATAGAACCTCAATTATTTATTACTTAATTGATTCGACTAATAAAAAAAGAATTTTTCGATTATGAAAAGCAATTTAGAGGATACCAATAAATCGGGTCAGCGAATTTATTTGCTATGCACATTTGCTTTCGTATCAAACTATCTTTAATATAATTACAAAAATTTATATCTAATATTTATATTTATTAGTTATTACTTATCTTATATTTATAATTATACTACTAATCATCATCATATCAAACATTTTTTTAAATATAATATAGGAAGTGGGTTATGACATGAATACATGATCAATTAAAACTGTATCCAATTAAAATTAGGTCCCTCTATTTTAATTAATAAATAAATAAATTAGAACACCTATTTTTAAATTAAACAATCAACACCTCACGTGTATGCACGTGCTTGAAATCTACTATAATATATAAAAAAAATACTTTTATGATGTCATCATTCTAATTTTAATTTGTCAATTAAGTCATTTGATTTAAGTAAATTTTAAAATAAGATCTTTAACTCATTAAAAAGGGATTTTTTTAATCAACTACTTACTTACATATAAATAAATTTAATTAATTAATTAAAACATTATCCAATCAATCTTTAATGTTTTTATTTTTAATTCACTAAGTAGTAATAAAATTACTTGAAAAGGTTAATATAGTCTTAAAATAATTAATTTTTTTTACTAACTTGGTTTCAAAATCTTTTAATTATTCAATCTCTACTTATTTAAATCCATTTACATAAAGTAATATTAGCATAAATCCAACTAAATGCTTAATATACCTATTAAATTACACACTTTATTATTATAAACAAGATCCTAAATACGAAATTTTATATTCAAAATCAACGGTTCGTGTGTATACACGGGTTTAAAGTCTAGTAAATAAATAAATGATAAGCATATGAATTAGTTTTTATATATGATGTTGATGTACATGTCGTTTTAATTAAATAATAGAATCCTACTTTGTTATGGATAAAGGCTGCTGATGAAGAAGATTAATAAATTAGTCTAGTACGTACACTCTAACTAATTATGGGATTGTGGGAAAACAAGAAATCATGTAAAAGAAAAGTCACAAATAACATGCTAGCATAGCTTCTACGGATCGATTTGTTTGACCAAGTTACGATACCCACGACCAATCATCATTAAAAATATCTTAATGAGGAACCAAAGGAGAATGCTTGAGCATAAGAATAGTCATGTTGGCATGTTGCTCATTTCTATTTGAGTGAGTAGTGGAACCATTTTCTACAACTTATCTCTAAATGTTATGTGGTATTAGCCTTATAGACTAGTCCTCCCTCATTTATTAGGTCACTTTAAAAGGGGTTGAATTCGATCTGTGCATTTTTGGGACTATGTGAAACAATGTACGAAGCTGATAATAGAGCTAGAAGAGCGTGTTTGATGATTAAGTTAATTTTTCTTAAAAGTTATTAGAAAATTAGGTAGTTCAAGTAGCTTATTATAAGGGTGCTCCCAATGGTGTAATCAGTTATCAATCGGGTGATAATTGATTACAAATCGGTGCCATTGGTATCATCACTTATGCATCAGTTGGGAATTTAATCGCCAAACCGATGAGCAATTGGTTGAAAAATCGTGGGGCCCGCACACTTTTTTTTTTAGTGTATAAATGGTGGTATATTGGTAAATGTGAGGTCCAGAAAAATAAAGTGATTAGTTATTGATGATAGTGGGTAATCAGTTGTGAATAGGGGTGTTCAAATTCGGATATCCGAAATTTTGAATGGTCGAATTCACTATCCGAATCCGAAATTTCGGATATCCGAAATTTAGATATCCGAACTCGGGTATCCGAATATCCGAAAATAATAAAAATAAATTTTTAAATATTAAATAATGTCAAATTATATAACCAAAACTTACATTATTGAGTTCATGCATCAAATATATATAATAATAGATCATAAAATGTCATTATTAATCAATATGCAATAACAATAATCTATTTATCTTTTGCATAATTAATAAAATTAGAAAGATAAAAAATCAGATTTTTCGGATATCGGATATCCGAACTATCTGAAAAACGTTATCTGAATCCGAAAAATCGGATATCCGAAATTTCGGATACTTTCGGATCGGTTTTTCAGATAACGGATTCGGATACGGATATTTTTGAACACCCTTAGTTGTGAATCAGTTAGTGAAAAACTGATGTAGCAGAAGTGATAAGGAAATTGTTGGGAGTGGCCTAAGTAGGTTTAACTTATGACAAATCAAGTACCGTTATTAAATTACTTAGAGCCCTCCCAATGCCCCCGTCACTTTGGCGTCGGTTGGAAGTGACGAAAGTGACACCATTGGCACGCCCCCGTCACTTTGGCTCGTCACTTTGTCTGTCATAAATCCGACGGCACGTCGGTTTTTTTTTTTTTTTTTCCTTTTTGTGTGTGTATAATTAAAAGTAATTGCTAAATGTGGGACCAAATTTTAAAGTCAGGGGTTCGTCAGTTTTGTAAAAAGCTTACGTGGGGCAGACGTGGCATGTCGGTTTCAGTCAGTTTCTGTCACTGTTGAGAATGATCTTATAATATTTTTTTCATTTTTTATAAATGTCAAGTTATATTTCTAAACTCCAACTCTAGATAAATCGTCTAGCATTATAAAGAAAAATATAACTTTCAACTTTTAGCTATAAACATAAAACATATGTTAATTTTAGTTAGGCCCTCAAGGCCTCAACCAATAAAAGCCCAACTAAAACTAAGAATATGGACTTGGGCTAAAGTGTCCTTCATTGCCAATTACGTATTTACGTTACCTTCTATTTTGTGTGGGTAAATAATGGATCGATGTCTTATGTTACCTTCTCGCTCGAAATATCCTTCTCATTTGATCATGTTCTTATGCACCAAAGTAAATGGGTGTAATTAAGGGAGAAATTGAACCCGACCTAGACAAACCTCAACCTCAATCGTCTAGTGAGTGTTCTTGAGGCCACTAGTCACAATACTTTTAAATCTTAATCTCATCCAATCAATTTTTCAAACTTACCAATAATATCTTTCGACCTATATTTAGTCCTACAAATTTAGACCTAACAATCATTTTCTTTAATACAAAAATATCTCCACAAGTTTTTTTTGCCGTTTAAATAAAGAAATAGCGTCTTGAAGGGCCATAACTAATTATGACTTGTTGTCTTTACTTTCTATGTAACTAATTCCATTCGTTCATTATGGTAGTTGATATATACAACACACAAATTACTTCATACAACAAAACTGTGCTATGTGATACTTGTATTCTGTGCTGTAATTATTGTACATATGTTATTTGAATCAACTTTATTTGTTGTATCTATCACTGCCCTTTAAAATAACCGGCTTATGCCTTCTTTTACGTTTATTTTATGTAATAAATAAAGATCATATACAATGGTTTTATATATTAATCAATAAAGTATCAATCATATAAGTTTGTTTTTAACATAAAAAACAATACTAATAATGTAATTAATAAAATAATGCAAACAAACAAGACCCGGTATTAAAACCATTTAGAAAGAGGACCAAAGGATTCAATTGGGCTCGAACTTGAAACTGTATATTATTTGGCCCATTTTATATTTTAAGTCGATACAAATTTTGATACTTGATTTCGTGTGGTCAATGCATATAGCTAACGATTTACCCATGTTAAAGACGGTGCCCAAAACAAATAAAGGCCTGCAACAAATCGAACATTCATCGAAAAATTCGCAAATTGTTCGGTGACGAGTTTGTTTATGTCCGTTCGTTTCGTTATATGAGCGAACATGAACAACAAAATTTGTTCGTTTATTCGTTTGTGTTGGTTCGTTTGTTCGATAAAATTTTAATAAAAAAGACGAACATGCTTCGTTCGTGTTCGTTTACATGCCTACTATATATTGTAGTGAAGAATGTAAAAATATGTATCATTGTATAGGTTTAGTACTCCCCTCGTTTCATCATAGGTATCTACATTATTATATTGAGTTGTTCCAAATAAGTGTCCACTTACATCTTTCAACCAATCGAAAAATACTTTAATGGATATATATGTTATTTGATAGATGAAAAATGTAGTTAATGGTGAATTCTAAAACTATATACAAAGTTAAAGTGGACATTTCGACTGAAACGGAAGAAATATAATTTTCATGAAATCCGTACTAGAGACGGAGTAGGCATAGTTTTATTTCACAAATTATAAAACAGATGAATCTTCACGCACAAATACAAATACAAATACAAGTAGAATATATACTCGTCTTTATTTTAATATATAACTATAGAAAACAGAAATAATAAACCAAACTGCAACATTTCGATCACAACTGCATCGAAATTTCTCAAGCTGCTTTGTCTTAGTTTGTGATTACTACCCAATCGTAGGAGTACGCACCGTAATCCCTTCATCGTTAACCCAAACAAGAACCCTGGTGCAAATATAAATTAGAGGGATAATGGTTCCTTCCAAGATAATTTGTGCGTGAACTAACGGGTTCTCGTTCTCAATTGTGCTTGCAGCAGATGTTCCTGTCTCCCCTACAAGCTCTGGCCACACCGTTTTGCCTGCATACATATAAACATTTCGTTATTATATATAACGTCATAAACGAAATTGACTTAATTAGAATAAATCTAAAATGAGCTTCACGATCTTGTTATTACTTCTTATGGATGCACATCATGAACTAGACTTAATCTGAAGAGGTTTTGTATTTTGTAAATACAATTCGATCAATGATCGATGCATTCACTTAATTCGATTACATGCATACGTACATATAACATACATATATCATTTTTGTATATAGAAGAATGTATAACATGATAATACCTTGCTCAACTTCTTCACATGATGCCATTCTTGCTGTATATGCCAATTAGTAGTTTCTATAAGGGTGATATACGATCTGTGTTGGAGGTTTGTAGCATTCAAAATGGTTATTTATACACAAAGATTTGGTTTATTTTTGACTTTTTAGATATCAATTGATCAATGGTTTGGTTGTAGCTAAGAGCACACGGTGTGCATCTAGCTGGCATCAAAGTTCTCCATTGAGAATGCCGTGCGACGGCGTTCTGGCACATCGTGCCGGCGTTTTCACGGCGTTCTGGGCTCGGCGTTCGTATCCGGACGTCGTTTTCGTTAAGTGTTCTTTTTTTTTTGTTTATTCACTTCTGAATTTGAGTCCGCCTTTTACTAAAAATAAAACATTTTTTTTTTGATGAAATAGAATGAGTCACGGGTGGTACAAAAAAGAATCAAACAAAATAATAAAAATCCAAATAAAACATTTTTTTTATATATTAATTTACACAATTATCTTTATTAAAAAATCAAATAAAACAAATAATAAAAAACTCCAGAACACTGTCAAGAACACTGTGATTTCAGTTTCACCACACCACAGAATCCTCATTTTCAACATTCTCCAGAACACTGTCCAGAACACCGTTCCCCACACCCTATGCTCTAAGAGCATGCATACGGTGTGGGGGGTTATTTTCGCCGTTCAACGACGAGAACACCGACTTTTGGTGTTCAGCCACACCGCCTCGGCGTTCTGGTAGGCGTTCTCGTCGGCGTTCAGGTGTCAACGTCCCAATCCGGACGCTGAACGACTCGATGTTCTTCTTTTTTTTTTTTTCTTTTTTTCTTTTTTTTTTCTAATCGCTAGGTTTAAAAAAAATGTTGTTTATTTAATTTATTTGTTTTTTAGGACTTGTATTGCATATTTAATTTTTAGAACTTGTATTGCATATTTAAATTTTAGGTATTGTATTGCATTTTTAATGAATAAAATGTTGTTTATTTAATTTATTTGTTTTTTATATATTAATTTATACAATTATCTTCATTAAAAAATCAAATAAAACAAATAATAAAAAACTCAAGAACACTTTCCAAAACACTATGAATTCAGTTTCACCACACTACAGAATCCCCACTTTCAACATTCTGCAGAACACTATCCAGAACACCGTGGTTTCGATGTCACCAATCCCTGTGCTCTAAGGGTATTGATCGAGTACACGAAAATAGATTGACTTATTATATTTTGTGTTATCAATTTCAAAATGATCGAAGATATACTCTTTCAATTTCAAAACACTATACTTTTTGATTGGCAAATAGCTAACTTAAAACATTAATCATTAACTAATAACGACTCAATGTTTATTTCTTATAACAATAACAAAGACGTATCAGTATAATATTGTCTGTGATTTTATATATTTACTTTCTGAGAACGTACATTATTTTAAGTTTTATTAAAAGGAATATAACAAATATGAAATATTTAATATAACTGTATCATTATATTGGTTTTAGAATACGCATATTAATTAAATGATAGAATCCTAATAAACAGAGCTTGTTACGGATCAAGGCTGCTGAAGAAGAAGATTGAATCTTCAATCTGATTGATACTATTAGTCTAGTACGTAACCTAACTAATTATGGGATTGTGGGAAACAAGAAATGAGTAACAAAAAAAAAGTCAAAAATAACATGGTAGGTATAGCTTCAACGGATGGATTTGTTTGACCAACTTACGATACCCACGACCGATTATTAAAAGTATCTTAATGAGGAACGAAAGAGAATGCTCGAGCATAAGACTTCGGGGTGTTCAGCCTACTTTGGAGACGTAATTTTGTCATCATCAATCTATTTGAGTGAGTTGTGGAACCATACTTACAACTTATCTCTACATGTTATGTGCTATTAGCCTTATAGACTAGTCCTCTTGCTCATTTCTTAGGTCACTTTAGAAAGGGTCGAATTTTGTGCGTTTTTGAGACTATGTGAAACAATGTAAGCTGTTGACAACAAAGTTAAGAAGAGCGTGATGATGATTAAGCTTATTTTTCTTATAAGGTATGAGGAAATTACAGGGCCGGTCCTGACTTTTCTAATGCCCCGGGCGAATTGACCATATAATGCCCCTGTAAAATTTTGAAACAAACATCGCACTATCTTTTATGCGTTTGGAGCTTAGTCAAATTAGACGGTTTATCCCACGCCGATAATTACTAGATATTTTTTTTTTTTAAATATACGAGAAGATAAAGTACGAAGTACAAGTTCAACATAAGCTACTCTTAATGTTGTTTCAGCGACATTGTTTGTGCAATTCTCTCTTAACTTATTGTACCACGTAAATTGTATCTTAATGACAATTAATATGAACAACATTATGCAAGGAATGTTATCTTTACTTTAGTTATGCTCCGTATCAATAGATTTTAGATATAAATTGAATATAAATACTTCTATTTATATTCAAACTTAAAATACATATGCTAATGTTTCGTGAAAAATTTTATGAGCTTAAAAAAATAGAATATTTTTATAACTTAAATATATTAACTTTTATAAAACAAAGGACCGTATAACATTTTTTATCGGTATATAATTCTAGTGGAGGCTTTTGTTTTTCATCAAAGGTACGTTTGGTTTGGATAACAATCTTCTAAAAGTAATTACAGGATTGAAAATTTATACGGAGTATAGCTTTTCTAGATCATTGTTTGGCATCTTCCACTATATCAGGTATCATTTATCAAGAGATGATTGTATAGGGTCTAAAATGTACTTTTAACCAATTATAAAGGATGTAATGATAAAATATTTTTAGCTGTACAAAAGTCACGGGACCTACTGTTCGTCTTCCCCATCTGTACCTTTAAGTCATTTCCACCATTAAAAAGTATCAGGAAGCTTTTCATTTTTTCTAGCTATTGAGACTATGATTTATCCATTTAGAATGTATAGAATCCGTCGTTTTTTAGCAGAAAACTTCATGAATTATATAAGAACATGGATTAAATGAAACTATTCCAATATAACATCGACCTAGCATTTGCTGCCCCCCGAAGTTTGATGCCCTGGGTCGTCGCCCATGTGGCCCGGTGCCAGGGCCGGCCTTGGGAAATTAGGTAGTTCACTACTAGAAATTATGGCAGTACCAACTACTTTTTATCAACGACCGGATAATCGTTGGCAAATTATCACTTTACCAACGACTTTATCAACGACTTTTGATAAAATCAGTTTTTAAATTTTGCCACGATAATTTATTTGGTAAATTCGTAGGAGTGTTGCTGATTTTTGGAGGGAAGCTTCCCGCTACTTTTACCAACGACTTTTTCATACATATTCGTGGGTAAACTTGAATTAAATAATTACCAACAACAAAACTTCGTTGGAAAATTATTTCACCAACATCATGTACCCACAACTTAAGGGTCATTGGTAAATTGGCATATTTACCAACAATTCTACCAACGATTTTTCATAATAGAAGTGTAGTTTTTTAAGAATGACATTAGCCACAAAGAAATCGTTGCAAATTTCGTTGGAATTTTTTTTATTTTGGAGGGAAAAATCCCGCCTTTTTCAGCAACGAAAAAATCGTTGCAAAATTCGTTGGAACTTTTTTTTTATTTTGGAGGGAAAGTTCCCGCTTCTTTTACCAACAATTCTTTAGAGAATACAGGCACGACAATAGGTCGTGGGTAATTATTTGTGTGTGTATGCATATATGTGTATTTTTAATTATATATATATATATATATATATATATATATATATATATATATATATATATATATATAATATTATATGCATATATATGTATGCACTGTATATTATACATCAATTAGATGATAATAAATCCTTACAAATTTATATATTTGAAATTGTCGATATATAACAATTTAACTACACATTCAATGTTATATGGAAATAAATTTATATTTAACTACGCTTGAATGATTTATAAGTATAGACAAAAGTGTAAACAAATTCCAATAACATATAGCTCAGTTGGAAACTGGCGGGGGCGTAGTCACTACAAATAGCATAAGGTCACTGGTTGATACCCTCATTCCCTAAACCGCCGAGCGATACAGGTATACTTTACATGTAACATCCTCGAAATGGACCTAGTTATTTGTATAGTATTATTTCTTGATTTAAATATGTATTTAAATGTGTTTGAAAATAATATTGTTTGAAATAGTTGAAATAATTGGAATAGGATCCGAATATTCCAATGTGATAAGTGAAATATTAATTGTTGTAAATTAATATAGTTGACGGTGCAATAAAATGTTTGGACTCGCAAATGGTTTTCGGGTTCCAGACAATAGATTGAGATGGGGTATTAAATTATACCCGTATATTGAAGGCGGTTCGTAAGGCCGACTTATATATATCCTTTCCTATTTAGGAAAGTTATTCATTTTTATTCCAAAACTCACAGAAACTCTCTGAAAACCTCCAAATCAATTCAGAAATCAAATCAGGAAGTTGTGATTCTCGTGAAACTTCCTAATCATCAGATTACCATCGTTAGATTCTTCAATCAGTAAGTATTCTTGAGTATTTAAGAATTTGATTTTGATTTAAATTTGGGTAAATTGATGATTTGAGAGAGTTGGATGTTAGAAACATGTTATAAGTGTTATATGCGGATTATAAGATGTTTCTAGTGATTTATAACTGTTTGAAATCGTGTTTTGGGTGATTTTGATATAAAACCCGCGAGTTAGGGTTTGAACAGTTCGAACTGGGCTGGGACGACGAGGGAATCCGGCGGATTCACGGGAATCCGGCGGATTCCGGCAAAATTTAGGGAATCCGGTCGGATTCAGGGAATCCGGCGGATTCAGGCTGATTTGTGGGAAGCCGGCGGCTTCTGAGGGAATCCGGCGGCTTGATAGGCTGGTGTCACATTTCTTGTTTGATTTTGATAAGTAATGTGATTGTTATTTGATATATGTTCAGATTCATATATGATAATAGTTATGTTGTAATAACTAATATATGATTAGGAACTAGTAATATTCATATTATTATGTTAAGTTCCTAATAGTATGGATTAATATAAGTTATGTATTGATATGGATTACTAACTTATATTTGATTGTAAATTCTCAGATGTGGAGAAGGCTCAGTGATATTAGACTACTGAGTAGAGGCCTGAGGTAGTCGGTGAGTGGATCTGTAACCTCAGTGTGATTTAGTTGTAATGATTTGATTTACAACAAGTAATTTATAGTATTACTTTGATAGAATATGTATGTTTGAGATATCTTGCCATGTTAGTTTGGTTGTTTGTTTACTTGGCAGATTGTGCTAGTATGTAAGATTTTGAGGTCAACTTGATTTGATGGTTGGACTTGTTGTTGTTGTAGACGACAGGAGATCTCGGAAACTTGAAATGTCGGTTTAGAGATCTAGGTCGTGTGTGATTGACAACAAGTTATCGGTAGTTCTGTATGGGCCAATACAGATGATTGATAAGAGTTCCTTGAGTACCAAACCGGTATTAGGGTGTCTCAGGGATCACCGATCCCCATGATGTTGCGTGTATGACATTGATTGGATGTCAAGTGATTGATTGATTTTCTGTTTATTGTTATTTGATGTAAACAGATTGTTATGCTAGGTTAGACTGTTGCTTATAGTTTCATTCACTTAGCTTTATGCTAACTCCACCACAGTTCTTCCTGCAGGTTGAAATAGATGGGACATATTGGGCAGTGCAGGAAGTGTTTGACTGGATGGAATGTTTGACAGGCTTTTACTCTGATGTTATTTTGATAACTAAAGAAATGTTTTGAATTATATAACACCGAGTTTGTTGAAATGTCATGTAATAAGTTTGAAAAAGTTTATTGACATTTTGAGTACATTGATAGTATGTTTTAAATATACGCTTCCGAGTCGCAATTATTATATTATTGTTTATATTGAAACGAGGGGTGTTATAAGTTGGTATCAGAGCAATAGTTTGGGTGAATTGAACATGATAGATTGTTCAATCCTAAACTTTGATTGAGTTGAGTCAAACATTCCAGTGGGTGCGGGTTTAGTTGATTAGTGAATGTGTGAGAAAGTGATTAGTTGAATATGTACTAACCCTTAACAAGTTGTGAAGTTGTTATTTGATTGCAGAGACGGAGGAACATGAGTATCTGATTGGTATATTTCATGTTTCCTCAACACTCGTGGGCTTAAGATTGCCAGGTAATCTTCGATAAGCCTATGTTAATTTAAATTTGCTTGAATTGTTTACTTTGTTATGATGAGTAAGCATTGTTGTGAAGTTAATTGAGTCAGACTGATATGATTCACCAGTTTTGAGTCAACTAATGATTGTTATAGGTTGACATGAGGATAGAGGTATTGAATGGGATACTCATTGTAGTGGTTATTTCTGATTGAATTGAAAATGCAGAAATGTGATTAAATGAGTAGATAAAGAGTTGATTAAGGTTTAACATGATTGATGTTAGAACCTAAGGAGTGTCTTTATTGGGAGACAAGATGATTGATAGTACTATATTAGTAGATTGATCACAGGTTGTGATCTAAATTCTTATTAAGGATTTTTGTGTCATCTGATTTGAGAATGACTGCTATTTAAGGAAATATGTGTTTATGTGGCTATATGATATGTTTTGACTATAGCTAAACCTTTGAGCTAAACCAAGACTGATAGGTTTATAAGAAATATGGCTTATGATAAAGCTAAATTGATTAAGGAAGTGGTAGATCTTTCTGGTCAATTGTGAAATTAATAAATGAAATGTTTGATAGTAACATGATTGAGTAGATTTGTGGTGACATTGATGCTTGATAGTATAGCATATGTCAAAGTGATGCTAGTTAATTATGATGTGTCCTGAATTTTGTAGTAAATAGGGACATTGAATTGTGTTTAGTATTAAAATTATGATGATAGGTTATCATATGTTTGAGGTTTCAGATAAGTGATATACTGAGTGATTCAGTTGTTGAAAATTAGAACATTGTGTGTATGTGAAATGGCTTGCATATGTAAGATTTAATATGTAAGTAGTAAGCTGATTTTGAGTGTGTATCAGCTGATAGAAACTACTAAATAGATGTTGATTGATTTGAAATCATAAAGTATTTAATATATATGAGATAAGAGTATATCACATGGATAATTATAATGTAGAGTGGCCTGAGGATGGATTGTGAAGAACATAATCTTGCAACGCCTGATCACCGTTGTTATATTATGTTGTGTCACATGAACTTGTTGAGGCTATGTGACACCCTCTGATTTCGGTTTGCGGAAGCTGTCGGGTCGGGTGTCACTAAATCAAATATCACAGCATAAGATACATAATGAACGACTCTAAATGAGACGTTTGAAAATAATTATACATTTCCAAAATAGAACGTTTACAACGTTATGAGTTTGACAGTAAATTCCAAATACATAATTTGAAAATACAAAAGTAAATGCAGAGTAGTCCCAATTGTTGAAAATATGCGACTCGAGCTAATTAAGCCTTGAAGCAATCCTAATCCTGCTGGGCAACCTGAGAACACATGCTAAAACAGGTCAGCTATAAAGCTGGTGAGTTCATAGGATGGTTAGTTGAAAACATAAAGTAATAAAACAATTTATGTTTTGTAAAGTTGTTTCCAAAATCAGTGATTTTTGATATGTAATACGTTGAAATTTGTAACACTAATGTGTAAAAGTCTAATCGTGGTATTCCATACCTACTAGTTTGAATTGTAAGTCTACCATTGAAATTGTTTGTCTAACTTAATGTCCGAAATACCCCGATTTGGTTGGTTGCATTGTTACAAGTTACTTAGACTTGTTTGTCTTAAATTGATACAAGTTACAACGACTTGTTTGATTTAAATTGATACAAGTTACAACGACTTGTTTGATTGAATTTATACAAGTTACAACAACTTGTTTGATTGAATTTATACAAGTTACAACGACTTGTTTGATTGAATTTATACAAGTTACAACGACTTGTTTGATTGAAGTTGTGCCCACTGCAATACCGTGGCATCGTTTTGTACCCACTTTACCGTGGTATCGTTTTGTGCCAGCTGAAATACCGCTGCATCGTTTATGAAGTGCTCGAAAGCATAGTTGAAATGTAGAGCCAGCAGTACTACGACATACTAGCTATTGCAAATAAGAGTCGACCGTACCACGACGCGTCCGACTTGAGTACTTGTGTTTGTATAATTATATGTATATTAAGGTACGTAAGTGATGTTGAAAACAACACCAAGTGCCCCAAATAATACACGAGCATGTAGAAATATATATATATATATATAGTTATATATATATATATATATATATATATATATATATATATATATATATATATATATATATATATATATATATATATATATATGTATATATAATTATCGAAATACTATCACAGGTAACAATCATGCCACGCATGAAACTAGTTGTTTGTATCTAAATATGTATAAGCAAATATTTAGATATTAAGTAGCACATTGTGCCTAGGTATGAAAACTCATCACCTAGTTAGGTTGTATTAGTATGAGGAATCTATACTAATGTCCGATACTTTTGTATACTCCTAGCCTAAAGCCTAGCAAGTATATTGAGTTTCTGAATTGTATTGGCAATATTAGTTCCTAAAAGAGAAACTAACCCTGTAAATGTATATATATCGTCTAGTGTAGGTAGAACTAACTAGTTCTATTGTATTTGATAATATTGTCCCGCGACAATATGGCCAATGAATAGTACTAACTATATCAAGTTATGTCTAGGTAATTGTTTTCCAACAATTTGATAGTGTACGATTGTGACCTATCTAGGTTAGGTCTTGATATTGTTCCAAAATGATGTGTTGGGTGTAATTCCTAAGTATTACACATTTGTATTACATACAGTAATATAATTAATTGTGAATTATAAAAGATTTATTAATATAATTCGAAAACAGTTGTTGAGCATGTATTTCACCCCAAAAACAGTAAAACAGTTGAAAGAGTGGGGCTATGAAACTCACCTGAGGAGCTAGAGTCCTAATGTAACGAGTCGTGTCCAAATATGATCTCCTAGTGTCCTAAACACGAGAGATTTCGTATGTTTGTAAGTATGGTTCGTGATTGGTGAAATTGTAATAATAATTCATATTATTATTAGGTTCGAGTTTTCGTATACTTTATAAAGTATATTTGTTTTGAATGTGAGTCGTATCATATTTAAATTGTCATTTGAAAACGTCTTCCGATACTTAGAAAAATTTGGCTATTTTCTGTTTTCTGCGACATAACATGCGACACAAAAATGGTTCATGCGACACAAGGGTTGTGTCGCATGGTGCGACACAGAAGCTCTGCGACACAGTGGTTGTGTCGCATAATGCGTGTGATGCTAAATCAATAGCGACATAAGGGTTGTGTCGCATGGAGTCTGCGACACAAGGTACGACACAAGGATACGATATAAGGGTTGTGTCGCATGGGTAATTCATGCGACACAGTATGCGACACAAGGCTTGTGTCGCACTGAAGAACAGCAGCCCAGAAACTTTCGGGTTTCGCGATTTTCCGGCCAAAATCGCAAATCAAACGCATTTTCAAGCTATAAAATCGTGGTTTCTTGGTTGTTTAGGTTATAAGCAACTTATGTAAACATTATTACACTAAAACATTACTCCAAAATGATTAAATCTAAGGATTTGAGAATTTCTTACAAATGCGAATCGAGGCCGAACGAGGAAGAAAACGATGATGTTGCCTTTGCAAATGTTGTTCCTCTTGTGATGGTGATTCCGAAAATATAAGTGTTGTGGTCGGATTTGATGATTT
Source organism: Helichrysum umbraculigerum (assembly GCA_949592205.1). NCBI lineage: Eukaryota > Viridiplantae > Streptophyta > Magnoliopsida > Asterales > Asteraceae > Helichrysum > Helichrysum umbraculigerum. The sequence goes on along the minus strand of CATIUR010000003.1, from coordinate 105,715,856 downwards.
CGAATTTGAAGATAAATTGAGGGAGAGAGTTTAGGTGAGGTGTGTGTGAAATGAAATGAAAGAAATGAAAGAATGAGGGTGGGTTTGGGGGTTGGGTGGCTGGTCCAAAGAGGTGGGGAGGAGTTTCCCCCACTTCGTTCCTATTTTGCAGTGTAAAATACCCGTATTTTGTACCCGAATAATATATATAAATTTAATATTTTTAGATTTATATTTCCGTTCCTTCGATTAGTAATTAATTAAATTAAAAATAGTTCTACTCAATTTAAAATCTAATGTGACTTCAAATGGTTTTATTTGTGATTATTAAATAATCATTATTCATTATATAAAAATGTAAAGTTTTCGCTCGCTGAGTTATAATTGTATATAATAATACGATTATAAAAAGTTTAAATTGGATGAGGATTTTGACTTTTTGACCGGGTGTTACATTTTCCCCCTGTTAAGAAAATTTCGTCCCGAAATTTAAAGTGATGTCGTGGTCGCGTTGAGTCTGGGGAGCAATGCACGTACGAGAGATTTATCGAGTAGATATTAGACATATCATGCCTCATAATGGAGTTGAAGGGCAGTCAATCCATGACTGGGTCGCGGTTTATCGTTGTAGTCATATTCTGACCGTATTATCTGTTTGGTGTATGATTGTTTGGTGGTTACTAGGTAGCCGTTTACGTCGTAGTCCATTCGGGACTAGATGGTTGTCACATAATGACCGTTTTATAAATCGTCATATCAGGGCTGAGCGAATTTATCGTTGGGTCGATTAGTCTACTGAAAGTAAACATTGAGCCTGGTTGGTGAGTGTTCTATTGATTGGTCTACTGAAAGCAAACTTTGGGTTTTATGTGGACCTAGGTCAACTAGCCCTAAGATATAATCAACATTAGGTTGATAAAATGATATCGGAGATAATAATTACGCGTTTAACGAATCTATAATTGGAGGGTTATGTTTTCGAGGAGAAGTTGTACTTACATTATCGTTGGAGATTTATTTGATTTACTCGGAGTCGATAAAGTGAATTTTGAGTCTTTTTGGACAGTCCTTCTTGTAATGACCAGGTTCCTTACATCTGAAGCATACCCTTCGAGAGTCGGGATTGGCGGGAACTCTGCAGTCCCGGATTACATGTCCATATCGTTGGCATCTATCGCAAGGTAATCCGCAAAATCCGTCATGATGACGTTTGCAGCCGTGACAAAATGGTTTGTTACCCGCATAGCCTTGTCTTTCGTTGGGTTCGACAGTATAGTACTTCAAGGGTTCGGGTTGATTGATTTGATTGTGACTAGTGATGGAATTCCCATTCCCTTGTGTTAGGTTGCTTTCAGTTGCAGTTGTTTCACGTCGTTCTCTCTGTGCCATAAGTCTGTGGGCCATACGAATGGCCTCTTCAATAGTAGCGGGTTTAGAGGCGGTGACCATTCCCTCAATTAGTAGCGGGAGTCCACCGGTGTACCTTGCGATTTGTTGACTTTCAGGGTTTACTATGGTTGGGCACAAACGTGCTAGTTGTTGGAAACGAGTGGTATATGTTTCGATATCGTTGTCTTTTACGGTGAGGTGCCAAAGTTCGTCCTCAAGTTTGTGAAGTACTTCGACGGGACAATACTTGTCCTTCATGATTCGTTTCAGGTCTTCCCATGGAAGTTCATGAGCGGTGTCGATTCCTACGGTTCGGGCGTGGAAATTCCACCAGGTAGAAGCATCATCCTGGAGGGTGTATGTGGCGTACAAGACTTTGCAGTCGTCGGGGCAGTTGCAAACGTGAAATATAGATTCCATTCTCTCGAACCATCGAAATTAATCCGAGAGCTCCTTTAGTACCGACGAAATTTGGTGGTTCGCACCTCAGGAAATCCCTAAAAGTGCAAGGCTTTACTTGGTTCTGAGCAGCTAGGGTCGCAGTCACTGCCTGATTAATGATGTGATCGTGCTCAGCTCGAGTGGAAGTTGGTCGTTTAGGAGGCATGATTCTTGAACAAGAATGAAATGACAAAGTGTGAGATCTTTATTCAAAGATTTTGACTTTTATAGTTGTATACTCGGATGTAAAAGTGATAGTTATCCAGAAACCACTTAAGGTATTTGTATGAAAGTCCTCGGACTTTGAAATTTTAAATGTGTAGTCGTACTAACGACCTAGTTGCGTATCATATGTAGTTCGACCAGAACTAATGGTATCGTCGTAGTCTATCAGACTGTAATGTAGTACTAAAGTGCTATAGATGTAATCCCAATAAATTAGAGTGTATTCATCGAATGAGGCATCACATGCCTTAGTAGTAGTGGTGTGGCACTTCGTGCCTGGTAAAGTAATCGCGTATGCGTATAAGTGTACAAGTGCCTATAGCGAGTGTTCCTATGCAAAGAAATCAAGTGGGACACCTCGTGTCCAGTAGAGTAGTCGTATATACATATATGGTGCACACGTAACTATACAATTATACGTGCGTAGTAAAAGTCAGGTGTGGCACCTCGTGCCCAGTTAAGTAAGTGTATATGTATATATAAATCGTACATGTAACTATAACAAGTCTACATGCATGTTGATAGTAGCTCATCGAGCCTTGGAGTAGCACAGCGTGCTGAAATGCAGTGCCTAAAGCACTGGAGTTTAGAAACGACGTACTGAAATGCAGTGCTATCAGCACAGTAATTGAAATACCAATGTATTGTGATTATAGTACCGAAGTACTATGAAATGCAGCACCACGTGCCGTAATGAAGTGCCCGCGACACCGTAATTGCAGTACCCATGTACTGTGAATGTAGCATCAACATGCTATGATTTGTAGTATCGACATACTATGAGGTTTGCACTAACGTGCCCATATTGTGGTATCAACATACCATGTGTTGTGCTTGAAAGCATGATGTGACACCATGTGTTATTCGATTGTAGCCCTAAGGCCGAATACGTTAAAGTTATGTGATTTCCCAAATGTAGCACAAAGGCTAGAATGTAAGTGCCAAGGCACTGAGGTATTGACTCAATTGATCTAAATGATCAAGTTGTGATTAATTTGTTGTGGACTTAGTCAACACTAATCCAATTGCGACCAGCACGGTCAAAGGTGAAAGATTCGTTTGTTTGTTTTAAATTTCGTGGACGTTTAGCATGTGTGGGTTTCCATTCCCATTGAATACGGTTGTACCTCCTTCCCGAGGTTCAGTAATATATGTGATATCCTCCTATGCGTACTTAAGGAGAAAGGTATCGAGTCGTGATAGTTAGGAAGACGGCGATGTGCCTCTTCACGAGTAAATGATAATACAGCGGAATTTAGTTGTATATACCCAGTATATATTTGATACGTAAAAGTAGTATACATGTAAGGCCTATTAGTATATACCTACCGTACATATAATAGCCTAGTATGTCTAGCACAAAACAATCAGAGTCAACTACGCATTCCCGTTTCAGTATAACCCCTTTCAGATCTTACATCATCTTTATTTAATTGTACATAGTTAGCTACGCTATGTTAAATTAAACTCGTATGATGTAATTCCTGAACCAGTCATACCTAATGAGGAATACTGCCTAACGGTCATAGTCTAGGCCCACTAAATGCAACCTAGTTCACTATAACGTTAGGCTCTGATACCAATCTGTGACACCCTCTGATTTCGGTTTGCGGAAGCTGTCGGGTCGGGTGTCACTAAATCAAATATCACAGCATAAGATACATAATGAACGACTCTAAATGAGACGTTTGAAAATAATTATACATTTCCAAAATAGAACGTTTACAACGTTATGAGTTTGACAGTAAATTCCAAATACATAATTTGAAAATACAAAAGTAAATGCAGAGTAGTCCCAATTGTTGAAAATATGCGACTCGAGCTAATTAAGCCTTGAAGCAATCCTAATCCTGCTGGGCAACCTGAGAACACATGCTAAAACAGGTCAGCTATAAAGCTGGTGAGTTCATAGGATGGTTAGTTGAAAACATAAAGTAATAAAACAATTTATGTTTTGTAAAGTTGTTTCCAAAATCAGTGATTTTTGATATGTAATACGTTGAAATTTGTAACACTAATGTGTAAAAGTCTAATCGTGGTATTCCATACCTACTAGTTTGAATTGTAAGTCTACCATTGAAATTGTTTGTCTAACTTAATGTCCGAAATACCCCGATTTGGTTGGTTGCATTGTTACAAGTTACTTAGACTTGTTTGTCTTAAATTGATACAAGTTACAACGACTTGTTTGATTTAAATTGATACAAGTTACAACGACTTGTTTGATTGAATTTATACAAGTTACAACGACTTGTTTGATTGAATTTATACAAGTTACAACGACTTGTTTGATTGAATTTATACAAGTTACAACGATTTGTTTGATTGAAGTTGTGCCCACTGCAATACCGTGGCATCGTTTTGTACCCACTTTACCGTGGTATCGTTTTGTGCCAGCTGAAATACCGCTGCATCGTTTATGAAGTGCTCGAAAGCATAGTTGAAATGTAGAGCCAGCAGTACTACGACATACTAGCTATTGCAAATAAGAGTCGACCGTACCACGACGCGTCCGACTTGAGTACTCGTGTTTGTATAATTATATGTATATTAAGGTACGTAAGTGATGTTGAAAACAACACCAAGTGCCCCAAATAATACACGAGCATGTAGAAATATATATATATATATAGTTATATATATATATATATATATATATATATATATATATATATATATATATATATATATATATATATATATATATATATATATATATATGTATATATAATTATCGAAATACTATCACAGGTAACAATCATGCCACGCATGAAACTAGTTGTTTGTATCTAAATATGTATAAGCAAATATTTAGATATTAAGTAGCACATTGTGCCTAGGTATGAAAACTCATCACCTAGTTAGGTTGTATTAGTATGAGGAATCTATACTAATGTCCGATACTTTTGTATACTCCTAGCCTAAAGCCTAGCAAGTATATTGAGTTTCTGAATTGTATTGGCAATATTAGTTCCTAAAAGAGAAACTAACCCTGTAAATGTATATATATCGTCTAGTGTAGGTAGAACTAACTAGTTCTATTGTATTTGATAATATTGTCCCGCGACAATATGGCCAATGAATAGTACTAACTATATCAAGTTATGTCTAGGTAATTGTTTTCCAACAATTTGATAGTGTACGATTGTGACCTATCTAGGTTAGGTCTTGATATTGTTCCAAAATGATGTGTTGGGTGTAATTCCTAAGTATTACACATTTGTATTACATACAGTAATATAATTAATTGTGAATTATAAAAGATTTATTAATATAATTCGAAAACAGTTGTTGAGCATGTATTTCACCCCAAAAACAGTAAAACAGTTGAAAGAGTGGGGCTATGAAACTCACCTGAGGAGCTAGAGTCCTAATGTAACGAGTCGTGTCCAAATATGATCTCCTAGTGTCCTAAACACGAGAGATTTCGTATGTTTGTAAGTATGGTTCGTGATTGGTGAAATTGTAATAATAATTCATATTATTATTAGGTTCGAGTTTTCGTATACTTTATAAAGTATATTTGTTTTGAATGTGAGTCGTATCATATTTAAATTGTCATTTGAAAACGTCTTCCGATACTTAGAAAAATTTGGCTATTTTCTGTTTTCTGCGACATAACATGCGACACAAAAATGGTTCATGCGACACAAGGGTTGTGTCGCATGGTGCGACACAGAAGCTCTGCGACACAGTGGTTGTGTCGCATAATGCGTGTGATGCTAAATCAATAGCGACATAAGGGTTGTGTCGCATGGAGTCTGCGACACAAGGTACGACACAAGGATACGATATAAGGGTTGTGTCGCATGGGTAATTCATGCGACACAGTATGCGACACAAGGCTTGTGTCGCACTGAAGAACAGCAGCCCAGAAACTTTCGGGTTTCGCGATTTTCCGGCCAAAATCGCAAATCAAACGCATTTTCAAGCTATAAAATCGTGGTTTCTTGGTTGTTTAGGTTATAAGCAACTTATGTAAACATTATTACACTAAAACATTACTCCAAAATGATTAAATCTAAGGATTTGAGAATTTCTTACAAATGCGAATCGAGGCCGAACGAGGAAGAAAACGATGATGTTGCCTTTGCAAATGTTGTTCCTCTTGTGATGGTGATTCCGAAAATATAAGTGTTGTGGTCGGATTTGATGATTTCGAATTTGAAGATAAATTGAGGGAGAGAGTTTAGGTGAGGTGTGTGTGAAATGAAATGAAAGAAATGAAAGAATGAGGGTGGGTTTGGGGGTTGGGTGGCTGGTCCAAAGAGGTGGGGAGGAGTTTCCCCCACTTCGTTCCTATTTTGCAGTGTAAAATACCCGTATTTTGTACCCGAATAATATATATAAATTTAATATTTTTAGATTTATATTTCCGTTCCTTCGATTAGTAATTAATTAAATTAAAAATAGTTCTACTCAATTTAAAATCTAATGTGACTTCAAATGGTTTTATTTGTGATTATTAAATAATCATTATTCATTATATAAAAATGTAAAGTTTTCGCTCGCTGAGTTATAATTGTATATAATAATACGATTATAAAAAGTTTAAATTGGATGAGGATTTTGACTTTTTGACCGGGTGTTACAGGCTACTTGGTATAAAAGAAATGTAAGGTGATTTAGAAAATTGAGCATGAAAGTATGCTAAGTAGTTTAATAGTTGTTTTGATAAGAAAACAATTGGTTGATAGAACTGTAACATCTAGAATGTAAATGTGAGAGTGTAAATAATGTTTGTCATTGATAGTTGTTTTGTTGATGAACATAAATGACAAATTGGATTATGTTAAATAGGTAATTGTGATTGATAATGATAGATTACCTGTAGGTGGATTTGTATAGTGTTTAAATGAATCACTATGTTGTAGCTGGTTTGTATGAAGCCAAAGTTGAGATAGGTTGATATTGTTTTGCTTGAGAAACTACTAGTAATTATTGAATGTAATAATTTGAAGTTTATGTTCGATAGTAAACATATTATATGAAATGGCTTGTATGGAGCCAAGATTGATGTAGGTTGACCTTGTCCTAGTAAAGGATTGATGAAATTATTGAAAGTAATAATTTGAAATATATGTTTGAAAGTGAACATATAAGATGAAATGGTTTGTTGGGAGTTAACTTGATAGTATGTTAACTTTGAAAGTCAAACCATGAATAGAGAATTGTGTATAAAATTAATTGCTTGTGATTGGTTTGAGGATAGGTCAAACTTGAGAAAAGCAATTAGAAGATTTTATTGATTGGTTGATTGAAATCAAAGTTGACATGTAGTCAACTGTGTGTGTTGAAATAGTCTAACATAGATTGTAATGTTATGATTGAGAGGAATATGATTGAATTCCTTGATTAGTCAAATTATGTTGAGATAGGTCTTGTAAGATCCAAAGGAGATAGATGAATGGTCTAAGTTTGTGAGACTTGAGTTATTACTTAAAGCTAGTATTAAGTAATTGAAATAGTGTTAACTATAATTGAGTATTCAGTTAAGTAATATTTGATATTTGAACTGAATATGTATTAAGGAATTATACAGATGTGAGGTCATTGTATGACATGACAGTTATAATTTGTTAAGGGATGTAAATTAAGTCACATTGATTAGAATTGTGATAAGAAATTTCTTACCAGTGTATGAGGTTTGTGATGATAGCTTTGATTAGGTAAGAATGTAAGATAAGAAATAATTGAAAGTTATTATTAATAGTGGCATAGGTTGATTGGGTACCTCATGGTGAGTTACTTAGATATTGAAAGAATTGAATGGATTCTTTAGTTATTTGTTGATTTTATACAAATGAAGTAAGTGATGAAGTGATAAAATGGGATTAGATCCAAATAAGAAATGATATGAAAAGATATCTGAAAGTGAATTGTGCTAAAGGTTTAGCTTAACCTTGGTTAATAATTGAGGAAATATGAATTGAATAGTTGGTCATATTTTAAGAAATCAGGTATGAAATTAAGTGTAATGATCATTATTTTGATAGTTTAAGAATAATGATTGCTTGACATTTGGGGCTGAAAACCTGATGTGTATAATTGTATGTATTAGGGAGTAAGGGAAACCTTGAAATTGAGAAATGATGATTGTATTCACCAAACTTTTAATGTAAAGTGTAGATTAAATTATTTAAGTTATATACGATGTATTATGTATATAAGTGAAACATAGAGTTCGTAATTGTTCCATGTCCTGTAGTATGGATATGTGATGACTAGTAGTACTGAGAAGGCTTGATAAAGACTTTAACAGTCTGAATGGCCTAGGGGGTAAGATGAAATGGAATTGTTGTGTATGTGTCCATTTTAGAGAATATCTAAAATAGTGTAGGTATGTATGTGTGGTATACATGATAATAAATGACATGATAAGTTTTAATAGAATGAATTAAAATATGCCATAAGATATGTGGAGGTCAGTTAATTGTGATTAACTTGATGTAGATTTTGTTGAAATGTGTTGTAAAGTAGCACATTGTGATATTGTGATACTTGAATTGTGGTATCATAATGTTGATTAGGATTGACTTAGTTGCTAGATTGATGGAATTTGGTACTAAGTGATTATGTGATTAAAGTTGTATAACTTCTAATTGCTTGTAATTAGTAGTTTAAGATTGTAAGGTTGAATTAAATTAACTGGTTGCTAAGAAAATATTATTGATGTCTTAACAGTTTAAGTAATAAATAAGTTTTAACTTGATGGTTAGTTAGACTTTGGAGATACATAGTAAGTATTGATGGGTATACTGTAGTGTATAATCATTAGTGTTGTGATTATTGGTTGTGTAAATTGTTGTTGTTGACAATTGATAGATTGTAATGAAAGGAGTTACAAGCAGAAATAAGTCAATGTAGAGGTTGGTTGAATGTAGGTAATATTTGATTGTGGTACTATTGTTGATTGAGCAAAGTACTTGTTGATTGTAGTTTTACCTACTGAGTGTGACCTCTGCTGTGCTTATTAAGGTGATATGAATCTGGATTACTTTAAGTAAAGGATTTCATATGATTAAAGTGATATGTGAATATGGTAGGTTATTCACAAGAGTATAGGTATGAAACTTTTGGGATGAAAAGTCGACCTAGAATTGAATTTTAAATCTTTGATAGTAGAGATTTGAAATTGTTATCTGTATATTAGGCTGATTGTAAGTTGTAAGTTGAATTTTATTTCAATGTTGCTAGGAACATTGTGGTTTGATAACCACTGTTGTGATATTGTTGCTGCTGTTTTATTGTTACCAGTGATGAACAGTGAAAATAGGTTAAAGATTTTAGCATGTTGCTAATTTCTGGTTGTATAGACCTAGTAAGTGATGTTAGGTTTCACTTATTGTTGTTGGTTAAAGTGATTGAGTGCTTTAAACTTTTATCTGATTGGTGATAAAGGAATTAGATAGATGATTGATTCCTATGAGATGTTGATTGGATGCACTGTAAGTGTGCATAGGAAAAGATAGAAGCATGTACATTTGGATATGTGCATGTGGAAAGAATTCAAACAGTCTAAGTATAGTTGTAAATTGATATTGAGGACAAATGTATGTTAAGATATATGTGATTATATCACATTAGTTAGATTGATTGAGGTTAGATTTTGGGGACGAAATCTCTTCAAGGGGGGGGGGGGGGGGGGGGGGGGGAGAGTTGTAACATCCTCGAAATGGACCTAGTTATTTGTATAGTATTATTTCTTGATTTAAATATGTATTTAAATGTGTTTGGAAATAATATTGTTTGAAATAGTTGAAATAATTGGAATAGGATCCGAATATTCCAATGTGATAAGTGAAATATTAATTGTTGTAAATTAATATAGTTGACGGTGCAATAAAATGTTTGGACTCGCAAATGGTTTTCGGGTTCCAGACAATAGATTGAGATGGGGTATTAAATTATACCCGTATATTGAAGGCGGTTCGTAAGGCCGACTTATATATATCCTTTCTTATTTAGGAAAGTTATTCATTTTTATTCCAAAACTCACAGAAACTCTCTGGAAACCTCCAAATCAATTCAGAAATCAAATCAGGAAGTTGTGATTCTCGTGAAACTTCCTAATCATCAGATTACCATCGTTAGATTCTTCAATCAGTAAGTATTCTTGAGTATTTAAGAATTTGATTTTGATTTAAATTTGGGTAAATTGATGATTTGAGAGAGTTGGATGTTAGAAACATGTTATAAGTGTTATATGCGGATTATAAGATGTTTCTAGTGATTTATAACTGTTTGAAATCGTGTTTTGGGTGATTTTGATATAAAACCCGCGAGTTAGGGTTTGAACAGTTCGAACTGGGCTGGGACGACGAGGGAATCCGGCGGATTCACGGGAATCCGGCGGATTCCGGCAAAATTTAGGGAATCCGGTCGGATTCAGGGAATCCGGCGGATTCAGGCTGATTTGTGGGAAGCCGGCGGCTTCTGAGGGAATCCGGCGGCTTGATAGGCTGGTGTCACATTTCTTGTTTGATTTTGATAAGTAATGTGATTGTTATTTGATATATGTTCAGATTCATATATGATAATAGTTATGTTGTAATAACTAATATATGATTAGGAACTAGTAATATTCATATTATTATGTTAAGTTCCTAATAGTATGGATTAATATAAGTTATGTATTGATATGGATTACTAACTTATATTTGATTGTAAATTCTCAGATGTGGAGAAGGCTCAGTGATATTAGACTACTGAGTAGAGGCCTGAGGTAGTCGGTGAGTGGATCTGTAACCTCAGTGTGATTTAGTTGTAATGATTTGATTTACAACAAGTAATTTATAGTATTACTTTGATAGAATATGTATGTTTGAGATATCTTGCCATGTTAGTTTGGTTGTTTGTTTACTTGGCAGATTGTGCTAGTATGTAAGATTTTGAGGTCAACTTGATTTGATGGTTGGACTTGTTGTTGTTGTAGACGACAGGAGATCTCGGAAACTTGAAATGTCGGTTTAGAGATCTAGGTCGTGTGTGATTGACAACAAGTTATCGGTAGTTCTGTATGGGCCAATACAGATGATTGATAAGAGTTCCTTGAGTACCAAACCGGTATTAGGGTGTCTCAGGGACCACCGATCCCCATGATGTTGCGTGTATGACATTGATTGGATGTCAAGTGATTGATTGATTTTCTGTTTATTGTTATTTGATGTAAACAGATTGTTATGCTAGGTTAGACTGTTGCTTATAGTTTCATTCACTTAGCTTTATGCTAACCCCACCACAGTTCTTCCTGCAGGTTGAAATAGATGGGACATATTGGGCAGGGCAGGAAGTGTTTGACTGGATGGAATGTTTGACAGGCTTTTACTCTGATGTTATTTTGATAACTAAAGAAATGTTTTGAATTATATAACACCGAGTTTGTTGAAATGTCATGTAATAAGTTTGAAAAAGTTTATTGACATTTTGAGTACATTGATAGTATGTTTTAAATATACGCTTCCTAGTCGCAATTATTATATTATTGTTTATATTGAAACGAGGGGTGTTATATTACATATTATGGTTAGGCAGCCGATTGTGGGGCAGTTTGAGTTGTCGGTTATCAATCTTTTGCCACATATAGAGTAAACATGTACAATATTACTTGTATATACTCGATGTTATACATTATTAAATAAGCATACATCGTTCGTGTTGTAATTTCATATGAATACATTGTTACCGTAACCTATTGAACATCCAGTTTTATTGAGTGAACATCGAGTCATATTTATGTGCAAGATGATCTTTGGATCCTCGTATTGAGCTTGTTTGAATCTCATTTTAACTTTATTTTGACATTAGCCCCCAATTTTATAACTACGATTTATTTTTTAAGTATATAAACTGATTCGCCAAAGTTTGAGTCCGATGATTGATCCTATATATGAGTAATGTTTACGCAACTACACACATATACACATGCTAAGGGTGTTATTTATGGGTGAGTCGAGTCGAAACGAGATAACGCCAAGCTCATAGTCGACCTAATAAGAAAACTCAAAGTTCAAAAAACGACTGGAGCTTGAATGTGCTTGTCTTTTCAAGGTCAACTTGACTAATTAACTGATGCGTTCGAGCTTGGCTTGACTCGGATATCTAATATTAAATACATTAGAAGTAATTTAATTGACTCAATATTTTATTGCGTGACTCGACGTGATACTTTCAAGATTGAATCGACTTAATACTTTCAAGATTGACTCGACTCAATAATTTCAGGCTCGACTCAACTTGATACTATAATAGCTATAGCTCAACTTAATTGACTTGTACCAAGTTGATTTCGAGTATTTCTTTTGTCGATCTCGAGTAGCTTGTGAGTTGTCTCATATTGTTTATACCACCGGTGTTATTTGAGCAAGTTTGACACAATGTTTGTGTTTGGGTAGCAACGAGAAGCGCAACACACCTTTTATTAACTTGATTACTTTTTTGAAATAATCTGTTCGAGCTCGACTCGAACTCGATTACTTTTTTAAAATTATATCCGAGTTTTAGCTCGAATAATAAACTAGTGCTCGAGCTCGATACTCGTTTAAGTTTTTGACAATTTACAAAAAACTAGTTACAATATACACTTATTAGGAATTATGATAATAGAAATGTTCGTTTAGCTCGTTCGACTCGATAAGCTCGACTAGTTCGTTCGGCTCAAGATTATTTTACGAGCTTTCGAACAAACCGAGCCGAATTTATCATTTTAAAGCTCGGCTCGTAAAACTAATCGACCGGTCTATTTATGTTCGAACTCGACTCGAGCTCGTATAGTGTTATGCTTGAATTTGAGATAAACGAGTTCGAACTCGAGTAGCTCGTTAATTGCTCGGTTCGTTAACAACCCTAACCACGATCAACAAGCTTTGTTCTAGTAAGGAGATAATCAAACTACTTCTATTCGAGTTTTGTAATCGAGTCGAGCTCGAGCTCCAACCTCTCCCCCTTTATTCGGTAAACTGAATAAGTAAATTAAAACCGACGAAGCAATTCAAATGGCGACGGTTCGCCGGTCTTCGTCAGTTGCCCAACCGAAGAAACCATTGACATAGGTCTTATAATAAGAATCGAGACTTAACTCAACAAATTGTAATAGTGTATAATCATTAATTATGTACATAATTTATTTTTTTAGATTATGATTTAAGTTTTATGTACATAATTTGTTTTTTTAGATTATGATTTAAGTTTTATTATTATTATTATTTTTTTAATAAATTATCTTATTGATTTTAATTATATTATATTTAATCAAACATATTTTAGACTTCCACGGAGTAGTATATTTAAGTATATGTATTATTAATAAATATATGTATTATTATATCTTACGGAGTATTAATTAATTAATCCTTGTCCTACTCCTTGAAAATATATTCATTCCCCCCCAAATTTTTCATCGATTTCTAATATCCCGCTTCTAATTCCCCCCAAACCAAAACCCTAGATCGAATCCACCACCATATCTCACTCTCTCTTCCATACGGCCGCATCTTCATCCTCGTAGCTGGTCCCTCTTCTCGACATTACAATCCGTCACCGTAACACGTCGAGTTAATACTAAGCCCATTGCAAGCCCTCTGTTAGGTTCAACTACGATTTATGTGATAATTATATCCTCCTTGTGTAGATGACTTGATTTTGTGGTAATCGTTACATATTTTGTGTAATTTGAACTGTATGTCGATGTACTTATTGTTGGATGACATTGTGTATGATAGGTATTTTTACTAAGAGATAATAACTACACGTTGTAGTGAAATTGTTCTTTCTTAAAATTAGGTTCTATCAGGTAATCTTTATCGGTTTAATGACTTCTATTGGTTTTGAGTGCAGGAAAACATAGTCAATTAGAGTTGCTTTGGGCTCCAGTCGGTTGGAATGTGGTGTTGCACCACAAGAGGCTTTGTAACTACAGCTTTGTAAGGACACTAAGATTAAAGCTCTGTAAGCTTCTTTTGCTAATCCCTTTTCAGAAATTATCTTTGTTGTTTTTAATTTGATGAAATTTGTTCAAGTATATGGTGTCACCATGATTCAAACTGTTTGACATAATACTACTCCTAGTGTTTGTGAGCATTTTAGATTTATTGATTTTTCAGGGTTAATGGATACACTCAATTACATGGAATCTAGTTATCAATTCACTAGTAAGTAAATTAAGCGTTGTACTTTACGGTTCTGGTTTATTTACCGTAGAATAAGCGTTCGTAGTATGATGTGTATGCTTAATACATCGTTTCTTGCATTTTAAGAGCTTGGTGATCTTATCAATCAAGTTGCAAATATATTTAACATTTTCTATCAATATATAATTTGCGCACCTGCATATCCCAATGAATTAAGATATGTTGCGTGCTCTTTTTATAAGCTTGCATGTTATTATTTGATTAACTAAGTATTTCAACTTGTCTATAATTGATTTTTTGATTTCACAGCACTACTTGGTCATGCTGATGGACTGCAGCTTTGATCCTTTTGTTTCAAACAAGTTTGCATACGATTATGGTTACATTTAAATTTGTAAGTGCATTATGATGTATCTGTTAAGGCATGAAGTATCCTATAATTTTGTTGAGAGCTTCTCTTTCTAAAATATCATACTTGAATTTTGGGTGTTTGATATAACCTAGCTATTAGTATTAATATCACATAAGGTAATTGTTGCTATTGTTAGTTTTGAATATAACATCTACTTGATGTTGGCATACATGAGATATGTAGCATTTGCTGTATTTTTTTACCGATATGTATGAAAGTAAAGTTATTTTCAACTGATTAAAGCTATATATTGTAGTGTCAACATCGTGGAGCTGCATACTTGCCCAATATGATGGATTACCGATTACTTCATACACATCTTAAACAAGGTAACAATCTCGTATTGTATGTCAAGTTTCCCTCGGTATTAAAGGTGCATGTTATAGGTTATCAACCTACAAAAGAGATTTCAGTTACTTATCTAGTATTTGTGTTTCATTAACGTAATTACCATTGACATTTTTAATGCACTGTAAGTGGTGTTGAAGTTCTTGTGATTTCTACAGGAAAGTGATGGGAGATGGACATAAGATGTTTTGCATTTAATGATTGTGCATATGACTAAGAGGAGCTATGTTGCTGCCAATTGAATTTAGGTGCTTCGGAACTTGTATTTTTTTAGTTCTTACCAAGCTAGTAAAACATGTTTTATTGCTTATTTTTGAGCCAATTGTGGAGAGTATGTATATATATGAATATTTCTTTGTAGTTGTGAATGGAAGTTGTCTCTAAGCCTGTTTATGTGCAATCTAGTGTGTAAACGTAGGTCAATTGTTTTTATTTATTTATTTCCCATAAATATCACTCTATAATTTTCCCACAAAATTGCCAACGAATATTATCTCATTGCTAGTTGAATAAACTAATGAACTGTGCTTCAGTGGTATTTAGATATTCCAATGAACTCTACTTCGTTGGAACTTTTAATGTATCAACGAAGTACTTTTCGTGGCTAATGTTCTTTTTACCAACGACTTGACCATAATCTGAAATCTAGCCACGACTACAATAATTGTTGGTAAATTACCCACAATAAGTGAATTTCGTTGGTAAAAATAATTTAGCTACGGGCATATTTCCCACGAATGGTTTTCGTTGTTGATTTCGTTGGTACCCTCCTTTACCAACGAATATTGCCTGTTTACCAACGAATATTGGTTGTTGGTAATGCCAACTTTTCTAGTAGTGGTTCAAGTAGCTTATTAGATTCCTCCCAACCCTACGTCAGTTGCGACGTCGGTTGCAACCGACAGAACCAACGCCGTTAGCACGGGACCGTCGGTTGCGGCCGTCAGTTTGGTGACGGGAAGGAGAGGATAGTCGGTGAGGGAGTGGGGCCCAGTGGCTTTTTTTTAAAGGTTTTTGGCTCTGTTTTTTTTTTTCACCTGCAGGGATGAAGATTGGAACGATGATGATGATGATGAACGAAAATAAAACAAAACTTTTCGAAAATAAATTAATTTAATAGTTCATTTCGGACTATCGTTGAACAAAATTGAAAATACACGAACACGAAAATTCTTTTATGTCCGTTCGTTTCGTTATATGAACGAAATTAAATAAGAAAATCTTTTCGTTTATGCGATAAAACTTTATTGAAAATACACGAACACGCTTCGTTTGTGTTCATTCGGTTCGTTTACAATGCCTGCTATATATTGAAGTGAAGAAAGTAAAATATGTATCATCGTATATATAGCTTTACTATAATTTTCATGAAATCCATACTGAGATGATATGAATAGGCATAGTTTTATTTCACAAATTACAAAAGAGATGAATCTTCACACGCAAATACAAATACAAATACAAGTAGAATAATTACATTATATACTCGTCTTTATTTTAAAATTCAACTATAGACAACAGAAATAATAAACCAAACTGCAACATTTCGATCACAACTGCATCGATCTTTCTCAAGCTTTGTCTTAGTTTGTGATGACTACCCAATGGTAGGAGTACGCACCGTGATTCCTTCATCGTTAACCCAAACAAGAACCCTGGTGCAAATATAGATTTCAGCGATAATGGTTCCTTCCAAGATAATTTGTGCGTGAACTAACGAGTTCTCCTTCTCAATTGTGCTTGCAGCAGATTTTCCTGTCTCCCCTACAAGCTCTGGCCACACCGTTTTGCCTACATACATATAGATATATAATCAATCAATATATTTGTTATTATAACGGCATAAACTAAATTGGCTTGATTAATATCTCAAATGAGCTTAACGATTGTGTTATTACTTGTTAGGGACGCACATCATGAACGTACTAGGCTTAATCCGAAGAGGTTCTCTATTTTGTAAATACAATTCGATAATGCTTAAATATTCAAAGTTTCACTTTTTTTTCGTTTTAACCACTTAAATTTTTTTCTCATGATTTAATCCTTCGAGTTTCAAAATTTTAGTGGTTTAATCCTCCAAGATTATTTTACTTCAAAAAAATTGATGGTTTAATCCTTAAAGTTTATCTTTTATAATGATTTTTCCCTTTTAACTTTTTCTAGTTTAATCATCTAACTTTAAAAAATTTGATGGTTTAACCCTTTCATGAGAAAAAAACTTGAATGGTTAAAACGAAAAAAAAAATGAAACTTTGAGGATTAAACATTTGATCAATGATCGATGCATTCATTTAACTCGATTACATGCATACGTACATATAACATACATATATCATTTTTGTATATAGAAGAATGTATAACATGATAATACCTTGCTCAACTTCTTCACATGATGCCATTCTTGCTGTATATGCCAATTAGTAGTTTCTATAAGGGTGATATACGTACGATCTTGTGTTGGAGGTGTGATATACGATCTTGTGTTGGAGGTTTGTAGCATTCAAAATGGTTATTTATACACAAAGATTTGGTTTAATTTTGACTTTTTAGATATCAATTGATCAATGTTTTGGTTGTAGCTTAATTAGGGTATTGAGTACACGAAAATAGATTGACTTATTCTATTTTGTGTTATCAATGTCAAAATGAAGATATACTCTTTTAATTTCAAAACACTATATTTTTTGATTAGCAAATAGCTAACTTAAGCCATTAATCATTTACTAATAACGACTCAATGTTTATTTCTTATAACAAAGAAGACGTATCAGTATAATATTGTGAGTGAATTTATATATTACTTTCTAATATAACAAATATATGTGATATAATTGTATCATTATATTGGTTTTAGAATACGCATATTAATTAGTTTTTATATATAATGTACATGTACATGTCGTTAATTAATTAAATAATAGAATCCTAATAAGCAGAGCTTGTTACGGATAAAGGCTGCTGATGAAGAAGATTGAATCTTCAATCTGATTGATAAAATTACCCTAACTAATTATGGGATTGTGGGAAAACAAGAAATGAGTAACCAAAAATTAGTCAGAAAAAACATGCTAGATATAGCTTCAACGGATCGATTTGTTTGACCAAGTTACGATACTCACGATTAATCATCAAAAATATATATCTTAATGAGGAACCAAAGAAGAATGCTTAACCATAAGACTTCGTTGTTTAGCCTACGGCACTGCAACAAATATGTTGATTGTTCATACCATTTTCTTCACGTTTTTAAAAAATGTAAAATATATAATCAAGTTTTTCACGCTTACTAATGTGTATAAAATATTAACACTTACAAGCGTGAAGAATTATACAATCGTGACATTTATAATTGTGGGGAAAAAATGTTCACACTTACAAGCGTGAACAAATTCAAACTTGTTTACACTTATAAATGTGAAATTCATTTGTTACACCTAATTTCTTCACACAAGAGGAAGCGTGAAGAAATTGAGTGTCACAAAATAATTTCTACTCTTTAAAGTGTGAAATTTTTTACCTTTGTTCACACTTACAAGTGTGAATATACATTTTCCACTATTATAAGTGTGAACAATATTATGACTTATTAAATTTCTTCAAACTTAAGAATGTAAATATTTCTACACATATATAAGAGTGATGAACATAATAAATAAGTTCACATTTTTTAAAAGTGTGAAAAAAATGTGTGAAGAATGGACATTTTTGTTGTAGTGCGGACGTAATTTTGTTATCAGAAAATACAGAGGGGGTGAAAAATTTTTACTTTTTATTATTTTATAGTTTTGTGAGAACGAAAATTTTAAAATGTCAGCAATACCTTAAAAAATTTCTTTTTTTACATAATTTAAAAATTCTTATGAGGGTGGCTGCCTACTGTTGCTCCATCGGTATGAAGCAGTGCTAGGGGTGTTCAAATGTGAGAGATGAAGGAGTTGGAGAATGGAAGCCTTTGTAAGTGTGAGAGTGAGTAGGGGTGTTCAAATGGATGGATCGGTTTAAAACCGATCCGTATAGATGAATCCAAATGGATTATGATTTTAGAAATATGAATCCGATCCGTCCAAACAAATTCAAAAACCGAACCAATCCATCCGAATTATTATTTGGATGGATTGGTTTGGTTTTTGGGTATCCAGACACATACACAAATATATATAATACCTGCTAAATATGTTGCGGAGTATATATTATTACAAAAATATACAAAATAGAGGGTAAATGGAGGGAACTTAGGGTTGTAGGCTAAAATGGGGGGAAAGTAGTTGCAAGATTGGAGGGACACAAAATGGTGGAAATGAGATATTTTGTTGTACAATTTTATACTAGTATTATATTTAGATATTTATAGAATTTTAATAATTCAGAAAACTATTTTGTATATGTATGTATATATATAATGTATGAAAAATTAATACTTATTTCTTATTTGTTTTTTTTTGGATAATCCGGTTTGTAATTTTACTAACCAAAACTAATTCGTAATCCAAAATAATAAGTTTGGTTCTGATCCGAACCAATCCAAAAATCCAATTATCCAAACCATAAGGTCCAATCCGAATTATCCATTTGGATAATCCGGTTTTATCCAAACTATGAACACCCCTAAGAGTGAGTCCTATTTATAGGACTCACCTTGGGTAATAAGGTGCATCAGATTTGGGTAATAGGGTGCATCCGATGATCGAGACATCCAAAAGGACTAGTGGATAGTAGCATGTATTAGAGGTTACTAGGCCCGTAACCTAGGTACGTCATCACCTACGTTGCTATAACACCCCTCATTTCAGAACCTATTTTTTTTATACACGGGAAGCGTCGGTCAAAACATACGTCATATTATATTAAATAATATGGAATTAGAATACATTTACTTTGTACTATACTTTGTACATATCACACATACCATATTAAATCCAAAGTACAAAAGACAAGGTGTTATATAAATACAAACATCATTTAAGTTTATCCCAAAAACTATCATAGTTATCAGTTGTTAAACATTCCTTATAAGCTCAACTTCTTGCCCCCGTCATATCAAAATCTAAACCTGCAAGAAGTTTAAGTGGTGGGATTAGCACGAAGCTAAGTGAATAGACATGTAATTAACAGTCTAACTTAGCAATAACAAATCATAAACACATAATATCTAAGAGGATTGTGTGACAATCCTTAAATTAGGGTACTAATTTTTACCTAATTACATGCATTACCTAGAGTAATTCCCTGATTAGTGAATTCAAAACGATTTTATGTGTTAAGTTTTGTGAAACTTACTATGTGATACGTGATGTATTAGACTTGTAGTTATATATATATATAATTACGTACGAAATGAACATATTAAACTCGACAAAGTAAATACAATAAAGTTGGTGATACAAAATAATTAATAATTCGAAAATTATTAATTACAACTATTAGATAATTATATTATTGAAATAATATAATAACTTATACGTTTTATATTAAACGTATCAAACACGAATTATCAAGTTCCGAAAAGAACTTCAAAATACTTTTGAATATTTTTTGTTTGAAATTATTATAGAAAAGTATTAGAACAAAAATAAAACGGAAACCTTTAGACTGCTATTTAGGACGCGTTATACACGAACAGAAACAATTATAAAACGTACCTAAAGGTCAAAAATAATAAAAGTATTATTTTTCCCATTCCTGTTTTAGTATTTGGAAGATTACCTCAAAATATAATTTCCAAATTCAACCGATAATTGGCACACAATTGGACCTGTACACGGAGCTAACGGGCTAAAAACCAAATTAATTTACACTGATAAAATATCAGTCGACACTTCCTGTACAAGAACCATACCTTCCGTTTGAAATTGTGAGCTGATGGAATATTATATACTCTCACATTTCCTTTGATCACTTTATCACCTAACATCAATAATACAATTGTGCACTTTTCTTGTTCTCTCCATCGTTAAGCAAGCAGAGGAGTAGAAGTAGAAACAACACAAAGGCAGGAACCATTTTTACCTTCAATACAATCAAACACTCAACACAAACATCTAACAAAATGGTTTCCTAATCATCTCATCGTAATCATCATCACCATCGTCACTGTCATCATCCTCACCAAAACCCTCAAAATCCCATTGTAAGGAAACTCTTACTTTCTTTAATTCATGCTTAAATTTCGTCATATATGGTGTTATTACAACATACTTTGTGTATATATCTTGATGATTTATGATTTATTGGGATAATGTTCTTGAAATGGGTTTTAAGAAATCAAAACTTTGAATCCATAAATCTTGCATACGAACAAGTTATGATATGTAATAAGTTGTTAAAATGTTATATTTAGTTGAGATAAACGTTTGGGACTGTGATATAAACAATTGGAACCAAAACAAAACGAGTATATGAATGCTCTGTTGCGAAGTAACTTTGAAAATAGCTTCACATGGTTAAAACCATGTTAAGCTAAGTTTGAGAATAGCTTCACATGGTTAAAACCATGTTAAGCTAAGTTTGAAAATAGCTTCACATGGTTAAAACCATGTTAAGCTAACTTTGAAAACAGTTTAGCTGGGTTTCTTGTGTCACATCAACAAAACTCAAACGACATGATCAGGTCAACCCTAAACCCGTATGGGTTGGGGCCAAACCCAATCGGGTCACATATTTTAAAACCCAAATGGGTTAATTATATAATGGGCCAAAATTATTATTTTGTTAAATGGTTAAAGTAATTTGGTTAAGTGTTATTGGGCCACATTAATTAGGCCGAGATATTTGGGCCTTATTATCGGGCCAAACGAGTTGGGCCAAAGCCCAGTGGGTTGTGTGATTATAAAACGCAAACTTAAAACTGGTTTATATGAATATAGAATGATCCTTTTGATATATATATTTTTGAACGACAACAAAGTTATATAAATACGAACAATTATAATTTATATATATAATTATAAATGGATCTACAACAATCGTATTATGTTTATACAAAAATGACAACTTATATTTGTATATATAAATATAGATACGACATTTCGACAAAGTGTATTTATACAATTGAACGAGGTTATCTTTATAACAAATAGACTTATGTTTTTAAAACATAACCGTTAAACGACAACGATAAACTATATATATATACAAAACATTAACAAATGAATAATGTATATATGTATATATATATATATATACGACGACGACAATTAATATATATATAAGAATATATATATTCAACTAATAAGTATATATAGGTATATACTTACACGCAACGAATTACTCAACACAATTATCACCAACAACTAAAATTGTATAAACACTTCGACTTAACGATTAGGCGAATACTTATATAAGTATACTTCTTGCGTCTAGGGCCTTGAAGTACACTGTTGGACGACTACTATTACTAGCTGTTATTTTGCTGAAGACCGCAACCAGTGAGTTCACAGCCCCTCTTTTACTTGTTTTAAATGCTTTTAAAACCAGGGGTGGAAAATATAGAACTATATGCTATAACATGCTACTTGTTTATATAATTGCTTGACATGCTTTTATATCAAATTGATTTGTATAAATGCTTTATGCTTTATAAATCAACTGTTAACTATATGAAACGATTTCACAACTTTTTGGGAATAAGACAACGAATCTTGGTACGATCCTAGGTTTACGTGAGGTAGTTGTAGTGCACATAAGTCCCAGTGCTTGCAACCTATAACCATTAGCTAGGTGACTCTAGCCACTGAGTATACAGATAGTACTATCGATTTGACAACCCTCCCAGGAACATAACTCATTGGTCATTCCAACCACACGACGGCAGTCGTAACGCGGAGTGTATACTTAGATTGTTACTGCGGCAACAACACAACTTTTGGTCATAGATTGGTTATAGCACTAGGATTTGTACTTTAACTTTAAAGGTGTCGCTCACCTTAAAGGGATCTTAGTTTGTATTTCCCACTTAAACTACACAACTACTCAACTACTGTTTTAGGAAAGGTATTCCCTGTGATAACCAATAGGACAGGTGTTCCTACACGCATACTTTTATAAGGAAATGTTTACTTAATTGTTAAACCCATGTTTCCTGCAACAATTATTTTTGGAACATTTACTTTATTGTTAAACTCGAGTTCCTGTTAACTATATGTTGGAAAATGATTACTTGACTGCTAAACCTGATTTTCCTATAACTACTGAACTGGAAATGTGTATTTGATTTATAAGCTTGAATTTCCTGTAACAACTTGAATGGATATGTTTACTTATTTGATAAACCTGTATATCCTGTAAACCATATAATTAGGAAATGTTGTAAACCATATAATTAGGAAATGCTTTTGATTAAACTTGTGTTTCCTAACACATTGACTGAACTGGAGTAAGAATGACATTCTTACATTAAATAGGAAATATTTTCTTTAACTAGAATACTTGTGTTTCCTACTCTACATATAAACATTATGTTTGTGTACATGAATGATTTATACAAAAACTTGATTTAACTATGTATATACTAAACTTGTGAATTCACTCAACATTCAATGTTGACGATTTCTCTATATTTTTCAGGGAATTAGGACTCAGGTACATCAGCATGCATAACGGACGTAGGCAACCCCGACTATTTATGATGCCACTTTTGGGACACTTGAATTTCTTCTGTATTACCAATCTCATTGGTTATATTTACGAAATCCCACTTTTATAAACATGTATTTTGAAAACTTATGTTGTTCTACAGTGCTACTATTTAAACGACTTTATAAGTCGTTCACTTTTGTAATAACTTAAACTCATGGCATCTTAAACATATATATATATATATATATATATATATATATATATATATATATATATATATATATATTTTGTAACATCCCCAAATCGGGCTTAGGAGAAACATGTATTTCTTTATATGTAATTATGATATTTAATTGTATTCTGTGTTTGATTGTGAAATTTATAAATAAATGAGCCTCAGGAAATATTGTGACTAGTGAAATATTATTTGTTTTAAATAAACTTAGGTGACGGTAAAATAAAATGATTTTATCGCAATTGAAAATGAGGTTCCAGACAATAGGTCAAAAAGGGGTATAATATTATACTGTGAATTAAGGAGAGTCGGTTTAATAAAAAGGGATGAGTCCGACTTAATTCATTGTCTTCAAACTTCTTGTGTTCTTCATACCTCTTACAAACCTTCATCAAATCACCTACACAATTGCTAGTGAAAAGTGATCAAGATTAAAGCTGTGATCTTCTTGTTAAGTCATCATCATCATCCTCATAATCTTCTTCTTGTTCTTCTTCAAGTAAGTATGGTATTAGTAACTAGTTAATTATGTAATTGATGCTTGAAGTTAGAGTTTATGTGGTTTTGGTATGTACATGATAGAATTCAAGTTTAAATGATATATGTATGCTTCATGAACTGATTTGAGTGATGATTACATGAATAAAATTGTTAGATTCTTGAGTTTTTGAGTTTGAATGTATACAAGTTAGGTTATAAGCGATTTGTATGAATTGAGATGAATTGAAGCTTGATTCATTGTTATATGTGGTTATTAGAAGTTATAGTGGTGAAATCTTGATGAAATTGCAAGTTTTGAACTCAGTTTGGTTGATTTGTGATTTTGGTTTCGTAGCTGCAAGTGTGCAGGAACTGAAATGTGCAGGTCTGGAAGAACCTGGGAATACGGTCGGATTCCCCTGAATCCGGACGTATTCAAGGGAATACGGCGTATTCCCGGGGTGTATTCCCAACCGGATTCCTTAAATTGGGTTCTGGTTGAAATTGAAGCTGAAATCACTGGGGAATACGGGCGTATTCACTGGAATACGGCCGGATTCATCTGAATACGGCCGGATTCTAAGGAATACGGCCGGATTCCCTTGGCTGGACAGTGATTTTCTAACTTAAGCTTATAATGTGATATTTGCTTGCATAATATGTTTATATGACTTAATACTTGTTTGATTGTTGATATTAAGTTATGTAAATATACTATGAGGATTGACTTGGAATTCTTTTGTATTTCAGATCCGACTACGACTCAATAAAATTAGATCTTTGAGTGAAGCTTGAAACGAGACAGGTGAGTGACTGATTCTCACAGTTTAAATTGGTGTTAACAATTTAGTTACATCAATTTTAAGTAGATTGATATTGTGAGTTATTGATAAGTTGATTATGGCTAAATGATTGATTGCTAGTGACTCATTCCATGATAGGTTGGAATGATAGAGGTCAATTTCGGTTGGGTTTAGTTGCTATAGGTTAATCTTTATGGTATTGATGAACATTCGTTGTGAATTCGTCCATACTGATTAAAGATAGCAATGAACTATCGGTAAAATCTCTGTATTGGCCTGCAGTGGATTATAAGTGTTCTTGGTGGGCCATCCGCGGGCTGAGGGTACCTCAAGAACCACCGATCCTCTAATTTGATTGTTACTATTAGTTGATTGTTGTGAGTTGATTGTTTATGCTAAGTTAGATTGTTGGAATCGTTATTCACTTATCTTCGTGCTAATCCCCCACCTCACTTTTGCAGGTTAAGTTTGATTATGCTCGGTTGAGAGGTTTTGGTGAAATGTTTGACAAGCTGGCAACTCTTGATTACTTTTGTTGGTTGTTAAACGGTTGTATAAATAACACCCACTAGATTACCTGTTTGTAACTAAATAACTTAATGGTAGTATATGTAATAACTAATCTTTAACATTATACAATGTATGTGTATATGTTGTTGAATGGGATAACGCTTCCAGGTTGTTTTAAAAAAAAAAATGTCTTGAAAACATGGGGTGTTATAAGTTGGTATCAGAGCGTAAGTTTAGGGGAATGAACATTCTAGGTGTTCATACCTAAACTTAGTCCCGTTGGTCAAACATTTCATGTTATGGGGAGTAGTTAGGAAAGGAAATTTAATTAGTTTGCTAGTACTAATGATTAACGAATTTTGAGATATGATGTGATTTCAGATATGGCGGATAATGAGCAACCTGTCCGTACTCTTAACAATGCCTCTCAAATTGCTACACCACCACCAGAAAATCAGGAGCATAATGGAATATCTAATCCAAGAGGCGTGGAAACAGAAACTGATCAAGAGTACATTATGAGATTAGAGAATCGGGTGTTGGAATTACAGAATGAATAGGCTGGGTCTTCTCGACAGCCTATTCATACTCAGCCGCCTGTTATAACTACTGCTCCTCCTGTTGTATCTTCTGAGCGGATTCCAGTATCTATACCTTTTGTTTCTCAGCAGCAGCAACAAGGTTATAGTTATCAAACTACTGTACCTTTTTCTTCTTCCGGTTTTCCTAATTATCAGATACATGCGATTCCTCCATTTCAGCAGTTAAAAGTGGGTTGTTCACTTAAGACTTTTATGTCCACTAATCCTTCTTCATTCTCTGGAAGTACTAATCCTACTGACACTTTGGATTGGTTACGTGATGTGGAACGAAAATTGGAGGTTTGCCATTGTGAAGAAAAGGATAAAGTACCATATGCGGTTCAGTTGTTAAAGGGTCAAGCAATGTCATGGTGGGATGCTATAACTGCACCATTGACATCGGAACAAATCAAAATGATTAGATGGTCAGACTTTCATGCCGAAGTTTGTAAGCAATTCTGTTCAGAGTACAGTTTATCATGTATCAGACAAGATTTTCTAGACTTACAAAAGACGGATCAAATGTCGATTGAAGAGCTTATTAAGCAATTTTCTGACAAATTACGATTTGTGAGACAGTGGGTTCCGACAGATAGAACTCAGATTGAGCATTTTGTGAAGACTTTGCCTCCAGATTATCGTACTTCAGTGAGATTAACTGGTTCTCTTTCACAAGCATATGATTATGCTCGTTCGGTGGATGGTGATATTCAAGCTAAAAGGTTAATGAATAAGGAAAGGTATTCACAGAAACAAAGAGGAGATTCATCTAATAAACAAAAGGGGCAAGGTGGTCAGCAGAACAGAAGATTTAATTCAATGGATAGTAATTACTGTAACAAATGTCGGGCTAGACATAATGGTCCTTGTACTCCCGAAACCTCAAGATGTGTTAAGTGTGGAACTTTTGGACACGCTGCCAAGGATTATACGTTTCTTAATAGCGTGCGTTGGAATTGTCAAAAAGAGGGGCATCGAGCTGGAGATTGTACAGAGGTTAAGAGACAGAGTATGGGTATAGCTAAGGGTTCCTGATGTATCGCAAAAAGTCACGTTTTTACATGCATTAATAGTCCCATATTTAGCTCTTTTCTAACAAATACATCTTAAAATCATCATTATTCATTAACTTTTGTTAGAAAGGTATAAACTTGTCGGTCTTTTGAAATTCAAGCAAAAAGAGCAGAAAACTGACCTAAAAAGGCACTATTCTGAGCCTAACCCTAAATCTACTGTAAACTTCATACCAGAGCCTCATAATAGTCTTATTTTGTAGCTATGAAGATTACGAGAACGTGGATATAAGGATTGCTCAGAACGGATCAAGGACGAGAAAGTTATGCAAGTTATAGCGCAGCCGAAAGCTACAAAACGTATTCTGAACACGCCCGGGCCCCACACATCCAATTTCTACCAAATTGGCATCATTAGAAGCGTAACGGAATTATGAAGCCGTAGGCGAAAGAATCAAGTCAATCGGACTCGAAACGAAGAAGATACGGAATTCCGAAGATGCGAGAAAAGTCGGAAAAATCACACGGCCTAGCACACGGCCACCACAGGGCCGTACACGGCCTCCACCAAGCCGTACACGGCCTGTAGAGAGCCGTACACGGCGTCTGCAGGGCCGTACATGGCCTACTTTGGTCTCACACGGCCTCTTCCTTGCTTCTTTGGCTTGTACGTGTGCTTGTGGACTTGTACTCTTGGATCCAAGGCTTGCCTATAAATAGAGACCTCATTCACCTCATTTCACACACCATTCTTCATAGAATTCTCTCACTTTCTCTCTCACACACATTCTCTCTCTAGCACTACTCTTAGGAGTTAGAGGAGAATTAGATTAGGTTAGCTTCTCTCTCTAGTTTCTCTCTCTAGAGAACTAGAGAGATGTAGGCACGGTTCGAGTGGGGAAGATAGCTGTAGCTTGGGAATTTTATTGTATTGAAGTTTTCAAGATTCTAGCTTGTACTACTCAGTGTTACGCTGCTTAAATACTGGTTATTACTTATTCCTTTACTTACGGTTATTATGTTTTGTTTGCATGATATCTTTGTTTGTGTTGCGAATATTGCCATGCTATTTACGTAGTTTAATACTGTGATTGTTGAAATGTAGATATTAGGATTATGGATGATATTTAATTCAGTGGGATAAACATTATGAAATAACGGAAGTAACGTTATACGGCTTTCATTTGTATAGCGCCGGAATCATCACGAATGTGTGTAGTACCGAACGTGGAAGCTATGAAAGTCGTGGGCACAATCCGTTATGGAATAATGTCCCCAGTATGATGATTGGTGATTGTTTTGATGTGTATCTGGTTGAGTTTTACATGAATATAGACTTAATAAAGTGTCCACCCTTTCCAGTCTTTCACGTGACTATTGCCTTAGGATAGGATCTGATCAACCCTAATACTACGTAGATATAGTTATCTCATATTACAGTATGAAGCTATGAATATTCCGTAAAGCGGCACAGTACTTCGTATAACGTTTAAATACGTGGGAAAAGCTAAGGAACTGCCGTAGGTATATTTCATCGTGGAATACCTAGAAGTCACCCTTTTAGAATATGGGTCTAGGAACAATAAAGCTGTGGAAATGCTCGCTGCACCGTACACCATTAGTACACCAAGGTTCAAATACAGCTGTGGAAATGCTCCCTGCACCGTACACCGTTAGTACACCAAGGTTAACATATAGCTGTGGAACTACTTTAATGTACAGTACACCGTTAGTATGCCTTGAGTCTGGAACACTGTGGATATGCCAAATGCACTGTACACCGTGAGTATACCTTGAGTCCGGAACACTGTGGATATGCCAAATGCACTGTACACCGTGAGTATTCGTAGGGATGAACGCCTGATAGTAAATGAGGGTCTAATTCATGACGGAGTTAATTATGCTTAAACCAGTAATAAATGAGTTTTGAA
The DNA here is from genome assembly GCA_949592205.1 of Helichrysum umbraculigerum. Lineage (NCBI taxonomy): Eukaryota > Viridiplantae > Streptophyta > Magnoliopsida > Asterales > Asteraceae > Helichrysum > Helichrysum umbraculigerum. Next base: position 105,686,807 of record CATIUR010000003.1, on the reverse strand, counting down.
AAGAAAGCAAGTATTCGGCTGTAATACAAGATGCTTAAACCGCTTAACTCAACATAACCGACAACTCAACGTATGCAGCATACAATTAGTACTTACCTAGATAAACTCAGATAGATTTAGGTGTTAAGAAAGGTCAGATAGAAAATTGCAGTTTGTTACCTTATGCCTACACCCAGGATATATCATCCGTAGAGGTCGCTTAGTCTTACAAGGCAAGTGAGGAGGGTTTGAACAACCTGTTTCTGATAAGCATCAGGATAACCTAGGATTCAGTGACATATGCTTTTAGGCTTTTAGACTAAAACGTAGGGTCCTAGTGTTTACACCGACTGTCCGTCTGATGATTTGCCCAAGGTAGTCTCCAATCATCTGTCTAATGAATATCATCCAGAAACCCTAATTATCGAAGTTTCAGCAATCACGCTCTACCTGTTGCCTACTCTCTTTTTAATTTACTTGTTTTATTTAGTATTAGCTTAGATAACCAACCAAAACCTACCTACTTTTATAAACCCATCCTATCAGAAAGCTCATTTACGGTAAGTCCCTTTTAGTTCCATTCGCTCCGATTTTAAGAACGACACTCGAGTTATACTTACTGCTTACTCCCCAAAAGTAGGTAGTACTTATAGTTTGAGCCCCAGCTCATATAAATTTAAAACCTAACACGTTCACGCGTTGTTGCGTCGTTGCCTACAGGACCGCCGTGCCAACCCCCCTTGGAAAACGACCGCGGCTGAGTCAGCACTCTGACGATGCAACAGGTTTTTAGCGCCGCTGCCGGGGAATCGGTTGAGCGTAGTGAACTTTAAGATTACCGTAGATAGTTGACTTTTAGGAGACCCTTCCTTAAGATTTTCATTACTTTAGGAAGTTATTTGCTTTAGTAGTTAATTAATTTAGAGAAAATACAAAAAAATTAGAAAACCCTAGAAAACCCTAATTCTCCTTCCAATCTTATTTCTCCCATGGATGAGATAACGATCATGGACGATGCGGAATTCTTTGTGTCTTCCCACAAAGAGGTCTGTGTTAACCAGGAAGTTGAGATTGACAAATATTCATCCTTAGACCTAGGTTTTGATATATCTCAGCAGAAGATTCCACCTTCTGTCACTATTGAATTAAGTGGTCAACCCACACTTGACTCTGAGATCTTATCAATCTTATCTACGTATCCACATTACCTCAGACCTACCACCCTACCAGAAGACGTTCCTTTCGGTATTGAAGTTTTCTTCTATCCACCAATGCCTTGGTTGGATTTAAATGAGCGACTTCATTGCTTAGATGAATACTTCAGGTATGATCTTCCAGATATATTGCGAGCCTACCCCACTACTCTTTTCCAAAGTGTAGAAGTGGATGAGCGTCTCCAGTGTCCGGAGGATCCTGAACTAGAACCACCAACCTTGCCCAACACTGAACCAAGTAATAACCCAACAGAATCAAGTAATGAACATCACTTAGAAAACTTTCACAAGCCCAGTAGGAGAATAGATATCTGTGCTGATTTTCTTAGAAACCTTAAGATATTAGATTTCCCTTTTTCAACTGAGTAGAGGAAGACCTTTGTAGTGATCGATAGGATAATAACATGTCTACGTGCTAATTACGATCAAAAAGACGAGTTATCACTGAAATCAGAGTTAGACCTACTAATGGATCTAATAGCTAGCACCGAGTATCCATCTGTTTCACAGATTAAGATTAATCATTATGTTGCTGCCCTGATTGACGAGCTCGAATTTTGGATTGAAAGAGCCCCTATCACTTATACTTTGATTCCGTGCGTTAAACTGTTCTTTGTTGATCCTGCCACTTATCTGATTAATGAACTAAGATCAATTTTTCCTGATTCTACTGAGGAAGCCATGGATTCTGCTTTCTTTCAAAAGAGGAAAGAAATCCATGTTAAGCTTACTCAGTTGTTACTAACATCTAAATTCCCTTTTACTGAGCAACAAAGGATTTACATCAGAGAGATTTCACAAGTAGTTCACTCTACTACTGGAAACCCTGATTCAGAAGAAGAAAAGGAATTTCAGCATGTCATCGGAGAATTGCTCTTTGATCTATGTTTTATAGATACAGGATTCAGGGATGGTATTTCGAATCCGAGGAAGGTAAGACGAGCATTTAACCAATTCATTGATGCGTTACTAGCATTAGGTCAAGAAGAAAAAGAATTCTTACGAGAATTTGAGCGTTATTATATAAATCCCGCTGACATAATTCATAGTATCATTAAAACGCTTCAAGGTACGTTCGTTCTTCGCCACACTTTCTCGCATGCTTCAGGATTATCTGAAAGTGCTGTCACAAGCACTAACAGATAAATGGTGGTGGTCTAATGTAAATAAGGTTTGAATATTTCGTTAATTAGGACAAAAATAATTTTAATTAGATTTTCTTTTAATTTACTTTTATAAAAACAAAGAAAAACGTTCTTTAAAGTTTAAACGCGTAAGTTTTTAAACGAATTTTCGCGAACAGTCCAAACGTTTCAGAAATTTGACAAAATTTTTAATTTGAATTTTGGAAAATTTTATTTGGATTGTTTTTGAATTTTAAAGAACACAAAAAGATTTAATAAAACGTATTTAAAAACGAAAACGTTTTCGCACGCGAATTAATGTTACGTTTTTTAATATACGAATTTAAATACGAAAGTTTCGTACGTATTTTGGTTGATTTTCAAAAAAAATATTTTAACTTTAAAAACCCAAGTATACGTTTCGTTTCGTTCGCATTTAAGTTGAAATTGCATATTAAAAATGCAATTTAAAAATGCATAAAGCAAAGGAAGCTTCTACCACTTTTTACAAAAAGTAAAAAGCAACTTCTTCTTCCTCCTTTCTCTTCCAAAACCGTCACCACCATCACCATCTTCATTTCTCCATTTTTCCATCATTTTTCTTCAAATCAAGCTTCAAATCTTCCATATCTTCATCTCTTTTGCATCTAGAACATCTTTACATCAAGGTTGAGGTATGATTCTAACCTAAAATCATCATTTTGAATACTTTTATAAAGTTAGGGTTCATGCTTAGATCTTGAGTTTTGATCATCAAGTTCTATGCTTTTTGCTTGCAAAATGCTATATTGTTGATTGTTAACATGTTTGCGGAAGTAATTTGAAGTTTTCATGGCTAGATTTGATGTTTTGATTTTGGGAGTTGACTTTATGTTAGGGTTTTAGCTATTTTGACTTTCTTGAATGATTATTTGCTTATGATTAACTTTTCGGTGATTAATTGCGCTTAAAATGATTAGTTTACATAAGTAAGTAATTATTAAAGTTGAGAGGATTAATTTGATTGCATGCTTATGAATTAAAGTAAGGCTTTTTATACAAAACTATTTAAAAACCATTACTTTAATTAAAATCATTATCTTTTAAAATGGTATTTATTTTAAACTTTGTATAATTTGCTTCATGAAAATGCAATTAAATATATTTGGAGTAGCACTACTTTAATTAATAAAGTTAGTGAGATTTCAAATTAATTATCCTCTAATTAAAAGTCTTATGCTTAACCGAAATGATGGATGATAAATAAAATCGCTTTGCTTGTTTATTTTAATCATAGTAAGGTAATTATATGATTTATGATCATGATGCTTGCTTGATTATTTGATTACTTAGCATGTTTAGAAATATTCATCTTTAAGTAATCTTAGAAAAATAAGAAAGCTACGGTTTTGTTTATTTGGATAAATTGCGGATTGATGATTACGTTGTTAGGGAATTCATAAAAATAATAATGGGATAATTGCAAAATCTAAAGCCTACATTTCGAATTTTTTCTGAAAATTTGGAATAAATATTATATTGTCCAATTATTGTTATATGATTTGTTTCCTTGTTTTTCTTAAACAGATGGACCCGATTCCACCTACTCTAGCTTATTTGGCCAAAACTACACAAGAAAAGACTTTGATTCGGAAATGGCTAAAGAGGACATTTGGAAGTAATCGGTACATAGTTTGGGAAGACATGGGGAAACTTGGAATTGAGGACAGGTTGAGGAATTTGATAGGATATGAGATTCAGGGACATAAGTTCGACTCGTGGATCCAGCTTTTTAGCATTTGTGAGCCCATATACCCCGAGGTTGTCACTGAGTTTCTGATGACATTTGAGCTTAACCCAGAGTTAGGGATTGGAGATGACAAGAAAATAGCATTCAGATACCGAGGGAAGAGCCAGAGTGTCTCTATTTCAGGCTTAGCTAGACATTTGGGATTGTATTCAGCGGATCAGATTAGCTCAGATTGGTTCTTACATAGTCATCAGACGATTCCTCATCTTCCCGAGAGGAGCCTTAGAGTCATTTGGAGTGAGCTGACGGGCACACATTATACTTGTGGTGCCAAGTCCTCAGCTTTGATTCTACCTCAGCTACGTCTCCTACACAAGCTGATTGTTACATCTATTATGGGAAAGAAGGAGACCGGGCCGATAAATGGGGATGAGTTGTATATTATTGATGCTATCATGAGCCGCCAGAATATCAATGTGGCTTGCATTGTTGCTGAGAGGATGGCAAAGGAGAAGAACTTGGACCTGACGAAGCATGTTTTTATGGGAGCTTTCATCACCAGATTGTTGAGAGGGATGCGACTCTTGAAAAAGAGTCACGAGGCCGAGTATATAGTGTCTTCCACTTCATTACCATGTGACTTGGACTACTGCAAGCAGATCCATTTGATCACTGAGGGTTCTGAGAGACAGTGTTACTGGAAGGACACTGATGAGCTTATCCCTGGATGTTTCATGACCAGGAAGAGGGTCAGAGAGGAGGATGTTAAGACTCCGGTTGTTGATAGAGTATCGGCTGTGCCTAGGAGTACCAGGACACCAGTCAGGGATGCTGGGGTTGGGACATCAGGTCCCCGAGCTCAGATACGACATATAGATCCAGTCACTCCCTTGACTCAGTACTTCATATTGCACGCGTTGGCTGCCAACAACGCGCATCAGGCACTTATAGCTAGGGCTTTAGGTATTCCAGCTCCCGAGCCGCTCCTGTACGAATGTGTGCCACTACCACCAGTTCCACCATCCACTACCATTCCACCATCTACTACCATTCCACCACCTACTACCATACCACCATACACTACCCACATACCACCTACCACTACCATTCCACCCACACGATCAGTCGAGCACTGTTTATCGGTTGATGCTGCATTCCCACATCCCACTGTGTCAGCCCGTAGAGCCCGTTCTTCTCAGCAGTCCGCAGGAGGAGAGGCTGTTGGTTCCTACCGGCCAGATGTTGTTCATTTGGGCACTGATCCATTCACCTTATCAGAGTTTCAGGGATTGTTGGCATTAGACCCTATACCTTCTGATCAGCTTCCTACAGAGGAGATACTTAGGCACATCTACAGATCCAAGATGGAGCGTGAGGGGATGACTTTTGAGGATTTCAGACAGTTGGCATTAGATGATCCGATGAAGTTACCTGCTTGCTCCCTTAGAGATGTATTGATGCAGTATAGACAGGTGAGGTCAGAGGAGCAGAGAGTCTCCAGTGGTCAGCAGTCAGTTGCCGGACCTTCCTCAGTTCCTCCACCGGTTCAGCCTTCTGTTCAGGATTCTGATCAGGGTTCTCCAGCACCCTAGATCTGTGCACCCATATCTACATACTTACTATTTCTTCTATTCCATACTTTTGACTTATTGCGTGGTTGTGGAACTTTACTTTGTTATATTTTTGGAACATGAACTATCAGACACAGTCTGTTTAGTTTCTTTATCATTTAGTTGTCAGTTATTTAGTTTACTTATTATGTTTTTATTTCTGTTTTTCTTCTTAGTTAGAATAAGTGAATTGTGTTTGTGCAAATGAGAATTGAGGAAAGGAGATGCCGATCATTCACGAAGAAACTGCTTTCTGCATGGATTCAACCAAGGAATTTCAGTCACCTGCAGACCGCCGCTTCTTTCTTAAAACCATCTCCACGTCTCTATCGTAGGGAAGTTCCTTTCTTTTTGTCATGATTTTCACCATTACCACATATCCAAATATTGCCTAAATTCTAAGTGTGGGATTGCATCCCACCAAATTTTTCAAAACACTTAAAATTGTTCAACTATTTCAAAACCTAAGTGTGGGATTTTTCCCGAAGAAAATCCTACGTCTTAGCAATGAACATTGAGGACAATGTTGTTTTAAGTGTGGGATACACGGTATATATATACCGCAAGTTTATATTTGCCGGTCCAAAGTAATACCTCCGTTTTCATTCAAACTTTTTCAAAAAAATTTTTCGCAAAACCAACCCAAAAGGTTGAGATTTTTAATCAACAAAACATTCGAAAACCCAACCTCGACGATGTTCGACATCCATTCGGTTGATTTCGAATATTTTCAAAAGATTTTAGTCTTAGAATATTCTTTTAAAGAGATAAACCTTCTGTCAAAATAAATAAATTGCTTTGGAAAGTAAGATAAGGCAAAGATAAGAACGTATCTTAAAACTAAAACTGAGAAATCCTCTAGGCATTGCATGACTTGGTGCATATGACCCTTTGATTGTGAGGTACTTGAGCCTTTAATAAGCATTCACTTTTAATGCTTCACTTTCATTTCTGAGTGTGCGCCGATGCATGTGTCTTTGAATTAGAACTTGCTCCTGAATGCGTTTCGAGACCATACCAATGAGTGCCGTACGCGGTATAGGTGCAATTAGATGATCTTGGCATTTATTAGGATTAACCCATTTCTTTCATATCTTTTCAAGCCAACCCTTCCAACTTACTTTCTAAGATTGTTGATGATCCAATTAGAAAACCCTTTGCGCCTTAGCCATTTCATTTCTCTAAACCCTAAAACACTTCCCTACAACACAAACACTTTCCCACCAAACACCATTCCAGCTCGTGAAACTTCATAGATCATAAGTGAGGGCTACTTGAAATATCTTTCTATTGGTGTCTCATCTTCAAACATCTCTCCGTACCTATCAAGAGTTTAAAGAAAGAAATCCAAAATGAAGATACGGTACAAAAGCGAAGTATTACTCATCACGAAGATATTATCCGCCAAAGACAGTACGAAAAATTGGTACTTGTCAAAAGAGAAGTCAAAGATGTCTCACTATATGAAGGATCTCCAAGGTCATAAAAATAAGAAAAAGAAAAGCAGACCTTGGAGAGCTCCTAGAAGAAGAAGACTACTCTCCAAAGAAGAAAAATCTATCAGAACTCAAAAGAAACATCAAGAGAAGAGATTATTCATCTAGGAGATGAGTCTACTCTAGAAGTTATCTCAAGTGAAACTTGCTTTGATCTTTGAAAGTTGCGAGTCTGAAGTTCAAAAACCCTAAAACCATTGACCAAACTACCCCTATCCTTACCTACTTTACCCTTACTCACACAACCCACTAAAATGCCTTGGGATAATTAGCACCGTTCTCAAAGGAGTGGTGGAGATTCGATTCTCGACCAAGCCTATGACGATAAGCACTGCATGACTGGCAATGAGCGATTTCGTTTCTATAGATTATAGGTAACCCGATACACTTTGAGTGAATTGAGTGACCCACTTGTGAGAATCGCCCAATCATGTACATCTACGTCTCGAGAGTTGCAAAGCATGCCAAAAAGGGTTGATCAATTTTATGTTTAAGTATAGTTAATTTTTGTTGATGCTTACTTTCCGAAAAGATTTATCTACTTCGAAGAAAGTGACTTTCTGCGAAAGATACTCTAAGCATGCAAAATAATTTTTCAAAATCTATTTTCCAAATGAGGTTTGCTTGAGGACAAGCAAAAGCTTAAGTGTGGGATATTTGATGTATCGCAAAAAGTCACGTTTTTACATGCATTAATTGTCCCATATTTAGCTCTTTTCTAACAAATACATCTTAAAATCATCATTATTCATTAACTTTTGTTAGAAAGGTATAAACTTGTCGGTCTTTTGAAATTCAAGCAAAAAGAGCAGAAAACTGACCTAAAAAGGCACTATTCTGAGCCTAACCCTAAATCTACTGTAAACTTCATACCAGAGCCTCATAATAGTCTTATTTTGTAGCTATGAAGATTACGAGAACGTGGATATAAGGATTGCTCAGAACGGATCAAGGACGAGAAAGTTATGCAAGTTACAGCGCAGCCGAAAGCTACAAAACGTATTCTGAACACGCCCGGGCCCCACACATCCAATTTCTACCAAATTGGCATCATTAGAAGCGTAACGGAATTACGAAGCCGTAGGCGAAAGAATCAAGTCAATCGGACGCGAAACGAAGAAGATACGGCCTTCCGAAGATGCGAGAAAAGTCGGAAAAATCACACGGCCTAGCACACGGCCACCACAGGGCTGTACACGGCCTCCACCAAGCCGTACACGGCCTGTAGAGAGCCGTACACGGCCTCTGCAGGGCCGTACACGGCCTACTTTGGTCTCACACGACCTCTTCCTTGCTTCTTTGGCTTGTACGTGTGCTTGTGGACTTGTACTCTTGGATCCAAGGCTTGCCTATAAATAGAGACCTCATTCACCTCATTTCACACACCATTCTTCATAGAATTCTCTCACTTTCTCTCTCACACACATTCTCTCTCTAGCACTACTCTTAGGAGTTAGAGGAGAATTAGATTAGGTTAGCTTCTCTCTCTAGTTTCTCTCTCTAGAGAACTAGAGAGATGTAGGCACGGTTCGAGTGGGGAAGATAGCTGTAGCTTGGGAATTTTATTGTATTGAAGTTTTCAAGATTCTAGCTTGTACTACTCAGTGTTACGCTGCTTAAATACTGGTTATTACTTATTCCTTTACTTACGGTTATTATGTTTTGTTTGCATGATATCTTTGTTTGTGTTGCGAATATTGCCATGCTATTTACGTAGTTTAATACTGTGATTGTTGAAATGTAGATATTAGGATTATGGATGATATTTAATTCAGTGGGATAAACATTATGAAATAACGGAAGTAACGTTATACGGCTTTCATTTGTATAGCGCCGGAATCATCACGAATGTGTGTAGTACGGAACGTGGAAGCTATGAAAGTCGTGGGCACAATCCGTTATGGAATAATGTCCCCAGTATGATGATTGGTGATTGTTTTGATGTGTATCTGGTTGAGTTTTACATGAATATAGACTTAATAAAGTGTCCACCTTTCCAGTCTTTCACGTGACTATTGCCTTAGGATAGGATCTGATCAACCCTAATACTACGTAGATATAGTTATCTCATATTACAGTATGAAGCTATGAATATTCCGTAAAACGGCACAGTACTTCGTATAACGTTTAAATACGTGGGAAAAGCTAAGGAACTGCCGTAGGTATATTTCATCGTGGAATACCTAGAAGTCACCCTTTTAGAATATGGGTCTAGGAACAATAAAGCTGTGGAAATGCTCGCTGCACCGTACACCATTAGTACACCAAGGTTCAAATACAGCTGTGGAAATGCTCCCTGCACCGTACACCGTTAGTACACCAAGGTTAACATATAGCTGTGGAACTACTTTAATGTACAGTACACCGTTAGTATGCCTTGAGTCTGGAACACTGTGGATATGCCAAATGCACTGTACACCGTGAGTATACCTTGAGTCCGGAACACTGTGGATATGCCAAATGCACTGTACACCGTGAGTATTCGTAGGGATGAACGCCTGATAGTAAATGAGGGTCTAATTCATGACGGAGTTAATTATGCTTAAACCAGTAATAAATGAGTTTTGAAAAGAAAGCAAGTATTCGGCTGTAATACAAGATGCTTAAACCGCTTAACTCAACATAACCGACAACTCAACGTATGCAGCATACAATTAGTACTTACCTAGATAAACTCAGATAGATTTAGGTGTTAAGAAAGGTCAGATAGAAAATTGCAGTTTGTTACCTTATGCCTACACCCAGGATATATCATCCGTAGAGGTCGCTTAGTCTTACAAGGCAAGTGAGGAGGGTTTGAACAACCTGTTTCTGATAAGCATCAGGATAACCTAGGATTCAGTGACATATGCTTTTAGGCTTTTAGACTAAAACGTAGGGTCCTAGTGTTTACACCGACTGTCCGTCTGATGATTTGCCCAAGGTAGTCTCCAATCATCTGTCTAATGAATATCATCCAGAAACCCTAATTATCGAAGTTTCAGCAATCACGCTCTACCTGTTGCCTACTCTCTTTTTAATTTACTTGTTTTATTTAGTATTAGCTTAGATAACCAACCAAAACCTACCTACTTTTATAAACCCATCCTATCAGAAAGCTCATTTACGGTAAGTCCCTTTTAGTTCCATTCGCTCCGATTTTAAGAACGACACTCGAGTTATACTTACTGCTTACTCCCCAAAAGTAGGTAGTACTTATAGTTTGAGCCCCAGCTCATATAAATTTAAAACCTAACACGTTCACGCGTTGTTGCGTCGTTTCCTGCAGGACCGCCATGCCAACCCCCCTTGGAAAACGACCGCGGCTGAGTCAGCACTCTGACGGCGCAACAGTTCCTCATCCTCCGGCCAAAAGAGGAAAGTACCACCAGTAGCTGCTAGTCGAGCTTTTCAAATGACAGTGGATGAAGCTGTCACTACTGAGGATGTTATAACGGGTACATTTCTCATAAATTCTGTACCAGCTCGCTTATTATTTGATTCTGGTGCCAATTGTTCGTTTATATCTGTGAAATTTTGTGATAGACTGAAATTGATTCCTTCTTTGATTGTGAAACCTTTAGAAGTTGAAATTGCTGATGGTAAGGTAGTTCCTGTTACCACATCGGTAACTGGAGCAAGTATATTAATAGAGGGTCATAACTTTATGATTTCATTTCTGTTAATGCCAATTCCGAGTTTCGATGCGGTTATCGGTATGGATTGGTTGAGCTTAAATAAAGCTAATATTGATTGTCATAGAAAGATTATAAAAATTCCCGTCTCTGATAAGTCTCAAGTCGTGGCTCGAGGGGAACGGGAAAGGGGTAACATTCCGTTGATTTCTGTGATGAAGGCTAGAAAATCTTTAGCCAAGGGCTGTGATTCTTATTTGTGTTATGTGGTTGATACTAAATTAGAAAAGAAATCCATTTCCGATATCCGGGTGGTTTCTGAATACCCGGAGGTGTTCCCTGATGAATTGCCTGGTTTGCCCCCTGTAAGAGAAGTAGAATATCAAATTGATTTGATTCCTGGTTCGACTCCAGTAGCTAAGTCTCCTTATAGATTAGCTCCAGCTGAAATTCGGGAAATGATGGGTCAGATTCAGGAATTGTTAGATAAAGGGTTTATAAGGCCGAGTTCTTCCCCGTGGGGTGCTCCGGTATTGTTTGTGAAAAAGAAAGATGGTACTTTACGTATGTGTATCGATTATAGGGAACTTAATAAGAGAACAGTGAAGAATAAATACCCTTTGCCCAGAATTGATGAACTCTTTGACCAGTTGAAAGGATCATCTTATTTTTCTAAGATTGATTTGAGATCCGGTTATCACCAGGTGCGAGTACGTGAGGAAGATGTTCCTAAAACTGCTTTTCGCACCAGGTACGGACATTATGAGTTTTTAGTCATGCCTTTTGGATTGACTAATGCCCCTGCTATTTTCATGGACTTAATGAATCGAATATGTCGACCTTTTCTAGACAAGTTTGTAATTGTGTTTATTGACGATATATTGATTTATTCTAAGTCTGAATTTGAACATGAACGTCATTTGAGGTTGATTCTGGAAATTCTGAAAAGAGAACACCTTTATGCTAAATTTTCTAAATGTGAATTCTGGCTTCGAGAGGTGCAATTTCTTGGTCATATCATTTGTAATGATGGAGTTAAAGTAGATCCTTCTAAGGTAGAAGCTGTTATGAATTGGAATGCTCCTAAATCCCCTTCTGAGATTAAAAGTTTCCTTGGTTTAGCTGGGTACTATCGGAAATTTATCCAAGATTTTTCTAAGATTGCTGGTCCGTTGACTCGATTGACTAGGAAAGATGTTAAGTTTCAGTGGGGTGATCAACAAGAATCTTCTTTTCAGACTCTTAAGCAGTTGTTGTGTCAAGCTCCAGTGTTAGCACTTCCTGATGGTTCCGATGGTTTTGTGGTTTATTGTGATGCTTCGCATGCTGGGTTGGGAGCAGTTTTAATGCAACGTGATCGTGTTATTGCGTATGCTTCTCGTCAGCTCAAAACTCATGAAAGAAATTATCCTACGCACGATTTGGAACTTGTTGCTGTAGTGTTCGCGCTAAAAATCTGGAGACATTATTTATACGGTACCAAATGCATTGTATGTACAGATCATAAAAGCCTCCAGTACATGTTTTCTCAGAAAGAGCTTAATATGAGACAGCGCCGTTGGTTAGAATTGATTAAGGATTATGATTGTGAAATCCGATATCATCCAGGTAAAGCTAATGTAGTAGCCGATGCTTTAAGTCGAAAGGTATCTTCTAATCGAGTCTACTTTATGCGCTTGGAAATATCTTCTGATTTGATTTCTCAGTTGAAAGCTGCACAGTTAGAAGCATTGTTAGATCGAAATTTGAAATCCAAGATTTTGTTGAAAAGGAAAGATTTATTGGTTGATGATTCTCGTGGATTGAAAACTTTTCAGTCTCGGGTTTGGGTTCCATTGATTGGGGGACTACGGGATTTGATATTGACCGAAGCACACAAATCGAAGTTATCAGTACATCCAGGGAGTACGAAAATGTATAATGATTTGAAACCGTTATATTGGTGGCCAACGATGAAAACCGATGTTGCTAGAATGGTTGAAACTTGCCACATATGTTCCCAAGTAAAAGCAGAACATCAGAAACCTTATGGTACATTAAAACAGTTGGATATCCCTGAGTGGAAGTGGGAACATATTACTATGGATTTCGTTACTAAGTTGCCTCGTACTTTGAAGGGTAATAATATGATTTGGGTTATTGTAGATCGTTTGACTAAAAGTGCCCATTTTCTTGCCACCAGTGAGACTGCTTCTTTGACGCGGTTATCTCTTTTGTATATTAACGAGATTGTTGTGAGACATGGTATTCCTTTATCTATTGTGTCCGATCGAGATTCTCGGTTTGTTTCTGGTTTTTGGCAGAGTTTGCAGCGTGAGTTGGGTACCAGAATTAATCTCAGTACAGCTTATCATCCTCAGACGGATGGGCAGTCAGAACGTACTATTCAGACTCTAGAGGATATGTTAAGAGCTTGTGTACTTGAGTATGGCGGTTCTTGGGATTCACACTTGCCTTTGATAGAGTTTGCGTATAACAACTCTTATCATTCTAGTATTGGTATGCCACCGTACGAAATGTTATATGGCCGCCGTTGTAGAACTCCAACATGTTGGTTAGAAGCAGGAGAAAAGCAGTTTGCTGGCCCCGATATAGTACAAATTACAGCTGATAAAGTTAAGATTGCACGTGAAAATTGAAAGCAGCTAGAGATAGGCAAAAACAGTATGCTGATCCACGTAGACGACCCGTTGTGTTTGTTGAAGGTGAACTTGTATATTTGAAAGTTTCTCTGTGGAAGGGTGTTATTAGATTTGGTAAGCGTGGAAAGTTAGCTCCTCGTTATATTGGTCCATTTAAAGTTCGGCAAGTAATTAATGACCAATCAGTTTCTTTGGAACTTCCTCCTGAATTAGCTGGTATTCATGATACGTTTAATGTCTGTTATTTAAGAAAGTGCAATGTGGAGGATCAATCCCAAATCCTTCCTTTGCAAGATCTTAGAGTTGACCCAAGTAAGAAATTGGTGGAAGAACCTGTTGAGCTTTTAGATAGAAAAGTGACCAAGCTTCGTAGGAAGGAAATTCCTATGGTATTAGTTAAATGGAAGCATAGCTTGGGTGCAGATTTAACATGGGAAGCGGAGGAGAGTATGAGAACTAGATATCCTGCTTTGTTTGAGTCTAGTGAGATTTCGGGGACGAAATCTTCTTAAGGAGGGAAGATTTGTAACATCCCCAAATCGGGCCTAGGAGAAACAGGTATTTCTTTATATGTAATTATGATATTTAATTGTATTATGTGTTTGATTGTGAAATTTATAAATAAATGAGCCTCAGGAAATATTGTGACTAGTGAAATATTATTTGTTTTAAATAAACTTAGGTGACGGTAAAATAAAATGATTTTATCGCAATTGAAAATGAGGTTCCAGACAATAGGTCAAAAAGGGGTATAATATTATACTGTGAATTAAGGAGAGTCGGTTTAATAAAAAGGGATGAGGCCGACTTAATTCATTGTCTTCAAACTTCTTGTGTTCTTCATACCTCTTACAAACCTTCATCAAATCACCTACACAATTGCTAGTGAAAAGTGATCAAGATTAAAGCTGTGATCTTCTTGTTAAGTCATCATCATCATCCTCATAATCTTCTTCTTGTTCTTCTTCAAGTAAGTATGGTATTAGTAACTAGTTAATTATGTAATTGATGCTTGAAGTTAGAGTTTATGTGGTTTTGGTATGTACATGATAGAATTCAAGTTTAAATGATATATGTATGCTTCATGAACTGATTTGAGTGATGATTACATGAATAAAATTGTTAGATTCTTGAGTTTTTGAGTTTGAATGTATACAAGTTAGGTTATAAGCGATTTGTATGAATTGAGATGAATTGAAGCTTGATTCATTGTTATATGTGGTTATTAGAAGTTATAGTGGTGAAATCTTGATGAAATTGCAAGTTTTGAACTCAGTTTGGTTGATTTGTGATTTTGGTTTCGTAGCTGCAAGTGTGCAGGAACTGAAATGTGCAGGTCTGGAAGAACCTGGGAATACGGTCGGATTCCCCTGAATCCGGACGTATTCAAGGGAATACGGCGTATTCCCGGGGTGTATTCCCAACCGGATTCCTTAAATTGGGTTCTGGTTGAAATTGAAGCTGAAATCACTGGGGAATACGGGCGTATTCACTGGAATACGGCCGGATTCATCTGAATACGGCCGGATTCTAAGGAATACGGCCGGATTCCCTTGGCTGGACAGTGATTTTCTAACTTAAGCTTATAATGTGATATTTGCTTGCATAATATGTTTATATGACTTAATACTTGTTTGATTGTTGATATTAAGTTATGTAAATATACTATGAGGATTGACTTGGAATTCTTTTGTATTTCAGATCCGACTACGACTCAATAAAATTAGATCTTTGAGTGAAGCTTGAAACGAGACAGGTGAGTGACTGATTCTCACAGTTTAAATTGGTGTTAACAATTTAGTTACATCAATTTTAAGTAGATTGATATTGTGAGTTATTGATAAGTTGATTGTGGCTAAATGATTGATTGCTAGTGACTCATTCCATGATAGGTTGGAATGATAGAGGTCAATTTCGGTTGGGTTTAGTTGCTATAGGTTAATCTTTATGGTATTGATGAACATTCGTTGTGAATTCGTCCATACTGATTAAAGATAGCAATGAACTATCGGTAAAATCTCTGTATTGGCCTGCAGTGGATTATAAGTGTTCTTGGTGGGCCATCCGCGGGCTGAGGGTACCTCAAGAACCACCGATCCTCTAATTTGATTGTTACTATTAGTTGATTGTTGTGAGTTGATTGTTTATGCTAAGTTAGATTGTTGGAATCGTTATTCACTTAGCTTCGTGCTAATCCCCCACCTGACTTTTGCAGGTTAAGTTTGATTATGCTCGGTTGAGAGGTTTTGGTGAAATGTTTGACAAGCTGGCAACTCTTGATTACTTTTGTTGGTTGTTAAACGGTTGTATAATAACACCCACTAGATTATCTGTTTGTAACTAAATAACTTAATGGTAGTATATGTAATAACTAATATTTAACATTATACAATGTATGTGTATATGTTGTTGAATGGGATAACGCTTCCAGGTTGTTTTAAAAAAAAAAAAATTGTCTTGAAAACATGGGGTGTTATATATATATATATATATATATATATATATATATATATATATATATATATATATATATATATATATATATATATATATGTTCTGTATGATCATATGCTCTGATACAGTGAATGCACTATTGTAACGTCAGCACCCCCGCTGTTAAAGTGTAAACATAAAATGCTTCCGCTAATAATCAAATGCTTCCGCTAATTACTAAATAAACGCGATTACCGATTTTGGAGGTGTGACAGATCGGTGGTCCTTGAGGAACCCTTATGCCGCGGTGGCCCTCAAGTAACACTTAATACCCAACTGCAGGCCAATACAGTGGTTAACCGATAGCTTATGTGCTATATCCCCACACAACACAGTTGTCCTATAAACAACATATGTACAAAAATCCTGTGTTGGCCAATCAATAGCAACCTCAAGCCCAATCCATGTTGACTTCTTATTACAACATATATGCCCAAAGGCCATATAACACATAATCCAAATATATTATGGTATTATATCAATCAACAGTCTATAACAGTAAAACCATATTTACTTGTTGTAACTACAAATTTGTTACAACTAAGTCAAGCTGAGAGTTACAGGTCCACTCACCTTGTGACACCCCCAAATTTAATGCTTTGCGGAAGCGAGTTTTGGGTGTCACTAATCAAATATCAAAACACCAAAGTACAAGCAAACGACTCTAAATGAGACGTTTTAGAAAATACATTACATTACATAAGTTTTCAAAAGTAATACAAAGTTTAAGTCATAAGTTTGAAACATAGTAGTGAGTTCGCAAAATGATTTCAGAAGATTTTAATACATAACCATTATACAAAATGTAATGCAAGAAAATCTTCATGTCTAAATAGATGCATGCGACTCGTGATAGCTAGCTTATCCTGTAGTCCATTCCTACTATTGCTGAGTACCTGAGAATATATCACTAAAAAGGTCAACCAAAAGGTTGGTGAATCTCACAGGTTTATAGTATACAGAAATAAACAGTTTGAGTAAATCAGTAAGTAAATCATTTAACATCAGTAAAACATTAAAGTATAATTGTACAACAGTAGTAATTTAGTAAAATAGTATTTCACAAACATAGTAAAGTCGGTATAGTCTGTCAATTTATTGCCATGTCATGAGCCATTATAGTCGAAGCTTAACACGTCAGTAATTTTGCCCCCGTGAGTACTAATCCAAAAATACTCATATGAAACGAATAAGAAACGCCTGTTTATACTAGTGCGGTTCGTGGTGGAGCTACCACCCCAGGCGGGGATTGTCAGTCCCATATGGATCCATATACTAAAATTCGCGCTTATCGTATAACTGACGACTATAATTCAGAGGTCTTCATTGGATTAAATAGAAACTCATGCTGTTCAGTAAAGCAATACGTCGGTAATTAATACATTTTGTATTTGGATTAAAGTCGGTAAAATAATACATTCTGTACTTGTATTATAGTTTGTAAAATAATACCTTTTGTACTGGTATTAAAGTCGGTAAAATAATACATTTTGTACTTGTATTCAAATCAGTAAAATAATACATTTTGTACTTGTATTATAGTTTGTAAAGTAATACAGTTTGTACTTGTATTTAAATAGGTAAAATAATACATTTTGTACTTGTATTAAAGTCAGTAGAATAATACATTTTGTACTTGTATTAAGATCAGTAAGTAAATAAGTCAGTAATTTAATACATTTGTAAATGTATTTAGTAGTTCAAGTAATTTTAGTAAACAATCACTTTCAGTAAACAAGTACATACAGTAAACAAGTATATTCAGTAACAAATACATTTAGTAAACAAGTGATGTATCTCCCCCAAAGTAAAACAGTAAAAAGGGGCAGTGAGACTCACCTGATGAGCAAGCAATCCTAAAGTGCGCACGTATTCCAAGTGTAATCCCCTAGTATCTTAGTAAAAATTGGAACCGAGAGGTGTTGATGATGATGAAGAACACGATGATGATGATGATCAAGATGAAGGTGTTGATGATGATTATGGTGTTGTGTTGTTGTTTGTGTTTGATGATCCAAAGATCCAAAGAGAAGAGAGCCGAGAGAGATTGAAAATGTGTGAGTGTGTGTGTAAAATAATTGAGGTCGGGTATTATAACCGGCCTCAATTATTGAGGTAGATGGGTAATTTTCGACCCGTGTTTGCGTACCCGATCGTAATGTAGTGTAATATTTAAAAATGAAAATTTTCTAAATATTATTTCGTATACGTTTTTAATCAAAGCATTTTATAAAAATACTTTTAACAGGGTATAAAAATGTATCTTTGTTTTACCAAAAACATACAGATAGTTTTCAGTATCTAAAATGTATTTAAATAATTTTCGGAGTACGTAATTATTATTCTCAATAATAATACTTTGTTTAAAATGTTTTTCACCAATTTTTATTTTGGGTTTCTACGTTTTGTTTGGTTCGTGTATTTGCGATTATTCAATTAATTGTTTCGGTTTATATATAAAAATATATATATAATACTTGTGTACTTGAGTACTGACACGTATGTAATTACGTGTTTTAAAAGTTTAAATTAGGTGCTAATTTTGGGTTATTTTGACCGGGTGTCACATTCTCCCCTTGTTAGGAGAATTTCGTCCCGAAATTTGTGCGTAGTAATTGTCTGTGTATTTTCTAAGAAAGTGTGTGAGTCTACTGTGAGTGCTATAACCTCATTCTAATATTACATCCCTCCCCTTGTTAAGCTAACGTCCTACTGGCCATTAAAGGAATAGAGGGAGTGTGTTGTAAAGTAGTTGACCATTTTGTCGGTAGGACAAGGTCAGTCAGTCAATAAGGTGTAGCTACACTTTGTACTAGTAGCCTAAAGTAAATAGTATCTTTCACTATGTTCCCACAATACTAGACCCTATCAGTCTCCTACAGAAACTATATGGTTCAGCCTACATTTGTTTCAGGTGGGATGTTACCCATCGTATATAAAAATAACTTTTAACCGGCATGTTTTCCCGGTATACAACAGAGTAGGATATGTTATTCCTATATATCTGCAAGCTAAACATTGTCTCTTAAAGAAACTATAGAATCTAAATTGTCTCCTTTCCCTAATCCTTTCGTGTACTTAGAATCTAGAGAAACATAATAGTATTTAAGCAACAAGTAAGCTCTACCAAGGTAATTTGTATGTAGGCAGTCGGTAATGGTCAGTGTCGTCATAGTATAAGTTAAATTCTATTAGTTTCGTATAGAATTAAGTTGTTACGTGGAAGCGTACCCTTAGTGTTGTTTGGATTAAACTTAGTCTCACTGACATTGCTTGCTAGGATTTCTTCACTCTCATCAGCTAGTAGTGGGCAGTTAATTTTGTAGTGTCCAGCAGTTCCACACTTGAAGCAGACCTTCAAAGATTTAGAATTAGTGCCCTTAGGAGGTAATTTGCAATCCTCAACTTGGTGTCCAAACATTTTGCATCGGCTGCAGGGCGCGATACAAGATCCTTTGTGGTGTCGGTTACATAGGGAGCAGAATGGTAGGTTTCCTTTGTAAGTACTAACTGTTTTTGCTTTCTTTGCTTCAGGTACAGCATGAATTGAGATGGAAATTTCTTCCAATTTCCTCTTACCGATTGCCACTCTTGGCTCAGTATTCTCCTCAACCGGATTATCATATTGGGTTAATTGTGAGGTCGGGCTGTCAGCTGCGACATTCGCCTTTTGAATGATTGGTTGAAACGACCTCAGCTGTCGTAGGTTGTCTTCCATTGTTAGCATGCGTAATTCGCATTTGTGAGCGCGCATTTCACTCTGATAAGCAATTTGTCGTAGTTCGATGATGTCTCCCCTGGCTTCAGTCAGCTGACTTCGGAACAAGTCTAGAGTTTCCTTAAGGAAGTGAACAACTTCTGTGCCTATGTTACTAGGAGTGGGTGTATCAAGCAGAGCAGTAGTAGTAGCGGTGTTATTGATGGTGGGGTTAGGAACAGAATTTGGTTGAGCTGTCCTAGTAGTTCCTTTGGTGAAAGACAATCCATCTTCTGTTGCTGATTCAGTCAGTTGTCTCTCAGTTTTCTTCACCGACATCATTTCCTCTGACACCTCCTCAGTTTCTAGCCTCAACTCACTATCCAAAGTGAGGAGGTAAGGAAACATCACATGCTCCTCACTGAGCTGATCGTCATCCGACGTGTAGTTGTTAGCAGCGTGCTTAGTCATTTCCTACAGTTAGATGTTTCGTGTTAAGGTGATATTTTTGGGTAGTTATTCTCAATTACCACTAAAGCACATAGTATTTCATATTACACAATTCAGGTCATCTTCATCACAACATAACACAATTCAAGTAAGTACGAATTGTACACTCCTAGGAATGGATGATTGCACTAATGACCTAGAGTAGTTTATCAATTCCTAATTCTATCTTGTACTTAGAATCTAGGAAATACACAAGAATAGTTAAGCAGTATATAAGATTTTTCCAAAGTAAATATGGAAATAGTAGAGTCATTTATAAACGTGTGTACCATCGTTGAGCAAGTCAGCAAGCGTCGGGTTTGGGTCTTCCCTAGCACGGAGTACGTAGGCTCTTCCTCGAGCAGGGTTGTTGTTTTTGTTTTTCAGCTGAGGGCAATCCTTCCTGAAATGCCCGGTACCATTGCACTCATAACAAGTCTTGGGTGCAGAAGTGTTGGTACCAGTTGCAGTTGTCTTGCAATCCTTGGCCAGATGCCCGAATCTCTTGCATTTGGTGCATGGACACGCACCATCATGATGAAGGCTACATTTTGAGCAAAAGGGTTTGCTTCCCTTATACTCCTTCTTGTCGCCCGAGCCAGTTGGGTAGATTTTAACAGCATCAACCTTTTTGTTGGAGGTGGTGGGGTTTCCTTCCCACTTACGCTTGCCAGAGTTTCCAGTAGGTGTTACAGGTATCTCGCGCCTGACAACTTGCGCCATAAGCTCATGTGCCATACGAATAGCACTCTGAATAGTTCCAGGTTTTGACGAAGTAACATTCCCTTGAATATCCTTCGGGAGTCCACGGATGTACCTCTCAATCCGCTTACGTTCAGGATCTACCATAGATGGGCAGAGAAGAGCGAGTTGCTGAAATCGGGTTGTATAACCGATGATGTCATTTCCCTGAACTGTCAAGTGCCAGAATTCATCTTCCAACCTCTGGAGTTCCTCATTGGGACAGTACTCATCCCTTAGCATCCTTTTCAGTTCTTCCCATGGGATTCCATATGCAGCATCAATTCCCACAGACTGAATGTACGAGTTCCACCATGTCAGAGCACTTTCCAGAAATGTACAGGTGGCATACTTAACTTGGCAGTCTTCTGAACAGTTACTGATCCTAAAGACTGACTCCATCCTTTCAATCCACCTGACCAATCCAATGGCACCTTCTGTGCCCTTGAAGTTCAGAGGTTTGCACTTGAGAAAGTCATTGTAGCTGCAGGGTTTAGCAACAGGAGCAGAGTTCGCAGATGGTGATGATCTGGTAGCTAGAGCTTCGGCCACTCCTTGAGAAACAAATCGTGCGAGTTCAGCCGCGCTGAAAGTTTGTCTTTTCGGTGGCATGTTCCTTCAATAACAGCCAGGAAAAATGTGAGTTTTTGTGTAAAAGTATGATTATCATAGTTGCATATATAACAGTAATATAATACAACACAAGTGACAATCAACAGTGTAGAAAAATGAAGATTGTAATCATTTAACAAGCGAGTTCAAAAGATTACAAGAGTTAGAGTTTATAAGTGCTGTCGGGGATATTACGTCCGAACAGATATCAGAAGTTATGCGGAATGTGATTGGGGTAGAAGGAGATTTGTATTTAGAAAAATACGAAATCAGGATATTAAACATGATGGGTGAGTGATTGACGGTCCTCTGATGACCAGTTCGTGTAGAATAAAGTCTTGAAGTTCTTAATCTCTACCTAGGTAAGTCTATTTCGAAGAGATGACCCTCTCTACTAGGGCACATCCCGGTACTATTTTCCTGACTCGATCAACTTACCACAGGCCTATTCCAAAGTGTGTTTGTACAGTGAGTGTGTTACTAATTATCGGAGGATATTAATAAGCCTAATCATATAGGTGTAACCTATATACACTTATTATCCACCTAGTTGTGTCTATCACAGAACAAGTACAAGTCACGGTTCTCTCGTGGTCAGAGTCAACTAGTGCATTCCTGTTTAACATAACCCCTTTCAGATCTTACATCATCTTTATTTAATTGTACATAGTTGATCATGCTATGTTAAATTAAACTTGTATGACGAAATCCCTGAACTAGTTATATCTAATGAGGAATACTGCCTAACGGTCATAGTCTAGGCCCACTAAATGCAACCTAGTTCGCTATAACCTTAGGCTCTGATACCAATCTGTGACACCCCCAAATTTAATGCTTTGCGGAAGCGAGTTTTGGGTGTCACTAATCAAATATCAAAACACCAAAGTACAAGCAAACGACTCTAAATGAGACGTTTTAGAAAATACATTACATTACATAAGTTTTCAAAAGTAATACAAAGTTTAAGTCATAAGTTTGAAACATAGTAGTGAGTTCGCAAAATGATTTCAGAAGATTTTAATACATAACCATTATACAAAATGTAATGCAAGAAAATCTTCATGTCTAAATAGATGCATGCGACTCGTGATAGCTAGCTTATCCTGTAGTCCATTCCTACTATTGCTGAGTACCTGAGAATACATCACTAAAAAGGTCAACCAAAAGGTTGGTGAATCTCACAGGTTTATAGTATACAGAAATAAACAGTTTGAGTAAATCAGTAAGTAAATCATTTAACATCAGTAAAACATTAAAGTATAATTGTACAACAGTAGTAATTTAGTAAAATAGTATTTCACAAACATAGTAAAGTCGGTATAGTCTGTCAATTTATTGCCATGTCATGAGCCATTATAGTCGAAGCTTAACACGTCAGTAATTTTGCCCCCGTGAGTACTAATCCAAAAATACTCATATGAAACGAATAAGAAACGCCTGTTTATACTAGTGCGGTTCGTGGTGGAGCTACCACCCCAGGCGGGGATTGTCAGTCCCATATGGATCCATATACTAAAATTCGCGCTTATCGTATAACTGACGACTATAATTCAGAGGTCTTCATTGGATTAAATAGAAACTCATGCTGTTCAGTAAAGCAATACGTCGGTAATTAATACATTTTGTATTTGGATTAAAGTCGGTAAAATAATACATTCTGTACTTGTATTATAGTTTGTAAAATAATACCTTTTGTACTGGTATTAAAGTCGGTAAAATAATACATTTTGTACTTGTATTCAAATCAGTAAAATAATACATTTTGTACTTGTATTATAGTTTGTAAAGTAATACAGTTTGTACTTGTATTTAAATAGGTAAAATAATACATTTTGTACTTGTATTAAAGTCAGTAGAATAATACATTTTGTACTTGTATTAAGATCAGTAAGTAAATAAGTCAGTAATTTAATACATTTGTAAATGTATTTAGTAGTTCAAGTAATTTTAGTAAACAATCACTTTCAGTAAACAAGTACATACAGTAAACAAGTATATTCAGTAACAAATACATTTAGTAAACAAGTGATGTATCTCCCCCAAAGTAAAACAGTAAAAAGGGGCAGTGAGACTCACCTGATGAGCAAGCAATCCTAAAGTGCGCACATATTCCAAGTGTAATCCCCTAGTATCTTAGTAAAAATTGGAACCGAGAGGTGTTGATGATGATGAAGAACACGATGATGATGATGATGATGATCAAGATGAAGGTGTTGATGATGATTATGGTGTTGTGTTGTTGTTTGTGTTTGATGATCCAAAGATCCAAAGATCCAAAGAGAAGAGAGCCGAGAGAGATTGAAAATGTGTGAGTGTGTGTGTAAAATAATTGAGGTCGGGTATTATAACCGGCCTCAATTATTGAGGTAGATGGGTAATTTTCGACCCGTGTTTGCGTACCCGATCGTAATGTAGTGTAATATTTAAAAATGAAAATTTTCTAAATATTATTTCGTATACGTTTTTAATCAAAGCATTTTATAAAAATACTTTTAACAGGGTATAAAAATGTATCTTTGTTTTACCAAAAACATACAGATAGTTTTCAGTATCTAAAATGTATTTAAATAATTTTCGGAGTACGTAATTATTATTCTCAATAATAATACTTTGTTTAAAATGTTTTTCACCAATTTTTATTTTGGGTTTCTACGTTTTGTTTGGTTCGTGTATTTGCGATTATTCAATTAATTGTTTCGGTTTATATATAAAAATATATATATAATACTTGTGTACTTGAGTACTGACACGTATGTAATTACGTGTTTTAAAAGTTTAAATTAGGTGCTAATTTTGGGTTATTTTGACCGGGTGTCACACACCTGACTGTCTCAGTATCCAAACTCAGAAGTCTTATATCACTGAGTCTTCGGCTGATCTGAGAACACAACAAAATATAAATTAGCATTTTAGCTCACAAGTGTATTCTTAATTTAATATATATAATATCAAATGAACACTTCATAATCAATCTATATCATTCTTATATATTATAAGTACTTATGCTAAAACGAAGTCACTATAACATGTTATCTGTAACATCCACTCCTCGGGTCTAGTTGTATTTTAATATTTCTGACTTTTAATATTTAATTTGTGTGTCAGAAAATAGTTATGTGTTATTATTTGAAAATAATTGGTTAAAGAGTCACATAATTTATTGTGACTAGTAAATTGTTAACTGTTTTAATTTAATTCAGTTGACGGTAAAATAAAATAATATTTCCCCGCAAATGGTTTTTAAGTTCCAGACAATAGATTTAGAAGGGGACAAAACTAGTACACATATTATCTATTATATGTGTGTAATACGTATTAAATTTCAGAAACATTCCAGACATTCGATTGAGTACGTGAGAAATATTGAAACCCTAGAACTAAACCCCAAATCATCATTAAACCCCAATTTCTTGTGAAATTAACTTCTGTTCTTCCCTGTTCCTTCTCTGGCCGAACCAAAAACACCACAGGGACGAATTGTAAATATTGAAACAAGCTTTGAGGTGAAATTGAAGCTATAGAACATTGATTCAAGCTTCCAAAACATGAATTAATCACTCCTTGATCCTCCTAATCATCTTGTAAGTGTTAAATCTTGATGTTCATATAAACCTAGAAGTGGGTTTTTTGGGTATTTGATGAAATTAGAGTGATTGATGTTAAATTGAAGCTTGTAATGCTTGTAGAATTGTTAATTGATGTTTACTTTATGATTATAAGCTAAGCCCTAAGCTATAATTGAAGATTTGAATGTATGTTCATGATAAAAGTGGTGGGTTTAGTTGATTTTCATGAAATTAAGCTTGTGGTTATGATATAATGATTAGTTGATGCTTAAATGATGATTAGCATCTAAGCCCTAACTTTAAAATGAAGAAAATGATATATGATCATTAAGAAAGTTATGGGTTTAAGTAAGTATTTATGAATTATGATTTGAAAGCTTAAGTTAGTGATGTGTAATTGACAAAAATTGTGAAAGAAAGCTTTTAAGCTTATGTTATTAGTGTTTGATTGATAATCGTTGTTGATTCATGATAATAATTAAAGTTGATTAAGATGATGTTGTGATCCTAATGATCATAACTTGTTAAGTGATTGTGAATTATTGATGTTAATGTGATTATTCATAATCTTGAAATGAGAATTATAAGTGAATAATGATTGAGTAATAATCATTGAAATTGGGTTTATGAATCATGTTGTAGTTACTTACCTAAATTGTTTAATGTAACTACATTAATATGATGTTATATAGATTTGAGACAAGTGACTGACTTGTGTTATGTTGATGTAATTCCAGATAAACAGAAGACTCAGTGACATTAGACTACTAAGTGGACAACTGAGGTATTCGGTGAGTGGATCTATAACCTCGGTGTAATTTAGTTGTAACAAGTTTGGTTACAACGGGTAACGTATTATTACTGTTCTAGTTTTACCATGATGATTATGATTGTTAGTAATAATACTGTTGATAGACTGTTTAGTCTGATATGTTGACCTGATTGAATATGTGATCACTTGTTATTTGGCCTTCGGGCATTATGGTATTGAGGTCAACACGATAGTTAGGTTTGGTTACTATTGTAATACGACAAGAATTTCCTTGTACTTCTCGTTAATAGGAAATTAGGTCGTATGAGATTAGTACCAAACTATCGGTCTATTCTATATTGGCCTTACAGATTGACGGTAAGTGTTCTTGGAGAATTCCCGGGTATTATGATATCTCCAGAGCCACCGATCCTCATTGACATGTTATTGTATTGAGATGTTATCTCATTGAAATAGAATTGTATGTTCTTAGCTGAAGGTTTCCCTAAGAACTCTAGATACTCTGTGATATTGTGCTTTGATGTAAACAGAGTTGTTATGCTAAGTTGGACTGTGTTTATTGATTCCCTCACTTAGCGTTATGCTAACCCCACTACAGTCCTTCCTGCAGATTATAATTGATGGGACATATTGGGCTGGGCAGGAAGTTCTTGGAACTGATGGAATGTTTGACAGACGGATCACTCTGATGTTGGTTTAATAACCGAAGACATGTTTTAAATTATTTAACACCTCTGTTGTATTATTTTGGTTAAAGAAAAATCAAACTGTTATATATTGCAAGTAGAAAAAGTTTTTATACATTTTAAAGTATTGTATGTTTTAAATATACGCTTCCGAATTGAAATCATTATAATAATGGTTATAGAAATGAGGGGTGTTATATTATCATATAAATATAAGTTGTATTCAGATTTCAACAACATACAGTGAACATATACTAAGATGAACAAAAGTCACAGGAAACATAAAGTACCCGCCGGGTAAAGACATTACCCGCCGGCTAGCTATCATACCCGCCGGGTACCAGGTGTACGCACCGGGTACTCGGTTTTGGGTCACTTTCTGATCAAATGTTTGCATTAGTACCCATCGGCTATCACTTTCACCAGCCGGGTACCCGGTTTATTGGAGCTTACCCGCCGGGTAAAGGGAGTACCCGCCGGGTACTGACCCTTCACCAGCGACCTGCAGCTAACTCAAAACCCTGACTGCGAACTTTAAATCCAAAATCACCAAATTCAGTTTCCATAATCTATTTACTACATCCAATAAACATTACCCACAACAACTAACATTCACAATCATCATATAGCATCAAATTGCAACTTCAAACTTCAATTCTATAAAATTTTACATGATGATAACATGAACCCTAATTAATGTAATCAACTTAAAATTTGAAGAATCAATCAAGAAACTTGATTACTAGCAACATACAACAATATAGATCATCATTTCAACTCTCGATTTCATTCATATATCAATACTCTAACTAAGTTCTATCAAACTCATGTGTAAAGCTTTACAATTCAAGAATACTTACACTTTGATGATGAGATGATGATGCTACTGAATTTATTCTCAATCACAAGCAAAGTCACTAGCCAAATGATTAAATCAACTTGTTTATGATTCTAACTTTTGAATTCTTAGTGTTTTAGGTTTCAAAGGAAATGAAACAAGTAAAGGAGTTTAAAGTAAAAGGGAAAGTCAAGGAAAAGAGGTCGACTCCTCTTTTATCAGCACAGTACACATTTTAATTTATTCCCCTTTTTGGCCTATTGTCCGGAACCTAAAACCATTTTGCGAAACCAACTATTTTATTTTACCGTCGACTGTAATAATTTAAAACAAGTAATAATTCACTAATCACAATAAGTCATTTTAACCTATGATTTACTTTTCACAATTAAACATAAATACGAATATATATTCTAACATATTTAAATAATGCATTTAAAATCAATAATTTACGACTTACCACTAGTCCCTTAGTGTGGATGTTACAGTTGCCCCCGCCCTATCTGCGCCCTTGATCATCAATCTATTTGAGTGAGTAGTGGAACCATTTTTACAACTTATCTCTAAATGTTATGTGCTATTAGCCTTATAGACTAGTCCTCTTGTCACTAGGGGTGTTCGTGGACGGTTAACCGGAGACCGGTTAACCGGAGTCTCGGTTAAAAAAATTTTTGAACCTAAATCGAAACTGAAAAATTCGGTTAACTGGAAATTGGTTAACCGTTTTTTCGGTTCGGTTAATCGGTTAACCAAATTAACCGCTTATTAATTAATATTTATTTAAAAAGTAATTAATAACTCACAAATATATATTTAGTTTTTAGTGTTCACTATATTTAAAATATTTTGATGATAGAAATATCAAACGATAACCATTTTACTTTTTATAATTGTCTATTTATGTTATATGTACGTAAATCGTCTGAATATAATTAGAAACTAAGTATTAATAATTACCATATTATGCCAAAGTTAAGCTTGTAAATTACATTAAAATGAGTGAAAAAGAAATATAAATGATTTTAGGGTTAATGGTGCAGATCGGGTATGAACTTATCACTTTTTACCGAGTTAGGGTATGAACCCAATTTATTACACAGGTCGGTAACAAACTTTCAAATTATGTTTCGAGTTAGGGAACGAACTTTTTTTCACCTAACTCGAAAAGTTTGTTACCTAACTCGAAACATAATTTGAAAGTTCGTTACCTAACTCGAAACATAATTTGAAAGTTCATTACCGACCTCGAAACATAATTTGAAAGTTCGTTACCGACCTCGAAACATAATTTGAAACATAATTTGAAATGAAAAAAGAGTTTGTTACCTAACTCGAAACATAATTTGAAAGTTTGTTACCGACCTGTGTAATAAATTGGGTCCATACCCTAACTAGGCAAAAAGAAAAAAGTTTGTTCCCCAACTCGAAACATAATTTGAAAGTTTATTACCGACCTGTGTGATAAATTGGGTTCATACCCTAACTCGGCAAAAAGTGATAAGTTCATACCCGATCTGCGCCATTAACCCATGATTTTATCAAAATACAAGTGTAAATATCTATATATAAATATAAAATGTACAATATATACATATATTTAAAACTATGTATAACATTTTCGGTTTTTTCGGTTAACCATTTATCACGTTTATCCCAAAATCATGAACCAAAACCGAAAAACCAAAAAAAATTCGGTTCGGTTAACCGAAACCGGAAAACGAAAAAAAGTCGGTTCGGTTAACCGAAATTCGCTTCAATTCTACCGGATTTCGGCTCGGTTTTTCGGTTTCGGAGTATTTTGAACACCCCTACTTGTCACTTTAGAAGGGGTCGAATTTTGTGCATTTTTAAGACTACGTGAAATAATGTACGATGCTGACAAGAGAGTTAAGAAGAACATGTTGATGATTAATCTTATTTTTCTTATAAGTTATGAGAAAATTAGGTGGTTCAAGTAGCTTATTATACGTTTGTCGAACTTATGAAAAATCAAATACCGTTATTCATTTACTTATATGATGTTTCTTCTTCTTCTTCTTCATTTTTTATGTTGATTTAAATTATTAAACTCCAACTGTGAATAACTTTGTCCAGCAAAAGTAACGTAGGTGTGCTAAGCTAATATTTAGTTAGGCCTTCAACCAATCAAAAGCCCAACTAATACTAGGAATGTGGACTTGGGCTAAAGTGACGTTGGACTTTCTTTTTACCAGCCTTCCCATTGCCAATTATGTTACCCACTATTTCGTGGGTAACTAAATTCTTTCTCAAATTTTAGAAATTGGAAACAAGATTTTGCATTTTGCCACATAAACTTGATTACTATTTATAAAAACGACTTTGACATTTATTTTATTATAATATTCTTTTTTTTTATCAGATTTTATTATAATATTGGATCGATGTCTTATGCTACCTTCTCACTCGAAATATCCTTCTCATTTGATCTTGTTCTTATATTTTGTATGCACCAAAGTAAATGGGTGTAATTAAATGGGAAAAAAATGAACCCGACCTCGATAAACCTCAAGCTCATCTCGTCAGTGTTCTTATAAGTTCAGGATCGACTCAAACTCACATTGTTCAGTAAATATTATTTACTTATATTGCACAACATAACTATTTATGGTCATAACTTATTTTAAAATCGTGTGAGGCCACTAGTCACAATACTTCTAAAGTTCTAATGCACATATATAGTGTGAACTGTAAATAATCAGATTTAATTATATAAGAAAACGATTGATACAAGATTAGTTAACAAGAAAGTTCTTAGGGATGTCACTAGAATGTTACTGTACGTTATTTAATTATCATACACGGGTCATGGAGTTTTATACGATCTGATTACAAACAAATATCTATGCGTGTCTTAACATCTTAAGTGATAGTGCTTAGCGATGTCATCCTTTATCATTTTCGATATTATATATATATATATATATATATATATATATATATATATATATAGGTTTTAAATAAACTATAAAGTGATTTTGGTTACAAAGGGTAAGAAGCAATAAACAAATGACACATGTCAATGGCAGTTCTAATAATTATGGAGACTAAGAGCACACGGAGTGCCTTTCGTTTTCGTCCCGTTTTCCCATCGAAAACGCCGGAGCCCGGCGTTCGGCGCTCCATGTCGGCGTTCTGGCCCGACGTTTTCGATCAAAGTTTTGTTTCCAACGCCGGTTTTCAAACGTTTTCCTTTTTTTTTTTTTTTTTAATTCAAAAATGGGTCCAACGGCTAGGAAGAAAAAAACAAAAAAAAAGTTTTGAAATTTTAAAAAAATAGATCTGTTTGGGTGGGTTTTTTTTGACTTTTTTTTTTTTCAAAAATGTTTCATTTTTACACTATAAATACACATATCACTTCCACCATTTTTTCACACCAAATCATTCATCTTCTTCATCTTTTTCTATATACATACAATTCTTTAACTTTCAAAATGTCTCAAAACCCAAACCCGAACGACCTAAACAACCCATACAACCTCCATTCTACTTGGAGCCCATTTACGCAAAGCTACAACCAACAAAACTACAACTCACAAACACCACAATCATCTTCATACAACCCGTATCCACCACAAAGTTTCGGCCCGCCACCACAAACTTACAACCCGGTACCACAAACACCATCCATTTAAACACCGCAAATCACACCCGAAGCTTATCAAGAATTTTTGTTATGGAAGCAAAGTCAAGATCAAGCACCTTTGGAGCATTCGGTTGAGGGCGAAACACCGACGCCGAATCGTCCCAAAAAATCAAAATCCAAAGCGGTGGACTCGCCAAAAAAAAAAGAAAACATATCCCGTTCGCAACTTTTGGTCATCCAAAGAAGAGCTAATTTTAGCTCAAAGTTGGATTGCTATTTCGGAAGACTCAAACCGAGGCATCGACATTGAGCGCGACTCTTTTTGGTACTTGTGTATGAACGAGTACAACAAGCGTGCGGATATGAAAAAAGTGGTCCAACGGGGAAAAGACGCGTTGTCGTCTAAGTGGACATATTTGAACGGCCGTTGTCAAAAGTTTCAAGGTATTTGGGTTAGGTTGAGTCGAGAAAGGCATAGTGGTGAGAAAGACGAAGATTTTCGGCTTCGGTGTTTGGAGACTTTCAAGTATGAGGCAAAATCGAATTTTCACCACGAGCCCGCTTGGAATTTTTTAAAAGATAAACAAAAGTGGTTGGTGCCCGACCCGGTTGTTGTAGGCCGTAGGAACAAGCGGAGGGAACCGGTTGACTTGGAGAACATAGCCGTGGATTTGGGGGATGATGATGGGTCGGATGAAGTAAACCCGAACGCCGCCCTTTTTGGTGATGATCCACACCCGCGGCCAAAAGGAAAGTCAAGGCGGGCTAAAAGTGCCAAAACATCATCCGACACTTCTACCAAAAGTAGCACGCCTTCGTTTGATGAGTCGATCACTCAAAACTTTCAACATTTGACTCAAGCCAAGGCGAGTGCGTATCGGACCCGGGATCTCATGGAAGCAATGCGGGTTTTGAAGATGACGACGGATGGTTTGTCGGAAAGTGATGCTTGGTTCTTGAACATGGAGAAAGAGAAGATTCGGGAAAGGCTAGGGTGGAAGAAACCGGGTGAGGGCGGTTCGGGTTCGGGTCACGGCTTGGGTTCGGGTGGTGAGTCGGAAGATGTTGATGGGTCGGAATCGGATGAAGACTAGATGGTTTAGTGTTATGTTATTGTATCGTTTTTAATATTATTGCATTTAGGACTTTTATTTTTAAGTATCTATTTCAATTATGTATTTTTAGGAACCTTAATTATTATTAATGAAGTGTGTTTTAATTAAATGTTATTTGTTTTTTAGTTATTGTTATTATTTTCTATTTTATGTATTTAATTTTTTTAACTAAAATAATAATAATAAAATAATTACGAAAACACTGACGAAAACACTGAAACTCAATGTTAACCACTACCCCACTTTTCTGTTTCGGTGTTCTCGTTCAGCGTTCTCGAAAACACTGACGAAAACACTGAAACAGTGTCGTGCACTCCTAGTGCTCTAATCTCTACCCCTTATAATGCATTCCCATCATTTGACCTTATGTAAGATGTGAAATCCCTAAACTACCCCTCTATTTAGTATATTAAAAAACCCTAGCAATCAAATTACCGACACACTCTTTATCGAATATCTCTCTATCCATTCCATTCCATTCATCCTCTCTCTCTAACTCTTTATTGAGACTTCACATCTCCTCCACCACCGTCACGGAAACTCCACAACCAACAGATACATATCCACCATCAATCCACCGAGAGAACCACAAAAATTGCTCCACAATCTCCTCCTCAATCTGCTCCATCCAAATCTTTACCTCCTCAGTTTCTCTGCCCTCTTTGAACAAATCGATACATACAAAAAACCCCCCTACAAAAATCACATCTTTTTTTCGTTTCCTATATACCATCTTTTTATTCTTTCACAAATTTACACATTCTATACAATTAATTTCATCGATTTCAAGAAAATTAATCAATAATGGCTTCGATTTTAAAAAGAATCGAAGCAGGTACTTCCCTTTCATCATCATCATCATCATCATCATCATCATCCTCCTCCTCATTTGATACCAAAAGTTCAATCTTTCTTCTCGCAGATCGCTAATTGGTAAGCTTTACTTGCTTACTTCGATTTAATCATCACATTTTTGATTAATTGGTGCTGATTTGTGTTTTTGTTTTGTTTTGTTTGTAAATTGTGATTTTAGTGAGAAAAGTAAGTAATGTTGTGGTTAGATCTGACGGTGCTAATAAGAAAAATGGATCACATTATTATCGATGTATTTGGGGGAAAGTTACCAGGCCTCATGGTAACACTGGTATTGTTCGTGCTAAGTTCAAGACCAATCTTCCTCCTAAATCCATGGTAATATATCTATATATACTTACAGAAGAAGAAGATTGTGATATTTTGTGGTGTGTGATTATGGTGAATGAGTTTGGTTGTTTTGTGTTTTACAGGGATCTGGGGTTAGAGTGTTCATGTACCCAAGCAACATTTAAGGTGATACTTTTATCTAATGTGTTCCTATTGTTTGTGCGTTGAAGTTGAATATGCTGCAATGTGTGGAGATTGTAATCTTGTTAAGATAATTAGGAGATGTTTGACTCTACATTTTTGAAATTTTTAGATGATGCTCTGTTTAGCTTTTTTGTAAAGAAAAACTTCACCATGTTGAAGCTGTAGGGTTGGAGCTAATGTTTAACACATTTTGAAATGCCTGCCCGATCACCTTCTTGAAGTAAAAGCTTATCATCACATTTTTGATTAATTGGTGCTGATTTGGTTACAAATGTTGTTGCTGTAAGCCTGTAAATCATCTGTCTCTATATACTTGTAAATTTTATATGTAAATATTATACATTATTTATATGTATATAATTTGTGTAATTAAGTTTTGAATTGTTTATTTCTTGCAGACAAAACCTGATGCTGCTGCAGCTTCTACTGCATCCAAACCTGGGTATGTATATACTTTACATATGTATATCAGTATCTGTATGTGTATATAATTTAAAATTAATATTTGTTGCGCATAAAACTTATAAACTTGATTTAATTGTAGGAAATCAAGGATGAAGAGAGTGAACTTTAAAAAGGGCAGATATAGCACCGGATGATTATTCATGGAGAAAGTACGGCCAAAAACCAATCAAAGGGTCATCCAAGGTAAAATTCATAATTATTTTTTTCTTAGTTTATACTCCGTATCGTTTAATTATGGGGCTCGGTGGTTATTGACTAACTGAGTTGTATAACTCGGGATTATTGAATATTGTTAAAAATTATTGCCTTTGGAGAATGGAGTCGGCCCAAATTCAGAAAGTTTGACTAATTATGAAAGGTGTTTACCCTTTTGGTAATGGTAGGGCTCATAATCAATCCCGTCGGCCATTAATTAATGCAAAATATATGAAGAAATTAAGGGATCAGTTTCAAGATTCCTAATTTCCTATTTATGGTTTTAGAATTGTTGTTTATTTAAAACTACGAATGACCCTACAATGAGATGTGCTTTTAGTTGTTTTGGTATATATACTATATATACCATAACATCCCCCTTACGTGGGTTTGGGCACCAATTATATACTTTCCAAGTTTCCAGTAAACGTTAACTGATATAAATATTATTAATTTCGTTTAAATGAACTGTGATCAAATCTCAAACCCCATATTATGCGTTTGTGATATTGGCTGAATCCTTAGAAAAAGGATATCGGAAATTACGGATACACCCCCGTTAAAAACCAAATCGATCATATCCTCATGTCAAGTGATCTTAACCCTTCATTGAAAATAGATTATGCGTATGTTGATTTTACTGAAGATAGATTAAAGCACTACTTCAAGAGGCTTGGTCATGGATGTATTCAAAGAAAGGTAAAGGTAATCACCGATTCATTATGTTTACTGCATTATATTAATTGTTTCATTTAACTCCTACTCCATGATTAAGTCTGCTTTTAAGTTTCTTACTTTGTATCTTTGTTAAATAATTGATTCTTTGTACATGAATTTTGTCCGAAGATAATAATGACAAAGAAAAACGAATATTTGAGTCTTAAGTTAAGAAAATGAGACTAACTTCAATCACATTATGAATTACTTATATGTAGTACCGGTCCTCCGTTGCAAGATATGTTGATCTTCTAAAAACTTTCATTGAAGGCCTTAGTACAATGTTAGTGATTGATGCCAGCAAGAAGTTGATTTGTACACACAGATTTCACGGGTGTCTTTTGAATCATATATGTGGGATCATGTAACTTTTGTAGGTGTTTAATATGAAATGGTTTTGTGGCTTTATCCAACCTTTTCAAACTGCAATTATTACGTTTTGATTACTTTTTGCGTAGTGGATTGGTGAGTGTAAACAAAATTGCTTTTCCAAGTGCAAACAAAACTTGGAACCTCTGTAAAGCAATATTCAATCAAAAAACATTAAGGTTGCTTTTATTTATTTAAAAGTGTTGTTGTGGGAACGAGTTAGGCCGAAAGTTGCACCGGAAAAAGAAAAGCTAAAGCACACTTCAAGAAATATGAATCTAGCAGCAACACTAATACTTGAATTTTTTTTTCTAGAATTGTACTATATCTGTATATCCCGCTGCATTGCGCGGGCTATTTGCTAGTATGGATATTATAGGTATTATGTTTATCTCTCTTGCTGATATTCTCTCCCACTCAAAAATGTAAGTTTCCATCGTTATCTCCATTGGATTATGGTATCACCTAATAAACATTAGTTCAAATAGAGATTGAAGGAGCACGTACAAAAGCGATACGATGATAGGTGACACAATATTTGGGTCATTCCTTTTCTGCTTAATAAACTTGCGACGTAACACCAACAAAACTATCGTCACCGCTAGGGTTGGCAATTTCCGACACGACCCGAAATCCGACACAAAACCGACTCGAAAATATTAAGGTTGGGTCGAGGTTTTTTGACCCGCGAACCCGTCAACCTGAAACCCGCCAACCTGACTATTTTATGGGTCTGGTTTGGGTCACCTAATGAGTGTTTGGGTTGACCCGACAACCCGAATAAATTTTAAACATAGTTACAAATTTAGAAGTTTTATTTCAGTATAATAATCCAACATGTTTAATGATATTTTAGTATTAATCTTTTATGAACGTACTATGTGATATGAGTTTTTTTTTAATTTTATAACTAATTTTATGCTTATTAATGTGATTTATTTGACCCGAAATTGATCAATTAACAGAAAATGACTCAAAAACATGTTGATCTCACTAGATAAATGAGTAATCCGGGTCGGATTAGGTTGGGTCAGGGTTTGGTTCGGTTGAAATACTCAACTCGATTATGGAATCAGGTAGGGTTTGGGTCGACTACTTCTGACCCACCAACTCGATAACCCGAGCGGATCAACTCGACCTAACCCGAATTGCCAGCCCTAGTCACCGCGCTTCACTGAACACCATCACCATGACTTTGGTTACGTACACACTCAACTGTCATGCTGAAAAATAAAATCCCGCATATGTAACACCCCAATTTTTGTAAGTTTGCGATTTTTAAAATTAAAGAGTTAAATTATTAATATTATTTAATATTGAGCATTTACATTCTTATTGAGATAGGAATTTAAATTTAGAAAAAAAAACGAGTCTTACGATTTAGAATTTATTGGTACCGAGACTAGAGGGGTGTATTGTGACAATAGTTCAAAGTAGATATACTTAAATAAACTTCCACCCCAATAATTGAGATGTATGGTGGGTTTTATCTCTGGAACGTGAGAAAGAGCGAGACAGAGTGTGAGATCGAGAGAGAGATAGCAAGAACAAGAGAGAGATCATCAAATTAAGCTCGAATTCTTGAAGATTCAAGCCTTAATCTTACGTATTCGTCATCCACAAGGTAAGAAAAACTCCCTTAACCTCTCAATTTAGTGAATTGAAGACCTTGAGATGAACTCCATTTTTAAGTTCTGAAGGAAAATGATGATTTTCATTATTATAAGCAATTGGAGATGATTAGTATGTGTAAATGAACTTCTCTGAGTGGTTACGTACTATTTTTGTTGTAGTTTTTAAGTTTTGATAAGTTGTTAAATTTTGAAGGGATTGAGATGGGAATTATGATGATGATATGGTGTGTGTTGTTGTTGTTGTTGTTGTTGTTGTTGTTGTTGTTGTTGTTGTTGTTGTTGTTGTTGTTGTTGTTGTTGTTGTTGTTGTTATTAGTATGTGACTAAAC
This sequence comes from Helichrysum umbraculigerum, assembly GCA_949592205.1. NCBI lineage: Eukaryota > Viridiplantae > Streptophyta > Magnoliopsida > Asterales > Asteraceae > Helichrysum > Helichrysum umbraculigerum. The sequence continues at coordinate 105,649,730 of CATIUR010000003.1, read as the reverse complement.
TAGCTAGATACGTGCTTAAAATCATGAGAAACGAGAGGTTGATTAATTATAAGAAATCACTTTGAGTAGTGATTAACAATATATTGTTATGATGCGTTTAGGTGATTCAAAGAGTCATTGAGAACGTGCTAAAGCTTACATAATCGACATTCTAGTAAGGTAAGTAATGGGAGGTGAGGGACTACGAGGACTTGGTTGTGAAAAGTTGGACACTTGAGTGTGTACAACTTGAATGAATCCGAGTGATTCAAGCGTGAGTATGATCATCGAGAATGTATCATCTTCTCGATGATATTAATTAGCGAGTTTCCTTTGAGTAGGAACGAGAGATTTTGAGACTCTAAGGATCCTTAAATTTGCGTCAAGTGATCATTTGTGTATGATCAATTATCTTATTGAGATGATGACAAATCACCTGAGTGTGATTTTACAAGTTATAATTATTATTGTTATGATTGTTATTCATATTTGTGTATTTCCGTTACTTACTAAGCCGTGAGCTTACCCTCCCGTATTAATGTTGTGATGATAGGTACGAGTAGTGGTTCGAGGGTGGATTTGGGCAAGGAGCCCAAAAGAGACTAGTGGTGGTACTTACTATTGCTATAGTAAGTGAAAATCCATTTTTGTTATAAATCATGCTCGGAATACAATTTGGAAAGCCCCTGTTGTGTAAATGATCATTTGTGTGTTAAGTTTTATAAACTATCCCATGAAAGTACCCAAATTGTCACGAGAGGAGTTGAGGACTAAAACTAGTTGATGATGTATTTTGTTTAAGTGACAATTTGTAACATTTCATGATACTTGTTGAATATGGTTATTGTAACACCCCCAAATTTAATGGTTTGCGGAAGCGAGTTTTTGGGTGTTACTAATCAATAATCACAAGCACAAAGGATACAGTGAACGACCCTATATGAGACGTTTGAAAAGTTATTACATTAGTACATAAGTAATTCAAAATACAAGCTCGAGTTCGAGTAAGTTTCCTAGAGATACTATTACATAACAACTAGTACAAAAGTAATGTATGAAAATCTCTACGCTTGTAAATGCATATGACTCGAGCTAAATAAGCTTATCCTGCTGGGCAATCCACCTAGCGCTGTGTACCTGAGAATGCATTACTAAAATAGGTCAACCAAAAGGTTGGTGAATCTCACAGGTTTGTAAGTAAATAATTTGAACACACAAGTAGTATTTGTATCAGTAAAACGTTAACCAGCCAGTAAGTAACGTTTGCAGGTCATGCTAATCGTGTGATAACTTTGCCATGAGCCATCATAGTTGAAGCTTAACGTACAGTAGGTATAGTGCCCCCGTGAATGTTAATCCAAAAACATTCATATGTAACGAGTAAGAAACGCCCGTTTCTACAGTAACGGTTCGTGGTAGTGCGTGCTACCCCGGGCGGGGATTGTAAGTCCCATATGGATCCATATACTAAAACTCGCGCTTATCCCATAACTAACAACTATGAATTAGGAGGCCTTCATTGGATTAGTCGAAACTCATGCAACAGTGTACCAGTAAATCCGTAAGTAAGTATGTAACAGCCAGTAAGCAAGTAAATCGGTGTGTTCATGTAAAACAAGTAATGCATCTCACCCCTGAGTGTAAAACAGTAAAATAGGGGCTGTGAGACTCACCTGAGTCTAGCAGACAATGCAGTAAGCAAGCAAAGTAGTATCCCGAACTAGCAACCCTTAGCGTCCTAATACGCATAAGGTTTAGTAAGTAAATGGAATACTTGTAAGGTATCCATGCTAGTTGTTCCCAAACTAGTTAATGTCCATTTGTTGTTTGTACGTTTGTATTTGTTTGTAAGTTGTAGTTTGTAGCAAAGTTGTACGGCCCGTTGGTATCGGAGTGTAATAATAATCTCATCTATTATTATTATGCAGTTGTGGTAATCGTATAGTTGTCAAGTACGTTTGTATTGTAACGTGTAACGTTCAAGTGAATGTAAATCCGAGTGGGTGTAACCCTAGAGTGTATGAGTGAAATCTCATAGGTGTTCGAGTGTAATCTCGTGTATGTGCGCGAGTGGGATCTCGCATTTTAAATAAGTGTAATCTCATATGTATTCGAGTATTGGTGTATACTTCCAAAAGTATAGTATTTTCATGTATAAATCGTATCGTATTTGATTTGGTTGTTGAAAAGTGATTTTTAAACACTTAGAATGTTTTTGGTTTCTGTTTTTGGGTTTTTGCGACACTAAATGCGACACAGTGCTTGTGTCTTATGGTTGTCATGTGACACAAGCCTTGTGTCTCATGGATGCAACTTAATGCGACACAATATGCGACAAAACCCTTGTGTCTTATGTTTTATGCGACACAATCCTTGTGTCTTATGTCTTATGCGACACAATCATTGTGTCTTATGTTTTATGCGACACAATCCTTGTGTCTTATGTTTTATGAGACACAATCCTTGTGTCTTATGTTTTATGCGACACAACGCTTGTGTCTTATGCTTCTATGCGACACAAGCCTTGTGTCTCATGGATTTTTGGCCTGATGCAACACAAGAGGCTGTTACGTTTTTAAGCTCGGTTTTTGGGTCAAACGACCTCGGTTTGACCCGAAACTTTTACACAAGTTCTAGTATGTTACAAAGAGTTCATAAAAATTATTGGTTGGCGTTTTTAGTGTTTGTGGTGTCGTTTTCTTAAAAGTGACCAAAACCGATATTTTCGATAATGTTTTCAGAAACGAGTTTTAATTATATATTTGGACATCATTTAGATAGGGGAACATTATACTAGCAAAATAAGTGAAATCGGAAAGTTCGAGAGTCGCCGGAAAACTTACAAAGTCGTCGGATCGAGAAACCAAAAAAATAGGTTTGTAGCTCTCGTTGCGGTGAACACTTTTCTCCAAACAAGCCTAGCCTTTTGAGGTGTTTTATTGGTGGTTTTAGGGTGTTTGGGTGGCGGTTTTAGAGAGAGAGAGAGAAACCGATTGAGAGAGAGAGAGAGAGAGGAGAGGGTTTGAGTGTGGTTTTGGTTTGTTTATTTTTGCAAACAAAGGGAAATGGGGAGGGGTAAGGGGCTGGTCAAGGTGGGGCCACCATGGTGTGGTCTCACCAAATTTTTGTTCTCTCGCGTTTGCGCTCCGTGCGGTGTTCGTTTCCCCGGTCGTTTAAACGTTAAAATAATTTTGTACTCGATTATTTATACGTTTTAAAATACGAGATATTATCCGATAATTTAGTTGAAGTATTTTGTCAAACTACTTGTTATTTAGTTATAAAATATAACTTTGTTTTGTCTTTGTCGGTTGGTCGCGTTTTCGTAGAGATCGGTAAAGTTTTAATTAAAAACGTACGTGTCCGTTATATCATAAACATAATATAAAGTAGTAGTTGAAGTAATTAAATAATTCCACATTATTTAATAATTGTTTTACCAACGTCCGTATGTTTGTACAATTGTAGTTTTATACGAACTGAACGAATCGTATATGTGTATATATATATCACCTATATATATATATATATATAGTAAGTAATTATCGTATTTAATCCTATTTCATATTAAATACATGTAGTAAGCACGTAATTAGGAAAATTTTAAATTGACCCTAATTTTGCGGTTGTTACATTCTCCCCTTTTTAGGAGAATTTCGTCCCGAAATTTGTTTGAAGTAGTAGTCGGTAGTTCGATATTCGTCAGGTAGCTACAATGTGTACTAGTAGCCTACAGTAGTAGGGTAGGTCCTACAGTATTCGTAGTAAGGCAGTTGTCAGGTAGTGACGTACCCTTAGTTTTGTTGACTGGAGGTAGTGGGCATTGGGCCTTGAAATGGCCGGCATTCCCGCAGTTGAAGCACAGCTTCGCTTTAGGAGAGTTCGTACTTTTAGAATAGGGTTTGCATCGACCGATGGGTATGGCACACGGTCCTTTATGATGCCGAGTGCATTGGAAACAGAGTGGCTTCTTTCCCTTGTAGTTTCCTGAAGGGTTGGTCGGAGAGATTTTCACCCTTTTTGCTGGAGGCGGTGTACAGTCAGTGTCGGTATCCTCTTCAGTAGGAGTACCATGTGAAGTTGGTGGTGAAGCAGGGTTTTCTAAGGCTATCAAACGTAGTTCGTACTCACGTATACGCACGTCATGCTGGAAGACAATTCGTCGTAGGTCCTTGATGTCTTCCCGTGCTTCGTTTAGTTGCTTTCGCACCGAGTTGAGAGTATCATTGAGGCGATTGACCAGTTCTGTACTCTGGTCCACAGTGACGGGTGTTTTGGCAACAATTAGAGCAATAATGGAGGTAGGTGCCGTTGCTGATTCAGCGGAATGTTCTGTATCACCCTCGAGTTCAAAGAGGTAAGGAAACATCATTGGTTCCTCGTTGAACAGTTCATCATCCAATGTAGGACTGCTGACGGAGTGAGTTGTCATTTCCTACGAAATAAGTGTTCTATTTAAGAATCGCTACATGTAAGTGAAGTTCTATTAGATGATATGTTTAACATAACGTTAGAGTTCCCGGTCTCAACCAGTGTGAGATATTTGGGGAGGAAGTTTGTTCGCTGTATTTAAAGTGCAATGCAGGTTACACGGTTAGGATTCGTATAGTCGGTTGTTTCCTAATCCTATTGAGTACTTAGGATTTAAGGAACACATAGAATACAAAATAGTACACAAACGTTATTAAGTAAGAAATTTTGGGAAGCAGTTCGGGTAATCTAAGAATGAGCGTACCCGGGTTGAGCAAATCAATAAGCCTCGGGTCCTGGGGATCCTCCCTAGCGTTGAGTACATAAGCTCTTCCTTGAGCAGTGTTATTGTTTTTCAACTTCAGCTTTGGGTAATCCTTCCTGAAGTGCCCAGTACCATTACACTCGTAGCAGGTCTTGGGTGCGTTGGTGTTGGTACCAGTGATGTTGGTTCGGCAATCTTTGGCTAGGTGTCCAAATTTCTTGCATTTGGAGCAGGGACAGGTACCGTCATGATGACGACTACATTTGGAGCAGTAAGGCTTGCTCCCCTTGTAAGCCTTCGAGTCATCGGCATTAACGGTTGCAGGCTTTTTGTTGGAGGTCTGGTTGGATGAGCTGGGACTTACTTTCCATTTGCGTTTGTTGTTTGCAGATGGGTTTGAAGTTGGGCCATGGCGGACAGAGTTGGCCGTCAGTTCATGGGCCATACGAATGGCGTTCTGAATAGAACTCGGTTTGGATGAAGTTACTAGGTCTTGGAGTCTGTCAGGGAGTCGGTTGACATACTTCTCGATCCTCTTGTACTCAGGATCGACCATGGATGGACACAGGAGTGCTAGTTGGTGAAAACGGTTGGTGTAACCAGTGATGTCATCACCTTGCATTTTATGGTTCCAAAACTCTACTTCCAGTTGTTTCAATTCATCTCTGGGACAGTACTCGCCCCTCAGCATCTTCTTCAACTCCTCCCATGGGAGTTTGTAAGCATTAGCGATACCCATAGTCTGGGCGTAGGTGTTCCACCAGGTTAGGGCGGTGTCAGAAAAAGTGCTGGCGGAGAACTTGACTTTGTCCTCCTCAGTGCAGTTGCAGATAAGGAATACCGATTCGATTTTCTCGATCCAGCGTACTAGACCGATCGCTCCTTCAGTACCCTGAAAGCTCAAGGGTTTGCAGTTCTGGAAGTCCTTGTAGGAGCAGGGCTTGGGTTGCGGTGCATTGTTAGCCGTATCTTCACTACCAGGAGTGGTTGCTCGGACAGCTAAGGCTTGGGCCACACTACGGGCAATCAGATTTGCAATTTCAGTTTCGCTAAGCGTGACTTGTCGTCGATGAGGCATGTTCCTTGAAACAACAAATAAAGAACATGTGAGGGTTTAAACAAGAATTATGATCGTGATGATCGAGTAAGTACAAAGAAACTACCCCAAAGGTTGACACGCTGCTAGTTTAACAAAAGTAATAAGATGGTTGAAATTAAGACATACGAGTTCAAAAGATTACAGGCATTTATAGTTTACAAAAGTGCCAGGAATTTGAACATCCGGACGAGCAAGATAAGTTACAAAAGGTGATGGAATTCAAATATAACCATCGGATTAGCGGTCCTAACTAAGACCTATTACATACACGCCTAACTGCTATACACTACGGTCATAGCTATCGTCGGCCTATTCTTGGTGTAGATTGTAGGGGTAGTAACGAGCTTCCAGCATATTTTGGTATCGTCGAAGGGTAGGATAAACCAAAGCATCTCCGGTAGCTTGTAGGTACATCCATTTGATCCATGCCGTTACTCGTTGACCTAGATGAGTCGTTACTTCTTTCAAGTAGAGAACTGAGTCTCGGGTTCGTTCAGGGATGGACCTTTGCAGAATCCTTAACTCCATCTCGTAAACTTTGCATTTCAGTTGCAGCTCCCAGTTACGGCCATCCAGATCTTCAGCCTGATCCCGTACTCTTTCGTACTCTTCAATGTCTACGAGTCCGAAATTGTGATTCACAAGTCCTTCCACTGGGGCTATCTCTTCATCGAGATACGTGTACTGGATTTGTTCGTCGTTAATTTGTTCGTTGTCTGACGTGTAGCCGCTTGTCGGGAAGTGTGTCATTTCCAATGGATAATACTACAAAATGGCAGGGAAGGAATTTCAGCCATCGGAGGTATGTCGGTTATGTGAAATCATAAGAGTTGGCTCAGAAATGGGATGACGAGGGTCAAGTTGTCGTTATTTGGTGTATGCCGTAAAGCGGAATTCACAGGTGTCGAGAGAGAGTAATATGTCGAAAGGCGAGGCCTATATATGTATTTATATCACATAATAGCCTAGTGTGTGTCTAGCACAAACAAGTAAAAGTCACGGTTCTCTCGAGGTCAGAGTCAGCTAGTGCATTCCTGTTCAACATAACCCCTTTTATGTAACACCCGCCAAATTAGGACTAGTAATTAGTGCCTAATCATATGTTAATACATGTAATTAGTTCTGTGTTAGGCTAATTGATGTATCAAAATATATATATTGTTGAATATATACTGATTATGTTATTTGATTAAATCGTACGCAATTTAAATCGAATGTATTTCGGTTCCATAAATACGGACGTTGGTGACACAATTTATATTTAAGTATAAAACATTTTCTGAAAACATTACTGGGTCCAAACTACTGTTTAAATTTTATTCCCAAAGTTGTCCCGCTTCGTACAATTTAAAACTTACCTAATTAACAACAAAATACGCAAATTATTTAAACCACATTATAAATCTTTAAATTATTAGATAATTGGTAAAACAATTTAATTAAATTATTAAACAAAATTCGTATTTTAAAATGGATAATTAACGCGTGAAATTTTCATTAAAACGTTAAATGACGGAGAAAACGAACACCACGCGGAGCACGGGGCGAAGACTGAAAAGTGGAGGATAACCTCCCACTTCCCATCTCCTTTCCTCATTTCTTTCTTATCTCTCTCTCTCTCTTACTCTCTTTTTCTCTCATTTCTCCAAAACCACCAAACCACCACCATCCACTAAAATCGTCAAATAACACCCTTATACGCACTCGGATCATCAAGATTTTTAGAGATTCACGACCACCTCGCAACGATCTACACTTCTACTTTTTCGGATTTTCAATCCGACACTTTGTAAGTTTCCGACAAAATCCCGAAACCATTCGATTCTTAGTATTTTCACTTGATAGTCGTTTATATAACTTATATATGTCCATTACAAAGTGTAGAACACGATTTTATAGCTTAAAAATGAGTTTGAAGTGGGTTTTGGCCGGAAAAATCTCGGCAGTCGAAACTTTCTGGGCTGGTGTTCTTCAATGCGACACAAGCCTTGTGTCGCATGATTGTGTCGTATAAAATCCTCTATGTCATATTTTGTGTCGTATGAAGCCAGTTATGTCGTATCCTATGCGACACAATATTGTGTCGTACCTTATGTCGCAAATACCATGCGACACAACCTCTATGTCGCTGTTGAATCAGCATCTCGAATCTATGCGACACAACCCTTGTGTCGCATGACAAACTTTTGTGTCGCATATTGTGTCGCAAAACACAGAAAACTCAGATTTTTTACTAAGTGTCGAGACTCGAAATTTATCACTCGATTTTACCCGAATTCAGATCCTAGATGCGTTTTTCACCAAAGCAATATAGTAGAAATAAAAATTTTTCGAGCTGACCTGGCATCTCGACCCCAGCCAAGGGCCAGCCCCTTGGACCCCGCCAGGGGCGCTGCCCCTGGACCCCCGTACTTAGATTCCGTAAGCACATTTCTCACCAAGTGTCAAACTTGTATGACTTCAAAACGCTTATATGATACAACTTTTCAAACATAATGGAATATACTTTTCAAGTATAACACTTCGAAATCAATGTGATAACATCAGGACTATTATTACAATTAATCACCAACGGGCCGTACACGTTTTCAAACACTTAACAAATCAACCAAATCGTAGTAATTTGGACATATATAGTTGTGTAACAACTACAAGGGTGATCTTTTGTGATACCCAATCATGTTTATAACCATCGCGTGTCGTGGACACCCTCAGGTGACAAGTCTTTGGACTTCAATACTCGGCTAATCAACTCAAGTTTATTAAGTTAAACTCACAAGACTCAGGTGAGTCTCATAGCCCCTCTTTTTACAGTTGTTTTACTCAGGGGTGTGATACAATGCTTATTTTTAACATGTGAACGCAAGTACAACTTTTTATATACTACATGAGTTTTACTCACTAATCATTTAAAGTCCTCCGTCAACATAGTTGTTAATACGTTGTAGCGTGAATATTAGTATATGGTACCATATAGGATTGACCCACCTCGTTCGGGTTAGCAAGCACTAACCGGGTAAACGGACGTACTAATATTTGGGAAGACGAATGTTGATTAGGCATTCGTGGAGGCACCTCGCCCGGAATTCTCTATAGGGGACCCGGCCCTCGAGTTAAGCTCAACTATGTGTTCATGGCTGTATACACGATTACTATCATTTTATTTGCTGGATGCAAATCATTATTAAATCTTGCGGTTCATACTATATTACTTGATTTCAAACCTGTGAGCTCACCAGCTTTAGCTGACCCAATTTAGCATGTATCGCAGGTACCAAGCAGTTGGTTGTTTCGGCTTCAGGACATTTAGCTCGAGTCAGCATACAGACGTTTGAGATTTTCTTGCATTAGTATATTTTGTACAAGTACTTATGTACTGAAATCTCCTTTTATTTAAACTCGAGCTATGTAAAGCTATTAATGTTGTAAACATTTCAATATTAATATATTTTGTTAAAACGACGCATATAGAGTCGTTTACTATTTATCTTTATGCTTTGTTATTGATTAGTAACACCCAAATCGTGCTTCCGCAAATCATTAAAGTTGAGGGTGTTACAGATTGGTATCAGAGCCTAAGGTTATAGTGAACTAGGTTGCATTTAGTGGGCCTAGACTATGACCATTAGGCGGTATTTTCTTATTAGGCATGACTGGTTCAGGAATTACAACATAAGACTTTAATTTAACATAGCCTGATCAACTATGTACAATTAAGGAAAGATGATGTAAGGTCTGATATGGTTATGTTGAACAGAAGTACACTAGAAGACTCTGACCTCGAGAGGACCGAGACTTAAACATGTTTGTGCTAGACACTCAATAGGCTATATTATATAGGAACTATGTGAATATAAGCCTCACTCCAACTAACGCTTTGTCTCAGAAATGGCAAACACACTGCCCAATTCATCGCGCTCTCAATCCGGGTCGCAGAACCCAAGGGTAGCTAGGAGGAATGCCAGGTTGCCTCGAGCTGGCCCGTACCCCACTCACTTCACCTTGCCGGCCTTAGCCGCTAGGGTGAACCAACACGAGCAGCGACTTCGCACCATGGATGTCGTGTTGCAGGAAACGAACGAAAACTGGAGACTTACATCCCTCGAACGCATCGAACAAGTCTCCGAGGATCACGAAACCACCTTTAACAATGTAGACGTTCTTTTCAACAAAGTGGTGGAGATAAGCGTAGAAACCGCCCTCTTGAAACACAGACTAGAAGAGTGTGAGCAACGCTCACTGGAAACGGAAGAATATGCTATTGGGATTCGAAGGTAAAACTTGCTAGAATAATAAGAGTTAAGCTCAATGGCTGTAATATAGATTGTTTAGGTGGACAACAATATCGGTAATCCGTGTGATTTATCTTTTATGCCGAATAATAATTAGTGAAGAATTTGGTTTTTCGATAGAGTTTCTTGATTGCTAGATTTAATGAAAAATTAGTTTTAAGAGTAAAATTTGGGTTGTGAAATGCTGGCTAGTTTGTAAGTCCCTATGTTCTGATATTTTGCCTGTTCATGATTTTAACTGATAGTCTACTTGAGGACAAGTAGGATTCAAGTGGGGGATGTTTGATAAACGCCAAAATGTACTAAATTATAGTACTAATTACCCCTTCGTTTAATAGGTTTCTAATGCATTTTGTGTGAATAAGATACTTATTTCGTTCATATTTGCATTTAGGAGTTTATTTGGAGCTTGGATTGAAAAGAAACGGAAAACGAGCTTATTTGGAAGAAAAGTTGCTAAAAGAATAAAACATTGGACAATAGAAGATTGGATCGAAGAAAAGAAGCTAAGAGAGTGAAGATATGCAAGATTGGATTGGATTGAAGTGTAAATGAAGCTCGAATCGGAAAAAGAATGAAAGATGAGCTGAAAATGGAGGAAGAATGTAAAAGCTGAGTTTTCAGACAGCTGTTAGTATTTTGGTCATAACTTTCTCATACGAACTCCGATTGAGGTGATTCAACTTGGAGAATTTAGCTAACACATAGGGCTACAATTTTCGTTTTTTCCATTTTTTCTGAAAATGCATCCATACGGCGTATGGATGTCCATACGCCGTATGGATTGAAAATGGGCTAAAAACTGATAACGCGGGCTGGAATTTATGGGCTTTTACATCCATACGCCGTATGGAAATTCCATACGCCGTATGGATGACTTTTTCAGCATTTTAAGTCCGTTTTTAGGGTTTTCACTTCATAACTTCAATACAAAAACCCTAATACGATTACAAACGACCAGAGGGGGTTTTTCCCTCATTTTGGGAGCTTTTCGAAGGATTAGAAGCTTAGAGAATCAAAGGTTTTCACTCGTTCAATCATTTCTTCGGTTTCTCGGTTCGAAAACATTTCTTTCTTTCATTTGATTATGATTTCGGTTATGATTATGAATCTGAGTTTCTGTAATATTATGATTGGCTAATTCTTTAATGTTTTTGCTTGGATAATGATACTTAGATTATGGATTGATTATTGATTTGCGGATTTAATTGGATTTATTGAAAGTTTATGTGTTTATTTGACGATCCTTGGTTATTGAATGATTATTAGTAATTACCTAACGTGGTTTTATGGTTAATTGAGATTGATTTCCTTTTAATTATAAGATTATTGATAATTGTTGATTTCAATTGACGACTGTTGCTGAATATATTGAGTTTGACAGGTTAGGGCTAATAATTGGTAATGGTCATTGATGAACAAGATAACTAGTATGAGTTATAGACTTTGTTGATTCAAGTCAATAGAATAAATCACATAAACGGTGTTGGTTTAATTTAGAATATAATTTGGTGGGCAACGTTAAATTGAACTGTTAGCGTGTTGAAAACAACCTTGTGTCTTTCTTGATTGTGTTTATATCAATTTATCTTGTAAGGAAGATTGGTAATATTTGTTAATTCACCAATAAATCCATATGTTAGCGAATTAGTAAAATGATTTCCGGACTCTAAGGAAAGTAATCCAAGCAAATGCATTTCTTCTATCATCTGAATTAAGTCTTTATTTGATTAATTATTTATTAATTATTTTCTTTCAATCTTTACTTAATAAACTCTTTTATAATTGTTTACCAATTGTTCGATCGGAACTAAAACGCACCCTATCTTTACTGCTTTATTTACTTGTATCAATTTCCAATTTATTTAATTTGACATCCGTTCCCTGTGTTCGACTCGGACTTACCAAGTCTATACTGACATTCGATCGGGTATTCTTGCCTGGTTGTGTGAGAAGTATATATAAGGTATTTCCATTTTATAAATTAATAAACTAGACGCTTTCACACGCATCAAGTTTTTGGCGCCGCTGCCTGGGAGCGGTTTGATTCAATTTGATAAATTGGAATTTGTTTTCTGTATATTATTAGTTTGAATTTAGTTTTGTTTTCCTGTTTAATTGTATTATCTTGTGTTAGGGATTAGTTGATAAGTAGTTTTATATTTAAGAGTCTTTCGTCAGAAAAGACGTTCCGCTTCCGCACCGCCTAATTCACCATTACATAGACCATTTCCCGAAGACGAGTACGAGGTGTTTAATAATAATATTTACATTCCGGTGACTTTCGACTACCATTCAGATTACGAAGGCGAATACGAAGGGTATCGAACTAGACCACCAACCAAATACCCAAGTGATCAATCGGAACCAGATTTAGAAATGGCAGACGACATCGCCAACATGACTCTCGAGGAATATTCGAGTAGAAGGCGTAACGACCTTGGCTCAGGAGTAGTGAGGCCCGCAATTGCGGAAAATGTCGAGTTCGAGATAAAGGGACAATTCCTAAAGGAGCTTAGGGAAAACCCGTTTCGAGGAGAGGAGAATGACGATGATAACGAGCACGTGGAGAGAATCGTGGAGATCGCCGATATGTTCAGCATCCCTAACATTACATGCGATCAAGTCATGCTCCGATTGTTCCCAAGAACACTCAAGGGAGCCGCGAAAAGATGGATTACTAATGAACCAGCTGGATCCATCACCACGTGAGAAGATCTCCGCACGAAGTTTCTCAAGATGTACTGCCCGCCATCCAAAACGTCGAAGATGATCAACGAGATTTGAAACTTCAAGCAAGACATTGATGAGTCGCTACACCAAGCGTGGGAAAGGTACCAGGACTTGGCATAAATGTCCACAGCATGACCTAAACGACCAGCAAATTATAATGGTATTCTACATGGGAGTGGATCGTGCTACAAGACAGCAATTAGATGCTCAAGGACATATCCCGAAGAAGATTCCTAGGGACGCCTTAGCAGCTATTCGCGACCAAGCAAAGCATTCTCGGTTATGGGATGATGGTTCCTCAAGGAGAAAGAGGTCAATTAGCAATGACGATGGACTCGCCGTCATAACTGCCAAACTGGACAGCATGGGAAGAGACATAAAAAAGGTGACCGAGATTGTCCATGCAATCCAAGTAGGGTGTGACAACTGTGGAGGAACGCATTTAGTCAAGAATTGTCCCGAAATGAATTCTGGAAAAGTGAGAGAGGAAGTTAAATGTGTGGAAACTCACGGAACCTACTGCCAAGGCAATGGGGAATTTTTCCTAAGACCATACCAGGAAGGAGGTCGCCAGTTCCGCCAGACTCAGCCAGGTCTTTTCACTAAGGAACAACCCTCAGCAACCTTCCCCGAGAAGAAATCCAATTTGGAAGAAATGATGGGGAAGTTTTTGACCGCCAACGAGAAATTTATTGCTAGGTCTGGACAACGGATGGACACCATCGAAGCATTGGTTCGAAATCAGGGAGCGGCGATCAAGCAAATTGAGATAACCATTTCCAGCATAGCTAAAGTTCTCCAAGAGAGACCCCCGGGAACTCTTCCCGGATTCACTGAAACCAATCCACGTGATCAGGCGAAAGCTGTGATTACCAGAAGTGGAAACGTTCATGAAGATCCAATTGTTAAGAAGAAGCCTGCACCTCAGCCTTTGCTCGAGAAAGAGAAGGAAGCAGAAGTTGTCAACAGTCCAAGGGTGGACACAAAAGCTGATCAAATTGCTAAGGATAAGCAATATACGAAGGATCATGCGCCACCACCACCTTACCCAGCAGCTTTGAGGAGAGGAAAATATGAAGCTCATGACCATCAATTTCTTGAGAATTTGAAGCAACTCCACATTAACATTCCGTTTGTGGAGGTCATTGCTCAAATACCTAAGTATGCAAGATATTTGAAGGAGCTTTTGACTAATAAGAGCAAGTTGCCTGAAGCAACCACTGTAACAATGAACGAGCGATGCTCGGTCGTGATGCAAAACAAGTTACCACCAAAAATGAAGGATCCGGGGAGTATCACTATTCCCTGTTTAATTGGTAAGTTAGATATCGCGAATGCACTAGCGGATCTCGGGGCTAGCATATCTATTATGCCTTATACTATGTACGCTAGACTTGGGCTAGGAAAACCTAAGTCCATCCGAATGTGCATCGAGTTGGCTGATCACTCTGTTCAATACCCCAAAGGGATGGTTGAGAACGTTTTAGTCAAGGTTGATAAGTTTGTGTTTCCCTGTGACTTTGTGATTCTCGACATGGTAGAAGATCCTAAGGTGCCGATTATTCTAGGTAGAACCTTCCTTGCCACTTCCAGAGCATTGATCGATGTTTTTGTTAGGAAAATAACCATGATATTGGGGGATGAGAAGGTTGTATTTAATGTGAATGAATCTATGCAATATCCAGAATCAGTGGATGAGACTTGTTACTTTGCTAGCATGAGAGAATTATCTGAGGATGACGAGAGTTTGCAAAGTTTGAAGGATGACGTAGATTTAGACCCAATGATTCCTGAAGGATGGAAGGGAAGCCTCGCCACAATCCGTGACATCGACAAGTTCGATAAATTACCGGTGGAGATCGAGACAACGTGCGAGAAAGATTTAGAAAATGAAGGCATTAAGCTAAAGGAGAGTAAAGAGTCAATCTTGACAAATGGAATCTCGATCAAAACGGAGACGTGAATTCTAAGTCATTGTCACAAGGGTCCTACTAGAGGGCATAAGGGACCTAATTACACGTCACGAAAGATGTTGAAAGCGAAGGCATTACCTATAAATGATGCACGGGTTGTGGTGAAGTTCCGTAAGCGATTGTTTTCACGATTTGGAACGCCGAAGGTTTGGATCAGTGATATTGAATCGCATCTTACGAATGCACAATTGGAGAAGGTGTTAGGAATGAATGCTTATGTTAACGCCCGATTATATATGGAGCGCACCAAGAAATGGCATGATTCACGTTTTAAATCAAAGAGTTTATTTGAAAAAGGTGGTAAGGTTCTCCTATACAGTTCTCGTATGCATTTGCTTCCTGGTAAGTTGAAGACACGCTGGACAGGACCTTTTGTGGTAGAGAAAGTTTATCCTTTTGGTGCTGTTGATCTGCAAGGTCATTCTGGAAAAACTTTCAAGGTTAATGGAAGTCGTTTGAAGAGATACTATGGTGATGCAAGGGGCTCCAAGCGTGATTTGGAGATGGATCGTATTTAAGATATGATGCGAGATGTCGAGCTTACCGACGTGATAAACAAAAGCGCTTTCGGGAGACACCCCGTTATTTTGTTATGTTGTTTTATTGTTTTTGCTTGCAGGTTTGAACTTTGTGGGTATGTTCCCTGGAAACCCTCACGAGACTACAACTTGTCCACTCAGGATACTGAGGGGTTTAAAGGCTTGTTGCATACGCTAAATGCAACCGTGATGCCTACGGAAGTGTGCTGTTGTATTTTATTTCAGAACCAGTTCATTCATGAATTTTTCTTCTTAATCAGGGGAGTTATCTGTTTCACTTCTTTTCTATTCCCTAATATTATGTTTCTTTTTGCAATGAGGACATTGCATATTTTAAAGTGGGGGATGGGGAAAAGAAGTTCACTTGTCCTAAGTTATCAAATTGCATTTAATGGTATATATCATTTTCAAGGGCATTCTGTATTAGTCATTTTTCAGTCTAAATTTTTCTTTTAAAATTTTAATTTATCTTAAGTTTAGCTAATTTTGTAACAAAATTGGGGAATTCAAATGAATGAATAAATCTTAAATTGCAAATATGAGATAGTTCATAATGTGATGTATCGATAGGCAATCTATATGAAAGTTATTGAGCCATTGAATAAATTAATGTAGTAAGTAGGTTTGCCTGAGAGGATCTTTAGTAAGGTATGGCTGTTGCCTTAATTCTTATATGGTAGTGTGTTATAGCCCTCAATTCTGAAATCTTAATGGTCATCATTTGGGAATATACTGGGTGTTGTCTCCTCTGTTGTACGAAAGTACAGACCTGGTTTCCGTCAGTATATTTATTTGAAAATAATAATAATAATAATAATAATAATAATAATAATAATAATAATAATAAAAATGAATAAATGAATAAACCAAGGCCAAGTTAAGTCGCTTTGTTGTATTAAGGTACAGACCTGTCACCAATGTCTTGGCCTGAAAAATGATTGATTTAATTTAGATTTTCTTTATTGAGGAAAGTTGTGGTGCGTTAGTTGTATGAGGATATCTTGCTATTGGGATTCGAAGGTAAAACTTGCTAGAATAATAAGAGTTAAGCTCAATGGCTGTAATATAGATTGTTTAGGTGGACAATAATATCGGTAATCCGTGTGATTTATCTTTTATGCCGAATAATAATTAGTGAAGAATTTGGTTTTTCGATAGAGTTTCTTGATTGCTAGATTTAATGAAAAATTAGTTTTAAGAGTAAAATTTGGGTTGTGAAATGCTGGCTAGTTTGTAAGTCCCTATGTTCTGATATTTTGCCTGTTCATGATTTTAACTGATAGTCTACTTGAGGACAAGTAGGATTCAAGTGGGGGATGTTTGATAAACGCCAAAATGTACTAAATTATAGTACTAATTACCCCTTCGTTTAATAGGTTTCTAATGCATTTTGTGTGAATAAGATACTTATTTCGTTCATATTTGCATTTAGGAGTTTATTTGGAGCTTGGATTGAAAAGAAACGGAAAACGAGCTTATTTGGAAGAAAAGTTGCTAAAAGAATAAAACATTGGACAATAGAAGATTGGATCGAAGAAAAGAAGCTAAGAGAGTGAAGATATGCAAGATTGGATTGGATTGAAGTGTAAATGAAGCTCGAATCGGAAAAAGAATGAAAGATGAGCTGAAAATGGAGGAAGAATGTAAAAGCTGAGTTTTCAGACAGCTGTTAGTATTTTGGTCATAACTTTCTCATACGAACTCCGATTGAGGTGATTCAACTTGGAGAATTTAGCTAACACATAGGGCTACAATTTTCGTTTTTTCCATTTTTTCTGAAAATGCATCCATACGGCGTATGGATGTCCATACGCCGTATGGATTGAAAATGGGCTAAAAACTGATAACGCGGGCTGGAATTTATGGGCTTTTACATCCATACGCCGTATGGAAATTCCATACGCCGTATGGATGACTTTTTCAGCATTTTAAGTCCATTTTTAGGGTTTTCACTTCATAACTTCAATACAAAAACCCTAATACGATTACAAACGACCAGAGGGGGTTTTTCCCTCATTTTGGGAGCTTTTCGAAGGATTAGAAGCTTAGAGAATCAAAGGTTTTCACTCGTTCAATCATTTCTTCGGTTTCTCGGTTCGAAAACATTTCTTTCTTTCATTTGATTATGATTTCGGTTATGATTATGAATCTGAGTTTCTGTAATATTATGATTGGCTAATTCTTTAATGTTTTTGCTTGGATAATGATACTTAGATTATGGATTGATTATTGATTTGCGGATTTAATTGGATTTATTGAAAGTTTATGTGTTTATTTGACGATCCTTGGTTATTGAATGATTATTAGTAATTACCTAACGTGGTTTTATGGTTAATTGAGATTGATTTCCTTTTAATTATAAGATTATTGATAATTGTTGATTTCAATTGACGACTGTTGCTGAATATATTGAGTTTGACAGGTTAGGGCTAATAATTGGTAATGGTCATTGATGAACAAGATAACTAGTATGAGTTATAGACTTTGTTGATTCAAGTCAATAGAATAAATCACATAAACGGTGTTGGTTTAATTTAGAATATAATTTGGTGGGCAACGTTAAATTGAACTGTTAGCGTGTTGAAAACAACCTTGTGTCTTTCTTGATTGTGTTTATATCAATTTATCTTGTAAGGAAGATTGGTAATATTTGTTAATTCACCAATAAATCCATATGTTAGCGAATTAGTAAAATGATTTCCGGACTCTAAGGAAAGTAATCCAAGCAAATGCATTTCTTCTATCATCTGAATTAAGTCTTTATTTGATTAATTATTTATTAATTATTTTCTTTCAATCTTTACTTAATAAACTCTTTTATAATTGTTTACCAATTGTTCGATCGGAACTAAAACGCACCCTATCTTTACTGCTTTATTTACTTGTATCAATTTCCAATTTATTTAATTTGACATCCGTTCCCTGTGTTCGACTCGGACTTACCAAGTCTATACTGACATTCGATCGGGTATTCTTGCCTGGTTGTGTGAGAAGTATATATAAGGTATTTCCATTTTATAAATTAATAAACTAGACGCTTTCACACGCATCAAGTTTTTGGCGCCGCTGCCTGGGAGCGGTTTGATTCAATTTGATAAATTGGAATTTGTTTTCTGTATATTATTAGTTTGAATTTAGTTTTGTTTTCCTGTTTAATTGTATTATCTTGTGTTAGGGATTAGTTGATAAGTAGTTTTATATTTAAGAGTCTTTCGTCAGAAAAGACGTTCCGCTTCCGCACCGCCTAATTCACCATTACATAGACCATTTCCCGAAGACGAGTACGAGGTGTTTAATAATAATATTTACATTCCGGTGACTTTCGACTACCATTCAGATTACGAAGGCGAATACGAAGGGTATCGAACTAGACCACCAACCAAATACCCAAGTGATCAATCGGAACCAGATTTAGAAATGGCAGACGACATCGCCAACATGACTCTCGAGGAATATTCGAGCAGAAGGCGTAACGACCTTGGCTCAGGAGTAGTGAGGCCCGCAATTGCGGAAAATGTCGAGTTCGAGATAAAGGGACAATTCCTAAAGGAGCTTAGGGAAAACCCGTTTCGAGGAGAGGAGAATGACGATGCTAACGAGCACGTGGAGAGAATCGTGGAGATCGCCGATATGTTTAGCATCCCTAACATTACATGCGATCAAGTCATGCTCCGATTGTTCCCAAGAACACTCAAGGGAGCCGCGAAAAGATGGATTACTAATGAACCAGCTGGATCCATCACCACGTGAGAAGATCTCCGCACGAAGTTTCTCAAGATGTACTGCCCGCCATCCAAAACGTCGAAGATGATCAACGAGATTCGAAACTTCAAGCAAGACATTGATGAGTCGCTACACCAAGCGTGGGAAAGGTACCAGGACTTGGCATAAATGTCCACAGCATGACCTAAACGACCAGCAAATTATAATGGTATTCTACAGGGGAGTGGATCGTGCTACAAGACAGCAATTAGATGCTCAAGGACATATCCCGAAGAAGATTCCTAGGGACGCCTTAGCAGCTATTCGCGACCAAGCAAAGCATTCTCGGTTATGGGATGATGGTTCCTCAAGGAGAAAGAGGTCAATTAGCAATGACGATGGACTCGCCGTCATAACTGCCAAACTGGACAGCATGGGAAGAGACATAAAAAAGGTGACCGAGATTGTCCATGCAATCCAAGTAGGGTGTGACAACTGTGGAGGAACGCATTTAGTCAAGAATTGTCCCGAAATGAATTCTGGAAAAGTGAGAGAGGAAGTTAAATGTGTGGAAACTCACGGAACCTACTGCCAAGGCAATGGGGAATTTTTCCTAAGACCATACCAGGAAGGAGGTCGCCAGTTCCGCCAGACTCAGCCAGGTCTTTTCACTATGGAACAACCCTCAGCAACCTTCCCCGAGAAGAAATCCAATTTGGAAGAAATGATGGGGAAGTTTTTGACCGCCAACGAGAAATTTATTGCTAGGTCTGGACAACGGATGGACACCATCGAAGCATTGGTTCGAAATCAGGGAGCGGCGATCAAGCAAATTGAGAGAACCATTTCCAGCATAGCTAAAGTTCTCCAAGAGAGACCCCCGGGAACTCTTCCCGGATTCACTGAAACCAATCCACGTGATCAGGCGAAAGCTGTGATTACCAGAAGTGGAAACGTTCATGAAGATCCAATTGTTAAGAAGAAGCCTGCACCTCAGCCTTTGCTCGAGAAAGAGAAGGAAGCAGAAGTTGTCAACAGTCCAAGGGTGGACACAAAAGCTGATCAAATTGCTAAGGATAAGCAATATACGAAGGATCATGCGCCACCACCACCTTACCCAGCAGCTTTGAGGAGAGGAAAATATGAAGCTCATGACCATCAATTTCTTGAGAATTTGAAGCAACTCCACATTAACATTCCGTTTGTGGAGGTCATTGCTCAAATACCTAAGTATGCAAGATATTTGAAGGAGCTTTTGACTAATAAGAGCAAGTTGCCTGAAGCAACCACTGTAACAATGAACGAGCGATGCTCGGTCGTGATGCAAAACAAGTTACCACCAAAAATGAAGGATCCGGGGAGTATCACTATTCCCTGTTTAATTGGTAAGTTAGATATCGCGAATGCACTAGCAGATCTCGGGGCTAGCATATCTATTATGCCTTATACTATGTACGCTAGACTTGGGCTAGGAAAACCTAAGTCCATCCGAATGTGCATCGAGTTGGCTGATCACTCTGTTCAATACCCCAAAGGGATGGTTGAGAACGTTTTAGTCAAGGTTGATAAGTTTGTGTTTCCCTGTGACTTTGTGATTCTCGACATGGTAGAAGATCCTAAGGTGCCGATTATTCTAGGTAGAACCTTCCTTGCCACTTCCAGAGCATTGATCGATGTTTTTGATAGGAAAATAACCATGATATTGGGGGATGAGAAGGTTGTATTTAATGTGAATGAATCTATGCAATATCCAGAATCAGTGGATGAGACTTGTTACTTTGCTAGCATGAGAGAATTATCTGAGGATGACGAGAGTTTGCAAAGTTTGAAGGATGACGTAGATTTAGACCCAATGATTCCTGAAGGATGGAAGGGAAGCCTCGCCACAATCCGTGACATCGACAAGTTCGATAAATTACCGGTGGAGATCGAGACAACGTGCGAGAAAGATTTAGAAAATGAAGGCATTAAGCTAAAGGAGAGTAAAGAGTCAATCTTGACAAATGGAATCTCGATCAAAACGGAGACGTGAATTCTAAGTCATTGTCACAAGGGTCCTACTAGAGGGCATAAGGGACCTAATTACACGTCACGAAAGATGTTGAAAGCGAAGGCATTACCTATAAATGATGCACGGGTTGTGGTGAAGTTCCGTAAGCGATTGTTTTCACGATTTGGAACGCCGAAGGTTTGGATCAGTGATATTGAATCGCATCTTACGAATGCACAATTGGAGAAGGTGTTAGGAATGAATGCTTATGTTAACGCCCGATTATATATGGAGCGCACCAAGAAATGGCATGATTCACGTTTTAAATCAAAGAGTTTATTTGAAAAAGGTGGTAAGGTTCTCCTATACAGTTCTCGTATGCATTTGCTTCCTGGTAAGTTGAAGACACGCTGGACAGGACCTTTTGTGGTAGAGAAAGTTTATCCTTTTGGTGCTGTTGATCTGCAAGGTCATTCTGGAAAAACTTTCAAGGTTAATGGAAGTCGTTTGAAGAGATACTATGGTGATGCAAGGGGCTCCAAGCGTGATTTGGAGATGGATCGTATTTAAGATATGATGCGAGATGTCGAGCTTACCGACGTGATAAACAAAAGCGCTTTCGGGAGACACCCCGTTATTTTGTTATGTTGTTTTATTGTTTTTGCTTGCAGGTTTGAACTTTGTGGGTATGTTCCCTGGAAACCCTCACGAGACTACAACTCGTCCACTCAGGATACTGAGGGGTTTAAAGGCTTGTTGCATACGCTAAATGCAACCGTGATGCCTACGGAAGTGTGCTGTTGTATTTTATTTCAGAACCAGTTCATTCATGAATTTTTCTTCTTAATCAGGGGAGTTATCTGTTTCACTTCTTTTCTATTCCCTAATATTATGTTTCTTTTTGCAATGAGGACATTGCATATTTTAAAGTGGGGGATGGGGAAAAGAAGTTCACTTGTCCTAAGTTATCAAATTGCATTTAATGGTATATATCATTTTCAAGGGCATTCTGTATTAGTCATTTTTCAGTCTAAATTTTTCTTTTAAAATTTTAATTTATCTTAAGTTTAGCTAATTTTGTAACAAAATTGGGGAATTCAAATGAATGAATAAATCTTAAATTGCAAATATGAGATAGTTCATAATGTGATGTATCGATAGGCAATCTATATGAAAGTTATTGAGCCATTGAATAAATTAATGTAGTAAGTAGGTTTGCCTGAGAGGATCTTTAGTAAGGTATGGCTGTTGCCTTAATTCTTATATGGTAGTGTGTTATAGCCCTCAATTCTGAAATCTTAATGGTCATCATTTGGGAATATACTGGGTGTTGTCTCCTCTGTTGTACGAAAGTACAGACCTGGTTTCCGTCAGTATATTTATTTGAAAATAATAATAATAATAATAATAATAATAATAATAAAAATGAATAAATGAATAAACCAAGGCCAAGTTAAGTCGCTTTGTTGTATTAAGGTACAGACCTGTCACCAATGTCTTGGCCTGAAAAATGATTGATTTAATTTAGATTTTCTTTATTGAGGAAAGTTGTGGTGCGTTAGTTGTATGAGGATATCTTGCTATTGGGATTCGAAGGTAAAACTTGCTAGAATAATAAGAGTTAAGCTCAATGGCTGTAATATAGATTGTTTAGGTGGACAACAATATCGGTAATCCGTGTGATTTATCTTTTATGCCGAATAATAATTAGTGAAGAATTTGGTTTTTCGATAGAGTTTCTTGATTGCTAGATTTAATGAAAAATTAGTTTTAAGAGTAAAATTTGGGTTGTGAAATGCTGGCTAGTTTGTAAGTCCCTATGTTCTGATATTTTGCCTGTTCATGATTTTAACTGATAGTCTACTTGAGGACAAGTAGGATTCAAGTGGGGGATGTTTGATAAACGCCAAAATGTACTAAATTATAGTACTAATTACCCCTTCGTTTAATAGGTTTCTAATGCATTTTGTGTGAATAAGATACTTATTTCGTTCATATTTGCATTTAGGAGTTTATTTGGAGCTTGGATTGAAAAGAAACGGAAAACGAGCTTATTTGGAAGAAAAGTTGCTAAAAGAATAAAACATTGGACAATAGAAGATTGGATCGAAGAAAAGAAGCTAAGAGAGTGAAGATATGCAAGATTGGATTGGATTGAAGTGTAAATGAAGCTCGAATCGGAAAAAGAATGAAAGATGAGCTGAAAATGGAGGAAGAATGTAAAAGCTGAGTTTTCAGACAGCTGTTAGTATTTTGGTCATAACTTTCTCATACGAACTCCGATTGAGGTGATTCAACTTGGAGAATTTAGCTAACACATAGGGCTACAATTTTCGTTTTTTCCATTTTTTCTGAAAATGCATCCATACGGCGTATGGATGTCCATACGCCGTATGGATTGAAAATGGGCTAAAAACTGATAACGCGGGCTGGAATTTATGGGCTTTTACATCCATACGCCGTATGGAAATTCCATACGCCGTATGGATGACTTTTTCAGCATTTTAAGTCCGTTTTTAGGGTTTTCACTTCATAACTTCAATACAAAAACCCTAATACGATTACAAACGACCAGAGGGGGGTTTTCCCTCATTTTGGGAGCTTTTCGAAGGATTAGAAGCTTAGAGAATCAAAGGTTTTCACTCGTTCAATCATTTCTTCGGTTTCTCGGTTCGAAAACATTTCTTTCTTTCATTTGATTATGATTTCGGTTATGATTATGAATCTGAGTTTCTGTAATATTATGATTGGCTAATTCTTTAATGTTTTTGCTTGGATAATGATACTTAGATTATGGATTGATTATTGATTTGCGGATTTAATTGGATTTATTGAAAGTTTATGTGTTTATTTGACGATCCTTGGTTATTGAATGATTATTAGTAATTACCTAACGTGGTTTTATGGTTAATTGAGATTGATTTCCTTTTAATTATAAGATTATTGATAATTGTTGATTTCAATTGACGACTGTTGCTGAATATATTGAGTTTGACAGGTTAGGGCTAATAATTGGTAATGGTCATTGATGAACAAGATAACTAGTATGAGTTATAGACTTTGTTGATTCAAGTCAATAGAATAAATCACATAAACGGTGTTGGTTTAATTTAGAATATAATTTGGTGGGCAACGTTAAATTGAACTGTTAGCGTGTTGAAAACAACCTTGTGTCTTTCTTGATTGTGTTTATATCAATTTATCTTGTAAGGAAGATTGGTAATATTTGTTAATTCACCAATAAATCCATATGTTAGCGAATTAGTAAAATGATTTCCGGACTCTAAGGAAAGTAATCCAAGCAAATGCATTTCTTCTATCATCTGAATTAAGTCTTTATTTGATTAATTATTTATTAATTATTTTCTTTCAATCTTTACTTAATAAACTCTTTTATAATTGTTTACCAATTGTTCGATCGGAACTAAAACGCACCCTATCTTTACTGCTTTATTTACTTGTATCAATTTCCAATTTATTTAATTTGACATCCGTTCCCTGTGTTCGACTCGGACTTACCAAGTCTATACTGACATTCGATCGGGTATTCTTGCCTGGTTGTGTGAGAAGTATATATAAGGTATTTCCATTTTATAAATTAATAAACTAGACGCTTTCACACGCATCAAGTTTTTGGCGCCGCTGCCTGGGAGCGGTTTGATTCAATTTGATAAATTGGAATTTGTTTTCTGTATATTATTAGTTTGAATTTAGTTTTGTTTTCCTGTTTAATTGTATTATCTTGTGTTAGGGATTAGTTGATAAGTAGTTTTATATTTAAGAGTCTTTCGTCAGAAAAGACGTTCCGCTTCCGCACCGCCTAATTCACCATTACATAGACCATTTCCCGAAGACGAGTACGAGGTGTTTAATAATAATATTTACATTCCGGTGACTTTCGACTACCATTCAGATTACGAAGGCGAATACGAAGGGTATCGAACTAGACCACCAACCAAATACCCAAGTGATCAATCGGAACCAGATTTAGAAATGGCAGACGACATCGCCAACATGACTCTCGAGGAATATTCGAGCAGAAGGCGTAACGACCTTGGCTCAGGAGTAGTGAGGCCCGCAATTGCGGAAAATGTCGAGTTCGAGATAAAGGGACAATTCCTAAAGGAGCTTAGGGAAAACCCGTTTCGAGGAGAGGAGAATGACGATGCTAACGAGCACGTGGAGAGAATCGTGGAGATCGCCGATATGTTTAGCATCCCTAACATTACATGCGATCAAGTCATGCTCCGATTGTTCCCAAGAACACTCAAGGGAGCCGCGAAAAGATGGATTACTAATGAACCAGCTGGATCCATCACCACGTGAGAAGATCTCCGCACGAAGTTTCTCAAGATGTACTGCCCGCCATCCAAAACGTCGAAGATGATCAACGAGATTCGAAACTTCAAGCAAGACATTGATGAGTCGCTACACCAAGCGTGGGAAAGGTACCAGGACTTGGCATAAATGTCCACAGCATGACCTAAACGACCAGCAAATTATAATGGTATTCTACAGGGGAGTGGATCGTGCTACAAGACAGCAATTAGATGCTCAAGGACATATCCCGAAGAAGATTCCTAGGGACGCCTTAGCAGCTATTCGCGACCAAGCAAAGCATTCTCGGTTATGGGATGATGGTTCCTCAAGGAGAAAGAGGTCAATTAGCAATGACGATGGACTCGCCGTCATAACTGCCAAACTGGACAGCATGGGAAGAGACATAAAAAAGGTGACCGAGATTGTCCATGCAATCCAAGTAGGGTGTGACAACTGTGGAGGAACGCATTTAGTCAAGAATTGTCCCGAAATGAATTCTGGAAAAGTGAGAGAGGAAGTTAAATGTGTGGAAACTCACGGAACCTACTGCCAAGGCAATGGGGAATTTTTCCTAAGACCATACCAGGAAGGAGGTCGCCAGTTCCGCCAGACTCAGCCAGGTCTTTTCACTAAGGAACAACCCTCAGCAACCTTCCCCGAGAAGAAATCCAATTTGGAAGAAATGATGGGGAAGTTTTTGACCGCCAACGAGAAATTTATTGCTAGGTCTGGACAACGGATGGACACCATCGAAGCATTGGTTCGAAATCAGGGAGCGGCGATCAAGCAAATTGAGAGAACCATTTCCAGCATAGCTAAAGTTCTCCAAGAGAGACCCCCGGGAACTCTTCCCGGATTCACTGAAACCAATCCACGTGATCAGGCGAAAGCTGTGATTACCAGAAGTGGAAACGTTCATGAAGATCCAATTGTTAAGAAGAAGCCTGCACCTCAGCCTTTGCTCGAGAAAGAGAAGGAAGCAGAAGTTGTCAACAGTCCAAGGGTGGACACAAAAGCTGATCAAATTGCTAAGGATAAGCAATATACGAAGGATCATGCGCCACCACCACCTTACCCAGCAGCTTTGAGGAGAGGAAAATATGAAGCTCATGACCATCAATTTCTTGAGAATTTGAAGCAACTCCACATTAACATTCCGTTTGTGGAGGTCATTGCTCAAATACCTAAGTATGCAAGATATTTGAAGGAGCTTTTGACTAATAAGAGCAAGTTGCCTGAAGCAACCACTGTAACAATGAACGAGCGATGCTCGGTCGTGATGCAAAACAAGTTACCACCAAAAATGAAGGATCCGGGGAGTATCACTATTCCCTGTTTAATTGGTAAGTTAGATATCGCGAATGCACTAGCGGATCTCGGGGCTAGCATATCTATTATGCCTTATACTATGTACGCTAGACTTGGGCTAGGAAAACCTAAGTCCATCCGAATGTGCATCGAGTTGGCTGATCACTCTGTTCAATAACCCAAAGGGATGGTTGAGAACGTTTTAGTCAAGGTTGATAAGTTTGTGTTTCCCTGTGACTTTGTGATTCTCGACATGGTAGAAGATCCTAAGGTGCCGATTATTCTAGGTAGAACCTTCCTTGCCACTTCCAGAGCATTGATCGATGTTTTTGATAGGAAAATAACCATGATATTGGGGGATGAGAAGGTTGTATTTAATGTGAATGAATCTATGCAATATCCAGAATCAGTGGATGAGACTTGTTACTTTGCTAGCATGAGAGAATTATCTGAGGATGACGAGAGTTTGCAAAGTTTGAAGGATGACGTAGATTTAGACCCAATGATTCCTGAAGGATGGAAGGGAAGCCTCGCCACAATCCGTGACATCGACAAGTTCGATAAATTACCGGTGGAGATCGAGACAACGTGCGAGAAAGATTTAGAAAATGAAGGCATTAAGCTAAAGGAGAGTAAAGAGTCAATCTTGACAAATGGAATCTCGATCAAAACGGAGACGTGAATTCTAAGTCATTGTCACAAGGGTCCTACTAGAGGGCATAAGGGACCTAATTACACGTCACGAAAGATGTTGAAAGCGAAGGCATTACCTATAAATGATGCACGGGTTGTGGTGAAGTTCCGTAAGCGATTGTTTTCACGATTTGGAACGCCGAAGGTTTGGATCAGTGATATTGAATCGCATCTTACGAATGCACAATTGGAGAAGGTGTTAGGAATGAATGCTTATGTTAACGCCCGATTATATATGGAGCGCACCAAGAAATGGCATGATTCACGTTTTAAATCAAAGAGTTTATTTGAAAAAGGTGGTAAGGTTCTCCTATACAGTTCTCGTATGCATTTGCTTCCTGGTAAGTTGAAGACACGCTGGACAGGACCTTTTGTGGTAGAGAAAGTTTATCCTTTTGGTGCTGTTGATCTGCAAGGTCATTCTGGAAAAACTTTCAAGGTTAATGGAAGTCGTTTGAAGAGATACTATGGTGATGCAAGGGGCTCCAAGCGTGATTTGGAGATGGATCGTATTTAAGATATGATGCGAGATGTCGAGCTTACCGACGTGATAAACAAAAGCGCTTTCGGGAGACACCCCGTTATTTTGTTATGTTGTTTTATTGTTTTTGCTTGCAGGTTTGAACTTTGTGGGTATGTTCCCTGGAAACCCTCACGAGACTACAACTCGTCCACTCAGGATACTGAGGGGTTTAAAGGCTTGTTGCATACGCTAAATGCAACCGTGATGCCTACGGAAGTGTGCTGTTGTATTTTATTTCAGAACCAGTTCATTCATGAATTTTTCTTCTTAATCAGGGGAGTTATCTGTTTCACTTCTTTTCTATTCCCTAATATTATGTTTCTTTTTGCAATGAGGACATTGCATATTTTAAAGTGGGGGATGGGGAAAAGAAGTTCACTTGTCCTAAGTTATCAAATTGCATTTAATGGTATATATCATTTTCAAGGGCATTCTGTATTAGTCATTTTTCAGTCTAAATTTTTCTTTTAAAATTTTAATTTATCTTAAGTTTAGCTAATTTTGTAACAAAATTGGGGAATTCAAATGAATGAATAAATCTTAAATTGCAAATATGAGATAGTTCATAATGTGATGTATCGATAGGCAATCTATATGAAAGTTATTGAGCCATTGAATAAATTAATGTAGTAAGTAGGTTTGCCTGAGAGGATCTTTAGTAAGGTATGGCTGTTGCCTTAATTCTTATATGGTAGTGTGTTATAGCCCTCAATTCTGAAATCTTAATGGTCATCATTTGGGAATATACTGGGTGTTGTCTCCTCTGTTGTACGAAAGTACAGACCTGGTTTCCGTCAGTATATTTATTTGAAAATAATAATAATAATAATAATAATAATAATAATAATAATAATAATAATAATAAAAATGAATAAATGAATAAACCAAGGCCAAGTTAAGTCGCTTTGTTGTATTAAGGTACAGACCTGTCACCAATGTCTTGGCCTGAAAAATGATTGATTTAATTTAGATTTTCTTTATTGAGGAAAGTTGTGGTGCGTTAGTTGTATGAGGATATCTTGCTATTGGGATTCGAAGGTAAAACTTGCTAGAATAATAAGAGTTAAGCTCAATGGCTGTAATATAGATTGTTTAGGTGGACAACAATATCGGTAATCCGTGTGATTTATCTTTTATGCCGAATAATAATTAGTGAAGAATTTGGTTTTTCGATAGAGTTTCTTGATTGCTAGATTTAATGAAAAATTAGTTTTAAGAGTAAAATTTGGGTTGTGAAATGCTGGCTAGTTTGTAAGTCCCTATGTTCTGATATTTTGCCTGTTCATGATTTTAACTGATAGTCTACTTGAGGACAAGTAGGATTCAAGTGGGGGATGTTTGATAAACGCCAAAATGTACTAAATTATAGTACTAATTACCCCTTCGTTTAATAGGTTTCTAATGCATTTTGTGTGAATAAGATACTTATTTCGTTCATATTTGCATTTAGGAGTTTATTTGGAGCTTGGATTGAAAAGAAACGGAAAACGAGCTTATTTGGAAGAAAAGTTGCTAAAAGAATAAAACATTGGACAATAGAAGATTGGATCGAAGAAAAGAAGCTAAGAGAGTGAAGATATGCAAGATTGGATTGGATTGAAGTGTAAATGAAGCTCGAATCGGAAAAAGAATGAAAGATGAGCTGAAAATGGAGGAAGAATGTAAAAGCTGAGTTTTCAGACAGCTGTTAGTATTTTGGTCATAACTTTCTCATACGAACTCCGATTGAGGTGATTCAACTTGGAGAATTTAGCTAACACATAGGGCTACAATTTTCGTTTTTTCCATTTTTTCTGAAAATGCATCCATACGGCGTATGGATGTCCATACGCCGTATGGATTGAAAATGGGCTAAAAACTGATAACGCGGGCTGGAATTTATGGGCTTTTACATCCATACGCCGTATGGAAATTCCATACGCCGTATGGATGACTTTTTCAGCATTTTAAGTCCATTTTTAGGGTTTTCACTTCATAACTTCAATACAAAAACCCTAATACGATTACAAACGACCAGAGGGGGTTTTTCCCTCATTTTGGGAGCTTTTCGAAGGATTAGAAGCTTAGAGAATCAAAGGTTTTCACTCGTTCAATCATTTCTTCGGTTTCTCGGTTCGAAAACATTTCTTTCTTTCATTTGATTATGATTTCGGTTATGATTATGAATCTGAGTTTCTGTAATATTATGATTGGCTAATTCTTTAATGTTTTTGCTTGGATAATGATACTTAGATTATGGATTGATTATTGATTTGCGGATTTAATTGGATTTATTGAAAGTTTATGTGTTTATTTGACGATCCTTGGTTATTGAATGATTATTAGTAATTACCTAACGTGGTTTTATGGTTAATTGAGATTGATTTCCTTTTAATTATAAGATTATTGATAATTGTTGATTTCAATTGACGACTGTTGCTGAATATATTGAGTTTGACAGGTTAGGGCTAATAATTGGTAATGGTCATTGATGAACAAGATAACTAGTATGAGTTATAGACTTTGTTGATTCAAGTCAATAGAATAAATCACATAAACGGTGTTGGTTTAATTTAGAATATAATTTGGTGGGCAACGTTAAATTGAACTGTTAGCGTGTTGAAAACAACCTTGTGTCTTTCTTGATTGTGTTTATATCAATTTATCTTGTAAGGAAGATTGGTAATATTTGTTAATTCACCAATAAATCCATATGTTAGCGAATTAGTAAAATGATTTCCGGACTCTAAGGAAAGTAATCCAAGCAAATGCGTTTCTTCTATCATCTGAATTAAGTCTTTATTTGATTAATTATTTATTAATTATTTTCTTTCAATCTTTACTTAATAAACTCTTTTATAATTGTTTACCAATTGTTCGATCGGAACTAAAACGCACCCTATCTTTACTGCTTTATTTACTTGTATCAATTTCCAATTTATTTAATTTGACATCCGTTCCCTGTGTTCGACTCGGACTTACCAAGTCTATACTGACATTCGATCGGGTATTCTTGCCTGGTTGTGTGAGAAGTATATATAAGGTATTTCCATTTTATAAATTAATAAACTAGACGCTTTCACACGCATCATCTGACTACCACAACAACCACCCAAACCAACAAAACAAGAAATCCGACACCATCAAAGCCTACAACACCACCACAGACATCAAACGGGGCTACACTGGGAGTAAACCTTATTGTTCCAAGTGCAGCCGCCACCACGAAGGTTCCTGTGGTTCCTTTTGCAGCAATTGCAAGAGGCATGGTCACCTCACCCAGGATTGCCGTTCCCCTACCAACAACAACCCTAACAACACCAGAACACCCAAAGTCTGCTTTGAGTGTGGGAACCCCGGGCACTTCAGGGACACGTGCCCAAAGCTGAAGAACAACAACAACAACAACAACAACAACCGCAACAGCAACAACAACAACAACCGCAACAGCAACAACAATACCCGAAGTAGAGCCTTCATCATCAACTCCGGGGACGCCCGCCAAGACCCGAATGTGGTCTCGGGTATGTTCCTCCTCAACAACTTAACTGCTTCTGTTCTATTTGATACTGGTGCTGATAGAAGCTTTATCTCTGATGACTTTTGCCCACTACTCGACATCACTCCTGTTGCCTTAGATGTTAAGTACACTGTAGAGCTAGCAAATGGGAAACTTATAGAAACCAATAGTGTGATACCTAATTGCATTCTAAACCTAGCTGACGAAACCTTTTCAATCGATCTTGTACCCGTTGAAATCGGAAGTTTCGACGTCATCATTGGAATGGACTGGTTGTCCAAACACCGAGCCGAAATAATTTGTTACGATAAGATCGTCCGTATCCCACTCGCCGTCGGTAGAACCTTGATCATACAGGGGGAGACCGGTGGGACGAGACTCAATATCATCTCCTGCTTAAAAACCCGAAAATTTCTGAGAAAGGGTTACCCTGCAATACTCGCACACATCACAGAGAAGAAGTCGGAGGAGAAGTGACTTGAGGATGTGCCAATTGTTAGAGACTTTCCCGAAGTCTTCCCGGAAGAACTACCTGGTCTACCTCCACCGAGACAGGTTGAGTTCTCAATCGATCTCGTGCCGGGTGCCGCACCGGTGGCCCGCGCACCGTACCGTTTAGCCCCATCTGAACTTCAGGAGTTGTCCACTCAGTTACAGGAACTCCTGGATAGGGGATTCATTAGACCGAGTTCTTCGCCTTGGGGAGCTCCGGTCTTATTTGTTAAAAAGAGGACGGTTCATTCAGAATGTGTATCGACTATCGAGAGTTGAACAAGCTAACCGTCAAGAACCGATATCCACTCCCTCGTATTGATGATCTGTTTGACCAACTTCAGGGTTCGAGTTTCTACTCAAAAATCGATCTGCGATCAGGGTATCATCAGTTACGGGTTCGCGACACTGATATCCCAAAAACCGCTTTCAGAACTCGATACGGGCACTACGAATTCCAAGTGATGCCCTTTGGTCTAACCAACGCACCGGCTGTATTCATGGACCTTATGAATCGGGTGTGCAAACCTTACCTCGACAAGTTTGTCATTGTTTTTATCGATGACATCCTCATCTATTCGCGCAACGAGCAAGAACATGCGCAACACCTCAAAACCATCCTAGAACTACTTAGACACGAGGAGCTTTACGGCAAATTGTCTAAGTGTGAGTTCTGGATAAAAACAGTTCAATTCCTTGGTCACGTGATCGACAGTCGGGGAATTCATGTTGACCCATAAAAAATCGAGGCTATCAAAGACTGGCAAGCACCCACCACTGCAACCGAAGTACGTCAATTCTTGGGTCTTGCTGGGTACTATCGACGATTCATCGAAAATTTCTCCAAAATAGCTCAGCCACTCACGGTACTGACTCAGAAGGAAAAGAAGTTCGACTGGACTGATAAACAAGAGTCAGCGTTCCAATTATTAAAACAAAAGCTTTGTAGTGCACCCATTCTATCCCTACCCGAAGGCACCGATGACTTCGTGGTATATGTCACACCCCCAAAATCCATAATTGTGTTTATTTAATGTTTAGGGGAAGCAAGTTATAATTAGCGGAAGCATCTTGTGTAAACAGTTTAACAGCGGGGTGCTGACGTTACAATTGTGCATTCACTGTATCAGAGCGTATGATCATACAGAACATAATATATTAAGGATGCCAGTTTAAACAGTTGTTACAAAAGTAGTACGACTATGTAAGTCGTACAGTAATAATAGAGTTTAAAACATTTAAGTTTTACAATACATATATTAAGATAAGATTTCATGAGTATAACTGCAATGTCTGCAGTAATACAGAGGAAATCCTCAAAAGCTGTCCCAAAATATATGGCATCCTAAGTAGTCCAGGGTTGTCCATCCTGAATGCATGCGATTCTTACTTACGTAGCTAATTTCCTGTAAAACATAGAAAGAAAGTCGTCAACAAATATGTTGAGTGAATTCACAGGTTTTAAATTAATATGTGGTATGTTAAACCATTTATGTTTGTATTGTTGAAATGTTATTCAATAAATAAATGTTTGCAGGTTTTGCAAAATATAAGTTTGTAGGGTTATTACCCTAAAATACAGATTTATGTGGGTTGTCACCCAAAAGTGTATGTCTGGTTGTTTACCAGTATATAAATATAACCAGTAAATATACCGGTATAAAACAGTTGTAGGATACATTCATCCTAAATAATATGTGGGAAATACTTAGACTATAATCCCCTGAAAGGTGAGCTAAACCTCGCAGGTTAAAGTAACGCGACCTAACCCTATAACCAATCCACAACCAAAACTTATGTTG
This sequence comes from Helichrysum umbraculigerum, assembly GCA_949592205.1. Lineage (NCBI taxonomy): Eukaryota > Viridiplantae > Streptophyta > Magnoliopsida > Asterales > Asteraceae > Helichrysum > Helichrysum umbraculigerum. The sequence goes on along the minus strand of CATIUR010000003.1, from coordinate 105,616,051 downwards.
TTTGCCTGAAGGACAATTAAGTATACGCTCCATCCACAGGAGGGTCGTCACGGCAATAGTACTATTCGTATACTCAGTGGCTAGAGTCACCTAGCTAATGGTTATAGTTTGCATGACATAAGGACTTTTCATGCATACATTGGGAGTCTGGGTCCGTACTAGGATATGTTGTCTAATTCCCAAAACAGTTATGAAATATATCATTTCATGTCAAACTGTTATATAAAGCAATAAAGCATTTATATAATTTGCTGCATGTGTTTTGCATGCAGTTTCTATGTTTACACCCCTATTTTTAGAAGCATAAAACATTTGCAAAGTAGGGGCTGTGAACTCACTGTAGTTTGCTCGGTGTGAATGCTAGCAGCTGACAGATTTGCCCAAGGTGTGTTAACCTATATATAATAAATGTATTAATATAAGTACGTTTGATTTGCTTTAATCACTTATGTTAACAGTTTGTTTGTTTGAAGAAATAGTTGATTTCTTAGTAATGTAAGTTGTTAACTTCGTTGTGACATTGTGCCTAAATATTAATATTATTTCTCGTGTCGTCTACTTTGTATATACACAAGTATGTTATTGTCGTATATATTTAGATGTGGTTTCGTCTCCTTTGTACTTAGGTTTGTTCCATATATGTGTACTTAGGTAATATACTTGTTGTATATTATTAAACTGTACGTTGGTTAAACGTTTTATTTCTTTGTATACATATAAGTATAAATGTATTATTATAAAAGTTTATCGTTTGTTTTATAATTACTCGTTCCGTTTTATGTCTCGGTTCACGTCTTATGTTTTTAAATGTTTTGTAGTTTGTTGGGCTCGGCCCGATTTGTTGGCCCACTAACAATAATGTAACTCATTTGGTCCGTTAACTCGTTTATATAACCCATTTATTTAACCTTTGGTCTAACCCATTACTTTGGCCCAAAAGACCACCGGCCCAGCCTGCAGCCCAGCCCAGTATGTGAATCCGCCGGATTCTCGTTAATAGAGAATGTGTTTCCGGATCTTCGGGTCAAGCCGCCGGGTCGGGTCAAGATTAAGTGAATCTGCCGGATTTAGTTGAATCCGTCGGATTCTTTTGTGTTCACAAAACGTTCAGGTGAAGCTTTGGGAATCCGCCGGATTCGAGCGTGTCTTTTACTCGTTCACAAATGTTTAAACCGGTTACGGGGTGTGCGAGTTTCGTAGGGGAATCCGCCGGATTCTACATGAATCCGCCGGATACATGCAGTTTTCAGAAGCTGTTCGAACAGGGCAAAATTCATACTCGATCTCGACATGTTTTTAAGCTACCATCCGAATGGTTTTAGCGTTTATATGTTCTATAACATCAATATTATTCGTTATATCACTTTTACAACAACTTTTACTTATATAATTTGTGATTCCAAATATTGTTTCATAAAAACCCATTTGAAAATCAAAGCTCCAATCAACAATTTAATGTGTTATATACTTCGATTATGATATATTTACAAGTTATATAACGAATTTAAAGCAAAGAAATCAAGGTTAGAAGTTTTCTCACTTTGAGTTTTGATGATGGTGATGAACGATGAGGATGATAATGGAGATGATTATGTGAGAATGTCTTGGATGTGCTCCTGCTGTTACTACTTCTTGCTGCTACTGATCTTGTGTAATTTCTTAATGAAGAAGGAAGAAGAAAATCTTGAGTATGTGTGTGTGTTCAAAGATCACAGAGAGAACGGAGGGAGTATTATAATTTAAACGAGTATGGGAGATCACAGTTGTGGTCTCTCAATTATTGAAGGTTAGGTGCCAATTTTGGTACCTCAATTTCGAGTACGGGTATAATTATAGCAATATAAAAATAATTTTTTTATATTTTTATTTTGTAGGTGTTCTCCTGGTTCGTTATTTATAATTAGAATAATGATGTTATCATTATTTTAAATAGTTGTACAATTCTGTACATTTTACTGCGCGCAGTTAATTAGGCGCCAAATTTCAGTCAAGTTTCGATTTCATATTTTGAAGTAATGTTCTAAATACTTTCAAACGATTGAGAAAATTTGCATTTTTATGCTTCGACCTTTTATGTGCGTTTTAAAATTGTTTCTGGTCTTTTATAATACGTTTTATGTTAAACGTATATTTAGACCATTTTAGCGATATGTTATAGATATATAAATGCTCGTAATTAATAATTACATTATTAATTATTTTTGTGTCACGAAACTTTTGTTATTTATTTTGTCGGATTCGTTCCGATACGTTTGTACGTATCTTTTAAATACTTACGTATTACGTATTACTTTTTGTTTAAAAGTATTGGGCTTGCTAGGCTTACATCATGACAAAACGTTTTGTTTAAACTTAACCAGGAAATTAGCGTAAGAATGCACATGCTTAAATTGTTAATTAATACCTAATTTGGAGAGTTGTCACATTCTCCCCCTGTTAGGGAAATCTCGTCCCGAGATTTAATTTGTGTCGTGAGTCGTGGTCACGGGTTCAAATAGTTGAGGGTACTTCTTGTGCATTTCATCCTCGCGTTCCCAGGTGAACTCTGGGCCTCTTTTCGAGTTCCATCGAATTTTGAAAAGCTTGATCCGACTGTTTCGGAGTTTCTGCATTTTCGTGTCCATTACTTCAAGCGGTTCCTCCACGAAGTTGAGTTTTGCGTCGACATAGATTTCGTCGGGAGGTATGATTAACGCTTCGTCAGATAGACACTTCTTAAGGTTACTCACGTGAAACGTGTCGTGAATATTACTAAGTTCTTGTGGAAGTTTAAGCTTATAAGCTACAGGACCAATCCTTGCTAGGATCTCAAAAGGTCCAATGTAACGTGGATTCAATTTACCGCGTTTTCCAAATCGCACAACTCCTTTCACAGGAGATACCTTGAGTAGGACTCTGTCACCTACCTGAAACTCTAAAGGTTTCCGTCTATTGTCTGTGTTGGGACATAGAGTGTGACAACAGATCTAGCTTGAAATAGGACTAGTGTAATTATTATTATGTTTGTATATTGGTTTGGATTTGTAAAAGAATATTTGTTTTGTTATTGATATTCGTTAAACATATTGTTTTGTTAAGTTAGACGAATAATTAAATACAAAATAAATAATAGACGTTTGATGCGTAGCGAGTCGAGATCTCAGGTCGTAGCGAGTCGAGCTGTGAGGTGAGATCTGAACTCGCGTAGGTTGTGTCTGGCGAGCCGAGTCCTTTATTGGGCTTGGGCTGCGAGTTGGACCGAACTCGCAGGCCCATGCGAGCCGAGCCGAGACCATAGTATATAATGTTTTTTACTCCGTGAAAAACATAACTTTTGCCATATTTCTGATCTGCGAATTCGACAAACTCAGAGAAAACTTAATCCTAACGACTAGGCTTTGACGATTTATCGTTTAAAGCTAAGTCTTATTAAACGCAATACGAACATATTCGTTGTTAGTAAGATAACACCGTATTAAGGGATTCCGCACCTTAATACTACAGATAACGAAGTTATCGATCCTAAAACTAGGGGACTTACATCTGGTATCAGAGCTTTCGGGCTAAATACGAGTGTGTTCATAAGTTTTAGTGTTATTGCATTTTTGATTCGGGTCGTTTTTACGTGCATTCTTGCAATACTAACGATCAAAATCATTCTCTGGACATTTTAGGGTTTGTTTACGGTCGAAATTTTAAGTTTCAGTCGTAAAAATACCTTAAAAATTTGTTTTTCGGGTTTAACAGCCGTTTCGCGAGTCGAGATTAGGGTTCCAGCGTCGCCTGCGAACCGAGTTGAACTAGCGAGTCGAACTGAGGCTTGCGAGTCGAACCAAGATCCCTCGCGAATCGACATCACTTGCGAATCGACATCTTTTAGCAATCCGAACTGAGGCTTGCGAATCGACGAATTCTGCGAGTCGAGCTGAGATTGCGAGTTGAGCTGAGTCTTGCGAGTTGAGTTTTCTGAATTCGCTGAAACAGTTTAATTTTACGTTTTTAAGATGTCTGACTTAAGTAGAATGATCGAAATGGACCACGAGGTGGGAAAGTCAAACGTTCCACCTAAGTTGTTAAGAATCGAGGATTACTACAATTGGAAGGACAGATTTGAATCTTACTGTAGATTCCATGACCTGTCAATCTGGATGTGTATCAAGAGTGGATACACCCCACCTACTCAAACTGTTCAAAATGCTACTGTGGTTCTTACCTATGCGAACATGAGTGATCAAGAGAAGGAAGCTTACAGAAATGAAAATAAATCACATTATTGCATAAAGATGTGTCTTCCTAAAGAGATTGCTCATCAACTGAAATCTTTTCATACTGCTAGAACGCTCTGGGAAGCTCTAGAGAAAAGAGGTGAAGGAAGTCCACAGGTGAGAGCTGGCAAGAGGAGTCTTCTTAAAAAGCAGTTTACTATGTTTAAAGCTTTAAAAGGAGAAGATCTTGATGCCTATGTCACGCGTTTCTACCATCTGCTAAGTGAATTAGAATACCATGAGATTGTTGAAGAAGAAGTATCTAAAACCGACAAGTTTCTTGAGGGTTTGCCTTCTAAATAGGAAATGTATGGCGTTATGATTAAGGATAACGAAACTAGGTATTCTACTATGACCCTAGAGCAAGTCATTGACAAGCTGAAAGGTTATGATTTCTCCAAGAAGTCAAGAGATAGTGATTCTGATCAGGTTCAGAACCCTGGGTTGTATCATGGAAAGTCAAGTCTTTCGACTGCGTCATCTAGTTCGACCACTGCACTGTTAGTTGGTGATACTAGTGAAAATGGAGAACTGATTTCTGAAGATCTGTGCTTTATTTCCTCCTCTGGTGATGAGACAAAGGGAAAGAATTCTGAGAAGTCACCTCAAGAGCATCAGAAGATGCCGATGAGTGTGAAATCTGCTGAACAGCAACTGTCTGTTCTTGCCTCCTTTGTGGCATCATATGAGAACTACATAGAGGGAAAGATCAATGATCCTATTCTGTTTGATGAGGATTATGAGCAGATAGATTCTGATTATCTTGAGGAATTGGAGCTTCAAGATCAACTTGCGTTGATTTCTAGAAAGGTGAAGAATTTCCTCAAGAGAACTGGTAGAAAGGTGTTGGGCAATAGATCAGGGTTTGATAAAACCAAGGTCAGATGCTTTAACTGTCAGGGTATTGGTCATTTTGCTAGAGAATGCCAAAGACCTAAAGTAGAAGCACAAGGAAAACAATGTTCGGGAAGTACTCTTGCTTCCAAAGCCTTAGTGGTAAAGCAGTTGGATGGCTCTTATGATTGGCAAGCTCATTCTGAGGAAGCCTTGATGGCAGAGATCGAAGAAACAACTGCTGGATCAGTTTCCTACATGCCCACTGATATGGAACAGAGAGTAGAGGTGCCTGAGTCTGAAGTGAGGGCAAGTGATGATGATGTGCTATATATGGATTCAACTCCAGATATGAGTCTTGAGGAATTCGTGGCACGCATGGCTGAATTACAAACTAACAAGAAGAAGGTATGTTTAGATATTCTTAATCTTGCTGATGTTTGTTACTTAGTTACTGATTTACAATCTCAGAATAGTGTCTTAACTGTGTCAAATAGTAATTTGTCATCACAATTAAATATGGATAAGGAATCCTATAAGACTGTTAGATCTGAACTTGATCAAGCTATTATGGATATTCGTAGATTAAGTGATGATAAACAGGTCTTAAAAGATAAAATTAAGTCTGATGCGTCGGATAGAACAAAACTTAGAGATACTATAAGTGAAAAATCTGTTGTCATAGATGGTCTCTATATGAATATCAAAGACTTAAATGAGACGATTGCTAGTAAGGATCGGGAAATAGTGAACCTTAACTTAAGGTTAATTGAGCAAAACCGTAAACTTGAGAACTATAGAACATCTCAAATGGATAAAATGTTAGATGCTCAAAGAAGTGTAAAGGACAAGACTGGGTTAGGTTACAATTATGTATCCCCGCCTTTTAATGCCAATTACACTCCTATTCCTGAAGATTCTGAGATGACTGAAGTTAATCCTGAGATTTCAGTAGTTGATAAACCTGAACAGTCAGAGGCACAGAAAGATGTTATTAAGAACGTATCATTAGATAATGGCAAGGCTTCTCAGTTCACCAAAATACAGTTTGTATCGGGTGGAGTGATTAACGATGCTAAGATTAATGATAAAGTTGATAAGGAACAGTTTAAACCTTTAGTGCCTAAGACTCCGGATGAGAAAGCAAAAGTGAGTAAATCACGCAAGCAGATGTCATGTTTCAAGTGTCATCAAAAGGGACACGTGGCTTCGTGTTGTCCTAACAAAAAGCCTGAAACACCACATAAGCTTGTGATGGATGAAAAGACACAGACCGACTCTAGTATGACTGTAGACGGGTTAGATACCAAACCTAAGTTAGGTAATAAACCTGTTAACATTCTTAAAATAGATGGAAAGCATAGTGTCTCCCCACCTAAACCTAAACGGCCATATACTCAAAGTGATAATTCTGTCTTTAAGTCTAGGGATGTGACACCGTCGAGGTTTAGAACTACAAGTAGAGGCCATAGTCATTATGAGAATGGTACTACTTCACGATCACATGAGTTTAATTATAATAATAGAGCTCATAATTATGTACCTAAGAGGTTCTCCTCAAATTCACCTCTTAAGGCTGATCATCCACAAACTAAAGCTACTTCGAAAGTAACCAAAGCTCCTGATGGGAAGGATGGTTATTTTAAAGAGCTTAAGTTTGTTGATGATAAGGGACAAACCAAGACCGTAATGGCTTGGGTCCCTCTTGACAACTGATCGTGTTTTGTGTTATGTGCAGGAGCATGCTGTGAACAAGGACAGCTGGTGGTATGTAGACAGTAGATGCTCGAGGCACATGACTGGAGAAAGAAGTCTACTGAAGGACTTCAAGGAGAGTCTCAAGCAAAAAGTCAATTTTGCAGGAGATAAAAGAGGAGTAATTTCGGGAAAAGGAAAAGTTTCAAATGGAACTTTGACTCTTGAGGATGTGAACTATGTTGAAGAACTAACTCACAACCTAGTGAGTGTTTCCTAAGTCTGTGATAAAGGTCACCCAGTTTATTTTAATGAAAAGGAGGCCTTAGTCCTGAAGCCAGGTTTTAAAATTCCTGATGAATGGATATTGATGAGGGCGCCAAGGAAGAAGGACATCTATGCTATCAACATGGGTGTTCCTAACTCTTCAATGGTGTCTACATGTTTATTATCCAAGGCTTCGGAAACAGACGCATTGTTATGGCATAGGAGAATGGCACATCTGAACTGGAGAAAGATGAATTATATAACCAAAAATGGTTTGGTTCTAGGTGTACCACAAAAACGTTTCGAGTCTGAGGATAAGTGTGTTCCTTGCATGAAAGAAAAGCAGCACAAGAAACCACACAGACCTAAGACTGAAAACTCTATCTCTTCGCCATTTGAATTGCTACATATGGATCTCTTCGGCCCTATAAGCAAGAGAAGTATAGGTGGCAAATGGTACTGTTTGGTTGTCACAGATGATTATTCTAGATTCTCATGGGTATTCTTTTTGGGATCAAAGGATGAGACTCCTGGAATTCTAATTGAGTTCTTTGATCTAGTAGAGAATGTCTATAAAAAGAGAGTTAAGCGTATTCGTAGTGACAATGGAACAGAATTCAAGAATTCAACGTTGAATATCTATTGCTTAAGCAAAGGGATATTACATCAATTCAGTGCACCTTATGAACCTCAACAGAATGGTGTTGCTGAAAGGAAAAATAGGACGTTGATTGAAGCTGCTAGAACAATGCTTGCTGATTCAAAGCTTCCGGTCATCTTTTGGGCAGAAGCAGTGAATACAGCATGTTATGTTCTTAATAGAGTTCTTACGGTTAAGAGACATAACAAGACTTGTTATGAGCTTTTGAACAATAAGAAACCTAACTTAAAAGGGTTTGAACCCTTTGGAGTTTCATGCACCATATTAAAGACTGGACATCAAGCAAAATTTGGTGAGAAGGCTGACGAAGGATTTTTCCTAGGATATATGCCCAATTCGCCAAACAAGAGAGTCTTTAATAAAGTCACAGGACGTTTGGAGGTAGTTTATAATATTGAGGTTACGAGCTACTCACCTGATGTTCATAAGGGCTTAGATTGGCAATTTGATTATTCTGATCTTTTTGCATCATTTAAAGTTCCTATTAGTGACTATGTCAGTGATTCAGAGATAGCTGAACATTTATTGTTTGAAGATGAGAATATTGGTCCCGCTTCAACATCAAGTGTTAAGCAGTCTGGAATTAAGACTAATGTTGACTCAGATAAAGCTTCCACAAGTGAGTCACAACAACCTTCAGAGGATAAGTCTCAAGAAACAGAAGATCCTGATGATCTTTCTACAAAGTTTGATGATATACTTACTCCTTTGAAACATTTAAGGATATCTTCAGCACGTACGGAAGATGTACCTGAATTGGAAGACATTGGTACTAATTTAGAAGATGATATACCGGTTGAACCAGTTACTACAACTAGAACGAGTAAGAATCATCCCGTTGAAAACATCATCGGTGATATTAATACTCCGGTTCAAACTAGGCATCAATCCAGAACTAGTACATCTGAGAATTCTGAATACCAAAGCTTGTATACTGCAATGAAAGAGACAGGGATTCCTAATCAATGTCTATATTCATGCTTTATCTCACAAGTCGAGCCTAAAAATGTTCAAATGGCTTTAAAAGAAAGTTCGTGGGTAGAAGCAATGCAAGAAGAACTATCTCAGTTCTCTAAATTACAAGTATGGGAGTTGGTTGACCTACCAAAGGGAGAATATCCAATTGGAACTAGATGGGTATTTAAGTGCAAGAGAGATGATAAAGGAATCGTTACTCGCAATAAAGCTCGTCTGGTAGTTCAAGGTTTTAATCAACAAGAAGGTATAGATTACAATGAAGTGTTTGCACCAGTTGCTAGGCTAGAAACAATTAGAGTATTCTTAGCATTCGCATCATATTATGGTATAAAGGTTTATCAGTTGGATGTTAAGAGTGCCTTTTTGTATGGCAAAGTGGAAGAATTGGTGTATGTTTCACAACCGCCAGGGTTTGCTGATCCTGAGTATCCAGATAGAGTATATCGTTTGAATAAGGCTCTATATGGATTACATCAAGCACCTAGGGCATGGTATGGAACACTATCAACGTATCTACTTGAGAATGGATTTACAAGAGGATCGATTGATAGTACACTGTTTGTGAAGTGGAAAAAGAAAGACTTTCTTCTAGTGCAAGTTTATGTTGATGACATTATCTTCGGATCTTCTGATGAAAAGATGTGTCAAGAATTTGAGAAAGTCATGAGAAAAAGGTTTGAAATGTCTGCAATGGGAGAGTTGAATTTCTTCTTAGGATTACAAGTTGATCAAAAGAAGGATGGATTCTTTATTCATCAATCTAAATATACATATGAGCTATTAGAACGCTTTAAGATGGATGAAAGTAAGGTCTACAATACTCCAATTCCAGTCAATCATGGACTAGGTCAAGATACATCGAGTGATAGCGATGTGGATCCAACTCTTTATAGAGCCATGATCGGATCACTAATGTATCTTACAGCCTCTAGGCCTGACATAATGTTTGCTGTTTGTTTATGTGCAAGATATCAGGCTAATCCGAAAGAGTCACACATGCAAGCTGTTAAACGAATCTTTCGTTACCTCAAAGGGAAACCTAAGCTGGGTCTTTGGTATCCGATTGATGGAGACTTAGATCTCATAGCTTATACTGATTCGGATTACGGAGGATGCAATCAGAATAGGAAATCTACTACCGGAGGATGTCAATTCCTAGGAGGTAGATTAGTATCCTGGCAGTGCAAGAAGCAAACCTCGTTAGCCATTTCTACATGTGAAGCTGAGTATGTTGCAGCTGGCAGCTGTTGCTCGCAAGTACTTTGGATTCAACAACAACTGCGGGATTACGGGTTAAATATAACCAATACTCCTATGATGATTGATAACGAATCTACTATGTCGATCACCAATAATCCGGTGAAGCACAGTAAAACTAAGCATATTGATATTAGACATCATTTTATTAGAGATTGTGCTGAGAAAAAGTTGATAAAGTTAGTTAAGGTTCCATCATTGGATAACTTAGCAGACTTATACACAAAGGCGTTCGACATAGCAAGATTTGAGACGTTGGTTCAACTGAACGGAATGAGAAATCCAGAGTGATTAGTCTTCCAAGGGTATTTTTGTAATAGTTAGTATTTCTGTATTCATTTAAAAAAAAAAAAAAAAAAAAGCGTATGGCATTCATTTGCTTGTTACCTAAGGGGAATCGCCTTCATTTAAGTTTTTATTTGCAAAAACTAAGGGAAATGATAGTACATTAGGAGAATAAGCTTCACAATAATAAGCTTAAGTCCTAAGTATGATATGGTAGTAGGTTCAAATAAAGTTGCTTTAGAACTACAGCGGTTCTATCAGGTATGTGTTTATATTTATTTGATTATACACCTATATCCACAAGTTATAATTTGTTTATTTCTATTAAAACTTTAGATGGCTTCATCATATGATATACTGGTAGGCAAATTATATGAAATTTTCTAAGCCTTAAGAAGTTAATTAACTACTTGTTTATTATTTTGTGTTACTATTCTATGATGTATGACATTAAGTCTTAATTGTTGAATGATGGTATTGCCATACACTGTTATCATACATATTAATTTGAATTGACAAATAGTAGCAATATGGGTATTAACTTAATTACTGGTAACTTTGTTGTACTAAGTACAGAACTGAAACCTTTAATTAAATTAATATTCTCGAATATATTTTGAATTATGCTAGAAGGGATCTTCTGTTGTACTACGTACAGACTTAGATAACATAGCATATTCAAAGTATGTTTGATATTTGTCTAACCTTAAAAAATTCAAGTGTATGTTATATGTTTCGAAAAGATACATCATTTAGTAACCGCTACCTTGAAAATTTAATGATGCAGTGTTATGTGTTTTACTTGAATTCTTCAGTATGTCATATAATAGGAAGCACTTGATAATACTCATACTAACAATAAAGAGTTTGCTTAGAAAATTGAGTCTAATTTGTTTATGTGGATCATAATACTGGTAATCGTCTTGAACTATCTATAATTAAAATATTCACTTTATGTGAGTAATGCATTTATTAATTATGCTATGTGGATAAAGGTACCTAAGATATAGTTTTATAAATATAAATGTATCAATGATGAATTTAGTTGTAATTTTATAGTAATTTATTTGAATTTCATGAGGTATGTATACTACCAATCTGTTTAGACTTTTAAATGTATAATTAATTGCTTATTCTTTCTAATATGATACCTAAGCAGATAAATTCTTATTTATTTTGTTTATGTATTTTATTTTGATCAAGTGATTAATAAAATGGTACTTGATACCTATGGTTATGTAATTTTGTTTTATCTTATTTTTACTTTTTTTAATTTTTGTGTTTATTAGGTTTTACCCTTCAGAATTCAATTATACTGTATATTTTTGAGTTGAACAATGTGACAAATACAAGTGAAAATTAATTATAATTTAGACTTGTAAAATATCGGGTTTTTATTTATACTTAGCATTACATTCGCGTTTTTAATTGTTTCTGCGAGTTGGCATCAACTTGCGAGTCCACTTAAATCTCGCGAATCGGATATATAGTATAAAGGGGGTCAAACGAGTCAAACCAACCCACCGAACCCACACAAACCTCGCGAGTTCACTACACTTTGCGAATCCGTCAAAAGGCGAAACGAGGCGATTTTCACTTTTCGTTTCATTTCGAATTTTAGAGTACGGGAACGAGTTTTTCAATCCGTAGACTTTATACACCTTCAAATTACGAACATTTTGAGGTATATATCCACGGATTTCACCGTTTAAATTGCACGAAATCGAAGGTTTTTTAAACTTAGGGTTTCGGTTTTAAAGTTTAATCGATTTGAGTCGATTACGATGTTATTGGACATAGATCTTTAGGGTTTATGTTAAACGAACATTAATAAACGTAAATCAATCGATAGATCATGTTAAAATCAACAGATGAATCGATTTTAAGTGTAAATTCGCGACGGCAGTTCATCGAACGAGTTGACATTTTGATTCAACTCGCAGCGAGTTGACTAGCGAATCCATGAGATTAGCGAGTTCACTTCAATAGCTGCTTGATAAGTTTAGCGAGTTGATAAGTTTAGCGAGTTGATCAATGTAGCGAGTTGATGAGTATAGCGAGTTGATAAGCAAAACGAGTTGACCTCACCTCGTTAGGCCAGTTTATGCGAGTCCGGAATTTACAAACATTTTAATTTTTTTTGTAATAACTTTTATTTAATTAATTTAAATTAGACTTAAGACTTTTTAGTTATAAGTTAAATTTTTATATACGACTTGAGACTATTTTTGTAACAAGTTATATATAATTTCAATTTTAAACTAAGATGTTTGATGAATCTCGATTCATAATACGTAATAGTTTAAATATTTTTAATCGTGCATTAAATTATATCTGTTGTTTGTGTTTATTTTACAGATATGGCTAGAGCATTTGATAAGGGTCACAACATTTTGGTTGATCTGAACCTTGAGGCCAAGCGGGCTGACAGAGTTGCTGATATTCTACGTTTTCTAGCACGATCAAGGATTAGATACGCCATTACGGCCAATCCTCCTATCTCTCAGGCTATCTTGAATGATTTTTGGACAGATATAGTATATGACGAATATGTCACCTCACCTGAGATTCGAGCAACGGTTGGTGGACAACCTGTTACCTTTTCGGCTGGTAATCTCTATGAGATTTTGCAGCTTGGTACAGTCGAACAGGAAAATGGGGATATTGAGTATCCTATGGATTTTATTGAGGGTGCGATAGGTCGTATGGGATATACAGGAGACAGACATGGACATCAGTTCCAGAAGCCTCTGGTCATTGGTCAGTGGATGTTTCTTTGGCACGTGATGAATATAGTTTTCGCAGCGAAGAAAGGTGGCTTTGATGAGTTGAGCCCTGCGATTCTATCGGCTGCACTGTCACTGGTTTATAATAAACCATACAGTTTTTGTGATTATCTTTTTGGTGAGATTGCGAAACAGATATCGGGGTCTGTTAGATCAAGATTTTTGGTTTACCCGCGATTTTGCATGCTGATTATCCGTGCGCGTCTACCGGATTTGGCTATACCTGAACCACATCTAGTGGTTAATACGATTGACCATCGTGGGTATAACGCCATGTTCATGCAGACGGTCAGGAAGGAGGGAGTGGTGAAACCTGAAGTTAGACCACTTTTCGGATATATTGTTGATCCCAACTACGTTGCACCGCCAAATCATGGGTGGTTGGACGTTGTTCCTGCTGTTGCTGCTATTGCTGATGTTGTACCAGAACCTGCAGCTGAGGAAGCTCAACCTGAAGATCCACAAGGGCTCCTTGAGGATGTTCTTATTCAGGTTGGTCAGGTTGATCAGCAAGTGAACCAAGAGGTTGCTGCACAGGTTGTGCAAGAGGTTTTGGAGCAGAATGACGATGCGACCAATCCTTTGCTTCAAGATATTGAGAGTTATTTAGCACCACCTGAGGTAATCTTTTATTTATGTAATAATATAGATGCTTAGTTGATAGATTGTTTTTATTAATCATAGATGTATAATATTATTATATGGATATTAGATATTTAGTAAATTGGATATTATTTCTGATTTTAAAATATAAATATCATTAACCGAACAGGAAGCTGAAGCTTAGGCTGCAAATCCCGAAGTTATATTACTTGAGGATGAGCAGATACAGCTTGATAGATCAGTTGAATGACCGACTGAGGTATTATATCTGATTAATCTTAAATATATAGAACTTGTATGATCGAGCTTACGCTAATCATAAATGTTTAATATATTTAAACTTTAGGATCCTGCTAGATCATCTGGAGGTCGTGATGGTGAGACGGCTTCAGATGAAGATTCTGAGAATACACCTTCTCCTTCTCCATCTGCTTCTGAAAGGAAGAGAAAAGGTAAGAGTATTCTGGAGGAAGGTACTGAGGAAGTTGAGATTCCTTTGATGAAGCGTCCGAGAACGCTTACTATTCGATAAGGTTAGTATTGATTATAAAAGTTAAATAATCTTAACTTGTTGTTTATCAGGAGTTGAACTGAGACAGTTAATTCTGTATACAGTTGCTCAGGATACACCACAGGTGGAGATGGATGCACTGGTGGTTACTGAATCGATATCTTTACCGCTTCAGGTATGAGATATAAGTTCTATAACTATGAGTGTTATGCAATTAATTAGAGTTTGAGACAGAGTTATCTGTAACAATAACTGATTTTAATTGTGTTTAACTTTACAGCATGAGGTTGCTGATCTAGTTCGTGGAGCTAATTTTCCAACGAACAAAACAGCTAGATTTGCGACAAGTTTGCTTACGCAAGCTTTGTCTCAACCTCATACACAGCTTACCAGAGACTGGCATATTGAGTCTCTTACACCGCCTGGACCAAGAACGATACCTGTTACTCCGACGACTGATGCTGAAAGGATTACATCCTTAGAGTCGAGGGTAAAGGATTTAGAGAAGCTTACTTCTCAGATTCCAGAGCTGGTGTCGAGCAATCTTCTTCTTTCACAGCAGATTCTCAAGCAGAGTGAATCGTACAATCTGTTGATGAAGACTCATGAGACTTTGCTTGCGGACTTCAACGTACAGAGACTGAAGTTATCTTCTTTAGAGAGTCTAGTCTTGAGATCGCATTCAGAACAGTCTACTCAGGGGGAGATATTGGTATATCTGGAGTCTTGCAGAGAAAATGAGTTGAAGAGGAAGAAAGATCAAGACAAGGACGATGATCCCAATGCACCGAGTTGTGAGCAGACTGGTCCTTCAAAGACTGGTGAGCAAGCTACTATTCAGGGGGAGTCTGGTGCTGGTGCTAGTGGTTCTGGAGTGGATACAAGTGCAGATAAGACTGTACCGGGTGATACTGAAGCTGGTAAGATAGCTTAGTATTATCATAGTACTGTAATATTTGTAATAGTTTGTAGTGAACAAATGTAAACTTAATTATTGTGTAAATATATTTGGCTTAGGGTTATTATTATTTTAAGTAAAATATGTTGGGTAATTTAAGTTTATATAATTATGTTAAGATAAAATAGTGATCGAAAGACTTCCGACTCATTGAGTAGTCGAGCGGCGTGTTCCGATTAATTTCGGCGGTCAAAATTTTATGATAACATATGCATTTTAGATTTGATTATGGACTTAAGACCGTAAGGTATATAAGTAATTAACAAGTTAAAAATGTATTCGTATTAACTAGACAAATGATATATAATTTAAAAGTTAAATTGATAATGAATTAGATCAATTAACACTTGGAAATTATATAAGTTAATTAATAGTAAATTTAAATGTTTGGTGATTATTCACAATGCATTAGAATTTAAAATTAATTAATATTTGTTAAGTAGACTTAAGAAATTTTGGATTGATTCAGGGTAATCAATAAAAGATTTTATAAGTTATATGTAAATTGCGTTTATATTTTAGGTTAAAATATACAAAAGAATTAATAAAGAAATTCTTAGGTTGATTCAGGGAAATTGATAAGAGAATTTTAATTATTAATATTTATTTGTATTTGTGGTTTTCTCTTAGGATTAGAGATGCTTGATCTATCTGATTCGGAAGATGCTATTTTTGATGAGATAGATGAAGATATTGATGATTCAACCTCTGATGAAGAAGAAGAAGTTCTTGTTCAAACCAAAAATCCTGCTGTTGTACTTAGGAAACTTCCAAAGAAGAAGAAGAAGATTGGAATTTTTGAAGTTGATGTTACGAAAAAGCGTGTACCACGTAAAGGGATTATTGGTTGGTACTTTGACTCAGAACTAAAGCTTTTTGCGATCAAAAGGTTTGACGGAGTTCAATATTTTGAAAGAAAGCTTGCAGTTTTTAGTTCTCTACCACGTTATGAAATACGTGATTTGGCTAGATTAGAGATTAACAATCCAAGTCGTGATGATTATGCTGATCGTGTTGAAAGAATCATTAGACATGAGGTTGGTACGAATAAGTTTGTTCAGATTAAGCCAAGAAAGGGAAAAACTGTGAAATTACAAGAGAGAAGTCAAAGAACAGGAAGAAGAAGAAGGAAGAAGATATATCCAGCTGTTAGATGCATACAGCAGATTCCACTGAAGACAATGCCACAAGATATTCTGGGTAATATGAAGAGATGGCATGTAGATTCAGGAACTGGAGAAGCTGTTATGGTTGAAGCTGATGATGAGGTTGACGGTGGTGAAAGAGAAATCTTCAGAGTCTATGACTATCGACACCTAATGAACATGTCGAAGAAAGATTTGATTAAGTTGAATGAAAATAGAATCTTGACGACAGACGCATGGGGTGATTTAGGACGAGATTATCAGATGATGGTTAAGACGTGTATCAAGATGAAGATTTACGCAGGCAGTAAGATTTACAAATGAAGACCAAAGACAAGCGTGAAGATAAAGACGCTAGAGCTATTGTCAAGGGGGAGTCTGTTGGGACATAGAGTGTGACAACAGATCTAGCTTGAAATAGGACTAGTGTAATTATTATTATGTTTGTATATTGGTTTGGATTTGTAAAAGAATATTTGTTTTGTTATTGATATTCGTTAAACATATTGTTTTGTTAAGTTAGACGAATAATTAAATACAAAATAAATAATAGACGTTTGATGCGTAGCGATTCGAGATCTCAGGTCGCAGCGAGTCGAGCTGTGAGGTGAGATCTGAACTCGCGTAGGTTGAGTCTGGCGAGCCGAGTCCTTTATTGGGCTTGGGCTGCGAGTTGGACCGAACTCGCAGGCCCATGCGAGCCGAGCCGAGACCATAGTATATAATGTTTTTTACTCCGTGAAAAACATAACTTTTGCCATATTTCTGATCTGCGAATTCGACAAACTCAGAGAAAACTTAATCCTAACGACTAGGCTTTGACGATTTATCGTTTAAAGCTAAGTCTTATTAAACGCAATACGAACATATTCGTTGTTAGTAAGATAACACCGTATTAAGGGATTCCGCACCTTAATACTACAGATAACGAAGTTATCGATCCTAAAACTAGGGGACTTATAGTCTGCATAACTCTTTTGTCGGTCTCGTGCCGTTTTCAATCGATTAAGCACTTGAGATATCTTGTCCGTGGTCTCTTGGACTATCTCAGGACCTGATAATTGTCTGTCGTCCAACTCTGCCCAACAGAGTGGGGATCGGCACTTGCGTCTGTACAACGCCTCGAAAGGTGCCATTTGTATGCTCGTATGATAACTATTGTTGTACGAGAATTCGGCTAAAGGGAGATGAACATCCCAGTTTCCTCCAAAATCAATCACGCAGGCTCGTAGCAAGTCCTCAAGCGTTTGTATCGTTCGCTCGCTTTGACCATCGGTTTGTGGATGGTAGGCGGTACTCATGTCGAGTCTAGTGCCTAAAGCTTGTTGCAGTGTTTGCCAGAAGCGAGAGGTGAAACGTGCATCTCTATCAGAGATGATAGATAATGGAACTCCATGTCTAGAAACAACTTCTTTTATGTAGATTCTAACCAGCTTTTCCATCTTATCTGTCTCTTTGATGGCTAGAAAGTGAGATGATTTTGTCAGTCGGTCGACAATCACCCATATGGAATCCATCCCAGATGATGTTTTCGGTAGCTTCGTGATGAAATCCATCATGATATGTTCCCATTTCCATTTGGGCAACTCAGGTTGTTGCAAAAGCCCAGACGACTTTTGATATTCAGTTTTGACTTTGGCACAAGTCAGACATCTACTAACGTAGGCGGCAATATCTCTTTTTATGCCAGGCCACCAGTAAAATCCTTTCAGATCGTGGTACATCTTATCTGCACCAGGATGTATCGAGTAATTGGACTTATGAGCTTCGTCCAATACTAGGCTACGTAGCTCATCAACACAAGGAATCCAAATTCGATTCATAAAGTATAATACTTTATTTTCCTTAGACTCCAGTTGCTTTTCCATCCCTTTGAGGGATTCGTCTTTCATACGTCCTGGAGTAAAGGCTGCTTGTTGAGCGTCACGAATTTGGGTAATCAGATCCAAGTGGATTGTCAGTCCTAAGGCTCGAACTCTTCGAGGTTTTACTCGTTCCTTACGACTCAAGGCATCCGCTACTACATTAGCTTTGCCTGGATGGTACTTGATTTCACAGTCGTAATCATTCAACAGTTCAACCCAACGTCTTTGTCTCATATTGAGTTCTTTCTGATCAAATATATGTTGGAGACTTTTGTGATCAGTAAAGATCGTACACTTCGTACCGTATAGGTAGTGTCTCCAAATCTTAAGGGCAAAAACGACTGCTCCTAGCTCTAAGTCATGCGTCGTATAGTTCTTCTTGTGAATCTTCAATTGACGAGACGCGTAAGCAATGACTTTGTCGCTTTGCATTAACACGCAACCTAATCCTTGATGTGAGGCATCACAGTAGACAACAAAGTTTTCTACTCCTTCTGATAATGATAGGATAGGTGCGGTGCTCAATTTCTCTTTCAGCAGTTGAAAAGCATTCTCTTGCTTCTCGCCCCAATCAAACTTCTTGTCTTTTTGCGTTAGGGCGGTAATTGGTTGAGCTATCTTCGAGAAATTCTCGATGAATCTTCGGTAGTAACCGGCTAGCCCAAGGAATTGTCGTATCTCAGTTGGGGTTTTTGGGGCTTCCCAATTCTTAATCGCCTCAATTTTGGATGGGTCTACATGAATTCCTTTGTTATTAATCACATGACCAAGGAAATGGACCTCACGCATCCAAAACTCGCATTTAGAGAACTTTGCATAAAGCTTCTCTTTCTCCAGTAATTCAAGAATCAGCCTCAGATGTTGTTCATGGTCTTCCTTCGTTCGCGAGTATATCAAAATATCGTCAATGAACACTATGACGAACTTATCCAAGTAAGGTTTACATACTCTATTCATTAGATCTATGAACACTGCTGGCGCATTCGTTAGCCCAAACGGCATAACCAGGAACTCGTAATGACCATATCGTGTCCTAAACGCAGTCTTAGGGATATCTTCATCCCGTACCTTCAGTTGATGGTAACCCGATCTCAAGTCGATCTTTGAGTAATAACTTGACCCTTGCAGTTGGTCAAACAAGTCATCGATGCGTGGTAATGGGTATCGGTTCTTGATCGTCACTTTGTTCAGTTCTTGATAATCGATACACATCCGCATTGATCCATCCTTCTTCTTGACGAACAAAACCGGAGCTCCCCACGGTGAAAAGCTCGGTCGGATGAATCCTAAATCCAACAGTTCTTGTAACTGTGCAGACAGTTCCTGCATTTCTGATGGAGCTAGACGATAAGGCGCACGAGCAATCGGTGCAGCTCCCGGCACTAGGTCGATATGGAATTCAACCTGCCGTGGAGGTGGTAACCCTGGTAGCTCGTCAGGAAATACTCCTGGGTAGTCGCGTACTACGGCCACGTCGTCTATGCGTCGCTCCTCGGGTTTCTTATCCACAACATGTACCAAAAATGCTTGGTACCCTTTTCGTAGATACTTATTTGCCTTCATGCATGTAATCGTTTTTACCACACGATTACTCTTTTCTCCTCGAATCATCAACATTTCTCCTGACGGTAAAGGTAACCGTACAATCTTCTCATGACAGATGATTTCCGCGCGGTTCAGTGACAACTAATCCATGCCAACCACTATATCGAAGCTCCCTAGTTCTACCGGTAGTAAGTCTATTTTGAAAGGATGGCCTTCTAACGTTAAGGTGCATCCTGGTACTATTTCTCCTTATTCAATCAACTTACCATCGGCTAGCTCTACAGTGTATTTGTTATCTAGCTTAAGGGATTCGATCTCTAATAGTGGTCTAAACTCAGTGGACACAAAGCTTAAATCAGCACCGGAATCAAATAACACATAAGCAAAGTGGTTGTTTACAAGAAACGTACCAGTGACTGTGTTAGGATCCTGACGTGCCTCTGGTGCTCCTAACATGAACACGCGTCCACGAGCTGGCTGGTCAATGTTGTTGTTTGCCCGATTGTTGTTGTTGTTGGCTCGGTTGTTGTTGTTTCCACGGTTGTTTCCATTGTTGTTGCGGTTACGAGCGTTGTTGGCGTTACGGTTTTGGTTATTGAGTCGAGGGCAACGGTTTCGATAATGCCTCGTGTCGCCACATTCAAAACATCCTTGGTTTTGGCGAGCAGTGTTTCCCTTAGGGGTAGGGTTTACCTTACAGTTTTGGGTTTTGTGACCCCATCCCTTACAGCTGTCGCAAAACCAACACTCACCCTCATGGTGTTTGCTACACTTATCACACTTAGGTTTGTTACCCAAGTATGGCTTTGGTTCCACAAGGGTGGCAGCGTAAGACTTAGGATTTCCAGATCCTTTCTTGTTGAATTGACCCTGACGGTCATTCCATTTACGCTTCTTACCTCCAGAACTACCAGCTTCAGCACTGCTCGGCTCAACCTTGGCCGGCACAGTTTTCTGTGTCAGCGTCCCCATTCTAACTGCTTCATCAGTCAAACTCTGTGCTAGGGTAACAGCGCTCCTGAAGGTGTCAGGTTTGGAGGACGTAACTAAACTCCTGATCTGTGGTGCCAGTCCATACACATAGCGTTCAATACGCTTATACTCAGGTGTTACCATATGTGGCACAAGACGAGCTAGTTCTTGGAACCTGGTTGTATAACCAGTGATATCAGCACCAATCATAGCAATGTTCCACAGCTCAGTCTCAATTTTCTGCATCTCACTGCGGGGGCAGAATTCTTCCATCATCATACGCTTCAATGTTTCCCATGTCATGGAATAAGCAGCTGGTCGTCCCATCGACTGGACTTGACTATTCCACCAAGTCAAAGCTTTATCAGCTAGTGTGCAGGCGACATATCTCACCGCAGTGTCTGGTAGACAATCACCCAACACAGAATCCATCTTTTCTATCCAGTGTATAATACCAATAGCACCTTCAGTGCCACAGAAAGGAGGTGGTTTACAAGCCTGAAATGTCTTATATGAACACCCTCGGCGGGTATTCACAACAGTCTCAGTGTTAACAGGGGTCGATCCACTGTTATTAATCCCATTCTCACGGTTTCGGCTTGCCTCATACTCGGCAATACCTTCAGTAATGCGTCTAGCAATCATCTGCTCAGTAGTTTCTACAGTGTTAGGTGGTGGATTGGTTTCAGGTGTAGGAGGTACAGTTGTTTTCTGACTGTTCCTAGTAATTCATCATTTTGGCGGCATGATTCAGTTCTGCGATGAATAAAATGCAGAAGTCAATGCCAAGATAATGAATGTGATGAACAAGATTTCACATTGTCTATCAAATGAATAGTATGGAGAATTTGAAAGAATAAGGTTTCACATTGTATGTCGCACGATTTTGAAATACCCACATGTACTTTGTACAATATAATCACGTTGGCCAGGCGTCATTATATAATGCCAAATACATATTTCTTTTCATCATCGTTCAAGCGCAATCAATGTTTTAGGGAATTCAAGATAAAATCAATAATTCAAGGTGTAGTAGATTTTCAAAGTTGTAAGAAATAGTTCAACGATTACTAAATGGTAACTTTTCCATCATACGTATATAGGAATGAATGTAATAAACACGAAATTTCGAATCGAACCTAAGTTATAATATACATTAACTGAAACATTCTTACATCGTTTCATACAAAACTTGATGGAATCTTCTATATCCATCCAAGAGAGGTTTTCAGAACAACACGAGTTGATACAGTACTAATTAGACTAAACTTAGCTATACCTAGATCTTAACAAAATAGTTATATTCCTACGACAGTTCTTCATCAGTTCATTATTAAGCTATCTTTAGTTATGTTCTCTATCGCAGTGTAGGTCTTTCACTTTTACTCCTGATTCAGATTGGGAGACAAGTAGCGTGTTTCTAGCATAGTTTTGTATCGCAGAGTCGGATAATAGCCCAGATCATTCTCAGTTGAGCATTTGCACAAACGTTTGATCCAAGACTTAACTCTTTTCTTGCGATTACTAGCCACTTTTTTCCAGAAGCTTATTTTATCCTTAACTCGGACAATCATAGGCCTCTTTAGGATTCTCAATTCTAGCTCACGGTTCCTACATTTGAACACAAGCTCCCAATTTTGACCATCCAATCTTTCAGCCTGGTCTCGTACTCTTTCGTACTCCTCTATGTCGACCATGCCGAATTGGTGGTTTTCAATTTCTTCTTCCACAAGTTCCACTATCGAAATTGTTTCGGTATCGACATATACATATTGTATCTGCTCATCGATGGTTATGTCCTCATCTAATGAGTATTCACTTATGACAGGTTCTGCCATTTTTCCAGTTTCAAGAGATCTATAGGTTACAAAGACATATTTCAGTATCCATAGTTATGTAGTCTCTATTGTCAATCCATAATCCAATCACAATGCACAGTAACATAAACAATAATAATAAACCAAACACATATGTCATATCATATAACTGATCATAGTTAGTTCACAAGTTTTTATACAAAACAGGATGGATCTATCCTAGATACCCATCGATCCAAAGACTAGTCAAAGCGTGACGGGTCTGTCTACACACCGTCGATCCAAATGATATACAAAACATGACAGGTCTGTCTATACCCGTCGAACCAAAGTTCCAAGTCTAATACATAGTATATACAATCCTAAGTAGGCACAACCCGCCATACATAGGTCTAATGGAAGTACGGTAGAAATGATCCCACGGCTGTCCTCAACACAGCCATCACCACACAAGCACCAACCACAAGCCCTGCAATCCTAACACGTCTCTCAAGTGCCCTCACACGAGCACGTGCGGACTCAGCTATCTCCTGGGCAGTAAACACATGGTTCAACAGAAAGTGGTAACGCTCATGCATACCAGCCATGTCCCCATACATACGGGAGACCTCATCCTGTACCTGCCCAAGGTGAGAACCCCTGCTAGAAGTAATACAGAACAATGTACGCATAACAGAGACTAATGTAGGGAGAGTCTGCTCTATCGGCTCTCCAGTGGTAGGCAGTGGTGCTGGGGGTCGTGAGGACTCTCCTGTCTCAAATGTGGAGGGAAAACCTTCTAATGACCTCCAGTGCCTCAACATAGGAGTCATCCACTCTAGATGAGCAAACCTGGGTGCCCTCCGTGGAGACTCAACAGACTCATCCGCCGGTGCTAACGGACCAGTAGGAAGATCTCGGACACACATCCTCGATGTCCTCCTAGGCACAGGCCTGCGAGAAGTCTCAGCGGCCTGATGGTGAATACCTGTAGTAGTAGGGGTAACCTCATGTGCTGTCGGTGGTGGCGCGATGTAAGCGTCACTAGTGTCATCTGACATATCTCTCAAATGAACAGATGACTCATCCTCTACAGTGATCGCGGGACCCTCAAAAGTAGCCTCGGTCGGCTCTTCATCCGAAGCATAAACATGGTAAAGTGATTGACTAGACATACTGTGACAAGGGAAATTGTGTGTGGCGTGTCAGTCGTATGTTAGATGTATGTGAGCGTATGTATGTATGAATGCATGAATGTTCTAGCCAAGGCTATAGTCTAGGTCTCTAAGGTTTTCAGTCACCTAAAGACTTCTAGTTCGCTATAACCAATGGCTCTAATACCAAGTCTGTCACACCCCCAAAATCCATAATTGTGTTTATTTAATGTTTAGCGGAAGCAAGTTATAATTAGCGGAAGCATCTTGTGTAAACAGTTTAACAGCGGGGGTGCTGAAATTACAATTGTGCATTCACTGTATCAGAGCGTATGATCATACAGAACATAATATATTAAGGATGCCAGTTTAAACAGTTGTTACAAAAGTAGTACGACTATGTAAGTCGTACAGTAATAATAGAGTTTAAAACATTTAAGTTTTACAATACATATGTTAAGATAAGATTTCATGAGTATAACTGCAATGTCTGCAGTAATATAGAGGAAATCCTCAAAAGCTGTCCCAAAATATATGGCATCCTAAGTAATCCAGGGTTGTCCATCCTGAATGCATGCGATTCTTACTTACGTAGCTAATTTCCTGTAAAACATAGAAAGAAAGTCGTCAACAAATATGTTGAGTGAATTCACAGGTTTTAAATTAATATGTGGTATGTTAAACCATTTATGTTTGTATTGTTGGAATGTTATTCAATAAATAAATGTTTGCAGGTTTTGCAAAATATAAGTTTGTAGGGTTATTACCCTAAAATACAGATTTATGTGGGTTGTCACCCAAAAGTGTATGTCTGGTTGTTTACCAGTACATAAATATAACCAGTAAATATACCGGTATAAAACAGTTGTAGGATACATTCATCCTAAATAATATGTGGGAAATACTTAGACTATAATCCCCTGAAAGGTGAGCTAAACCTCGCAGGTTAAAGTAACGCGACCTAACCCTATAACCAAACCACAACCAAAACTTATGTTGTTTGCCTGAAGGACAATTAAGTATACGCTCCATCCACAGGAGGGTCGTCACAGCAATAGTACTATTCGTATACTCAGTGGCTAGAGTCACCTAGCTAATGGTTATAGTTTGCATGACATAAGGACTTTTCATGCATACATTGGGAGTCTGGGTCCGTACTAGGATATGTTGTCTAATTCCCAAAACAGTTGTGAAATATATCATTTCATGTCAAACAGTTGTATAAAGCAATAAAGCATTTATATAATTTGCTGCATGTGTTTTGCATGCAGTTTCTATGTTTACATCCCTATTTTTAAAAGCATAAAACATTTGCAAAGTAGGGGCTGTGAACTCACTGTAGTTTGCTCTGTGTGAATGCTAGCAGCTGACAGATTTGCCCAAGGTGTGTTAACCTATATACAATAAATGTATTAATATAAGTACGTTTGATTTGCTTTAATCACTTATGTTAACAGTTTGTTTGTTTGAAGAAATGGTTGACTTCTTAGTAATGTAAGTTGTTAACTTCGTTGTGACATTGTGCCTAAATATTAATATTATTTCTCGTGTCGTCTACTTTGTATATACACAAGTATGTTATTGTCGTATATATTCAGATGTGGTTTCTTCTCCTTTGTACTTAGGTTTGTTCCATATATGTGTACTTAGGTAATATACTTGTTGTATATTATTAAACTGTATGTTGGTTAAACATTTTATTTCTTTGAATACATATAAGTATAAGTGTATTATTATAAAAGTTTATCGTTTGTTTTATAATTACTCGTTCCGTTTTATGTCTCGATTCACGTCTTATGTTTTTAAATGTTTTGTAGTTTGTTGGGCTCGGCCCGATTTGTTAGCCCACTAACAATAATGTAACTCATTTGGTCCGTTAACTCGTTTATATAACCCATTTATTTAACCTTTGGTCTAACCCATTACTTTGGCCCAAAAGACCACCGGCCCAGCCTGCAGCCCAGCCCAGTATGTGAATCCGCCGGATTCTATTTGAATCCGCCGGATTCTCGTTAATAGAGAAGGTGTTGCTGGATCTTCGGGTCAAGCCGCCGGGTCGGGTCAAGATTAAGTGAATCCGCCGGATTTAGTTGAATCCGCCGGATTCTTTTGTGTTCACAAAACGTTCATGTGAAGCTTTGGGAATCCGCCGGATTTAGGTGAATCCGCCGGATTCGAGCGTGTCTTTTACTCGTTCACAAATGTTTAAACCGGTTACGGGGTGTGCGAGTTTCGTAGGGGAATCCGCCGGATTCATGCAGTTTTCAGAAGCTGTTCGAATAGGGCAAAATTCATACTCGATCTCGACATGTTTTTAAGCTACCATCCGAATGGTTTTAGTGTTTATATGTTCTATAACATCAATATTATTCGTTATATCACTTTTACAACAACTTTTACTTATATAATTTGTGATTCCAAATATTGTTTCATAAAAACCCATTTGAAAATCAAAGCTCCAATCAACAATTTAATGTGTTATATACTTCGATTATGATATATTTACAAGTTATATAACGAATTTAAAGCAAAGAAATCAAGGTTAGAAGTTTTCTCACTTTGAGTTTTGATGATGGTGATGAACGATGAGGATGATAATGGAGATGATTATGTGAGAATGTCTTGGATGTGCTCCTGCTGTTACTACTTCTTGCTGCTACTGATCTTGTGTAATTTCTTAATAAAGAAGGAAGAAGAAAATCTTGAGTATGTGTGTGTGTTCAAAGATCATAGAGAGAACGGAGGGAGTATTATAATTAAAACGAGTATGGGAGATCACAGTTGTGGTCTCTCAATTATTGAAGGTTAGGTGCCAATTTTGGTACCTCAATTTCGAGTACGGGTATAATTATAGCAATATAAAAATAAACTTTTTATATTTTTATTTTGTAGGTGTTCTCCTGGTTCGTTATTTATAATTAGAATAATGATGTTATCATTATTTTAAATAGTTGTACAATTCTGTACATTTTACTGCGCGCAGTTAATTAGGCGCCAAATTTCAGTCAAGTTTCGATTTCATATTTTGAAGTAATGTTCTAAATACTTTCAAACGATTGAGAAAATTTGCATTTTTATGATTCGACCTTTTATGTGCGTTTTAAAATTGTTTCTGGTCGTTTATAATACGTTTTATATTAAACGTATATTTAGACCATTTTAGCGATATGTTATAGATATATAAATGCTCGTAATTAATAATTACATTATTAATTATTTTTGTGTCACGAAACTTTTGTTATTTATTTTGTCGGATTCGTTCCGATACGTTTATACGTATCTTTTAAATACTTACGTATTACGTATTACTTTTTGTTTAAAATTATTGGGCTTACTAGGCTTACATCATGACAAAAAGTTTTGTTTAAACTTAACCAGGAAATTAGCGTAAGAATGCACATGCTTAAATTGTTAATTAATACCTAATTTGGAGAGTTGTCACAGTATACTGCGATGCTTCTCACCAAGGTCTCGGTTGTGTGCTGATGCAACGAGACAAAGTCATTGCCTACGCCTCACGACAGCTGAAAATTCATGAAAAGAACTACACCACTCATGATCTCGAATTTGGAGCTGTCGTTTTTGCTCTCAAAATCTGGAGACATTATCTCTACGGCACTAAGTGCACAATCTTTACCGATCATAAAAGTCTCCAACATATATTCAATCAGAAGGATCTCAATATGAGGCAACGTCGATGGGTCGAGTTGCTTACCGATTACGATTGCGAGATCAAGTACCATCCAGGGAAGGCTAATGTTGTTGCCGATGCCCTCAGTCGAAAGGAACGACCAAAACCACTTCGAGTCCGAGCCCTCAGTATGACCATTCACAACGATCTTACCATTCAAATTCATACCGCTCAGATCGAAGCCCTGAAACCTGAAAACATCAAAAGCGAAGCCTTACGGGGAATTGACAAACAATTTGAAACCAAACCTAACGGGATTAGGTATTTCTCAAACCGAATCTGGTTGCCTAATTTCGGGAACCTACGAGACTTGGTGATGGATGAAGCTCACAAGTCCAAATATTCTATCCACCCAGGATCCGATAAGATGTACCACGGCATCAAGGAATTTTATTGGTGGCCGAACATGAAAGCCGAAATCGCCACTTACGTCAGCAAGTGCCTTACTTGCTCGAAGGTCAAAACCGAACATCAGAAACCTTCCGGCTTACTCTAACAACCTGAAATCCCAGAATAGAAATGGGAACAAATTGCCATGGATTTCATAACCAAACTACCCAAGTCGTCGAACGGTTGCGATACCATTTGGGTGATCGTTGACCGCCTCACCAAATCTGCTCATTTCCTGGCAATCAAGGAAAGCGATAAAATGGAACGCCTCGCACAAATCTACATCAAGAAAATCGTTTCTCAACACGGTGTTCCAATCTCGATCATCTCTGACAGAGATGCCCGCTTCACCTCTCACTTTTGGCAGTCACTTCAAAAAGCATTGGGTACTCGTCTCGATATGAGCACCGCGTACCATCCTCAAACCGATGGCCAAAGTGAACGAACCATTCAGACACTGGAAGATATGCTACGCGCCTGCGTAGTTGATTTCGGTACAAACTGGGAAATACACCTACCGTTGTGCGAATTCTCGTACAATAACAGCTATCATGCCAGCATTAAGGCTGCACCTTTTGAGGCACTGTACGGTCGTAAGTGCCGATCACCAATTTGTTGGACCGAAGTGGGAGATAGCCAACTCACTGGTCCTGAACTCATACACGCCACCACCGAGAAAATTGTGGAAATCCAAAACTGACTCAAAGTCGCACGTGATCGTCAGAAAAGTTATACTGACGTGAGACGCAAACCACTCGAGTTCCAAGTTGGGGATCGAGTACTCTTAAAAGTATCGCCTTGGAAAGGCGTCATCCGTTTTGGCAAACGCGGGAAGTTAAATCCCAGGTACATCGGGCCTTTTGAGATCCTCGAACGGATTGGCCCCGTAGCTTATCGATTGCAGCTGCCATCCGAACTCAGCAGCGTGCACCCCACTTTTCACGTTTCTAACTTAAAGAAATGCCTATCCAATGAGACACTTATCATACCGCTTGACGAGATTCGCGTCGATACCAAACTTCATTTTATTGAGGAACCCGCAGAAATCGTTGACCGTGAGGTCAAGCAACTAAAACAAAGTCGTATTCCCATCGTCAAAGTCAGATGGAATTCGCGGCGCGGTCCGGAATTTACTTGGGAACGGGAAGACCAAATGCGACTCAAGTATCCTCAGCTATTCACCGATTCTACATCAACCGCGACCTCGAGCTAAATTTCGGGACGAAATTCTTCTAACAGGGGGAGAATGTAACACCCGCCAAATTAGGACTAGTAATTAGTGCCTAATCATATGTTAATACATGTAATTAGTTCTGTGTTAGGCTAATTGATGTATCAAAATATATATATTGTTGAATATATACTGATTATGTGATTTGATTAAATCGTACGCATTTTAAATCGAATGTATTTCGGTTCCATAAATACGGACGTTGGTGACACAATTTATATTTAAGTATAAAACATTTTCTGAAAACATTACTGGGTCCAAACTACTGTTTAAATTTTATTCCCAAAGTTGTCCCGCTTCGTACAATTTAAAACTTACCTAATTAACAACAAAATACGCAAATTATTTAAACCACATTTTAAATCTTTAAATTATTAGATAATTGGTAAAACAATTTAATTAAATTATTAAACAAAATTCGTATTTAAAATGGACAATTAACGCGTGAAATTTTCATTAAAACGTTAAATGACGGAGAAAACGAACACCACGCGGAGCGCGGGGTGAAGACTGAAAAGTGGAGGATAACCTCCCACTTCCCATCTCCTTTCCTCATTTCTTTCTTATCTCTCTCTCTCTCTTACTCTCTTTTTCTCTCATTTCTCCAAAACCACCAAACCACCACCATCCACTAAAATCGTCAAATAACACCCTTATACGCACTCGGATCATCAAGATTTTTAGAGATTCACGACCACCTCGCAACGAGCTACACTTCTACCTTTTCGGATTTTCAATCCGACACTTTGTAAGTTTCTGACAAAATCCCGAAACCATTCGATTCTTAGTATTTTCACTTGATAGTCGTTTATATAACTTATATATGTCCATTACAAAGTGTAGAACACGATTTTATAGCTTAAAAATGAGTTTGAAGTGGGTTTTGGCCGGAAAAATCTCGGCAGTCGAAACTTTCTGGGCTGGTGTTCTTCAATGCGACACAAGCCTTGTGTCGCATGATTGTATAAAATCCTCTATGTCGTATTTTGTGTCGTATGAAGCCAGTTATGTCGTATCCTATGCGACACAATATTGTGTCATACCTTATGTCGCAAATACCATGCGACACAACCTCTATGTCGCTGTTGAATCAGCATCTCGAATCTATGCGACACAACCCTTGTGTCGCATGACAAACTTTTGTGTCGCATATTGTGTCGCAAAACACAGAAAACTCAGATTTTTTACTAAGTGTCGAGACTCGAAATTTATCACTCAATTTTACCCGAATTCAGATCCCAGATGCGTTTTTCACCAAAGCAATATAGTAGAAATAAAAATTTTTCGAGCTGACCTGGCATCTCGACCCCAGCCAGGGGCAAGCCCCTTGGACCCCGCCAGGGGCGCTGCCCCTGGACCCCTGTACTTAGATTCCGTAAGCACATTTCTCACCAAGTGTCAAACTTGTATGACTTCAAAACGCTTATATGATACAACTTTTCAAACATAATGGAATATACTTTTCAAGTATAACACTTCGAAATCAATGTGATAACATCAGGACTATTATTACAATTAATCACCAACGGGCCGTACACGTTTTCAAACACTTAACAAATAAACCAAATCGTAGTAATTTGGACATATATAGTTGTGTAACAACTACAAGGGTGATCTTTTGAGATACCCAATCATGTTTATAACCATCGCGTGTCGTGGACACCCTCAGGTTACAAGTCTTTGGACTTCAATACTCGGCTAATCAACTCAAGTTTATTAAGTTAAACTCACAAGACTCAGGTGAGTCTCATAGCCCCTCTTTTTATAGTTGTTTTACTCAGGGGTGTGATACAATGCTTATTTTTAACATGTGAACGCAAGTACAACTTTTTATATACTACATGAGTTTTACTCACTAATCATTTAAAGTCCTCAGTCAGCATAGTTGTTAATACGTTGTAGCGTGAATATTAGTATATGGTACCATATAGGATTGACCCACCTCGTTCGGGTTAGCAAGCACTAACCGGGTAAACGGACGTACTAATATTTGGGAAGACGAATGTTGATTAGGCATTCGTGGAGGCACCTCGCCCGGAATTCTCTATAGGGGACCCGGCCCTGGAGTTAAGCTCAACTATGTGCTCATGGCTGTATACACGATTACTATCATTTTATTTGCTGGATGCAAATCATTATTAAATCTTGCGGTTCATACTATATTACTTGATTTCAAACCTGTGAGCTCACCAGCTTTAGCTGACCCAATTTAGCATGTATCGCAGGTACCAAGCAGTAGGTTGTTTCGGCTTCAGGACATTTAGCTCGAGTCAGCATACAGACGTTTGAGATTTTCTTGCATTAGTATATTTTGTACAAGTACTTATGTACTGAAATCTCCTTTTATTTAAACTCGAGCTATGTAAAGCTATTAATGTTGTAAACATTTCAATATTAATATATTTTGTTAAAACGACGCATATAGAATCGTTTACTATTTATCTTTGTGCTTTGTTATTGATTAGTAACACCCAAATCGTGCTTCGGCAAATCATTAAAGTTGGGGGTGTTACATTTCAGAACTCACATCATCTTCATTTAATTGTACATAGTTGATCAGGCTATGTTAAATTAAACTTGTATGATGTAATCCCTGAACCAGTTATACCTAATGAGGAATACTGCCTAACGGTCATAGTCTAGGCCCACTAAATGCAACCTAGTTCACTATAACCTTAGGCTCTGATACCAATCTGTAACACCCCCAAATTTAATGGTTTGCGGAAGCGAGTTTTTGGGTGTTACTAATCAATAATCACAAGCACAAAGGATATAGTGAACGACCCTATATGAGACGTTCGAAAAGTTATTACATTAGTACATAAGTAATTCAAAATACAAGCTCGAGTTCGAGTAAGTTTCCTAGAGATTCTATTACATAACAACTAGTACAAAAGTAATGTATGAAAATATCTACGCTTGTAAATGCATGCGACTCGAGCTAAATAAGCTTATCCTGCTGGGCAATCCACCTAGCGCTGTGTACCTGAGAATGCATTACTAAAACAGGTCAACCAAAAGGTTGGTGAATCTCACAGGTTTGTAAGTAAATAATTTGAACACACAAGTAGTATTTGTATCAGTAAAACGTTAACAGCCAGTAAGTAACGATTGCAGGTCATGCTAATCGTGTGATAACTTTGCCATGAGCCATCATAGTTGAAGCTTAACGTACAGTAGGTATAGTGCCCCCGTGAATGTTAATCTAAAAACATTCATATGTAACGAGTAAGAAACGCCCGTTTCTACAGTAACGGTTCGTGGTAGTGCGTGCTACCCCGGGCGGGGATTGTCAGTCCCATATGGATCCATATACTAAAACTCGCGCTTATCCCATAACTAACAACTATGAATTAGGAGGCCTTCATTGGATTAGTCGAAACTCATGCAACAGTGTACCAGGAAATCCGTAAGTAAGTAAGTAACAGCCATTAAGCAAGTAAATCGGTGTGTTCATGTAAAACAAGTAATGCATCTCACCCCTGAGTATAAAACAGTAAAATAGGGGCTGTGAGACTCACCTGAGTCTAGCAGACAATGCAGTAAGCAAGCAAAGTAGTATCCCGAACTAGCAACCCTTAGCGTCCTAATACGCATAAGGTTTAGTAAGTAAATGGAATACTTGTAAGGTATCCATGCTAGTTGTTCCCAAACTAGTTAATGTCCATTTGTTGTTTGTACGTTTGTATTTGTTTGTAAGTTGTAGTTTGTAGCAAAGTTGTACGGCCCGTTGGTATCGGAGTGTAATAATAATCTCATCTATTATTATTATGCAGTTGTTATAATCGTATAGTTGTCAAGTACGTTTGTATTGTAACGTGTAACGTTCAAGTGAATGTAAATCCGAGTGGGTGTAACCCTAGAGTGTATGAGTGAAATCTCATAGGTGTTCGACTGTAATCTCGTGTATGTGCGCGAGTGGGATCTCGCATTTTAAATAAGTGTAATCTCATATGTATTCGAGTATTGGTGTATACTTCCAAAAGTATAGTATTTTCATGTATAAATCGTATCGTATTTGATTTGGTTGTTGAAAAGTGATTTTTAAACACTTAGAATGTTTTTGGTTTCTGTTTTTGGGTTTTTGCGACACTAAATGCGACACAGTGCTTGTGTCTTATGGTTGTCATGCGACACAAGCCTTATGTCTCATGGATGCAACTTAATGCGACACAATATGCGACACAATCCTTGTGTCTTATGTCTTATGCGACACAATCCTTGTGTCTTATGTCTTATGCGACACAATCCTTGTGTCTTATGTCTTATGCGACACAATCCTTGTGTCTTATGTCTTATGCGACACAATCCTTGTGTCTTATGTTTTATGCGACACAACGCTTGTGTCTTATGCTTCTATGCGACACAAGCCTTGTGTCTCATGGATTTTTGGCCTGATGCAACACAAGAGGCTGTTACGTTTTTAAGCTCGGTTTTTGGGTCAAACGACCTCGGTTTGACCCGAAACTTTTACACAAGTTTTAGTATGTTACAAAGAGTTCATAAAAATTATTGGTTGGCGTTTTTAGTGTTTGTGGTGTTGTTTTCTTAAAAGTGACCAAAACCGACATTTTCGATAATGTTTTCAAAAACGAGTTTTAATTATATATTTGGACATCATTTAGCTAGGGGAACATTATACTAGCAAAATAAGTGAAATCGGAAAGTTCGAGAGTCGCCGGAAAACTTACAAAGTCGTCGGATCGAGAAACCGAAAAGATATGTTTGTAGCTCTCGTTGCGGAGAACACTTTTCTCCAAACAAGCCTAGCCTTTTGAGGTGTTTTAATGGTGGTTTTAGGGTGTTTGGGTGGCGGTTTTAGAGAGAGAGAGAGAAACCGATTGAGAGAGAGAGAGAGGAGAGGGTTTGAGTGTGGTTTTGGTTTGTTTATTTTTGCAAACAAAGGGAAATGGGGAGGGGTAAGGGGCCGGTCAAGGTGGGGCCACCATGGTGTGGTCTCACCAAATTTTTGTTCCCTCACGTTTGCGCTCCGTGCGGTGTTCGTTTCCCCGGTCGTTTAAACGTTAAAATAATTTTGTACTCGATTATTTATACGTTTTAAAATACGAGATATTATCCGATAATTTAGTTGAAGTATTTTGTCAAACTACTTGTTATTTAGTTATAAAATATAACTTTGTTTTGTCTTTGTCGGTTGGTCGCGTTTTCGTAGAGATCGATAAAGTTTTAATTAAAAACCTACGTGTCCGTTATATCATAAACATAATATAAAGTAGTAGTTGAAGTAATTAAATAATTCCACATTATTTAATAATTGTTTTACCAACGTCCTTATGTTTGTACAATTGTAGTTTTATACGATCTGAACGAATCGTATACGTGTATATATATATATATATATATATATCACCTATATATATATATAGTAAGTAATTATCGTATTTAATCCTATTTCATATTAAATACACGTAGTAAGCACGTAATTAGAAAAATTTTAAATTGACCCTAATTTTGCGGTTGTTACAGTTATGTTTGCAAAATTAGTCTTTAGCTTAACGGGTCGAAAGGGGTCCAAATGGGTTGTTATTGGGTACTTGTGTTAAATCGAGTTGAAATTGTTGTATGGGTGAGATGTGCGAGTTTTAAACTTGATTTTGTTCCTAGTCTCTTTCCTTTGCAAGATGGAGATTATCAAGATGAGTATTGTGTTTGTTGATGGTGGATTGTGGTGGTTGATGGTGGTGGTTGTGAACCTTGAAGGAGAGAGGAGAGGGATGAAAGAGTAGAGTTGAGAGATGGAGTGTGAGTATGTGTGTGTGTGTGTGTGTGTAGGTGCTTGTGTGTTCAAGTAATAAAACATGTGAAGTATGGTGAGGGTGTTTGGATGGCCGGTTTTCAAGTCAAAGAGAAAGCATGGGGTTGCAAGGTTTTTGTCCCCAAATTAGTTGTTAATCACACAAGATATTTTGGTCTTTAGTTGTTTAATCGTGTTTAGCGTCAACTCGGTTATACGTTAGTTATGTTTAGTTAAGTTAACGGTAAATAAGCGTTAACTATAATTGAAGTATTATTCAAAATATTTAGTTTTGTATTTTCAAAATGTTTGTTACGTTTCGTTCAAAACGTATAAACGTTAATTTAGAAAAGTTATGCTTAAAAGTTCTAGCATAAATAATATCGCAAATAACTATTATTTAATTATTAAATAGTTTTACGTTATTTATATAAAAAAAAAAAAATTATCACCAACGTTCGTGTTTTTGTCGGATTCATCTGATTATTCTGCGTAATTCAAATTAAATACGTATATGAAACGTGTCAAGTATTTAGCCTAAATATCTACTAAATACAAGCTAAGACGTTTTAATTAAGCGTAAACGTTAATTCTAAATTGTCGGTTGTCACGCAAATTTTGAGACTTGATTTTGTGTGGTCAGTGGAATGATTTACCCATGTTAAAGACGATACTTAAAACAAAATAAGGTTTGTAAGCGAACAAAATATTCATCTAAAAATTCAAGAACCATTCGGCGGGAATTTCTTTTATGTCTGTTCGTTTCGTTATATTAACGAAATTAAACAACAAAATATGTTCGTTTATTCGATAAAACTTT
The DNA here is from genome assembly GCA_949592205.1 of Helichrysum umbraculigerum. NCBI lineage: Eukaryota > Viridiplantae > Streptophyta > Magnoliopsida > Asterales > Asteraceae > Helichrysum > Helichrysum umbraculigerum. Next base: position 105,580,608 of record CATIUR010000003.1, on the reverse strand, counting down.
ATTGAAAAAAATATGAACACGCTTCGTTTGTGTTCGTTCGGTTCGTTTATATGCCTGCTATATATTGTATAGGGGTGTTCACGGATGGTTAACCGGAGGCTCGGTTCATCGAAAACTGGTTAACCGAAAATTAGGTTCACTAATTTCTTGAGCCTACCAATGGGGCTTTGCCTCAGTGGTACCGTCGCCGCAAATCCCCACGCCCCACCCGGGTTCAAGCCTCTGGGAGCACAAAAAATCCTATGCTCCGTGTGTGGGGTCACTGGGGCCAGGTGTTTAGCCGGACGGGTTGCCTCTTGCGGATGGGGCTCCGTGGATCTACGGATCCGGGGTTAAAGGTTCCCTCCAATAACCTTTTTTTTTTTTTTTTTTAATTTCTTGAGCCTAAACCGAAATCGAGATTTCGGTTAACCGATTTTTCGGTTCGGTTAATCGGTTAACCATTTAACCGTTTATTAATTAATACTTATTTTAAAAAAGTAATTAACAACACACAAATACATAATAATTAATGTATCCACTATATTTAAAATATTTTGATAATAAAAGTATCAAACGATGAGCATTTTACTCTTTATAATTATGCATTTATATTATACGTATGTTAATCGTTCGGATATAATTAGAACTAAATAGTAATAAATACGTAGTAACATATTAGGGTAAAATTAAGCTAGTAAAGTGCATTAAAATGAAACAAAAAGAAATATAAATGATTATATTACAATACAAGTATAAATATTTATATATAAATATAATATATACATATATATAAAACTATGTATAAACTTTTCGATTTTTTCGGTTAACCTTTTATCATGTCGATGTCAAAATCATGAACCGAAAAAATATCGGTTCGGTTAACCGAAAGATGAAAAAATTTCGGTTCGATTAACCTGAATTCAGTTCAATTCAACCAGTTTGCGATTCAGTTTCCGGTTTCGGAATATTTTTTAAACACCCCTAATATTGTAGTGAAGGAAGTATAATATGTATCATCGTATAGCTTTAATTACTATAATTTTCATGAAATCCATACTGAGATGGAATGAATAGGCATAGTTTTATTTCACAAATTACAAAACAGATGAATCTTCACACACAAATACAAATACAAATACAAAGTAGAATAATTACATTATATACTCGTCTTTATTTTAATAGTCAACTATAGACAACAGAAATTATAAACCAAACTGCAACATTTCGATCACAACTGCATCGATACTTCTCAAGCTTTGTCTTAGTTTGTGATTACTACCCAATGGTAGGAGTACGCACCGTAATTCCTTCATTGTTAACCCAAACAAGAACCCTGTCGCAAATATAAATTTTAGGGATACTGGTTCCTTCCAAGATAATTTGTGCGTTAACTAACGGGTTCTCTTTCTCAATTGTGTTTGCAGCAGAAGTTCCTGTCTCCCCTACAAGCTCTGGCCACCTCGTTTTGCCTGCATACATATAATCAATTCGTTATTATATATAACGTCATAAACGAAATTGATTGATTAGAATAAATCTAAAATGAGCTTCATGATTTTGTTATTACTTCTTAGGGACGCACATTGCGAACTATACTTAATCTGAAGAGATTTTCTATTTGGTAAATACAATTTGATCAATGATCGATGCATTCACTTAACTCGATTACATGCATACGTACATATAACATACATATATCATTTTTGTATATAGAAGAATGTATAACATGATAATACCTTGCTCAACTTCTTCACATGATGCCATTCTTGCTGTATATGCCAATAAGTAGTTTCTATAACGGTGATATGCGATCTTGTGTTGGAGGTGTGATATACGATCTGTGTTGGAGGTTTGTAGCATTCAAAATGGTTATATATACACATAGATTTGGTTTATTTTTGACTTTCTAGATATCAATTGATCAATGTTTTGGTTGTAGCTTAATTAGGGTATTGAGTACACGAAAATAGATTGACTTATTCTATTTTGTGTTATCAATTTCAAAATGAAGATATACTCTTTTAATTTCAAAACACTATATATTTTGATTGGCAAATAGCTAACTTAAGCCATTAATCATTAACTAAATTGTGAGTGATTTTTTATATGAGCAATGCTACACTCACATAATTTCTACAAAGAAAAACTTACAAGATGATGTGGCATGTGAGATTAACTAACCACATCAATATCTTTTTTCTCTCTCGTAATTCTCTCACTGCATCTCATTGGTATATCTGATCGTGGACAAAAGTTTGTAAATATTTTGTGACTTTATTATTTCTCTTCATATATTACTTTCTGAGAACGCACATTTTAAGTTTTATTAAAAGGAATATAACAAATATGTGATATAATTGTATCATTGTATTGGTTTCAGAATACGCATATTAATTTGTTTTTATATATAATGTACATGTACATGTACATGTCGTTGATTAAATAATAGAATCCTAGTAAGCAGAGCTTGTTACGGATAAAGGCTGCTGAAGAAGAAGATTGAATCTTCAATCTGATTGATAAAATTAGTCTAGTACGTACCCTAACTAATTATAGGATTGTGGGAAAACAAGAAATGAGTAACAAAAAAAAAAGAAGTCAAAAATAGCATGCTAGCTATAGCTTCAACGAATCGATTTGTTTGACCAAGTTACGATACCCACGACCGATCATTAAAAATATATCTTAATGAGGAACGAAAGGAGAATGCTTAAGCATAAGACTTCGTTGTTCAGCCTACTTTTTGGGATGTAATTATGTCATCATCAAAGGGGCGGAGTCGAAAATTCAGTTCGAGGAGCCGAAATTTTTGTATTTTTATTTCTTTTATAATTTTGTGGGGATGAAAATTTTAAAATGTCAGTGATCCCTTAAAAAAATTTCTTTTTTATATGATCTAAAAGTTTTTGTGAGAGTGGCTGCCTACGTTGCCTCCGCCGTGTTTCCACCCATGATCATCAATCTATTTGAGTGAGTAGTGGAACCATTTTTACAACTTATCTCTAAATGTTATGTGCTATTAGCCTTATAGACTAGTCCTCTTTGTGTGTTTTTGAAACTGCGTGAAATGATGTATGATGCTGTCAAGAGAGCTAAGAAGAGCATGTTGATGATTAAACTTATTTTTCTTATTATAAGTTATGAGAAAATTAGGTAGTTCAAGTAGCTTATAAGTTTGTCGAACTTATGAAAAATTAGAGGTGGCAAAATAATAGGTCGGGTCGGGTCGGGTCGGGTCACGGGTCTAGATGGGTCATTTAGAAGGATGGGTCTAAACGGGTCCGGATCAAATGGGTCTCGGGTCGGGTCGGGTCGGGGGGTCGGGTTCACCAAAAAAAAATTTTATTTGAGTGAAAACTGAAAAAAAATGGATGTGAAGAAAAAAAAAATTTACCCGCTAGACCCGTCTAAACCCGTTGGTTAATTGTTACACAATTAGAGATTATATTGAAAAACCCATTTAGACCCATCCAAAAAATGGGGAGGAGACCCAACAAACCCATCCCCTCCTAAAAATTAACCAAATTAACCCATAATTAACCAATGGGTCTAAAATTGCCACCTCTATAAAAAATCAAATACCGTTATTCATTTACTTATATGGTGTTTTTTTTTCTTCTTCATTTTTTATGTCGATTTATATTTTTAAACTAATAACTTTGTCCAGCAAAACTGCAAAAGTAACGTAGGTGTGCTGGGCTAATATTAGTTAGGCCCTCAACCAATCAAAAGCCCAACTAATACTAGGAATGTGGACTTGGTCTAAAGTGACGTTGGGCTTTCTTTTTACCATCCTCCCCAAGGACCCCAAGTCCCCATTGCCAATTATGTTACCCACTATTCCGTAGGTAAATAAATTTCCCCCTAATATCAATTTTACGCTACTTATGAATAATAACTTTTATCTTATTATAATTAATAAAAAGTTAAGTATTTATTTATTTACTTTAATTTAAACCTACTTATAAATAGTAATTTCTTTATTTTATTATGATTTTAAATTTTAAAAAGTTGAGTATTTATTTATTTAATTTAATTATTACCTAACATCAATTAGCAAACAACTATGAATAGTAAGTTGTTTAAACTTTTGTATAACTAGGTTTGAAAGCTAATATAAAAACTTCTATCTTTCCTATCTAATAAAAGGGACTTGGCGCTGATGTCATACAGCTGATTTGTCACCTTCTAAGACAATCACCTTGCTTACTTGGCAGCTTAATATGCATTCTTTTTTCACCCTTTTTTGAATTATTTTTAAAGAAAATTTAAAAAAATTAGCGTGCTTTGCCATACGGTTTATGTGAATTCCAAAAAACCCTAATTATTATTTGAGCCACCACTGGTTGGCGTCCATGCTCTTCAAATCCCTTGCACGCTTAACTTTATCATTCCCAATATTGGAAAACCAAAGGTTTACACCAGACTTATAATGTAAATGTAAAGATTGTTCAACATAACCATACCATTATCTCAGACAGATTGTTTTCTATATTCCTTTTTTGCCGATCAACAATGGAGAATGATGCCGTGCACTTGATCTCAGATATTGACACCGGTAAGGAATCATGGAAGCTGAAAGTTCGAATACTAAAAGTGTGGAAGACAACTTACCGTTTGGACATGATACTGATGGATGAGAGGGTAACAATGCTATATTTTTTTGTTAGTTTTTCATTGAAATACGTTTTTTTTCTATTAATGTGGAATTATATGTGCAGACTAATAAGATCCAAGCAAGTGTGAAGATTGGTCTTTGTCCTCAATTTGAGGGTCTCATCTCTGAAGGAATTGTTGTGTTTCTTAGTAAGTTTGGCGTAGGAGATAACAATGGCAAATACCCTGCTACTAAACACCGCTACAAGCTCAACTTTTATCGTGGTACCTTGCTTAAGAAGTTTCAGACTGTTGATTTTCCTTTGCATGGTTTTGAATTTATCTCTTTTTCTGAAATCCCAACTCAAGGCGATGATCCGGACCAACCAGTTGGTATGATACTTCTATTAGTTGTTTTCTTTATGACGAGTTATATATTTCGAATATTTTTTTGTTTTGATTGCAGATGTCATCGTCTGTGTTGTTGAATCTGGTAATTTGGAGGTTTACCCTAAAGATAATGGAAAGCAAGGAAAGAGGTTGTCCCTGACACTTGAAGATCTGAAGTAAGCTTAGATTTCCTTAACTTTATCCTTTCAGTGTTCAATAAAATGTTATGGTAAAGTAACTGTTTTTGAAATCTATGTACAATCATTTTTATACATGGGTCTGAAGGTCAACTGTACTTTGTGGGATGGTTATGCTTTACAGTTTCATGAATATGCTGTTTCTAACAAGACTCAAACGCATGTGGTGGTTATCTTGCAGTTTGGAAGGATTCGTGATTAGAAAGGTATTATATACTTTAAAGTTTAACCAGCTTTTCATATTATTTATAATTTTCAATGTAACATTTTGTGAATCATTAAACAACCAGGGGACCTTACTGTACAAAATGCTTTGTTTAGTACAAATTTGTTTGTTGATTCCGACATTGTGGAGATGCATGACTTCATAAAAACCTTTATTTCTCGGGTTGGAGCTTCTTCGTCTTCTCAGGGTTGTTCTCAGCTTTCTGGCCAAAAGGTTTATCCTCTACAAGATGAGTTTCTGACCAAGTTTCCGAGGTGTACTATAGATGAAGTTGTTGATTCCACCCAGGTGTGTAAATTAAATGTACAATTAAAGTAAACCTGTACTCAAATCTGTGTATGCTAATTTAAATTGTCATCTTTATTTCAGGGAAGGGTGTGTATTGTTCTTGCTAATATCAGATCTTTTGAGGAACGACATGGGTGGTTTTACATTGCTTGTCGCAAGCATCACAAGAAAGTTGTAAAAAAGTCTGAACTTACTGGATCTCCAACGGATTGATTTTGAAGTGAACGAGAATGATGACAATGGCGTTTTGTATTGTTCAAAATGTAAAGGGAAGGCATCTTCTGTTTTTCCAAGGTAAAATTTACTCAGTATGTATGTATATGCAAATTATATACTATACTAAATAACATCTCGGAAATAACTTTAGTTTCATCTTTATGCAGTTATAAACTTCAACTTAGAGTTCAGGATTCCACTAGAACCACATCTTTTGTGTTGTTTGATAGGGAGGTGGTAAAATTAATCCATAAGCATGCTTTTGAAATCCGTGAGAAACAAGAAAGGGTTAGTATTTAATAAATCTATTGTATTAAATAACATTTTTAGAAACAGCACTGAAAGTTAGTATCTGATTGTTTACGTCAAACATATTCAGGAGGGTGACTTAGACCGGTTTCCAGATGATTTGAATGAGTTGCTGAACAAGAGATTTCTTTTCAAGGTTGATGTGTCTAACTATAATATTGAATATGCTTACCAAGTGTACACTCTAATGAAAGTTTGTGAAGATCCTGGAGTTATCTCAGACTTCATGGACATGTATCCGGATGACTAGGTTAATACTAGCAAACACTCTTCAAGATGTTTCATGAAGCATACTTTTGTTGCCCTTGGTTATTTTAAAATATAAATTACACTAGGTTAATACTAGCAAACACTCTTCAAGATGTTTCATGAAGCATACTTTTGTTGCCCTTGGTTATTTTAAAATATAAATTACACTTACAGGATGATGATCAAGGAGGCAATGGTGCTACTGCAAAAACTGATGATAATGCTGATGGATGTATTGACAAGAAGGTGGTTTATTATGTAATTTTAAAGTTACTTTTTAAAGCCAATCTTATAATTATATTGTCTTATTATAGGTATTCTTTTATTTGTTTGAAGGATGTTGTATCTTCTTCGGACGACTCTTCAACAGCTTGTGTGGATGTTGTTGACACTGCTACTGGCCTGTCTGCTAAAAGGAGCCACCAACAGGTTGCACAGGATGGTAGTGCAGATCGGCATTCAGCTAAGAAGACTGCTGTTAAGGTTAAGGTGGAAAAGGCTTGAAGTTTGTTATGCGTTTCGTTTTGTTTAAGCCTTGGTGCATTTTCTTTTGTTGGACGATGGTTTGTTTGATTTGTCTTGATTGTTGTTTATGTTTAAGACTGCTTCTTGCGTATTAGACCTTTTATGGTTGTTCTATCATCTGTTTTGTCGTTTTTGGGATTATGGAATTAATATATCTGTTATGTCCTTACATTCTTGAGCTTCCTATGTCTTTATTTTCTATGTTTATAATGACAATCCTTATTATAAAATGCAGAACCTGGCAACCTTATATCACATGTACGTTTAGATGATTGTATAATCTATAAACTATATTTGCAACCACATCCATATATTATCCACTTTTACATTTTTAAATTTTGTTTTTAACTCACAAAGCTGGCAAAATTTATAGTATTCTATGGTAACGTTTTCTTCCTATTATCTTTACTTTAGAGAATGTGAAAAGCTGCTTCTAACAATTTTATAGCAGACATGTTAGGACCCTCCACCTGAAAAAAAAAAAACCTGTATAAATTGTATCCATACCTATATAAATTTTATGTTAATTTAATTGTACGCTACATAATGTTACCAACATCTACCTATAAAATTTTTAACTAGATACAAATATTCATTTGAAGAAGGTTGTACCGAAATTTTTTTTTTCGTGGTTAGTGTAAGTAAAAACTAAGTTAATCTTATATTTTTACTCTTTTCCTCGTTGTTGTTCAAATGACAGAACTTTGAAAATGGTGTTTTTTTGTTAATGTATTGAAATGCATGACGAATGAATATTGTGTGTTGCATCTTTTTAAATACTTTTCATTATATATGTTACTACCAGTTGTTAAAGTCATAATAATATGCAAAATAGTACATTCATTTTTCCCTTAAAATTAAATTAGTCACGTGACAGCTGTAAACAAATATTAACACTAAAAGTTCAATAGGTTAGACCACTCGCAGTCATAACACCAAAACGCCCCTTTTTCCCCTGCCACGTCAGCACAACACCACAACACCATTTTAACTCATGCAATCATAACACCAGAACGCCCCTTTTTTCCCCTCCTGGCCCCAATTATTTCCACCTCATTTCTATTTATTTAACACTACAAATACAATTAAATTAAAAACAATACATTTCAATAATTAAAAACAATACATTTCATTAATAATAAAAATAAAAACATTACATTCCTAAAAAAAAAAACGTTACAATCCTAAAAATAAAAACGTTACAATCCTAAAAATAAAAATACAATAATTTAAAGTACGAGGTTATTGTCCTAAAAATAGAAAATTACAACCAATTCTACGCGTCGTTCTCCGAATCTTCATCTTCGGCCTCGTAGAACTCCCGAAACTCTTGGCGAAACTTTTTCTTCATCCTCTGAACTGTTGCGCGGTCATGTGGATCCTGGATGTCCGAGGTGTTGATTTGGAGAAATTGCACACCTTGCATAGCAGTTCGAAGTCGTTCCTGGCGGGTGATCGTCTCAATTGACTGACTTTTGGCGAGTAAAAAGTCGGCCTTATACTTGGCCATACTCTCTATCGCCTCCTCCACCCTGTCGCTTCCTGCTGATGCTCGTGATGATGTCGCCGCGTCGGAAGAACCGGAACATCTAGCCGCTTTTCGGGCCTTGTCCCGACCCATGGGCCTTGAAAGTGGGTCGGGCCCAAATAGCTCATTTTGTTGTGATGGAGTGTGGTCGGCAGAGAGATCAACGGAATCATCAAAAAAATCTTCTTCTTCGTCGCGTAATCCGGTTCCACCAACCGACGGCGGTGCTTTCCATTTTGGGTGATCTTTCACCACGTTCCAAGCCTCCTTCATGTTCCAGTGTTTTCTGTACGTGTCGTAGTATTCGGCAACGGACAGGTCGTACACCATGCTGTCGTCTCGGCCGCTTCCCCAAGCCTTGTTTTGCGATTCGTAAATCGCGTTGAAGTCTTTGCAATTATTATTAACCGTACGCCACTTTGAGGAAAGTTGGTCTGCACCGCGTTCCCATCCGTGACGGTTGGTATTAAACTTCCCTTGCACCGTACCCTACAAAGTACTTCTTCTTTGTGAGTTTCCTCGTTCCGACGATTCTGACGTGTCGCACCAACAAGTAGCTAACCACGCTAATTCATTAGGCGACCATTGACGTTTGTTGCACGTTTTCTTTCCACCGTCACTTTTTTTTGTGGGATCTTTTGCTTGGAGATGGAGCCACTTGTTTTCCGGGTCGTTGAGAGGATTCTTGTTCGGATTGTTGCTCGGATAGTTGTTCGGGTTGTTGTTGGGGTTGTGGAGGAGGTTGAAAAAATGGTTGTTGTTGTTGTTGTTGGAAGTACGGGTTTGGATATTCGAATGGTGGTTGGTGATAGTATGGTGGATACATTCCGATTGGTGGCATTATTGGTGGATGGCGGATTGACGGAGATGAAGACGGGCCGGGTGCGTTTGGTGTCCCGAATAACATGAGGTTGGTGTATGATAAGTTATCCGGATTTGGGTTTAAATTTGAGTTGGGATTTTGGTTTGAATTTGGAGATTGAGACATGATTTTGGGTGATGTAGAAAGAAAATGAGAGTGTAGGTTGTTTTTAGTTTGAAAAAATGAAAGAAAATGGTGTGTATATATAATGTGTAAAATGGGGGTGAGAATTTATTGTTTTTATTTTTGGTCCATCCGTTTCCTGTCGTTGCCCAACGTCCTTATCCTCATTTTTTTATTATTTTTTTTAATAACGGTCGAAATTCAAAAGGAAAAGGATTAAATAATCGATTGGGCCCCACTTTTTGCCGTTCTCCTCTCGTTTGCCACGACACCGACACCGACAACGCCTGGCCCACAACGCCCCATTGCGGGCGTTCTGGGCGTTCTGGATCAAAACGTGGGGCGTTGAGCTACCCGTTGCGAGTGGTCTTAGTACGGCCTTTTTATAACACATTTGTGTAAATAGAATTTCAACGGTAAGCCCAATCAACTTAATCAGCCCAACTTACTGAGTAAAGATGTTAGTAACGAAAAAAATGTTTTATTCTTTTTTTAAAAAAAAAAGGTACTGCAATAGACCATCAGAGTTATTCTATCTAAATGGTCTATCACTATTATAATATGTTCACGTATTTAAAAAAGATATTTAATTTCTTAAAGAAATGGAAATAGGGAGCACTAACTGTGGTTTTACTTTTGTATTATACATACATAAAATACGGTCCAGGAGTCATGACTAACATTTGTGATCGTGTGAGTACATATCGACTCCTTTTCTACTCATTTTTGCTCAAACTTACAATATAACTATTCTTATAACACATTAATTAGAGGGTCAATATACACATACGTATAAATCATTACTAAAATGAAAAAAAAAATAACAAAAAAACATTTGTGTACAATTTACATTACCATGTACTATATTTCCACACATTTCTACATTCGTTGGTCTAACATTATTTTTATATCCTAATTTTTCTAAACAAAACCCGTGTAGTCACGGGTCATTGCACTAGTTTTGATATAAGTAAAGTAACTTTAGCTCAAATGATAGAGTTAATCATATTTTGTACTTAGACATCCATGTTCAAATCTTAGGCTCTTCACTCTCTACTACTTTTATACTCATTTTTAGTTGATGTTCATTACCCTTAATATCAATTGGCAACCTATTAATAATAGTAACTCATTTGTCTTTTTGTGATACATTAATTTGTATATATATTTTGATGCTAAATATATTATAATAACATAATTGTAGTTTCATGGTAAAAGACTTTGAATTTGTTATGGGCTATAATGCTATATGAGTTTAAAAACCTTTAAGGTGGCATTAACTTTTCTATTATTTTGAAAATCTAAACTTTTTTGAAATTGTATAAATGTGATATAAGAGTCTTTAACTTTATATCGTCTCTAAATATCATATACTATTAGCTACAATAATTATATCTCATGATAATTATCCGTTGATATTTTGAACTCTTATAGACTGTATATGTTTTAAGTTTTCGAAAGAAATAATATCTTACATATATATATATATATAATTACTAAGGTATAAATTATTCAATAAGTATTTTGTACCACTACTTAATGTTATATTTTGTGTTTTCATTTCTATATTTAAGAAAATTTTGATTAACTACGATAGTTATATATATATAAGTTAGAAAAAAGACAAGTGTAAATAAAGTTATAAAACTGTACAAAGCTACTATTGAATTCAATGTTATTACTTTTGCTTAAATAAATATAACATGGGTAACTAATATCAATGTTTTATTTGCGTATTAATTTGATGTTTTAGTGATTTTTGTCGCAACGTCTACATTTGAACCATTTTGGTGAATTTTAGTAAATAACCGTTGTTTTAAGATGTTTTCACCAAATATTAGCTCAAATAGTGCGGAATAATATATGTAAAAACGTGACTTTTTGCGTTACATCAGAGTTCATAACTTTTCTATTAAAGTTAAAAGGGTAAATTGACAAAATCGGCATCGAACTGCCACATTTTGTTGCAAGTAAGCTACAAACCCAAAGTATTACTCCGGTACGCAACATACCGGTTGGTTTCGGGTTCGTATCCAGCAAACTAAGAGTTTACCGTTTGAACGTTCAAAAAGCTGACGTTGCAGCCATGTCACTTGCCACGTATACAATTTTTGCCACGTGTCGATTCCAGCTGGCTTCCACGTGGGCTGTAATAAAGTGTTTAAAACCTAACATGTCATTTTCGTCTTATTCACTCAATTCGAATGACTGGGGTGATTTTCCAACCCATTGTGACTGTACTCCTCCACTCCCGTTAAAGAAACGAACGTCGTGGAGTAATACTTGTTGCTTACCCGAACCCGAAACCAACCGGTATGTTGCGTACCGGAGTAATAATTTGAGTTTGTAGCTTACTTGCAAAAAAATGTGGCAGTTCGATGCCGATTTTGTCAATTTACCCTTTTTTTTTTTACAAATCATTTATGCCACGTATGCATCTTATTTACAGGTCACATTTAAAATAAAAATAAAAAATAGGTTTAAATAAAGGGTTACCGGGTGAGCCGGTAACTGGTTACCATGTTGCTTACCCGAACCCGAAACCAACCGGTATGTTGCGTACCGGAGTAATACTTTGGGTTTGTAGCTTACTTGCAACAAAATGTGGCAGTTCGATGCCGATTTTGTCAATTTACCCAAGTTAAAAGCACCGAAACCAAATTTAAGGTTTAATTTCTAGATGAAAAAATATTTACTATTAAAACCCGTCGCAACGAGAGGGCATTAAAAGTCTTGTTCTTTCTCAAATCATAGAAATTGGAAAGAAGATTTTGTATTTTGCCACTTAGTAAAACTTGATTATTACTATTTGTAAAAACGACTTTGACATCTAATTTATATTCCGAGTTTGATAAGTACGTTCAAGATCTTGATAATAAAAAATGGTCTTTGAATACATATGCATATTGCAAATCAAATCAAAGTTTTTATTACTCCGTATAAAATATTGGATCGATGTCTTATGTTACCTTCTCACTCGAAATATCCTTCTCATTTAATCTTGTTCTTATATTTAGTATGCACCAAAGTATATGGGTGTAATTAAAGGGGGAAAAAAAAATGAACCCGACCTCGATAAACCTCAAGCTCATCTCGTGAGTGTTCTTATAAGTTCAGGATCGACTCAAACTCACCTAGCTTGTTTAGTATTATAACTTATTATAAAATCGTGTGAGGCCACTAGTCACGATACTTGTAAAGTTCTAATGCACATATATGGTGTGAACATTAAAAAACCTGTATATAATCACATTTAATTATATAAGAAAATGATTGATACAAGGTTTGTTAATGATAATTCTTAAGGATGTCATTAGAATGTTATTGTACGTTAACCATGTAATTATCATACATGGGTCATCGAGTTTTATACGATCTGATTACATACAAATATCTATGTGTGTCTTAACATCTTAAATGATAGTGCTTAGCGATGTCATCCTTATCATTTTCGATATTATTTATATGAATTTTAATCAACAGTTTATTACAAAAGGAATCAAGAAGAGGAATACACGAAGACGAATGTTAAGTAATTCTTACATGTTTAGCCAAGAGCTTCCGGCTCAAGTGGCACAAGGTGTTTCACCATGACCTCAAGGTCATGGGTTCAAACCCGGATGTGAGCAAAATGCTCTCCGGGATGGAGACAGGGGTTTTCTCTCGAAATATTTGGGTTTCCCCTGGAATTGGTGATGGGTATATGAAGAGGCAATGCCACTGAGCCCAATACTGCCTTTCAAAAAAAATTCTTACATGTTTATTACAAAGAAATTACAAGAAGACAGCTGTTATATGTTACTTTGTTTTACACGTACAAACATTTATTTTATTAGATAGATATATAGAAGTATAGTATGGTGTTCGATCGTCGGTAACAATTTTTTATTTTTATTTGTTGTCTAATTAATCACCCGATTGTAGGGGTATTAACGGTAATCCCCTTGTGATTGACCCATATAAGAACCCTATCGCAAATATAAATCTCAGGAATAATGGTGCCTTGTGCAATAACTTGTGCATTAACAAGTGGATTCTCCTTTTCAATTATGGATACGATGCATTCTCCTTCCTCCCCAACCAGCTCTGGCCATGAAGTTTTACCTATATAAATAAAATACAAAGATATACAGTTAGGTATATATAATAAACACAATATTTTTACTAGCAGAATACATATTTAATACGATATTCTTAATTATTAGAATATGTAATATATGTTGCTACTTATTGATTTATATTTATTACCTACGTGTATGTGAGTGCGGACGATTTAAAATGTATGATTTTAATTTACGAGTCGAGTCGAGTGGAGTCGGAACTTGACAACTATGACTTGAGCAAGTACATTTTTTACTAAACTAATGTGTATTGTAACGTACTTTTGCATAAAACTTAATCACGTAAGATTCAATTGGCTCCATTATAATTGTTACTTTTAATATAGGATAGCATATGGACAAAAAAAAAAAGACAATACGAATCATATTTGTAGAAATATATATGTTCTATAATAATAATTACAAATTACAATTACAATATAAAGGTAACAAATGTGACATTTAGTGTACTATACATTAAGTATTTAAGTTAGATAAATTATACCTTGTTGTACGCGTTCACATGTCGTTGCCATCTTCTCTGATATAGAATTTCGTATTTATGTGGATTGTGAGTTATGTGATTTATTTCGTTCAATGTATACTATTTATAGGGATAATTTCCCTCTTTGGATATATAATATATTTTAATTTCTAATTTTGGTTGGGGTTAAGGATGATGACTCAACGAAATCAAATATTGCCTAACCTTTTCATTATTAAAAAAAAAAAAAAGAATTTGATTAAATTAGTTGCCATATATATGCGGCTGGTCAAACAAATACCACGACTTACAATTTGTATCAAGTATTGAAGTCAAAATATATATATAGTTTTATATATAATCCTAATCCTAAATCAAGTACCTTCAACTCTCATGACAGCTTTGTTTCATACTTAATTTCAAACACTCAACAATATAATACGGAGTATAATAATTCCAACGTACATAGTTTGTTGTTTACGTGCTCTATATATACTTATAAATTCCCCTAATAGATTTATTTTAAAACTTAAGTAAATGAACTTTATATTCATCCACGTTTCTAATAGTTTATAAACATATAGTTATTAGACTCTTATGAGGCAAGTCAAAAATATTAAAAATGAGGCGTTTCAGATCTTGACTATTATATGACTTTGACTCTTACAAATCGTTCATTGATTCTTTCGAGTCGCGTGTAACTTTTCGATTCGTGTGCGACTCTTACGAGTGAGAAAATCAAACAAACTTTTAGTGTAATGCAATAAAAAAATAAAATGGACAAAATGAAAAAAGAAATAACTATAACCTATTTTAAATAGGTGGTGATTTGTAAACCACCAAAATTTAGTTATACATCACTAATGTGCAACATGTTGTTGTATTGTATAACACTTTAAAACATAATTAATGATGTATGGCTAAATTTTGGTGATATACACATCATCACCCATTTTAAATTAAGTCATTATGTTGATTGTCGATTAACGACTTAACTATCGGCTCTCACCATGTTATACATCTTTCTAAGAACATAAATCTTAAACAATAATATACATATACATATATTTATTGTAAAATAGTGACTTTTACGAGTTAAATCAAATCACGAGTTAAAAATTGAAATCGCAGGTCACGAGTTAGCAACCTTAATTATAAATTCGCATTTCTTTTAAATGAAGATATTTCTCATGCTGAAAATGTATATGTATGACAAATATATATATATATATATATATATATATATATATATATATATATATATATATATATATATATATATATATATATACTAGATCATAACCCGCAAAATTTGCGAGCTAATTTAAAAAACACATTAAAACAATGAAGCACTAATTAAAAAAATGCATAAAAAGTTTGGACAATGTGAATTAATGTATTGTGGATTAATAATAGCTCCAACTATCGCTTAGGGTTCAGTTTTCAGCTACTCCTTATCACTTGTAGACTACCAAAACTTCCATTCAATTCATATCATACGACAAAGATAAGGGCCAAAATGAAACTGGCATACAATAATCCCCAAACCAACATCATCAGCAAAGTTTGAGTATAAATACGAAACTAACCCACAACTGTTAGGAATTGTAAAAAGAGATCAAGAACTTGCTTCTAAACATAGATACGAACTAAAACAGTATTGACCCTTACCATCCTGCTTGACCATCCAACTTTTCCACCTCCAATGATCATGTGCGTTACAATATTCCTAGCAAAAACAGAATCAAACATAATGATAAACCTTAAGGGTCATGTAATCATGTATCAGAATATATCTTCCATTCTTTACAAACATAATATCTAAAATAGATGATACAACCTCACTGAAAACTAATTTTGAACCGGGTGATTCTTGTTCCTCAAACCCAACAAAACAAAAGAATAAATGTGAGAAATTAAAAAAACATATCGAGTAATGATTTCATAAAGAGAATGTATAAAAACCTACAAAAGTACTTACAATTTAGAATGTCCATCGCATAATGCGGACTCATGCAAATTAAAAGGCGGATTGACCCTTTGAACTACTATACGCTAGTGTATTACAATGAGCATAATGAAAGACAGTATATGCAATCTGTGACACCCCCAAATTTAATGCTTTGCGGAAGCGAGTTTTGGGTGCCACTAATCAAATATCAAACACCAAGATTAATAGTAAACGACTCTAAATGAGACGTTTTAGAAAATACATTACATTACATAAGTTTTCAAAAGTTTACATAGCTTGGAGTTCGTCTAATAGTATCTAGAGATTTTAAAACATAACAGTTAGTACAAAAGTAATGCAATAAAATCTCCAAGTATGTATGCATGCGACTCAAGCTATCAAGTAGTCTTGCTGGGCATCCCTACTGTTGCTGCGTACCTGAGAATGCATCACTAAAAGCGTCAACCAAAAGGTTGGTGAATCTCACAGGTTTGTAGTAAATAGTATTATAAAGTTTGGTACAACAACAGTAAGTAAATAACATTTATAAATAAGTAATTCAGTAAGTACGCAACAATTTCATACAAGAAATTAAGTAGTAAGTATCAATTACGCTCAGGTAATTAAGTAAGTAATTTCAATTACACTCGGGTAATTAAGTAAGTAAGGTCGGTCTATCTTGCCATGAGCCATCATAGTCGAAGCTTAACCGTAATTTTGCCCCTCGTGAGTGCAACCCAAAATCACTCATATGAAACGAGTAGAAAACGCCCATTTATACGAGTACGGTTCGGGGTGGCGCTACCACCCTGAGCGGGGATTGTCAGTCCCATATGGATCCATATACTAAAACTCGCGCTTATCCGATAATTAACAACTATGACTTCAGAGGCCTTCATTGGATTAACATAAACTCATGCAAATGTGATATACCGGTAAGTAGTAATTCCGTATCATAGTAATTCAGCAAGTTTGTAAGTTCGTACAGTAGTAAGGTAGTAAATCAGTAACGTAGTAAACAGTGAATCACTTCATTTGTAAAGTAGTATCAGTATCGCAGTAAAACAGTGATTCGCTAAGTTTGTACAACAGTAATGTAGTAAATCAGTAAAGTAGTAAGTTCATGGAGTAGTAACTTCGTAAAGTAGTAAACCAGTATGTTTGCAAATCAGTAAAGTATTTTGTTTGTAGGTTTGTAACACAGTAAGCACAAGTAAGTAATTAATACATTTAAACATGTATTCAAGTAAAACAAGTAATGCATCTCCCCCAAAACAGTAAAACAGTAAAAAGGGGGCTGTGAGACTCACCTGAAGAGCAAGCAATCCTAAATGTGCGCGCGTGTACCAATTGTAACTTCCTAGTACCCTAAACACGCGAGATTATATATTTGTAAGTGGCTGTTTAGTAAATCATTCGTATAATTGCTCAGTTTATTAGTTATGTTCAACGCATTCGACTAGTGTTTACGTTTATATGTTTGAAATCCAATTAAGTTTGTAGTTTGTACAAGTGTACGGCCCGTTGGTGACGGAAGTGAAATCATATTTCAAAATACAATTTTTGTACTTGTTTCTAGTTGATTTCATGAACTTTAGATACTAATTTAGCTTGGAATTGATCTCATGTGTTAAGGTTAAATATTGAGGAAAAAATATGAAAAGATGGTGCATTTTGCTGATTTGACTATGTTGCACCGTTTTGGCCATATCTCTCTCATACGAACTCGGATTTAGGCGATCAAGCTGCCCAAACGACCGTGACTCAGAGAACAAAACTACAAAAGATGGTGGGCTAATTATGTGTTACCCGTCCGGGTGGGGCTCCATACCCGTCCGGGTATGTTTGGTGAGCAGTCCGGGTGAGTTTTCTAATCCGTCCGGGTCTGTGTGTACCACCCGTTCGGGTGTATGGACTTACCCGTCCGGGTACAGGTCCATACCCGATCGGGTATGCAACCTTACCCGTTCGGGTTACTTGATCCACCCGTCCGGGTGGGTTGTTTCTTTCGGGTATGTTCGTATCAGATCATTCCCAAACCAGTTCTAACTTAGTTTTAACCAATTTTTCGCACGTACAATGTTACTATAAGCTATTATAAGTATAATAATCACAAAACTAAAATAATTTAGTAAAGGTTCTTACATATTAAAAATGAAAACTGGAAGATGAAGATGGTGGTGAGGATGATGATCGCGATGATGATAAAGATGATCCAAAAAGAAGATGATGATGATCAGATGTTGTTGTTGTTGATGAATGATGATGATGATTTGAAACCGAGAGGAAAAGAGAGAGAGACCGAGAGAGAAATGAGATGGATCGTGTGTGTGTTGTGTGTGTGAATTATTGGGGGTCGGGTGAGTATAGCCGGCCTCCAATAATTGAGGTTTGGTAGTATTTTTCACCCTGTGTTCGCGTACCCGATCGTTATATAGTATAATATTATAAAATGATAATTTTCTAAAAATATGATCGTATATGTTTTTAATTGAAATGTTTTATAAAAATGTTTTTACGGATGTATAAAATTGTATCTTTGTTTTATTTAAAACTTACGGATAGTTCTCAGTGTCCAGAATGTATTTAAATTTCTAATGGAGTACATAATTATTATTCCCAATAATAATACTTTGTTTAAAAATGTTTTTCGCCCATTTCCATTTTGAGTTTCTGCGTTCTGTCAGATTCGTATGTACGTGATTATTAAATAATCGTTTCGGGTTATATATATATACTTATATATATATAATACTTGAGTACTCGAATATCAACACGTATATAATACGTGACTTAAAAGTTTAAATTCGGACGGAAATTTGGGTCATTTTTGACCGGGTGTCACACAATCACCTTTGCAGGTAAGCAAACTTAAAAACCAAGGTTTCTAAATATATAGTCGTCAAAGAAAATCAGACATAAGTAACTTTTCGACTTTGATAATCAAGCTGGAACACAAAGTGAGTGTTTTGCATACGGAATAAAAATTATAAAGAAAAATTATCTCCATTCTTAAATAAAATAATATATAAAGCTTGAGAAGAGTTCAATTGAGACCATTTTATTTGTGTGAGAATGGGGGAACCAACCACAATATGCCATGTGTCACTTTTTTCTCTCTCATCCACGTTTTTAAAAATTAAATATCTCACAAACGACAAGTCGAAAAATCATGAAAATTGCACCATATTTTTCAGCGTTTTATCCTCTTCGATTTCCCGTCCATAAAGGCATACTTCCGACGAACTTTTTTTTTTCATTTTTTTGGTGGGTTTTACATATTAGTAACACATGTATTAGTGATTGATTATACATTTGATTTAGGGTTTAGGGTTAGGGTTTAGAGTTAGGGTTTAGCAGGGTTTAGTGTTAGGGTTCAGTAGGGTTTAGTGTTAGGGTTTAGCAGGGTTTAGGGTTTAGGGTTTCGTATGATTTAGGGTTTAGAGTTTTATAAAGCGTTTAGGGTTTAGGGTTTGGGGTTTAGGGGTTAGGGTTTAGGGTTTATGGTTGGGAGTTTGGGGTTTCGGGATGAAACCCCAAACTCCCAACCCTAAACCCTAAACCCTAACCCCTAAACCCCAAACCCTAAACCCTAAATGCAACAATGTAACACACGTGTTAGTAATGTGAAACCCACTAAAAAATAATTAAAAAAAAAAAAACTCGTCGAAAGTATGCCTTAATGGACGGCAAATCGAAGAGGATCAAACGCTGAATCTAATGTTGCAATTTTCATAATTTTTCGATTTGTCGTTTGTGAGATATTTAACATAAGGGGTAAATGGGTTTTGTATTCTCTTTGTACACATGGCACCATATCATTGGTTCCTCTATTCTCACACAAATTTTTAGTCTCATTTGAACCTTACCCTATAAAGCTTACTACACTAAAAATTTAGTTTGGGCAATTTTATGATACACTTGGAACCATCCTATTGGTTTTCTCTTAAGAAATTTTTTTATTTTATCCATTTCAAACTCTATCAATTCAGTAGGATCACTGAAGTGTAAATACTTCTATAAATGAATAAACACAATATACTAGCTTATTAGCTTTAATGGAATAAATTTCCTCGTCCATTAAAATATTTTTCAATGTTCAAATGATTAGAATCCTTATTTAAGGGTAAGGTTCAAATGAGACTAAAAATTTGTGTGAGAATAGAGGAACCAATGATATGGTGCCATGTGTACAAAGAGAATACAAAACCCATTTACCCCTTAAGTTAAATATCTCACAAACGACAAATCGAAAAATTATGAAAATTGCACCATTAGATTCAGCGTTTGATCCTCTTCGATTTGCCGTCCATTAAGGCATACTTTCGACGAGTTTTTTTTTTCATTATTTTTAGTGGGTTTCACATTACTAACACGTGTGTTACAGTTTTGCATTTAGGGTTTAGGGTTTGGGGTTTAGGGGTTAGGGTTTAGGGGTTAGGGTTAGGAGTTTGGGGTTTCGTTAAACCCCAAACCCTAAACCCTAAACACTTTATAAAACTCTAAACCCTAAATCATACTAAACCCTAAACCCTGCTAAACCCTAACACTAAACCCTGTTAAACCCTAACACTAAACCCTGCTAAACCCTAACTCTAAACCCTAACCCTAAACCCTAAATCAAATGTATAATCAATCACTAACACATGTGTTACTAATATGTAAAACTCACCAAAAAAATGGAAAAAAAAAAAGTTCGTTGGAAGTATGCCTTGATGGACGGCAAATCGAAGAGGATAAAACGCTGAAAAATATGGTGCAATTTTCATGATTTTTCGACTTGTCGTTTGTGAGATTTTTATTTTTTAAAAACGTGGATGAGAGAGAAAAAAGTGACACGTGGCATATTGTGGTTGGTTCACCCATTCTCACACAAACAAATGGTCTCAATTGAACTCTTCTCCCTTATTTAATTCGATATAAAAAGTCATATTTCCTCACAAATAAATATAATGTTATAAATCTATATATGGAGTGGATGTCGATATCAACTTTTATATAGAAGAGATATGTTATTTTAGGAGATTATTATTTCTTGGTGAATACTCTACATATGTATTATATATATGCCTTATGGTTATGAATAAGATACATTAATTCTTCCTCTCTATTATTTTCTTTACTTTACTACACGTTATCAGCACGAGTCTCTCTTTAGGGTTAACTTCGGCCGTTTTTTCTGGGGTTTATAGTTTCGACGATCTTTTCTTCAAGGTACGGCTTTAATTTTTCAACTCATGATTTCGTTTCCTTAGTTGATCTGATATCCTATTATTATATGTTATATGATATATAAGTTATGATATGCTTTGTATGTTTAATACGTGTTGATGTATGAACATCTCATCTGAAATCATATTTATTATGCCATGAGTTGTCTTCCTTTATTTGATTTTTATTAATATGTGCTTTTATATATGATATCTATAGAAAACACACAAGTCAGATTTATTAATAAGTTTTATGAGGAATAACGTACATGAATCATCGACATGAAAGACATTAATTTCTCTAATATTCTACTAGACTTGATTTGTCTATTTGTTGTGATTCTCAGATATCAGATCTACATGCTTATCGATGATAAAATATATATTATGTATGTGTATCTTTAATGTGTAATTGACGCGATGACCTTTAATTTGTTGTTACTCGATATTCTGGTACATGATTTCATATGGCTTAGATCAATAATATATATAGATATAAATCACATGCGGATCTTGGTAATTATATACTCGTAACATTCGATAATTGGATTGTTATAGAATTGTACGTGAAAATTTATGGTTTCTGTTATCTTGTTCATTATTGGTTCAAAATCTGTGCGTATAAGTTTTCTTTGTACAATTTGTTAATAAGTACGTTACAGTAGATCATAACATCTATATCCATATCGCTACTAAATCTTATGCCATAAAAGTCCTAAAGATAAATTATTATGACTTTATATGCTCTGTTGAAATTCACTGCATTTACTATTGATAATTTGTGAGTACATGTTAATTTTTGGTTGATTTGTAATATAGTTGATCATGACAAGCCTTTCAAAACTTGAGTTCTTGGCTTTGGACATTTCTGGAAACAACTATTTATCCTGGATACTAGATGCTGAAATGCACTTGGATGCAAGTGGTTTGGGAAATACTATCAAACCCGGGAATCAAACTACCCCTCAAGAAAAGGCAAAAGCTATTGTCTTCTTAAGACACCACCTCCATGAAACTTTGAAAACTGAATACCTCACTTTCAAAGATCCTCTGGTTTTGTGGATAAATTTGAAAGACAGGTATGACCACCAAAGGACTATGATATTGCCCCAAGCTCGTTATGATTGGCAAAACTTGAGGTTGCAAGATTTTAAATCTGTGAATGATTACAACTCGGCTATGTTTCAAATTACCTCACGGTTGACATTATGTGGGGAGAAAATAACTGATGCGGATATGTTAGAAAAAAACATTTTCCACTTTTCATGCATCTAACATATTGTTGCAACAACAATATCGTGAAAGGGGTTTTAAGAGGTATTGTGATTTGATTTCAGTTTTGCTTGTAGCCGAGCAAAATAATGAGCTCCTCATGCAAAATCATGAGACACGTCCAACTGGTACCGCTCCCTTCTCGGAAGCGAATGTGGCAACATACCATGATCAAAGTAACATACGCAATCATGGTGGTAACCGTGGTCGTGGTCGTGGCCGTGGACGTGGTCATGGTCGTGGTTATGGTCGTGGCCGTGGAGGAAGCCATGGTCAAGGACGTGGTCATGGAATTTATTATGGTGTTCCATTTAAGAACTATCACCAAAGGGGTAATAATAATAAGTATGAAAATGGTGGAAAAGCTAAAAGTGGTGTGTCTAATGTATGTCATCGTTGTGGAAGTGAAGATCATTGGGTACGTGCTTGTCGTACCGCTAAGCATCTAGTTGAGCTCTACCA
Source organism: Helichrysum umbraculigerum (assembly GCA_949592205.1). Classification (NCBI taxonomy): domain Eukaryota; kingdom Viridiplantae; phylum Streptophyta; class Magnoliopsida; order Asterales; family Asteraceae; genus Helichrysum; species Helichrysum umbraculigerum. The sequence continues at coordinate 105,557,638 of CATIUR010000003.1, read as the reverse complement.
ACAATCCCAAAAGAACAAAGGCAAAGGGGTAGAAGCAAATTACACTATTGAGGATGACAAAATTAATAGTCCCCATGGAAGTCAAGAAAATATGGAAGTAACTCATTTGGAGGTTGGGGACTTCCTTATGAATGACTGATCATTCGATTATTTTAATTGTTTTCGCATGCCATGCCTTTATTTATTTATTTATTTATTTTATCTTTTGCTTAGTTTTAGATTGTTTTGAACTTTGTTGCATGACATGCCTTTGGTTTATGGTTATTTTTGATTAGTTTTGAACTTATTTTGCTTGGATTTTAATGAGGTGTTTTTTGGTTTTAACTATTATGGTTATCTATGTGTTTAATTTGTATTAGTGTGTTTTTTTTCTTTTGAAGCAATATGAATCATACTATTGAATTGGCTAATGAGGATGAAGATATGTGTCTAGTGAATAGTGCTACTACACATACAATTCTCAAGAAGAGGAAATATTTCTATAATTTCATTATTCAAGAAGCAAGTGTTAGCACAATATCTGGTAGTGCAAAATTAATTGAAGGCTCAGGAAGAGCCAATATAGTATTACCGGGAGGAACACAGTTTAAAATTGACAATGCATTATTTTCCTCCAAGTCTAAACGAAACTTATTAAGTTTCAAAGATATTCGTAAAAATGGATATCATATTGTGTAACATCCTGTTTCTGGGCCTGGAAATAAATTGTATTTTTATAAGTTTGGTTGGTTTATTTAATAATAAACAAGTAAAAGAGTCTCAGTTTTAATTGTGACTAATGAAATATTGTTTGTTTTAAAAAGTTAAAGTTGACGGTAAAATAAAAGTACTTTGACTTACGGGTATTTTCGGGTTCCAGACAATAGGTTAGGAACGGGTATAATATTACACTTAATAAAAAAATGGGGCGGTGGAAATCTCTGGATCATTTCACCTACCATTTCTTCTTTTGTTCTTCTTGAAAACTCTCTCAAACTCTCTCTAACATTCTTCAAAGTAAAATCAAGAACACAAAATAGAGATTTAATCTAGCTAAAGGGAAAGTGATTTCATCATCATCTCTAGCTTCTTCTCCATTTGATTGTAAGTAAATTTAGTATTCTTGAGTATATTTCATGGAAGTGGTAAAATGATGAACATAAGTGATTTGTATGAATTGAAGCTTGAAAATCATGTTTTGTTAATTACTTGTTGATTATTCATTGAAATTAGTTGATTACATGGTGATTATATGCTAGAATTTGTTAGTGTTCTTCAAGTTGAGTTCATAGCTTAGGGTTTGGTGATTTTGGTGAATTAGATGATGATGCATGATTTAGAGGATGTTAGAATTGTTGTTTGTCGTTATATTATGTTTATGGAAGATATTTGTGGCCTTTTACATGGTAAATTCGAGTTTGTAAACTGATTTGGTGATAAATTTGGGTTAGAGTTCGTATTTTGAGTTCAGGTCTGGCTTTGCTGTAAATCGCTCGAACGCGATCCCGGTGGCCTCGGCCGGATCGCGTTCCACAGTTATAATTTGATGTCGAGTCGTTTTGTTCTGATGAACGCGATCCTGAACCTCTATTCCGGATCGCGTTGCTCTTTGTAATTTTGAGTCAAATTGGTTTTGTTCTTGTGAACGCGATCCCGTCTCATTTCCTGGATCGCGTTGCCTAGTGTAATCTCGCAACAGAATATTTTTATAAAGAGGAACGCGATCCAGCCACATTTTCCCGGATCGTGTTTGCATGAATTATTTTGAAGGATTTTGTAAATTTTGAAAATGCATAAGTGTTTAGAAGATAGTGTATTTAGTGGCATTTTATGCTTAGAAATATATGTTTTGAATGATGATTATAATGTGGATAATATTATGATTAATATAAGGATTCGTGGTAAGTGTTAAACCGTTACTGACTTGATGTTGTTGTTGTTCTCAGATAAGCGGGCGGCCACTCAGTAAGATTAGACCACTGAGTTGGTGATCAGACGATAATATTCAGTGAGTGGAATTGTAGTCCTCGGTTCCACCCAGTTGTAACGGGTTCGGTTACAACGGGTAACCAGGATGGTTTATATTAGTAGGTTGTTGTTATTGGTCGTACCGGTACCAGTCTTGTCTGTTTTGTTTATGTTGCTGATTATATGAGTTGTTGTGCGATTGTTGTTGAATTGTTGATCAGTTGTGAACAGTTGTGAACTGTTGCTTGTTGTTGTGTGCTTTTGCATTGTGAATGCAACGTGGTTGTTTTCAGAGGTCAACTGCTGTCTGGGTTGGGTTTGGGTACTACTGTGTAGTTGTCGAGGTTTCTTTGAGACACATAGTTGAGAACAAGCCTATTCAGTGAAGGTAGTACTCAAGCTATCGGTTGATTACTGGGATTGGCTTGGCGCCCAGTAGTCGTGGTTTCTGGGTTGGATGGATACCAGGAACCGCCGGTCCTCTTGACGTTATGTGCTTATGTGTTTAATTGTTGTTGTTGCTTTGTTGTAAGATTTGTTATGAGTGGGTTGAACCGTCGGTTACGGTTCCATTCACTTAGCATTGGCTAATCCCTCGTTGTTTAATGTTTTGCAGATTGTGGTTAGTTGATGTAGATGTAGATGTTCGGGTTGTAGAGGTTGACTGGAAGTTTGACTAAAGCTTGGCGCAACTCTGACCTTTTGTGAATGTCTTTTGGAAAACGTTTTATATAAGCCCGTTTGTGTTAATATGGTTGTAAATGTTTAACTAATGTTGTCATACTTTGTAGTCGTTAAACCTGGAAGCATTGTAAGTCGGTAAATGTTTTGTTTTGGGGGACTTGCGCTTCCGATTTTCGAAATATAATATATAAATGATATATTTTGGTTCACGTAAGGACCGGGCCTTACAAGTTGGTATCAGAGCATAGGTTTGGGTGAATTGGGCATTTGCGAATGTTCAATCCCAAATCTATTTGGTGTTAGTCAAACTTTTCGGTTAGTGGGATTAGCTTTTGGTTGGGGATTGGTTAGTATAGATGATACTAACGATTAACAAGTTGCAAGTTGTGTTTTGGTTGTGAGTACAGGAATGGCAGATGATGAGAACCCGGATCCCAACAATGTTACTAGAACGGAGCTTCCACCTCCGGAAAATAATAATGTTAATCAGGGTGGTACTTCCAATGTGAATCATGATGAAGCTAGTCAAGAGGATTATGTGTTGCATATGGAGGATGAGGTTATAAGACTTAGAAAGATAGAACAGTTGTATTTGGAGTTACAATCTAGAGTAGCTCAGCAAGCATATCAGTCTCCTCCTCCACCTCAGCAGAATAGGTTGTGTTCATTTAAGACTTTTAAAGCGTGTGGACCTAAAGACTTTGAGGGAGGTAATGATCCGATGGTGACATTGAACTGGTTAAGGGACACTGAGAGGAAATTTGAGGTGTGTCAGTGTGAAGATGAGTTAAGAGTTAAGTATGCGGTGCAGTTATTGAAAGGTCAAGCGATGAACTGGTGGGATTCTGCGACTGCACAAATGACACCTGAGCAGAGATCTAGAATTACTTGGTCTGAGTTTCATAGGGAGATTAGTAAGCAATTCTGCTCTGAGTTTGATATGCTTAGACTTAGGCAGGAGTTTCTGGATTTGGAGTTTTCTGAGAAAATGACAATGGATGAGCTTATCAATCAATTCACCGATAAGTTAAGGTTTGTTCAGCAATGGGTACCGGACGAGAGGACTAGGATTACCCATTTCGTTAAGACTTTACCACCACAGTACCGTACATCAGTGAGGTTGGCACGTTCTTTGACGGAGGCTTTTGAGTTAGCTAGGTCGGTGCATAGTGACAATCAAGCATGGGAGAAGTCTAATAAGAACAAGTCGGTGCAACAGTCTAAGAGTAATACTACTGGAAGTAAGAGTCAGAATCGAAGGATTGAGTTTAGCGAGGGCTCGGTGGGTAGTGATCCAAACCCTTGGTGTAATGCTTGTAGGTCGAGACATTCGGGTCCATGTACTCCTCAAACATTAAGGTGCATTAAGTGTGGAGCATTTGGGCATGGTAGTAGAGAGTGTACCTTTCCTCAGTCTGTGTGTTGGAACTGCAAGAAAGAAGGTCATCGGGCAGGGCAATGTCCGGAATATGTTAGGCAAGGCTCGGGTTTAGCTGGAAGTTCTGGTTCTGGTTCGGGTTCGGCATCATCGGTTGGGCAAAAGAGAAAGATGGCGCCTGCTAGAGCTTTTCAAATGACAGTGGGAGATCAAGTGACTGTGGGAGAATTGCTCGAAGTGAATAACCCAGGTAGATTCTATAATGACTTTGATGTAATATAGTTTGTAGTATTATATGCTTGTGTGTCATTGTAGCGTGTGGTCTATTTATATGTGAGATTGGATTTCGGGGACGAAATCCTCTAAGGGGGGAAGATTTGTAACATCCTGTTTCTGGGCCTGGAAATAAATTATATTTTTATAAGTTTGGTTGGTTTATTTAATAATAAATAAGTAAAAGAGTCTCAGTTTTAATTGTGACTAATGAAATATTGTTTGTTTTAAAAAGTTAAAGTTGACGGTAAAATAAAAGTACTTTGACTTACGGGTATTTTCGGGTTCCAGACAATAGGTTAGAAACGGGTATAATATTACACTTAATAAAAAAATGGGGCGGTGGAAATCTCTGGATCATTTCACCTACCATTTCTTCTTTTGTTCTTCTTGAAAACTCTCTCAAACTCTCTCTAACATTCTTCAAAGTAAAATCAAGAACACAAAATAGAGATTTAATCTAGCTAAAGGGAAAGTGATTTCATCATCATCTCTAGCTTCTTCTCCATTTGATTGTAAGTAAATTTAGTATTCTTGAGTATATTTCATGGAAGTGGTAAAATGATGAACATAAGTGATTTGTATGAATTGAAGCTTGAAAATCATGTTTTGTTAATTACTTGTTGATTATTCATTGAAATTAGTTGATTACATGGTGATTATATGCTAGAATTTGTTAGTGTTCTTCAAGTTGAGTTCATAGCTTAGGGTTTGGTGATTTTGGTGAATTAGATGATGATGCATGATTTAGAGGATGTTAGAATTGTTGTTTGTCGTTATATTATGTTTATGGAAGATATTTGTGGCCTTTTACATGGTAAATTCGAGTTTGTAAACTGATTTGGTGATAAATTTGGGTTAGAGTTCGTATTTTGAGTTCAGGTCTGGCTTTGCTGTAAATCGCTCGAACGCGATCCCGGTGGCCTCGGCCGGATCGCGTTCCACAGTTATAATTTGATGTCGAGTCGTTTTGTTCTGATGAACGCGATCCTGAACCTCTATTCCGGATCGCGTTGCTCTTTGTAATTTTGAGTCAAATTGGTTTTGTTCTTGTGAACGCGATCCCGTCTCATTTCCTGGATCGCGTTGCCTAGTGTAATCTCGCAACAGAATATTTTTATAAAGAGGAACGCGATCCAGCCACATTTTCCCGGATCGTGTTTGCATGAATTATTTTGAAGGATTTTGTAAATTTTGAAAATGCATAAGTGTTTAGAAGATAGTGTATTTAGTGGCATTTTATGCTTAGAAATATATGTTTTGAATGATGATTATAATGTGGATAATATTATGATTAATATAAGGATTCGTGGTAAGTGTTAAACCGTTACTGACTTGATGTTGTTGTTGTTCTCAGATAAGCGGGCGGCCACTCAGTAAGATTAGACCACTGAGTTGGTGATCAGACGATAATATTCGGTGAGTGGAATTGTAGTCCTCGGTTCCACCCAGTTGTAACGGGTTCGGTTACAACGGGTAACCAGGATGGTTTATATTAGTAGGTTGTTGTTATTGGTCGTACCGGTACCAGTCTTGTCTGTTTTGTTTATGTTGCTGATTATATGAGTTGTTGTGCGATTGTTGTTGAATTGTTGATCAGTTGTGAACTGTTGCTTGTTGTTGTGTGCTTTTGCATTGTGAATGCAACGTGGTTGTTTTCAGAGGTCAACTGCTGTCTGGGTTGGGTTTGGGTACTACTGTGTAGTTGTCGAGGTTTCTTTGAGACACATAGTTGAGAACAAGCCTAGTCAGTGAAGGTAGTACTCAAGCTATCGGTTGATTACTGGGATTGGCTTGGCGCCCAGTAGTCGTGGTTTCTGGGTTGGATGGATACCAGGAACCACCGGTCCTCTTGACGTTATGTGCTTATGTGTTTAATTGTTGTTGTTGCTTTGTTGTAAGATTTGTTATGAGTGGGTTGAACCGTCGGTTACGGTTCCATTCACTTAGCATTGGCTAATCCCTCGTTGTTTAATGTTTTGCAGATTGTGGTTAGTTGATGTAGATGTAGATGTTCGGGTTGTAGAGGTTGACTGGAAGTTTGACTAAAGCTTGGCGCAACTCTGACCTTTTGTGAATGTCTTTTGGAAAACATTTTATATAAGCCCGTTTGTGTTAATATGGTTGTAAATGTTTAACTAATGTTGTCATACTTTGTAGTCGTTAAACCTGGAAGCATTGTAAGTCGGTAAATGTTTTGTTTTGGGGGACTTGCGCTTCCGATTTTCGAAATATAATATATAAATGATATATTTTGGTTCACGTAAGGACCGGGCCTTACACAATAAGACAACAAATGAAGGACATGCTGAATTTCTTCTTATTACAAATATCATTTCGGGTAAAAAGCATGTGTTTGAGAAATTATTTGCATTTTCCTCCGGTTTATATTTCACTATTATTAGTGCAATTGAATCAAATGTGGTCATTAAATTGATGGACCAAGATAACTTTATCCTATGGCATGACCGGTTAGGCCATCCCGGTTCTACGATGATGCGGAGAATTATTGAACAATCATGTGGGCATAATTTAAAGAATCAAAGAGTTCTTGACTCTAATAATATCACATGTGTTGCTTGCTCGAAAGGAAAATTAATTACTCGCCCATCACCAGCAAAGATAAGGAATGAATCCCTTAATTTTCTAGAAAGGATACAAGGAGATATATGTGGGTCTATACATCCTCCTTGTGGACCATTTAGATATTTTATGATTTTAATTGATGCATCAACTAGATGGTCTCATGTGTGCTTATTATCAAGTCGCAATCTGGCGTTTTCGCGATTACTTGCCCAATTAATAAGATTAAGAGCACATTTTCCAGATTATCCTATTAAGACAATTCGTCTAGACAATGCTGGTGAGTTTACATCCCAAACATTCAATGACTATTGTATGTCGATTGGGATAAGTGTTGAACATCCGGTCGCTCATGTTCATACACAAAATGGGCTTGCTGAATCGTTTATCAAGCGACTTCAAATGATTGCAAGGCCGATGATAATGAAAACAAAGCTAACAGTTTCTGCTTGGGGCCATGCAATTCTACATGCAGCAACACTAATACGCATCAGGTCAACAAGTTATCACACATCCTCCCCAATACAGTTGGTATGTGGTCAGGAACCAAATATTTCCCATTTACGCATTTTTGGTTGTGCGGTATATGTCCCAATTGCTCCACCACAACGAACAAAAATGGGACCTCAAAGAAGGTTGGGAATATATGTTGGGTATGAATCAGCATCAATTATTAAATATTTAGAACCATCAACGGGGGATTTATTTACGGCTAGATTTGCCGATTGCCATTTTGATGAGTCAGTATTCCCAACATTAGGGGGAGGAGAAAAACAGCTGGAAAGAGAAATCAGTTGGAAGGAATTATCATTATCTCATCTTGATCCTCGAACTAAACAATGTGACTTAGAAGTTCAAAAGATAATTCATTTACAAAGATTAGCGAATCAGTTACCGGACGCATTCACTGACCCAAAGAAAGTGACTAAGTCATAGATACCAGCTGTAAATGCTTCAGTGAGAATTGATGTATTGGATGGACATCACATTGGTAATGAGTCTAATGCACGTATGAAGCGTGGTAGACCAATCGGTTCCAAAGATAAAGTTCCTCGAAAGAAAAAAGGAGCAACTAATCAAGATGGTCAAATCGAGGCAAAGGATACGCCAGAAGGTTCTCTTGGAGAAGCCTTAGACATGATGGTTCAAGAAGAACCTCAGGTACCTGAAAATGAAGAGATTTCAATAAATTATATCATGTCTAGAAAAATATGGAATCGAAATGCAATCGACGTCGATGATACATTTGCATATAATGTAGCGCTAGAAGTAATGGAAGGTGATGAGGATCAAGAACCAAGATCTGTTAATGAATGCAGACAAAGAAATGATTGGCCAAAATGGAAAGACGCAATTGAGGCAGAACTAAATTCTCTTGCAAAAAGAGAAGTTTTTGGACCGGTAGTTCATATACCAAAAGGTGTAAAACCGGTGGGGTATAAGTGGGTTTTTGTGCGAAAGGGAAATGAGAAAAATGAAATTGTGAGATATAAAGCTCGATTGGTTGCACAAGGTTTCTCACAAAGACCTGGAATTGATTATGAGGAGACATATTCTCCAGTGGTGGATGCAACAACTTTTCGATATCTTATTAGTCTGGTAGTACAAGAAGGAATTGATTTGCGTCTAATGGATGTCGTGACTGCCTATTTGTATGGCTCACTTGATACAGAGATTTACATGAAACTCCCTGAAGGGTTTAATCTGCCTGATTCATGTAAGGGAAGTTCTCGAGAACATTATTCAATCAAATTAAACAAATCTTTATATGGGCTAAAGCAATCTGGACTTATGTGGTATAATCGTCTTAGTGAGTATCTATTGAAAGAAGGATATAAAAATGATCCTATTTGCCCATGTATATTTACAAAAAGATTTGGATCTGAGTATGTTATAATTGCTGTCTATGTGGATGATTTGAATATCATAGGAACTCCAAAAGAGCTTCCTAAAGCAGTTGAGTACTTAAAAAGTGGATTTGAGATGAAAGATCTTGGAAAGACAAAATTTTATCTTGGGTTACAAATTGAGCACCTTAAGGATGGAATCCTTGTGCACCAAGAAGCTTACATAGAAAAGGTGTTGAAAAGATTTTATATGGACAAATCTCATCCACTAAGCACTCCAATGGTGGTAAGGTCACTAGATGTTGAAAATGACCCATTTCAACCCCCGAAGGATAACGAAGAAATTCTTGGTCCAGAGATACCCTACTTAAGTGCGGTTGGGGCATTGATGTTTCTCGCTGGTCATTCACGACCTAATATATCATTTTCTTTAAATCTATTAGCGAGATACAGCTCATGTCCTACAAGAAGACATTGGAGTGGAATAAAACAAATATTTCGCTACCTTCAAGGTACAAAAAATATGGGTTTATATTTTACTAACCAATGCAAAACAAGTTTAGTTGGTTTTGCAGATGCAGGGTATATGTCTGACCCACATACTGGTCGATCTCAAACTGGGTATGTTTTCACAAATGGTGGTACTGCAATTTCTTGGCGTTCAGTAAAGCAAACAATCACAGCCACTTCATCAAATCATGCCGAGATTTTAGCAATTCATGAAGCAAGTCGAGAGTGTGTTTGGTTACGAAATGTGATACATCAAATCCGTGATTCTTGTGGTATTTCTTCTGGACCTAAGGCACCTACAATATTATATGAAGACAATACAGCATGCATCGCTCAACTTAAAGAAGGATATATCAAGGGTGATCGAACCAAACATATTGCACCAAAGTTCTTCTTCACTCATGACTTAGAGAAATGTGGAGACATCAAAGTACAACAAGTTCGTTCAAGCAAGAATCTAGCAGATCTATTTACCAAGGCACTTCCTAATTCAACATTTCAGAAGTTTGTTCGTGATATTGGGCTGCGTCGACTTGATGAACTCACCTGATGTACTCATCAGGGGGAGTAAATACGCGCTGCACTCTTTTACCCTTAGTTATGGTTTTATCCCACTGGGTTTTCCTAACAAGGTTTTTAATGAGGCAGCATCCTCACGCGTATTGAAAGATTATGTACTCTTTTTCCTTCACTAGGATTTTGTCCCATTGGGTTTTACATAGTAAGGTTTTAACGAGGCATAATTCTTAATCAATGGACATCCAAGGGGAGTGTTATAAATCTATATATGGAGTGGATGTCGATATCAACTTTTATATAGAAGAGATATGTTATTTTAGGAGATTATTATTTCTTGGTGAATACTCTACATATGTATTATATATATATACCTTATGGTTATGAATAAGATACATTAATTCTTCCTCTCTATTATTTTCTTTACTTTACAACACATAATAGGTTATACGGTTGAACATAAAAATGATATTTTTTTTAAGACGTTTAAAGTTCATGTGAAAAAACACGAACTCTCATTTTTAAGTTTGATACGTGAGTATCTCAAGCTTTACAAAACCTATCCTCTTTCTCTTCTCCATATATCTTCCTCAGTTTCAACCTTTAAAACTTGCATTTCCTAATATATTTAAAGTTCACAGCATAATCTAACAAAACATTTTTTATTGGAAATTGAAACTCTAATTAATTTACAAATGATTTTGCAATAAGAACCATATTATGTAGTTTCGATCATCCTTTGAATGACAATTATTAACTACAAATGTCGTTTATTCGTCAAATGTTTCAAGCTTGTTTAACAAATAATTAACATTAAAAAAAATTATGTATAAGAATTAATATCATCATTAATCATTATTAGTCTACCTTTAATGCAAGCAAAAAGAGGATAGTACATTAAATAACTAACGTTGGGTTTTTATGGTAATTAACGTTGGGTTTTCTCTCGAAATATTCGGGTTTCCCCAGGAACTGGTGATGGGTATATGAAGAGGTAATGCCACTGAGCCCAATACTGCCTTTCAAAAAAAAAAAACTATTCTAACAAATTGCAATTTTCTAACCTTTATTTTTTTATTTATTTTATCTATTTTCTACTAATCTTTTGAATTTTGCTATTTGTAACCCTAAGGGGTTATATTTAAGAGTTAGATTCGTACATAAAAAGGTTGTATATCAAGTTGGTTGAGGAAAGTTATATTCGGGGTAGGTAATTATTATTATGGTACAAGCATTCAATGCGTGTTTGAATTTCTTATTGATAGCCCTTGACAACGTATAACATTTTCCTAATCTTTTTTCTTTTCTTTTTTTTTTTATTTTTTTTTTTATTTTAAGCACCCGTATATTTACTGCTTTCGAAAATTGAAAATGTAGTACAAAACTACAAGTAATAAAGTCATCATTCATTTAAATCAAAATTTAAAATAATAATAATAATAATAATAATATCAAGCGTTACGTTTTAAATAACAAAACAAATACGTTATTTAAAATCATAATAGAGCCGTTATCCCTAAATCTACAACGGCTATTTCGCTCATAAAGCCCTCAAAAACCCCTTTCATCATCTCATCTCTTACCATCAAATCATCAAATCAAAATCTATCTGAAATCAAACCCTCTTTCCATCAATTTCTGATTCTTTCCATTTTTCCTCTTTTTAATTCAGCAAAAATGAACGATCTATTGACTAAATCATTCACCAGCTACGTTGATTTGAAGAAATCGACAATGAAAGACATCGATCTAGAAGCCGGTCCCGAACATGACCTCCAGATGCAAACGATTCATCAACCAGATCACAATCTCACTTCCTTCCTTCACGAAGCCGAGCTCGTAAAACAGGAGATGAACTCGATTCGCGAAACCCTAGCTCAATTGCAATCAGCAAACCAAGACTCCAAATCACTTCATAATGCAGAAGCCCTAAAATCGAACCGACGCCGTATCAATAGCGAGATCGTGAATGTTCTTAAAAAAGCTAAAAGTATCAAATCTCGATTGGAGGAAATGGACCGTGCGAATGCGGAGAGTCGGAGGTTGTCGGGATGTAAGATGGGGACACCCGTGGATCGAACGAGAACTGCGGTTGCGAATGGGCTGAGGAAGAAACTTAAGGAGTTGATGATGGATTTTCAGGTGTTGAGACAGAGGATGATGACTGAGTATAAGGAGACTGTTGGCCGCAGGTATTTTACGGTCACCGGAGAAGAAGCTAATGAAGAAGTGATTGAGAAAATTATTTCAAGTGGGACTGATGGTCAAGGTGGTGAAGAATTCCTGTCCAGAGCTATTCAGGTATATCTATAATATTGTTATATTTTGAGAAAGTACTAATTTTTAGGCACAAAGTACAACTTATGATAATGATAACTTGAATGATTTTGGTTTTTAGATCAGATAAAGTTTTGTTTCCAAAGATAAAATTGGTAGATCCATTTAAGTAAATCTGTAGCTGCTTGTACTTATGGCATTAAAGTTTGTAAATTTGGCATGAATTTATTGATTTTAGTTCTGGTAGAGAAATTTGTTCTAAAGGTTATTAAGAAATTGGTAAAATATGAACCTAAAATTAACTTTTCTGTACACATGTTTTGTTTTTATGTTCTTTTTGTGTGTTTTGTTGTATGGGATTACTAATTGTGTATTGGTCTGGATTTAATGATTTAAGTTTTGGTAAAAAAAAATGCTTCAAAAGCATTTAAATTTGAATTTAGGTATTATCACTGTATTTTGTTCATGTCCCATATAAAGATCAAATTTATGTGTATTTTGTTCAAATTCTAAGGAAAGTAAAAAATCTATGTTGCATTTTCTTTTTAGATATAAAGGTGTTGACTTTATTTGAAATTACAGGAGCATGGAAGAGGAAAGGTGTTGGAAACAGTGGTTGAGATTCAGGACCGCCACGATGCGGCCAAGGAGATTGAGACGAGCCTGCTAGAGCTTCACCAAGTGTTCTTGGACATGGCTGTGATGGTGGAAACTCAAGGGGAAAAGATGGATGATATCGAGCACCATGTTATGAACGCGGCTCACTATGTTAATGATGGGACCAAAAACCTTAAGACTGCGAAAGGGTACCAAAGGAACAGCAGAAAGTGTTTGTGTTTGGGGATGATACTTTTGCTGATAATCATCCTTGTGATCATCATCCCAGTTGTTACTAGTATTAGCAAGGCTTGATGTTTTTATTATTATAAGTAAAAAAAGGCTACATATATGTGTCCTGACTATTGAATTCGATTCTTTTGTTTGATTTGTAAGTGTAATGTGTATCTCTGTTGATGGAAAGTGATACATCTATTAATACTAAAGTACTATTTCATGAGTTCTCATATATATAATCATCTATGTTTATTATGTACCAATTTCATATGTCATTTTTTAATCTGTCTAATACATTTATGTTTGATTTGTACACCTCAAAACTGATAAGCTTCTGTCATCTTGAAAATTATAAAATGGTTATGGTTAATTGGGGGTATATAAGGGCAGGATGTTTGTAGGTGGGTTTGGGATTGGAATAGAGAATTAAGAGGGAGGGATTCAGATGAATATGAAGAATTGATGAGGTATATTGGTGGTATACAATTTAAGAAAAATGATAGAGATCAATGGTGGTGGTTCCCAGATGATGAAGGTAAGTTCACTGTCAAACTTTTCAAAACAATTGGTTGATGAAAATGTGTTTCTAGGTCAATGTAGTCTAGGAAACGTTTGGTGGAACAAGCTTATCCCTAGGAAGGTAAATGTGTTTGTATGGATCTTGACAACGGAGATTAACGATTTGGAAAGTTTTGGATCACATTGGAATGGATCTTGACTCTTTACTTTGCCCATGGGAAAGTTGGTGTTCGAACCCAGAGTCCACATGGTAACAGTTAAGGCGAAGAAAGGAACCTGTATGTCAATTCTCAAAGGACAACAAGTTTTTATGTTGTACTGTGGTCCTAGTAGCTAGATTTAGTGGTCTAGTTGTTCATGCCTCCTGTTTTGGAGGGTCTCTGTTTACACATTCACTCTTTTGCCACATCTTGTGGAGAGTATGTAAAAGGGTGCTTGATGCGTGCCTTTCTATATTTTCATCCTTTTAAAGAAAAGAGGCTAATGAGAAACAATATTTTCATCCTTTTAAAAATGCATGCCTTTCAAAAGAAAAGAGGCTAATGAGAAACAATATGTTTGATGAGTTATTTAATTTCGTACTACTCATCATGTTGATATGTTTTAATACATGAGTTATTAACAAAATCATAATTAACGATCTGGTAGCCCCTTCACTTTTAACATCTGTAAATCGTGTTGTAAAAGTCAGCCAAGTCTACCGTTTAGTCGGCTTTTTGGACTAGTCTGACTCAACTAGGCCTAAATCGGGTTAAAATGTTGGTAACGGGTCAAAATCGGTCAATGTCAGATTTAGTCGGATTTATTCGGTCAAAGCTGGTCAAATTCGAAATTATGTTTCTAAACAAATATGTAAAGTTTGTGTTTGTTTATTTCTCTTCCAAATTCGCACCTAAAATTTTGAAATTCATTATTTAAATGTAAGAAAAGTCCAATCTAATTAGTCCCCAATCTGACCGATTAGTCCTACAAGGTCCTGACCGTCTAATCCCAACAAGTGACTTTCACAACCTTGCTCGTCCATAAAAGACAATGATGTGCTTGTAGTTCTTACACATAAGTAGGCATGAACAAAAAACCCGAACCCGGAACCGAACCCGAAAAAAAACCCGGAACCGAACCCGGAAAAAACCGGTTTTTTTGAACCCGGTTCGGGTTTTTTTCTTACCCGCCGGGTACGGAACCGGTTTGGGTTTTCGGATCTCACAATCGGGTTGGGACCGGGTAGGAAGCGGGTCGGGTTGGAAAACCCGGTATAAAACCCGGTTTAAAAACCGGTATTCGTGGGTCAAAAACCCGGTTCGGGTCGGATCGGGTAGGTCAACAAACCGGTTTTCCTCCCTTTGACTAAAACCCGGTTCCGGGTACGGGTCGGGTAGCCCCGAAACCCGGTTTTGTTCACGACTACACATAAGTTAATATGTTCAATGGAAAATTAATAGGTCCCAGTTAATTGGGCCTGTATGTGTTTTGTATGAAGGATAATGGATAATGCCCCCAACCCAATAAGGCTTGTGGCCTGCGAGCTCTCAAAAACACTGCCCATGAAAATACAAGTTTTAAGTGGTAGAATATTGGTGAGTTGGTGTTATAGCTGTAAGAATGAATCAATTGTAGTTTAACGAATTATTTAATTTAATTGTTTAAAAAAGTGCTTTGTGTTGGTAGTCTGAGTTGTCCAATAATCATGATTCTCCCTTGTTGATAAGAGTTTTAAGGAAAAACACATACGACTAAAATACATCGTCTTCAACAAAAATTGATAAGATGTAGTCTTTAGGCTTCTAATAAAACACAATTCTCCCAAATGGACATTTATAACATCATCCATGTATCAACCAAATGTAATTAACAAGAAATATTGGTTGCTATTGATTTAGAAAGAATCCTTTTTAACTCGTTACTGATCTTGTCATATGCGTTCTTCCCTACCGCATCCCTCTATGGAAAGAATATTTGGATCCATCATTGTTAACACAAACAGTAATAGAGTCATCTACAAAACTACTTTCATCGATACACAAAGCATAACTCGTAAGGCGGGTCAAAGTATTATGACTTCTGTGTAGAACGTATATGCGTACAAAACAACTAATAGCGCAGTAGACATTTATTTATTTCTATACGTTAGAACCATTTTGAAAAGAAGAAAAATATAATCCTTGAAAACTGAAGTTTATGACGACATATTGAGATTAACACCTTATTTTGTAATTAATTATTAAAGGGTTGAAAAAAAAAAAACATCTACAGTGATTAATCATCAATTTTAGTCTAAATAAATAGATCTGAAAATCAAACATAAATTCATTCATTAGTTTTTTAAGTTTAATCTCTTTTCTCATTATTCATGTTATGTAATGATTGAATTATATCTCTACCGTATACTTGTAAATTATTGGAATTTAAAGTTTAATCTCTTAACTAATATGAAAATTCCTTAATAGACTATTAAAAATACAATTTTTGTTGAATAAAAGTAGAACCATTCACACATTTGAAATTTAATTCTTTTACGTCACACCATTAGTTACAACTAAAACTTTCAATCTATACTAGATCGTAATTCATAAAATTTTAAAGACTCGAAGTTACATATTTACACTCCCTAAAAATAAACCTTTGAGTTTAGGGATGACAAAAAGATCCGAATCCGATGGGGATCCCCGAACCCCATAAGTTTTGGATTGGATTGGGGATGCCTTATTGAAGATGGGGTGGGGTATGGGGCGATGAATGGGGATTTCTATCGGGTTGGGGTTGGGGTTGGGTAGTATCATGCCCGCTCCGCACATACATACATACATACATACATACATACATACATATGTGTGATTACAATATATGTATATATAATTATTATTTATATCTATAAATAACTATATCATCAATAAATATATTTATTTATAACTTTTTGGATTACAATAATATTTAATACATTATTTATCTATAAGATAATGGTGTGTTGAAATTTAGAATTTTGACTCGTTGACAACAAAGGCTTAGTTATTATTTATTTGTAATATACATGTGTAATCCTTCTATTTTTTTAGTATACTTGTGTCATCAACAAGGTCAATTACTATATGTTGTCTTGATCATATTACCATTTATTTTTGAAACGAGGATGTCAATTAGTGGATGTTTAGGTAATCCTTTAAGAAAAATCAACAAGTCATCCAAATTTTAGATATTATTAATAGAGAACAAGTGCTGGGTTACGATTTAAAGAGCCCACATTCTCAACAAGTTACCCCGATAAGACCCCGTTGGCCCGTTGGGTATTGGGGTAAGCCATTCCTCAGATGGACCGCCCCAATAATACCCCGTTGGGGTTTGGGGTGAGGTTGGGGTTGGGCTGACACCCCCGCACCGAACCCGCCCCATTGCCATTCCTATTTGAGTTTTAGCAAATGAGAATATCTTAATTCAAATTCAAATATCTAGAAACTTCCAACAAGTATGGACGATTTTTTAAACGGGATAACAGAGTTAGTATCCCGTTAATTTTTAAGGGGCACCACTTATATACTTTACAGTGTTATACATTACAAAACTGCAAAGCATATTTGATGGTGTATGGATAAAAAGTAGTGGTGTACGGATCAATCCACATTTTTAAGCCTATTCATTTAAACCATCAATTTTTTTCCATTTCTTAATCCTAAAAATAATTCTCCGTATTTACTATTTACTATACTATGTTATTTTTGTCAACGGTGTCTTTTTAATGTATGTTCCATCGAAGCTTCTCTTGAAGTGAATGGTATATTATTACAAATTACAATTGAGAAATTTCAAATTATTTTGCCAAACCTCCTCGTACTAAAAGTTTCAGCTTTTCAGACAATTTTTTTAAAATGCTTTACGAGATTATAGATAGAATTTCAACAATGTTAATTAAATATACTCGATATCGCTTACAGTGTTTATCTCCATGTTTTGATCTACATAATGAGAGCAACTCAAAGCGATAACCTTGTGTCCATATAACGTAATCTCGCGCATACACCTGGCCTTCACCATGCTTTGATCTTTTTAATCCTGTACACTTTTTTATTTTTAAATAATTAGCAACAGGTTCCATCCCTAGAGACATTAAAGCAACATCAACTTATAAGTATACAAAGCATCAAATGAATTCACCAAAAAAAAAAAAAAAAAACTTGATGGATGTTTAAAACACCAAATACAAATGGAAAACTACCAGGATGATCTGGAAAAGTGGAGATAGTAGTGTGACTAAAGAACCGAGAGAGATTTTGTATCCTTTAAGAAGACCAACACTATTGATTTCACAAAATTAATATAAATTTCCTCTCTGTCGGTAGAACATATTGAAGGATATCCCAAGGATAACAACCCAAAATTTCAAGATCCCATGTTTAGAAAGAATTTCAATTTTATAGTTGATATTAAACTTTTTATAAGCTTCCACGCAGTGACCGATGAAGTTGGTTGATAATAAACCAGTGAACTAATTAACACTTTTCATGTACAAAGTTCATATCGCTGTGTGCCACTACAAACCACCTAACATGATTAGCATAAAAACTAGAAACCAGGAGATACTGGGCAAACATCAAACAATATGCAAAGGGCAACATAAATCTATCCGTTAACTGAGAGAGAAACATGGAGAGAAGAGGAGAGGAGAAGAGAGAAGAGAAGAACTAATTTTACCTGCTAGGAGTTTGAGAATGGAAAGAATGATTGAAGACCGGTGAGGATGAATAGACCACATGAAAGGGACGTGAGATCAGCTCCTTATTTGACTTTCCAAAAATGCACTAAGCAGGTAAGTTCTTTAGCTAAGCCATCCCATACAGCCCCTATGTCATAAGAT
Source organism: Helichrysum umbraculigerum (assembly GCA_949592205.1). Taxonomy (NCBI): domain Eukaryota; kingdom Viridiplantae; phylum Streptophyta; class Magnoliopsida; order Asterales; family Asteraceae; genus Helichrysum; species Helichrysum umbraculigerum. Next base: position 105,539,424 of record CATIUR010000003.1, on the reverse strand, counting down.
CATATGAGAAACTGAATAGAACTCAAATTAGAACAAACTCTCCGATCGCATTCATAGAATAAATACAAATCCAAAATTTCTAATTCTAATTCCGTATAATTCAAATATTTGCCTAGCAATGAACATATATTCATCTACTTTTACTCCCTTACAACAGCTGGGAATATTAGAAACAGAGCTTCCCTTACTATTTAAGTAGAATTGAATACAATCAGAATGTGTTTAATGCAAAAGGCATAGAAGAATCGAACAAGCTATAAGGATTACCTGCACATACTTGCGATTAGCAGGTGGGAAAGGAGTTCCCATCAGCAAGATCTGCCTAAAAGTTCAACTCAAATATCAATTATCATGATTCTTTTCAACTGGGATTCATCTATGAAAAATAAAAGAAAAACAAAATTGAAACTCACATTCGAACTATATAAAACCGAGGGTATTAAATATCTATTTCATTTTCATGCAGAATGTAGACATCTCTAATTAGTAAGTGTAATCTTCACAACTAACTGATTAAGATATAAAAAAGTAAAAACTTACTCCCTCTAGTATGAAAATCTCTCCTTAGCTACACATACAGCATATATATTCTCTGCGAAAATGTCACACAATACGTAGAATAATGATCTCACAAGTGTGATGATAAAACTTATCCTCCCTTCCCATTTTATATTCTACGACATCCGTTCCAAAAAGTTGAAAGCAAGTAACGAATTCCATTTTATGAAAAGAGATTCCAGTTTTTTCTATTAAGAAAAGTTTTTAATCATAATTCACTTATTTCCATATCGTTCATCATTGTTGAAAAAACCAACTTCATTTTTGTTCCACAGTTTGGTTATTCGAAGAAGATTGTTACCTCAGGCCATTACTTTCAGAGGAACCACATGTCAATAATATCCAATATATTACTGCTACTTACTCCTGGTAATCCAGAAGACACCTGTCCAGCAGACCTTTCCTCGGAGATCCCTTGATTTTTGTCGGTTATAGTAGACCATTTATGGAGAATTAGCAACAGAAACTGCAGGTAAACGAAAGTCAGCCTTTAACACTTTGTCATCATATGACAACAATAATATGCAATAATTTAGTTTCCTCTGTCCAAAATAAGATACAGACTTGAAGTTTGGCAATCAAGTACAGAAACAATACTGTCAACGGACTTCGTGAAACCATGCCTTTATACATCTCAGTTATGTGTTCTGTGCTGTCTGAGTATAAACACTCTTGGTGTGGTTCCCTTTATGTTGGATTTAAAATCCTTTGCGTGTCAATCTGCAATCATGGTTCAGCCTTTGTTATCATAGTGTATTACTGTATTGTCTTATAGACAGGTTTTATTTTAGTTTTATTCCTATTATTGACCCTTTAATACTTGACAGCTGCTATAAGTGGCCTTTCTGGTTTGATCTAATAATAAGGATCCTTGCAGATATGGTCTTGGGTTGGAATTATTTTCAAGTAGCCAATCTGATCAAGCAGCCTCATAATTTATGGAGTCGTCTTTGGAAAAAAGGCTTATATCAATATAGTTGAAGCTTGTCAGGGTAATGGAACAGTGTTTTTAAGCATACTTGTTTGGTATTTGTTGAGTTCCAAAGTCAATAATATTGGCTGTGTATTACCTAAAGCTGAAGTTCAAGTGTGTAAATCTGTTCAAGCTGAGCTTCTAAAGTGTAACTCTGTTCAAGTGGTGCTCATGTGTTCAAAGCTGGTTGAAAATTCTCTTGTAAAAAAATTGTATGGCTGAAGCTAGAAATTTAGAGCTCAAGTGTGCAAAAGATGGGCTTATCGGTTTTAAAGTTGAGCCTAAGGAAGCTAAGCTGTTTCAACATAATATCCTTGAAGGTTGTAATGTTGTATTTCCGAAGCTAAGCTTCAAAGTTTAATATGTTCTAAAGCTGTGTCAAAGAGTGTTAAATCTCAGTTGCATTCTTGGTTGGCTAAAGTTGATTTACAAGACCCAATTATCCAAAAACAGCCCTTCATAATTTTAAAGGTGCATAATTTCCTTGTTGGGCAAAAGCTGAATATGACAAGCCCAAGTGTTCTGAAGTTGAACTTAAAGGTCCAACATCTGAGCCCATTCACAAAGGGGCTGGCAACTTAAGCTTTCTGATGGACAGTTTTTTGAGTTCTAATATGAATTTTAATGCTTCAATTGTGTAGTACTAAGTCAAAATTTAGCTTAGTATGACTAAACATTTGTAATGGTTAGTGACAGCCATTAAAGTCACCTATGGTATGCCAGTAAGAGCATGCATTAGATTTATTTTTATTATTAAAATTTGCTGGGGTACAGCCGTACAGTCCCTTTATCGAAGAATATCTAAGTTATTAACCTGATTCTAGAACAAATTTATAACCATCATAGCTGTCAAAAAGTTTCAGAAAGCATATACAGTGTAAAGATGCACAATCAAACTAAATGTGCTTTCCTATTCAAAAATCCGACTCTTATTGGCAGAACTCCTGGAACTGGATCCCAAAATCTTAACAATCTCTAAGGCTGTTCGGCTATGACATGTGATTAAAGGATATGATTTCTTGCATGGAAGCATAGTTGTCAAAGGAGAAAGGCGCACAAAGGCGATAAGGGTCCCTAGCGCCTTAAGCGCGAGGCGCAAAAAAGGCGCGCGCCTCAATTTTACGAGGCGCATTATTCTTAGAAAAATTCATAAAAAAATATATAACATTATAACCATGTATATAAATATCATATAGCATTTAAGCACTTAAAACTTCATGTATTAGGGCACTAAATAAGCAAAAGAGTAATAGTATCATGCATAACATAGAGAAAGTAGTGGCAATTAGCAAATAGCTAAAAAGTTTTTTCGTCACTACTAGCTAACTACTAGTTTTTAGCCAAAAAAAAAACATTCAACAATGTCATTGTGAATGTTTCCTCAAAATTCAAATGTCATTGTGAATGTTTCCTCAAAATTCGTGGTAACTAGAGGCTTAAAACCTGTCCCACATCTAGTCCAGCATCATAAAGCATCATAAAACCAGTTTGCCACCTCTCTACATGCTTTTTCCTTAATCTCTTTCTTGCAAATATCATTAATAGTTTGTTGTTGCTTGTATTTTCGGTTTTTAGCCACTTGTTCTGGTGGAGGGGTGACAAACATATCAATGGGGCCTCTTACTACCTTCTGAATCCTGCTACTACCTTCACGAGATCCACTACCTACAAAAATCACAATTTATTCAAAAAGGCGTGCCTTTCTGCGCCTTTTTTCAAAAAAGCGCGCCTTTTCAGAAAGGCGCACGCCTTAAGCGCACCTCTACTTTGTGCCTTAAGCGCACCTAAAAAAAGCAATTTACACTGCGCATGTGCGCCTTGCGCCTCGAAGCGCGCCTAAGGCGCGCCTTTGACAACTATGCATGGAAGCAAACTAAGAGGGTAATTCAAGCATATATATAGGGACAAATATGATCCTGGAACTGGACCCCAAAATCCTAACAATCTCTAAGCCTGTTTGGCTATCACATGTTATTTAAGGTTTCAATTTCTTGCATGGAAACAAAGTAAGAGGCACCAATGAAAGTACATTTTGATTGTCATGATGTGTTAACAACTTATTCTACACCATGCATATGCACTAGTCATCATTTTTTACGATTGTAAATTAGACATTATTTAAACTACTGCGAACAAGAAGATGTGCATACCTTTCACATTCGAAGGTTCAGATTTCCCTGGTAAGGATTTGGATTTCAAAATATCACGTGGCACAAGTTTTACGATTAGATCAACAAAGTTAGCATCTTGTTCCTTTGACGGGATTGCACGAAGTAGCAAGCTAAAGGAATATGCATCAACTGAGAAACCCCTCAGATCCATTTCCTTTAGATGTAATAATACATCTTCGGGCTTCTTCCACTTCAGAACTCCTTGAAGAATGATATTGTAAGTGACACTATTTGGAGAAACACCATTTTTCTCCATATTCATAACAAGCTCTTTTGCTTCCTCAATCATGCCTTCATTACAGAACCCATTACTCATGGCATTGTACGTTACAACGTTTGGCAGCAAACCTTGTGTACAAAGTTCACTGAAAAGGTCCACGGCAATATCAAGCTTACCATTCTTGCAGCAACCATCTATAAGGACAGTGTACAACGCAACATTAGGATGTATTCCATTGTTTATTATAATACGAAACAAACACAACGCCTTATCGACCCGACGATTTTTGCATAGTCCATCCAATAAGACAGAATAAGTGATAAAATTTGGAGTTACGCCTATTGATTGCATATGTTCAAAGAGCTTTATGGCATCTTTAGATCTTCCAACCTTGAACAATCCATACAACATAGTGCTGTATGTTGAAATTGTGGGTTCCAACTTCTTGCGAGTAATATCCCGAAATACTACCATTGCCTCGTCTATGTTTGATCTTTTACAATGCCCATTAATTAAGCTGTTATAAGTAATAATGTTAGGTTCAATCCCTTTCTCAACCATGACATTGTAAACTTTCATAGCTTCTTTCATTTGACCTCGCAAACAATATCCATCTAATAATGCACTATACGAGACAACATCCGGTCGCTCTCCTCTTTCAATCATGACACGAATAACACTTTCAGCATCTTTAACCATTCCTTCTTTACAAAACGCATCAACAAGAATATTAAAAGTATGCACATCAGGGTTAATCTTTCTACCATCCATTTCTATAATCATTTTTTTAGCATCTTCCCATCTCCCAAAGCTACACAAACCATGAATCAACGAATTATAAGTAACAACATTCGGAAAAACTCTTTTCTCAATCATCTCCGACAAAAAAGTCAACGCATAGTCAATTTTATTATCTTTACACAAACTATCAATAATCATGCTATACACTTCCGTGCTAGGTTTACAACCTCTTTCTTCCATAAACCTAAGTAACCTAACCGCCATTTTCATATTCCCGCCTTTACAAAGCCCGTTCATAACCGTTCCATACGTAACTTCATTCGGTTCACAAATTCTTTTCTTAATCAACTTCTTAAACAAAACCTCAGCCTCAACAACCCTATCTTCTATAACTAAACCTTTCAACAAAGTATTATAAGTAGAAACAAGTGGTTCATGACCTCGTTTAACGATACAACCAAACACAGCAAAACCTAAATCGATTCGACGTAAATGCGAGAAACAGTTAATAGCAATGTTCATCATACACGCATCAGACGAAATTCGCAGCAGCCATAATTCACTGATTAAGGAAATAGCAGTGGAATAACGTTTCATTTTCACAATAACACTAAGCAGTTTATTGAATTCAATTAATGATGGTAGAGGTTTCTTACGGATCATTTGATGAAACAATAACACGGCGTCATCGAGCTTATTGAGCTTATTGATACGATTAACATATCGATCTGATGTTGCAGGTGTTGTCGAAAGCGATTTTGGATTTGAATTAGGTAACAACTGATTGCTGTTCATTGAATTGAATTATGAAACCCTAACGACGATAAAATTGAAAGGTATATAGGGCAATCAATTATTCGATCTTATTGATGTCTTCTGAAAAGAGTTAAATGTTCAGTATCAGACCACTCCCATTGGGCCATCGATTGGTTTACGTCGGTTCCTTCCGTCTGAATTTCGATGCGGCGTCGCTTGGAGCAAGGTGGGTCATAAATAACCGAAGGAATAGTTAACCGAACCCAAATAATTTAGATTAAAGCTTATTCGGTCATCCGAGTCCGAATAACCCGCGTCTTATTTGAATCGGGTTTCGGATAAATATTTTACAATTCGCGTAAGCCGAATAATCAACAAAATTATTTAATATACAAATATAATTATAATTATATATATATATATATATATATATATATATATATATATATATATATATATTTATAAAACAAAGATTTTTCCTTAAATTTTAGCCATGCCACATCATCTCATTACCTTTTCCTAAAACTTTCATAATTATGCCAAATCATTAATTTAGTTTTTCTTTAAAACAAAGATTTTTCCTTGATTTTTTCACCATGCCACATCATCTCATTACCTTTTTCTAAAACCATACTAATAATGCCAAATCATCAATTTAGATTTTCTTAAAAATTCATAAATACTAACACTTTCATCTAAAAAATTATAAAAATTTAAATTCCTAACAAACTACTACGTTCTATTTTGTAAATAGTCATAATTCGATGTTATTATAATTTATTATTAAAAAAATAAATTTCTACATGTGATACATTGAATTACCTAATATTATCATTATCAACTACTATGAAAATCATTTATAATAAAATATATGGAACTAATTATTTTTTTGTTAATTTTGGTATATATATTATTGAGTTTCAATAATAAATTTCCAACTTTCAACAAGGGGGAAGCACTTTTTTGGGAGGAAGTAGGGAAGTGTAATATTCATCATGGAGCATCTTAACTTCGTCAATACATTTGTCGAAAATTAAAAAGTGAAAATTAATTAATGTTGATCAAAATGGATGCTATGAATATTAAGCTTCCATGATAAATTCTTTTTGTAGGCTATAACATTAATTGATAAATTTTAAATCCCAAATCGTTAATGTTCGTCGTGGTGAATGTTAACTTAACATTCATCACGATGAATGTTAAAAGAAAATTAATGTTATTTTTTAACATTCTTCGTGATGAATGTTAAGTTAACATTCACCACGATGAATATTAACGTTTTATTGAATAAATATTCATAAAATAATATTATGACTTAAAATTGACTTTCATCTGTTAATATATTTTTTATATCATCAATCTTGATTACTATATACGAGTAAATTTAATTTTATCTTTGATATTCGTATTGACAAAGTTAAGATGCTCCGTGATAAATATTACACTTCCCTACTTCCTCCAAAAAATTGCTTCCCTCTTGATCCTTCCCCTATATATAAATATATATATATATATATATATATATATATATATATATATATATATATATATATATATATATATATATATATATATATATTGTAACACCCCTAAAATACGTAAGTTTTTATAGTTTAATATACGTTTACGTTTCAGTTTTTATATGTATTTAATATGTTAAATGTTTTAAGTAACGAAAAGTTTAGAATTTGGTTAGAGGACTAACCAATTAAAAGAAATCTTGTTAGAGGGGCCATATGTGTTAAAAAGTAAAGTTTAGGGGAGGAGAATGAAAAATGTTAAAACTTATCTCCTACAAACTTCGGAAAAGTTCCAGAGTTTATTTCATATGTACGTATGTGTGCGTGTGTTGAGAGGGAAAACAAGAACAAGCAAGAAATCAAAAATTGAAAAGGAAGGTGATTGATTTAGGGTTTAAGAACTGCAATTAAGTTTCTACAAGGTATGTTTAACCTTTCTAATGGTGTAATTATGTTAGGGTTTTAGTTTTTATAAACCCTAGATGATTGAAAGATCAGGTATGTTAGTTGTGTTGTTAAATTAATGTTCCATGGGTGTTAGTAAGCTAATTTCTATACTTAGTTTATGTTAGTTTGATTAAAGAGTTCATGTTTATATGTAATTGGGTTTTTGATAGTATATGAGAGTTTATGAATTAAGAAGAAGTGATAGTGATTATGTTTAGATAAGTGATGAATACCCAATTTCATATGATTATAAAACCTAATTATGGAACACTAGTGATGAATGATAGGTGTTAGTGAGTAACACCTAGTTATAAGATTAAGTCAAGAAAGTAAAAGGTTATGTTAATTGATCATGCTATGTGTTTATATGTATAGGTGATCAAGCAAGAGAAGTTAGTTCAAGTTGTTTAAAGTTTCAAAATCAAGGTAAGTAGATGGATATGAAAGTAGAGTCAAGTAATGGGTGAGCCATTAGCTTGACGGTTTTCCAAGTAATGGATCATGATCATTAGCTTGGTATAAATGTTAACTCTTAGTAGTTAACATGATGATGTTTAAGGATCCTTAATGTGATGATGTTTATGTTTATGTTAAAGTTTCCATTACTTACTAAGCAATTGCTTATGTGTTATGTTTAAATGTTTCAGGTGAGCCAAGTGTTAATAGAGGTGACTTGGGTAAAGGGCACGTGTGAAGCTTTTGGTGGAGCTTGTTACTTAGTTCGGTAACAAGTCTTATCTCTTTTAATCATGCTCATGATACATGTACACCCCTTTTGTAAAAGTTATGATTTTAGCTTATGTTTTGAAAGGATGTTATGTCCCAATGGTAATGTTTTGTTGAAAGTTAAACTTAAAGTTAAAGTTAGACTTAGTGGTCAGATTTTATGTAAAAAGTTTGAAAGTATGTGTAATGAGAAAGTATGCTTTTGAAAGTGGAATTAGTCAAATGTTGATGTTATGGTTAAATGGTTGATGTTAGCAAGTTAGTTTGACTTAGACAAGTCTATTAAATGAAGTTTGACTAAAAGAATGGGTCAATTTGGTCAGAGGCCCAATCGGGTCGTTTTGGTGTCAAAATGGGTCACCAATGGGTTTACGAGTCAAACTGAGTTAGACTTGATGAAAGTCAAATGTATTTATGTCCATAAGTCTTAAATGTGATGTTGAATAAGTGGTCGAAAGCCTAAACTCAGAAGTGGAGTCGTTTGAATTATAGTATGTCAAGATTTTTGGTTAAAATTAGCCGAAATCCAGTTAACGGGTCACAACAAGATTTATTGTGAAATTTGAAAAAGTGGAATTGAGGAAATGTTTATATGGTTATAGTGAATGTGTGTGCAAAATTTCAGGTCCTAACTCATAACGAGTAAAAAGTTATGCATGTTTGAAGTTGGTTAAAAAAAAGTTAAATTTGGCTGATTTCTGAAATACACTAAGGAACGCGATCCTGAGAATTGAGCCGGATCGCGTTCGTAAGGCACAAAACTAAGGAACGCGATCCTGAGAATTGAGCCGGATCGCGTTCGCAAGGCAAAAATGGTGACAGAAAGTTTATAACTAAGGAACGCGATCCCGCCCACTTTCCCGGATCGCGTTTGATGGTAAAAACTGAAATTTTAGGTTTTAAAAGGCTCGTTTCAACTAAGGAAAGTTACTAAAATTAAATTATACAAATGGAGTAGTTATGGGACATTATTAAGAGTAAAAAAAAAAAAAAAAAATGGTCACGTTTTCGGGGTGTTTCAAGTTGGTATCAGAGCACGGTTTAAGGGATTCAGGTATCCACCATTAGTGGGTACTTGGACTTAGACCAATTGTATTATGATGTTGAGCATGACTTAGTAAGATATGTTTATGGGTTAATGAATTGTTAATGATTCCTTACTCGAAGTGTGGCGTGCAGACTATGGATGTGTTTAATGTAATACGATAATTAGAGCGTCTGGCCAACGCAATGATTACCATATTACCTTATATGTATCCATGGAAATCACGAGACATTAGAGGATTGAATGTTAACAAGTTATTAACTGTTTGTAACAAAGTTTTTGATAAGTTAGATGTTAAATGTTTAAGTTATTATGTTAATGTGTTATGTGAACTTTCAGATAAGATGAGTAAAGAAGTAGAGACTACTGATACAGGAGGCAGTCAAGATAGGCCTCAGTCTCCTGTTCAAGATATAGATCCAATAATTGAAAAGATGAAGTCTTTCATTTCGCAAGAAATTGGTATTGCTCAGAAAGCATCTATTCCTCTTCTAAAGTCAACGATTATAGAGACTGTTAGAGAGGTAGTGAGTGAAGAATTTCATAAACAGAAAGATAAAACAGTTGGAGTTAGTCAAGAAGTACCTTCTCAAGCTCCAATTTCGGAAGAAAGTAGAAAGTTTAGTTACAAAGATTTTTCAACTTGTAATCCACCTGAGTTTGAAGGGGATTTAGATCCGATTAAATGTTATAGGTGGGTTATGGAGGTTGAAGGGGCTTTTACTACTTCACGTTGCCCCGCAGATTTGAAAGTAATCTTTGCTGCTAATCTCTTGAAGGCACGTGCTAAAAATTGGTGGGAAGTTCAACGCCGTACCTTAGGGGATGAAGCTATAAATAAGATGAGTTGGGATGATTTTAAGAAGATGTTTGAGAATACCTATTCTCAAGAAGCAGATTTGAAGAGAATTCATCGTGAGTTTCTTGCAATGGAACAAACGACTGAATCAATTAACGAGTTAGTTGGTGTATTTCTGGATAGAGCTCAATTCTGTCCAGATTATATGGAGAATCCGAAGCGGCTTATAGATCATTTTCATGAGGTGTTGAAGAAAGAAATCAGTCAGTTTATTCAACCTAGCCGTTGTAAGTCTTTTGAAGAAACTGTGAATGAAGCTCGTTTTCAAGAGCTAGAGTTAAAGAAAGGTGAGAAAGCTGTTGCAAAAAGAAAAGCTGAATCAAGTCCTATTCCTTCAAAGAAGTTCAAAGCTAGTGAAAGTTCTCGTCGAGAAGAGAAGAAGACAGAAAAGTCTGTACCTCCAGAATGTAAGAAATGTCACAAGAAGCATTTTGGAGTATGTAGATTTGGGTTAAATGTTTGTTATCAATGTGGTGAGGAAGGTCATTTCAGCAAGGACTGTCCTCATCCATTGAAGGTATGTTATGGATGCTACGAGCCTGGTCATGTGAAGTCAGAATGTCCAAAGTTAAAGTCTCAGTCAGCTTCTTCAGCATATCGTAAGCCATCCGATAAGAAGTCGACTGAAGTTCCAAAAGCCAGGCCTCGTTCATTCCAAATCACAGCAGAGGAAGCTAAGGGGACCCCAGATGTAGTGTCAGGTACCTTTTTAGTAAACCTAATACCTGCATATGTTCTTTTTGATTCGGGTGCCTCTAGATCTTTTGTTTCAGAAAAGTTTAGTAAAAGTTTCATGATTCCACTTTCTGACTTAGACACTCCCTTAGATGTTGAAATAGCTGATGATAGAACAATATATGTCACGAAAGTTTATAGAGGGTGTTGGTTAGAAATAAGTAATGAGCCTTTTTCCATAAATCTAATCCCTATGCAAATGGGGGAATTCGATGTTGTAATTGGTATGGATTGGTTAGCGGCTCATGATGCAATGATTCAATGTGAGCAAAAGATTGTAAGAGTTAAGTTACCATGTGGTGAATTGTTAGATATCTATGGGGAAAAGAAAGAAATGCCTATCCCGGTTTGTACTTTTGCTAAAGCTAAGCGACATCTGTCACATGGTTGTCAAGCCTTTTTGGCACATGTGATAGATGTTCAGATGCAAATTCCAAAGATTGAGGAAATTCCGGTAGTAAGAGAGTTTATTGATGTATTTCCCGATGAATTACCGGGCATTCCGCCCGATAGGCAAGTTGAATTTAAGATTGAATTGATGCCTGGAGCTACACCTATTGCTAAGATACCATATAGGCTTGCTCCAACCGAAATGCAGGAATTAATGAAACAGTTGCAAGAACTGTTAGACAAAGGTTTTATACGCCCAAGTAGTTCTCCGTGGGGAGCTCCTATTTTATTTGTGAAGAAGAAAGATGGTTCAATGAGAATGTGCATAGATTATCGAGAGTTAAACAAGGTGACTATCAAGAATAGGTACCCATTACCTAGGATTGATGACTTGTTTGACCAGTTGCAGTGTGCTAGTTACTTTTCAAAGATTGATTTACGTTCTGGTTACCATCAATTGAAGGTTAGAGAAGAAGATGTTTGTAAAACTGCATTTAGAACAAGGTATGGACACTATGAATTTGTAGTAATACCGTTTGGTTTAACGAATGCACCTGCAGCTTTTATGGATTTGATGAATAGAGTATGTCGTCCTATGCTTGATAAGTTTGTGATTGTGTTTATTGACGATATCTTAATCTATTCCAAATCTGCTAATGATCACGATTATCATTTAAGACAAGTGCTACAGATGTTAAGGAAAGAGAAGCTTTATGCTAAGTTCTCGAAGTGTGAGTTTTGGCTTCGAGAAGTGCAATTTCTAGGTCATGTTGTCAATAGTGAAGGTATTGTGGTTGATCCAGTGAAAGTTGAAGCAGTTATGAAATGGAGTGCTCCAACAACTCCAACCGAAGTCAGAAGTTTTCTTGGATTAGCTGGCTATTACAGACGGTTTATTCAAGACTTCTCAAAGATTGCAATTGCCACTTACGAAACTTACAAGAAAGAATATCAAGTTTGAATGGAATGATCAAGCAGAACAAGCTTTCCAGATTCTTAAGCAGAAACTCAGTCAAGCACCAGTCTTAGTACTCCCAGAAGGTACTGAAGACTTGGTAATTTATTGTGATGCATCGTATAGTGGTTTGGGTTGTGTTCTTATGCAACGTGGCAAAGTGATAGCATATGCTTCTAGACAGTTAAAAGAAAATGAGAAGAATTATCCAACACATGATCTGGAACTTGCTGCAGTGGTTTTTGCCTTAAATATATGGAGGCATTATCTCTATGGTGTGAAGATTACCATTTATACAGATCACAAAAGTTTAAAGTACTTCTTCGATCAAAGAGATTTGAATATGAGACAAAGAAGGTGGTTAGATCTTGTTAAAGATTATGATTGTGAAATATTGTACCACCCGGGAAAAGCTAACATTGTAGCTGATGCTTTAAGTAGAAAGGCAGCTCATCTTGCGCTAACAGTTAAATCTCTTAGAATTAATGTTACTCCTAGCTTGTTTGATCAAATTAAAGAAGCACAGCAAAAAGCTTGGAGAGAAAAAGATATTCGATCAGAACGGATCAAAGGTCAAGTTGATAGTATTGTGGAAGATTCACGTGGGTTAAAGACACGTTATGGTAGAGTTTGGATTCCAAATTCTTGGGATTTGAAGACATTATTGTTAGATGAAGCCCATAAAACAAAGTATTCTATCCATCCTGGCGCAACAAAGATGTACCACGATTTAAGATCAGAGTATTGGTGGCAAGGTATGAAAAGAGATATTGTTAAATATGTTGAACAGTGTTTAACTTGCTTACAGGTGAAGGCTGAGCATCAGAAGCCATATGGGAAGATACAGCCTTTAGACATACCTGTTTGGAAGTGGGAACACATAACGATGGATCTTATCACCAAATTGCCAAAGACTCAGCGTCAGCATGATGCAATTTGGGTGATAGTAGATAGATTGACGAAAAGTGCATTATTTCTGCCGATTAAAGAAACGATGTCTATTGAAGCTTTGACAGATTTATATGTTAAGGAAGTAGTTGCACGTCATGGTATGCCAGTATCTATTGTCTCGGATAGAGATAGTAGATTTACTTCAAGGTTTTGGGCCAAGTTTCAAGATGATATTGGTACACGTATTAATCTTAGCACAGCTTACCACCCGCAGACAGATGGCCAAAGTGAAAGAACGATACAGACTTTAGAAGACATGTTGCGGGCTTGTGTTATAGATTTTGGAGGTAATTGGGATGTGCATTTACCGTTAGCAGAGTTCTCCTATAATAACAGTTACCATGCAAGTATAGGTATGCCACCTTACGAGATGTTATATGGGAGAAAGTGTAGAACTCCAATATGTTGGGGTGAAGTCGGGCAAAGAGAAATGGGCAGCACGGATATAGTGCAACAGACGACAGAAAAGATTGATCAAATCAGAGAAAGGTTAAAAATTGCCCAAGATAGACAGAAGTCGTATGCCGACAAAAGAAGATGCCCATTAGAGTTTAAGGTTGGAGATATGGTTATGTTAAAAGTATCTCCATGGAAAGGTATTATCAGATTCAGGAAACGAGGCAAGTTAAGTCCTCGGTTTATTGGTCCATTTAAGATTCTCGAAAGAGTTGGTAAGGTAGCTTATCGTCTTGAGCTACCAAGTGAATTGGCAAGTATCCATAGCACTTTCCATGTTTCGTATTTAAGGAAGTGTTTAGTATATGAGGCATCTTATGTGCCATTGGAAGAAATAGAAATCAATGATCAATTGAATTATGTTGAACAACCAATAGCTATCCTTGATGAGAAAGTCAAGAAGTTAAGAAATAAAGATATTCGGTTGTTTAGAATTCAATGGAAGCATAGAAAAGGTTCAGAGTTTACATGGGAGCCGGAGGAAGAAATCATTGTGTATTATCCGGCTTTATATCAAGAATGGATTGTGAGGACACAATCCTAAATAAGTAGGGGAGAGTTGTAACACCCCTAAAATACGTAAGTTTTTATAGTTTAATATACGTTTACGTTTCAGTTTTTATATGTATTTAATATGTTAAATGTTTTAAGTAACGAAAAGTTTAGAATTTGGTTAGAGGACTAACCAATTAAAAGAAATCTTGTTAGAGGGGCCATATGTGTTAAAAAGTAAAGTTTAGGGGAGGAGAATGAAAAATGTTAAAACTTATCTCCTACAAACTTCAGAAAAGTTCCAGAGTTTATTTCATATGTACGTATGTGTGCGTGTGTTGAGAGGGAAAACAATAACAAGCAAGAAATCAGAAATTGAAAAGGAAGGTGATTGATTTAGGGTTTAAGAACTGCAATTAAGTTTCTACAATGTATGTTTAACCTTTCTAATGGTGTAATTATGTTAGGGTTTTAGTTTTTATAAACCCTAGATGATGGAAAGATCAGGTATGTTAGTTGTGTTGTTAAATTAATGTTCCATGGGTGTTAGTAAGCTAATTTCTATACTTAGTTTATGTTAGTTTGATTAAAGAGTTCATGTTTATATGTAATTGGGTTTTTGATAGTATATGAGAGTTTATGAATTAAGAAGAAGTGATAGTGATTATGTTTAGATAAGTGATGAATACCCAATTTCATATGATTATAAAACCTAATTATGGAACACTAGTGATGAATGATAGGTGTTAGTGAGTAACACCTAGTTATAAGATTAAGTCAAGAAAGTAAAAGGTTATGTTAATTGATCATGCTATGTGTTTATATGTATAGGTGATCAAGCAAGAGAAGTTAGTTCAAGTTGTTTAAAGTTTCAAAATCAAGGTAAGTAGATGGATATGAAAGTAGAGTCAAGTAATGGGTGAGCCATTAGCTTGACGGTTTTCCAAGTAATGGATCATGATCATTAGCTTGGTATAAATGTTAACTCTTAGTAGTTAACATGATGATGTTTAAGGATCCTTAATGTGATGATGTTTATGTTTATGTTAAAGTTTCCATTACTTACTAAGCAATTGCTTATGTATTATGTTTAAATGTTTCAGGTGAGCCAAGTGTTAATAGAGGGGACTTGGGTAAAGGGCACGTGTGAAGCTTTTGGTGGAGCTTGTTACTTAGTTCGGTAACAAGTCTTATCTCTTTTAATCATGCTCATGATACATGTACACCCCTTTTGTAAAAGTTATGATACTAGCTTATGTTTTGAAAGGATGTTATGTCCCAATGGTAATGTTTTGTTGAAAGTTAAACTTAAAGTTAAAGTTAGACTTAGTGGTCAGATTTTATGTAAAAAGTTTGAAAGTATGTGTAATGAGAAAGTATGCTTTTGAAAGTGGAATTAGTCAAATGTTGATGTTATGGTTAAATGGTTGATGTTAGCAAGTTAGTTTGACTTAGACAAGTCCATTAAATGAAGTTTGACTAAAAGAATGGGTCAATTTGGTCAGAGGCCCAATCGGGTCGTTTTGGTGTCAAAATGGGTCACCAATGGGTTTACGAGTCAAACTGAGTTAGACTTGATGAAAGTCAAATGTATTTATGTCCATAAGTCTTAAATGTGATGTTGAATAAGTGGTCGAAAGCCTAAACTCAGAAGTGGAGTCGTTTGAATTATAGTATGTCAAGATTTTTGGTTAAAATTAGCCTAAATCCAGTTAACGGGTCAAAACAAGATTTATTGTGAAATTTGAAAAAGTGGAATTGAGGAAATGTTTATATGGTTATAGTGAATGTGTGTGCAAAATTTCAGGTCCTAACTCATAACGAGTAAAAAGTTATGCATGTTTGAAGTTAGTTAAAAAAAAGTTAAATTTGGCTGATTTCTGAAATACACTAAGGAACGCGATCCTGAGAATTGAGCCGGATCGCGTTCGTAAGGCACAAAACTAAGGAACGCGATCCTGAGAATTGAGCCGGATCGCGTTCGCAAGGCAAAAATGGTGACAGAAAGTTTATAATTAAGGAACGCGATCCCACCCACTTTCCCGGATCGCGTTTGATGGTAAAAACTGAAATTTTAGGTTTTAAAAGGCTCGTTTCAACTAAGGAAAGTTACTAAAATTAAATTATACAAATGGAGTAGTTATGGGACATTATTAAGAGTAAAAAAAAAAAAAAAAAAAATGGTCACGTTTTCGGGGTGTTTCATATATATATATATATATATATAGGATTGGGATCAAGGGAGAAATGTTTTTAAGTGGAGAAATGAGAGAAGAAATCATGACCTTTGAATCCTTGATCCAATGGTCCGGATCAGTCAACCGAAAATCCTTTAAATTTAGGCGGAATATGGTTTTAACAGGGGTAAAAGGGTCTATTTGCCAGAAATATATTAAAGGAAACTAAATGACTATTTCTCTTGCTCGTAGTAACCATCCGAATTCCAAGCAAAATAGTCGATTGA
Source organism: Helichrysum umbraculigerum (assembly GCA_949592205.1). Lineage (NCBI taxonomy): Eukaryota > Viridiplantae > Streptophyta > Magnoliopsida > Asterales > Asteraceae > Helichrysum > Helichrysum umbraculigerum. The sequence goes on along the minus strand of CATIUR010000003.1, from coordinate 105,522,965 downwards.
TTCTCCAAATTCTTCACAAAAAATTGTAGAAAAAATCTTCCTTCGGAAACCCTAAAGACCGATTTTATAATTGCTGCTGCTATGCACTATTTCATCTCGTATTGAATCGAAGGATTGCGACCGAATTTTTTCAGAAGCAAAAACAAAATCTTCAATTGAATTTATGGGTTTTGAAGCCATATGAAGAAATCAAAGAATCAGGAACTCTCGATTTCAATAGGTATGCGATAATTGTGGTTTTCTGTGTTTTTATTTTGCATAGGTTACTGTAGTTTTGTAATTTTCGAGTTTAAGTACTTGAATCAGTAGGTTAGAAAACAGAATAAAAGTTTGTATATAGTGAATCATAATAAGGAGTTCACTTATTCATTCATTCATTGTAGTAGGGGAAATGAATAATTTGTTTTATATATCTGGATGGAAAAACAGAATCTAAGTGTATTCAATAGGATGTGATTTCAGTAGACATGTGTTGGCTGGTTTGTTAAAGGTTTGCATAAGGTTACTAGATGTGTTAGTTAGTATTTCATGTGATACCTTGTTTACCCATAAAGGTTTGTTAAAGGTTTGCACATGGTAAGACCTTGTTTAACGATAAAGGTTTGTTAAAGGTTTGCAAATGGATAGACCTTGTTTACTCATAATTGTTAAGGTTTCATGATATAAATTGAAACATTATGCAGCTGAGTTAATGTGTTTTTAAGTAAATGAATCAGTAGTTTACAAAATAGAATAAAAGTTTGTATAAAGTGAATCATAATAAGGAGTTCATTGATTCATTGTGTTGGATGGAACTAGTTTTCATGGTCCTGTAAAACTTTATAGTTCAATAAGTAAAAATAAATCATTGCTTATAAAAACAGAATCAAAGTTGGAATTTGATTGTTTTGGTGAAAACTTCGGATAGTTTCGTGACTATACTTTTCTTGAATTTATTTTTTGTAACGTTTACTAATTTTATAGTTACTTGGTTGGGGATTAAAAGTCTCTGTATTAATGTTTGATAATCTGTGAGTTGGTTACTGTTAATGTAGCTTTTGGTGCATGATTTTGTTTGCAATAACAGGTTTGTAGGTGTTCTAACAGGAGGATTAAAAAACGTATGGGGGTTTAATTTTGAAACCTTTTTTATTAGTTGCTAAATCAGTATATGGAAAAACAGCATCATAGTGTATCTGTTACTGACTCGTATTTGGTTAAATGGTATTTGGTTGGAGATTTAAGGTCTAAGGTTTAATGTGTTTTGTGTCTGTGTAGTGTTGAATGTTTGTGTAGTGTAAGTTGCATAATTATGTGTGCAACAACACGTTGGTTGGTGTTCTAAAGGGAAGATTAAAGATACGTATGGCGACGTTGAATCATAGTTTGTTACTAGATGAATCGTTGCATTAAAGTGCAGCATCATTGTGTAGCTGTTGGTGCATCAAAGTATACTTCCAATTGAAGCTCGGTGTTCATCGATCATCTAATAGTAAGCAGTACTTACGATGTCATGTTTGTCAAAAGCTAGAATACAAGTGTTTGTGGTTTAGTAAATGGGAATGAGGATGCTTTTATTACATTACTCGATGCTGAACCCATAAATATGGTAGCATAATCATTGTGAATTTTTTTTGGATCTAAGTATAATTACTTGTGCATGAGGTGAATTAGCTGCTATTTATTATGAGCATATACATGAGATTCAGGTAAAAAAAAATACATCGCCTTTTTTTTTTATAAAAGTTGTTATATATAGTTTCTAGTAAGTTGTTTTGATGTAGTAAAGTTGTGTTAATATAACATCATTACAGCGTGAAACAATTGCTCCAACATTGTGTTAGACAGTTGATTCAATCATTAAATAGTGAAACAATTTACTACAAAGTAAGGAAGCAGACAAACATTAATATGTTGATTCAATGTGTTGGACCAATTGATTGATATTATAATAAGTTTGAATCAATGGGTTATGTGGTTGAATCGTTGTGGTAAAATAAATGAATCAATGAGTAATGTTATAGAATCACTATACAAATCTATGTGACTATGTGTGTCATAAAACAATGGGAAACTACCTGTTATACAGAGACAACTTGAATCACTAATGTTTTATGTTTCAAAACCACTTATAATACCTTCTGAATCAACATCGTTTTTCAACAAAACATGAATCACGTCATGAAACATTATCCACCGAATCAAACTTACTTTGCTACCAAATCATAAACTCGATAACAAACAATATACATCTAATAAACATTTTGTAACTACCGTAAACATAACATTCAACAAAAAAAATTGTGAAACACGTCCATATAATTTTGAATATCATCGTTACATAAAAACAAACATCGACAACTACACGTGCCCGAATTTCCCGCAACTTAAAAACACAATTTCAATATCTTACTTGCTTCGGATAAACTAGCCATATCATCGGATTCCTCCGTTGAATACGTATCTAAATCCTCCATCGTAATTTTATCATTCGCCATTTCGATTCCGTTGTATCTCACGTTCAATGAGTTTTACAGATTTTGGGTGAATCAAGTCCCAAAACTCGTTCAGTATATTGATTATCACAAATAGAATGCAATGAAATAAATCTTAATGGATGAAATATATCATGCAACTAGTTTTGAATCAACTCAATTAATATACCATTCATCAAAACTGTAACCCGTTTCCCACGCCCAATTGACTATACAGATTTCTCACGAACTAATGCCCACAAAAATGCTAAACTATATCGGTGATAGAATTACAAATGGAATGAAATAAATTTTAGTCGATTAAATCTATCATGCAAATAATCGAAAAATCAATGAAATATCCAATTGATCAAAAACTTGTAAAACCTTTGTGATGTCATGTAAATCAACGTCCAGCAAAAAAGATTTGTATATATCCAATATTGCATTTCTAGAGGGATATTTTGTTGTTGATTATCTCCTTTTTTGGTGGAGAAAGAAAACGGTTTCTCAAATTTGGAAACCACTATTAATATTAATTGGTATAATGATGAAATAATAAAAGACTAATAATAAAATAAGAAAAGACTAATATGCCCTTTGACATTCAAATGAAATGATTGGTCAGAAATGCTTATCCCTTTTCTCCACCAAAAAAACATTCACACTAAGCGAATATTAAAAGTTGCTCTAGATTTTGCCACATAGACAAAGATTCACAATTTTCAATAATAAATAAATAAAGTGAGTTTTTAATAAATTTTTAATAGTCATTAAATCAACGAATGAAACAATTAGCATCAAGTTTGGATACCATTATAATAATAAAAAAAATATTACAATTCCTAAACTTAACGGAGTTACATTAAAATTATATTTTTAAACAAATTATATAGGAATTGCAATAATTTGATTTTGGGAGAGTCTTTGACTAAAATCTTTGGAACAAATACGAAGTATATAATTTTTATTTATTTATTTAACAAACAAATAAAAATTAATTAGATTTTTTTTGGTGTATGATAATTAGAATTCATAATTGCATTTGGAGAATAGGGTAATCAACGAATTTACCTTCTCTATTATTAACCGAATATTTTTACGACGATAGTACATTCATATTTTATATACAAAACTTTGCAAGAATTTACCGTATATCGCACGGGTTTAAAGCTAGTATATATATAATATATATATATATATATATATATATATATATATATATATATATATATATATATATATATATATATATATGGGTGTGTGTGTGTGTGTGTGTGTGTGTGTGTGTATACTAAGCGAGTATGAAAAAAGGCTTCAGAATTTGCCACGTAAGCAAAAGTGACACGTGTCAACATCTTATAATTATAATAATTATTTATTTAACTATATTATTTAATTACTATATATATATATATTAATATTGCTCCGTACGTACATAACCAAATTCTACTATATCTTGGAGACCAAACCTCTTTGTTTCACTTAATTTAAATTAATTTTAATTAAATATTAATATAAATATAGAGATACATAGATTTAGATTGACAAACTAAAAAAATTGAATTGAATAGATATATTTTAAGGATATTAAAAGTCGGCAATGTTATTAATTATTTTTTATCGCTCATGTAATAATTTGTGACTTTGTAGGATTCTAATAGTTATTATCTTAAAATCTTATTGTTGGACAAGATTTAGATATGGATTTTAATTTGTTTTCAATACAAAGACGGATTATTAATTTGTTCTATGTTATTCGTTGGCTTTGTTATTATACGTAATACGTTATCTGGGTGCTTTGTCGTCAATTTCATTGGTTATTCCCTATTTGCTGTGGTATGTATTATCATTCTTTCCAATCTATAATCTTTACACTTTTTTTCCATGTGTTGTATAAATTGTTGTTGTTCTACTATTAGTGTCATTATTTATTGTTTTTTTACGGTGTTTTATTAAAAGTGTTATCGTTCTACTATTAGTATACTTATTATTGTTCTATGTATGATCATTCTGACCCATATAATATTTGCACTTATATGTTTTGTTAACAATGTTGTTGATGTTCTACTTTTATCATTGTTATTATTGTTGTTAATGTAGATTATTGATCAACGATATGTTGCTTTTAATGAGATTACTTTAGAAAAAATTTTGATATTCTATAATAGTGCGAATTTTGAGTGCATGGATGAGCCCGGTCTTGGTCGTGAGAGCAAATAACCAACTTTGGAGCTTATTTCAATGGATGATCAGGTATAAAGTTTGATGTCTCCCTACTTGATATTACATCTACTATATAAAATTAAACATCTCGATCAATTAAATATAACGAACCCAAAACACTACATTACAATACCGATACGGCGATATAAATGGAAATCAATCATTTCAATTATTATAGTTCACCATAACCATACACATAGATAATTGACCACTTACATTGATATGTAAATTTGTTCTATGAAATTGTCGTGCATTGCACGGGTTTTCACCTAGTATATATATATATATATATATATATATATATATATATATATATATATATATATATATATATATATATATATATATATATAAATTACTTCTGATTTACATGAATACATCCATCCATATCCATATTTATAAATAAATTATACTTAAAGCAAAATAGAATGGGGTAATCCCGGCCCTTAATTGGGTTTTTCCAAATCGATCCTACGATTAAGATTAATTTACTGATAGTTACACTTAACCCCCTTTATATTTATCATTTAATAATACGTTATCTCTTAAATCTAGAAGGAATAAATTTATAAATAAATATTAAATAATGAAATAATACGGAAGTAAATAAAAAAATTCGCCATAAATAAATTTGATAAACTTCAAAAAAAAAAAAAAAAATCGGTAACCATATCATTCTTCACGATTCCATCGTCCGAACTTTACTCCCTAATTTATTTTTATACTTTTCAAATTAAATAAAATATTCAAAATATTATGATTAAATTAGTAAACCGGTTTAACCTAACAAACTTATGTCTATCTAAAATTAATTAATTCTTAATTTATATTCTTTAAAATAAATTCCTAATACCAATCCTTTTCCAACTCTATTCATATCGATGCCATAACCAATTCCTTCTGTACCCTATTTTTCAAAGGATGCTTCAAAAGTTGCTCAGAAAAGAGGATGGTACATTAGATGCCATGTACAAGCTATATACAATTAATTATAATAAACTAATGCCGTTTGTCTTTTTTTTAGATAAAAAATTCCTCCTCATGCAGATCATGAATCTTGAAAGCATATAACTCCTATTAATAAGGTATTAGATTGAATTTGTATTGTTATGTTACATCATTGTTTATGTGACAACCGCCAAATTAGGACTAGTGATTAGTGTCTGATTAATTGTAATACATGTGACAACCGTCACCAAACCGTAATCGTAATTCAATCCCTAAAAACATATTTTTGTGAAAAGACCCATTTTAGGGATTTATTTACACTAAAGTATTCGTTTTTGAAAAACGAATCCAACACAAAAAGAATCATCGCAAACGGACGTGTAACGAAGGAGATACGAATCAAAACGTAAAACAAACAAACAGTTCTGGACTGGGCCGATTTGGACCGTGTGACCTGAGTTTATTTTATATTTCTTCTTTTATTTGGCTCTAAAGATTGACCCAAACCCTTTCCTTATGAGCCCATTTGGCCAGCCCACATAATAAACCCAAACCCATTAAACTTAAGCCCAAACAAATATATAAGCATATAAATAAGAACCTATATTATACCCTAACCCTTTTGGATAAGAAATATGATCGTCCCTGTGGTTTTTCTGCTGCCATCGACTAAAAAAAGAAGAGAGAAGAAATCAAAAGAAAACCCTACCGAATCGAATTCAAGGCTTGAATTAGTGTGTTTCTCGTTCGCGTGTTCGTATAGGTATAATCATAAACCTTAATCAATAGTTTTCTTTATAATTTTCTGAGTTATACATGGGGATTGAATATATTGGTTTTAAGGTGTTTTTTGAAGTCGAAAGTTATAAAGCCGTAACTCGTATAATCTGTCCAGATTTTTGTAGTCGTAATCAGAGGCTGTTTTGACCTAGTTATGTTCGTTTTCAGGCTTCGGTCAAAACTGGAAAGTTGTAGATCTCGAAATTTTACATAATATCTCAAGGTTTCGGCCTCTGAAATGCATTGTATGATTTTATAAAAATTATTTTGCAAACTGCTATATTAATGTATTTCGATTGATTCGTATTGTCGATTTTATTCGGTTCAATCCATTGTATCCCTCTTAATCATGAACATGTTAGGATGGATAAAAATCAGTATATAAGTGATTAGGATGAAATATATGATTGTATTGGTGTTTTGGATTGGTTATATGAATATTTAGGGTTGGTTACTCATGAACCCTAATCTGGTCAGATTCTATGTTCGGTTTGGGAAGATTGTAACTTGGTCGTTTCATGATGGTTTTTGATGAAACATGAGTCTAAACTTAAGTATTTTGAGTCTAGTTTCAAATGGAATTGGTTTCATGACTAAATGTTGAGTATAAGTTGGTCAAAACGATTTTACAAGATTGAGTGTCATTTCTGAGTTTTTCGGTTCCTGATTTCGGTTGACTTGTCGATTTTTGAAACGTAGGTAAAATTAATAATTGAGTCTTGAATCTTTTTAAGAGGTATTTTTAAAGTGTTAAATATTTTTTGTAAAAATATTATAATCATTGTAAGTTTTAAAGTATTTTTAATAAATTGTGACTTTTTGCTACGCGGAGGTCGTTGTTATTTCTGAGCAGATTGTTTTAGTGCATTTTTAAAAATAGTTAACTATTAAAACTAATCTTGGAAAAATTACAGGTTATTCTAAACATATTGAAGTATCATTAGTTAAAATTGTAGAGTCAAATTATTTCATTAAGTTGTGTTTAAAAATCGGTAAAGTGGTACAAAGTTGTGGACAGAATCTGAATTTCACAATAGGGTTGATTTTGAGGTTTGGGATGTGAAGGAACTTAGTAGAAGTGATTTACACTTGGGGTACAATGGAATGACATAGATATGTCTAGGTTGTAACGTACATGTTATACATTCACTTGTAGATGGCGATTGTTTGGTGGATTCATTTAAGGGCGATACTTACTTTGATATTTAAGGTGAGTTTTCGTGGCCCCGTTTTCATTTACATGTTTTCAAATTGGGGGAAAAGTATGCTCACATGTTTTATCAAATATTTTGTGTTGTGATTACATTCAATTTTATTTTGGACATATGCTTGAAATGTGTGACACTATGTGACTTATATGCATTGATACTTGTTGCTTACATTCGTGCATTACTTCCTTGTGGAGTATTTGCCGTACATTGAGATTCGTTGTTTACATTCGTTCTTTACCTCCTTGTGGGGTATTTGCCGTACATTGGGATTGTTGTTTACATTCGTGCGTTACCTCCTTGTGGGGTATTTGCCGTACATTGGGATTGTTGCTTACATTCGTGCTTTACTTCCTTATGAGGTAATTGCCGTACATTGAGATATATTGGTTGCATTATTTCACATTTGTGTACATTTCTATTGCATTGTCCTAACTTATTATTATCACAGCAAAATGTTTACTTTCTGGTGTCTTGTTTCAAACCTACGAAACTCACCAACACATGTGTTGACGTTTTTGAGCATATCTTTTCAGGTAGCACTAGTGGAACTAAGGCCGAGGACAAGAAAACTTAGTGGACCATTTAGGTTGCATTAAGTGTCACTTCAAGATACATGAAACATTTAGTTTAGCATTTTGGTTGTTTGGAAAGGCGTGATTTGCCTTAGTTATGTTGAACACATTTATTGATTATTTGTAAGACTTCGATTCATTGTTAGAATGTATGCTTGGCACGAACCGCTATTCGTGTTAGTGACATTACAACACATTGATCTTTAATTACATTTAGAGTTCTATATATTGATGTGTTGTGATCCTATCATGGTTGCATTCCGTTGTTTCCGATTTAGACGGGGTGTGATAGATTGGTATCAGAGCCATTGGTTATAGAGAATTAGGCGGATTGACCTAGACTATAACCTAGGAACCTTCATATAGTTGCTATGCTAGGAACTACGTGTGCATTAAACGACGTGTACTCATTTGCAATTCAATTCTCGAGCAAGACATGCTCCGTTGGTGGTTCCGCGCATGCCCGCGTACCCGAGAGGGTTATGTAGGCTTAACGGCGCAGGATCATTAGTGTCATCTATCGATACTATATTGTTCATAGTATCATTTCCTTATAAATTCTTGCCACTTTTAGATTTGAATACGTAGGAACAAGGTTGAACATTGTGATATGGGAGTTGATTTGTACACCACCAAAATTTTGCCATACACCACCAATCCTGCTTTAAAGTGTTGTACAGTACAACTGGCTGATGCATATTAGTGGTGTATGGCTAAATATTGGTGGTGTACGAATCACCTCCCTTGTGATATAGGATTTGGTAATAAGTACATATATGAAATGATACCCTAACAATTATGGCGGCCGACATAATTGTGAACGTATCACGACATATATGTGTTTATATGACCATATTCGAGCATCCAATGTGTCGCCTTCAAAGTCGCGTGACGACGTCAAAATCTCAACTCTATTTGTTCCGAACTCATGATCTTTGGTCGTTGGTTTGGCGCATACATCTGTCATTATCCAAACTGCTCATCTATTCTAAACTTATACTTACTCGAAATCGTAGTAAACATGCCGCCAAGAAGTTCTACTCAAAAAGTTAAACGTGATGCGTGACGGGAGCAAAACGTGATAAATATAAAATTGTAAATCGTGTAGTAAGTAAACGTTATTCCGAGACATGGAATCTGTACCGTGAGACTAATAGACGTGGATAATAACTCACTAATGAACAATCATGCAACACTCTAATAAATCAATACTCACTGGAACCAAAGTAATTAGCTCACTATCCTTCTAATTGTTTGGGCATAATTATATCTTAACTTTCTTTGGGAATTTCTAATTACAACTACATATCATGCGATAGTCTTTGCCTCTTTAGTCAGTGATGCATTCACTCACTTGACCACTTTTACCCTCTCACAACGAAATTTTCTAATCCCTATTTGCAAGCTAGTCCAAGATCTTGATATCTTGTGGACACGCATTCAATTCTTTGTATTCTTGGCAACTTCACCTCTATATGATAAGGGCTCCAATGCCTTGTGCTGCAACTGAATAAGACCATTCTTAACATGTATTCTAATCTCGATTTCTAAACTAATTGACTACAACTTCCGTAAGGATTTAAGTCAAACCAAAACATACCTACGTTTTATTCTCTACCAATGTAATTATTGCAACTCAGTCGATCAACATTTTTTTAAGGGTCCTATTATGAACATCACTCGTTAATGTATTGGTAATCCAAAAACTTGGTTATAATTCTCAAATTTAAACAACCCTTTACTATTTATGCGATTAAAATATCTAACCATCCGCGAACATTTAGATTATTATATGAAGCCTCGAAATTCTTCTACTAAAATCTTTGGTACAGATAAAAAAAATAATAATAAAAAAAAATTATATCGTCTTGAAACTCTCTATGTCTAGGAATACGTTGTTGCGTAGAATAAACTATAGTAATAAAAAAAATAAATTTTATTACCATTAAAAATTAAAACTAAATCAAACAACATAATATAATACACTCCATTGCTTTTAACGTTTTACACCTAAAATTTAGTGCTACAAACTTTGTAATGTATTTCACTTCTATATGACATACTACTGGATAAACTCTCAAGAGAAAATTCACTCATAATTTACTATAAAACTGAAGAAATCCCAGGTTATAACTATTCTTCGACATGCTCAAATAACGAGACATACGTTAAAATTCAAGATTGACAAACGCCCAACTCCAATGATAAACCACTTCCTTTCATCATGAAATTTCATGAACTTAGTCACGGATAACTTTTGTTTCCCCTAAGTCAAAACAAAACACGAAACCAACGAGCTTTCATAATCACCGAAAACATAATGAATTCACCGACGAAATGAGACGGTGGATCTTAACTATTGTCTCAAAAGGTGCAACCCAATGATCTGGGAACCCTAATTAGGCCCAATTAAAAAGTGAAGATCAAGATATACACGAGACGAATAGATCGATGGGAAATCAATAGAATAATTCACATAAGGCATTGGCCTTAAATACAAATACGGAACAAATGATATCTCCGATTAACGTCCTTTCATTCGATTCACCGTTACACTGTATTGCGTGACCATGCTATTAGCGTTATTAAATCGATACACAGAAGAAGACTACTTCAAACCAAAGAACTAATTATGCCTTCAAACGGAACTAAATTCTAATTATATTTCGACATTAAAACATCACTAAGGGTTGAGCTAAACAATACACTTCCTTCACCAATAGTTAGGAGAAGTTCCGAAACACACCTTACGAGCCTAAACGGGGGGATAAACTTGGTTGAAAGATTGCTAGAAATAATACAAAACGACATGGAGGAACCAGTAAACGCAACAAAAAACGTGATTTGGCACTAACCTGTCAACACCCATCTCTAAGATTCTTCCCCAATTATACTCCCTTATAATTGATTTACCCATTTTCTTTTCAGCCTCATAAGCTTCAAGATGCGAAAAGACCCAACTACCTTCACTATATTAAACAACAGTTACTACATTACTCTTCTCACTAATAAACATTTAGAAAGCTTCGACCAATATAGGATGTAAATTAGGTAGTTATTCATTCAACATGTTTGGAAACCCTTGACTCTGAGATTTAAGCGGATGACCAAATAGATACTTCACCTTACATTGGTATATGGAGATTTCTCATAATTAATTTAAACAATTTTTGAACTCTAAGGCGTCACTTATTAAGATAATCTTTTTATATACGATTCCACACCGTAAACTTAACAGCATTGATGACCACCAACAACAACTAATATCATTCATTTATTCACACTTTGGTCAATTATCAATATCGATCACTATTACATTCTTTTCATTTGTTTACCGCTGCATAGTGCGTATATTTTTATTAGTCCTTAAATAATGGGATTCCGATGCGAGAGAACATATACTATGAGACTAGCCCAAATCCAAGCCACTTAGATAAAATCAAGGTTGACACTTATTCACCCCCTTATACAAGTAAACATTTATAAACTCACAAAGAAATACTCTTGTACGTATGAACTTTTCTTACTTAGTGATATTGTGGATTGATCTTCTTTGGCGACACGACCCTTGTGTATATATCGTTACTCTCACCTATGGAGGTAAATAAAAAAAAAACACAAAAGATTTAACAATCAACAAACTCCCTTAAATCCATAAAGAGATCAAAATTTAATATACAATATACATAGGACACGTTGAAAACACTATAGAATTTTAAATGGTTGAGACTCATTTTCGTATAATCTAAATTTCAATACGTTAAGTTGAACCTAACTCTAAATGTTCCGCATTAAATGCAAATTTTTCAGTGTGGGAACCTCATACAAACTCTGTAGGATCAACAAACAGTACGCTTGTACAAAGAATCGATAAACTTAAACTCGGAGATATTCGGGTTGTCAACAAATTTTCCTTGAGACTTTCCGAAAAATCTAGTTCATTTACCTACCCCTCGACATATAGGAAACCTATTTCAGTGAAAACCATTAGTTGTTAAAATTTCCATAATGTGCGCGACTTAGAACCAATGTCCTATCTCTAGAAACGATGACTAGTTAATTCAACTTCAAGGTTCGCATAGGTGTACAAACAAATCGACCTTCAAACAGACTATCAATTTAGTTGAGGTATCACAAAGAAGCTAGACGACATTTAGGACTCGATGTGGTTATGCATGTCGGTCCAACAATTGCGCCGGTGGTATCCATGGGATTTGGAACCAAGAAAGAATCTTTTAGATGTTCAGAACGCACCGTTTACAAACACCAATTTCTTTTACCTTTCTAATGGACCAAACGAATTCGTATTATACATTTAACCAATAGGTTCAATGACCTATCAATCGAAGGAACGAATAGAGCAAACGGAGTTAGCGATACATAATCAAGTGTTGAGTTTCCTACGGTGTCACACAAACGAAACATAGTAATGCGTAGTGGAATAAAATTGAGATGGAGTTTAAAACAACACTTTGTAATATAACCGGTAAGGATACGATATAACGTTATGCGAGAATTTGAAATCATTTAGGAACGAGAGGATCATAAGAAACTCAAAACCATGTCTATTCCATATTAACGTTTTCAGTAATAATTTCGATTGAATTTCGGGACGAAATTCCCTAAACGGGGGGATACTGTGACAACCGTCACCAAACCGTAATCGTAATTCAATCCCTAAAAACACATTTTTGTGAAAAGACTCATTTTAGGGATTTATTTACACTAAAGTATTCGTTTTTGAAAAATGAATCCAACGCAAAAAGAATCCTCGCAAACGGACGTGTAACGAAGGAGATACGAATCAAAACATAAAACAAACAAACAGTTCTGGACTGGGCCGATTTGGACCGTGTGACCTGAGTTTATTTTATATTTCTTCTTTTATTTGGCTCTAAAGATTGACCCAAACCCTTTCCTTATGAGCCCATTTGGCCAGCCCACATAACAAACCCAAACCCATTAAACTTAAACCCAAACAAATATATAAGCATATAAATAAGAACCTATATTATACCCTAACCCTTTTGGATAAGAAATATGATCGTCCCTGTGGTTTTTCTGCTGCCATCGACTAAAAAAAAGAAGAGAGAAGAAATCAAAAGAAAACCCTACCGAATCGAATTCAAGGCTTGAATTAGTGTGTTTCTCGTTCGCGTGTTCGTATAGGTATAATCATAAACCTTAATCAATAGTTTTCTTTATAATTTTCTGAGTTTATACATTTATTAGGGTAGATTTATGTGTTTGGGGATTGAATATATTGGTTTTAAGGTGTTTTTGAAGTCGAAAGTTATAAAGCCGTAACTCGTATAATCTGTCCAGATTTTTGTAGTCGTAATCAGAGGCTGTTTTGACCTAGTTATGTTCGTTTTCAGGCTTCGATCAAAACTGGAAAGTTGTAGATCTCGAAATTTTACATAATATCTCGAGGTTTCGGCCTCTGAAATGCATTGTATGATTTTATAAAAATTATTTTGCAAACTGCTATATTAATGTATTTCGATTGATTCGTATTGTCGATTTTATTCGGTTCAATCCATTGTATCCCTCTTAATCATGAACATGTTAGGATGGATAAAAATCAGTATATAAGTGATTAGGATGAAATATATGATTGTATTGGTGTTTTGGATTGGTTATATGAATATTTAGGGTTGGTTACTCATGAACCCTAATCTGGTCAGATTCTATGTTCGGTTTGGGAAGATTGTAACTTGGTCGTTTCATGATGGTTTTTGATGAAACATGAGTCTAAACTTAAGTATTTTGAGTCTAGTTTCAAATGGAATTGGTTTCATGACTAAATGTTGAGTATAAGTTGGTCAAAACGATTTTACAAGATTGAGTGTCATTTCTGAGTTTTTCGGTTCCTGATTTCGGTTGACTTGTCGATTTTTGAAACGTAGGTTAAATTAATAATTGAGTCTTGAAATTTTTTAAGAGGTATTTTTAAAGTGTTAAATATTTTCTGTAAAAATATTATAATCATTGTAAGTTTAAAGTATTTTTAATAAATTGTGACTTTTTGGTACGCGGAGGTCGTTGTTATTTCTGAGCAGATTGTTTTAGTGAATTTTTAAAAATAGTTAACTATTAAAACTAATCTTGGAAAAATTACAGGTTATTCTAAACATATTGAAGTGTCATTAGTTAAAATTTTAGAGTCAAATGATTTTATTAAGTCCTGTTTAAAAATCGGTAAAGTGGTACAAAGTTGTGGACAGAATCTGAATTTCACAACAGGGTTGATTTTCAGGTTTGGGATGTGAAGGAACTTAGTAGAAGTGATTTACACTTGGGGTACAATGGAATGACATAGATATGTCTAGGTTGTAACGTACATGTTATACATTCACTTGTAGATGGCGATTTTTTGGTGGATTCATTTAAGGGCGATACTTACTTTGATATTTAAGGTGAGTTTTCGTGGCCCAGTTTTCATTTACATTTTTTCAAATTTGGGGAAAAGTATGCTCACATGTTTTATCAAATATTTTGTGCTGTGATTACATTCAATTTTATTTTGGACATATGCTTGAAATGTGTGACGCTATGTGACTTATATGCATTGATACTTGTTGCTTACATTCGTGCATTACTTCCTTGTGGAGTATTTGCCGTACATTGAGATTCGTTGTTTACATTCGTGCTTAACCTCCTTGTGGGGTATTTTCCGTACATTGGGATTGTTGTTTACATTCGTGCGTTACCTCCTTGTGGGGTATTTGCCGTACATTGGGATTGTTGCTTACATTCGTGCTTTACTTCCTTGTGAGATAATTGCCGTACATTGAGATATATTGGTTGCATTATTTCACATTTGTGTACATTTCTATTGCATTGTCCTAACTTATTATTATCACAGCAAAATGTTTATTTTCTGGTGTCTTGTTTCAAACCTACGAAACTCACCAACACATGTGTTGACGTTTTTGAGCATATCTTTTCAGGTAGCACTAGTGGAACTAAGGCCGAGGACAAGAAAACTTAGTGGACCATTTAGGTTACATTAAGTGTCACTTCAAGATATACATGAAACATTTGGTTTAGCATTTTGGTTGTTTGGAAAGGCGTGATTTGCCTTAGTTATGTTGAACACATTTATTGATTATTTGTAAGACTTCGATTCATTGTTAGAATGTATGCTTG
The DNA here is from genome assembly GCA_949592205.1 of Helichrysum umbraculigerum. Classification (NCBI taxonomy): domain Eukaryota; kingdom Viridiplantae; phylum Streptophyta; class Magnoliopsida; order Asterales; family Asteraceae; genus Helichrysum; species Helichrysum umbraculigerum. Next base: position 105,507,623 of record CATIUR010000003.1, on the reverse strand, counting down.
GCACGAACCGCTATTCGTGTTAATGACATTACAACACATTGATCTTTAATTACATTTAGAGTTCTATATATTGATGTGTTGTGATCCTATCATGGTTGCATTCCGTTGTTTCCGCTTTAGACGGGGTGTGATGATACATGTAATTAGTTCTGTGTTAGGCTAATTTGTGTTTCAAATTAATATATTGTTGAATATATATATACAACTACGCGATTTGGCTAAATCGTGCGCATTTCAATCGAATGTAATTCGGTTCAATTAACACGGACGTTGGTGAACAATTCTATTAAATAATAAAATATTATTTAATAACGCTATTATATCCAAAATATTATTTTGATAATATTTCTTAATTATTTCGTATCGTACAATTAATAGTTACGCGATTAAAAGATTAAATGCGCAAGCAATCAACACAAAATTCAAAAGTTATATTGTCACACCCCGTCTAAAGCGGAAACAACGGGATACAACGTGCGACTAGATCATAACACATTGATATAATAGAACAACACTAAATGCAATTCAACAACGTGTTATGATATCGCCCGACACAAAGGCGACTTGTGCCGTGGTCAATCATTAACCCGAATACATAGTCATCAATACATAAGATCCAATTGTCACATCACCACTAAGTATAATTGTACATGATCAAAGTTCAATCACCCAAGTCTCAAATGCAGCCTAGAAGTCCCGCTAAAGCCACTAAGCCTTAAGCTCCTTAGTCAAAATTCTGATTACCTGAAAAGAAATGCTCGAAAAGGTCAACACAATGGTTGGTGAGTTTCGCAGGTTTAATAAGACACATGAGAAATACAGTTTGCTGTGATAATAAGTAAGTAGGATATATGATATGAAATAAGCACATAAGATAACCAATTCATCCACCATAAGCAATCCGTTCCGTTCCTGGATAATATTCACTCAAGGATAACGTATCTATCACGTGAGTGGGACCGTCGTCCGATAGTACTATCAATAATCATATCCGTATTAGTAAAAAATATGGAGTGTTGTCAGGGTCCCGAAGACACAAGACTCATCCGAACAACCAAAAATCAATCCACAACAATCAACAATCAGTCCACAACAATCAGAATGTCACTTATTCAATCATAATGTCCAAATCAGAAAATCAGATAGTTTACACAGCATAAGAAAACAGTACGAAATCATTTTGAGCATTCTTTTCCCCCAACGGAAAAATAAGTAAAGAAAATGGGGCCGCAAAACTCACCTGAATAGCGGGTTTAAAGCAAGTCACATATCACACACAGCCGCAGTGAACTATGAACGTCCTATAGTATTAAAATGAATTGTTCATGAGTTATGTGTCTTACAGATTATGTACACCAGTCGAGTCAAGGGTTCCTATATGTTTATGCCCGTCTCATGTTTATATTCATATGATATAGTTCCCACAAATTCCCAATGAACTAAGCCCTATAGTTACTCAAGCTTATGTCTACACTTTGCTAGTGATAACAGTTCCAATTCAATTCTTCCAATAATATTTACCAACATGTTATCAAGATTCCTTATCTAACCTAAACTTAGAAAATATTTTATAAACCATGATATATAGACATCACTAATGAGAATGTTAATTTAAAAGAATTAAGAAAACAAGACTACAATTTATCCTTTAAAACATATTAATTTAACAAATACATTTAAGTAAAATGATTTTATTAATTAAATTTAAGATTATGAAAATAAAAGTTTTATACAGAAAATTTCATGTTTTCACATAATTTAAAGATCTCAAAGTAATCAAAAAGTAATTAATCCATTGAATTCAAACTAATCAAAGTTTTCAGAAAATTCGTAATACACTGCAACAGTTTACTAAATAATTTTTATAAAATCTGCTGTTTAGTTTCAGAGGCCGAAACCTCGCGAATCTATGTAAAACATTAAGATCTACAACTGTTTAGTTTTGGCCGAAGCCTGAAAACGAATCTAACTAGGTCAAAACAGCCTCCGAAGTCGGCTGTAACAATTCAATCAGAAATCCAAAATTCATTCGTATAACTAGGGTTTACGGTTTATGTCTTTAACTAAGGTCAAATCATATCATCGACTCGTGATTACATCTAGATCAGGTCTGGGATTAATTAATCTCAGAAACATAAGATAAGTTATTTGATAGAGTTTTATGAAATTACCTACGCGATTACACGATTACGTACCACACGAAAGCAAAACGAAACGATACACTTGCTTGACTTGAATAGATGATTTAATCCTTTGATTTGATGTTATTTGGGAGTGAAAATGGCTGAGAAATAGAGAGAGATTCGTTTTAGGGTTTTGAGAGAGAGTTTTAGGGAGAAAAGATTGTGAATATTTTTGATTTACTTTGAGAAAAATCTTCTTGCTCCCTATTCTAAGGCTTGGCCGGATTATACAAGGTATTTTGGGCTAATTTTTGGATATGTTGTAGCCCAATGAGTTTAGAGATCATGGGCTTTAGATTCAAGTCATTTGGAGCCCGGATGAGAGAGTTATGGCCAAAACCGTGAAACCTCGCAGAAAACTCATCTTTTATCTTTTTTATGTTTTACACGTTTTTACTTAGCTTATTATTATTATTGCATTGTAATTGTTAATATTCTTATTATTTATAAATTACTTATTATTATATTTTGTTTATCATACTTCGCACATTTTCTTAAGTTTCGAAATTATAAACGCATTTACGTTTTGTCTTGTATCTTTTTCGTTACACATCCGATTACGATGATTCTTTTTGCATTGGGTTCGATCTTTGAAAACGAAGACTTTGATGTAAAGAAATCCATGTTATGAGTCCTAACACAAGAATGAGTTTCAACGTTTAAGTTAAGATTACGGTTTGGTTACGGTTACGATTTTTTTGACGGTTGTCACATATATTCTATATATAACTCAATTATAAAGTATTTGGTGAAATACTCCAACAAAAATATCGAATAAAAATTTGTATTTTAAAACTTACATTTAAACGTGTAAAATAATTATTTAACGTTTAAACTACCGGGGAAACGAACACCGCACAGAGCGCGAATGCAGGGAACAAAAATTGGTGAAGCCCACATACGTGGACCCCACCAAAAATCAGACAAAAAGAGGTGAGGTCACCACCTCCCCACCTCATTTCTCACTTTCTCCTTCTCTCTCTTTCCTCTCTTTTCTCTCTAAACTACCACCACACCACCACCACCACCTTAAACCACCAAAAACCACCACCAAACGACCTTAAATCTCGAAGCTCATTTGGAGAAAAAGAATCACCTCGTCTCGATCTACATTTCCATCTTTCCGGATTCCTCTCGCGTTGACCCGTAAGTTTCCGACAATTCTCGAAAACTCTCAAATCTTTGTTATTTTACTTGTTTGCGGTTTGTATAAGCTTGAAATGTCCAAATATGGGTTGGGTAAAAGAATCGGGACCAACGGAAACCGGAAAACACGTTTTCGAACTCAAAAATTCCGACCAATCGGGAGTGACGCATGGACGAATCCAGTGTAGCGTCACTTCCTTAAGTGACGCATTAAGTGTCGCGAAAAGCCCTAATCTTGCGTCACTTGCCTAAGTGCCGCATAAAACCCTTTTTTCCCGACACTTGCCTAAGTGTCGCAAATTCAATGCCCGACACTCCCAGCGACACTTGTCTAAGTGTCGCCTATAATTAAATTCCGAATTCATCCGACATTTGACCCTAGTGACGCTCCAACCCGATATCCGACACTTAAGCCAGACACTACCTTAGTGACGCCTTATTATGCGTCACTTCTCTAAGTGACGCCCTTATTACCGAATATTCCATTTTATGCGACACTTCTTAAGTGTCGCCTAAACTCTTAAAGTGTCGCTATAAGTGTCGCATGAAACAGAACCAAGAAAACACGGATTTTAGGAAGTGTCGAACTTGTATAACCTCAAACCCTTATACGATACGACTTCTAAAACACATTGGGACATACTTTTAAGTTTAACACTTCGAAATCAAAATAATAATGTTGAAAATACTATTACAAACAATCACCAACGGGCCGTACACGTTTTCTAAACTCGAAACAATCAACCAAATCGTAGTAATTTGGACAAGTTAATCAACCAAATCGTAGTCATTTGGACATTCTAGTTGGACGAACAAATACAAAGGTAGTCTTTATAGATACCTACTCATGTAATAACCATAGCGTGTCATGGACACCCTCAGGTTACAAGTCTTCGGACATCACTACTCGGCTAATCAACTCAAGTTTATTAAGTTAAACTCTCAAGACTCAGGTGAGTCTCATAGCCCCTACTTTACTGTTTTCATCAGGGGTGTGATACATTGCTCGATTTATTTACATGTGAACGCAAGTACAAATCAAATCAAATACTACATGAGTTGTTTTCAACTAATCAATTTAAAGCCCTCCACAACATAGTTTGGTAATACATCTGTAGCGTGAATGTTAGTATATGATATCATATAGGATTGACAATCCTCGTCCGGGTTAGCAAGCACTAACTGGTCAAACGGACGTATTAGCATTTGGGTAGACGAGTGTAGATTAGGCACTCGTAGGAGGCACCTCGATCGGAATTCCTTCATTGGACCCGACCTTCAAGTTAAGCTCAGACTATGTGCTCATGGCTGTAAAACTTTTAATTTGCTTAATTGCACTTTAAATTCAATTAAATCTTGCGGTTCATTCAATATGTTTTGACATACAAACCTGTGAGCTCACCAGCGTTTCGCTAACCAATTTTAGCATGTATCACAGGTATCCAGCAGTAGGTTGGACTGCCCGAACAGGATACTTTAGCTCGTGTCAGCATACAAACATTCAGAGATTTAGCTGCATTATTATATTTTGTATAAATTAATTATGCATGTAAATCTCTCATATTTCAAACCGAGCTAATGTAAACAATATTTTGATGTAAACTTTGGTTTTATCAATACAAGTTGTACAACGACGCATATAGTGGTCGTTCATTATATCTTTGTGTTGTGCATATTGATTAGTCGCGTCCCGACCCGATTCGCTTCCGCAACCCGAATTTGGGGGTGCGACAGTTTATAATACCAAAATACGTATGTATTTAATGTATGTTTCAATGTATTATATCAAGTTTACTATTTATTTGTGGTTTAAAGATGTGACATATGTTGATATTGAAATCATGAAAATCAAGTTCATGGAACTCCTATTAATTTTGAAGGTATTAAACTAAAAGTCAACATTAATATCATAATAATACAATTTTTTCTTATTTAGACTAAATATATATGGATATCAATTATAACGATTTTCCATTTGTTTGTAGACGTTCATCATGTCAACCGTTTTATTGATTGATTAAAAATTAACGTCTCCAAAATTAAGTTGGCTAAGACATTTTAAAAAGACTGATAAAGAAGATTGTGATGGCCGATGAAGTAACTAAACAACTCCGTTCACTTGAACATGAAATCGAAGATGATTATAGCGTTGATCTCAACTTCTTCGATAAAGACTCCGATCTGTGAATATATTATCTATATTTTAAAGTTTTGATTGTATTTAATTATCATGTTTTTAGGATAATAAACTTGGCTCTTTATTCGTATTATTTATTATTCCTATTAAAATTTAAATTATATTAAATCATCTTACATTTATATTAACTGCACAAATAAACGAATACTCTGTTTAAATTTGCATACAAAAATTCCTATACTTGCACACATTGACTCTAGGCTGACCACCGAATGTTTGGGCTCTAAAACAAGTTATGAGTTGGGCTAAATGGCTAATAATTCTTTACTTTCTTGCTTATACTATAAGCCATTACTGAAAATAGACTACACGTACACCCCTCCAAATTGTAAGTTTGTATTAAAAACATAAACAACTATTATCTTTATACAAATATTTAAATGTTTAATTTCTTCATGTAAACCAATACATTATTGGGCTTACATTTTATTCTTAGTTTATTTTTATTAGCGGCCTAATCCCATCGTGATAATCATATTAAACCTTCAACCAACTTTCTTTGACCCATAAGTCAACATTATTAATATGTTTCTGTAATTATTAAAAAGTTTAGTAATAATAAAACATAATGAATGATAGGATTAGGATCTAGAGAGAAGATTTTTTGGATGGAGAAAAGAGAGAAGCGATCTTGACCTTCCACTTTTTTGATCAACGATTCAAAATTGAGACTGACATTTATGTGATATTAATTAATTTTATGAATGTCAGAAGGGCAAAGTAGTAAAAATACATTGTTTCTCAAATTAGGTTAAACGTGGTCCGCATAATATTCCTAAAAAGTAGGAAGCTAATTGATATTGATATATTTTTATACTCCGTATATCTCTAATTTTTGAAACCATCCCTGCGACGTTGCAATTTTTTTAATATAAAAAATGGGATTCTCCCAAAAATATTTGAGGATTTCATTTTAACAGTTATTTATTTTGGTGTTTTCAATTCTTTATCTTTTCAGAATTTATTTGTCAATTTTTGAATCATAGGTATATTGCTTTAGTGAATCAACAATTAAATCAAAACTTGAATCAACGATTAATCAAATTATATAGCCGACGATTCAAATATTTAATTCTTATATTGTGAGAAAGTACATTAAATCAATGATAAACCAGCAACAAAAAATACACTATTTCTAAGAACTGAATCGTTTATGTGAATCTAGAAAAAAGATACTATAACAAATTGAATCACAGTCATGTGTTTGTGAATCGGTAGCATAATAAGAAACAAATCATATCTATGATTTGTGAATCAATAGCATAATCGAAATTGAATGATAGCTATAATTTAGTGAATCAATAGCAGAATAATAAAAACATGGTAAATCGGTGTTATGTTCAACGAAAAGTTATTATCAATTCCTTTCTTCAACCAAGAACTAAATAAACTAATTGACAAAAGTAAAAGTGATTTATTTAGAACTATAAACAATCAGATATTTCAAAGTTAATAATCTTTGAATCCATACGCAACTAATTTTAATTCAAACAACTTTGTAGACCCAAGGAAATTGAAAATTGGATTGTTCAAATCTCACATGCTAAAACCTCTATTCCATCGATGTGTAAGATACAAACTAAATAAATAACAATAATAAATTCGATAACCAGATCTAGAAAAAATATGGTCTACACTATTTCTAAGATGGATCAAATTCTTCACTTAACTTCTTCAATTTCTTCGATAAAAATAATGGATCCATCATGGCCGCACCAAGGTCACCAAAACAAATCTTTTACAATCGGTTGGATTTGATGTGACATATAAATGTTCCCATAGTTGCTCTTACACCGATGGCAATGATAAATTCAAAATAAAGAAATAAATAAATGATTGGGTGGTTGGTTCTTGTTTGAGATAGATGATGGTGGTTGCAAACTTGCAATTTGAGAAAAGTGATCTCAAATACGGAGATATTGCATCAATTGTATTTTGTTCCTGTAAGTCTATTATACATTTTAGGGATAAAGTAACCACCAATTAATTGATTTAAATTAATATATATTTTTTATTAACTAAATTAGAATTGACTAGAATACCCCTTGACCTTTAATTTAAATGATTGGTTAGAAATGCTTCTCCCTCTTCTCTACTCAAATTCCCTTCTTTTTTTATCCTCTTACATGAATGATATATGTTACTCCGTAATTCTTTTGTAAAGTAATTGGTTTCCGATTATATATCACAATTTTAATGCAAAATTTCCTAATGAATTTAACGATAAATGAGAAAAGATATTTTTAACAAATTTAAAACTTAATATATATAACAAATTTTAACTGATAACTAAATGTGTTTTAATATAGTTGAAATTTTATCTTTTTTGATAAATTTATTCCATATATGAAAACAGGGAAAGAATCAATCTTTAAAAAAAAATTAATATATCTAACAAATTTTAACTAACATCTATTTACTAAATTAACGTAATTCGACTTTAAAAATATTCTTACCTAAACAACTTATAAATATATATTTTTTTAGTTTGTTGCATAATTTAAACCCTTTCCATAACTAAATTCGAATCATAAATATATTATATAAATAATATCTTTTATTAATAGGTTAAAATTTATGTAAATTACATCGGCTGGAGCGGTGGAAACATTGTTGTCAAGGAGCGACGGAGTCAAGTGTGTGTGGCTAGGGTAGGGTTTTGGAAAAGTGAGAAACGGATCTAGAGTTTTGGGGATGAGGTGTATTTACAAATAAAATCAAATAAATAAATAAATTGTCTCAAAAAAAATTATTTGTAGGTTTAGTTCAATTGTTTTTTTTCTTCAGATTTAAATGTGAGCCTTTGAATCAAATGGAAGGAACTCATTCAAAAGTCAAGATTCCTACTTGAGCCAATAACCATATATCTTAATATTTTTGAAAGTTTATTTCTATTAAAATTAAAATCAAAATTAAAAATAAAACAAAACATCAACTAAACTATTATATCTTGAAACAATATTTTACAAAAGGAAAAAATTTTAAAACCTGCGTTGTGGCGGGTCCTTCAACTAGTATATTATACATATAAGTTACTCATTATGATTTATATAAACTATTAGTGTCATTCAGTAAATTTTAAGTTTTGTTCAAAATACGAAAATTTGGAATATCATTTGGGTTTTAATGAATAACCCGAACCTAACCCAAAAATTAAATAACCCAAACTTGAATAACCCGACCTTATTTGAATCTGGTTTCGGGTTAGATTATAAACTAAAAAACCCGAATAATCCGAAACCCGAATAAATTATCCAATTAACACCCCTTAATTATAATGATTTTTTTGTTTTGTTTGTAAAAAAAAATAAAAAAATTGGAAAATTGTATCCGAAATGGTGAAAAATAGATCCTTTTTTTTTAACACTATCCATTTACTCTATAAATACACTCTACCATTTCCAAACAATATACATTACAATTCACATACCTTTTCACCATCATTTATATAATTTTCTTCAAAATTTCATCAAATCCTAAATGGATTCCAATTCCGATATTGACAATTTGCAGCGCTCACGGGTATTTTCGACCCGACGGCTTCAATCGATATGATTAATTCGATAAACTCCGATTCGGTCGAAGAAGAGGAAATTCTGATCCTACAACCAAGAGCACCCCGACGATACTTTAGTAGATATCGTGAAGCAATGGCCGAAGGTTTATTTCTATACCATTTCGCCGGATATCTTTCGACGACGTTATCGCATGAGCAAGTCATTATATTCTCCGTATATGTCAAGGTATTATATCGTATTCCCAACTTCCGGTACCTGACTACTTTTCATATTTTCATCAACGACCAGACGCAATCGGTAGACTTGGTTTTAACTTTACCAAAAATGCACTTCCGCCGTATGCCAATTGGCATACGGTTGTGCCGCCGATGCGTTTGATGATTACTTACATTGGGTAAACAAACATCATACGAGTGTTTGGATAACTTTTGTAAATGTTTTTATCATCTCTAAAAACTCTATCGTCTCGCTCTTTCTCTGATTTCCGGCGAAAATATGGCCGTTCGATTCATCTATTCTTCTAATCAATAATAAAAATAAAGACTATTATGTATTTGATGTTGGATCGTTGCCACATCGCCGCTGCCTGGTCCTGTTGCTGTTTGCTGTTCGTTTCTTATTTACACTTTTGTTTAACCTCATTTCTTTCAATTTATCTGTAAAAAAAAAGTGCCACTTTCAATTTCTTCAACCAATACCATTCTTGTATTAATTCTTCAATCACAGGTTTTCAAGAAAAAAAAAGTTTATTTTCTTTCTTATCAAAGCTGCCTTTCAAGAAGATAATAAAAATAATAATAATAATAATCTTCGCCCCTTTCTCGCTTCTAGTTCCGTTTCTCCCTCCATTTTCTTTTCAATACATTATTTGTTACTTAACCTTCTTACCAAATATCTTGAAAACATTCCTTTTTTCTTCTGACTTTCTAAATCATTCTAATTCTTATCAAAATTTTCTCCAATTAAAATTTGCTTTCCTAATCTCTCTAATGTGTCTTCTATTATTATATCATCTCTCTCTTCTTTCTCCTAATTCTGTTTCAAATGTATTGCTTGCTATCGCACATCTTCATTGCTAATGCTGTCACCTTTACTTCGCCACCACATATGAAGCTCAACTACTCGCCGTCCAACCGTCATGCTTGTTTCTTTATTTTCACTTTTGCATTTATTTTTTCTATATTTATGTATTTAAGCTCCAGTAGGAGTGTCGGTTTTCCTACCGCTCCAAATGCGGGGGAATATTAGATTATAGATTAGGCTAGTCGGCCCAAGCCCCATTGTGAACTTGGGTCGGGTTTCCATTGTATTATCGTTATAATTAGTGATCAATAATATGTCATACCCACGGGGTTTACATTATTCAACATTTACATCAACCTTTTTTTTGGTATAAAACACAAACTCTGTGTTTCATCTTTTATGGCATTGAGCCCATAAAAAGCACAAATTAAATTTATATTTTACTGGTTAGAACATATAACAATGATTTTGATAAGAAATTATAGTTATGTACTTGAGTGTTTTAAGTATTGTGGGTTTCGCTTGAATCCGTGATAATACTAACAAAGAATTATGGGTGATGATTTTGTATACCACTATATAATTTGTGATGATTTTGTATACCGTTAAAAATTACCTATTTAACATTAACGTTTTATGATGTTGTACTATATAATACTATGAAACATACTTAACGGAGGTATGAATAATTTTTGATAGTACACCGATCGTGACTATAGTTAATTTTAAATACATTTATTTCGTATTTCTGCGTATATATTTATATTATTTATAAATATAAATATAAATAAATACGGAGTACTTAGAATTATTGGGCGTGTAGTCCATTTATTTTCTGGAACCCTATGCACATATCTTGAGACGGCAAAAAGTAGAGAACTCATTTTGACTTCAAACTCCAAACTCCAAACACAGGAACAGGAACCGGAACACGAACTGGAACACAAAATGTGTTGAAGAAGCTTGAGGTACTTTCGATGGCCAACCGCAGAATTCTTCTTCATGGATTTATGAAACCTCAAAAAGGTACTTATTACACTCTCAACTGTTTCCTTGTTCCGAGGTTGGGCCCTCCTCACAAATCGTCGTCATATTTAGCTGGGCTTCACTCGAATTCTTGTTCGATTGATGTGGATCAACCTCGATCTGTAGTGGATCAGTTTGATGATGTCTTCGATCGAATGATACTGGAGCAGCTATGTAGGCTGGAAATGTAAGTTCAATGTTGGTATTAGCTTCTGCCATCACTTTTAGTTACATATATCAGTTACCAATGTTATGCACAAAATAGAAATTTTGTGTTCTTATAAAATTGGCTTCTTCTACTCCGTATTTCTCATGTAGCTACTGCAGAGTTATTTCCATCAGAATTATCAGGGGAAGAGTAAAATCACAAGCTCTTAGTCTAGATGTGAAGAGGTTGAAGCATGCCAGTTTCACGACTCTCAAGTGAATAAGGTAATACTGCTTTGTCCTTTTACATGGATATTTTATGAATCAACTTTGTATCGAAGACTTTTTTTTCATTGTTGAGAATAAATAGTTCTACATAGAGCTATGGCATCCATATGATAGAAATAGTATCTCCAGGAAAAGATGAGTGCAAAAAAATATTAAATGTTCAACCAAACTTCATTTTGCCTTATTTTGCTATTTTTTTTCTAAGTTTTATAAAATATATTTTGGCTAATGTGTTGTTAGTGTACGTTAGATAGATGGTTGTTGGTATAACTAGACTGTAATTTTTTAGCTGATATTAAGGGTTACATTGTCATTTTTAGTATGAGTAGCGAGGATGCATGGTAATTATACGTGCTAACATTTCTCGGAACTAAAAATCAGAATCAAAATTTCTTGGTATCATTGGTTGATTGGTTCACCACTTCATAGCTTCTTAAATATTTATCGTGGTGAAGTTAGTTATCCAATTGTTACTACATCTCTGCAGTATTATGCAACTGTGCAACTATTGTTTAGCTTATCCTGACCATAATAATGCACTTGGCTTCTTATGCAACCAGGGATCTATCATTGTTGGCTGCTACATGTACCTTTCCCAGAGCCTTGGCATATTAGTACAGTGGTAGACTTGGTGCTTCCACATATCTCATTGGTGTGCATGACCATAATGTTTTTTTGAAGGAATATGGTCAGTATATCTTTATCCGCATTCTAACATATCTTTCCTGTTCGAAAAATACTGTAACAAAAGTTGTTTAGCTGGCCCATGAGTTTGTGTTGGTTGGTCTGTAATACACAGGTAGCAATCTATATTACATAGCAAGGAAATACCAATGCTTGGTGGTGTAGGGGTTTTAGGACGTATGACATTAATGACCCAAAGTAATCTGCATGTTAAGTCTTTTATAAGTTAAGGGGTTAGATTGCTACCCAGATTACTCTGAAACATAATATAAGCAACTCATACTGATCATTATCATTTTAATTATTTTTCTGAGAATTTGTATGCATTCAGTTTTTGGAGATGTGCAAATGCTTTTCAGCTCAATGTTTCAAAATATTGAACTTTTTTAAATTTTATAAGTTGGCTGATTATTAGTTAGATCTCTATCATATCCTTGATTGTATAAAAGCAATTAGGTTGCTGGATATTTCATGCGGCGGGACTGGAACAATGGTATGGACCAAATTTGTTGTTCTTGAAAATTCAGTTTCGCGCATTTGATTGGGTGTTAAGGCAAAGAAAGATGGAATGGTACTGTGAGATGGGAAGAGTGGCTGCTTAGCTCAAAGGTTGCTACCCTGAACAGTAAATGACTGATACAATTAGTAACTAAAAAAGGACTATTCGACGTTTGTGGTCTGTAAGTGTTTAGTTTGGTTAGTGTCCGGGTGATGTAGTCTGTGTCACTATGTGTATGTTCTACCCACTGTAAATCTAAATGTGATTCTTGCAGTAGGATGTGCATATGAGGATTTCTGTTAGTTATTAAGGTGCGTGGCTTTCTTAGCTATGACGACTAATTTTCTTGGCATTCTTAAATTTTGTTTATAATAGTTGCCGGTGATGTATTTTTGATGGCAGAGTATTACAATGACTGCGAGTAAAGTTCAGGAAAAACAAGAGACTTACAAATATGTCTTACATAAGAAGCTACGGCATGATACTATTTCTATCAGTAGATATTATAGGTAGCAAGATGGGTGGGTTGAAAGTACAAAGTAAGTGTTAAAAAGCATGTGAAAATGTAGATGGCAAGTAGGATCACAAATATAAGACTCGGTTTTCAAGTCGAGTTCAATGAGAGGTATATAATATGAACCTTTTATTTTACAATGTCAATATGAAATGCAGTAGTAAATTAATATATGGCATATAGGGGATATGAATTAATGTATGGCATATAGGTGATATGAACATGGACTGCTAAAGGCAAGGTCAGTAGTACTACTCAGTAGTATTGTAGTAGTACTGTAGTAGTACTAAACCTGTGTACATGTAGTGTAGTGGCAAACTTTGAAGTTTTAAAGATTGGATAGTGTAGTTATTAAAGTATTAAATCTGGGTGCCTGTAGTGTAGTGGTAATAATGTAATATATCATATTCTATGCTCTTAAACTTTGCTCATTCAATTTTTTGACTCAAGAGTTTTCAACTACCGTAATGATTTTGTAGCCCATTTGGTAGTCTTGGGAGACCACATTAAGCTTCATTTGCAGTTTATATGTGACTATTAGTGAGCTACATTTTCATATTTAGATTACAGCATACAACTCTTACAAATATTTAAAATCAAAGATTATACTCTTTAAGTCTTTTTATTATACACGTTAATATGATTTTGTTCATATTTTATTTGTCTACATGAATACATCCTTAATGATGGTACAAAACGTACTACTCGAAATATAAAAGTTATTATACATATTATACACAAAATGTTTATCGGTTAATTTTATAAATATTTTTAAAACAAACCCGTGTTATCACGGGTCAATAAACTAGTTTTGACTTCAAACTCCAAACTCCAAACACAGGAACAGGAACCGGAACACGAACTGGAACACAAAATGTGTTGAAGAAGCTTAAGGTACTTTCGATGGCCAACCGCAGAATTCTTCTTCATGGATTTATGAAACCTCAAAAAGGTACTTATTACACTCTCAACTGTTTCCTTGTTCCGAGGTTGGGCCCTCCTCACAAATCGTCGTCATATTTAGCTGGGCTTCACTCGAATTCTTGTTCGATTGATGTGGATCAACCTCGATCTGTAGTGGATCAGTTTGATGATGTCTTCGATCGAATGATACAGACACGGCCTCTGCCTTCTGTTAATAAGTTTGGTCACTTGTTAAATGTTGTTACCAAAACAAACTATTATTATTGTTCCCTTGATTTCTTTAAGGAAATGTGTGCCATCGGTGTTGCTATTACTAACCACACTGCCAAGATTGCAATAAAGTGTCATTGTCGATTACAACAAACCAAACACAGTTTCACTATCTTAGGCTGTTGCTTCAAACAAGGTGTTGTACACTTGTACCTCATGTGTCTACTTACAATGTCATCTTAAACGGTTTCATCCGACAAGATACGAAGCCGAAAAATTGTTCAAAATGTTCATCAGAAATCAGATACTTTGCGAGCCTAATTTAGTCACCTACAACACGATGATTAAAGGGCTTTGTAAGGTTGGGAGTAACTCTACCGCCATTGCTTTGCTTAGACTAATGGACGGAAGAGGTGGTTGTAAACCCGATGTTGTTTCATACAACACCATCATTCATAGTCTTTGCAATGACATAATAACCATAGACGATGCCTTTAAGCTTTTCAAGGAAATGGTTTTTCACAAAGCCATCCTACCTAGTGTCGTCACGTACAACTCTTTGATTTATGCCCTTTGTAGGTTAGGTTTTTGGGATGAGGTATCTAAGTTGTTGAAACGAATGAAGGACGGAAACATCTCCTTAGATATGAAAACCTATAATATAATAGTTGATGCCCTTTGCAAACAAGGTAAACTAAAAGAAGCAGAGAACGTTATCGACATCATGGTTGAGAGTACTGGTAAGTATCCTGACATAGTCACATACAATTCACTTATTGAAGGTTACTCTTTGCTGGGCGAAATGAACAAAGCAAAGTCAGTGTATGATTTGCTTTCGTATAGAGACGTGAAACCTAATGTTGTTACTATTAATAAGTTACTGGATGGCTATTGCAAGAATTCAAAGGCAGACGAGGCTTTTTATATGCATAATACTTTACTTGCGACAGGTGAATAACCCAAACCCAACAAGATAAGTGAATACATTGTCGCGTTTGGGAAATGGTCTAGGGCTAGACATAATCTTCTAACATTAGCCAAAGCAAATATTGAGATGCAACCAGATGGCGAGTTTCCAATTGAACACCCTTGTCAAATGTTTTTACGGAATCGTAACGGCACCTATGAGGATGCACTTGCTTTGTTCCATTTTCTGGATGGGAGCAAGCTGAATTCAAATGTTGATGTATACAATAGCTTCATTAATGGTGCTAGCAAATGCGGGAAGTTTGATATTGCAAGGCGCCTTTTCCATGAGCTATCTGTTAAAGGGTTGAAACCTGATGTTGAGACATACGCAGGGATGATTCATGGTCTTTGTAGGGAAGGTCTACTCAAAGATGCAAAACGAATGCTTCTTAGAATGGAAAAGGGTGATTGCTCGCCAAATAGTGTCATCATTAATGATCTTGTCCATGGATATTTGAAGAACAACTCCTTTGATGATGTTGATAAGCTTTTAGGCGACATAAGGGGAAGAGGTTTCAAATTAACCCCTTCAAATATGTCACGGATAATAGATCAAGCGATTGCTAGAAAGCCAGATAACATTGTGCTCAAGCTGATAGGTGGGGTTATACTTATACCCCAAGAGTGGAGAAAAATATCTGTGGGGACATGAAGATTGGCCCGAAAATACAAAAAGGTGAGCATTGATGACTATATTTCCATTTGATAACTCTGCTTCATCTTTTCAGCTGATTGCAACAAATTCTCACGGGTGTCCAAATCGATTGATGCATCTTCGTGTGTGTGTGTGTTTCATGTTCAAATTGAAGCTGTTTTCGAAGGCATTATGTTTCACGCTTCATGTGCTGATTTGAGTTTGAATTTTACCTCTGTCAACAAACTTAAGTTATTATATCAGATTTTTATCTTCTTGTTTGTTTGTGTGTATTAGATTTTTTATCTTCTTGTTTGTTTGTGTGTGTGCTTCGTTGAATAAGCTTGTCAAGTATATGGCGTCACTGTGGTTCTGATTTTTTTCATTTACCTACTTTTATACAAAGTTGGAAGCGTGAAATTTGAGCAACTTGTATGGTTACTGATAAGCTTTAATAACACACAAAATAAACCTTCATGATGATTCAATGTTATGTGTTGCTTATATTTATAGATGCTTATCTGTTTTATAACCAAAATAATAAACAAATCCAAATACCCTCTAACTCAAAAAATAAGACGATCCGAACTCCCCTTTGTCAAAGAACAAACACTTCAGTAGGTTAAATCCAAAAACCATAATTTAAATCCTAATACACACTTATGGCTTCTAGACAATTATGTGTAGTTTGTTTTTGTTTATGTTTATGGTTCTTTTCTATATTAGCACATATAAATTTGAAACATTATTAATTGAATGTAAGAAAAGCCCAATCCGATTAGTGTCCGATTAATCCCAGACGTCCGATTAGTCCCTGCAAGGTCGTGGCGAACTAGTTACAACTTGCGACTTTGCTCATCCTTAGAAGACAAATGATGTGCTTGGAGTTCTTAATAGGTCCCAAATAAATGGGCATGTATCTATGTGTTTTCTTATTAAAGATTATGGATAATGCCCCAACCCAATAACTTTTGTGGCCCACTGGCCCACGAGCTTTAAGGCATCTTTAGATCTCCCTACCTTAAACAATCCATACAACATTACAACATAGCGCTGTATGTTGAAATTGTGGGTGTGGGTTCCAAACTTGCGAGTAATATCCCGAAATACTACCATTGCCTCGTCTATGTTTGATCTTTTACAATGCCCATTTATTAAGCTGTTATAAGTAATAATGTTAGGTTCAATTCCATTTTCAGCTATGACATTGTAAACTTTCATAGCTTCTTTCATTTGACCTCGCAAACAATATCCATCTAATAATGCACTATACGAGACAACATCCGGTCGCTCTCCTCTTTCAATCATGACACGTATAACACTTTCAGCATCTTTAACCATTCCTTCTTTACAAAACGCATCAACGAGAATATTAAAAGTATGCACGTCAGGGTTAATCTTTCTACCATCCATTTCTATAATCATTTTCTTAGCATCTTCCCATCTTTCTAAGCTACATAAACCATAAATCAACGAATTATAAGTAACAACATTCGGAAAAACTCTCTTCTCAATCATCTCCGACAAAAAAGTCAACGCATATTCAATTCTATTATCTTTACACAAACTATCAATAATCATGCTATACACTTCCGTGCTAAGTTTACAACCTCTTTCTTCCGTAAACCTAAGTAAACTAACCGCCATTTTCGTATTCCCGCCTTTACAAAGCCCGTTCATGACTAGTTCCATACGTAACTTCATATTAGGGATGAGCAAAAAAACCGAAATACCGAAACCGAACCGGTACCGACCGTTACAAATGGTACGGTATTCGGTTTTTGATTTGGGGCAAAAAAAATCCGGTACCAACCGGTCGGTACCGGTTCGGTACCGGTTGGTACCATGCACACCAAAATACCTAAACCGAACCGGAACCGCACCGGACCGGTACCGAACCGGTACCAACCGATACAAATGGTACGGTATTCGGTTTTTGATTTGGGACAAAAAAAAAAATCGGTACCAATCGGTCGGTACCGCTTCGGTACCGGTATGGTACAAGCTCACCCCTACTTCATATGGTTCACAAATTCTTTTCTTAATCAACTTCTTAAACAAAACCTCAGCCTCAACAACCCTATCTTCTATAACTAAACCTTTCAACAAAGTATTATAAGTAGAAACAAGTGGTTCATGACCTCGCTTAACGATACAACCAAACACAGCAAAACCTAACGAAGGTAAAATTGAAAGAAGGTGGATTAGAATGTTCAGTATTATTATGTTTGAAAAATAAAAGATTTTTTTTTCTATATACATGAGATTTCGCAAAGATATTTCCTAAGATATGCGAACACTATAGTAAATTACAGTTTTCGTCCTGTAATATTAAATTTTTCAGTTTTAGTCCCCACTAAAAGTTTTTTTTTTTTTTTTTTTTTGAACGGGGGAAATATATTAAAAGCTAACAAGAAGCTAGAAGCTAGAAGCAACATTACAAAATATTGAAGCTAGATGAATTTGGATTACAAGCCCAATCAATCCAATGAACATTAGCACTACGACATCTTGTCGAGATCCAAAGAAAAGAAAGAAGTTTGACATCGTCTCCAAGGATATCACATCTTGGCTTCATTGAGTTAAAGGTGACTTCGTATCTGTACTTCCAAATTATCCAAACGGTAGTCCGAACCACAATATCCAAATATTTCTTCAAATTACCCGGCATAATGGCTTGTTTTGATATGTTGAATATATCCACAATGTTGGTGAGATGTGGAATCGGCAAATTCCACCATCGAAAAATGATGCCCCATAACAATTTTGCTACATGACACTCAAGAAAACATGTGACTCTGTTTCGAGATCCCCATCACAAACCGGGCATCTTATCTAGTGGAGATCAACTCCTCTTTTATCCAAGTTCACTCGAGTTGGGAGCTTTCCTTTCACCATACGCCAATTAAGGATGTTGACTTTGATGGGCATACTTTTATTCCACGTGAAGTCTTCAATTGAGTGAGAACTAACGGACGCACCATGAGAGTTATCCATGATATACTCGCGCATAATTACACTAATCATTCCTATGGTCCATAATAACATCATTATATTTATATTATTATTTATTTATTTTTCAGAATACGTTTCTATCATCTTAAACATAACACACATGTAACGGTTAAATATTCGTAAATGTTTCGTAACATTGATGATGCACAACTACATGATGGAGCTACTCGATGAGGTGTAAGTATATATTAGTATTGAAATTTTGATTACCAAATTAGTATTAGTAGAGACAGGGGTGGAGACAGGGCGGGGGCAGCGTAGGCAGCCGCCCACACTAGAATTTTCAAATTACGTAAAAAAAAAAAGTTTTCTAAGATATTACTGACATTTTAAAATTTTCGCCCCTACTAAACTACAAAAGAAATAAGAAAAAATTTATTTCGCCCCCACTAAATTACAAAATAAAAAAAAAAGTTTATTTCGCCCCTTCTACTTATATTTCCTGACTCCGCCCCTGAGTAGAGATAGTTTTGTTAATTCACCCCGACTTGTCACTTGCTATTGAGTATTATCTAGTCTATATTCTATATATAAATTATTATTAAACACAATATCTTGCATCTTAATCTTAAATATAATATAGGAAGCGGGTTTAAGGCATTCAATTTTAAAATTGAAGTCCAATTAACCAACAATAATTTAGTATTTATTATTTTATTATTATTATTATTATTATTTATTTATTTTTAATCTAATTATCTTAAATTATATATAAGAAACAATTGATGATGTCATCAAAAATCTAATCAACCAACAGAATTACTCAATTTTGTTCAATTAACTAAATTATAGGATTTAGTGACATCATAAATCATTAATTATTTATTAATATAAAGAAAATTAATTATGATAACTTTATCCAAATAGGTATTCATAATACATCATGACTATTATCATATCACACATAGGTATTTGTAATACATTAGGACTATTATCATATCACAATTTGATTTGATGATGCGGTGATGAGATTTAATCATTCATATTAACAACTTTTAAAATCTATATGTTTTCGTCCAACCCCGTGTAATACACGGGTATAGAGGCTAGTTAATATAATAAAGCAACGCATGACTTACGGGTTTCATAACTTTGATAGGCTTACAACATTATCTATTAATTAAATATACTTAAAGCAAAATAACATGGGTTAATCCTAACCTTTAATTGCTTTTTTCCATTATAATCCAACGATCTAGATTAATTTAATAATTGTTACACTTAACACCCTTTTGTATTTTATTATAAATATAATAACCATTTAATATTAATATTTAATAAATAATAAATATAACTATTATACGATTTTGAATACCATATTCGGCCAGACTTCTTAGTCGGCCTAAATCTTATTATTAAAACATATATTATTATAATACATATCTAATATCTATTGAATATTTTAATATATTATTTAATAGATAGATTCCATAATCTATAAGCTATAAATAAATATATATATTTAAGTAATTCATCTTTCAACCCCATCTTACGAAAGTAAAAAAATAACCCTCAAAAACCCTAGCTTCAATTTTATTCTCAAACTTCTCTTCAATGGCTTCAAACGATCTCTTAACCTGGGTTAGAGATATCAATGGTGATTCCAAAAATTCAACCATAAAAGTACAAATTCTCAATATGTGAAAGCAGTATTTTAGGAATAACACTGATGTGATTGCTTCCATCGACATTGTAGTTGCCGATGAACGTGTAAGTTTTTTAAAAATTTACTACTGTTTTTTTTTTAATATTTATTTTGGGGTTTTTTGTTAGGAAGTAGGATTGTATTATGTTTGATGTTGTCCATAATCTGTGTTTTTAGATACTATTTATTGATGAATTGAATGGTTTTTAATATTTATCAATGTTGTTGTACATTAGTTGCGGTTGTTTAATGGGTTGAATGATAATGTTGATGCTAAAGATGAATCTGATGATTGCAATGTTGTTCATTAGTTGCTGATTTCTAATGAGTTCGATAGTAATGGTGCTAAAGATGAATCTTATTATTCATAGTATTTGTTTGTTAGTTGTTAGAAGTGGTTATACTGACAATACAGGAAGTGGTATTAGTATTGATGATGATACTTCAATCTCTGATCAGTTGTTGAAGTTGACTGATTTAAGAAGGGGATTTTTACGAGGATGGTCGGTCAACGCTATCCTATTACACATAGTAGTCGATGTCAGACATAAAATTTCGAATCTGGTCAAACAATTCGCCTAAAAGGATTTATCTGGTATGCGGAATCGGCGAACTAGCTCTGCAAGCGACACGTGGCAAAAATATTTCGCCTAAATCCCTATTTAGGCGATGTCGGCGAAGTATTTTGAAATCTTGGGAACCGTTCCATCCGCCTAAAATGCTTCATTTTCCCATCTCTACCTACCAAATATTTCCGATGGACCTCATTTCCGATTCACTTTCCATAACTTCAGGTGAGGCGATACATGATCGTCGTACGTTGTTTCTCGTCGTCGGCCGTTCTTTGACTCCCAAATCTCTCTCAGGTATCTAATAACCGCTTCAATCATAGTATATCTGATCTCAAATTTAGCCAATTTCAATCAATATCCGTAGTTGCGTCGTCAGACGATTTAGGTATTATTAATTTTATCATATAACTAATGCTCCCAATTATTTAGGGTTTTCCTATCCAGCCTCGAATTATTTTGTAACACCTCATCAAAAAGTTAATTTTTCGCGCCGAATTTAAACTTTTATAAATGATTTAACTTTTATTTCCAATTAGTATTTTTATAAAATACTTTCATTAGAAAACATTTTAAAATAATATAAATAAGATTTTATTTTATCTTATGACCGGACAAATAAAACACGGGTATTTTGTACTGTGGTTGGAGACCACAGTCCGCGCACTGGGAATCTGTGTTGGACAAAACCCAACTCCCTCCCCATTTTCACCTCATTTTCAACTCCACCTTCTCTCTCTCTACTTCCATTTCTCTCTCAATCTTCTCTCTAAAATACCCACTAATCACATAAAAACTACCACTAAACGACCTCCAATCTCGAAGCTCCTTTAGGGAAAAACGATCACCACGCAACGATCTACAACCCTATCTTTTCGGATTCTCCTCGCGCGGATTTGTAAGTTTCCGACAATTCTCGAAATCTCTCAAAACTTTGTTATTTTGCTTGTTTGTGGTTTAGATAAGCTTAAAATACTTAATTATGGGTTGGGTAAAAGAATCGAACACAACGGAGGCCGGAAAACTCGTTTTCGGCTCAAACTCCGGCGATCAGTCCGTTACGTCGCAGGGACCAAAAACAGTGCTGCGACGTCGCATCCAACGTCGCAGCCAACGTCGCAAAACATCCCAACGTCGCATAATGCGACGTAAGCCCCTACGTCGCCATCAAATCCTACGTCGCACATTGCGACGCAGGACACAACGTCGCATTAGATTGCGAATGTCGCACACAGCGACGCAAGACTCTACGTCGCCTCTGACGTCGCAGCTGACGTCGCATCTGACGTCGCAGAACCTTAAAAACCTATGTTTTTCACGAAGTATTGACAACCAAATTTTACCACTCGATTTTACCCGAATTTGGATTTCGAATACATTTTCTTTAAAGCAAAGTAGTAGAAATAAAATTTTTCCAAGCTGACCTGGCAGCTCGACCCCAGCCAGGGGCTCTACCCCTTGGACCCCGCTAGGGGTTGCCACCCCTTGGACCCCGCTACCAGGGGCGCTGCCCCCGGACCCCCGTACACCATTCCCAGACTTCAACAACAAATGCATACATGAACAACTCGCTTAGACAAACTGATTTGTCTCATACTTATATAACCTCACGTGTTTAGGACACTAGAAGGTTACCATTCGGACGACGCGCGTATCATCGTATCGCTAACAACTCACAGGTGAGTTCATCACCCCACTCTTTTACTGTTTTCCAACTGATTTCGGGGTGGGAATGCATACTCCTGTTTTACTACTTTCAACTGTTCAAACCTTTACAAACGTTTTACTATAGTTTATGGTAACGGTGCTAGACCGCGACAGCTACGAACCATTTGACCATACTTAGGGATATTAAGTATGACTGTGACAGTAACACCTAGAATTATATTACATATGATATCTAGGGAATAAACGCCTCACTACATCAGTGACTTGCTAAGTACTAATAATGATTAGTGAACTTATGAACACCAACTATAGGCACCGACTTGCTAGTTAGCATTGACTACTTTTACGAACTAGCGGATGACTTTGACTAAGTACTGTAAGTACTTCCTTACAGTTAAGTGACGTGTTAACATACTTGACTTTACCATTACTACATACAAACTAGGTGACGTAGATACGTACCTAACAGGTGATTATGATTTTGCCCCTATACCTAGGTGACATTCCTACTTTTCGTAGTAAGATTTACTACTGTGAATTACGTAACAACTTGAGGTACTGTTGAGTGCCTGTAACACTTTACTAGCCTTGGGCTAAACTTACTTACGGCATGTCGTGTACTGCCAAAACGATTACTTGCATCTCCTGCGGGAGAATAACGGACGCTGTCACTATATGTGAAGCAAAACGATGCCACGGTGGGTGGTACAAACACGATACCAATGTGATTGGTATTACGGATTTACAAACGAGCTCACGATACCACGGTGGGTGGTACAACTTATTTGCGAGCTGGATTGCTCACGATACAACGGTGGGTGGTACAACTTACTTACGAGCTGATTGCTCACACTCAGCAACGGACCGACGAACTATTACAGTCGGGGTCGTTGGCTCAGCATATGAATTTATGCTCTATCGTAGTTCTGCGGAACTGCACGGTTACTCATACTCAGCATATGGATTATGCTTTACTTACTTTCAGCAACGGACCTGCGAACTATTACAGTAGGGGTCGTTGGCTCGATAGCTGACTAATTTACTTAAACGTGGTCCTGCGGGACATAACTTAACATTTCCTCCGGGGGATACCTATTACTATCACTGTAGGTGATGAGAAACACTTACGAGTCGGAGACTCAGGGAAACAACGAGCTTTTGCTCACTTGACTGTAATTACAAACCGTACCGCTATGACACGATCACAAAACAGATAACTTGATCACGTTGCCGGGGTGCAACCTTTCATGCCAGGTGGCATCGTGACCTATTAGTAACCATAGTACTAATACTTAAAATCGTACAAACTATCCGTACCGTATTGCCGGGGAGCAATACCGACCGTCTAAGGACTTTCTTGTTTGTTTGCTTTCGGCCAGTAGCACGACAGATAGTCACTTTACGCTACTCTCGTATACATATTGCCAGGTGGCAATATCTTACCTGATAACACACATACTGGGGGTTGGTCCCCTTTACTTGACTAGAAACCTATTGATTAGGTTCACCTGCTTACCATAAATTACTTATAACTGCCTCGAGGGGTAACTGTTGTTATTTAAACTGCTAAACTTGATTGATATTTCTGAATGAAATACTTATTACTCGAACTACTTGTTTTTACAAATTACTTGTGAACTTACCAGCTTTCCAGCTGACCCTTTTAGTGTGCATTCTCAGGTACACCGCTGTAGTAGGATTGGCCTACATGATTCTAGCCCGAGTCGCATGTTTTCAACACTCATGATATTTATTGCATTTACTTCAGTACTAGTAGAATGTAATATTACTTTTATGCGAACTCGCAACTTGTAAACACTTTAATTTCAGAAATGTATAACTATTTTCAAACGTCTCATTTAGAGTCGTTCATTATGTATCTTATGCTGTGATATTTAATTTGGTAACACCCGACCCGACCGCTTCCGCAAACCAAAATTTGAGGGTGTTACATATTTCACCGATCTAAGTGATGTTTTGAATGTGATGTTCTGATTTATGATTAAAATGTTAGAAGATTTGTTTACCTAATTGTCATTTTTTCCAAGTATAGTTTTTAACTTTTTGATATGCATTTGTCTGTTTTATGATATTATTGGGTATAACTGTATTTCTCTGTTTAATTTATCTAATTTATTAGTATGTGATGACTAGTGAGGGGTTTTTAATAATTATAATTATATGTAATCTGTAATTGGTATGGATCTGATACGGAATTTGGTGGTGGTGGCACTAGGTTTGTGGTAGTAGCAGGTGTTTTAGTGGATTTGTGGTTGCTTTCGGTGGTTGTGGTTGCCTTTAGTGGATTGGTTGATGTTTGCGATTGTGTTTAAAGTTTAGTCCAACGGGTCAAAGAAATGGCGGCGATATTCAATAGCGATGAGGTATGGTTCCGTAGTTCTAGACTTGTATTACTTTCGGTTTGAGTAGAATAACAGTTACTTGGTTTCTAATGTATTATGTAGTATTAAGTGATGTAAATGCATTTATAAATTCTATTTGATTGCCGGCTGCATGTATATTTTGTCCGAGATGCCTGTTGGCTGTTGAGTTTTGTGTGTTTTATAATTGTAATTCGAATAAATTGGTTACGACTATTCACATATGCTTGGTAATCTGTTGAACTGTAAGTCTCTAAAACTTAGAAATTGTATGTCGAAGTTAAGGCTGAGATATTGCAAGGATTTATTGTTTGGTTCATTATATGTGTCGAAATAGGCTGGTTGGTTGTGGTATGTTCAGGTTGTTTACCTAAAGTTTGTCAAGTGTAGTTGTGTATCGATTGCTGCTTGTTTGTGCTGTTGGTGCCTCCTGTATTCTTTTAGCATGTTATTAATTGATACGGGTGCTGTTGGTGTCAAATCTGATCGTATATGAATACCTTGGACATTTAAGCCATTTAAGTCGTATTATACATGTAAGTAAATAAACAGTCCTTGTAGAACTTCGGTTGTTATTTTTCGTTCATGTGATTGTATAAACTGTTTAATTGTGTTGTTGATTACTTGTTTTCATGAAAGTGTATATTGATGGAATTGAATAAATTTATTGTGAGGTGATGCTAATATATTTCCCATTTTGTGCACGCAGAGGTATTATGCTATTGTGACTATGAGGAGCAGGATGTCTATGTTTCCAAATATGAAAAAGAAGTTAAAGGGTACAACCAAAGATGCAATATTTAGGTCTACATGTTTCGGAAAATGGTTGGATATTATTGATACCCGATTAGAGGGGCATTTGGTACATTTGATATTAGAGACTCAGGTTAAATGTGATGATCATCATAGTTATGAGTTTGATTCGTTGAAATATATGATTGGAGGTGAGTACCTTGAGTTCGGGCCTGAACAGTTTTGCCTAATCACGGGATTACGTTTTGGGGACTTAGATTCGTTTGGAAAAAAAAGGAATGATCCAGCCTTTAAGAATCGGGTTTTTGGAGCAGTCGAGTCTGTTCACGTGTCTGAGTTGCGTAAAGTGTACGACGGGGAGGCGTTTTGGACACTCTCGGACTTGGATGCAGTGCGGGTGTGCTTGCTTGTTGTTTGGGAGTATGTTTTTCGTGGATCCGGTGGTGACCCAACAAAAAATGTGGTGCACCCGGATGTTCTTAACCTAGTGGAGGATTTGGATGACTGGAACACGTTTCCATGGGGAAGTAGTTTATGGATGATCACACATGAACAACTTAAAGATGCTGTTCCTAACAGAAGGTATATACACAAGAAAAAAAAGAAAGAAAATGCTGGTTACGTTCCGAAGTATACGCTTTCGGGATTTATTTGGGCGTTTATGGTGAGAAACTAAGTAAAACTTTGTAACCTTTTATTACATATAGCTTTAATATACTTTATGTATTGATACTTAAGATTAAGATTTGTTTGTGTTTTCGTTATGTTTGTTAGATATGGATCTTGGAGATTTTTCCTATATGCCGTGAATGGTGGAAATTAGATGAGGAGGTGATCCCTAGGGGAATTGCTTGGAATAAGGAGATTCCGTTTAGCACAACACATGATCTCTACTTCAATGGGCCGTTTAATAAGGTCTTCATTACTCATCTGTTTCATTGTAACAGATTCTTCTTTATAGGCTACTAACAACTTATTGCATTTTTTGGGTTGCTCAGTAATAAGACTTATTGTGTGCCTATTTTGGATTGCTTAGTAATAAGTGGTTGTGTGCGCATATTGGGTTGTTTAGTAGTAAGAAATTGCAGATTTTTTGTTCACTAATGTGTTTAAACTACAACAATATTAATTAAGTTTTTACCAAGTAGTAATTTCCTTTTGGGGTGCACTAATGTTACTTTGTTTAATTTTTTTAAGAAAACTTGCCCCAGAAAAATGCAAAAAGTGACCCAGGCTGAGGCCCGAAGTGAATGGTGGAAAGATAGCAGTCTTTACTTTGATGGCGCCGAGGTTGTACATCCTAAACGGGCGTGTCGTACTGCGCGTCCGGGTTCTACGCATGCTGTTCCTACGCACCCTATATCTCGTATGCCCGGGCTATCAGAATTAGATGCCGACACCACATCGTCGTTGGTACGGTTGTTAGAGGATCGTGTGTTGAAGCTAGAGAGACAAAACTTAGATCTTCAGAAAGAAACCTGTCAAGTAAAGGCGATTATCTGCTATTTGCATAACCGTTGTAAAAAGTCAGACGAAAAGGTTTGTATGTCATTCTAATGCTTTAGTTGTATTAAATTTACAGATTCATATATTCTGAACCATTATTTGTTTTTCACAAAGCAGGAATCCGCATTTGATAACAACGCTACTGGCGAGGTTCCAGATGATCGTGTCAGCAAAGACGAAATACCTGTTGTGAATAACCTATCCGATCAAACAATTGTTCCCAATGTCATGATCAACGAGTGTCATCCCGATAACACTCTTATTGATTTGTCGTTTTTATATCCATCGGATGAGGTTAGTATTAATTTATGCTAAACAATGGTTATTAGAAGACAAAAATTGTTATAACCAGGATGTTATTTCGCTAGACGAATGTGCATAACGACACCGACCCATGTGGTTCCGTACTGTCATTAGATGAGGCACTCACTACAGAAATTGCTAACCTAACACCTCAGAAGATCGACAATTTTGTCGCCGCACTTGATAATCTACTGGTAATCGAATAAGTAGATATCGTTTTTAAGTTAATACTGTAACACCCGCCAAATTAGGACTAGTAATTAGTGCCTAATCAGATGTTAATACATGTAATTAGTTCTGTGTTAGGCTAATTAATGTATCGAATTATATATATTGTTGAATATATACAAAAATGCGATTTGATTAAATCGTACGCAACTTAAATCGAATGTATTTCGATTCAATTTAATACGGACGTTGGTGACCAATTTTATTAAATAACACTTTATGTCAAAAATATTATTATGATAATATTTCGTATTCAATCGTATCGTACAAACAGAACGTACACAATTTAAAATGTTTAAAACGCACAAACTAAATAAACAAACTTACATTTTATAACTCAAATATAAATCGAATTGTAAAATATTTAAACAATATATCGCGTAATAAATCGTATTTTAAAACTTATAATTAAAATGTAAATAATTGTTTAACGTTAAACGACGGAGCAAACGAACACCACACGGAACGCGGGGCGAAAACTGGAAAAGTGGGGATAAACCCCACCTCCCACTTTTCTTTCTTCATTTCATCCATTCCTTCACTCTCTCTCTTTTCTTTTCTCTCTAAAAAAAGAAAAACCACCAAACTCGTTAAAATCGCAAAATAAACATACTAAACTCGCTTGGATCATCTCGGCTCTTTGGAACAAAACGACCACGACATCTCGATCTATCATCCTATCTTTCCGGATTTTCATTTCGGCAATTTGTAAGTTTCCGACAAAATCCCGAAATCTCTCGATTCTTAGTATTTTTCATTTGTGGTTGTTATTATCACTTGTATATGTCCATTACAATGTATAGAACATGATTTTATAACCTGAAAACGAGTTTAAAACGGATTTTTGGCCGGAAAAACCTTGACAGCCGGACTTTCTGGGCTGATGTTCATCCATGCGACACAAGCCTTGTGTCGCATGTTGTGTCGTATTTTGCCACTTGTGTCGTATAAAACCTCCTGTGTCGTACCTTGTGTCGTACCAGATAATTAGTGTCGCAAGTCTTGCGACACAACCACTATGTCGCATACACCATACGACACAATCACTATGTCGCTGTTGAATCAGCATCTCGTATCTATGCGACACAACCCTTGTGTCGTATAGACATTGTGTCGCATTCCTATGCGACACAACCCTTGTGTCGCATGACAAACTTTTGTGTCGCATATTGTGTCGCAAAACACAGAAAACTCAGATTTTTACTAAGTGTCGAGACCTAAAATTTTAACACCTGATTTTACCCAAATTCGGATCCAGATGCGTTTTTCGTCAAAGCAATATAGTAGAAATAAAAATTTTCCAAGCTGACCTGGCAGCTCGACCCCAGCCAGGGGCTCTGCCCCTTGGACCCCGCCAGGGGCTGCCGCCCCTTGGACCCCGCTACCAGGGGCGCTGCCCCCGGACCCCCGTACTTAGATTCCGTAACGGCTTCTAAAACACAATCGAAACACATTTTTCAAAGTAAAACGCCACGAAATCACAATAATAATAGTTGAGATTATTATTACAAATCCGTCACCAACGGGCCGTACATGTTTTCAAACACTTAACAAATCAACCAAATCGTAGTAATTTGGACATATATATAGTTGTGTAACAACTACAAGGGTGATCTTTTGAGATACCCAATCATGATTATAACCATCGCGTGTCGTGGACACCCTCAGGTTACAAGTCTTTGGACTTCATATTCGGCTAATCAACTTACGTTTGTGTAAACGCATTCAGACTCAGGTGAGTCTCATAGCCCCTCTTTTACTGTTTTACTCAGGGGTGTGATATATTGCTCAACTTTTAACATGTGAACGCAAGTACCAACTTTTCATATACTACATGAGTTTTTCGAAACTAATCATTTTAAAGTCCTCCGTCAGCATAGTTGTTAATACGTTGTAGCGTGAATATTAGTATATGGTACCATATAGGATTGACCCACCTCGTTCGGGTTAGCAAGCACTAACCGGGTAAACGAACGTACTAATATTTGGGAAGACGAATGTTGATTAGGCATTCGTGGAGGCACCTCGCCCGGAATTCTCTATAGGGGACCCGGCCTTCGAGTTAAGCTCAACTATGTGCTCATGGCTGTATACACGATGACTATCATTTAATTGCTGGATGCAATTCATTATTTAATTGCTGGATGCAATTCATTATTTAAATCTTGCGGTTCACACTATATTAACTGATTTCAAACCTGTGAGCTCACCAGCTTTTAGCTGACCTTTTAGCATATATCGCAGGTACCAAGCAGTAGGATGTTTCTGCTTCAGGATTTTAGCTCGAGTCAGCATACAGAAGATTGAGATTTTCTTGCATTAGTATATTTTGTACAAGTACTTATGTACTGAAATCTCATTTGATTTAAACTTGAGCTATGTAAAGCTTTAAATGTTGTAAACATTTCTATTATCAATATATTTTGTTAAAACGACGCATATAGAGTCGTTTACTATATATCTTTGTTCTTTGTTATTGATTAGTAACACCCAAATCAAGCTTCCGCTAATCATTCAATTTGGGGGTGTTACAAATACATAAGTTGATTAAGTACTTGAAATTATTTTAACGCTTGGATTATTTAATAAAATTATTTTAGGTACCGGATGGCGAAGTAGGTGTTACGACAGATGATTCTAAACAGTTGGACACACAACTGATAACTGAAAAGGTAATCCGCTGAAATGTTTAATTTGTTCTACAGTTTCGATACTGTCTACACATATGGTTAATGATTGTTTACTGGGTTTCTGTTTTAATTACCAACAATCCAGTCACCGCACTTGATAGTCCACTGGTAAATGAATAACTAGATATCGTTTTTAAGTTAATACATAAGTTGATTATGTAGTGGAAATTATTTTAACGCTTGGATTATTTATTATAATTATATTAGGTACCGGATGGCGAAGTAGGTATTACGACAGATGATTCTAAACAGTTGGACACACAATTGATAACTGAAAAGGTAATCCGCTGAAATGTTTAATTTGTTCTACACTTTCGTTTATGTCTACACATATGGTAAATGATTATTTACTGAGTTTCAGTTTTAATTACCAACAAAACGTTTGTATCTTGTGCTATTGATTTGATGTTACCCCATCACACCTCTGTACTATTATTCAAGGCATTCTAATGTATGACTTTCCTGATTATATTTGGTTGTAATATGCTAATGAAGACACAGCGACCGAAGAGGCAGAGGACGGTTTCCCATGTGTTAAGATCACCATTTGGGCCACTTCCAGATACTACTCGACTGAAGGCAAAAAAGAGGCCGATAGTAAATGCAGCACCTAATCTTAATGTTGATACGTCATTTCAGGTATATCTAGCAACAATAATTATGCAACTTTGAAATTGTTGAAACTAGAATTATGTTAGGTGACTGGTTTACAATGTAAGAAAAATGTTTGCCTAATATATTATTATTTTCTAATGTTTTAGGTTGCTAAACCCGAGGAGCCTACCCTCTACTTCTTGGTAGAGGTGAGTTATGTTCAGATTTATTCTTAGAAAACACGTTAACAACTATAAGCATGAATTGTTTTACGCAGGATTTTGTAAGAGTTTATGAAAATGCGCCTGTTCCAACCATGGATCCCGAATTTGAGAATTGGCTTGAATCTGACCAATCAGATAAGTGTATGATTAGTATTGGTTCGAGTGTCGTAGTGTTCAAAAATTTTTGGTGTGTTTTACTTCGTCGTCGAATGAAGCAGTCTGATGAGGATACCAAGTATAGTGGTATTAGTAACGTAAAAAAGGAAGACACGTCGCGTGGTTGGATTTACGACACTGTAAGTACATGGTTATTTTTATTGTTTTCGAATTACATCACTAAAACGGTTGTTAATACATAATCTTTATAAATATCAACAGCATATCCAGATTTTGATCGACTATCTTAACAGATATAGATCAGTTGATGCTGATTGGTGCGCTGTTGACCCTTTTTTTACGGAGCTTCTAATGCAGAAGGAAATAGGCTCAGTGTCGGACTCGTATGCTGATGGGACTAAGCACAACCATGACCCTCATATACACCCCGGTAGATGGAAAGATGTCGATCGGGTAAGACTGTAATTATAAGTTATAGGTTAAAGTCAATTACATACTGCCTGCCTTTCACTTAGAAATAAAAAAGATATATTCGTAATGCTACTAAACAGTGAAGGACCAACCAGACAAATTGAAATGTACATCTCACGTACTGAAGTCACAATCGGGAGCTTGAATAATGTAGCAAATGATAATGTCCCATCGTGTTCGAGAAGAAGGTTGTTTGATTAGGTTATGAATTGTAACGCATTTTGTAATATCAACTATCCAGTGGGTTATCGTTATGTATTATGTAATTGCACTTTAAATAATACCTATTTGCTTACCATGTCTTAATCAATTATACGAAACTACGAAATATTGTTTTACAACAACAGTCATCAACATATATATATATATATATATATATATATATATATATATATATATATATATACACACATATATACTGTTTAACCACTCCGAGTGGAGTAAATAGTGCTACTTATAAACTCGCGGTAGCTCGCTTCAAAGACCTTGGGATGGCATTGAAGATGAATTGGCTGACGATGTGCTAACTTCTCAACAAAATGACATGCATAAATACCACAGCTTGAACCATCACTTTGTTGTGGCGCATCGATCGAATTATAGTCCATGTTCAATTGTAAGCTATCAACTCGTGAAACTCCTGCTTTATTCCAATAATCTAGGTTGTCTAAAAATTGAGGAATTAGCTGTTGAAGTTTATCGTGAATCTCTTGTAGAAACTTCATCCTCGGAGTTGGTTCTATCGGATCATATTGAACACGACTATCATAAAATTTCACAACCCAAGATGTCATATCTAACTCTGCAACCATCCAATGTAGATTCCCTTGATTCAATGGGAAAAGCACCTACAAAACATAGTTATTCTGATCAAAATCTACTTCATTACAGATGGGTTCTTATTATGCTATAGAACCATTCATATTACTAACCCGATCAAGAGTCCAAAAAGGAGGAGAAGGTCCCTCAGTGCCGTTTGCCAAGTCATATATCCTTTGACAATCTTCCAATATTTTGTGGAAAAGGACAGGAAGGATGCCACAACGTTGATCCTTTCGTGGTGATAACGCCACCAAATTGCACCAAATGTCAATATGCTGCAACACGTCTTAGCTTATATAAGTACACAAAATATATACATTCTGTATATAGATATACATCTACATACAACACATCTCACATTAAGTAACTTATAACCTGTGTGTGTGTATATATATATATATATATATATATATATATATATATATATATATATATATATATATATATATATATATATATATATATATGTTTGTAAATAGATATATGTATATTAACCTTTAAAAGAGTTATATCATACCTCGTCTTCTAGCCAACCATCATCTCGTCGATTGATAAGTCTACCCCAAAAATTTTTATCCAAGTCATACGGGAAATCTCTGATACGCAAATAACTATTACCGCGCTCATAGAAGTCGACTGCAGTAGGCTCAAAAACACTCTCCTGAACTATCATAGCAGGTGGTGGAGTAACCTTATGCCCACTAACATCAACATCCTCATCCATCATTGCCTACACTTGGGAAATACGGAATTCCAATTAAAACATCTCGTGTACATATTAATTATGGTAAATATTGTATAAAAATGAATTTACCGGTTGTTTTTTAGCAGCCATTGCCACCATTCTATCAATTTGAGTCAAGTCTTCTTCTGTAAAGTCATCATCATCCATCGGATCAACATGCGGCTCTTCATCCGGATACGCTTTCTTCCACAACACCTATTATATATAACAAAAGCAAAAGCAAAAGAAAAACGGATTCACTGGTTCATTATCTTGTAAATATTAGATGCCAATTAAGTTAGATGACATACGTCAAGTAGTTGCTCGATGTTGCCAAAACGCGTGTCTTCCTGCCCAGCCTCCTTAAGATTGAAACGCTTTTGAAATTTAGCCAATAATGAATCTAGATTTTCATTCGGGCCCTTGAGGAATCGCATGGTGTCTTGATACCAAGGTCTTTCCTTTTCAATAGGGGTAGCCTGAATATCTTTCGGTCTATACTCTGCCTAAAATTACAATAAATGATTAGATTAACAGGATTAAACATCTAAAGGTAATGAATATGGAATTATGTGCAGTGTCATTGTTGATATACCTTTGTAGACATCTTATCGAACTCTACACAAGCCAACCAACCAAACTCTTTGTCTTGAGTCCAAGCAAGACCTCTAGGCACGCGAAATAGTCCATCCTTCTTAGCAAGCACTCTGGAGTATGGTAGAACTTCAAAGATCCATATCTATTAAATGACCATTATACAAGCATTATAATAAGTACTATACGATTACTTTAAGTATGTAATCACGATCGATTGAATAATAGTGGAAACAAAAATTACTGTAAACATATATTACACATTAAAACTCACATAACACGAAGATGAAGCATTGAGCAGAATAAACAAGAAGTAATACAAAGTAAGGTCACCCGAAGTCATACAAGAAGTCCATTAATAACAAGTCTTCTTGGTCACCGATTCAAAATCATAACACAATCAGGGCCATAAACGCAGCAACATAGGAACACGACAGAATAATACCAAAAGCAGGAGCATAGCAACAAACAAAACAGCATAACAGCAGCAGTGGACATAGAAACCGACGAACAACAATATAGCAGCAGGACCATAACAGCAATTAATACAGCATGACAGAAGCATGAGCTTAACAGCAACAGGAATAAGTGACAAGAGTACACCAACACACAGATATAAGGAATAAAAAACAGCTAGCAAATCACTAACCCTAACAATACACTAATACAGCTAACAATACACTAACATAGACTAACAGTTACCTTGAAAGCAAACTTGAAACCTTCAAGACGATACTTGGGATCCTTTTTTGGAATCTTAGGATAATATGATACATTGCTATCATGTCGACTTTCACAGAGTGACTCAAACGTGTGACTCCAAATATAGGAGCCCCATGGAAAATTATTCCACGCATCCAAATCATCAACTAATCTAAGTAACTCGTCTTCAACAACAAAATCAGCACACCCATTCAAAAAAGCGAAATGCAAAAGTTCTAATAAACAAATTCGCGCAACATCCGAATCCGTGTAGCCAGAAAGGTAATTTTTAAAAATATAATGGATTTCGGACATGGTCACGTATTTTTTCTTTCGGCCATATTTCATAGCCTCCCCGTATATTCCTCCCGGCTTCCCGCATAAACGCTTTAGAAACGAACCCCCCCCCCCCCCCCCCCCCCCCACGTCCAGGTATTCGCGGTAAAACTCCAAACTTCATCCCTGTAATCAAACAAAACTGCTCGGGCCCAAAGTGTAGTTCCGTTCCAGCAACTTCAAAAACCAACTCCTCTTTAACCTTGTCAACTTTAACCAAGTTCGAAAGCATAAAGTGTAACAAGCATGGTTCTGTTATACAATCCGGCACGTAAAACCATTTCTAAAAAAAGACTTTATCACGATTGAATAGCTATCTTTCTTATCCATCAACTTCTCAATTATTTCAGGGATAATGTCAAAAGTCGATAATAGTCTCACATCGGCATAATAGTACTTGCCCTACAAAAGATCAATAATATTACTAACTTATAATGTCTAATAGAATTATATTGATTCGAGTACAAAGTTAAAAGTTTTGTCATAAGAACTTACTATATTCATTGTTGATGCCATTGGAATACTCAAATGACAGTGATGTTGCAACAGATTTTCACGAACATAAGATGAACAACATCACTTGATATACCTAATTAAAGGAAAAAAACAGATAATATTATTCAAACACATTTACATATCACCTAATCTTTTTGTTAAAACGGCAATTAACATTAAAAAGTTAAACAATACAAGAGAAGGTCACACTACTAGCCATATTACAAGCTGTGAGCAAGGTAACAGACACCTGACAACTAAACATTAAACCCATCATGCAAACCTTGATATATACCTACGTGACTACATGACAACACTTAGCCTAACCATCACAAAATGATGATTATGTGAAAAAAGCATATTCAACATCAAAATCTTACAGATTAATGCGAAATTATTGTAAAAATAAGGAGTGACATATAAAATGGAACATCGATCATAAACTTGCATATCTTAATGCTCTAAAACTTAATCTCGCAAAGACCTAAAATGTCAAATATATAACACCTGCTATTTTGGTGCCTTAAATTTTTGCAAGGCTAAAACCCGAAGTTTAGTTGTTTACCCTTAAGCCACCCTTGGTCAGAATTGATATGGAGTTGTAGGTTTCTATATGTAAGTACTAATTTATGAAACAGAGTGTTCTAAACACTCATTTTGGCACCATTCATCAACACCATTGACAAGGCGGGTAGACGGAAATCTACCTTAAAGGAACATACGGGTTTTCAATATACAAATCAAACTGAATTCCAATATATAATCTACCTTAGTATAATCACTACAAACAACAACAATGTTTGCGAAAAATTATCTACTATTAACTAATCATATCAGGGTAAATAAACACAAAAAAACCTGCAAACTTAACCAACTTCATCAAAGTAAGCAAAACAGTTAGCTAGTAACATTACCTCTTTAAGCTCAAATTTTGGGAAGAGTTTCTCCATCTCTTTTAGCTCGGGTTTGGCCGGGTTTCACAATCGACGGTTTTTGCCCGAAAATATGAAGAGGTCTAATATACCGACGCAAACTACCTGAATATGATGGCCGGAATTTTCCTCCCGGAATACACATAAAGCATAATCGAAGTTATGAACCACAATGGAAGAAGAGGAAATTACCACACAGCCTGTAACAACATTTGCGCGCATTTCGAGACTTTCAAAAGTTCGCCGAGTTCGCCTACCATGTTTTTGCATTTAGGCGAACTTTGGACGATTTTGAAGTTAGGCGAGGATTGCATTGACCGGCGAAATAAACCTTGACCGGCGAAGAATAATAGGACGTGTCGCTCATATAATGCATTAGCCTACTTCGCCTACCGTAAATTCATTTTAGGCGAAAGTAATGACTACTTTTGTAAAAATTGCTCTGACAACGTCTACCGGATGTAAATCAAACGTTTGACTAGACCATTGTGGTAATTTTCTCTTTAAGAAGTGTCATGTTTAGATAATAGTGGGGTATTGTTGTTGCTTCCATCACATACTCTCTATTTAGGATACAAAAAGAAACTACTTTGAAGAAACAATTTTAGAAATAAACTAAAACTTTGAACCCATAGTGATTTTTAATTTTTTCCAATCTATAATATTTTGTGTAATGGGATAGATGATTTTAACTATTTATAATTTTGATTTAATTCAATTTCCTTGGTTTCTATTAGTAATAGGATAGACGATTTTATATGTTTATAATTTTGATTTTATTTGAAGGAATTGTATCAATTTTGGTTTTAATTTATGCTATTTACCCAAGTTCAATTTATAGGTAGGTTCTACTTTTTATTATAAAAGTGTTGATTATCTTGGGGGATTCCGAATTTTTAGGTATAAACAACATGTCGATCATTAGAGTGATAGGTAGTTCCTTTATATAGGTTTATGTGTTTTATTTTCTAGCAATATATATGTAGTTTTTTTTTATAAATATAATAAGTATTTCTTTATATGTATGTTGGGCATGTAACTTAAACTTTGACTTATGGCTAAAGTACAATCTGACTTTGGGTAATTTTTATACATTACTATGCTTTGGGACACAAGATTCAAGGAACAATTAAGAGAAACTTGATCCCAGAAATCGAAGACTCTCTAGAACAAGGATCTTTTATTGAGCTTTCTAAATTTGAAGTTGGGTCAAACAAAGGAAACTACCTACTTGTGGCTCATGCACACACGATAAACTTCCTAAAGTGCACCAAAATCAAGGCGACGCAGGCTTTTGCTCATGAAATCCCGCAATTAACCTTCACTTCATTCTCGGATATCATCAACCAGAATTTCAACACGCAAGTTTCACTCGGTAAACTGTCAACTTTGTTTTGAACATGCATTAAATGAAACTAACCTTAAACTTATTCTTATGTTACTAAGTTATAATTTTTTAAAATTAGATGTTATTGGCCATGTTGTACATATGGGTGACATGAAGATAATGAATGATGACAACAAAGGTTCAAGATTTATCACTTTTCATATGCATGATATAAGGTATGTCTTTCCTGATACGTATTTCCACTCATTCTGTTGACATCAAATATAATAATAATTATCAAAAATAAATCATAAGATTAAAAACCAATGACAATACCTATTAACAATAAACATTTCGTACAACACTAAAAAATATATTAATGATACAATATGAATTCTTGATACATATTTATCCAATCTTACTGATTTCACTCAAGTATAATATAAAAATTATATATAAAAATTAGACACACCCGCGTTTTCGCGGGTCTTTTATCTAGTTTATTGTTAATTTAATTTATTTTTTATTCATTATTATTTTATTATTATTAAATTATATTTATTTTAATTTAATTAATTCTAATAAAAGAATAATTTTGTAATAGTTTATCTTCGTCTACGAATCCTATCTTAAATAAACTACCTCATTTGTTGTTTTATATTAAAACTAATAATTTTAATAATTAATGATAAACTATACAAAAAATATTCACAGATTATATCTAAATTCATACCAATCACACCTCTTTATTTTCCTTAATTATACCAACTAAAAAAATTATAAAAGAAAAATTATTCGTAATTGAAGAATCTGTATATGATTAGCATGGTATATAGGACTCATCCTTTGATAAAACTCATCAAATACTTTTTAAATTAATCTTCTTTTTTCAATATATATCAACTTATCAACAACGTATGATGATAATCATGGGTTTGGAACTAAGATAAGTTAATCTTAATCTTAAATAAATCTAAATCTTCTAAATATAATATATGAAACGTTTGATGATGTCATCAAAAATCTAATTAACCAATAAAATTACTCAAGTTGGTCTAATTAACTAATTTATAGGATTTAGTAACATCATAAATCATTAGTTGTTTATTATGTAAAAAACTGATTAAGATAACTTATGGAGAACATATCGTATCTATATTCAAATAGGCATTCGTAATACAATAAGAGTATTATCATATAAAAATTTAATTTGATGATTAAAAAAAAAAAATAGCTTTGACGAGATGCTATCCTCATATTAACAACTGATAAAACCATTTTGTTTTCGTCGAACTTTTGTGAGGCATGCGGATTTCACGACAGAAAAAGAATGGATATGTTTATCCATGATGATGAATACACATATTACTATAAGTAATTTAGTTTCAAATTTCATGGTTATCATTCCAGTTCATATAAAATGTTAGAACTTTATCATATACATTATTTGTATACTTAAAAAAAAAAATACACTTTCAGCGGCCCCTATACACGGGTTTGAAATCTAGTGGATACATACATCAAGCTGACTTAGAGCATCCAGTTTCAAAATTTAAGTCCAATTAACCAATCAGAATTTAGTGTTATTATTTTATTTATATTTAATTTATTTTTAATTTAATTAGTTTAAGAAAGCAATGACTTTCATGAGGTTTCAAGCCTTGGTCAACAAATACTTAACTTTAGCAATCTTATCATTTTTTATTGTTAATTTAATTTATAACTTAATTAGAACCCGTATTGGACAAATATATATCCCCTTCCCTAAAAAAAAAAAAAAAAAAAAAAAAAAAAAAAAAAAAAAAAAAAACATTTCTATACTCTTTTCAAGTTCATCTTCCAAAATGCTTACCGTTGAATATTTACTACATACACCCTTTATTTTAATGAGTACCTAAAATATTCAAAACCCAAACAATATTACATATATCTTAACTCATAAAAGGGAGTTGATAAATACAACATGAAAATTGTTTCATGTACCACACAATATAACAGTTTTAGCTTACTGTACAAGTATGAAAAAGCATGTTTTTGATGTATGAAACAATTTAAATGTTGTATTTATCAGCTCCCCTCATAAAAACGTTCTAACTTATCACATATAATATAAGAATATTTATGAAATAATAATATAAAATTAATGGGCCGTGTGTATACACGGGTTGTAAGACTAGTAGTAATATATAGTAACATCAAACTCAAATG
Organism: Helichrysum umbraculigerum; assembly: GCA_949592205.1. Classification (NCBI taxonomy): domain Eukaryota; kingdom Viridiplantae; phylum Streptophyta; class Magnoliopsida; order Asterales; family Asteraceae; genus Helichrysum; species Helichrysum umbraculigerum. The sequence continues at coordinate 105,467,357 of CATIUR010000003.1, read as the reverse complement.
GTTAAATTGGAGTTGTAAGCCTTAACTCGCTTGTTTATATTAATTATAATTCATTACCGGTTCTACTTAATTATTCCTAAATGTCTCTAGCATCTTCATAGTGGCTTTCTCTTAAATAAAATAAGAAAAATAAAAAATAATAAACATTATTATATAAATAAGTTACTAAACTCTTATTTGCGTTGATGACATTATTTAGTGTTAAATGCTTAATGAATTTAGGTTTAAGATTATTAAAACTTTCAAAAGGGTAACGAGTGAAAAATACTACTACAAAAGTTAAATTTTTTTTTTCTTTCTATAACAAGGGCTCAATTACCAATTCATTAACATTTTAAATGAGGTTTGTTATTTTTTTAAGCACATAGAATGTATTCTTCTTTTAAAACTTCTATCGATGTAGAAAGTGACCACAATGCGACATTTATCATAGTTCAACGTCATCATATCGTTCCCAAATCACTTTTTGCTTAGCTTCACTCAAGTTCATTGCAGTCAATCCATCTATATATGTATGTCGAGGCTATCTACTTTTAGGCTGTAGCTTCATGGAAGGTATTGTACCTGATGTGTCGATTTATATATAATATGCTCTTAACCAATTTATCCTAGCTAGAAGATAATTAGACTCATTATATTAGGTGGGGACATTATTCAGTAAGTTCATCAAGAATCAATTTTGCTATATATAGTCACCTACAACAATATGATATACGATTAAAGGAATTTGCAAGGTTGGCAATATTAACTTTACATTTGACAGATCTAGTAAATTTGGTGTTGTTACAATTAAGATCTTTAAAGAAATGGATATCACAAAGCCCTCCCATCTAATGTCATCGTAGACACCTCTTAACTTTATGCTAGCTAATTCTATTTTGGGTCGTTGTTAGAAAAATAAAGGGAGAAAACCTATCGCTAGTATAAATGTTGATGCGCTTAATTTGCAAACGGCATAAGATAAATGAACCACGTACCGATTGTCATTCAACATCATGGTTGAGGGTAACTAACCTCCTGACATAGTCACATACAGTCACTATATGCAAGGTGAAATGAGTAAAGCAAAGACAGTTCTCATGTTTGATTACCTTGGCATCTAGTGGCGAACCTAAGATCGTTACTTACTACAAGTTGTCATATAGGTATTATAATCATCTTTACTTATAATAAGTGAGGTCAAAAAAGTATAAAACATAAACCAACTCCAAATGTGGTCACTTTCTACATCATGTTAGGAGTAGGGATAGCACTGGATCGGATATGAAAATCAAGATCATGAAACTCCTATTAGTTTTGAAGGTATTAAATTAAAGCCAATACCTTGAACTATTTTTGGCGACCCGGCAACCGCACAGACCCGTTTTTGTGAATTTTTTTTCCTTTTCTCTTGAACTATTTCGTATGCCAGACCCAGAGAATCATAACCAAATTTTAAAACGAATTTCATCATCCCCGACCAAGGCACTCATTAAATTCTGAACCAAACAACATATATATGCATTTTGGAGAACAAAAGCTTGAATTTAAGTAGTTATAAAAATTATTTAGAGATAGTTTTTTGTGAAGAGGGAAGATGATGGTGATGATGCCGGTTGCCAAACGAGAGAAAGAAAGGTGGAGAAAGAGAAGTTATTGAGTTAGTTGTGAGAGAAGAGTAAGAAATAAAAATATAAATGAAAACTAAAAAGTAAAAAGAAAAAGCATCTTGGGAAGAGGAAAAGAAATTAAAAACTATTTTTACCTATAAAGTTTGACTCATCCTACAAGATGTGAGGGAAAAGTCACATCAAATCTTTCACTCCCAACGTTTTACATTAAACTGGTCGGACCGCTGGGCAAACCGATCAGACCATAAAATCCGCGAACCGGCGTAATGACCGGGTCAAATTCAAAACCGGGTTTTAAAACCATGATCCCACCACCCTGAGATACCGAGTCCATTGATAAGAGTGTTGTACTTGACTATATCGGAGCAAATGCCTTTCAAAAAGACCATACCATTGAAGAGTTGTAAGGATGCATCCATCATTTCTTCTTTGTACAAACAATCGAGAAGTGTGTTAGATGTGTAAACATTAAATCTACCATTTTTTCCACTGGACCGAAAAAGGTAGAGGGATTGGGAATGTATAAAAGCTTGCAAATGCGTTTGATAACCATATTGTAGAGAATAACATGGGGTTGACAAAATTTCTCTTTGATTAATTTCTTGAAAAAGTCTTACGCCTCTAAGATTCGATTCTCCCCAATTAACCCATTTGAGAGTGTCAAATACGTAGTGACATAGGGCACAAGTCCAGATTTGTAGGCGCGAAAAATGATTGCAAATCCTTCATATGTGTGTTTCATTCGATCACAACATTATATAATGATATTAGTTGTATACAAGTCCACCGAAAGACCACTCAAGATCATTTCATTTGTTGATATAAAGTGATTGCTAACTTGGGTTTCTTTAGTTTAGAAATTGTAGCATTTAGAATGAGAGTGAACTCAACTAAAGGGGGAAGTGGCCTCTTATCTTTCATCTTCTCAAATATTTCAATAACATTATCAGTTAAGTGATCAATGTAATAATAGTATCACAAAATATATTCAGCTCAAGTTTAAACGGGTTGAAAATATACCATTTCAACAGTATATTTCCACCCTGGTTAAACTTGAGCTCAACTCTATTTCATGATATTCAGTCTTGAGCTCAAATCAATTTCATGATATACTTATTCCTTTGATTACTAAAATTGATGATGTTATTCAGTCTTTTGAACTCAAATCTATTTCATGATACAATTATCCTTCGGTTACTAAAATTAATGATGTTATTTGGTCTTTTGAAGGGTGTTTACAGGCACACTCTTTTGAGCAAGGTACATTTATTATTTAAGACTTTGGATGAAGAAAGAAAAGTCCATGATGTGATTATTTATTTTAAGCACATGGGAAATATGGTGAATTTTGTAAGCTTTTATATATATACTTTAGGAGTCCATGATGCGACTGAGAAGTTTAGGGAGTTACATACATGGATGAAAGAATGAAAATATAAGTTAACTAATATACTGAAAATAATGCTAGTGGATGTTAGACGCATAGACTAGCCAAAATATATGTAGATGTCCTTCTTCTTCTTCTTTTTCTTTTTATTAAGAAGAGGTTTTTGTACTAAATATGTAAATCATAAATAGATAGAACAAGTTACCTGGTTTTGAAAACCGGACCATCTAGTGAACCGGTCAGCCCATCGATTGAAATTGTAGGATTTAGAATGAGATTGAACTCAACTAAAGGGGGAAGCGGCTTCTTATCTTTCATCTTCTCAAACATTTCAATAGCATTATCAGTTAAGTGATCAATGGAATAACGGTATCTCAAAATAGATCGAGCTCAAGTTTAAACAGTTCTATTTTCCAAGGGGTATGCATCTTGATGCATACACATACTCCATTTTGTTCAATGCAATGTGTAAGGAAGGTGAAACTGCTAAAGCACATCAAGAGTTAAAAGATCTGATGAGTCGTGGATTCAAGCCTGATACCCTTCAATGAACTGTATCATTGATGGTTATTGTAGACAACGTGAATATATAGCTGCCGACGGTGTTCTTCACCATATGAAGCATTTTGGACCTCCACCTGATATTTATACGTATAACGTTTTATTGAATTCTCATTGTCAAACCGAGCACTTGATTCGAGCTGAATGGTTGTGGAGTGAGATGGTTGAGAAGGGCATATTCCGTTAATAGATGGGCATCGATCACACCAAATACTTTATCATTCAATACCTTGTTACAAGGTATGTTCAAAGTTTTGTACAAGGGGAAGGGTGCTAAAGTTAAAAAGATTTTGAAAACATTCAACAACATGCTGCAACAAGATCAGGCTACTTATCAGATAATCCTGAATGGTTTCTGCAAATACCCTAAGCATTTTGATGTAGGGTTTCAGCTATTCAGAACGTTGGGTTCACTTTCTAAATCTGTTGAAACTTATAACCTTGTTATTCATTGGGCGGGAACACATGGAAATTTTGATTTGGCTTTAGAACTGTTCAAAGAGATGAAAGGGATTGGTCTAAAACCTGATTCGATTACTAAGAACTTGATCATTTTCATTAGCTAAGAACAATATGCTGGATAATGCGATTTTCATTTTTAAGAAATTGGCTGATCAAGTTGATTCTGTAAGTTATAACGTGATACTTCAAGAGTTGTACAAATCAGGCCGGATTAAAGAATTGAAGGAGCTTTATCTAGAGATGCATGATAAACATCGATTGAAAGACAATGTTATTGAGATATATGTTATGGATGAAGAGCTCACGGATCCGCTTCATGTATAATCAAGTAGAGTTTTTTACATGTAAAAAGTTAGACTTTGTTAAATCAATAGATTTTGGACAAAATTGAGCTTCATTTGCTATGTTTTGTTCTAGTGATTAAATTATTTTAAGAATCTATCTTACTCTATATAATGATTCACTTATGTTCATGTTCATTATGGATAGCCTATTAATTCTAAAAAGACCTCTATTCTTGAATAAGGCTTATAGATAAAATATGATGCTAGCAGATCGGTATTTTAGGCAATTTTACATGTGAGTAATTATGTAAATATGTTCACATGCTTTTTCAACATTGGACATTAGATTTATTTTGAGTTGCAAAATATGTGATGTTATATACTGTCTTTTCTCATACTGATTACAATAAGACACGGGACCTAAACCTTCTGTTAACACCCATGATCGATCTGACCATATACGAGATATGTCTCTAGTCTAGGAATGCGGAATCTTCCTAGACTAGTTTAGAGATTATCAAACATACCAATCGATACACGAACAATTATCAAACGAGAATGGCAAAGAACAAGACGCAAACAATCATTCATATATATTAATCATACAAATTACAATACCAAATGAGTATACGTCTTAGCTAATCCGAGGTTAAGATAACCTCGGATTAACACATGAGACTATCCTAAGATATGCCTATTTCACATCTCTCGCCTCTTTTACTAGGACGAATTTGCTGCAGCCGTTTTCATCAACTGAAACCCTAAACCTAAACTCACATATATAGCTGAACTTTTAGACATGTTTGTGGGCTTTGGGCCCAGCGAACTTAATCAAGTTTGTTAGCCCACACATGTTCGTTGGCCAACATATTCTTTAGCCCATATGCTCATGAATTACTTAGCTACGGTCACAAGATGCACCAACATACTCCCCCTTGACCGTTGCTATCAATTATGACAAAAACCAAAAACCATTAATTATAAAACCTGTATCAACAAACTCTCCCTTAACTAATGTTTTCTGGTCTTCCCTGGAAAGACTCAATCTTCTTGCACAACACTTGATCTTCAATCTACAAAGTCCCTGCATCTTTATGAAATCTGACAAATCCAACACCTTTCACCGTAGTTAGATTTCCAACAATCGGTGTCGAACTCATCAGCTCTCACAAAGACAAGAAATTTAGAAAATTGAATTTCATATATTGTATTTTAGATTCCTGTCTTCCACCAACAGTGGCTGACTTTGTCTTGTATCCTCACAAATCCACCAAAAACCTGAAGTCTTTTATATCAGATCTCCCTTTGAAAGTAAGAACCTCCAAATTAATTCGAAACAAAGATTAATCTGCCACTCCCCCTCTTGGTGAGAATTACACCTAATTAATCATCTTCACATAATCAGCATATGATAAAAGTTCAATCTTTAATTACTCAATCAACAAATGATCAGCTTTATCACAAAGATACTTCAACAAAATCTCACACATATGCTCAACATTGATCATCAGTTGCTTAATCGACTTTCAGTCTTGGTCTTCAATCTTCCTCTGAATCACCTAATCCATCACCACCTGCCATGATCCTAAATTAGGTTGACCACTTGTCAATCAGATTCTCAATCCAAATAAAAACCACAACTGAAGCAAGTCGAACCACCATGATCTTCATCACCCGAGCATTTTTGCATGTAGCCTAGAAAATTTCAAAGATCACTAGAACTTTTCACAAAGACTCTTTTCTTTGCAAAATTTCTTCAGATCAGCAAAATTGTGTTTGTTTTGGTTTCATCAAATCTTCCATTCTCAACTTCATTCAGTTAATATTGTAACTTACGCCAAACTTATTATATTAAGAAGTTCGTTAAACTTATAATATAAATAAGTTCCCCGAACTTAAATTGAAACTAGTTTTCTGAACTAAGTTGCCCGCGAACTTAATGTTGATTCCCGAACATATTAATCTTCGACAATTAAATATCATAAAAAAAATCGCTCGAATATTAAAACAACCAAGTTCGTTCAAATTAATTTAAGTTCGTTGGGCTAATTAAGCCGAAGTCCGTTGGGCCTGAAGAAGCTCAAGTTTGTTGGCCCTTAGCTAAGTTTGTTGGGCTTGTGAAGATTGGGCTTTGTCAATTCGCTAGAAGGGAAATAAGTTTGTTGGGTGCAGTTTAATTTCCTGGTCAAAATTAAACAAGTTCGGTCAACACTAATTTGACAAGTTCGCCAAGTCCAACTTGATCAACAAGTTCGTTGAATATTCCAATGGTCAACTAATTCTTCAAGTTGTCAAGTTCGCCAAACAGGTCAACACATTTGTGGTCAACAACTTCGCTGGACGCAATAAAACCCCAGATTTCGAAAGTTTTCGTTTTCAATTCGTCCAAACCCCAAGGTACGAACGAAGCACAAACCCAAAACTTCTGGAAATGATTTGATCGTAAAAATGTAAGTAAGCTCACGTCCAAAACAATCCGTAATAATCCGTTTTGTCGAAAATATCCTCGAACCAACACGTAAACACGATCAAGCGCTTGAAAACCTCAATCCTAGATCTCGAACCCGCTCTGATACCACTGTTAACACCCAGTATTGATCTGATCATATACGAGATCCGTCTCTAGTCTAGGAATGCGGAATCTTCCTAGACTAGTTTAGAGATTATCAAACATACCAATCGATACACGAACAATAATCAAACGAGAATGGCAAAGAACAAGACGCAAACAATCATTCATATATATTAATCATATAGATTACAATACCAAATGAGCATACATCTTAGCTAATCCGATGTTAAGATAACCTCGGATCAACACATGAGACTAGCCTAAGATATGCCTATTTCACATCTCTCACCTCGCTCACTAGGAGGAATTTGCTGCAGCCGTTTTCATCAACTAAAACCCTAAACCTAAACTCACATATATAGCTGAACTTTTAGACATGTTCGTGGGCTTTGGGCCCAGCAAACTTAACAAGTTTGTTGGCCCACACATGTTCGTTGGCCAACATGAGCCCATATGTTCATGAATTGCTTAGCTACGGTCACAAAATGCACCAACATCTTCTGAGCTATATGGGAAGTATTCATTGGACATAGACATTCTCATAAGTTAATAAGAGAGAACTTCGTAGTAATGCACTTGAGGCTGATGACTATAAATGGTATGTCTTTCTTTCTATGTTTGTGTAAAGCGGTAAGCGGTCGTATTTATGAACCATTACACTTTGGAAGACTCTATACCTATTTGACATGTTCCCTTTCAAGCAAATGTTGTGGTTTGACCTCTTATTAATAAAAAGGACTAACCCAAATCAACCCTTTCATAAGTAAATGGGTCAATTTGCCGCCTCTAGCCTTGTTCTGTAAATAGGAATAGTATATAACATCTTTCTTATTTTATTTTCCGTGTTTCAGTTTCTGTAATTTCTGGTCTGGCATTGATCAGATTTCTAGGCGCTGAATGTCAAGAAATAAATCTGATTCAATCAATAAAATTTTTGTAAATCGGTTTTTTATAGAAAAGGAGGCCACATCAACTTTAGTAATGGGCTCGTTTTACAGTGGATTAAGGCTCTTGAAGATCAGGCCAAGAGCAAGAAAGCTAAAGGAAGATGTGATGCAGAAGAAGTACTAACCAATCGAGAATGATTCTGATGTTTCAGATATAGTAGATTGTGTAATCGAGGCGCTTCTTTGACCTGATGCAGATGATAGAGATTCAAGCCCAGTCAATACAGACACTTCTGAACCTCATCTACCTCAGAAATTTGTGGTAATGTTGTTGTTACTGCCCAAAAGGGAGGTCAAAAGAGTCCATCTGTAATGGATGATAGTTCATCGGGCATGTTCATCCAATTTACCCCCATCTGTAATGGTTGTGGTGCTGTTAGTGCTCAATACACTCGCATCAGCAGGTCATTAATATTCTGCCTATTTTTAGTAGCTGTGGCAAAGTGTTCAGGGTGGGTAATGGGTCAAAAGGGGTCACATTACTAGGGTCGGGCTGGATTGACCAAAGCATTTGATGTCCATTTTTTAAAAATCAGTTAGTGCAACGAAATGTTATATGCATCAAAGTCAAATTTTTATAATCAATATTAATTTGAGTATATTATGTGAAATGATTTTTGAGGTTTTATAAAATTTAAGTACATGTTGGCCGATTTTTAACCCGTTGACCCATTTTTATAGTTTTTTGTCTACAAGGTTTACTCATTAAAAGCAAAACATGACTCGGACGATTCATTAGTAAATGAGTTGAATTTGTTACCTTTACTTGTTTTTGTGTAACATGTGTTTTTTATTTCTGTGGAGGGAATGTGAAGCGAGGAAAGGCTACTGGTGAAGTGACAGGAGCGGTGAACAATATGCAGAAACAACAAGCAAGTGATGAAATAGCGCGTGACGGGCTTGGATTTCTCGTTATAGGATAGGATGAAGTGTCTTGAACAGGACATCGTCAAGATCGTGGTATGATGATAGCGTTTAATTCAAGCTATTATTGATGATGTTATTTGCACATTTAGAAACCTAAAACTGGTTGTCAAAAATTAACTAAAAACTGGGTTTAAGAACCTTATGTGCGGTTCGTTCTGGTTCTTATGCTTTATTGGTCTGGACTGAGTTTTGCTCACAGCTACGTGGTGGTTTGTTTTCTTTGTGTGCACATCATTTCTCACTACTATTCTCTGATTTATGAATAGTGAATGATTAATGGCCCATCACCCTGTGTTTTTCGTTGCATGTATACGTAGTTCCTTTAATTGAATTATAATTTTGTGTTTTTTCTGATCATCAGGACGAAGTTGTATCATGGCTAAAAAAATCTAAGCATCATGGATGAAGTGGAACCGGAGAAATATTTAAAAGAAAAGATGGCTATTTCTGTTACACCATCTTAGCTATTTCTGTTACACCATCTTCACATAAGAGCCCTTCATAAGTTTCACCACGTGCACTGTCTGAATCCGTTGTTGCCAGAAAACCCTCTGCTGAAAGCCTCCAAAATGCTGATAAACAAGTAATCTCACCCAACACTACTTAAGGTAGTGTCATATCCAAACCCCACACTCATAATCCTGGAACTTAGAAACCAACCGAAAATCCCTCAATAATCCACCAAGCATGTAACCCAACTCTAAACCCGTGAACAGTCAAGGGACATCAGCACCAGAAAAGCCTGTTATTCACCAGTACTTCCCCAGTTCTCTCTATGGTCTAAGCTGCACCATATATATATATCTCATTCTACGAGTGCAGCTGTAGAGTTACGGTCTACTGTCTTATCGAAATGCTATGATGGGGAGTCCAGATTCTGCCACTTCATCGGCTTTTAGTCAAGCCCATTCTTACTCGTATTCACAGACCGTGTTTCTACCTCAGACCCCCGAAAAATGGATTTTAACCATTCGATCGGGCCATGTTTTTCTTTCGGTATGATGAATCAAGATGTTGTACTTCAAAATGGTTCATGGTGGATGGAGTCCCCTCAAAGGAATAACAGTAGCAGCAATGATTTACTGGATGACGAGTATGCAATGCCGATTTAAAAGTTTTTAGATTTTATTCTGAAAGAGTGATTAGCAATGTTTTCTTTTCTTGTTTGAAAATGGATTAGGATTTGAGATCTCTAGCAATGTTTACGAGATTCAGGTTTTTGTATTTACAACATGGTTGGTGATTGCTATAACTTTTTTATAACATTGATGCAAAATTCGATCTGGTGGTAAGGCTTTGATTTGAAAAATGTTGAAGACCGACCAGTTTGGTTTGATATGTGAGTTCAGAGCCCTAAATCGTGCTGGATAAAACCAGAACATCGCAAAAGTTTGTGCACCATTATTTTGGTCTGGCAGAGAATATTGATGCAACCCTACAGAGCTACAACTGGTGATTCGTTGTTTTACCCAGACCACTTCTGGAAAATTATGTTACGATCCTTTTAGAGTAAAAGCCACGTGACATGCACATGTTAGGGAGTTAACGGAATTAACAAGAGTTAGTGTGGTTAGTAGTATAAATAGAATGGTGATTGTAATGGAAGTAGTCAGTTTAACATTTTGTGGAGAAAATCCCAATTCTCTCCCTAATTCTTGTAAACCTTATAATTGATAATAAAATCATTCAATTTCAGTTATCTTCAATTTCTCCTTCTAAATCTTGAGAGATTCTAGATAATTGATTCCAATTCTTCATTCCTTAAGTGGATTCTGGAATTGGATTGTATCAATTGGTATCAGAGCCACTTTTCTGGCTAAACTCTGAAAATCGAAATTAAGGAAATAGAAGTTTCAAAGGTCATCAATGGCAACTGCTGGAGTAACGAAAATTAATGAAAATATCAATCAGTCTCTTCAGAATCTTTGTGATTCAATTGAGGATTTGAACACAAAATTGGCAGTGTTTGCAAACAATCAAGAATTCTTGATTGGTGAAGTACAAGGTTTAAATGGAGCCAGTCAAGGTAAAGATCGAAATTTACATTTTTCAAGTTATGATATTAAAGATTCGGGACTTAGTTCACCGTTTGTTGCTGAATTGAAAGTATCAATGGTAAATGATGGTGATTGTGTAGACAAAATTGAGAATAAGGAAGGTGCATATAACCTGTTTGATGAAATGTCCAAAAGAAAAGGCTTCAAACAAGATGATACGGTGAAAGAGTATTGTGATGCCTTTCATTCTTTGTATGGTAAGATGGGTTTTGATGAATGGTATATTGTTAGTCTTTTCATTTGGGGGTTGCAACCAAAAATTAAGAGGGCTGTTAGCATGTTCAATCCTAAAACCCTTTATGATGCTTATTGTTTGGCTAATATGCAAGAATCGACTAACAATCTTATGAAAAAAATCAGTCCACCATTGTTACCTGTTTCCAGCCTTGAAGATTTAAAAGAGGTGAATAATGGCGGCGATGATTTGGTGAATTTTCATAAGTCAAGTGAAGTGGTGAACAACATACATTTGGAGTCGTTATCTTCTTCAAAGCTTAGTGAAGAAAGTGATAAAGGGAATGGAATCGAGTCTAACCCAGCTTTAGTAAATAAGGATAATAAAGCTATAGTTGTGGTTAGTAATGCCTCAAAATATGAATGTGTAAGTACTCCTTGCATTAGCCCGAGTCACCCTGTATATTCAATTTTGGTTGCATCCGGTGGTGTGAATGAATATCAATGGGACTATGCAAAATCACATTAAGAAACAGAAGCATGGATTAGATTGGGCTGCCACTGTTGAAAAGGTGCAAGGGGTTAATTTCTTTTCAAATTCAAAAGAGAATAATCATGTAAATAATTCCTTTCAAATGAAGAATGTTATCGGTGACTCAAAGAAAATTCGAGTGGATCAAGTTACAAGTTCTGTTCAAGAGTTCAATGATAAGAGAGATGAAAGTACTCATCATTTGAAGATTCATTCACATGGTGCAGCTGATGAATGGTCTAATTTGATTTTTGATGATATTTCAAGTGATGTGATGACTAAGTTGTTTAAAAATATTAGATCATATGATAAGGTGGGCAAGATAGAACACAGTACATGTATCAATGGCTATAAAGCTCATAATAGAGATAATGGGAAGACTATTGCCTCACAGAAAGTTCACTTTGCCACATTAGAGCCAAAAGTTGTGAAGTTTGACTTATGGAAATGGCCTAAGAGGAAAAAGTCATATAATAAAAAGATACCGTCTGCAAATTTATCATTTATTTGCAGGCCAAATTCGGTGTCTTTCGAGTTCAAAGAAGTTGCTCAGGGGCTTGTTGTGGTGATGAATGTATTGATGGTGGTGTCCTTAATTCCAAAGTGGAGGAAAATCAAACATAATTTGAATGAAAATGTTGATGAAACAAAAGTCAGGGAAGGGAAGAAAGTTCTTGGACAGGTTGGTAACAAATCTAACCTTGTGCTCATTACTGCTTGTATGGGTGATGGTCCAAAGTATGATAAAAATGAAGTTGCACTGAGTGATAATATTAGCAAGTCTAAGCATCTAACTGATGTTGTTACGCATCTTGAATACGTGAACCACCCTATGGTCAAGAACAGATAGAAGGTGAACTTGATCAATCATCAATTAAAGTTAGGACAGAAGCCAGTGAGTTGGGTTGCGTTCAGAATGACGAGGATCGAATAAAAAGGAAGGCACTGATGCATTTATGGCCTAAATGGAAATCTAAATTGGTGTGTTCCAACAACATTGTTGCAGTGGTTACCAACGTGGATACAAATGGAACTTTTTGCTATCTGTTTTGGCTAGCTATGTGTTGCTCCTGTTAGCATTAGAACAAGTTTCGAGCTTCCAAAAGGGATTCTTGAGGACAAGAATCTTTTAAGGGGAATGGTTTGTTACGATCCTTTTAGAGTAAAAGCCACGTGACATGCACATGTTAGGGAGTTAACGGAATTAACAAGAGTTAGTGTGGTTAGTAGTATAAATAGAATGGTGATTGTAACGGAAGTAGTCAGTTTAACATTTTGTGGAGAAAATCCCAATTCCCACCCTAATTCTTGTAAACCTTATAATTGATAATAAAATCATTCAATTTCAGTTATCTTCAATTTCTCCTTCTAAATCTTGAGAGATTCTAGATAATTGATTCCAATTCTTCATTCCTTAAGTGGATTCTGGAATTGGATTGTATCAAATTAGCAGCCATATGCCCATATCTGTCTGCAGTAGTTAAGCTTCCTCTGTCCATGATATAAGAGCTTATTTGCTCACAACATAAAAGGTTTAGAAGGTCAAACTAACCACAACTCACAATTCACGGACTTTGAACAATTATATAAATCAATACCATCATCAAACTACTAAAAAACATAAATTTATATTGTTATATGATTACTTGTGTTAAACACCAACACTATTAAGATGTACAAGTCAAAGTCTTATAAGCAGATGAAGCTGGAAACAAAATGCCTCAAGAAATAACATCGACTTGATCACGTGAACCTGCAAAATTAAGAGAAAAACCGATAAACACGTATCAGTTGTTGGTATATATGTACACGACTTAAGCATGTCCGGAAATGATTGAGCCTGTGGGGGGCGCGCACTTAATCATTTAGACACGATTAATAATTAATAATGTATTAATTATTATACACATTTAATATAAACTAAACTTGAGGGACTTAAATGTTAAGTGAGTAAAACTTGTATTGTGTTTTGAATGGGTTTATATTGGGTTTTATATGGGCTGATTTTTAGGTATCCATATACAAGTCAAATACCTAATTAAAACTTATAAATACAAGGCTTAAGTTAGGGTTATTGGTATCCTAATACAGACACAATACCCTAATAATTAAAACCCTTCTTTCCCCTCTCCTTTTGAGCCGTCGAATTACAACAACCAAAGGAGTTTTTCCTTTTTGTCTTTTTCGATTAAAGCAAAGAGGGAAAAAGACAAGATTTTATATTTATTACTTGTGTACTTCGACTAGCATCGTTATTGTGTTGTGAAGGTGGTGTGCGTGCAACCCTAGAGGGTTTTACCATTAGTGAAACCTGTTCGTTTAATAAACGATTATTTGGAGCTAGCTAAAAGGTACACGTTTTCTATCTTAATTAATTATAAATACGTGTTTATTCGCTTCCGCAATTGTATGACAATTTGTTATAGTTATTTGCTATATTCTAACAGTGGTATCAGAGCCACACGTATGTTTGTAATTAGTTAGATTTGTTAAACATCAAAATTTTGGTGGGAGGTATGTTGGTTTGGTTGGTTCGACGACTATCACAAAGAGAGAAAAAAATTTGATTTTGGTTTTGTGGGAAACTGTCGATAAAACATTAAGAAGAAGAAAAAGGTTTTTTTTGGTATGTACAGATCCCATGTCAACGAAAACAAGGAAAAAAAAAGAGTGTTTGTTTTCTTGGATCTATCTAACGGACAGTAAAAAGAAAAGATTATTATTATTATTTATTTTTTTGTTTTTGTTGGTGTGGGCACATGTCAGGGACAACAAAGTTTTTTTCTTATAAGTTGTATGGGATTGGGATCCAGCTCACATTAGTTTTTTTTAATTAAACTTTATTATGTTAAATTGCTAAACTTTTAATCCCATTGAAAATTTGATGTTTAACTACAATAATAACATGTTTAGTGTAAATTGTTTGTTATTATTTGTGTACTTTTAATTAGCTAAAATAAAGGGTATCCATGAAATTCATGCATAATTTGTTATGGATATCACTTTGATATATATTGATATGCTAGTTAGTATTAATTGTTACTTGAGATGGCATGCTTAGAATTACTTAATAATTATGTGCTACTTGTTTAAAATTGCTTAATTGACAAGTTGTCCCTAGTTTGCCATGCTTTAGGGTTACACCCATCAAAAGTTGCATGAAAATTAATTGTTAATTGTTTTAGTACTTTACATTATATATACTAAAACATAGTGGTCATAGGATCAATGCCCCTTAAGCTAGTCGATTGTAGTTTAGTTTAATTATTATTTGCCAATTGTTGACTTGTGACGCAAAATTGTTTTTTAGAAAATAAAATTAAACTTGACTAATTGACTATGAAATATGATTTAGGGTTTGTAATATTACATATTTATGACACATATGGGTTGGGCTCATATACCATAATTTGTTCCCATGTCATAAAATATCTAATTGATTACAAATTCATTTTAATAAAATTGGTATCTTTTCATCACTAAAGAAACACCGGCTCACCCATTTGAACAAACTATAAGAGAGCTATAAGTCTGTAGGCTCCGTCTCCTTAAACAAAGTTGGTTACTTAATCAGCCTTGTGCTAGCCATACTTCTGCGGTTCTTTGTGCGTTCAAATGGAGCTACCGAGCTCTTCATGTTGATGTAAGATAAAATATTTTTTATTAAAACCTATGATATGAATATGGTGCATGCCTATTCATACATATTTGATAACTCATCAAATTGCGTTACCCTAAAACTTAAGTCATTGCCATCCAATCGTAAGAACACTTGCAGTTGCTTTTTACTCTGCGTGAGACGTAGGTAAATTGCAATCCCAAGGTAAATTACCACTCATCGTGAGACGGTGGTGGACTATTTACAGTTCTTAATTGGACGACTTAAAACGAGTTAAGCGGTGAGATCCTTAGGCCCGTGGCAAAAGATGGGATGAAACATGTTTACAAATTTGCTTATGCTTGCTTCATAAGTATTATTTGTAAGTCCCATGATTTCTAGGAATTGCACTAGTAATGCAATTATTGATCGTCACTTACCTTTTGAGTAACATCATTACTAGCAGATCAACTAATGTAATGGTGCTATGTCAAGTAGGATCCTAGCCTTAAGAAAATTAATTGTTTATATGTATATATAAACATTAGGGTATTTGATTTTCTTTAAGGATGTATTATCAAAAATACTAAATTTGAACTTTTATCTAGTTGTAGATGGTAAATCCTGCACCGAACACGAATTATTCGGCTTTCAGGCAAATGCTAGAAAAAGTAAAACTTTCTGGAATTAATTTCAATGATTGGTTTTGTCAACTAAGGATTGTCCTTCATGTTGAAAGGAAAACAGAAGTCATTGAACAGTCGACGAGACTTGTTCCTAATACTGCTACTGGTCCTGTAGAGGAATTAGCAGTATGAAATGCTCTTTATGATTGTCATAATGAAGTTGCTTGTTTGATACTCGGCAGCATGACACCCGAACTTCAAAACCAATTTGAAAATCATAGTCCGTTAGATATGATTACAGAGCAGAAATTGACTACTCCACAAATCCTTGCGATTAAGAGTGGAAAGATCCAGAAAGATAAAAAAAAAACCGCCAGTTGATTGTCCCGTGCCGTGGGATCTGATCGGATCGATTAATCGATTGTTAGTGCGGAATCCAAACAAACGAAACACAAACGTTTTCTCTATAATCTTTTGTATATATTCACAATTGAATAATAAAGATTACAATCACCAATACAAACTTTCGTTTCTCTCCTCTCTGCTCTCACACATTCGGCTCTCTGTCTCTAATTCGTCTCACACACACACACAATGAACGAACTCTTACAAATGAAGCCCTAATTGACTATTTATACGTTGGACCATTGGACCCTGCGACATTGGGCTCAATGTCGCAGGCCCAAGCCCATTGGGACATTGACAGTGTCGCAGGCCCAAACACGTATAATTTCAATTACAAATTCAAGCTAAATATTCTATACAAGATATTGACAAACCATGTTGATTTTGCATCAACAAACTCCCCCTTGGCAATAGCTTGGATATGTCTTCAAATCTTCAACTTTAGCTTGAGTATCTGCTAGCACTTATCCTCTCTCTGATCAACAACTTCTCATTCGTAGACTAATTGACTTTGACAATTACAATAGTTTGACCAACTGACTGACACACAAAATGCACCAACAACTCCCCCTTGTCAGCAGCTTGGTCAAATAAGTCTTCAATTAGTCTTCATCAACAAACTCTTTCATGTCTTTGACAATCAGAAACTCCCCCTTAGAGATAGCATGGTCTTCCAAGAAATCTTGATGTCCAAATTCATGTGACTGATACAAATTTATCATACAATAAGATCTTCAAACTCAGTGACCATCTCTCAATCATCAGCAGCTTCTCCGATAGAATTATCTTCACAATCTTTGGAGAATAGCTGACATCCTTTGCATCTTCAATAATTGACTTTAACAAGATATGTGATATTGAAGAAAATAACATAGAAATAGAATCTTTTTGTATTTTTCTTTATAAATGAAAAACAAAGAACGAAGATTAAAATAAATTGGGGATAGGATTGTTTTAAGTCTGCTTAGGGATCATATCAGGCCAACATGCAATTATTAGCAAATAGTAAGTGTTATTTCGATCATCAGTATATTTGTCCACTTTAAATTTACTTGACATATTTAAAGCACCTTTTATAAAAATTAGTTCAAGACGATCATCGGTATTGTTTGTCCACTTAAACATGTTACATCCGTATCTGTGAGCTAACCTTTATTGTTAGTATGAATATTAATTTTGAGAAACCTATTATATGATATACTGATAAACTTCAGTAAAACAAACACTGCATATTCACACAAGGTAGAGATTACAAGACCAAGTTTATCTCGGTTTTCTCGTAACATACACTTGATATTTATATTTAGGCATACATCAAACCGACTATGAAGATACTAGTGGCCCCAGATCTGTACTTAGTACAACAGAGGGTCCCTTAATATGAACATAACAAGTTTGAGACTATTTGCATAACTAATGGATTCAGGTCTGTACGTGAGTACAACAATAGTCACCATTAGTTAGGCGAATAATCATATTATCACTATATGCCCATTTTACATTTACATAATTATGACAGTGTATGATAGTACTTCCATTTATCAATTAAGACTTATGTCATACATCATATAACATTTTTCTCAAAGTAATAGACAAGTTTTATTATTACTTCTTACTCACTCACAAACCGGTGTGTACCATGCCTACCAATACATCATATGATGAAGCTAATGTTTATAAAAGATGTGTTAAATATACCAGATAAACCTACTGACACATCAAACATAAACCTTAAAATTTCCATTTTTATGCATGTCACCCGATGTACTATCATATCCCACGTTGTTTTACAAACACACAATCCAACATCTTTTCAAGAATTAAGAATCTTGCTGTTCACATTTCTGAATTAAATAATTAGAATTTTGAATATTCAGAATTACTCCCCCTGAACAGCAAATTCTTATATCCAATCCAAAAAATACTCCCCTTAAACATTAAACATATTTTTGTGTTTTTTAATTGAATAAATTTCGCAACATTGCATTTCTTTAATACTAAGAAGTATAAAGAATGGCTGTTGCACTAATAATTAAATTTAAAAGAAAAGTATCAAAATCACATATCAAGTCAAATCAAATGCCTTTTAGCACTTTTACCACCTCATAACATCGAAAATCTCATCCAATCACAAATCATCATCGCATTCTTCCAACAATATCCACATCCATGCAGTCACTAAAAATGTTAGCTTTCAATAATCTGACTGCACCACCACAAACAATTAAACATTAGTACTTATGGGACACCCAAGCCTTGATAGACTTGGGTTGTCCATGATCATCCATAATCATCACATCAATGAGTTTATGATATTTTAAAAACTCAGAAGATTTCATTGATGCGTTGTCTGTGGATTTGGGTTTCCAAACCTTTGTAGGTTCAGATGAGTTGTTTTCAACAATGTTGTGCTGTTGAACTTGAGGTTTACTAGGCACAACTTTGTTTACTCTAGCCACGGGTTTTGGAGAAGAGGATGCATATCTTGATATAGGCGAATACGAAGCACGCCTAGAAAACGATTTTGAATAAGAATTCCTAAAGGAGGAAGTTCTTGGCATCCCTCTACCAAACCTATTTAGGGATAACAACCGACAATCCCTAATAATATGGCCCTGTTGACCACAACGAAAACAAGAACGTCTCTCAACATAAGATTGATTCCAATGAGTTCCCTCAAATCGTTTCGGTGGAGGACAATACACAGAAGGTCTATGACCAGGAACATTTGTTGAACATGCACTCTTAGGAGAACATGTTGAAGTAGATGTTCCTGAAGTTGAGTTAGTTGATTTTGAAGGTTTATTCTTTTCAGATTTATCAACTACAACTTTTGAGGATTCATTGTCAACCTTAGCTTTGCCTTTGCATTTAAAACAATCATCATTTTCAGTTGTAATGATGTAATTTTCAGGTTTGACATTTATTTTCTCAACCTTAATGGTAGACTCTTCAGGTATATCTTCTACCTCAACGACCTCCTCAACACGAACTGGAGGTGAATTATCAGACTTAACAAAAGTGGGCAAAGGATACTCTGTCCGATTGGTTTTCTCCTTTCCCTGCCTCTTAGGCTTAGCTTCTTTATCTTTGGTAGCTGACCAAGACGAGTAGTCAGCTACTACCTCTTCGATCCCTTCCTTAACAGGCTTAGGATAATAGTTAGTGGGAGGTGGATACCCAAGTCCCGCTTTACTTTTATCTGTCCTCATCTTGTCAACCATTTCATCGAAGAGTTTATGAGAATTTGAGAAATTTGTGATCCCCTTTTTAAAATTGTCAGACTCAGACTTTAGCTCAGAAAGTTCTTTATTCAAAAGTTCAATTTCTTTAAGATAGCTATTAATAGCATCTTGTTGGCTAAAAACTTTAGACTTGTATTTTTCAGTGTCTAACTTATAAGCCTCAATTTGTTTTTCATAAAGAAATTCATTAGCTTTCAAAAACTTGTTTGAGTCAGTGAGTTTAACAACTTTTTCTCTCAAATCTAAATTGTCATATTGATAATTCTCAAGAGATTCAGTCAATGTAAAACAGGAAACACACTTTATGGGTACCTTAGGTTCATCATGTACCTCATGTATTTTTGCCAAAAGCGCACTGTGTTGAACCTCTCCTTGAAGTGCACTAAAATCAAACATTTCCTGAGAATACACCTTCATAGCCTGTGATGTTGTGTTCTTCTCTGGAGTCGTTGGAACTGTAGGAGTAGTGAATCCAGATGAAGGATATTTTACTTTCTCACACTCCTTAGCAAAGTGCCCATGAATCTGACAGTTCTTGCATTTCACTTTGCTTTTATTAAAACCAAGACCTGTATCACCATCATCATCCAGGTCTTTTCTACCCGTTCTCTGAAGAAACTTCTTGGTTCTTTGGGTTATCATGGCCATGCTCCATTTGATGTCCATCTGCTCGAGATCATCAGAATCAATCTGTTCAAAGTCTTCTTCAGTAAGCTGTAGAGTACTAGCCTTCTTTGAAAGGAAAGTCTCATAAGAGTTAAGGAAAGCTGCAAAGATTGTAGCATGATCCTCAGTAGCCTTTGAAGGAGCTGTATGAGCAGTATGAGAAGTATCAGAAGCATATGAAGTGCTAGTAGAAGTAGATGCTGCTGAGTTCGAAGTAGATCTGGAAGTATCATTTAGACTAGGAACTTGAATATTAGCCTCTGACTTCTTCTCCTTTTGATCGTAAGCCACTATAAGAGCATCCCATAAACTTATAGAAGTTGCTTGATTTTTAAATTCATTAATCACAACTTCTGGCAAACACTTGGTAATCATCTCATATGCTCTATTGTCTTTATCAAACTCTGCTCGTTCCTTGACTGACATTTGTGCTCTTGATTTAAGCACCCCATCGAGTCTTGGTTGCTCATATCGATCAATGGTGTTAAACCAATTGAACAGATTTGGATCTTTGTATTCAATGAAATTGCATAACTGAATCTTCCAACTCGCAAAATCACTATAGAACAAAGATGTAGAAGGAAGCATTTTCGCACCAAAAGCCATATCCGAATTTTCCCTCCAAAATCGAATTCAAAAAATTTGAAAAAATATCCGAGTACAGCGAAACTTTTCCGACACTAAAATGAAGCTATTCTAAGCCTAAAAACAAAATTTGAAATTACAAAAATTTTCGCGTTTTTCCCGCCAAAATTTCGTCCGAAAACGTCAAAAACTGGCCGGGTAAAATGAAACTTTTTCAAGGCTAAAATGAAACACTTTTAAGCCGATAGAAAAAATTTGAAAACGCAAAAAATTTTCGGAGTTTCCCGCCAAAAAATTTGAAAACGCAAAATTTTTTTTTTTTTTTTTTTTTTTTTTTTTTTACGAAACTAGAACGAGGTTAATGTCGGAAAAAAATAGCAACGTCGCAGAAGTCCGATGACTCAATTAAGAATCGAAAATGCGACGTAGTGTATAACGTCGCAGTCCAACGTCGCAGAATCACACTATGCGACGTAGAGAGGTACGTCGCAGATGACGTCGCAGAGTACGTCGCACAGACTAATTAAAGTCCAAATTACTACGTCGCACGCTACGTCGCAGCTGACGTCGCAGGTAACGTCGCAAAACTTAGCGACGTCGCAGGTGACGTCGCACAATCGGGCTGCAGCGGCCAAAACCCCAAAAAATCGAAAATTTTCGAAACCCTAACGAAATTTCGAAAACCAAACGTCGATCTAACCCAAAAACACTTCCAGAAATCGATTTCTTCAAGCAAATTAACTCAGAAACGAAGATTAATCAATTAAACCTTTGCGAATCAAACCAAAAAACGTTCAAAACACGATCCGAAACCGACGAATCCTTGATTCTACTGCTCTGATACCAGTTGATTGTCCCGTGCCGTGGGATCTGATCGGATCGATTAATAGATTGTTAGTGCGGAATCCAAACAAACGAAACACAAACGTTTTCTCTATAATCTTTTGTATATATTCACAATTGAATAATAAAGATTACAATCACCAATACAAACTTTCGTTTCTCTCCTCTCTGCTCTCACACATTCGGCTCTCTGTCTCTAATTCGTCTCACACACACACACAATGAACGAACTCTTACAAATGAAGCCCTAATTGACTATTTATACGTTGGACCATTGGACCCTGCGACATTGGGCTCAATGTCGCAGGCCCAAGCCCATTGGGACATTGACAGTGTCGCAGGCCCAAACACGTATAATTTCAATTACAAATTCAAGCTAAATATTCTATACAAGATATTGACAAACCATGTTGATTTTGCATCAACACAAACTAGGGGAAAGGCTAAGGGAAAGCAAGGTGCTTTTGTCCCTAATCCTAAGTAAACCCCTACAGCAAAAAAGGAGCATCCGGCTAAGGATGAGGCGTGTCACCACTGCAAGAGGTGGGTCACTGGAAGAGGAATTGTCCTGCCTATCTTGCTGAGTTGATGAATATGAAGAAGAAGCTAACCGGCTCAACCGGACCTTCGAGTATCTTCACAATAGAATTATATTCTTTCTCCGATTCAAAATCCTAGGTATATGATACTGGTTGTGGTACTCACATTTGTAATACCCTTCAAGGATTTAGAGGAAAGAAGAAACTGAAACACGGGCGGCTCTACTTGTACAATGGTGTACGTGAAGCAGTAGAAGCCTATGGAAGTTTGACTTGGTTTTGCCTTCAGGCTTAATTATTGTGTTAGACAATTGTCATTTTGCACCTGCTATTACTAAAGGTGTTATTTCAGTTTCACTTTTGAAAGATAACGGATTTATCAATGTTTTCAATGATTATGGTATTTCAATTTCTTAAAATGATGTTCATTATTTTAATGCTATTCCTTGTGATGGTATTTTGGAAATTGAGATGCCTAATCATGTTTCAAAAGTTAATTCTATGTATTTAGTTAGTAATAAAAGAGTCAAATTTAATTTGGACTCTACCTATCTTTGGCACTATCGTCTTGCAAACATTGGCAAGAAACGCATTGAAATGCTTCAACGTGAAGGGCTCTTAAAATCAAATGATGATGGATCCTTTGATAAATGCGTATCTTGTGTTTGTGGCAGGATGACAAGGAAACCCTTTCCGCATCAAACGCAATGGGCTAAAGATCTACTTGGAATTATACATACGGATGTTTGAGGTCCATTTAGACATGTGTCAAGACAGGGTGCTAGCTACTTCATCACTTTTACTAATGATTTCAGTCATTATGGTTATGTTTACTTGCTTAAACATAAACATGAAGACTTTGAAACATTTAAAGTGTTTGAGAGTGAAGTAGAAAATTAACTCGGTAAGACCATCAAGATCCTTCGTTCGGATCGAGGTGGTGAATGCTTAAGCCAAGAGTTTAAGGATTATCTGAAAGCGTGTGGATTGTCCAACATCTTACTCCTCCATATACACCACAACATAATAGGGTGTCGGAGAGGAGGAATCGAACCTTGCTAGTCATGGTAAAATCGATGATGAACCTTATAACTCTCCCATTATCATTTTGGGATTATGCTCTTAAATCTGCTGAACGTATTTTGAATATGGTTCCAACCAAGAAGGTGGATAAGACACCACATGAACTGTGGCATGGGAAAGTCCCTAATTTATCTTATTTAAAGGTCTGGGGATGTGAGGCGCTTGTGAAGCGGGATACGCCTAACAAACTCGAGCAAATATCTATTAAGTGCATCTTTGTAGGATACCCAAAGGAAACAATGGGTTACTACTTCTACAATCCTTCTGCAAATACTGTTAAAGTTGCTAGATATGTTGAGTTCTTTGCAAAGACTCTCATAGCTCAAGAAAACAGTGGGAGGGTTTTAGAACTTGATGAGAATCAAGAGGAAGATGCATCACCTCCTACAAGCACTAGCGAACATCAACTTGGGGGGGAAAGTGTTCAAAGTGATGAACCTCAAGTTGATGTTGTTCCAATTCGTAGCTCCGCAAGGACAATACGTGTTTCAGATAAGTTGTGTCTAAATGTAGAATCTGAGGAACACATATTAGGGGATCTTAATGAACCTCCTAATTTCAAAGCTACATTATCAGATTCGGAATCTGAAAAATGGCTTGAAGCTACGAATGTGGATGAGAATGTACACACCTATAAAGCTCGTCTCGTAGCGAAGGGTTATACTCAAATCTACGAAGTTGACTATGATGAAACCTTCTCTCATTTGGCAGACATTAGGGCTATTAGGATTCTCTTAGCCATAGCAGCGTACTATGACTATGAGATTTGGCAAAATGGATGTCAAGAATACCTTCTTAAACGGTTATCTAGACGATGAGGTCTACATGGATCAACCTAGAGGTTTTAATTGACCCAAATCATTCCAGCAAAGCATGCAAGCTTCAAAGGTCCATTTATGGACTAAAGCAAGCATCAAGAAGCTGGAATAAGAGGTTTGATGAGGAAATCAAAAGTTTAGATTTATTCAAAACCCAGCCATGCGTGTATCAAAAAGCTAGTGGGAGTAATGTTACTTTCCTTGTCTTATATGTTGATGACATATTAATCATCGGAAATCACATTCCAATGCTACAAGATGTAAAATCCTACCTTGGAAAGTGTTTTGCTATGAAAGACTTGGGAGAAGCAGCATTTATTCTTGGAATCAAGATCTATAGTGATAGAACTAAGCGGTTAATTGGACTAAGTCAAAGTGCTTATATTGATAAGATCTTAAAGAGATTTAAGATGGAGAATTCTAAACGTGAAAATGTATCAATGTTAGAAAGACTTGACTTAATTAGCAAACAGTGTGCTTCTACACCTGCTGAGGTGGAGCGTATGCAAAGGGTTCCTTATGCTTCGGCTGTTGGATCTATTATATATGCAGTTAGATGCACTAGACCTGATGTGGCGTTCGTATAGAACATAGCCAGCCGTTTTCAACAGAATCCAGGTGAGGGTCACTGGACTGCTGTGAAAAATATTCTCAAGTACCTGAGAGCTACTAGAGATATGTTCCTTGTTTATGGTGGAAATCCTGAAGCTGAGCTCAAAGTGACTACTTACAGTGATGCTGGATTTCAGACCGATAGAGATGATATAAAATCTCAAACAGGATGCGTCTTCATGGAGACGTAGTGGAAAGGGTTCCTTATGAAGCAATCCACAACTGCCATGTCTGCAACTGAATCAGAGTACATAGCACCTTCGGAAGCTGAAATGGAAGCTGTCTGGATTACAAAATTTATTTCTGGACTTGACGTGTACCCACAAATAAAAACCCCATGGAGTTATTATGCAATAACTCAGAAGCAATTTTAATTGCTGATGAACTTGGAGTTCAGAATGGGGCCAGACATTATCCTATAAGATATCACTATGTTCGAGAGCATATCGAATTAGGTGAAATCAATCTACTCAAAATTCACACAGATGATAATCTAGCTGATACGTTTACGAAAGCTTTACCTAAGGGAAAGCTTAGTCAACATGCCAAGGGCATAGGACTTTGTTATGCTAGTTATTTCATGCAACTCTGTGTTTTAGTATTTGGATAAAGGATGTTAAGCAATTATTATCCAATAAATGAATTAAAGTACCTAGTATGTTTATTTTCATTTGATAATTAATTGTATCCTATATTTGCATGTTTAAATCCTTGAATAATTTATTATTATTCTAAACTATCCATTGTCGATTGACTATATGGGAATATAGTCGAACTAAGACATATCTGAGTGATTGGTCAGAAAGGGTCTCACTAAACTCACATGATATTCATACGGATGCATATCGGATTCCCCAATTTATCGAATTATTACTTTATGGATCGTCGTCATTAAGGAATATTCGAAAATGATTATTTACTGAATCCTAAGACTTGAGATGCAAGTAGGTTAAGCGTGTATGGATTGCATCTTCTTGATATGGTTCTAACTATTCGTAAATGGTAGTTACACAGGACTATTTTCAGAAGTGTAGTGAAATGCATGACTGACACGTGCAGTCAATACAGAATTTGTTCCTTCAATACGTTATTGAAGAATGATACTTCTAGGCCGCTCATTAGGTATTAATCAGATGTGTGTATGGCCATACCAAAATGAAATCTAGATGTGTCTCGATTCATTTTGTAATCTTGATTAATTACATGAAATGAGAAATAGAACAGTTAAATCATGAAATGACATTGATCCATACTCATGATTAACACCGGTATCTGAAACAAAGGGATTGTAAATGATGAAATCATTATCTGAGACTTTATGAAACGAAACTCAGGAATTTCTGGGAACATTGAAGTGTTGCTAGACGCTAACCAATGTTATTGCTTAAGACATGTCCAAGTGGGAGCTGTTGGTATATATGTACACGACTTAAGCATGTCCGGAAATGATTGAGCCTATGGGGGGCGCGCACTTAATCATTTAGACACGATTAATAATTAATAATGTATTAATTATTATACACATTTAATATAAACTAAACTTGAGGGACTTAAATGTTAAGTGAGTAAAACTTGTATTGTGTTTTGAATGGGTTTATATTGGGTTTTATATGGGCTGATTTTTAGGTATCCATATACAAGTCAAATACCTAATTAAAACTTATAAATACAAGGCTTAAGTTAGGGTTATTGGTATCCTAATACAGACACAATACCCTAATAATTAAAACCCTTCTTTCCCCTCTCCTTTTGAGCCGTCGAATTACAACAACCAAAGGAGTTTTTCCTTTTTGTCTTTTTCGATTAAAGCAAAGAGGGAAAAAGACAAGATTTTATATTTATTACTTGTGTATTTCGACTAGCATCGTTATTGTGTTGTGAAGGTGGTGTGCGTGCAACCCTATAGGGTTTTACCATTAGTGAAACCTGTTCGTTTAATAAACGATTATTTGGAGCTAGCTAAAAGGTACACTTTTTCTATCTTAACTAATTATAAATACGTGTTTATTCGATTCCGCAATTATATGACAATTTGTTATAGTTATTTGCTATATTCTAACATCAGTTACTATGGACTCCCAGTTTGTTGCAACTTTAATATAAAGAAGTGAAGGCACATAATATTATGGATGAACCTTTTTGTCTTGCATGTTCAATTTGTCAAAATAATGAGCTTTTTCATCAGGAATGCAAGTCTCGCTCCAGTCATCTGGCATCATCTTACACATCTTCTTAAACCACTCATCTGGGTGGAAGACTGCAAGTTGATCCAACGTCAGCGACGCATTTGAAGCACTGATTTTATAACTACCCTTCATTTCTAGGTAAAACTTTAAAGCAACCTTAAAGGGCTTATTTCTTAAATACCCTTCGACAAGATGGTTAACAATGACATTATTTGGCGGGCAATCACTATTGTTACGCATTTGGAGGAACAGATGTGTTGCGTCTTTAAGTAAACCTCCACGACAAAAACCACTTATCATCACCGTATACATCTCAACATCAGGTTTCAAACCTTTAAGGATTAGGTCATGGAAAAGGCGCCTTGCCAAATCAAAATTCCTGCTTTTGATGGTACCACCAATGAGATTATTGAACACTTGAATATTTGAAACTAGCTTGCTGCCATCCAACAAATGGATCAAAACAATTGCAGTTTCATAATTTAAAGGATCCTGTATAAGTGGTGTATAAATGTTCTCGACATGATATTTTATCTCATCAATGGTATAATGTTTTTTAGCCTTTGTCAACGCTACCAGTACGTAGAAAGTGAACATGTCGGTAATCGGAGTTTTCTTATACAAACTATCATAAAAGTGAAACGCCTTGTCTATCTTCCAATGCTTGTAATACCCATCCAATACCTTGTTGTATGTAACAATATTAGGTGCTATGCCTCTGGATGACAGTGAATCAAAAAGTTTCCTTTTGTCAGTTTCACCTTGCAAACAGTAAATACCGGTTAGTGAATATAATATTCACTATCAGATCCTAAAGAAGAATTCGAGTGAAGGGAAGACTTTTCCATTCATTTCTATTTTCAAATTAAATCATACAAAACTTTCCAATTCAATATTTAGTTACCAAGATTGAGTAACGAATTGTTTTAGTGTCGAGTGAATGAAGGGTAAAGTCGACATTTCGCATCTTAAAAGTTCTAAGGCATAAAGTAAATGGGCTAAATTAAGGTGTCTAGATAACTATCATATTATGGTTGGCCGGTTTTCATTATTATAGATCAGATATTATATTAGAAAAATGTAAGACGTCAGATCAAAACGAAGGAAGTCAATCAAAGGCCCTACATTTTCCATGATATCCTCATTTATTTATTACAAGATTGTTGCGAAGATACTAGCTAATTGAGTAAGAAGAGTGGCATGTAAATTAGTTGGGCAAAGTGCATTTATTGAGGGAAGATACATTTTGGATGGTGTTAATGATTGCGAATGAAACGAATGATTTTTAAAAGAACAAAGGAAAAAGAGTATGGTGTTTAAGGTGGAGTTTGAGAAGGCATGTGATAGCTAGAGATGAGAATAGTTATTGGGTGCAATGAAGTGTACCGGATTCGATTCAAAGTGGTGTGGATGGGTTGAGGCTTGCTTGAGGTCGGCATCGATATTGATTTTGGTTATGGAGGAATTCATGCTTGAGAGGGGTGTGAGGCGAGGAGATCCATTGTCACCTTTTCTATTCAAATTGCCGGCAGAGGGTATTAATGCTATGACAAAGGAAGCGGTGGAAAGAAGGTGATTTAGAGCTGTTTAAGTAGGGAAGGATAATCTAATAGTTTCACATGTACAATATGCGGATGACAAGATATTCTTCGAAGAGTATGAATGCGTGTGATTTAATAAAGTCATTAAAGTGCTTCGAAGATGTGTCAGTTTTAGAGGTTATTAATCTCAATAAAAGTTGTGTGTACGGCGTAGGGGTGATGAATGAAGAGGTGGAAAACACGGCTAGGCGGTTTGGGTGTAAAAGTGGTGAATTCGCATTTTCATATCTAAGTCTTCCAATTGGTGTAAATATGAAAAAGGAGTGGTGATTAGAAGCCGAAAATTGAGAGATTAAAGAAATGGTTATCGGAATGGAAAGCAAGTTCGATGTCTTTTGGCGGCCTAATAAACTCGGACCTTACTAGCTTAGTGTTGTACTATTTCTCTATATATCGTGTTGTGCCATGTGTGGTAAACGTTCTTCATAGTATGAGAAATTGATTGATCCTCACTAATGTGTTTGCCATCTCGAGTCTCGAGTGTCTTCAGACTGTAAAAATCACACATCACTTGAACCAACTTCTCACAAAAAACAAGGTTCTTTTCGGCAAATTTGATGGCTAAACCTGTTCGTGGAGACCAAACTAGCTCGGCTAATGTATCTGATCCAACAAAAGCCATCATATCTGCCTTTGAATTTGCATTTTCACCTGCACCTATAGCTGTATTACTATTCTTCCATTGGTTTTTTATACTGACAGCAAGTCCCAAATCTGTTTTGGTGGTGTTTCCGTGAACTCGAAGACAAGACTTGACCGCTCACATGAGACGTTGCTACTGATGCAACTGATTGATCCTCCTTAATTTATACGGTTTTAAACTTGTAATTAATTTTGTCCAAATTTATGGATTAGGTCCCTACAGTTTAAGGTTTACAAATAAGTAAATAACAATTATTTGTGTTTTATAGGCCTAAGGCCTGTGCAAAAAAAACGCTGAAATAAGCTAGTAAAAGCCAAGAATGATGTATTTGAAGACAGATTGTTTAACATGTAAAAATGCTCGATTTCACTCGAAAATCGAATGTTTGTTTAGTTGGTGGAAAAAAAATTCAAACCAGATGAAGATATACTAATTAAAAGAAACGACGAGCCACGATTGCTCGATCTTACAAAGTCCGAAAGCAAAACTGTACACATATTTCTCTGCGTTTATTATTTATGATTGTTTTCTTTCCATGGACTACAGACCCAATGTTCTCCTCTCAGCTAGCTTTGATTTTAAATCTTTCACAACTGGAGTCCCTCCATTTATCAACATTTTTTGCCACCACGCAACTAGTTCGTCCTATAAAAACAAACATCACGTCAATAAAAGCCAAGACACCACACATTGTCATCCCTTGAGTTCATTCGTGCAAAACTTAAATAAAACAAATAAAAAATAAAAAATTGCAGGATCCTTAAAAATTAAGTCCTCCCATCCCACCAAAATGATTGTCTACCAGACCAAAAACACACGGTTTAAGAAATGTATAACTAGTGCATACTGTTTTGCCCCTTCTAGAATGTAGAATCAATGTTTTAGTTTTTTCTAGTGTATCTACAGGTATAATGGGAAAGTTAATAACCGCTTTTGAAACAATTAAGTTAGAACGGATCAAGAATATTACAATGGAAGAACACACATTAACTAACAAAGGATATTCAAGAAAAGCTTAGAAACTACCAGGTGTGATGCCAAAAAAAAAATCAAATTGTGGAACGCTAAAAGCTCAGTCAATCTATATATCTACTTTGAACGAAAATGTATATCTACCATTGCTGTTGATAGCCATCAACGCGAAAGTATTTCATTGATTGAATTTGAAGTTACTAGGACAAAAATTGATAGCATACCTCTAGAAAATCACAATTAGAGACGTATTGACTTTTGACAAAGCATTCAACGCCTCCAACTCTGACACGAATAGGTTGCTTCAAACTTTTCCATGGGTTTTCCCCTTGTAATCCTGCAATCACATAAAGATGGTGTTGATGTCAATAATTTTGATTAGTAAGAATGTTTTGTTTATTTATCTATATAAGTAACCATTACAAGATATGGATAAGAATTATATTGATAAACGAGGTATTTAGGTGTTAAGTTCTTAGTCAATGCTTCCTAGATAATAGTAAGTGATACCTGTAATGCAGGCAACATAGTATCGAGATCCCCCTGCCCCCTCTTCCCATTTTGCAAGCCGCAAGCGTAGAAAATACCCATCTAAATTTGCAACCGATAACTGAGAATTTGTCCATCTGCCATAACGTATTGCAACTTAAATAAAAATGACATTCAAAATATGAAACAAATGAACTAAAAATATAACACAGGTTTTTGTTAGAGAAGCAACAATATCAAACCATTAACTTACCAAAATGGTCGATTCTGATTATGTTTTTATCTCTAACAGGTCAGATAGCTAAAATTAAAATAATAGCTTAAAAGGTAACGGGTCAAATGGGTAGAAAGTCACCCAAAGTGTACTTCTAATTTTAACGCATAAAAACCTCATACATATATATATATATATATATATATATATATATATATATATATATATATATATATATATATATATATATTATTTTTGAGAAGTATGATTTTCTTAATCATATTTGGCACACCAAGTGTTCATAGAAATTTCTTAAAATTAAGATAATCAATGACAAAAACTGTCTAGGACCAACCCAACCCGATTTAAATCAATAATTACTCCTTTGAGTCACCTGGCTCGTCTATTTGCCAACCACTGAACCACTATTTTCTTACTTGAGGATATCGGTACGCGATAATCTGAGCCTCCTGATAGTGTCAAACATTTCTTTTGGTGCTTCTCTGGTTATTCTATCATATAAGTTTATATGTTTCACAAGACCATCAGCCTCTTTCTCTTTTATCTCTAAACAATCAAGCGATTCATGGCTACGTTCGGTGGTTATAACCCTTTCTTTCGAGCTGCAAATGGAAGTATTCTCTATTCGTGCAATATTTTCGTCTGCCCTTGAATCTTGCGAGTAGAGAGACTGAAAAACGTTTTGAAATCCCCTCTTTCTGCTCTGAAATCTTCTAGTCTCTTCACGAATACCAGTCTTCCTATCATAACTCTCGTGGTGCTTTAAGCCTTTTAACATGTTTGATATCCAGCTCATAAAAGAGCTATCTTTTCTAACCGTGCATTCATCGGCTTGTTTCTTGATTCTTTTACTTCTAAGAATCATTTGTTGTTCAAAGCTTGAGATCCTCTTTACTTTAGTCAACAAATTAGCACTATTGCAACTTTCTATGCTTCCATGGCTCTCAACCTCGTGTTCCTCATTATTATCTTGACAGTGAAGAGATCTATCTTTATCTTCACGTGGTAACGAATCGCCTCGTTCAACGATATTTTTATTCTTAGAGATAGAACCTTTTGGATTTTCAAGAAAATGGTCACCACAAATAACTAATTTTTCCATTTCTCCATCATCCACTTGAAGATTACAGCTTTCAAGATGTTCTAGGGGCTCACATTGATCAGTAGCTTCAACTTCCAAAGGCGGTCTACTATTGGAACCTGGCCCATCAACAGAGCTAGTCATTCTATCTTCAAATAAACGTCTGGATAATGTATCGGGATCTGCTGTTCCTTTGTTTTGTGGACCTACAGAATCTGTACCCAATTGAGCAAGGAAAAAAGATCAACTTGGTTCACAGAAAAAGGTGCACCTTGAGTTCCATAATCAAAGTTGATACTTCTCAAATTGAGGTCTTATGAATCGGCTAACATTTTGTTACACTATTTGTGTATGTGGACTAGCTGTGTCCATTTTTCATGTTCATAAAACGTCAAAAACAATGGGATATTTTGTGACAAAAGAACCATATTTGATTATTTGAGAACTTAAACCCTCACAAAAAATTCATAAGTTCAAGGAATTTGAAAAATGGGAATGTTTTGACAGTACAGATCGATATGTAAGAATACGTAACAGCAGTTCATAAGATACTTAGCAACTTCTGTCAAAAAGTTCTCATTTTCACATAGAAAAGTTTTTTGTCTCCATATTTCCCATAAAAAGATTATCTATGCAACAAAAACCAAGTCAAATAGTTTGAACAGTTTATCACACTACAAATATCTCAAAAATTAAAGGAGACTAGGAAAGGCAGCATTTTGACCCATTAACTTATGAATGGTCAATTTGGGTTACGCTTTATCCTTAACAGATCAAATGAGTCAAAGCAACCCAATCAGCTAATCAAGAAACAGGTCAAACGGGTTGAAACTTGAAAGTCTAAGTGTCTCACAATGTGTATAATTAGAACAAACAAAACCGTATGCATGTCAAGAAAACCCACCCTTACCGACTTTCTTGTTTTTACCCACACCCATTTTGATCTGCTACCTGACATGTCTGACCAGCCCATTTTCCCACAGTCGTAAGGATTCACAAAATTGATCCATTAAACTTTACTATTAATACTTACCTGTATGCACATTACACGTGGTTCCTGTTATTTCCACTGAGCTCGAAGACTTGACTTCACCACTCACATGAGATGTTGCTAGTGATGCAACTGAGTGATCCTCATTAATATGTTTTTCATCTCGAGTGTCTTCAGACTGTAAAAATGTTACGTCACTTGAACCAACTTCCCACAAAAAACAAGGATTCTTTTCGGCAAATTTGATGGCTAAACCTGTTCGTGGAGACCAAACTAGCTCGGCTAATGTATTATGTCCAACATAACTCATCATATCGGCCTTCGAATTTGCATTTGCACCTGCACCTGCAGCTGTATTACTATTCTTCCATTGGTTATTAATACTGACCACAACTCCCAATTCTGCTTCGCTATCATTTAGATTTGTCATTACACAAATGTCACATCCAACAACAAGAAACCCTGAAATGGCAAGTGTATCCAAGTTTAGAAACATGAAAATTAGACTAAATATGTGTATCCACAACAATTTTGTGGATCATTGATGTTTCGCTCGACTCTCAAATCATTATAATTGTCTTTTTGTTCTTAAGCAATATCGAGATACCTTATGCACATACGCCGAATTCACATATTAAGCCATCAGTTGGATATTATTATGCAGAATGTTCTATATACGGATTACTAATGTAAACATATAAACTAAATGAAACGTAAGAATTACATACTTTTACACTTCTTCCATGTGATCTTTAGATGAAAATATTCGTTATAAATGGTTAAAATAAAGTTTTATACCAAATGCAAAGGTAAAACAAACAGACGACCCTCAAGTTCTTTCTTAGACGTATTATTATGTCATTTTCGATATGTTTCATTGATTTGTTATGCCACGTGAATTGCTGGGACCAATATTTTAGTTATAACTACAGTCCATTTTTTACTTTGGAATTATGGAAAGTTCAAAATCATTGAGAATTCTAATAAAAATAACAAATGGTAAGAGATAACTACATCAAACAAAAAACTATGTGCATAGCAGATTAGATTAGCAGCATCAATATGTCATATATGTATGAACTAAAAAATGCTTCCTCTTGTGTGACTAATTATTGTACTTCCAAAACACCCTTTAATAAATGCAAACAATAACAACTTAAATTATAGAACTCAATCAACAATTTGTGTAAAAAGATAGATATATTTTCAGATTGGAGTCTTTCTAAAAAAAAGAAAAGAAATATTCTTAACAAAAAAGTTCCTGTATTCACAAAATTATAGAATGAGCTTAAGAAATATTCTTAAATTACAAGATTTTAACCACTAACAAGTACAGCAGTATTTTATTACTTCTTTAACTTGATTTTCTAACTTAAAGGACAGCTTAGATCTTTCTTAACAGAAAAGTGCAAGTTTAACAATAGAATAATAATTGAATAATTAAATAACCATTTCAAATCTAAACAAAATGGAAAACCCCACTTAAATTACACCCATCAGGCCACCAAAACCATGAAATCAGCTCAATTTTATATAAAATCCTCAATGATTCAAGAAACAGTCAGCACACCAAACTGCAATGCATAAGTACTATCATTTAAATGCAAAAAAAATCATATAAATGAAGATCTTTTATATACCCATTTCAATTGTAACAGAATTAGAGAAAACCCACTTACCTTATACCCCATGAAACTGATTCAATTCCCCCTCAAACCCCCAAAGTTTTTACCTTTATATAAGATTCCACAGACTGCTCTGTTTTCTCAATTTAGTCAACGAAAAAGTCAAATCAAAATTGAAGTACAACCATTGTGATTTTTCATTTTTATTTTTGTTCTGTATATAAAAGAGAAACAAAAAGAGTTATATATGCCAGGCGTCTTGATTAAGAATATGACATGCATACAGCATATAGCTGCTTTTTGCCAATGTGGCTGATGATATGACACGTGGAAGAGTGTGAGTGGTGAGAAGTAATACGTAGAGAGGATCGTTACCATATTTTCCCCCTACAGTTTCTAGTGTTTGATGCTTGTGGTCGCCGAAGTTTTTATTCAATCTTACTCGGATGGATGGCGGAGCATAAGGTAGGGGTAGCCGTTGCTACGAGTCAATAATCAATACGCAGTGTAATTTTTATATTGAAAAATACCAATTTTAGTTGAATTTCTTGTGGGTAGTACGGGTTCAATTAAATTGAGATATCACTGCTACAGGTCACTCAAAATTCTGGATTCGCCACTGCTCGGATGATAAATTTGTATCTCGTTTTCAGGGTCGTCTGTGAGTTTTTCGGAGATCATAAACAAAGACCAGTTGATTTCCAAAATGATGTTCTATATCGAGTTATAAGATTTTTTTTTCTTTTGTTACAACTCAATCAACTTTGAAACAACTATATCATATTCTTTTTTTCATGCAATTTACAGTCGTATTACACACGCATATACACAAACAAACATATTTTAAAGGGAGGTGATAAATACAACAAAATAAAGTTATTCATACACCAAATTATGCTATAGTATAGTTGTACTATAAGCAAATACAGTATAGTGTATGAATAATTTTTTTTGTTTTATCTATCAACTCCCTGTTTTAAGGCCCCTGTAATTTGGAAGTACCGGTTAGTCAACCAACTCACTTGAAGTCTGAAGACAGCCATGCTCATTTTCCTAGGCTTTTATAAAGATTCTATACTTCCATGGATGGAAATATGGAATCTGAGGTAGTGTTATTTTTGGAAAGAAAATAAAAGAATGATAGGACTTTGAGAATTGCAAGTCACATGATAAGAATAAGAATATGTTTTAAAGGACAAAAAATTACATTTGTGGATACACTTATTTTGCAAACACATTTGGTATTTGATTAATAAAAGTCCATTTATTATCGTATTATATGTACTAAAAAGGTATAAATTACAAATATCATACATCGAAATCATAATCATTTCTAGTTATAAGATGTGTGCATCTCTCTGTATGACCATAGGAGTACACTTTTCACCTATTTGATATGTTTTTTAGGCACATAAGTTTATGATATCAACTTAATTACATATAATAAAAAATATATACAGCTAAAATTTGAGGGCTTTTTTTATGAGCACAAAGTGTGGGGCTTTTTTACAGTGTTCTCATCAAACTGTTAACGGTGTTCTCCCACACATGGCAATGTCCTCGACAATGTTCTTCAGAATGTTCTCGGACAACATCTCCAAATGGATGTTGCTTTTATGTTTTCTTCTTCTTTTTATTTTCTTTTTCCCCTCACAAAGATCATTTAATTAAATAACATTATAATTCTCAGAACACTATAAACTTAACATACTCCACACTTTCACTTTTTCAACAACAACATTTTCTTAAGAACGTGCAAATACAGTATTACCACTCCATGTCTCCATGTATTCTTAATGAGTTCACATATTAAATAAAAAATAAAAGTATAAATAATAGGGGGGGTTTCGTGGGCAACGTCAAAGTGGGTGCCGGCTATCATTCATGGTTTTTGTTGTGTTTGTGTTAGTGAATAGTGACCATACAAAAAATGTCAAAAAGCAATGAAAGAAACAATACCAACCACTCATTGCTTCCAACTTGCTAGCTTATCTTTCATCATAAATACATAACTTTAATTTGTTTTTTCTTCTTAAGTTATCATATTATAAATAAACGATATTGCCGTTTAAAACTCTAGTAACAAAAGCTAACTATTCGGTTCAAGATCTATCAAGAATGATGAGTCTGAAGCTTAATAATCAACTTCAACAATTAGAAAGGTTTATGGTTAACAAATATATAAATTTATGAACATTGATGGGATTAAACGAGTCAAAATACATGAACTATGAACTTGCATTTTTGATGAATATCCATCACAGATCAAAACACTTGTCTCGTGTACATTTTTTGGTTGTCCAATCTCATTGTATTGTCCTAATTCCTAACAGTCCTATAGATTTGGGAAGCTTGTAGTTGCACATACAATATGGGAAATTAGAAAGACTCACAAAGATACAAGTAATTGTAATGTTTAGAATTTTAGTGTCAGATTTGCATAAGTAAGATAATCATACTCTGAAATGCAAATCACAATGGGTGCGAAAACAAGATTGATATAAAATTGTCAAAATATCTACGATTGTCATCTTCCTATTGGACCTCATTTTTCTTTTCTTTTTTTCGTCTGACTTTTTTTGTTTCTGTTGAAGCACCCAGCACCCCCAAAAGGCCAAAACTAGACTCATCTTCCCCTTCATTCTTTCTCTTCTTTTCCTTTCCTTATAACTCAAGAACACCAATGAAAGAACAACTTTCCATTCTCTTCTCTTGACTCATCTTCCCCTTCCTTCTCTTCTCTTCTTTTCCTTTAAAAAATAATCTCGAGAACACAGTGTTAACGACAATTCTAGCCTATATTAGTTTCATTTTAGTTTAGTAGTTTTGTTTAGATGTTCTCTATCGTTTATTGTATATTTTCAGAAGTCAATAGGTTAGCTTTTTTCAGTGTTCATTGTTCTTCATTTTCTTCAACATTGGGATTAATTTTATTTTAATATATTCGTTTTTCACAGTGAAAAAAAAAAACCGATAACGATTCTTCTTTTCTTTTTTTTTGAGCATATATATATATATATATATATATATATATATATATATATATATATATATATATATACTTGGGATCATGTGAGAACAAGGATATTCGGTGAGAACACATCTTAACCATCCATTTTTTGATCAAAAACCCTTCAAAATCAAACTTCAAAGTATTTACAAAAATGTCACCTCTAAAATCAGGTTTTTTGATCAAAAAATGGATGGCTAAGATGTGTTCTCACCGTTCTCACCTAATCTCCTTGTTCTCACAGGATCCCAAGTTTATATATATATATATATATATATATATATATATATATATATATATATATAGTGGAATGATCCAGAGGGAAGTGCATTTTTTGGGGGAAGGGGGAAGCGTTAGTATGCATCAGGAAGCATATTACCTTCACCCATACAGATCTCGAAAAAAGCAAACTGAAATTTAGTAAATGTTAATCAGAATCGATGCTATGAATTTTAAGCTTCCTTTATAAATTCTTTCTTCAAGTTATAACATCGATTTATGAATATTAGATCCAAATCCGTTAATATGCATCGCAGTGCATATTAGTTAATATGCATTGTGATGCATATTAACAATAAAAATATCTTTCAAATAATGTGAAGTTTTAATATGCATCGCGATGCATATTAGCTAATATGCATCACACAGAATATTAACAATTTATTAAATAAATATTCATCAATTAATGTTATGACTTAAAAATGAAATTCATTAGTTATAATATTCTTTATAGCATCGATTTTGATTACTATTTACCAATAAAAATAATTTTTTGTTGACGTTTTGATTGATAATTGTAATATGCTTCTTGATGCATACTAACGCTTCCACTCTTCCCCCAAAAAGACACTTCCCTCTTGATCACTACCCTCTATATATATATATATATATATATATATATATATATATATATATAATGTTTTATTTTTAATTATCTCTAGGGCCGGAAGTAGTGATGATGGCTATATAACACACGATCATATTATCGCCTTTAAACATTGAATAAGAGGTGTTTATCTTTAGATAAATATTGATTCTTATATCGATAAACCATTTTGATTATATATATATTATATATATGTAATATGTAGTGTATACAAAAATTCAAACCATAACCAGAACAACAAAATATTGATTTATTATACCCGTTATAAACCTCTATCATCCTTCCTTCCCAATGCAAGAGTTGCAACGCTATCTTTATCACATCTCATCTTCTTCTTGCAAATCTTTGCCCTGCGCCAACCAACAATACTTGACCTATGGCTCCACTACGAAGACCAAAAGCCACCGCCACTGCACCACCAACAGCCACCCATCTCCAGTCCACTCCACCACCTACCTTCCCGCCTCTAGTGTTAACATCACCAGCCTTCCGGTCCTCAGGCACTGACTCGGCACCCTCATCGAAAGAGATCTTTGTGGCGATTGTTGCCATACGTGCACATCTCGAGAGTGATGGGTCTTGTTTTCGTGCACTTTGATACGCTCTGAACCCACCGTGAAGCTTTTTCACGGTTCCCCACATTCCGTGACGGACGCCTAACTTAGCCACATCTCTAGGGATTCCCATGTCTTCACAATGCAACAGTATTACTTCGCATGACGAGAGAACTCCATCTCCTTTACGAGATTCCACTGCATTCAAAAAACACATACCAATCAGCTAACTATATTCATCGAGATGGAATCAGACAACTAGGCCAATCTAATCCGAAGAAGGATGTTGTAGATATTTAATAAATAGTTAAACATGATTTTTACCCTATATGCCCATTCAAACATAACTTAAATAGGACCAATAAGTATTGGATTACGTACGATCCAAAAAAGAAGGTAAAAGGCATGCTACATTAACTTTGAGAATACTTATTTTGAATCTCTAGCTTATAAAAGGTCTTTCTCTATGAGGAAGTACTACCGAATAAGGTGGGATGTGCTCTGGGCACGGATGTAAGGCTCTAGCAAAACTATCAGGTACTCGTCAAATCACTACTTGACTTTGTTGAGTTGTTCTCTAATAGTTGTCCTGATTTCAAAGGTTGAACTTGATATTAATACAGATTTCCTTCTATAATATTACCATCTTCTAATATGTAAATTGTAAAACTGTGGCTTTTGAGGTAACTATTTAGTTTCCCGCAAAAATTTATATACTCATACAAATTTTGAAATTTTAAGTAATGTGATTGACATTCAATTCATAGTACAAGTAATTAAGATGGACGGAATGCTTACCAGGTCTGATCACCCAGCTCGAGAAGTAATGGTCCACACGCCTTGGCTTGTCACGCCTCCGCAGAGCTGGATACGGCACTTCCTGCACCAATCCAGCTTCATATAAAAGCTATATATAGCATGGTCTAGATAACAAATGCAGCGGACAAAAGGTACAGCAACATACAGATGAAACAAAAGAGTGTGTGTACCATATTATCTATATAAAGCAATAACATTATAGAAAATACCAACTATGTTTTATCTATATAAAGCAATCACATTATGGAAAAATACTAACTATGTTATTACCATATTAGAAATCAGCTATAAGAAAATTTATGAGATAAAGAAATTATGCTTAACTTGATACAGATTCTAGGGTTTGATTGAAAATCTCCGAGAGAGAAACTTACAATAAAAGCAGGTCGATTTGTATTTTGATTCTCGGTAGTTTCAACTAAAATTTCTTTCAGTTCTTATCAAAGTTCTCGAAAATGTATACACATTACTCGTTGCTCAAGTTTCACTGGATTAGGTTAACCATTTGCAATTACATTATTTCCCTTCCAGAATTCTTATATTCGATATAAGAAAATCTTTTGAAAATATAAGTAAACTTGCACAAGATTTTACAGAGATTATAAAGGATTCCCCAGCAAATAACTACACTGAATTTACACAGATACGATGACTGTACTAATATCAAGTTATCAACTTTCTTAGAAATTCAGTTTCACGTACTAGAGCGTGCGAGCTTGATCAAGTGCATCAGAAGTATAGCCTTAATGTAATATTTAAGAGTCAATTAGTTAAATTAGAGTGAAATTTTCTGATTCAACTCGTATCAGATATATTTCTATTCGACATTCTGGCGTGTTTCATTTTCAAATATTCTTTCCTCACGGTTTATAATCAAACTTGAAACTTACTTACCTGAATTATGCAGACCTAACAATATAATGTTATGCAAAATAATTACCAGTTTAGCCTTACCTTAGTAACACAGTAGTAAGTCTTCCCAGCTTCCCATATCCTACGACCGATGATATACTCTCTATCACTACAGAAAAATGGGAACTGCATGCATAGCCACAAATGTAGGTTGTTAGACGATGGAAACTGAAAAGCTGCTTCTAATGCATAAATGATAAATGACACCTAATTGTAGAGGTGGAAAGATGGGCTGGTCAGGCTGTTTGTGTAAAGGTCAAAATGAGTCACGTCTTACGGCTCAAAATGGGCCAGGCCCGGATGTGCTGACCTGTAATTTTATTTTATTTTTCCATTCCCAAAATTCCTCGTATTTATTAATGTGTCAAGAACAATAACAAAACAGTATTATTACAACAGTTAAAATCTTTG
The DNA here is from genome assembly GCA_949592205.1 of Helichrysum umbraculigerum. Lineage (NCBI taxonomy): Eukaryota > Viridiplantae > Streptophyta > Magnoliopsida > Asterales > Asteraceae > Helichrysum > Helichrysum umbraculigerum. The sequence goes on along the minus strand of CATIUR010000003.1, from coordinate 105,426,409 downwards.
AAGAAATTGAGTTAGAAGGTTGTAAGCAGTAATTTAACTTTAGGTGACTTTCAACCCACTTAACACGTTCACCTTCTACTTGGTTTATTTATTTGACTGGTTTGAGATAAAAGAACCCAAATCAACCCGTTCATAAGCATATGGGTCGAATTGCCACATCTACCTACTTTATACATGTAAATGTGCATTTGCCTAATAGAACCTTTTTTATCCAGTGAACAATCATCGCCCCAGTATGAGGGCACTCTTCCAATATCTTGACATAAGTCAGCATTGGGTCCCACTTAGGTCGAAATTCATCATCCCAGAAAAAATCTCTAACCAGCTCCGGTGTTGCATCTTCGAACACAGTTCTGCTGCGGTACACAACAGGGCCACTCTGATACAATCAAAGAGAAGGAAAATGCATCATGAGCTATGAAAGAAAAGTTTCAACAAATGGAGATCTTCTTGTGCTTGCTTAAAAGACTTTATGTTGGTGCCCATTAAGGACACTTTTGGAACTGGAAAGTAGAAGCAGTAGGGAATATGTGATCAGAGCATGAAGTACGGTGGCCAAACAAATAACTCTAATAGTTAAGTGACTAAATTCTACTTCAGTCCATTCTTTGTGACATAGAGATGCTGATGCATTCTCTGATCAAGTAAAGCACATGTCAAGGGGTGAATAAAAGAAAAAGGATGGAGTCCACCATAACTTTGGAAAAGAAACGGGAAATTTCTTTTTGTTAGCTACGTGCAATCTAAAATGTGTAAGTTTTTGTTTTCCACTATCAATTTTCAGACCTTAAAGTTATGTTATGTTATTATTAGGCCTCAATTACTAAAATAACAAAATTTCTTGGGCCAATATGTCAGTTTTGTTATTTCATTATATAAATATGGCTAGGGATATTCGTTGATAGTGCTAGATTTACTAGTGACGTAGGGTTTATTAAGCATCCTCGAAGAAACATCAGCCTCAGGAAAGCAGGCGAAACCTTGATATTTCGTTTGTTATATTAATATATCTGGCTGGTTCCTATAGATTTACTAGTCAAATAATGATGGAGCCGATAAGATTCACTGTAGTGAACAACTACTATATTTAGGAAAATTAACTAGAAGTACCTTTTGTTCATAGATAAACTTGAATGATTGAGATTGGAGCTCTTTTGGAGATTTAATATTCAAGTTAAAAGGATCTAAAAGGCATATCCTCAGGAACTTTATTGAACTAAAAGGCTACAATCTATACGACAACTTGAAATGGGATGCGTGCCAAACTGTTGTAAGACCAAATAATATAGTGTAGACAAGATGCGTATAGCATATATGTGGACATACAAGCATTTGTCTACAGGATATAATCACCTTCATTGCATTAATCAGTTTCCACACAGAGATCCATATGAGATTCAAAAAAACTTTTATTGTGAAAGGAGGAAGAGAACATTTTAGACTTTTAGTAAACCCAGTGTCAACATTTACCTCAGGCTCATAGCGCCAAGCTTGACAAGCCATGTTGGTGGTGGAGCGTTCCATCATATTTTGCCAAACTGCATCCTTACCATCAAGAAGACGCAACAGATATTCTAGGTCCTTATCTGTGACAACGTCATGGTCTCCTCCCGAGTTTACAATGCTGCACCTGTGAATGGATATAGTTAGATATTTTGCGGGAATTCAAATGAGGGTGGTAAGATTAGAAATGAGTCTGGAACCACAAGTCATACGGAATTTTAATCAAGAAAATAAAATCTAATCCATTTCATGACCCAAGAAGCACATTAGCCAGATTTAAAGCAAGTTTAATATAATTTAATGTCAAAATATATACACCTAATTGATGAACCACAATCCCTTATTCATAAAGTGTGGATAATAACACCAAAAACACACTCAAGGAAACTCCAAGCATATCATTTTATGCCGAGATTTATAACAGGTTTGTTGTTTGTATAATAAGCACCAAAAACACACTCAAGTTAATGCAGGAAAGAGATTGATAAGACCCATACACTTTTTTTCAAGTGCAATAACGAATACTCAGTAATCAAATGCAACTGTTGCCCGACCTTCACGAGATCAATCGTCTCTCCTAAATCCCTAGATAACTACAAACAAAGAAATTTTCTGCCTAATAATGATTCAATAAATAAATCCCTATGTATAGGGAATAAAGTAATCCTTAATAAAACCTTACAAATCTAACAAAGAGACAGTATTGGAAAAGACAAGAAATTATAAATGGTCGCTAAGCAAACATTTTGATAGTTACTAGACAGACTTTTATTTATGAAGCATTGCAGCCCACGTGGTGTTAGACAGATATGGTAGCTGCACGTCCAACAATATCGAAATGGTAATGAGCGAACTATTAGAATCTTGTTATCGGATAGAATCTACTTGATTATAATCCTCACGTGACTTTGTGTTGATTGGGCTGTGAGACAACGAAAAATCATGCTCAGACCTACAGCAAAACGCACAAAATATCTGAAATGTGTTTCCGTGTGAAGAGGGGTGTAGAGAAAATTTGAGGTTGTACTAGATTAGGTCCAACTCAACTGGAATTGATATGTTAACTTATAATGTCCGAATCTTCTACAGGTCTGCCTGCTAAAAAGAGAAAGCGCGATAATTCTACCACTATCACATACTAGACAAGATAAGAGAAATACTTACATAATAATATTAGCCTATAATAATTTCTACTAATCAAAACATACTTGAATACTAATCCGATTGTTGATAACAAGTACAAACTATAGATATCTCTCAGTAATCATGTCTTTTTCAATCACTGTGTATTTTATGTGGGTGATCAACTGATCATAGAAAACACAGCAAATATATTAGGAATCCTATACTAGCACATCGTACATATACACAAACTCATTCAAATTAGATACCTGCTGGTTCCAACACTAAGCAGCCTAGAACAAAGATGTTTGCTATTTCTTACCACATCACCACCAAATGGAACACAAATAATAAGTACATAGTTGAATACAGTGAAATCAGCTGCCCACTATTACAACAATCTACCTGACTTGATTGCTGTACAAATGAGGGTACATAGTGATCTTAGTAAATATAGTTTATGTTATTAACTGTTAACCATTGCAGGTTGAAACATTTGCCGACTTCCTATCGATGTTCAAGTTTAAGTATGGATAAAAGAGTAGTGATGATGTGGTTTAATCTGCAACTATTTAAACCTATCGATGTCAAGTTCGTTAGCCACAAGTCACATAAGCATCGATAGCTGAATTAAATGAGCACAAACACAGATTCAGACTTGCATACAGCACAAATATACATATTCACAACAAGCCTTTTCCCCATTACCACCCAAGCTTCCCTTACATATTCTAAAAAAAAGCCTCTATGGGTGGTCATCCACCTCATTTTCATCAAATAGTATGACAATGTAGCCTCTTGAGCAGTAAAACTCTCACTATACAAAAAGCAACTGATAGTATAATATCATTTGAGTTAACCACTAGAGAATGAAAGAAAACTAAAACACCATATACTACAAGAGAATAGTTCCAATACAGTGGCAGAGATAATAAGAATCACGGTACAACATTAGCTGGAACTTTTGTATTATCCACAAGATTAAGTCTGAACTATATAACTTTTAATGATTGCAATGTTAAGCATCAGTAAGGTCAAATATATCAAAGGCATAAGTACATGAAAATATCTACAATGAAGTCCCCGAGTAGAAACCAAGTAGCCCTGTATTCTATAAGGACAGTCTCATATTGTCACAACTCTAATTATAGCACGATTACTATTCAAGATAGATTCCACATTAACGAGAAGTCACCTATATAGAGAACAAATGAAATATCTGCATGATGACGGCAGTAGTGCAAGTCTATGGTAGACAATATAACCTTCATTAAACTTTCCTCGGTATTGAAGCAAGGTGCATTACAGCATTACTACATTAGCAACATGTAAGCTAGTCGATCATGCTATTGGTTTTATGATACTGTCCCACATGCTAAGCTAGCTGACTGCTTCCTATGCAGATTATCAGCTCCGAAACTTTTCTTTTGTATCAAAAATCTTGGCTTTCAAAAAACTAATCCTCAATATGCAAAAGCTAGCTAATAAAGATCAAAACAATTCAGGAAAAGACAACTCGGATCAAATAACTGAGAAAATTATTATTTCAGATATGTCATGTATCTGCCTCATTGCAAGTCAATGCTAGCTAATAACCACAGAACCAACATTAGCAATTCAAACCACTATCAACCAGAAAATTAGCAATTCAAACCCTGACTGTAAAGAGTACTCAATTATCAGACATTGTCCCTACTCAAACCTGATTAAACACCTACAGGTCAAAACACTTCAATAAACACGTGTCTCGATTGTTCTTACGAAGTGGTAAAAAATAATCACTTGAGTTTAAATTATATAACCGGTAACATTTATCACAAATCACAAGTTATTATTGAATATATGATACAAATAGGTACCCACCTACACTAAAAATTAGCGCAATATCACCAGAATTTAACCTTTAAATCGGATAAAGTGCCAACAAAAACTCCAAAAATAAAGCCTAACAACACAAACAATATTCACATGAACTACATATGCACATACACACAACACATATATAAATATCTAATATCAGGTTAGGAAATCGATAACAAAAAGGAGGAAAATATACTAACTTAATCTCAACGCCACTTCCATCAACGTACTGAGCGGCCGGCGAGGTATCACCTCCAGCGACCGGACGCGGCGACAATACATCATCCTTCCGTTCCTTCTCACGGAAGTTTGACCACATCCGACGACCAACGGAGAACGCCGACAGCGCGGTAAAAGCTAACCAGAGACGGCGAGCACCGAATCCTGGTGGTGCCGTCCACGCAAACCCTCGCAACTTCGAACGGAAACCTAAATACACAAGACTAGTCCACCGCGGTGTCCATGCCCACCCGATCACAACTCCGATCATCACCGCCACCCAAATCGGTACCGCACATAAGAAAATGTCGACAAATGTTTCGATTAAAGCTGGTTTGTTAACGAAATCGATCAAATTAACCAAGTAATTTTGATCCTCCATTATGTATGATCAATAATTAATCATGTAATTAATTGTAATATATATAAATTTGATGGATTTAGGGTTAAACCGTCGGAGCTGAAACTGAAATGTAAAAAGAGGGAAAGAGAAATGAAATGAAGAATGGGGAATGGATTAAAAGGGATAGTACGGAAATGTGACGTGGCAGCCGGTAGATGTGAGATTATTGGGGTTATGAAAGGAGCGTGGAGTACAATCGCCGATAAATGCCGATTGTAATTGGTTCAGTTTAGAGTCCAACTATCAATGTTGTATACTCAATATATTATCTTTTTTTCGCCAAAAAAAAAAAAATAAAAAAAAAAATCAATGTTGTAATTACTCGTAAACTACTCATTGGCTTGACCCGATCACCCGAATGGATAAGGCCGATACTACTGAATTTAATTCTAAATTAAAGTTTATTGACTTTAATTAATGTAACAACTTGTCTCATCTCATACTAGTATAAGACTGACAAGGGCATACTAGTATAAGACTGATAAGGACATAAGTTATACTCTTATTTTAATTTTTGAAAGGTTGCTACTCTTCGTAATTCCCATTTTTATATTCTTTATTTTTTCTGTACTTTATTTCATCACTTTTTCTTACATTTCGTACTTTTTCTATACTTTTATGTACTTTTCTGTACTTTATTCTACCACTTTTTAAAAAAAAAATTCAAAAGGGAGTATGTTGAGTATTTTGGGAGGAGAGATGGAGCCTTTTTGAAATATTTCTTTTACGATTTTGACATTAAATATCTTTCTTTGTGTTATATACTACCTCCGTCCCAAAATTATTGTCTATCTTTCCTTTTTAGGACGTCCCAAAATAATTGTCCACTTCTCATTTCAACCAATAAGAAGAGAGTTTAGTGGGTGCAGATTCTATTTGAGTGGTTGAAAACTGTTGTGGTCCCATTTTTATTAAACTGTGTGCTTTTTGTTGGTGGACAATAATTTTGGGACGGAGGGAGTAATACTTTAAAAAACAACCCGATACAATCATATATTTTGCATCAAGTATTATATAACACAAACAAAAATATTTAATGTCAAAGTTGAAAAAGAAACGCTCAAGAAGTCAAAACAGGACACTTATTTTAGGATGAATGTAGTATAAGTTAGTATAACATAGGTTCCTGTGCTAAGTTTTCATCTAAACATATTTAAAAGGCCTAAGTTCCTAATTGTATAAAAAATATGACTTTAATTGATAAATGTTTTACAAAGCTAATGAATCATCAAACTTATTTTACAGAAATATGGTTTTTGTTTGGCTTATAATGAGTAACTTTTGTAAAATTAATGTATTATTATTTAATATTCAACAAATTAACTTATATGTTGGATAAAATAATAATATATGGAGTGAAAAAAATAGATAACTTTTGGTGCAGGTTAATGTACTAATGAGCTTTTTGTGTATAGTAAAAAATGTTATATAAATTTACTTCTTGTTACTGTAAGATAAACATAGAAATGGATACATAATTAGGGGCACATTACATAATAAAAAAACAAGCAATCTTGTCAAAATAATATTATATATATATATATATATATATATATATATATATATATATATACTATATAGGATTGGGATCAAGGGAGAAGACTTTTTAAAGGGAGAAGGTGGAGAAGCAATCTTGGCCATCAGATGAGTGATTCAATGGTTGAGATTGGTCAATGGGTTTGCTTTTAAAATCTGAGGCGGCAAGGGCACTATAGACAATTAGCTATTTTCAATTTAAAAGGAAATAATTCACATTTAATGTAGAAAATAAAGGCCGATGGTTTAACATGCAAATCATAACCGAAAAAAACTCCTCCTCTTCCATATCGATCGGCAATTAACATAATCCCAAACCCTATTTTTTTATTTCACAAGGAAGAATACGGATAGAATCAACACGAAAATATCGATAATTTTGAAGGGGTTTATTAAGCGATTGAAGGGTTAGTTCGAGGCAACATCATGTTGTATCATCAGGGAAGATGGTTAAAAATACAGAGCAAACACACTCGACGAAGAAAGGTAGTGCGTCTCGTCTCTTTTATATTTGCTGCGGTTTCTTTCTGAACGATTGATTCACCATTTTGTTTTTGATTTTGTAAAAATTGAGTGAATATCAGTAGTTAGGAGGAAAATTGGGGGTTTGTACTCAATTAATGTTTAACTCGTGTGCTGAATCAAAGCTTTAATGTAGTGAATTAGTAATTGAGACCAATAGATTTTTGTGAAGCCCGAAATTTTAACCTCTAATGTACAACTGTTCTGTTGAATCAATGGGTTAGTGTAGTGAATCATTAGCTTTTATTCGGAATTCATGAAGTCTCACGATGGCAGTGATTATGTTTGGGTTATTGTAAAACTCGATTGTAAACCCGTGTGCTGAATCAAGGATGTAATGTAGTGAATCGGTAATTAAAACTCTATTGTAATACGTTTGTTAAATTATGTTTCTGAATCTAATTGTTTACTTCTGAATCATGGTTTATTATAATTGTTTCAGGTACCTCCCAAGCAAATGATGAGACTTTGGACGACACTTTTATGACTCCGCCTCCAAAGAAATTCATAGAATTCAGAAATCCAAAGCATAGAAGGGTAGTTGTTACAAGATATCCAAAAAATAAAAGAAAAAACTAGAAGTGAAATGTATTTTAGTTGTTGAATCATATATAGTTCTTTACTTTTTTTTGAATCATGAACTGAAATGTATTTTTGGTTGTTGAATCATAGTTCTTTTCTCCGTTATTATGAAGTTAAATGTATTATAATTACTTGCTAGTTCTTTATTTATGTATTATGAAGTAGAATGTACTCTTATTTGTTGAACCATAGTTCTTAGTTTGCGGAATCAAAGTATGTTTATTACCTTAAACCACACGTAGGTTTGTCAAAAACTAATAATATGGAATTGAAGATGAGTAGGGTTTTGAATTATAGTTCTAACTTTCTGAATCAAGGAGTGAAATGTATTTGAATCAAAGTTCTTAATCTGAAATGTATTTGAATCAAAGTTCTTAATCTTCTGAATCAAAGTACGATAATTAGTTTATATGTATGCTATATGAATCATATCATCTTGTCTATTCAAACCTAATAAATTTTTATCATAAGTAGAATTCATGCACAAAATAGAGTCCATGTGTTCATACTTATAAGTGTTGAATCATTGTGGTGTCGAATTGAATCAATGAAATACAAATGTGTTGAATCATTCAAATAAATTGTTTAATCTTAGTATGAGTTGGATGCTTTGTTGGGTCATATATGGTTACAATTTTACTTGATCGCCTAAACTGTCTGGTCAATGATATAGAAGCCATATATACTCTAAATTTACATTATGTGAATACTTGGCACAAGAATAACAAAATAACAACGAATCATTTATAGGTTCACAACTTTACGTGAGACATCATATCAAGTAAAATTTAGAATTTTAATGCCCTCGAGTAAAAAAGAAAAAATTAATAATCACACAATCCGTATCGAATCATTTGTTATACATAATACGAATTAAGTAAAACATAATAAATTATTTTATTATTGAGATTGAAGAACTTGTTTCACACTTTAACTTTTATGCACCGTACTCATCCCAGGCATTTAAATGTGTGGCTTCCACAATTTATGGAAACAATAACTGCCAAAGAATTTGAATTAATGATAATAAATATATTAATAAATTGACTAAAACTTAAGTTACCATAATACCCTTCCACATGTTTTTAAATTGATTGGTCAGAATTCCTTCTCCCTTTTCTCCAACCAAATTATCTTCTTTTTAGATCCCCTTACTATATATATATATATATATATATATATATATATATATATATATATATATATATATATATATATATATATATATATATTAGATTAGATGGAGGGTGAGAATGTGTTTTCACTATTTTTTTATCTCCTTGTTTTCACCAGAACCCATCCATATATATTAGATTAGATGGAGGGTGGGAATGTGTTTTCACTATTTTTTTATCTCCTTGTTTTCACCAGAACCCATCCATATATATATATATATATATATATATATATATATATATATATATATATATATATAAGGGGTGGGGATTAAAAAAAACGGTGAAAACACTTTTTGATTCACAATTCTTTTAAGTTGTGAACTTTCATTTTTTTTGCTTCACATATGAATTTTTTTGTGAACCCTTATATTTTTTTTGTTTCACATAAAATTTTCATCATGAACCTTTAATTTTTTTTGCTTCACACAAAGTTTCTAACATTTTCAATTGTGAACCTTATTTTTTTCACATAATTTTTTTTTTTTTAATTTTTAATGAAAATTTTAAAGTTTTTTTATTGTGAACTTTAATTTTTTTTTATGTTCACGAAATTTTTTTAATTTTTTCAACTATGAGCGTTAATTTTTTTTTTGAGTTCACGTAAAGTTTTAACTTTTTCAATTGTGAACCTTTTTTTTTCAGCTGTGAACCTTAATTTTTTTTTAGGTTCACGAAAAATTTCAATTGTGAACATTTTTTTCAACTGTGAACCTTAAATTTTTTTCTTGAGTTCACGGAAACTTTTTTACTTTTTCATTTGTGAACCTTAATTTTTTTTTGTTCACGAAATTTTTTTGACTTTTTTAATTGTGAACCTTTATTTTTTCAATTGTGAACCTTAATTTTTTTTGGGTTCACAACAAGTTTTTAACTTTTTCAATTGTGAACCTTTTTTTTTCAACTGTGAACCTTAATTTTTTTTAGGTTCACGGAAAGGTTTAAACTTTTTCAATTGTGAACCTTTTTTTGTTTAGGTTCACAAAAAGTTTTTAAGTTTTTCAACTGTGAACCTTAATTTTTTTAAGTTTACGGATTTTATCTTATTTTTTCACAAAAAAGTGTTTTTTTTTTTTTGTGAACCTTTATTTTTTCTAGTTTACAAAAAGAAAAAAAAAGTTCACAATTTGAAAAAATTGTGAACCAAAAGTGTTTTCACCGTTTTTATTTTATCCCCACCCCTTTTTTATATATATATAAGTTAGATTAGATCAAGGGTGGAGATGTGTTTTCACTGTTTTTTTTTATCTCCTTGTTTTCACAGGATTTAATTCATATATATATATATATATATATATATATATATATATATATATATATATATATATATATATATATATATATATATATATATATATATATATATATATATGTGTGTGTGTGTGTTTGTATAGTTAAGTATAACACCCCTCATTTAATATCACAATATTATATTAAGTTTCACGGAAGCGTATACTTACAATACATATTTTGTTAGAATTCTGCTTGAAATTTTCGCAAACATTTATACAACCTGTTTACTACTAAACCAAACACAGTTAATTTGTTTACAAACCGGGGGATTATATATTACAAAACATTGTTTATAACAAACTGGATCAGAATTGCAAGTTTCAAACATTTCCAGCATCAAAACATCCTTCCTGGCTACCCACAAAGTAAACATAACCTGCAGGAAGTAATTTGAGGGATTAGCACGAAGCTAAGTGAATGAATAATCAATCACAATTCAATTTAGCTAGTAATATGTTCCCAACCAATAATGTAACAAATATCGTCAAGAGGAACGTTGGTTACTAAGGACCCTGTGCTAGGTGACCCCATCAGAACACTTAAATCAACTGTAGGCCAAAACAGTGATTAACCGCTAACTTAATGCTAATCTCCATCAACACATGTACGCAACCATGTGTCGACCTACATTAGCATTCAAGTCCAACCAACAATCTAGTTGACCTCTGTATACTACAATCAAGCTCACAGGCTAATCAAACCACCAATCAAATGGCATATCATTTCAAGGTTAACGTTCTATCAATAGTAATCTTATAATTACTGATTGAAATCAACTGACACAACCAAACCAAACTGTGAGTTTCAAATCCACTCACCTAATTGTTTTAGTTCACTTACTCAGCTGCCTTATCTCGCTGAGTTCTCTGAGGATATGAGAATTAACAATCAAGTATAAGTTAGTAACAACGTTCTTAAAACCATAGCTTATATTCGAATATTACGTTTATGGATACATCTCACAACATGTATGACACAATCAATATATGCACATTTGTTAAGTACATCCACATACTTATCAAATAATCATGATACATTAAAGATTATATGAAGTTTGCTCAAAATTCAAATTTCATGCATAAGGGTTAAATCCGCCGGATTCATTTGAATCCGCCCGGATTCTTATGAATCCGCCCGGATTCTTATGAATCCGCCGGATTCCATACCGGATTCCCAACTATTTCATGTTCAATTTTGACCAGACCATTTTCAAACGAATACGTTTTTGAATACGCCGTATTCACAAAATCTGGTTTTCACTTTTTCGAAGGAATCCGCCGGATTCCCGTGTTTCGTGCAGAACCCCTGAACCTGCAACTACATAACCTGCCTGATTTCATACTCTCAAAATCAATCAATTTCAGTTGCTAATTCGAGTTCAACTAACAATAACTTCATTGTAACATCAAGAAACCCCAAACATGATCATATATCATTACTTATTCCAATTATTCATGATCAAACTATCAAATTCACTAATTTACCTAATTCATTCAAGAATTTCAATTTAGTTATGCAAGCTATGGAAATCAGTTTACCATCATCTTATTACATCATATATCATCATGTAAACTCAGAAATCAATCAAGTCTATGATTTCACACTTAGTTTTGGAAATACTCAATTTCATGAAAGAATTCATACTTACTCTTTATGATGATGATGATGACAAGAGCAGGAGCTAGGTAATTAGCTAAAATCACAGCTTCAATCCTATAGTTCTTGTTTATGGTTTTGAGTTTTGTTGTAATAGTGCTAGGGTTTAAGTTTCAAAGGAAGTGAAAGACTTTCCTTTTTAGGAAAGTTAAATAGGTCGGCTATTCTCATTTGCACCGACCCTTATCCACTTAAAACTAATCCCCTTTGAATCTATTGTCTGGAACCTAAAAACCGTTTGCGAGAAACTTATTTTATTCTACTGTCAACTATAGTAAATTACAACAATCAACAATTTACTATTCACAATAAGTTTTGGGACTTATTTATATAAGTTTCGCAATAAAACAAATAATATCAAATAATTTCTAATACAATTAAACATATCAATTTAAAATTAGAAATTACCGGACCATAAGAGAGGATGTTACATTAAGGGTATTTTTAATATTTGTTATTTGAATTTTCTTGTCTTAAGTTCATCCCTTAAAAATGAGTAACGTTAAATAGACCTATTTACGTAGACCTAAAAACGAGCATAACCTTCTGATTGATTGCATTTTTTATCTCTCTTAATCTCGTCCAATCAATTTTTCAAATCTACCGATAGTGGAAATTTTGGGTGTAAGGGTGTTGCTTATTCTAGGACTCCTAAGGTCATGAAAAACTTAATTTAGAAACGGAAGAAAGTGAAGTAGCTTTTGTCTTCCATCGGATCTTCTTCTTTTAGGGAGATACTTCGAAGCACTAAGCTTTATTCTTGGAACTATATATATATATTTTTTTTTCGTTTATTTTTTTCTATTTTCTATTTTCTTTTTCTTTCGGAACTTCTTTGTCAGAGAATTTTCAAAGATTATTAAATGCCGGAATCCTTCTTCTTCGAGTCTTTTCTTGGTGTCAATTTTTCATACCAATGATACTTCTTTTTCGGAGAACACGAGAGAGTAGGACAATTTGAAGGGATGTTCCTAAAAAGCGTTTTTCATAACCTCATAAATTCTAGGATAAGTTTTTGGAAGTTTGGGAAAGTGGGGGTTTAAACATGTGGGTTTATGAAATGAAAAGGTTTAGGCTCAACAGGGTTTACTAAGCGGATCATCGATACTAAAAATGAGCATCGGAAAGGGTTTTGGGCTTGAAAGAGAAGGCTAAAAAGTGGGTTAAATCCTAAGGAATGTCAAGGTCATTTAATTGCACCTGTATCGCGTACGGTACTCACCAATGTGGTCTCGAAGCGTATGTCAAGAGCAAGTTCTAATTCAGATATACATGCATCGGCACACACAAGAAATGAACAATGTAGCATTAAAGATGAATGCTTTTAAGGCTCAAGTCCTCACTGCAAAATAGGTTGTATGTGCCTAGTCATGTTCTTATTAGATTATCATTTCTTGCTTAAGCAATTATTAACTTATTTTCCTTAGATTTTAAAACAACTTATTCATATTTTGAAAATGACTTGTAACATCCCGAATTTCGTATGCCTAAAGCTTTAAATTGTACAATTTAATTGTTAAGTTAGAAGGACTAACTTTGAAAAGTATTTTGTATCCATAGGATTTGAATTATGAAGAATTAAGTCTTGGAGGGACTAAACAGGTTAAGTACGATAAGTTGAGGGGTTTATATGAAATCGATAACTGTGAGTCGGTTTTAAGTTCCAGACAACGATAAGTACGGGTATAAAATTAAAACATATATATCTGTTATTACATACACACGTACGTATCACATAGATCATTCTAAAAACATTTCCAGAGAGTTCAAGAGGAAGAAATATGCTAGAATCCTAAACCCTAAACTGAAATCAATTCAAAGCATCGAATTGAGGTTTGAAATCATGAAGTAATCAGTGATTGATTCTCCCTAACATATGAGGTAATTTCCTTCCTTGAATTTTTAACCTAGAATCTTAGTTTTATAGGTTTTCATGAGGATTTATGGAATTAACGATTTTAATACGAAATAAAGTATGAACTACATTGAATTAAGGATAGATAAGCTTATTAGTGATTATGGTATTGTTAAAATGAATTGAAATTGAAGAATCATGAATTGTGTTCTTGAGGTTGGTGGGTTTTGATGAATCGATGATTCTAATTTAAATTAGAGCATGATAATGGTTGAATTATGATATAGAAGTGAAATAATTAGGGTTGTTAACATTAACCCACTCTAGAATTTGATAAGTTGAATTTGGTATATAGTGATTGAAGTGGATTTTGTGTAAATGATGATGAATTGGTGTTAATACACCTTAATTGGTGTTTTAAAAAGGTTATTGAAATATGAATATGAAGAAGTGAAATATTGAATCAAGAGGATTAAGCTATTGAGTTAATTATGATTATAAGAATTATGAGGATTAAGTATGTAAGATGATCATGGTGATCATTAGTAATGGTTGAAATAAGATATAAGTGCTATTTGATGATAATTGAAGTATATACAAGAAATTAAGTCATGTATATGACTATGGAATGAATAGTTAAATAATGAAATAATGAAAATCAATGGGAATCAAGAAATAAATAATCATGGATAGTATGATTAATCCATGAGGGTGATGAATTGATTAAGTTGATGTATTGATTATTATGAATTCTAGTTATTAAATGTGTTATTGTATCTATGTATTATATGCTAGGTGATCAAGAATGATGGATTTGCTATTTTAGAGAGAAATCATGTGGTTGCTTAAAAAGGCAAAGGTGAGTGATACGAGGACTACTTGAATAATGATTGTATGTTCCGGATTGCTTACGAGCAAGAGGTTCATACAATCGTTTGGAATATTGTTTGTCTCTTCTAGTTGTTCTTATTGTTTGTTTCTTATAATTGTATCTCATGTGTGCTTCTATATTGTATCATGCTTCGTATCTTGAGAAATAATGGTTGTTGACTATAATTGTGGATTGTTGTTAATAGTATAGTATTATGTGGATGATTGAATTATGTGGATTATGTGAACTCGTAAGATAATGTGAATTAGGAGAATTATGTGAATTAGGAGGATTATGTGAATTGATAGGACTATGTGAATTAATTGGAATATATGGATTTAGTATTATAGAAATTGAATATCACGAAATAAGTGCTTGGCACTACTTGGTATCTATTAAGCTTGGTACCCATATGGGATTAGTGCCATGCTTACTTGTATCTATTGGATCATGGATCCATACGAAATATTGTCGAATCTTTATTGTTGTGCAATAGTTTCTATTTAAAAGAAATAAGTAGTTATTGATAAATTGTATCTTGTTTGTGAATTATTTAATTAGTTGCTTGTATACTCACTAAGCTATATGCTTACTCGTATCAGTGGTTTTATGTTGTAGGTGTTGGTTCGGTTGAACCAATTGGATGAAAGGTGATTACAAGAAGTAAGTGTGGATTGAAACTTGTTGTGTCATTATACAAGTTTCATATTCTATTGAATTGTCGTTTTGTAATACCATTGTATAAATCGCCCAAAAGATTATGATTTGATATAATGTGTCATGGTTGTATTTATTTGAATATGTAAAAATCAAATGTGGATTTCAATGGAATAGATTGTAGAATATAAAATGGGACCAAATGTGATGGAATGATATTCCTAAGCATTATGAATTTATAAATTTGAAATATACAAGTTTTCTATAAAAAAAAAAAAATATCTATTGAAATATGGGCGTTATATGACTTCTCTTAAAAACATCAAAACTAAAAAAAAAAGGGTTTTGAAAATTGAAAAATTTTAGAGGAACATTTTCTGTGTTAACTATTTTGAACTAAAATCATTAAAACAAACTAAGGTATTCTATACCTACTATCCCACACTTAGAGGAACATTGTCCCTAATGTTCTCTTGAGTTGAGATTGTAAAATCCCACACTTAGAGTTTGAACATGTAAGAAAATGTTTCTCAAGTGTTTTATTTCGGGGTGGAATCCCACACTTAGTGATAAGTTTAGGATATAGTATAGACTACTTTTATTATCACACTAACAAAACAAATAAACATGAATAAAGATAAAACATATAAAAGAGGAAAGGATCAGATACTCCCCAGATAGTAAGTTGCACAGGAGCTGAGTTTTTGAATTTGCAGAAGGAGATGTGGCCAAGATCTTCTTCTGAGTTCTTCATGAAGATTGGCTCGGCTTCAAGCGACCTTGCTTATTTCCTTCTCATCATCTCAATTTTATCCTCATGAAGAGATCTCTTAAGTGTGAACACGTTGGATGTACCCATTTTACAAACTCGGTTTTGTTGTTGCAAATGAAAAGAACTCACTGTCTTGGATTTTGAAAGATGTTTTCTAATACAAACCGGTTTTATACATCATGTGTTTTTAAACGAGTTCGAGTATAATGCATAAAAGTAGTATGCAAGTACCTCAAATGCTCGAAACACAAGATGATTTTCCTATTCATCCAAGAACAATGGTTTATTTGCAACACGAGTTGTATTTAAAAGATGTTTTGGTTAATAAATGGGTTCATCCAAGTGTGAAGGATAGTCAGAGATCCACTTCATTTCTCAGATTCCCTTTCTTTCTTTTATTCCATGGGTTGCCTCCCAAGAAGCGCTGCTTTTAAAGTCGAGAGCTTGACTTTATTTCACGGGTTGCCTCCCGAGAAGCGCTGCTTTTAAAGTCGAGAGCCTGACTTTGCCTTCCTTCAGTCTAGTTGGTGCTGGAACCTCCAGGGTCGGAAGTGCTCAGAAGTGGAACCCTGGGATTGCGTGGATAGATCCTCAGAAAGTGACGAGAAATGATTTCAACAATGTTTGGAATCTCTTCTGAAAAGATAGGGAAACTTTCAAGATGTTGCTGAGTAACCCTTTTCGTATGCAGAAAGTCCCAAGTGATATCCCTGATTGTTCTGGATATAGGTCCGCGGGAATCAACTATAGAGAAACCATCAGATTCAATCATTTCTCTCTGAGGGTGCTGTTGTCTGAATGAGTCCATGAATCCGAGAAATTGGAGGTGTAAAGTGTCGTGATCTGCTATGCCAGAGCTTCATCTTATTTCTCGAATTGAATCATGAATATCCTGGATGAGCTTGTTCTGGTAGTTGGTGAACGTGAGATTTGAGTCTTTGAAGGTGTTGCACACTATATCGTACACCTCACGTAAACCATAGTGAAATATCTATCGATGCTCGTCCGGATTATCCTCAGCAAAGATTTCTTGGATCCGATCAGTGAGGAAGTTCGCGATGTTAACCATCGAACCTTCTGGTATAGAGGAAGGGATGTCACGCGACCTTTCGGTAAAACTCACATACTCGAGATCTTCAGCAATCTTGTGAGCATGGAACTCAATAGTGCAGTCGATGTAGAACCTGTGAGGAGAAGTCTCATCCCTGTGGTCGTTCCTTGCCATAGAATTAAGTATGCCCCGAAGATTATTCATCAGTCTAATGTCAGCATCTGCATCAGGGTTCCCAGTAGCACGGTACATTTCCTCGTGGAATGAGTGTAAAAACTCACTTTGCTCCCAAGAATATGGAAATGTGGATCTGATAAGAGTGTCATAGATCTTCCTGTAGATGCGCTTCTGTTCTTCAAAGAACTTCAGCTCTTCAGATGTTGGTCTAGTGCTTTGTTGTAGCAGCTGAGCAGCGAGATCTTCGGCGAAGGCACTGAGACGATTGTGGAAGAATCTGTAATCTTGGGAATTCTCGGCTTGGTTGACTTCAGACTCGGCTATGATTTCCTCGATCAGGGCCTGTTGTCGTGGAGTGTATTCATTGGTAGAGTTGACGATAATGCTAGTCATAGTGGGTATGTCATCTTCAAAGTCTTCGATAGCACTTATCATCTCCTCATGGTTGGTGATAATCGGAATTTCTGGAGAAGGTGGATTAGCTGGAGGCGTAGGAAGATGGATAGACCGGATATCTATTGGAATGTCAGCGTAGATGACATCATCCCTGTCGTGCCTTTATTGGTCGGACGGATTTGATTCCGATCGTTGATCCAACAGCAATACAAGCGGCGAACAGTGAGTTTTAAATTTGTAGAGTAGGGGAATCCTAAGCTGTATACTACTGACAGACCTAAAAGGGCAGAAAGTGGTATGTATGACTCAGGTGTCGTTCTTCAAACTACAACGGGCATGGGAGTCTAGGAAGTTTTATTATCTTTGGAGATTCAGCTAGGGTTTTTTTAAAAGCTTTTGGATAGGTTTGGTTTTTATAACTAAATACTAATTAAATAAAGAAAACAGAACTAAAGAGGTTTGTACGGAGACTCGGTCAACAGAGGATAAGCGAGTGTTTACTATGATTTCGTTAAATGTTATTTGATGAATAGTCAAGGGTAAGGCTACTAGATGTGATGACTAATCCGGAGAGGATAGAAACATAATTAATGCAAAGTATTGTACCTACGACCGTTCCGCGGCTTCCATACATTTGTACTCCACCAATGGGTGTTTCCAGCACTATACCGAGTAATAGGGCGTTTTACGGTTTTTCCGTTACATTAATTAGGGTTCCACATTACTCCCGCAGATTTCCTATATCCTAATGAGCTACAACTACGATCCTATTAAATATCTAAAGTAGAGTTGTCCGCAATCAGATAAATAACATGTCACGTGGATAGCAGTTATAGAAGTCAAATACACCGGAAGTTCTCCCAAATGTACAGACCAATTTAACCGACGACTATCCTCGAATCCTGGTTCCCAGTCACAGTCATCAGAGACGTCTGTATCGTAGCGTGAATTGTTGATTGAACACGAACACGAACGGGGGTAATCCCGCGGACCAAGTTGAGATAATCGGGCTAACGATCAGTTAAATTGTTCAGCATTAAAGATATAAATCATCACAACTATTCCATGCATGTTAATCTACTGTGTAAACCAATATTCTGTGTTTGAAAACCTAATTATACAGTTACTGATATGAACCAAGGGGATAACTCTAGCATGCATCATTCCTAAGGCAACAATCAAACAAGAACATGCGATAGGGTAACACATAACAGAACACCGTAATCCTAGCATAGCAGATAACCAATAATTAGATCATAGATATCCCGAAAGTTCTCTCAAAGATATATAACAAATAAACATGAATCTAACCTATCTCTAATCCTACGCTCCGTGTCTCTTATGATTTGTTTCAACCTAGAGAACACAGCCATACCAAGTTCATTGATCATCAAGTATAGAATAGGTAGAGAACGTACCACTAGTAATTGGCCAAGTTCTAGCAGGAAGCTTCTAACCACAGCATATGTTGGATAGATAAACATTCGAGATTCAGTTTACGAGTTCATACACAGTTTAGAGTAACACGGGCAGAGTAACAGCATGGCATAAACATTTTGACTATT
The DNA here is from genome assembly GCA_949592205.1 of Helichrysum umbraculigerum. Taxonomy (NCBI): domain Eukaryota; kingdom Viridiplantae; phylum Streptophyta; class Magnoliopsida; order Asterales; family Asteraceae; genus Helichrysum; species Helichrysum umbraculigerum. The sequence continues at coordinate 105,407,194 of CATIUR010000003.1, read as the reverse complement.
CTAACATAACTACATCATAGTAAACACAAAGAAATGTCTAGCCTAACATTATATATCTAGCATACAATCCTAAACAAGCATAAACAAAGCAACACATGTTTAAAACTGGAAAATAAGAGATATATAAATAGAACCTGATACGAATTTATTACAGACAGATCTTCGCAAATACAATTTCTTGGAGTGCCTCCGTACAAAAGCTAAAAGCTACCTCTACCTAACTATCTCTCTAACTAGCTCAATTCTAGAGAGAGAAAATCCTCTAGAGAGAGAAACTAGAGAGAGAGTGATGTGTGTGAGAGAGAAAGTGTAAGGAAGAAATGAAATGAGAAAAGTGGTATGAATGAGGTGTTGGGGATGTCCACTATTTATAGGCAAACCACCAAATCGCACGTACAACTCACGAAGCAACACGTACAAGCAAACGGAGCACGATATGGGGTAGGGGGCCGTATACGGCCTTGCAGGGGCCGTATACGGTGTAGTATAGGCCGTATACGGTCTTATATGGGCCGTATACGGTTCCTGAGGCCGTATACGGTCTCCGTCTGATTTCGTTCGTTGCTTAAAACGTCCGTATCTCCTTCGTTATGCGTCAGTTTGACTTGATTCTTTCGCCTGTGGTTTCGTAATTCCGTTACGCTTCTAATGATGCCAATCTCACAGAAATTGGGTGTGTAGAGCTTAGGCGTAGCCGGAATGACTTTTAATGGCTCTGAAAGCGTAGTGGTTTCTCCGTCCTTTGGCCGTTTCACTTGATTCCAGATTTTTCCGTCTCGATTTTACCTGTACAACAGATGGTAGAAGTTAGGAGGTGTGCCTTGACAAGAAAATGAGGTCGGAGGAATCTGGCTGTATTAAAATGCTGTGTTTTGTGCATTTTTAGAGTGTTTTCAGTGATTTTTATCACAACGTCTACTTTTGAACCACTTTAGTGTATTTTAGTAAATAATCAATGTTTTGGAATGTTTTCACTAAAGAAAGGTTCAAAATGTGAGGAATAAAGCTTCTAAAAACATGACTTTTTACGTCACATCAAGTTATCCCACACTTAGACGTTGCTTGTCCTCAAGCAATAACTCTCTGAAAAATATTTTTAGGTCATGTTTTTAGGGGCGAGTCAGAGAATATGTTCCGAGATTAGCATTTCCTCATATAAGTCAGTTACTTCTAAAAGTGTGGAGGAGGATAAGATGATCCTTCCATAAACAAGAAGAGATTCTCTTAGGCGTACATCCAAATCTCATGATCTTGGAGTACACATGACTAGGCGATCTCACTAAGGTGGTCACTCAATTCACTCAAAGTGTATCGGGTTTCCTATCAATCTAGCTTAAACGAAATCGCTCAAAGTAGCCAGTCATGCTGCACTCATCGTCATAGGCTTGATCGAGAATCGGATCTCCACCACTTAGGTGAGGACGGTGCTAATTATCTCAAGACATTCAGAGGGTTGTAATGTTTGGTGAGGGTGAAGGGTATGGATAATGGTTTGTGAGGGTGTTTAGCTTATCCTAAAATCACTGAGATTACGAACAACTTTATTTAGAACGGAGGGGAGCGGAGAGTTGGTAGCTGTTTCAGCTTTTGCCGGATTTTTCATGAAGAGCTATGCTTTGAAACTTTAAGCTTTATTTGCGGAACTATTTTCTTTTCTTTTCTTTTATTTTTCTTATTTTCTTTTTTCTTTTCTTTTCTTCAGAATTTCTTTTAGAGAATTTCCAAGGAATTTATATTTTGAATCCTTTAGAAATCTTTTTCTATATCTTGATCATTTTGATTCTTTTCCAGGTGCTAATTTTTCCCGCACCATCGTCCTTCCAGTTCTCTTGTGTGCTAATTTTCCTGCACCATTTGTTGAGAAGCTTGATTTTGGAGAATGCGAATGAGTAGGATATTTGAAACAGATATTCTAAAAGGTTGTTCTTCATAACCTCAGAAATTCCAAGATAAGTTTGGAGGTAATTTTTAGGAAGTGGGTGAAAATTATGGTTTTGAAGAAACGAAGGGTTTAGGCTCAACAGGGTATACTAGGCGGATCTTCGATACTAAAAATGAGCATCGGAAAGGGTTTTGGGATTGAAAAGATATGTAAGAAATGGGTTCCTAAGGAATGTCAAGGTCATTTAATTGCACCTATACCGCGTACGGTACACACCAATATTGTGACACCCGTCAATTTAGGACTAGAATTTAGTGCCTAATCAAGTTTTAATACATGTAATTAGTTCTGTGTTAGGCTAATTAATGTATCAATTATTACATATATTGTTGAATATATACGAAAATACGATTTGATTAAATCGTACGCGACTTAAATCGAATGTATTTCGATTCAATCAAATACGGACGTTGGTGACCAATTTTATTAAATAACGCTTTTATATCAAAAATATTATTATGATAATATTTCGTATTCACTCGTATCGTACAAACCGAACTTGCCCAATTTAAAATATTAAAACGCGCAAACTAAATAAACCAACTTACATTTTATAGCACAAATATAAATTAAATTGTGAAATATTTAAATAAAACATCGCGTAATAAATTGTATTTTAAAACTTATAATTAAAATGTAAATAGTTATTTAACGTTTAAACGACGGAGCAAACGAACACCACGCGGAACGCGGGGCGGGAAAACTGGAAAAGTGGGGATAACCCCCACCTCCCACTCAAACTTTCTCATTTCTCTTTTCTTTCTATCTCTCATCTCTTTCTTTTCTTCCTTTTCACCAAAACACCACAAATCACAAAAATCGCAAAATAACATCACGAAACGCAACCGAATCACCAATATTTTTAGAGATTCACGACCACCTCGCGACGATCTACAACGCTACCTTTCCGGATTTTCATTTCGGCAAATTGTAAGTTTCCGACAAAATCCCGAAATCTCTCGATTCTTAGTATTTTTCACTTGTGATTGTTTATATAACATATATATGTCCCTTACTAAGTATATAACACAATTTCATAGCTTAAAAACGAGTTTAAAACGGATTTTTGGTCGAAATTATCGTGACAGCCGGATTTCTGGGCTGGTGTTCATCCATGCGACACAAGCTTTGTGTCGCATGTTGTGTCGTATTTTGGCCTTTGTGTCGCATAAACTCCCTTGTGTCGTATTTTGTGTCGTACCCGAGAATTAGTGTCGCAAGTCCTGCGACACAACCACTATGTCGCATACCCCATACGACACAATCGCTATGTCGCTGTTGAATCAGCATCTCGCATCTATGCGACACAACCATTGTGTCGCATAGACATTGTGTCGCATTCCTATGCGACACAACCCTTGTGTCGCATAAACACTTTTGTGTCGCATATTGTGTCGCAAAACACAGAAAACTCAGATTCTTACTAAGTGTCGAGACTCGAAAATTATCACTCGATTTTACCCGAATTCAGATCCCAGATGCGTTTTTCGTCAAAGCAATATAGTAGAAATAAAAAATTTTCCAAGCTGACCTGGCAGCTCGACCCCAGCCAGGGGCTCTGCCCCTTGGACCCCGCCAGGGGCGCTGCCCCCGGACCCCCGTACTTAGATTCCATAAGCACATTTTCACCAAGTGTCAAACTTGTACAACTTCAAAACACTTATATGATACAACTCTTCAAACATAATGGAATTTGTTTTTCAAGTATAACACTTCGAAAGCAATGTGGTAACATCAGGATTATTATTACTATAACACCCTTCATTTATAATCATTTAAATATAGTAAATCGGAAGCGTAAGTCCAAATAAATAGTAATAATTTACTTCATTGTATCAACATATAAAATTCAACCTTTTCAAAACTATAATTTCTTCAACCGAGGTGTTATTTAAAAACATGATGAAACATTATTTTATACAAATCAACTATCAGAGTAGAGCCTCGTAGTCAAACATTCCTTCTAGTCCAACTTCTTGCCCACCCAAATTATATGCAAAACCTGCAAGAAGGGATAATGTGGGGGATTAGTGTCACACCCCCAAAATCGGTAATTGTGTTTATTTAATGTTTAGCAGAAGCAAGTTAAGATTTAGCGGAAGCATCTTGTTTAAACAGTTTAACAGCGGGGTGATGACGTATCAATTGTGCATTCATCGTATCAGAGTATATGATCATACAGAACATAATATATTAAGGATGCCAGTTAAATAGTTATTACAAAAGTAGTACGACTGTGTAAGTCGTATAGTAGTAATAAAGTTTAAAACATTTAAGTTTTACAATACATATGTTAAAATAAGATTTCATGAGTATAACTGCAATGTCTGCAGTAATACAGAGGAAATCCTCAAAAGCTGTCCCATAAGGTATGGCATCCTAAGTAGTCCAGGGTTGTCATCCTGAATGCATGCGATCCTTACTTACATAGCTAATTTCCTGTAAAACATAGAAAGAAAGTCGTCAACAAATATGTTGAGTGAATTCACAGGTTTTGTATAAATATGTGGTATGTTAAACCATTTATGTTTAAATTATTGAAATGTTATTCAATAAATAAAGGTTTGCAGGTTTTGCAAATTATAAGATGATAGGGATAGTTACCCTAAAATATAGTTTTATGTAGGTTGTTACCCAAAATGCATGTCTGGTTGTTTACCAGAATATAAGTATAATCAGTAAGTATACTGAAATAAAACGGTTGTAGGATATGTTCATCCTAAATAATAATTGTGGGAATGCTTAGACTTATAATCCCCTGAAAGGTGAGCTAAACCTCGCAGGTTAAAGTAACGCGACCTAACCCTATAACCAAACCACAACCAAAACTTATGTTTCTTGCCTGAAGGACAGTTAAGTATACGCTCCATCCACAGGAGGGTCGTCACGGCAATAGTACTATTCGTATACTCAGTGGCTAGAGTCACCTAGCTAATGGTTATAGTCTGCATGACATAAGGTCTTTCATGCACACATTTCAAGTCTGGGTCCGTACTAGGATCTGTTGTCTAATTCCTAAAACAGTTGAGAAATAATATTTCATATCAAACAGTTGTATAAAGCAATTTAAAGCATTTATATAATTTGCTGCATATGTTTGCATGCAGTTTCTATGTTTACACCCCTATGTTTAAAACAGAAAACATTTGTAAAGTAGGGGCTGTGAACTCACGGTGGTTTGCTCGGAAAGAAAGCTAGCAGCCAATCAGCTATAAGCCCAAGGTATGTTAACCTATACAATAAATATATTAACATAAGTACGTTTGATTTGTTTTAAATCACTTATGTTAACAGTTTGTTTGTTTGAAGAAATGGTTGATTTCTTAGTAATATAAGTTGTTGACTTTATTAATGACATTGCGTTGAAATATTGTTATTATTTCATAAATCGTATACTTGTTAAGTGTACAAACCAATATGTAATTGTCTATTTAACGGAAGGTCGTTTTATTTTCATTTGTACATATACTTTGTATATAGTTGTTCGTATAATTCGAACGTTATTCAAATATCATTGTTGGTACATATATTTGTTTTATATATGTATTCGTATGTAAATATACTTGTTGTATATTATTAAGTTGTACGTTTGTTAAACGTGTAATCCATTTGCACATATATATGTGAATATATATTCTTAAGTGTCGTATGTATATATGTTTGATCAATACATTGTTTATGTATATCAAAATATATAAGTTTTCATTTGTTTAAGAAAACGTATACGTTTGTGTCTATATATATCGTGTGTCCTCGAATATATGTATATATATATTGTAATACGTTGTTTCGTATTTAAAACATGCCGAGTTTTATTTGTTATATAAAACTTGATAATATACTTATTTTGTTTATAAAATAAATATTATTTGTTTTTAATATCATTACATTTGTTTAATAAATGTTAAGAAGTTTAAATGTCCCGATTGTAATCGTTTTCCCAAAACGTATAATTTACAAAGTTCGTATTCATATATATGTCATATATGTATTTATTCATGTATCGTTTGTTCGTACGAAATAAATAAGTCCAAAGTCCGTGTCTCGGATATATCACATTAATGTTTTATTAATAGTTTACAATGTCTCGTGAATGTATCGTATAAATGAAATCGTTAACGGGAGCGTTTATGTTTTTAAAGTAAAAGTCAAATTGTTGGTCAGGGTTGGGAATCCGCCGGATTCCCTTGAATCCGCCGGATTCAAGTCAAAATTCGGAATACGCCGTATTCGAGTGAATCCGCCGTATTCATCGTGGTTTTCATGTGGTTTCGTTTTAGGTTCGGGAATACGCCGTATTTAAATGAATACGCCGTATTCAATCCAGTTCGGGGGGAATCCGCCGTATTCAATCGAATACGCCGGATTCATTTGTGTTCATCAGATAGTTTGTGTGAAGCTTTGGAATACGCCGGATTCATTTGAATCCGCCGTATTCACCCGTGTCTTTTACTCGTTCATCGTTTTAGCCGAAGATTTGTGTGCGGGTCGGACACGGGAATCCGCCGGATTCCCTTGAATCCGCCGGATTCGTTTGGTTTTTGGTTCTGAATACGCCGGATTCAAAGGAATCCGCCGTATTCGTTATGATCACAGACTCTGTACGTAGCAGAGCAAAACATATGCCCGATCTTTTGGTTCCAAATCCATATTACATAAACTACAAATGTTTACAACAAGTTTATATGTCGTTTTTATAAGTTATTACACCATTTAAACTAGTTTTTATGTGTCGATTTTGTATTTGAAGTTTTGGGTTTTATAAAACCATTTCAAGAACAATCCATAATCTTCATGTTTTTGATGATATATACACAGATTGTAATAGATATACATGTTATATAACGAGATTGAAGTGTAGAAATCAAAGAAATGAAAGTTCCTTACAAAGTGAAAATAGTGAGAATGATGATCGATGATGATGATTATGATGTTGTGTTCCTGCTTGTTGTTCTACTCCTGCTTCTGCTTCCTGGTTCTGATCTTGTGTAATTTTTGAGAAAGAGGAAGAAGGTTGATAGATGAAATTATTGGTGTGTGTTTTTGGTGAGATCACAGAGAAAAAGAACGGAGGGAGTATAATATTTCAAACGAGTATGGGTTGAAGGAGAAGGTGTCTCTCAATTATTGTAGTTTGGTGTCCATTTTTGGTACCTCAATTTCGAGTACGGGTATAATTTTAGCAATATAAAAATAAACATTTTACATTTTTATTTAGTAGGTGTTCTCCTGGTTCGTTATTTATAATCAGTATAATGAGGTTATCATTATTTTAAATAGATGTACAGTTTTGTACATTTTACTGCGCGTAACTATTTGAGCGCCAAATTTCAGTTAATTTAGGATTTCATATTTTGAAGTAATGTTCTAAATACTTCCAAACGATTGAGAAAATTTGCATTTTTATGATTTGACCTTTTATGTGTGTTTTAGAATTGTTTCTGTTCGTGTTATAATACGTTTTATGTTAAACGTAAAATTAGACCTTTATATCTATATGTTATAGATATATAAATACTCGTAATTAATAATTACATTATTAATTATTTTTGTATCACGAAACTTTTGTCATTTATTTTTGGTCGGGTTCGTTCCGATATATTTGTACGTAACTTTTAATACTTACGTATTATGTATTACTTTTTGTTTAAAAGTACCGGGCTTGCTAGACTTACATCACATCAAGAAGTTTTGTTAAAACTTAATCAGGAAATTAGCGTAAGAATGCACATGCTTAAATGTTAATTAATACCTAATTTGGAGAGTTGTCACATTCTCCCCCCGTTAGGGAAATCTCGTCCCGAGATTTAATTTGTGTCGTGATTCGTGGTCACGGTTTCAAATAGGTGGGGATACTTCTTGCGCATCTCGTCCTCACGTTCCCAGGTGAACTCTGGGCCTCTTTTCGAGTTCCATCGAATTTTGACAAGTTTGATCCGACTGTTTCGGAGTTTCTGCGTTTTCGTATCCATTACTTCAAGCGGTTCCTCCACGAAGTTGAGTTTTGCGTCGACGTAGATTTCGTCAGGAGGTATGATTAACGCTTCGTCAGATAGACACTTCTTAAGATTACTCACGTGAAACGTGTCGTGAATATTACTAAGTTCTTGCGGTAGTTTAAGCTTATAAGCTACAGGACCAATCCTTGCTAGGATCTCAAAAGGTCCGATGTAACGTGGGTTCAGTTTGCCGCGTTTTCCAAATCGCACAACTCCTTTCCAAGGAGATACCTTAAGTAGGACTCTGTCACCTACTTGAAATTCCAAAGGTTTACGTCTATTGTCTGCATAACTCTTTTGTCGGTCTCGTGCCATTTTTAATCGATTAAGCACTTGAGATATCTTGTCCGTTGTCTCTTGGACTATCTCAGGACCTGATAACTGTCTGTCATCCATATCTGCCCAACAGAGTGGGGATCGACACTTGCGTCCGTACAACACCTCGAAAGGTGCCATTTGTATGCTCGTATGATAACTATTGTTGTACGAGAATTCAGCTAAAGGGAGATGAACATCCCAGTTCCCTCCAAAATCAATCACGCATGCTCGTAGCAAGTCCTCAAGCGTTTGTATCGTTCGCTCGCTTTGACCATCGGTTTGTGGATGGTAGGCGGTACTCATGTCGAGTCTAGTGCCTAAAGCTTGTTGCAGTGTTTGCCAGAAGCGAGAGGTGAAACGTGCATCTCTATCAGAGATGATGGATAATGGAACTCCATGTCTAGAAACAACTTCTTTTATGTAGATTCTAGCCAACTTTTCCATCTTATCGGTCTCTTTGATGGCTAGAAAGTGAGATGATTTCGTCAGTCGGTCGACTATCACCCATATGGAGTCCATCCCAGATGATGTTTTCGGTAACTTCGTAATGAAATCCATCGTGATGTGTTCCCATTTCCATTTGGGCAACTCAGGTTGTTGCAAAAGCCCGGACGGTTTTTGGTACTCAGTCTTAACTTTTGCACATGTCAGACATCTACTAACATAGGTGGCAATGTCTCTTTTCATGCCAGGCCACCAGTAAAATCCTTTTAGATCGTGGTACATCTTATCTGCACCAGGATGTATCGAGTAATTGGACTTATGAGCTTCGTCCAATACTAGGCTACGTAGCTCATCAACACAAGGAATCCAAATTCGATTCATGAAGTACAATACTCCATTTTCCTTAGACTCCAGTTGCTTTTCCATCCCTTTGAGGGATTCGTTTTTCATACGTTCTGAAGTAAAGGCTGCTTGTTGAGCATCACGAATTTGAGTAATTAGATCCAAGTGGATTGTCAGTCCTAAGGCTCGAACTCTTCGAGGTTTTACTCTTTCCTTACGACTCAAGGCATCCGCTACTACATTAGCTTTGCCTGGATGATACTTGATTTCACAGTCGTAATCATTTAGCAGTTCAACCCAACGTCTCTGTCTCATGTTGAGTTCTTTCTGATCAAATATATGTTGGAGACTTTTGTGATCGGTAAAGATCGTACACTTTGTACCGTATAGATAGTGTCTCCAAATCTTAAGTGCAAAAATGACTGCCCCCAGCTCTAAGTCATGCGTCGTATAGTTCTTCTCGTGAATCTTCAATTGACGAGACGCATATGCAATGACCTTGTCGTTTTGCATCAACACGCAACCTAATCCTTGATGTGAAGCATCACAGTAGACAACAAAGTTTTCTACTCCTTCTGGTAAGGATAGGATAGGTGCGGTGCTCAATTTCTCTTTCAGCATTTGAAAAGCATTCTCGTGCTTCTCGCCCCAATCAAACTTCTTGTCTTTTTGCGTTAGGGCGGTAAGTGGCTGAGCTATCTTCGAGAAATTCCCAATGAACCTTCGGTAGTAACCAGCTAACCCAAGAAATTGTCGTATCTCAGTTGGGGTTTTTGGGGCTTCCCAATTCTTAATCGCCTCAATTTTGGATGGGTCCACGTGAATTCCTTTGTTATTAATCACATGACCAAGGAAATGAACCTCACGCATCCAAAACTCACATTTAGAGAACTTTGCATAAAGCTTCTCTTTCTCCAGTAATTCAAGAATCAGCCTCAGATGTCGTTCATGGTCTTCCTTCGTTCTCGAGTATATCAAGATATCGTCAATGAACACTATGACGAACTTATCCAGATAAGGTTTACATACTCTATTCATTAGATCCATGAACACTGCTGGCGCATTCGTTAGCCCAAACGGCATAACCAGGAACTCGTAATGACCATATCGAGTCCTAAACGCAGTCTTAGGGATATCCTCATCCCGGACCTTCAGTTGATGGTAACCCGATCTCAAGTCGATCTTTGAGTAATAACTTGACCCTTGCAGCTGGTCAAACAAGTCATCGATGCGTGGTAATGGGTATCGGTTCTTAATCGTCACTTTGTTTAGTTCTCTATAATCGATACACATCCGCATTGATCCATCCTTCTTTTTGACAAACAACACCGGAGCTCCCCACGGTGAAAAGCTCGGTCGGATGAATCCTAAACCCAACAGTTCTTGCAACTGTGCAGACAGTTCCTGCATTTCTGATGGAGCTAAACGGTAAGGCGTACGAGCAATCGGTGCAGCTCCCGGCACTAGGTCGATATGGAATTCAACCTGCCGAGGAGGTGGTAACCCTGGTAGCTCGTCAGGAAATACTCCTGGGTATTCGAGTACTACGGCCACGTCGTCTATGCGTCGCTCCTCGGGTTTCTTATCTACAACATGTACCAAAAATGCTTGGTACCCTTTTCGTAGATATTTACTTGCCTTCATGCCTGTAATCGTTTTCACCACACGATTACTCTTTTCCCCTTGAACCATCAACATTTCTCCTGACGGTAAAGGTAACCGTACAATCTTCTTATGACAGATGATCTCTGCGCGGTTCAGTGACAACCAATCCATGCCAACCACTATATCGAAGCTCCCTAGTTCTACCGGTAGTAAGTCTATTTTGAAAGAATGACCTTCTAACGTTAAGGTGCATCCTGGTACTATTTCTCCCGATTCAATCAACTTACCATCAGCTAGCTCTACTGTGTATTTGTTATCTAGCTTAAGGGATTCGATCTCTAATAGTGGTCTAAACTCAGTGGACACAAAACTTAGATCAGCACCGGAATCAAACAACACAGAAGCAAAGTGGTTGTTTACAAGAAACGTACCAGTGACTGTGTTAGGATCCTGACGTGCCTCTGGTGCTCCTAACATGAACACGCGTCCACGAGCTGGCTGATTGTTGTTGTTGTTAGCATTGTTGTTGTTGGCTCGGTTGTTGTTGTTTCCACGGTTGTTTCCATTGTTGTTGCGGTTGCGAGTGTTGTTGGCGTTACGGTTTTGGTTATTGAGTCGAGGGCATCGGTTTCGATAGTGCCTCATGTCGCCACACTCAAAACATCCTTGATTTTGGCGAACAGTGTTTCCCTTAGGGGTAGGGTTTACCTTACAGTTTTGGGTTTTGTGACCCCATCCCTTACAGCTGTCGCAAAACCAACACTCACCCTCGTGGTGTTTACTACACTTATCACACTTAGGTTTGTTACCCAAGTATGGCTTTGGTTCCACAATGGTGGCAGCGTAAGACTTAGGATTTCCAGATCCTTTCTTGTTGAATTGACCCTGACGGTCATTCCACTTACGCTTCTTACCTCCAGAACTACCAGCTTCAGCACTGCTCGGCTCAACCTTAACCGACACAGTCTTCTTGGTCAGTGTCCCCATTCTAACTGCTTCATCAGTCAAACTCTGCGCTAAGGTAACAGCGCTCCTGAATGTGTCAGGTTTGGAGGACGTAACTAAACTCCTGATCTGTGGTGCCAGTCCATACACATAGCGTTCAATACGCTTGTATTCAGGTGTTACCATATGTGGCACAAGACGAGCTAGTTCTTGGAACCTGGTTGTATAACTAGTGATATCAGCACCAATCATAGCAATGTTCCACAGCTCAGTCTCAATTTTCTGCATCTCACTGCGAGGGCAGAATTCTTCCATCATCATACTCTTCAATGTTTCCCATGTCATGGAATAAGCAGCTGGTCGTCCCATCGACTGAACTTGACTGTTCCACCAAGTCAAAGCTTTATCAGCTAGTGTGCAGGCAACATACTTCACTGCAGTGTCTGGTAGACAATCACTGATGTCCAACACAGAATCCATCTTTTCTATCCAGTGTATAATACCAATAGCACCTTCAGTGCCACAGAAAGGTGGTGGTTTACATGCCTGAAATGTCTTATATGAACACCCTTTGCGGTTATTCACAACAGTCTCAGCAATAACAGGGGTCGATCCACTGTTATTAACCCCAGTCTCACGGTTTCGGCTTGCCTCATACTCGGCAATGCCTTCAGCAATGCGTCTGGCTATCATCTGCTCAGTAGTTTCCTCAGTGTTAGGGGGTGGAATGGTTTCAGATGTAGGGGGTACAGTTGTCTTCTGACTATTCCTAGTAATTCGTCGTTTTGGCGGCATAGTTCAGTTCTGCGATGAATAAAATGCAGAAGTCAATGCCAAAATAATGAATGTGATGAACAAGATTTCACATTGTCTATCAAATGAATAATATGGAGAATTTGAGAGAATAATGTTTCACATTGTATATCGCACGACTTTGAAACACCCATATGTACTTTGTACAATATAATCACGTTGGCCAGGCGTCATTATATAATGCCAAATACATATTTCTTTTCATCATCGATCAAGCGCAAACAATGTTTTAGGGAATTCAAGATAAAATCAATAATTCAAAGTGTGGTAGGTTTTCAAAGTTTGCAAGAAATGATTTTAACAATTATTACGTGATAACTTTTATATCACATGTATATAGAGATGAATATAATTCGCACGAAATTTCGAATCGAACCTAAGTTATATTATACATTAACTAGAACGTTCTTACATCGTTTCATTGCAAAACTTGATGATATCTTCTATATCCATCAAGAGTGATTTCCAATACAACACAAGTTGTTACAGTACTAATTAGACTAAACTTAGCTATACTTAGATCCTAACAAAACAATTATATTCCTACGACAGTTCTTCATCAGTTCTTTATTAAGCTATCTTTAGCTATGTTTTCTGTCGTAGTGCAGTCCTTTTCCTTTCACTCCTGGTCCAGGTTAGGAGAGGAGTAATGCGTTTCTAGCATAGTCTTATATCGCAGAGTCGTATGACAGATCACCTCATTCTCAGTTGAGCACTTGCTCAGACGTTTAATCCAACTCTTGACTCTCTTCTTGCGATCACTAGCTACTTTCTTCCAGAAGCGAATTCTATCCCTAACTCGGACAGACATAGGCCTCTTTAGGATTGTCAACTCAGTTTCATAGTTCTTGCATTTAGATGCAAGTTCCCAGTTTTGACCATCTAGCTCTTCAGCTTGGTCTCTAACTCTCTCATATTCCTCTATGTCAATCAATCCAAAGTGGTGGTTTTCAATCTCTTCTTCCACCAGTTCCACTATCGGAATTGTTTCAGTATCGACATATACATATTGTATCTGCTCGTCGATGGTTATGTCATCATCTGATGAATATTCACTTATGACAGGTTCTGCCATTTTTCCAGTTTCAAGAGATCTATAGGTTACAAAGACATATTTCAGTATCCACAGTTATGTAGTCTATATTGTCAATATATAATCCAATCACAACGCACAGTAACATAAACAATAATAATAAACCAAATACATATGTCATATCATATAACTGGTCATAGTTAGTTCACAAGTTTTTATACAAAACAGGATGGATCTATCCTAGATATCCATCGATCCAAAGACTAATCAAAGCATGACGGGTCTGTCTACACACCGTCGATCCAAATGATTTACAAAACATGACAGGTCTGTCTATACCCGTCGAACCAAAGTTCCAAGTCTAATACATAGTATATATACAATCCTAAGTAGGCACATCTCGCCATACATAGGTCTAACGGAAGTACGGTAGAAACGATCCCACGGCTGTCCTTAACACAGCCATCACCACACAAACACCAACCACAAGTCCTGCAATCCTAACATGTCTCTCAAGTGTCCTCACACGAGCACGTGCGGACTCAGCTATCTCCTGGGCAGTAAATACATGGTTCAACAAAAAGTGATGATGCTCATGCATACCAGCCATGTCCCCATACAGACGAGAGATCTCATCCTGTACCTGTCCAAGGTGAGAACCCCTGCTAGAAGTAATACAGAACAATGTACGCATAACAGCAACTAATGTAGGGAGAGTCTGCTCTATCGGCTCTCCAGTGGTAAACAGTGGTGCTGGGGGTCGTGAGGACTCTCCTGTCTCAAAGGTGGAGGGAAAACCCTCTAATGACCTCCAGTGCCTCAACATAGGAGTCATCCACTCTAGATGAGCAAACCTGGGTGCCCTTTGTGGAGACTCAACAGACTCGTCCGCTGGTGCTAACGGACCTATAGGAAAATCTCGGACACACATCCTCGGTGTCCTCCTATATACAGGCCTGCGAGAAGTCTCACCGGCCTGATGGTGAATACCTGTAGTGATAGGGGTAACCTCATGTGCTGTCGGTGGTGGCGCGATGTAAGCGTCACTAGTGTCGTCTGACATGTCTCTCAAATGAACAGATGACTCATCCCCTACAGTGATCGCGGGACCCTCAAAAGGAGCCTCAGTCGGCTCTTCGTCCGAAGCATAAACATGGTAAACTGATTGACTAGACATACTGTGACAAAGGAAATTGTGTGTGACGTGTCAGTCGTTTGTTAGATGTATGCAAACGTATGTATGTATGAATGCATGAATGTTCTAGCCAAGGCTATAGTCTAGGTCTCTAAGGTTTTCAGTCACCTAAAGACTTCTAGTTCGCTATAACTAATGGCTCTGATACCAAGTCTGTCACACCCCCAAAATCGGTAATTGTGTTTATTTAATGTTTAGCGGAAGCAAGTTAAGATTTAGCGGAAGCATCTTGTTTAAACAGTTTAACAGCGGGGTGATGACGTATCAATTGTGCATTCATCGTATCAGAGCATATGATCATACAGAACATAATATATTAAGGATGCCAGTTAAATAGTTATTACAAAAGTAGTACGACTGTGTAAGTCGTACAGTAGTAATAAAGTTTAAAACATTTAAGTTTTACAATACATATGTTAAAATAAGATTTCATGAGTATAACTGCAATGTCTGCAGTAATACAGAGGAAATCCTCAAAAGCTGTCCCATAAGGTATGGCATCCTAAGTAGTCCAGGGTTGTCATCCTGAATGCATGCGATCCTTACTTACATAGCTAATATCCTGTAAAACATAGAAAGAAAGTCGTCAACAAATATGTTGAGTGAATTCACAGGTTTTGTATAAATATGTGGTATGTTAAACCATTTATGTTTAAATTATTGAAATGTTATTCAATAAATAAAGGTTTGCAGGTTTTGCAAATTATAAGATGATAGGGATAGTTACCCTAAAATATAGTTTTATGTAGGTTGTTACCCAAAATGCATGTCTGGTTGTTTACCAGAATATAAGTATAATCAGTAAGTATACTGAAATAAAACGGTTGTAGGATATGTTCATCCTAAATAATAATTGTGGGAATGCTTAGACTTATAATCCCCTGAAAGGTGAGCTAAACCTCGCAGGTTAAAGTAACGCGACCTAACCCTATAACCAAACCACAACCAAAACTTATGTTTCTTGCCTGAAGGACAGTTAAGTATACGCTCCATCCACAGGAGGGTCGTCACGGCAATAGTACTATTCGTATACTCAGTGGCTAGAGTCACCTAGCTAATGGTTATAGTCTGCATGACATAAGGTCTTTCATGCACACATTTCAAGTCTGGGTCCGTACTAGGATCTGTTGTCTAATTCCCAAAACAGTTGAGAAATAATATTTCATATCAAACAGTTGTATAAAGCAATTTAAAGCATTTATATAATTTGCTGCATATGTTTGCATGCAGTTTCTATGTTTACACCCCTATGTTTAAAACAGAAAACATTTGTAAAGTAGGGGCTGTGAACTCACGGTGGTTTGCTCGGAAAGAAAGCTAGCAGCCAATCAGCTATAAGCCCAAGGTATGTTAACCTATACAATAAATATATTAACATAAGTACGTTTGATTTGTTTTAAATCACTTATGTTAACAGTTTGTTTGTTTGAAGAAATGGTTGATTTCTTAGTAATATAAGTTGTTGACTTTATTAATGACATTGCGTTGAAATATTGTTATTATTTCATAAATCGTATACTTGTTAAGTGTACAAACCAATATGTAATTGTCTATTTAACGGAAGGTCGTTTTATTTTCATTTGTACATATACTTTGTATATAGTTGTTCGTATAATTCGAACGTTATTCAAATATCATTGTTGGTACATATATTTGTTTTATATATGTATTCGTATGTAAATATACTTGTTGTATATTATTAAGTTGTACGTTTGTTAAACGTGTAATCCATTTGCACATATATATGTGAATATATATTCTTAAGTGTCGTATGTATATATGTTTGATCAATACATTGTTTATGTATATCAAAATATATAAGTTTTCATTTGTTTAAGAAAACGTATACGTTTGTGTCTATATATATCGTGTGTCCTCGAATATATGTATATATATATTGTAATATGTTGTTTCGTATTTAAAACATGCCGAGTTTTATTTGTTATATAAAACTTGATAATATACTTATTTTGTTTATAAAATAAATATTATTTGTTTTTAATATCATTACATTTGTTTAATAAATGTTAAGAAGTTTAAATGTCCCGATTGTAATCGTTTTCCCAAAACGTATAATTTACAAAGTTCGTATTCATATATATGTCATATATGTATTTATTCATGTATCGTTTGTTCGTACGAAATAAATAAGTCCAAAGTCCGTGTCTCGGATATATCACATTAATGTTTTATTAATAGTTTACAATGTCTCGTGAATGTATCGTATAAATGAAATCGTTAACGGGAGCGTTTATGTTTTTAAAGTAAAAGTCAAATTGTTGGTCAGGGTTGGGAATCCGCCGGATTCCCTTGAATCCGCCGGATTCAAGTCAAAATTCGGAATACGCCGTATTCGAGTGAATCCGCCGTATTCATCGTGGTTTTCATGTGGTTTCGTTTTAGGTTCGGGAATACGCCGTATTTAAATGAATACGCCGTATTTAATCCAGTTCGGGGGGAATCCGCCGTATTCAATCGAATACGCCGGATTCATTTGTGTTCATCAGATAGTTTGTGTGAAGCTTTGGAATACGCCGGATTCATTTGAATCCGCCGTATTCACCCGTGTCTTTTACTCGTTCATCGTTTTAGCCGAAGATTTGTGTGCGGGTCGGACACGGGAATCCGCCGGATTCCCTTGAATCCGCCGGATTCGTTTGGTTTTTGGTTCTGAATACGCCGGATTCAAAGGAATCCGCCGTATTCGTTATGATCACAGACTCTGTACGTAGCAGAGCAAAACATATGCCCGATCTTTTGGTTCCAAATCCATATTACATAAACTACAAATGTTTACAACAAGTTTATATGTCGTTTTTATAAGTTATTACACCATTTAAACTAGTTTTTATGTGTCGATTTTGTATTTGAAGTTTTGGGTTTTATAAAACCATTTCAAGAACAATCCATAATCTTCATGTTTTTGATGATATATACACAGATTGTAATAGATATACATGTTATATAACGAGATTGAAGTGTAGAAATCAAAGAAATGAAAGTTCCTTACAAAGTGAAAATAGTGAGAATGATGATCGATGATGATGATTATGATGTTGTGTTCCTGCTTGTTGTTCTACTCCTGCTTCTGCTTCCTGGTTCTGATCTTGTGTAATTTTTGAGAAAGAGGAAGAAGGTTGATAGATGAAATTATTGGTGTGTGTTTTTGGTGAGATCACAGAGAAAAAGAACGGAGGGAGTATAATATTTCAAACGAGTATGGGTTGACGGAGAAGGTGTCTCTCAATTATTGTAGTTTGGTGTCCATTTTTGGTACCTCAATTTCGAGTACGGGTATAATTTTAGCAATATAAAAATAAACATTTTACATTTTTATTTAGTAGGTGTTCTCCTGGTTCGTTATTTATAATCAGTATAATGAGGTTATCATTATTTTAAATAGATGTACAGTTTTGTACATTTTACTGCGCGTAACTATTTGAGCGCCAAATTTCAGTTAATTTAGGATTTCATATTTTGAAGTAATGTTCTAAATACTTCCAAACGATTGAGAAAATTTGCATTTTTATGATTTGACCTTTTATGTGTGTTTTAGAATTGTTTCTGTTCGTGTTATAATACGTTTTATGTTAAACGTAAAATTAGACCTTTATATCTATATGTTATAGATATATAAATACTCGTAATTAATAATTACATTATTAATTATTTTTGTATCACGAAACTTTTGTCATTTATTTTTGGTCGGGTTCGTTCCGATATATTTGTACGTAACTTTTAATACTTACGTATTATGTATTACTTTTTGTTTAAAAGTACCGGGCTTGCTAGACTTACATCACATCAAGAAGTTTTGTTAAAACTTAATCAGGAAATTAGCGTAAGAATGCACATGCTTAAATGTTAATTAATACCTAATTTGGAGAGTTGTCACAATTAGCATAACGCTAAGTGAGCAGATACTAATCAACAACCTAACTTAGCGCAACCACTTTGTGTACAACGATTAGCACTAAACAAGCAAGTACCCAATACAACACATCAGTTTAACAATGCAACAATTCAACTAATCAACAACACCATAATGAGGATCGGCGGCTCTGGGGATAACCATAAACCCGGGAGGCTCCCCAAGAACACTTATCCAACCTATCCGTATGGCCATACGGACGAGACCGATAGCTAGTGATTATCTTCAACTAACACAGGAGGTGTGTTAAACTTTGGATAACCAACTAGCCCAACCAACAGTTCAACAACTCGTTGCCTCATTAACAACTGATGCCCGAAGGCCAATTAACTCAAGTGATCACGTAATCAACAAGTCACATATTCAACTAGTCAACATATCAACAGTATTATTACTATCCGCATAAACATCAATGCAAATAATAAAGTAATAACACGTTACTTGTTGTAACCAAACTTGTTACAACCAAGTTACGCTGAGGATTAGAGATCCACTCACCGACCACCTCAGGCATCCACTCAGTAGTCTAATATCACTGAGCCTTCTGCACATCTGACAATACAATAGAATAATACAAGTTAGTTACTTGTCTCAAATATATACAACATCATTCAATAGATTAACAACAAACCCGATTTACTCAATTCATATGGATTAACATGATTACCACAATTCTCATTATTCAATCCATATTATAAATAGCTATTTCAACATCATTAGTTTATCATCACTAGTAAATTATGATCATAAAATCACATTATCCCATTAATCTACCTCAATTATAGTTAATTAACATAATTAAAATCGTTAACCTCATATTTTAATAATTCACACTTTATTTCATCCATTATATCATTAATAACTCATGATCATCATCATGATCATCTTAGCTTCAATGAATAGCTACTTCATATACTAACTCATCTTTTACCAATAACTCTATAACAACCCATCTAATTATCAATCAAGATGAATTAACACCCAATCATCACACTTTTCACAAAACCCCCATGAGTTACAATTCACTTAACTTGGCTAGTCCATTATTAGGTTAGATTAAGGCTACTAACCTTCTTATCAATACTTATTAATACCATTAACTCATCAACATCCCATGAACTCATCAAAATCATCAAGAAGTTTAAGAACCCTAATCAAAGATATAATTTTAAGCATGAATCATGTTAGTTATCACCAACAACAAGCTTAACTAACAACAACTTCACAAAATCCAATCCTAATTTCGGATCTTACTCAAGAACACCAAAACCCCCAAATTCTAGGGTTTATAATTCAAGAATTAGAGACTTACAAGTTGAATAGAATGATTAGGAGATGATAATCTATCCTTTTGAAGCTTGAATTCGAATTATGCAACTCCAATTTGATGATTTCTTCATGATTTGGTTTAGGGTTTCTTGATGGTAAGTATGTATGTATCGTATGTGTGTATGAGGGAAGAAATAAAACACTGACTCAACATATAACACTTATCCTATAAGTGTTTAATTTTATTACCCGTACTTATTATTGTCTGGAACTTAAAAACCATTTACGGGGAAACATTATTTTATTTTACCGTCAACTAAATAAAATTAAAACACTCAATAATTTATTAGTCACAATAAATTATTCGACTATTATCACTATTTATTTCAAATAATACAGCACACCTATTTTTTCTGACACACTTAATAATAATTCACAGTCAGAAAATGTTAAATACTACTAGACCCAGAAACAGGGTGTTACAAATCTTCCCCCCTTTAAGAGATTTCGTCCTCGAAATCTAATCCCACTTAGTCTATATAGCTTAACACAACCACCACTTATTCTCATTTCAATTCACTAATAATCTTTTTCTTACACACTTTTAACCACATACTTATTCATTATTATAATCACACAAAGGTGATTACAATTTAATTCACTTATACACATCTTATTAGCTTACACATCATCGAGATATACTTCAATTTACTTTTTATATACACATAAGTTGTGTGTTGTTCTCCACTAAATTTGTTAACACCAACACATCAACTATCTAATCACAATAATCGTTATACATATTCCATGTCACCCCCTAGAGTAACTCCTTAATTATGTATACATTTAACATCCTTTCTACAAACACATATCCACATGTCCATCCTAACTTGTAGTCACTTAACGTGTCATCTTTATTACAACAACAACTATAGCAACAAATACAACTATGATGACAACAATAATCATAGTAACAATAAGGGGTAACGAACACTACTACCTGCATTTTAGCAACAAATTGTAACTTGATTTGTCACTAGTAATTTAACTAATAATCATATACTTCTTTAGTCATCACATCGTTACATCAACAAGCAAGAAAATCAGTAAGCAATAGGTAGAGGTCAATTAATTTGATTGTTACAACCAAATTTTTTTTTTTTTTTTTTAATCAACTAGCACCCTTTCACAACAACTTGGATGCTAACTCAACACCTGTTAATACCAAACATCATCATTGGTATCTCAACAACACAAGGTGCTGACATTAGACATCTATTCAACAATATTATTCATATTCAACTTACCTCTACTTTGCTTAAATCAACTTTTAACTCTTACTATTGACAATGCATCACACATATACATCAAATGTGCCATAGATATCACTTTAGCAACAACAACTTAGTGGTTTATTACTCTTTCATATTAGTCCATCATTGACTATTTATCAACTACAGGTCAACATATCTTACCGGTCATTTTAAAACCACTTAACTTTATATGGTACTTAGTAGCCTCAACAACTCCATATGAAATGGCATAATATAAATACGTTGGCCAGACGTCGTCATATTATGTCAGTCACACTTTATTCTCAGGCCACTTCATACCATTTATCTCCTAAGTAATTATCTTTACTCTCACATATTTCTCAATAGTAATTTCAACAATTTACACAATTATTAACATAGGCACAATGTCTAATACACATATCATCGAGTTTACATAAGCAACACAGACATTCAACACCTCTTTTTATTATATCATTAACCCAAGTGTAATGTCTAACACTATTATTACAATCAATTTCTTTATTACCTGATTCAAGGTCGTTTACTAATTACATCACTTAACATTAATAGTACATCTGGTACTCAACACTTCATCCATACTACGTGTAATATTCAACATGTTCTCTCTAATCTTTACCTCTTTAGTTGTATTATAAATAAACATATCATATCAAACATACACATTATAACTCTATTGACAAATATCAAATAAGTATGAACTCATACACTTCTTTTCAAACTCTAAGAATACTTATTTTAACCATTTACAATATTTTGATGTAAACATTTACTTTATCTATACAAGTTTAAAACGACGCATATAGTGGTCGTTCATTATATCTTATGTGCTTTGTATATTGATTAGTGACACCCAAATCGAGCTTCCGCAAATCAATCAAATTTGGGGGTGTCACAAATATGGTCTCGAAGCGTATGTCAAAAGCAAGTTCTAATTCAGAGATACAGACGTCGGCATACACACAAGAATTGAAAGTGAAGCATTAAAGATGAATGCTTTTGGGCTCAAGATACCTCACTGCAAAGGGTTGTATGCGTCTAGTCATGCTCCTTTAATTATTACTTCTTGTTTAAGTAATTTCTACCTTATTTCCTTTAGGCTTTTAGAAATATCATACTTATATTTTGAAAATGGTTTTTCTCAGTAGTATCTGAGACTCAAAAACTGAGTTAGACTCATTAATTTTGAAAAAAATTTGACCTTATTTTTGAAAAATTTTGAGAGAAAGATTACTATTGGACATAAAAATCACCTATTAAGGTATTCTATACCTACCATCCCACACTTAGAGGAACATTGTCCCTAATGTTCTCTTGAGTAGAGATTTTACTTAGTAAAATCCCACACTTAGAGTTTGAACATGTAAGTAGATGTTTCTCAAGTGTTTTATTTGGGCTGGAATCCCACACTTAGTGATAAGTTTAGGATGAGGTACAAAAATTAAATGTACTAACATAGGCATAATAAACATAATTGAAACAGGGAGAAAGGAACAGAGAGACTCCCCATTTGTGTTTACTGGAATAGACCAGGTTTGTGCAGGAGTGGTGCTAGTGAATTGCTGGATTTTAAGGACCAGGCTCGTTTAAGATCATCCATTCCACACAAAGCTGAATTCTGCAATAAACCACGACACACATATCACAGTATCTCATCTAGGTAGCAGGTCTAAAGCGTAAGTACAGAGTCATAATACAGAAAGTAAATAATAAAGATAAAATCTAGTAATCATCAAGTAGGTCGTCCGTGTCAGGATCAAACTCTGCCTCAACATCCCTGTCGAAAACAGAAGTCGGCGATGGAATGGAGAAATCCATAGCAGCCATAGCCTGACTCATGATCTCGTCAGAGGAAGTGACAGAAGTGTGAGCATCAAAACTAGCCAGAAGCTGCTCTGTGAGGCTGTGATCTGGTGATGCAAATCCTGTGGGCAATGCTGGATCAAGATCAGCAGCTGCAGTAGTGGGGCCAGTGGAAGGTCCAGCAGTAGAGAGAACAGGTGGATCAGTAGGAGGACAGAATAACCATGGAAGGCTCGATGGTCCTGGATCTGGGCCAAGCCTGTAGGGAATGGCATCAGGTCTCGGAATCTCAAGCTGCTCACAGATAGAGGACATGATGTCATGCTAGATGGAGAGTGTCCGGAAGAAGGCCCACGAAGCAGCTGGGTCAGCCGTAGTGATACCGTACTCGAAAGTGGGTACGGGGGCTGGCAAAGGTGATGAGGGCCCCTCATCGGGCAACTCCTCGTGAGTGATCGGGACATCAGTCAGGTCCTCCTCAGTGATAGTCAGCATAGCCGCTCTCTGTACTCTGCGTCTACGGGGTCTGCGTCGTCTGCGTGGTCTCGCAGCTACATGATCAGTGTCAACAGTGTCCATCCTGAAACAAGATAAAATAAACAGGTAATGCTAACAGTGATAGTTAATGAACAATACTTATCTCAGATTTTGCAATTCGAAGTCAGATAAGTGGCAAGCCTGCAATTTTATTAGTTCAGAGATAACCATACTTAATAAAAATAAACTAAGAAATAAAATGACAGAAATAAAGATAGGCTTGGGGTGCCTCCCAAGAGCGCTTGTTTTACGAGTCTCTAGCTTGACTCTTTGTACCTTTTTGTCGACTCACGGTGGTTAAAAGATAAAGACATCTTCCCTGATGGGAAAGTCTTCGAAGTAATGCTTTAAGCGATGACCATTAACCTTAAAATTACCTTCTGGTGCCTCGAGTTCGACCGCACCGTAAGGAAATACCTTTGATACTGTGAATGGTCCGCTCCACCTGATCTTTAACTTGCCAGAGAATTTCTTAAATCGCGAATTGAAAAGCAGCACTTTATCTCCTGTTTTGAATCGTGAGAGCCTCAGCTTAGCATCGTGAATTTTCTTAGTTCGTTCTTTGAAGTTTAACGAACTGTCATATGCCTGATCCCTTAGTTCGGCTAACTCATTCAACTGCATTCGTCTATTTGCTCCAGCTGTAGAAATATCTAAGTTGCAGTTCTTCAAAGCCCAGTATGCTTTATATTCCAGCTCTATTGGTAAGTGACAAGCCTTGCCATAAACTAGACGATATGGTGTGGTTCCTAATGGTGTTTTATAGGCGGTTCTAAATGCCCACAATGCATCATCTAATTTTTCAGCCCATTTGTACCCATGATTACCAACAGTTCTTTCCAAGATTCTCTTCAAAGCTCGATTTGTTGCCTCAGCTTGCCCATTTGTCTGGGGGTGATAAGCTGTTGATGTTTTGTGAGTGACACCATACTGTTGCAGAACTTTCATGAATTGAACGTTGCAAAAGTGTGTACCACGATCACTAATTATTGCTTTTGGAGTTCCAAATCGACTAAATAGCTTTTTGAGAAATTTGGTTACCACTTTGGCGTCATTTGTTGGGAGAGCTTGGGCTTCGGCCCACCTGGAGACGTAGTCGACTGCAACCAAGATGAATTCTTTACCGTTAGACTTAGGGAATGGTCCAATGAAATCTAATCCCCAGATATCGAAGATTTCCACGGCCTGGATGTTTGTGAGTGGCATTTCATTCCGGGCTGTTATATTGCCTTGTCTTTGGCAGATATCGCAGCGTCTCACCAGATCGTATGCATCTCGAAATATGTTTGGCCAGAAAAAGCCGGCATCGTACACTTTTCTTGCGGTCATGTTGGTACCGTGATGTCCTCCAGTAGGTCCATGGTGGCTTTGGTGTAAGATGTGTTCTGCCTCTTTCCCATCAACGCATCTTCTAATGATCTGATCAGGGCAAACCTTAAAGAGGAAAGGGTTGTCCTAATAGTAATATTTTATATCGCGGAAGAATTTTTGTCTTCGAGAGGTTGGCATTCCTTTAGGTACAATTTTTCCCACCAAATAATTGGCATAATCAGCATACCAGGGATCATTTGCAGATCGTGACCCTTGATGGTATCTACCAATATGCATGAGTTGTTCTTCTGGAAACTGGTCTTGAATGTCTTTTTCGTGCAACTTATCCATTGAAGGATTCTCTAATCGGCTGAGATGGTCCGCCGCGACGTTTTCTGCTCCTTTTTTGTCTTTGATCTCGATGTCGAATTCTTGAAGGAGTAAAATCCATCGTAGAAGGCGAGGTTTAGCATCTTGCTTCTTAAAAAGTTATTTCAGAGCTGAGTGATCTGTATAGACAATAGTTTTGGACAAGATTAGATAAGAACGAAATTTATCAAAAGCAAATACTACCGCTAGCAGCTCTTTTTCTGTAGTTGTATAATTTTCTTGGGCGTCAGTGAGCGTTTTGCTGGCGTAGTATATTGGTTGAAACTGTTTCTCCTTCCGCTGTCCCAGAACTGCTCCGACTGCGAAATCACTGGCGTCGCACATGATTTCAAATGGGAGACTCCAGTCTGGAGCAACCATGATCGGTGCATGGACAAGCAGATCTTTCAGATGATCGAAGGCCTTGAGACATTCGTCTGTAAAGACAAACGGAGTATCTTTTTCAAGGAGATGAGTCATAGGTCGGGATATCTTAGAGAAATCTTTGATAAAGCGACGGTAGAACCCGGCGTGTCCTAGAAAACTGCGGATGGCTTTAACAGAGGTGGGTGGTGGAAGTTTTGAGATGGTCTCGACTTTTGCTTTGTCAACTTCAATTCCAGCTTTGGATATACGGTGTCCTAAAACTATGCCTTCTTTTACCACGAAATGGCATTTTTCCCAATTCAGAACTAGGTTCGATTCTTCACATCGGGTGAGCATCTTGTTCAAGTTAGAAAGACAAGTGGTGAACGAATCTCCGAAAACCGAAAAATCATCCATGAACACTTCCATGCATTGTTCAATCATGTCATGGAAGATTGCTACCATGCATCTTTGAAATGTCGCTGGTGCATTACATAAGCCAAATGGCATACGTCGGTAGGCAAAGGTTCCGTATGGACAGGTGAACGTTGTCTTTTCTTGGTCCTTTGGATCGAGAGGTATCTGAAAATAGCCAGAGAAACCGTCGAGGAAGCAATAGAATTCGTTTCCTGACAATCTTTCAAGCATCTGATCAATGAACGGTAGAGGGAAGTGATCTTTGCGTGTAGCTTCATTTAGTTTCCGATAGTTGATACATACCCTCAAACCGGTAACGGTTCGTGTTGGAATCAACTCGTTGTCTTCGTTAGCGATGACCGTCATGCCTCCTTTCTTTGGGACGACTTGAACTGGACTGACCCATGGAGAATCTGAAATAGGGTAAATTAAACCAGCATCCAAGAGTTTGATAACCTCCTTTTTCACCACGTTTTGAATCTTCGGGTTAACTCTCCTTTGCCTTTGAATGGAAGGTCTGAAGTCATTTTCCATTAAGATCTTGTGAGTGCAGTAATTTGGGCTGATCCCTTGTACGTCAGAGATTTTCCATGCAATCGCTTTCTTATGTGACTTTAGAACCTTAATGAGTAGTGCTTTCTCTTCAGGCTTCAGATCTTTGAATATGATAACTGGTAAGTGCGAAGTTCCTTCGAGAAAAGCATATTCAAGGTGTGATGGAAGTTCTTTTAGCTCCAATTCGGGTGGTTCTTCAGTGGAAGGCTTCATCATGGCAATCTCGTCTCTTTTAAGCTCATCGTATGCTGTTTGATAATCTGACTCAACTGCAGGTGCCTCTGGAATGTCGGCCGATGCTATTTCAACCCATTCTGTATTGTTGTAAAGCTCATTTTTTCTCAGCTCATATTTTACTTGGGAAGATTGAGAGATTGCATTATCTTCAGTGATTATTTCTTTGTTGTCCTTTGTGAATGCAAATTTCTGAAACTGAGCTGAAGAAGATGTGGTAAAAGTAATCTCTGGTTTCAAGTTTTCACAACTTTTAGAAAGTTGTGGATCGGATGGTTTAAGCATTGACTCCATTTCCTTGAGAGTCTTCAGAATTTCTTCTTTTGAGAGAGATGAATCAGGAACTTCAGAAGTAGGGCTTCTTCTCAAGAGAGTGACCGGAGTGCCTTGTCCAAGTGGTACAGCAGTGATAAATCTGTTGGGCTGTAAGTTGGAATTCTTTAAAGGTAATAGTACTTCCTTTGATGCAATGGATGGATCCGAGATAGCTGAGCATAGACCCGCACCTTCTTCACAGATTTTCCTTGTTGTGATGACAGTGTTTGGAAGGGGATTAATGCTGCTTACTGCGAGGATTTCTTCCAAGTGTTCTTCAATTATTTCCTGCATAGAATCTACAAGACCAAGGTCTTCTCCCATAGGAAGTTTCATTAGTTTATCGACATTGAAGGTGACTTCCTCAGTTCCCACTCTAAGTTTTAAAGATTTTTCATTTACGTCAATGACGGCCTTGGCAGTATTTAGGAAAGGTCTACCAAGGATGAGTGGTACCTCAGTGTCTTCCTCAATATCCATAACAACAAAATCAACAGGAAAGACGAATTTATCAACACGTACCATAATATCTTCAGCAATTCCTCGAGGGAGTTTAACTGATCTATTAGCTAATTGGATGGTCATACGGGTTGGTAAAAGTTCGCTTAATCCTAGTTTCCTATAAAGCGAGTATGGCATAAGGTTTACACTAGCTCCTAAGTCAGCTAAGGCGTTACTTATTTGAACATCCTGAAGGTAACAAGGAATAGTGAAACGGCCAGTGTCTCCTAGCTTTGGGGGCAGTCCTTGTTGCATAATTAAAGAGCATTCTGCGTCTAAGGGCAAATTAACTATTTATCTGAGTTTTTCTTTGTTGGATATAAGTTCTTTAAAGAATTTGGCACAACTAGGCATTTCAACTAAAGCATCTAATAATCGAACGTTTAAGTGTAGGCTTTTGAACATCTCTAGATATTTTCCAAACTGGGCTTCTTGTTTTTCTTTCTTAAGCCTACCAGGGAAAGGTATACGTGTTGGTTTAACTACTTCTGGGGCTTTGGAAGATTCTGGTTCAGGAGAGGTGACAGGAGTGTCAACAGGTACTGAATCAGTGGGTAGAGAAGAACTAGAAGGCTCGTCTGAAGGAATATCTTTTGATTTCTCATTCTTAGTCTCTTTTTCTCCTCTAGTGACAACAAGGATATCATCATAAGATGAATGATGAATAGCTTTGCTAATCGCTTCTTCTCTTTGCTTCTCCTTAACTTTTAAAAACAATCTTTTAACATTATCCTCCATGTTTTTAATTAAATCGTTTGAAATTCTGAGCAAATAATCAATTTGGTTTTGAAAATCAACAATTTGTTTGTTTTTATTATTTTGCTCAACCATGAAGTTATTGAAAATTGTATTGTTTAGACGAGAAGACAATTGAGAGGAAGTAGAGGGTGTAGAGGGAACTAACAAATGAGAGATAGGTTGTTTAGATAACCGCTGAGTGAAAGATTTTGAATGAATGATTTGATCAGTGGCTCCTGATGTGGCGAGAACATCTTCCTTGGGCTTCGAGTGTGAGAAGAGCCGTTGAGGTTGCTTCTTAGATTTGGAAGAGTCTTGCATATCTTTAACAACTTTAGATATGGATTCGAGTTGAGCTTTTAAAGTATCGAATGCTTGAGTAGAAGTGTCTTTGTCTTCCGAGGTTGATTCATCAAACTCCAAGTCATGTTGGTGCATCGTTATCGTCTCAATCAACTTCCAGGCTTCTTCTGAAGTATGTAGCATGAAATTTCCGGATGAAGCAGCATCGAGGGTTTGTTGGTGATGAGGATTCAGACTGTTGTAGAATGTGCAGACTAGATTCGTTTCAGCCAACTGATGATTCGGACATCTTCCAAGCAGATTCTTAAAGCGTTCCCAAGCTGAGCTTAATGATTCAGTAGTTCCTTGACGAAAGTTAATGATTTCATTTTTGAGCTTGGTTTGTAGGGACGGAGGGAAAAACTTAGCCAAGAACTTAGTAGCCATCTCCTCCCACGTATGAATCGAATTGGGTTCGAGTTCATAAAACCATGTCTGAGCTCGGAAAGCTAAAGAATAAGGAAACAGGTGAAGTCGGGTGACTTTGACACTGGATCCGGTTTGTTCGAAAGAGTCGGAAAGGTTGATGAATTTGTTAAGATGGGCGTTTGGATTTTCAACCGAAAGACCATGAAACTGACACTGAGATTTAAGTAATTTAATGAAGTGTGGCTAGATTTCAATGGTTTCGTCGGTTGGTGATACGATCGGTCCTCCTCGTCCCTCTAGCAGTGGTTGGGTTGATGAGGCGAGAGTGATACGATTCGCCATAACTTGTTTTAAGAAGAAAATAGGGTTTTGGAAAGGATAGGTTTAACTAATGACGGGAAATTAAAAACTAACTAACCTAGGGATAAAAACTGTAACTTCCGGATGATATTGATCTTCCGTAAGGATCGCTAAATAACTAAGATAACAAAATCCCTAAAATCGGTCGTTGTAGTCCCCGGCAGCGGCGCCAAAAACTTGTCGTGCCTCTATTGGTCGGACGGATTTGATTCCGATCGTTGATCCAACAGCAATAGAAGCGGCGAACAGTGAGTTTTAAATTTGTAAAGCAGGGGAATCCTAAGCTGTATACTACTGACAGACCTAAAAGGGCAGCAAGTGGTATGTATGACTCAGGTGTCGTTCTTCAAACTACAACGGGAATGGGAGTCTAGGAAGTTTTATTATCTTTGGAGATTCAGCTAGGGTTTTTTTAAAAGCTTTTGGATAGGTTTGGTTTTTATAACTAAATACTAATTAAATAAAGAAAACTGAACTAAAGAGGTTTGTACGGAGACTCGGTCAACAGAGGATAAGCGAGTGTTTACTATGATTTCGTTAAATGTTATTTGATGAATAGTCAAGGGTAAGGCTACTAGATGTGATGACTAATCCGGAGAGGATAGAAACATAATTAATGCAAAGTATTGTACCTACGACCGTTCCGCGGCTTCCATACGTTTGTACTCCACCAATGGGTGTTTCCAGCACTATACCGAGTAATAGGGCGTTTTACGGTTTTTCCGTTACATTAATTAGGGTTCCACATTACTCCCGCAGATTTCCTATATCCTAATGAGCTACAACTACTATCCTATTAAATATCTAACGTAGAGTTGTCCGCAATCAGATAAATAACATGTCACGTGGATAGCAGTTATAGAAGTCAAATACACCGGAAGTTCTCCCAAATTTACAGACCAATTTAACCGACGACTATCCTCGAATCCTGGTCCCCAGTCACAGTCATCAGAGACGTCTGTATCGTAGCGTGAATTGTTGATTGAACAAGAACACGAACGGGGGTAATCCCGTGGACCAAGTTGAGATAATCGGGCTAACGATCAGTTAAATTGTTCAGCATTAAAGATATAAATCATCACAACTATTCCATGCATGTTAATCTACTGTGTAAACCAATATTCTGTGTTTGAAAACCTAATTATACAGTTACTGATATGAACCAAGGGGATAACTCTAGCATGCATCATTCCTAAGGCAACAATCAAACAAGAACATGCGATAGGGTAACACATAATAGAACACCGTAATCCTAGCATAGCAGATAACCAATAATTAGATCATAGATATCCCGAAAGTTCTCTCAAAGATATATAACAAATAAACATGAATCTAACCTATCTCTAATCCTACGCTCCGTGTCTCTTATGATTTGTTTCAACCTAGAGAACACAGCCATACCAAGTTCATTGATCATCAAGTATAGAATAGGTAGAGAACGTACCACTAGTAATTGGCCAAGTTCTAGCAGGAAGCTTCTAACCACAGCATATGTTGGATAGATAAACATTCGAAATTCAGTTTACGAGTTCATACACAGTTTAGAGTAACACGGGCAGAGTAACAGCATGGCATAAACATTTTGACTATTCTAACATAACTACATCATAGTAAACACAAAGAAATGTCTAGCCTAACATTATATATCTAGCATACAATCCTAAACAAGCATAAACAAAGCAACACATGTTTAAAACTGGAAAGTAAGAGATATATAAATAGAACCTGATACGAATTTATTACAGACAGATCTTCGCAAATACAATTTCTTGGAGTGCCTCCGTACAAAAGCAAAAAGCTACCTCTACCTAACTATCTCTCTAACTAGCTCAATTCTAGAGAGAGAAACTAGAGAGAGAGTGATGTGTGTGAGAGAGAAAGTGTAAGGAAGAAATGAAATGAGAAAAGTGGTATGAATGAGGTGTTGGGGATGTCCACTATTTATAGGCAAACCACCAAATCGCACGTACAACTCACGAAGCAGCACGTACAAGCAAACGGAGCACGATATGGGGTAGGGGGCCGTATACGGCCTTGCAGGGGCCATATACGGTGTAGTATAGGCCGTATACGGTCTTATATGGGCCGTATACGGTGCCTGAGGCCGTATACAGTCTCCGTCTGATTTTGTTCGTTGCTTAAAACGTCCGTATCTCCTTCGTTATGCTTCCGTTTGACTTGATTCTTTCGCCTGTGGTTTCATAATTCCGTTACACTTCTAATGATCCCAATCTCACAGAAATTGGATGTGTAGAGCTTAGGCGTAGCCGGAATGACTTTTAATGGCTCTGAAAGCGTAGTGGTTTCTCCGTCCTTTGGCCGTTTCACTTGATTCCAGATTTTTCCGTCTCGATGTTACCTGTACAACAGATGGTAGAAGTTAAGAGGTGTTCCTTGACAGGAAAATGAGGTCGGAGGAATCTGCCTGTATTAAAATGCTGTGTTTTGTGCATTTTTAGAGTGTTTTCAGTGATTTTTATCACAACGTCTACTTTTGAACCACTTTAGTGTATTTTAGTAAATAATCAATGTTTTGGAATGTTTTCACTAAAGAAAGGTTCAAAATGTGATGAATAAAGCTTCTAAAAACATGACTTTTTACGTCACATCAATCCCTGTCACTTTCTATCAGTGGAGAATCCCTAGCCTGGGAATCAGGGAACTCAACATGATCAGATGGTGGCTGGGTGTCATCGGAGATTTGAGATATCGGTTGTGAAGAGTGCATCTCTATATCTCTCTCCTCCTGAGAATCAGTACCTCGGCTGGATTCAGAGGTGCTTCCAAATTCGAACAGGGTTCGTGGCGTAGATGCGTCGAAGGTTTGAATCCTTCGGGAATGCTCTCTTGAATGCAACTCCGGTAATCGGGAAGCTTTGTAAGCTGAGATCTTCATCATGAGTTTGTCTCTAAGCTCTGGGTGTTATTTTGCTAACGCAATGGTTTTCTCGATGTTTAACAGAGCGTCGAGTCGAGGCGAGATAAGAGGTTTAGAGGGATCCATGACAGAGGCTATAAGCCTTTCCATGGTTATGCCGAATCCTGCATCATATGGTTCGTCTGTAGGTGCATCATCATCTGATTCATTATCTGACAGGGGAATAGAGTTTTCGATCTGCATGATTTCTTCTGTCTGATAGTGAGAATCAGGTAAGCAGTGATACGGTGGGGTGGATTGGTATAAGTCCTCCTCTGGGTCTTCCTCCATTTCTTCTTCGGATTCCTCCATTTCTCCTTGTTCTGGTTCAGTTTATTCTTCCTCCATTTCTTCCGGTTCTGACTCATCTGGTTCGGAATCGTCACTCTCTTCTTCTGACTCTTGACTCTTCTGTTGATGATATGAGGCAAGTGTGCTCATCTGGTACGTAAGTATGTGATGGTTCTGAATCAGAAGTGTCATCGTCCGAAGTGATCCTGCCCATAGAGATGGCGTATATCTCTGCTTGCTCTGCGAGAAGCTCATCAGCCTGATTGATTCTGAATGCAACAGTTTGTCCATGTGCTCTGAGGCTGATAGTCTGCGAGTAAACATCAATAATAGCCTGAGCAGTATTCATAAAAGGCCTTCCTAGGATAATGGGTATATTGATGTCTTCCTGAATATCCATCACTACGAAGTCAGTTGGGAAATAGAACCTATCCACTTTTACCATGACGTTCTCAGCTATGCCTCTAGGATATCGGATTGTTTGATCGGCAAGCTGGACGCTCATTCCAGTGGGCTGCAGTGGTCCTAATTCAAGTCTGGAGTAGAGTGAGTAGGGCATGAGGTTGATGCTCGCTCCGAGATCGGCCAAGAAACGGATCATGCCAGAGTGATAGATAGAGCAGGGCAGAATGAATCGGCCCGTGTCTCCTAGTTTTTCCGGAAGGGAATTCTGAATGACGGTGGAGCATTCAGCGTTGAGAGAGATTTTAGGTACTTCAGGTACCTTTTCCTTAGTAACCAGCATGCGTCGAATATACTTGGAGCCGGAAGGGATTCTAGACACGGTGTCTAAGAATTTTCCGTCGAGTTTGAAAGATTTAGCGTTATATCTTTTTCCGATACGATGTGGGAAGGGGACTCGAACTTCCTAAAT
Organism: Helichrysum umbraculigerum; assembly: GCA_949592205.1. Lineage (NCBI taxonomy): Eukaryota > Viridiplantae > Streptophyta > Magnoliopsida > Asterales > Asteraceae > Helichrysum > Helichrysum umbraculigerum. Next base: position 105,373,746 of record CATIUR010000003.1, on the reverse strand, counting down.
ATGAGTAGGTACGGGTTTGGTCTCAACTGTCGTCGGGACAGGAGTAGGGTTCCTCATCGGAGAAGATGTTTCAGAATGGCTCGGTGCCTTTTGGTTATCCGTAGAGTTCAGAGTCATGGCTTCCTCAACGTGGGGGTTGTGAACAGTATTGCTCGGTAGCGATCCTTGGGGTCAAGTGTCAAGACGGTGGGCTAACTGACCAATTTGATTCTCGAGGCTCTTGAGTACCGAGAGTTGATTTCGCAGAAATAGGTCGGTTTGATCTTGTCTAGCTGTCGTCTTCTGATTGAAAGCGTTCTGCCCCTGGATAAACTTGTTCAGGTTGTCATCATTGCTTGTGACTGGGACGATTGTCTTCACCGGTTCAGCAGGTTGAGTATCCTCAGTGGCAGTTAATGGAAGTGGTTGATTGTATGGAAGTTGTGGCTGTTGTGGGTACATTGGATATCGAGGGTGAAACCTGGGTGGTTGATTGTTCCGTGGAGGAAATTGGGTTCCTCGTGCTCTTGGCGGAGAAGTTCTAGCGAAGCCAGGTGGATTTTGTTGTCTGGTTGGGAATTGAGCATAGTAGACAGTTCCGTCGGTAGGATCTTCATACTCCATAGCGTATTCCTCGGTAGGATGATGGGCACAGGTCTGGCAAGCCTGAACTTGGTGAACCTGCTGTGGTTGCTTCTTCAGTTCTCCAATCTGCTTTGTTAGAGTTTCGATCTGCTCGCTCAGAGATTTGATTGCTTCAGCTTGCGTGGTGCTTGCAATAGGTAGGGATGAGGATTGCTCATCGGACTTCCAGTCGTGGTGATGCATCGTCATGTCTTCGATTAAGGCCCATGCTTCATCGTCGGTTAACTTCATGAGGTTTCCTTGAGCAGCTGCGTCAAGCGTGATGCGATGGATAGGGTTGAGACCATTATAGAGAGTATAGAGTTTATCGGTTTTGGTCATCTGGTAGTTGGGACATCTCCTCACCAAACTCTTGAATCGCTCCCATGCTGAGTAGATTGACTCGTCGTGAGCTTGTGAAAAGTTCGCGATGTCATTCTTGGCTTTAGTTTGTTTGGACGGAGGGAAATATTTCGTAAGGAATTTGTTTCCCATGTCCTCCCATTAGGTGATTGATCCGGTGTCAAGTCCCTCAAACCAGCTCAAAGCATGTAAAGCGAGAGAAAAGGGGAACAGGTGTAGGCGAACTATGTCCTGATCAACCCCATTCTGCTTATACGAGTTGGAGATTTGAATGAATTTGTTAATGTGGGCGTTGGGATCTTCACGGGGTAATCCGTGGAATTGACAGTTGTCCTTGATGAGTTGGACGATGTGATATTTGAGTTCGAAAGTTGGTCCGTCGATCACTGGATAGCTAATCGGTCCTCCTCGTCCTTCGATGGATGGTTTGGTACTGTCGGCGAGAGTAACACGAGCGGCCATTGGTAGAAACCGGGAACGTCTTTCTTTGCGGATGGTACGGATAATCGACTCAGGATCGGGTACGAAAATGAGTGGGTCAGATCCGGATGATCTGGTCGAATATCGTTGTTGATTGTGGGAAAGAATTTTCGGTGGTTACGAGAGAGAAATCTAATCTACGGGTATCACTAAAGAGAAAGTTCGTCGGGACGCCTCAGAATCTTACGATTAACTCCCCGGCAGCGGCGCCAAATACTTGACGCGCCACCAACCGTCACGCGTCGTTAACGAGACCGTATGGCAGCACGTCGGTGTGGAAGTTTTAAATTTTATATTTTGCTGGGGACCTAAGTTCTACTAGAGCTGTATAGCTGAAGTATGACCTAGGGTCGTTCTGAAGAGTTAACCGTATTGTGAAACGACTTGTCGGGACGAAAGTTCAAATTAGCGATGGTTTGAAAATAGTTTTGAGTGGGGGTTTTATACTTAGGTCCGTAATTAAAACTAATTAAAGCAGTAAATAAAAGCAGTAGGTTGAATCAGTATAGAGGGACTTGTGTTTGTTATGACTTCGTTAGCTTTTACGTGCGGTGATGCTGTATTGGGGTTTTATATTTGAAAACGTCTTTTAAGATTTGTGTCTTGCGTTCACGTAGATACCTTGTGGTGTAAACACTAGTACCCTACTGATCAGATAAACCAACCAGTATGTCACTGAGTACTAGGCTGTCAAGATTCTGATCAGATCGGACTGTCTTGAAACCCCCCTCACCGTCTCTTATGATGAGACCAAGTGACCCTCCAGATGGGGTGCAGGAATAAGGCGACAGTCCGCAATTTATCCACTGATCTTTCTTAACACATACAAAGGTATCTAAGCTAGGCGAGGCATTTAAGATTTAAGACAAGTGGTGACTGATTAACATATACATTAATGGTTATGATTGAGTTCAGAGATATTCGGCTGTGATACAGTCTTCAACCCACAGAGCTTTTCACAGTTACATAGTGTAGTCACTCGTATTACGGTCTTTCCTGGATCACAGACTATGCTAGGATGTAACACAGTATACAGCCTTCGACCTTTCCGTAGTTTGTACGTGTTTGTATTCCACCATAGGTGTTTCCAACGTTAAACCGGATACTCAGTCGTATTAGGGCTTTAACTGGGCTACATACTTTACAGCCATCTGAACTCAATATATCTAAGCTTGTATTACAGTAAAACCATCTATGATAGCTAAACAACCCGTTCACTTTATAATCCCAAACCAATAAATCCCTGATTAATTCACAGTGTACTATACGATAGGTTGACAGTATTTCCATTGCTTCAAAATCAGACCATGTTATTTTAAGAAAACAGAGATAGGTAGTGACCGTTTGACTAAGGGTCGCGAGTCCTTAACATAAAGGTTCTAACCACGTTTATTGGAGGAAAGGCGTTAGTTTAGTTTAAAATCATAAATGTATAGTTAACAGTGCACCGATTTTCAATATTTAACAATTGGGATCATTATTCCACAACGGATTGTGCCCACGACTTTCATAGCTTCCACGTTCCGTACTACACACATTCGTGATGTTTCCGGCGCTATACAAATGAAAGCCGTATAACGTTACCTCCGTTGTTTCATAACGATGTTATCCCAATTGTATCTAAAGTAGCTTCACCCAAAGTATTAACAAGCTAACTACATCATAACAAACACAATAGCTAATCTACTCACTAATCATGGCAATGTATCCTAAATCAAACATAATAATTGCATGCAACATTATAAAAGATAAGGATAGAAATAACCGAAAGTAATGCGTAGATTGAATAGCAGTTGAAAGGTTACACGGACAGAGCTCCGAAATATCTTGAGCAATATTACAAAGGAGATCCTCCAAGAGTTCCAACTCTATTACAAAAGCTACCCTACTAATCCTCCTCTAACTCCTAAGAGTAGTGCTAGAGAGAGGACGCTAATTTCCTACTAATTCTCCTCTAACTCCTAAGAGTAGTGCTAGAGAGAGAATGCTAACCTAATTCTAGAGAGAGAATGAGAATGAGATAAGAGGTGTGAGGTGTGTGAAAATGAATGAGGAGGCTTGGTATTTATAGGAGAATGAGGTGAAGCTTGGTACAAGTCACAAAGCATGAAGAACAAGCATCAAAGCGCATACGGGGGTACTGGACCAAGGGGGTCAAACGGCACCTTCCAAGCACAAAGGCCCCGTATACGGCACCCTTAGGGCCGTATACGGTACCCTAGGGGCCGTATACAGTAGGGTAGTGCCCAGGGGGGGGGGAGGTTGGTGCTTGGTTTGGCCTCCGCTTGTTTCTCGGTTGCTTGGTTCATCCGTATCTTCTTCGTTTGGGCTCCGATTTGCTTGATTCTTGCGCCGTTGGCTTCGTTTTTCCGTTACGCTTCTAATGAAACTGAGTTTGCCAAATTTGGAAGTGTTTGACTTTTGCGTGCTCCGGATGACGATCGGCGAGCTTCCAGACTTGTATCTTCTCCGTCTTTCATCCGTTTCTTCTGATTCTTTCACCTCCGGTCTTGGATTTCCCTATGGAATCATAAAATATGAATTAAGATCTACTTCCATAAGTAAATTAAGAAGGGAATATTTAAGGTGACATTATTTGCCTCGTTTTACGTGATAAACGGATGTTTTTGGTGATTTTAACAGCAACGCCCATAATTAGACCACTTTGGTGATTTTAAGTAAATAATCAATGTTTTAAGATGATTTCACCAAATATAAGTCCAGTAAGTGCAGAATAATGTGCCCAAAAACATGACTTTTTAGGACACATCAGAGCTATATCAAAGTTTGAACAATACTGCTTACAAACTTCATTACGAAAGTCAGACCATCGGATAGATGCTTTCTGAAAAGGAGATAACACATAAGTAATCGAATCCCACCAATTCATAGCTGCTCCTTTTAAAAGTTGAGTTGCATAAGGAACTTTTAATTCTTCCTCACATTGACAGACTTCAAATTTCTTTTCAACATCTCTCAACCAATCTAGGGTTACAGAAGGATTTGTACTACCCGAATACACAGACGGATTACTGCTCGTAAAGGTTTTAAAAGAACACACCTTTTGTTTTGGCGGTGAAATCATACTAAACATAGGATGAGATGATTCAGCCTCTTTTTGTTGTTTATACATTCTGAGTGCTTGATTTTCCTCTTCCAAATGAAGTAGATACTCATCTCTTTCTAATTCATCTCTAGCATGGAAAGAAGTACCAGCATGCTCAGCCCGATTATCATGAGTCTCAACAGTAACTTCCGGCCTTGAGACATTATTAGGGTTAACAGCTGGTTGTTCGTTATCCGCCATATCTGTAAACACAACAACAGCTCACAAATCATTAATCGTTAGTACCTATTCTACTAACCGATTCATATTCAGTACATAATCCCATTCCCAAGAATGTTTGACACAACACAATCAAAGTTTAGGATTGAACATCCTATCATATTCAATTCACCCAAACTATGGCTCTGATACCAACTTATAACATCCCTCATTTAATATCACAATATTATATTAAGTTTCACGGAAGCGTATACTTACAATACATATTTTATTAGAATTCTGCTTGAAATTTTCGCAAACATTTATACAACCTGTTTACTACTAAACCAAACACAGTTAATTTGTTTACAAACCGGGGCATTATATATTACAAAACATTGTTTATAATAAACTGGATCAGAGTTGCAAGTTTCAAACATTTTCAGCATCAAAACATCCTTCCTGGCTACCCACAAAGTAAACATAACCTGCAGGAAGTAATTTGAGGGATTAGCACGAAGCTAAGTGAATGAATAATCAATCACAATTCAATTTAGCTAGTAATATGTTCCCAACCAATAATGTAACAAATATCGTCAAAAGGAACGGTGGTTCCTAAGGCCCTGTGCTGGGTGGCCCCATCAGAACACTTAAATCAACTGTAGGTCAAAACAGTGATTAACCGCTAACTTAATGCTAATCTCCATCAACACATGTACGCAACCCTGTGTCGACCAACATTAGCATTCAAGTCCAACCAACAATCTAGTTGACCTCTGTATACTACAATCAAGCTCACAGGCTAATCAAACCACCAATCAAATGGCATAAATTTCAAGGTTAACGTTCTATCAATAGTAATCCTATAATTACTGATTGAAATCAACTGACACAACCAAACCAAACTGTGAGTTTCAAATCCACTCACCTGATTGTTTTAGTTCACTTACTCAGCTGCCTTATCTCGCTGAGTTCTCTGAGGATATGAGAATTAACAATCAAGTATAAGTTAGTAACAACGTTCTTAAAACCATAGCTTATATTCGAATATTACGTATATGGATACATCTCACAACATGTATAACACAATCAATATATGCACATTTGTTAATTACATCCACATACTTATCAAATAATCATGATACATTAAAGATTATATGAAGTTTGCTCAAAATTCAAATTTCATGCATAAGGGTTGAATCTGCCGGATTCATTTGAAATCGCCGGATTCCATACCGGATTCCCAACTATTTCATGTCCAGTTTTGACCAGACCATTTTCAAACGAATACGTTCTTGAATACGTTTTTGAATACGCCGTATTTACAAAATCTGGTTTTCACTTTTTCGAAGCAATCCGACGGATTCAGAGGAATCCGCCGGATTCCCGTGTTTCGTGCGGAACCCCTGAACCTGCAACTACATAACCTGCCCGATTTTATACTCTCAAAATCAATCAATTTCAGTTGCTAATTCGAGTTCAACTAACAATAACCTCATTGTAACATCAAGAAACCCCAAACATGATCATATATCATTACTTATTCCAATTATTCATGATCAAACTATCAAATTCACTAATTTACCTAATTCATTCAAGAATTTCAATTCAGTTATGCAAGCTATGGAAATCAGTTTACCATCATCTTATTACATCATATATCTTCATGTAAACTCAGAAATTAATCAAGTCTATGATTTCACACTTAGTTTTGGAAATACTCAATTTCATGAAAGAATTCATACTTACTCTTTATGATGATGATGATGATGATGACAAGAGCAGGAGCTAGGTAATTAGCTAAAATCACAGCTTCAATCCTATAGTTCTTGTTTATGGTTTTGAGTTTTGTTGTAATAGTGCTAGGGTTTAAGTTTCAAAGGAAGTGAAAGACTTTCCTTTTTAGGAAAGTTTAATAGGTCGGCTATTCTCATTTGCACCGACCCTTATCCACTTAAAATTAATTCCCTTTGAATCTATTGTCTGGAACCTAAAAACCGTTTGCGAGAAACTTATTTTATTCTACCGTCAACTATAGTAAATTACAACAATCAATAATTTACTATTCACAATAAGTTCTGGGACTTATTTATATAAGTTTCGCAATAAAACAAATAATATCAAATAATTTCTAATACAATTAAACATATCAATTTAAAATTAGAAATTACCGGACCATAAGAGAGGATGTTACATTAAGGGTATTTTTAATATTTGTTATTTGAATTTTCTTGTCTTAAGTTCATCCCTTAAAAATGAGTAACGTTAAATAGACCTATTTACGTAGACCTAAAAACGAGCATAACCTTCTGATTGATTGCATTTTTTATCTCTCTTAATCTCGTCCAATCAATTTTTCAAATCTATCGATCACAACTTTAGGTCTATAATTAGTCATACAAATTTAGACATATCAATCATTTTCTTTTTTGTAATATCTTGGATAATATATAATACTTGTGATTATTTCAATTATATAGAAGTTAAAGAATCAGTTTAAGATGATTAACAACATGTGAGCTACAACATGATTGATTTGTTTATTATAAGATAAAGAAATATTCATATGGCAGTTTAGTAATTTGTAATGGCCAAATTTTTAAATAAGAAAGACACTTTGCTTAATACTTACTAATCAATCCTAAAAAGAAAAATCAACCCCTCCAACATTATTATTCATAAATTATTATTCTGATCAATGATTAATCACTAAGCTTGTCTCCACCTTATGTAATGGTAATATTTTTCAAAAGAAACTGAATGTTGACAACTTAGATACGACGGTTTTACAAAGTTTTTATGCGACTCTTACGTAATTTGATGTCTTCGGTGATGATTCGAATTGAATAGTTTCGATATATGTAGAGATGATTAAATGTTATTTATGAAATTAAAGTTTAGTAAAGATTTATTAACGTAAGTTAAGATATTTATGGCGCGTTTAGTTGAAGAAAAATTTCTTCATTTTTCCTTTTTCATTTTTTTAGAAAATGGAAAGTGTTTACTTCTTCACAAAAGCAGGAAAAATCTAGAATATGTGTTTAGTTGTAAGCGATGGAGTTTTCTTTTTTCAAGAAAGAGCAGAGATATAAAACTTAGAAAACCATCAAAAGTAGTTTTTAACCTCGTAGTTTATAAAAAGGGAAATAAGAATTTTCCTTTTCTTAGAAAAGTTTTTTAGAAAACTCGAATTTGAATACATTTTCTAATTTTCTTGTTTTCTTAAAGAATTTTATAGAAAAGTGAGGAGTTATCTGTAACTAAACGCATCCTTATATTTTGTTCTAGTTTTCACAACAATATCCGTTTCTCTCAAAATCCAAGAAGAGGGTATATTCGGTTCGGGTCGATATTGTGCGCGTTTATGCTGTTTGAGACGGAGAGTGGGAACACGCGCATGGTAGTCGCGTGGGATGTCGGTGCAGTAAACAAATGTTGAATATTTTTGTAGGAAGATGCCATGATACCTGGAAATTGGTCCCCATATGAGTAGTAGGTGTTCATAAGGGGTGAATCTAAAGCCACCCCTAAAATCTCTGCTCATACCCCTCGCTCACCTTCTGGCCTGCAGTTTAGTACTTCTGGCTCATAGTTCAGTACAGAATCAGTTTCAGTTTTATTAAAAAACATATTTTTTATAAAAAATAAAAATAAAATATGATTGATTTGATGTGAGCCAGGGGGTAGGAATGAAAAAAAAGAGAAAAATGGGTGGGCCAAGGGCTAGCTTTAATAACCCCCGTTCATAAGTCTTAACTGTGCAACAACACAACACCCCTTCTCCGTTTCATGGTCACCGTACACCTTTTAATCCATAACGTACAACATTTTCTTCCATGAATACAATTTTGATTCGATCAAAAGTCTTCACAAATGATAAATGCTTAAACTACAAAATGTAATTTCCACTCGTGTCATGTGTCATCAAATTACTTCACAAAACATATGTGTACAACCGTCGGGATTGAATCGCATTCGGACTAAATGACTTGTGATCAACAAAAAAAGAAAACAAGGCTAGATCGAGCTCAAAATGATGTTCAAAGATTGATTTGCTAGCTCATTAAACTTTGTTTAACATATGTTTGATCTTGAAGAAACGTACTTATAAGTTTGTTTATAAAAGTGCTTAGTACACCTTAGAAGATAGACTTAAATTTATGCTTAAAAGTTCGATTGGTTAAGTGATACATTGGTTGATGAATATAATGACATAGAATAAGTGAATTGTATATTCGTATGTACGACATTCATTGGATGGTTTAGTAATATATTTCAGACTTGTGTTTTTGTATAATTTAGGATGCTGATAAATACAACACATTACCTCATTCTTACAACACACTTTTACACACTTAAAGCATACTGTACAACTCGTTGATGCACAATTTTGTTGTAAGAATCAAAATCAAGGTTGTATCTATCAACTCCCCTAATTTAGCATTACATGTTATATATGATTTGTAAAGAGAATCTAAGTGTGCAACTTAATAACTTTAAAAAAATATAGATGAATAAAACGTAAAATTTTGTTCAACAAGACAAATTTAGTTTGGAATAGAAGACCTAATTTATCCCTTATATACGAGTAGCAAACTATCACCGTATTATCATGAGAAATTGAATAATTTATTACTATTTTCTCTTTAAGACATGAGATATAAGATAATCATGAGATCTTCAAAGTAATCATGATATTACTGAGGGCAACAATCCCTTTTTAGATAAAAATCTATTAATGAAACCAAACCACTAAAGAAAATATATGACTAAATTGCATGAACGGTCCTTGTGGTTTACACACATTCTCACCATTAGCCCTTGGACTTTGTTTGTTGTATAGACATTTCAAAAACTCAAAAGTTGTTGCACACTAAGTCCCTCATCTGCCTAAAATAACTAATATACCATTGGTGATACTATCAATTTTGCTTGACCAAATGAGGGTATTTTAGTCATTTTAGGTAAATGAGAGACTAAGTATGCAACAGCTTTTGAGTTTTTGGACTGTCCATGCAACAAACAAAGTTCAGGGACTAACGGTGAGAATGTGTGTAAATCATAGGGACCATTCATGCAATTAACTCAAAATATATTGAATCACATTAGACTACTCCCATCCGTGACTAAAACTGACTGAGCCACGTCAGCGCCACATCAGCTTTTTCAAAAACTAAATGAAACTGACGGACCCTTGCCATCAGTGACACCGTCACTTTAATTTTGGGTCTCACATTTACTAATTTACCTTTATTTATGCGCGCACACACACACACACAAAAAATTAAAAGAGAAAGCGTTGGTTTTCCGAAGGGAAAAACTGACGGACCGAACTGACGGCGGGGTGCCATCGGTGTCAGTTCCGTCGACCGACGAAAGGCAACACATACCAATGGGAGCCGTCTTAAAACATTTACTTACATGATCGAGAAATGACACTTTACAGTTCAACTTCATAATTTTTAGCAATTCCATTGAAAAGAGTGAAAAAATGATACACAAAGAAAAAAAAAAGTAGAAAAAAAAAAACTAAACAGATACTAACTTTTTAACATATTGCAACATAATTTTTGAGACAAGATATGCTTAACAAAAAAAAAAAGTAAAAATGAATGATATGCTTGAGATGATATATATCTTAAAGGTTCCTCGACCTATTGGTACGAGAGAAGTTCATTAACTAAGAGATTATGGTTTCAAACCTCATTTGAAACAACGAATTAATTATATGTTTGAATTGACTTCGAAAAGGAAAAAATAAAAAATTTAAATAGAAAACTATAACTATTTATATCATTAAATTAGCAAACAAATTTTCATCGTATATGTAAAAAAAAAGGGTAATTTGGAGGGTACCCCTAACCCCCGTAACCATTACAGGTTACGTAGCCGCCTCACCCACAAGGGACATCACTACCGGGTAAATCACCAGACCACAGATTACCCAGAATGCTGGGGAACGGATTCGAATCCCCGCATATTTCAGCACACCTGTGGGGCCTGCGCCTATAGGTGGTGGTACCAGTATGGAGTAGTGGAACATGCGTATCAAATGAATAATGCACAATAAATATTATTAATTTTGTTAATTTTACAGAAAAAAGAATGGTTTTTTTTTCTAATTAGAGTAAAAAAATTATAATAGTTTGGTAATTTCAAACTGGAAGTAAAAACTAACCATCTATCTCCAACAAATTTTATAGATGTCATTGGGTGACCAAATAGTAATTGATCTATTAAATATGATTCGCCCCAACTAAAGATGATTTTAAATATATGTACATTTCACCAAACTTTCAATAATCATACATGATTATTCACTAATAAAATCTTAATTACTTTCTAACCAACCGGGGCAAAAAACACCTAGTTTGTATGAAAACTTAGATATATATCAGAATTGGTTGTCCAACGGCCATTACCGGTCTTGCTTTTGAGTCGTCACCCTCTTTTAGAAGAGTCAATCCACTTTGATCGAAACTTATACTTATTTTTCAATGGATTGTTAATTGGTTCAAGTAGATATAAAAATAATACTAAGCATTATATATGGTAAGATTTTTACGTTACGTTTGGTTTAAAGAATGTTTTCGATGGAATTGAATTCATCAAATGAATTGGAATTTCAAGGATTATGAATTCCTTTGAGTGAAGGATTTTGGTGACTTCCAAATCAATTTATTCGTGAACCAAACACCTTTATGGAATGATATAAAGATTCTAATTCTATCGAATTACGTTGAATTATGTGAATCAAACGTGACCTAAATCTCTTGATTAGAAGTTAAGTGAAATTACATATCTACCACATTAAATTTAGTAAGTTTCAAAATGCAATTTTTTTTATTTTGGTGACAAGTTTAGTAGTAGATTACATTCATGTGTTTATTTCTCGTTATGACTTATAATTACGCAATTTCCTTCTTTGATAATGTAATAGATATATATAATCTACTAGTAAGTTATACCATCTATGAATCTATGAATTTAATAAAACACAACTTACGCTTGGTCTAGCTTACATATACATGTTTAGTAATATTTAGTAGTATCAACAAGCAATAATGCTCCATGTAATCAGAGGTGGAGCCATGTAGAAAGTAGGGGTGGCAGTTGTTACGGGTCCATAACCAACACGCAGTGTAAATTCTATTGAAAAATAACATTTTTAGTTGCATTTCTTGTTGGTGCTACGGGTTCAGAAAAATTGAGATACCATTGATACGGGTTACTCTAAATCCTGGATCCACCACTGTACGTAATTAAGTTTAAAAATATCATAATACTACTAAATTAAGCAAAGTCGACCATTTTAAGCATTATATTTTCTATTATTAAACTTTGATTTGTCTAACATGTAACGTATACGTATTTTACTAACTTTTATACAAGGAGGTTAGAGTTGCATGTTTATAAAAAGTGGATCTTACTATTATATTAGTGTTATCTTCATCCATCTCACCATCACCAAATGAGATATCACATGGATAATGGATTAAATTAAAGTAAAATAACAAAAACATATCAAATTAATTAAAGTCTCTAAACTCTACATGTACGTAATTAATAATTGGGTCATTGGGTGTGGATGATCTATGGGTCACAATTCACAAAACTGGTTTGGGCCATCTGACTATTGGGCTATTTGGACTAGTTATAGGTGTAGGCTTGTAACTCTAATGCCCGCATTATAATTTTTAGAGCTTTAATAGTTTTCTTATTGACGTTTAACCTTACTCCCAAAGTATAAAAGTGAAAAAACTACACTTATATTATTGTCATAGGTTTAATCAACTCTACGTAAGTTAATTAATAAATAAATCCGTCTACTGAAACTGAATCCAAGCACGTGAATCGGCCCATCGGTTTTCTTACTCTCTATGTAAACATTATGGGTGCGTTTGGTTATAGGAAATCCTCCACTTTTCCAGAAAAATTCTAAAACAAGAAAATTATAAAACGTGTTCAAATTCGAGTTTTCTACAAAATTTTCTAAGAAAAGGATAATCCTTGTTTTCCTTTTTATGACTACAAAGTTGAAAACTACCTTCGATGGTTTTCCAAGTTTTTCATCTTTAATTTTTCTTGGAAAAGGAAAACTCCACCCTTTGCAACTAAACACGTTTTCTAGATTTTCCATGCTTTTCTAGATAGGTAAAACACTTCTCATTCTCTAAAGAAATGAAAAAGAAAAACGATGAAATTTTTCTGTAACTAAACGAGCCCTATGATTTTTTAAAAGGATTATACATGAAGAAGATAAAAAAGTTAGAAAATTTGGTGATTAAACCATTATTAGTTCTAGTCTACTAACTATTACAATATGTTAGTTGTAATAGTACAACTTTTTGTGTATATGTTTGACATGTTTGAACATTTAGTCTAATATTATATTTCCAGAGGTTTTTATAGTATGTTTTTTTAATAGAAATCGACAAATTTTGCACCTTATTTTACACTAGTAATACATACATGTAGTGTTGGACAATCACCCATATTTCACTCCTTGTTAGATGCAGATGTAAATTATATGACTAGATGATATTGCATATACGGAATTACGTATGCAGTGACGCCCATCTTCTACGAGACATGGTTTTACCAATTTAAACATCGACCATGGTTGATTAAGAAACTTAATTTGCTAAGATCTGTAGTGTTATCACTTGTTGGAAAGAAAAGACAGAATGATGTTTTGGTCTAGAATTTAGGAGCACCCTGGTTAACAAATCACAAAAGTTACTAGCATATGGGCCAAAGCAATGGGATTTATGATGGTAGTCAAAGTCAAAAGAAATAGATATCTCAAGATTTAATTAGATTTATTTGCACCATTTGTACGTGTTTTTTTAGAACGGGTAGTTAATCGATATAATTTCAAGTATGTTAGGCAACAATTAGCTGGAGTTGAAAATTGTGGCCGAAAGTGAAGTGGAGATTATCGTTGAAAATTTTATTTTATTTTTGTACTTTTTTCAGAAAATACTTCGGATGGCTACTTTGAAAAATGACTCTCGAGAATTCTTTTTTTTTTTTTTTTTAAATCCTATCATGTTTTTATTGCCATAATGGAGATTCTTCATCAACAGTGGATTAAAGGTTGTTAAGAATAAAAGCTAAAATCTATAAAAAAATCCCGAAAATCTGGGTGCCAAACACACCCGAATTCAAACACTACTAAACTTTCAAACTCCTGTAGATTTCTTATTGCTTTGTTTCAAGTGACATTTTTTGCAGATTATATTACTGTTTCGCACTAGATAATAATATACTGAATGAGAATAGTAATCTCCTTCAAGTAATAAATTCTGGTACACAAAAAATCATGGGCGGAGCCACATAGAAGTTAGGGGTAGCGCTTGCTACGGGTCCATTTGTTACGCGAAGTGTAATTTTGTTTAAAAAGAATTGATTTTATTGCTATTGCTACGAGTCCAAATAAGTTCTGCTACTGGTTTGATGGATGATTAGTCCATTTTGTATGTTATTAACTCTAAAAACTACTAATTTCTAATGAAATCCTATATGTTCATTAAAAAATTAAGGGTAAATTCCATAAATGGTCTCTGTGGTTTACATTGATTTACGAAAACTGTCCCTGTACTTTTTTTTCAACGTTTTCGGTCCAATAGCTTTGGATTTGCTCGCAAATGGTCCCTTAAGGGACCATTTGCGAGCAAATCCAAAGTTAGACGGAGGGACCATTTGCGAGCAAAAATCCAAAGTTAAGGGACCATTTGCGAGCAAATCCAAAGTTATTGGACCGAAAACGTTGAAAAAAAGTACAGTGACTGTTTTCGTAAATCAATGTAAACCACAGGGACCATTTATGGAATTTACTCAAAAATTATCTATTTAATACTATGAAAAAATTTGTGCTATGGGTCACTTGAATTTCTGGATCGCCACTGCAAAAAGATCGATATTATAAAAAATGTAGAAAGACACTACAGAAGAATATAAGTGTAATAATTATGGTTTTACCTTTTAATAGAAAGTAAAAGGTTTTCGGTTCATATTCTTTGCAACTATCTACAAGCAAAGTCCATTTCGATGATTAATTCAACTACTAACTAAAGGTAGTAAAAAGTAAAAGCTTGGTACAGTAGTCATATTTCCACACTTCCAACTTTCAACACATTTGGTAGAAACAAAGAAATATGAGGCACAAAGAGTAGCAAGCTAAATCTGTATCTTAAATTTCACATACAAAATCAACCCCATACATATATAAAGATAATAGTAGACAATAGAGATAAACCTAAGTTTTTTACATTCCTTTGTTTAATGGATATTATTGCAAGTCTTTGATCAAATATAGTCACAGTGAACTTATTCATTTAGTGTTAAGAAAATGTGATTTACCAGATACAATACATCATCAAAAGCGAAAATTTAGACAATAAGACTCATATGACGTAGAGCGATTTATAGTTGACCAAGAGAAAGCTCGATTCTTGTATGACGTAGAGCGATTTATAGTTGACCACTAGAGCCTAGAGGTGTAATATTGAACTCATTGGTTATGTATGGGTCAAGTTGGGTACGGAGTAATATTTAAGAGGTGATGAGTTTTGTTGGGTCTCCCTCTATTTCTTTAAATGGGTCTAAATGAGTATCTGAAATAACCTCCATTATATAACAATTAAACAAGGGAACTAGAAGGGTTTAGCGTGTAATTTTTTTTATTTTTTTTACCACCTCATTTCATTTTTTTTCATGTTTCGCTAAAATAAAAAAAAATTTGGTGGAAACTCAATGGGTCAACCCGACTAGAACCCAAACCTAAACCCAACCCCGTGACCCAACCCGACCCGACCCACTTATAAAAGAATGGAACTTCGATTAATTGTTACACTTATTATAGCACGGAATAAAACTGTTGGTAGTGATTTTCTAGTAAGAACTACTAAGAAGATACTATCAGATGGAAATACAACACAATCATAGTAACTCAACATCCTATGAGATCGTGAAGCTAAGATGGTTTGAATTTCATTATAGGGTTTATATTTTGGTTATTTATCGAACTTTACACATTTTACTATTGTATGTATCGAATTTTGAAACCTCCTATTGTATGTATGCAAGTTTTAAAACCGTCTTTTGTATGCATTTAACTTACTATTGTATGTAACTATGGACTAAACTCACAAAAAAACATGTCAATTTATGTAGCCAAAGCAAAGCAAAACACATACAATAGACGGTTCCAAAACTTGAATACATACAATAGGAGGTTTCTAAGTTTGATACATACAATAATAAAATGTGTAAAATTCGATACATAACAATACAATAAACCCTTCATTATATGCATATATACGTACCTGTAGAAACTCCAACTTCTTCTGAACTTCTGTTGAAGTAACGCAAACAGATGGCATGTGCTTTTGATGTTGAGTTCTCAAACGTTGTAGGGAATGAAGCCTGGTCCGAGACCAAATCAAAATGAATCGAAATGGTTTCGCACCAGGCAACATTCCCCTCAAGGCCTCAACCTTTCATGAGAGGAAGTATGCGTTATATGTTTCATGTGTATGACCCCTTAAATAAGTTTTATCAAAAGCAACATCTTTATAGCCACTTTAGTAATATGCAAGTTTCAACTCACTTTACCTTCCTAAACATGCTTTTCACACACATTTAGGAATCGGGAGATAGTTACTTTTAGGTCACAAATCATATTTAGATTTTCTTGGCAATGTATGAAATCAAAGTGTATTTTCATTCATTAACGGCGTATTTAACAAAGGTAAAACGAATAACTAATATGGGAAAATAACCCTGTAACAAAACGAAAAAATATTTTATTTTTCTTCTTTTGAATGGAAATGGTATCCGCCAGTGTGTGAATACATTCGCAATAGGAAGGAGACAACCAACAATTTTACTGCAATTTCAATAAAAATGGCTCCTGATGCACAAACTGAGTAACCTTCAAGCAAATAATATACTTAAGTTATCTGCTTAAAACAAAAGCTTTCATCTAAAACTGCTCCTTCAAAGATACAGACATTATATATTTAACTGGTTACTGTTAACAAAGTATTAAATTGAAGATCAACAAGTCAATGGATATACTAAATAATGATGCAAATGTGAAACCCTCAATAACTTAGCTACAACCAATTTCCTCATGTGAACATCTCTTTTATACCACAAATTGTTTCGGTTATTGCTTTTCTTTTCAATATTTTTTCTAGTAAGTTATAGGAGAATGCAATTTGATACATATATAAGAGCACAAGGAGCGCTCAACACTGTTTCTGTGTTCTCGTAATTATTTAATTATTATTTTTTTTTTTTTTGAAAAATCAAATTAAATACAAAAAAAAAAAAAAGAACAATAAATAAAACAATTAACATTTAATTAAAACACACTTCATTACATTAATTAAACTTCCTAAAAATACATAATAAAAATACATAATTAAACTTCCTAAAAATACATAATAGAAATACATAATTAAAATAAAAAGTCCTAAAACGCAATAATATTAAAACCAATACAATAAAATTGAACTAAACCAAACTCCATCTAGTCTTCATCCGAGTCCAACCCATCAACATCCTCCGAAGCCGATCCACCACCCGAACCCGAGCCACCCTCACCCGCTTTCTTCCACCCGAGCCTTTCCCGAATCTTCTCTTTTTCCATGTTCAAAAACCACGCGTCACTTTCCGACAAACCATCCGTTGTCATCTTCAAAACCCGCATTGCTTCCATGAGATCTCGGGTCCGATACACAGTCGCCTTGGTTTGAGTCAATTGTTGAAAGTTTTGAGTGATCGACTCATCAAACGAAGGTGTGCTACTTTTGGTAGAAGTGTCGGACGATGTTTTGGCACTTTTAGCCCGCCTTGACTTTCCGGGTGGCCGTGGGTGTACATCATCACCAAAAAGGGCGGCGTTCGGGTTTACTTCATCTTCCTCATCAACCCCCAAATCCACGGCTATGTTCTCCAAGTCAACCATCTCCCTTCGCTTGTTCCTACGGCCGACTACAACCGGGTCGGGCACCAACCACTTTTGTTTATCTTTCAAAAAATTCCACGCGAGCTCGTGGCCAAAAGTCGATTTCGCCTCATACCAGAAAGTCTCCAAACACCGCAACCGAAAATCTTCGTCTTTCTCACCACTATGCTTTTCTCTACCCAACCTATACCAAATACCTTGAAACTTTTGACAACGGTTGTTCAAATACGTCCACTTAGACGACAACGCGTCATTTCCCCGTTGACCACTTTTTCCATATCCGAACGCTTGTTGTACTCGTCCATAACCAAGTACCAAAAAGAGTCGTTTTTAATGTCGATGCCCCGGTTTGAGTCTTCCGAAATAGCAATCCAACATTGAGCTAAAAGTAGCTCTTCTTTGGATGACCAAAAGTTGCGAACGGGATATGTTTTCTTTTTTTTTGGCGAGTCCACCGCTTTGGATTTTGTTTTTTTGGACGAGAAGGCGTCGGTGTTTCGCCCTCAACCGAATGCTCTAAAGGTGCTTGTTCTTGACTTTGCTTCCATAACAAAAATTCTTGATAAGCTTCGGGTGTGATTTGCGGTGTTTGGGTGGATGGTGTTTGTGGTGCCGGGTTGTAAGTTTGTGGTGGCGGGATGTAACTTTGTGGTGGATACGGGTTGTATGAAGATGATTGTGGTGTTTGTGAGTTGTAGTTTTGTTGGTTGTAGCTTTGCGTAAATGGGCTCCAAGTAGAATGGAGGTTGTATGGGTTGTTTAGGTCGTTCGGGTTTGGGTTTTGAGACATTTTGAAAGTTTAAGAATTGTATATAGATAGAAAAAGATGAAGAAGATGAATGTTTTGGTGTGAAAAAATGGTGGAAGTGATATGTGTATTTATAGTGTAAAAAAGAAACATTTTTGAAAAAAAAAAGTCAAAAAAAGTCAACCAAAACGCTCCTCAAACGGCTCATTTTTTAAAAATTTTCAAAACTTTTTTTTTTGTTTTTTTCAATCTAACCGTTGGCCCCATTTTTGAAAAAAAAAATTAAAAAAAAAAAGAAAACGGTCGAATCTTCAGCTTTTGAAACAAAACATTGAACGAAAACGCCGAGCCGGAACGCCGGCATGGAGCGCCGAACGTCGGGCTCCGGCGTTTTCAATGGGAAAACGGCGAGGATGATAGAGGCACTCCGTGTGCTCTAATGTAAAATAGTGATGTTACATGAAAAGTTTGACCCCTTTTCGGCTCTTTGCATGAGTCTTGGCATATCATTTAGGTCTTAGATATGCGCTAAATTGTAAGTTACCGTGGAATTTATGTTTAGTGACACCAAGTACAGATGCACACATAATTTTGTCAAGTAATTAGAACTCAAACTCTGTTATAGCTTGACGGTGTTGAGCTTCTATCAAATTCAAGTTGGAAACACTGAAACAACAATGAGCTATATATCTATGAGCTAATACGATAGATATATTGTTAAAAACAAACATAACCTATAACTTTAAGTACGTTACTTAAAAAAAACTACAAGACTATGTTGTAAATTAATTGCCTCCACAACCTTTTCAAAACCAAAGAGTCGTGCTGCTCTATTTACCATGCATTTCAATTTCATTATTAAGTTGATTTCTACGTCTATCAATGAAGTCTATCGGTCAAGTCTATAAATCATTTCTCATGAAACAATGAGAAGTATCAATGGTGCGTAATGGTGTCTGTCTTCAAGAAGACAGGTATAGAGTAGAGACCCCTTAGGCCTGGCCAGGTTGGCCCAAAACCCCTTCTAACAATGTAAGCATTCAAAGTTTCAACTACACACACCAAAAAGAAAAAGAAAAAGAAAGCATTGTACAAGCTCGGTTACACTATTACTCATGTAATGCTGAAATTGAAGTGCCAAAATGGGTTGGACACTTTAGACGGTGGGTTCAAATGGACAACTTTCTAACACATATCGGATGAGGTTAGGTCGACTAAAACACATTTTATCCGAAAAACTTATATAGATAAATTGTGTGCTAGTTACGATTACATAAGTTGCATTTCATAATAGTCTATAATTAAACAATTTAAAAGCTCAGCCAGGTTCAGGTCGCCAAACTAAATTCAACCTTAGAACTGTTTTTTATCACGAAACATTGAAACTTTCCACATTGAAGCACAAGATGGAGATAACAATCATCATATTGTAGATTGCAAAACAGTCTATATTGAGGGAAAACACAGAATGTACAGCAGTACATCATTTTCTCCATAAATAAAGGCACAACTTGCAGTATAATTTACACTTCATACATGATAAATATCAAAGCACTGAAACAAGCTGGTTAAGAAAATACCTTGCTGTCCTGATCGAAATCAGAACTGAATAAAGTTAAAGAAAATTACAATCGAAATTTTATAAATTAGAAAACTCACCAGGAAGTCGGGGTTTAAGACTGCATAGTAATCTTCTCACTTAAGTCTTCATCAATGTCGGACAAAATAGTTTCGTTTTGCTCCGTTTCATCATGATTTTGTAACTTCATCTCTTCCTTTTTGTTTGTTGTATCTTGGTAGATACCAACACTATGGCGAACTCTAGCATGTGCTCCTTTTCTCTTGTCTAAACCCACAGTATCACTGCAGCTCTTCCTTCTGCCCAGCTTTGGTGATTTTGCACGAGTTGGTGGTGGCTGTGGAAGTAAAAACTTAATTAAAAAAGCGATTAGAAATTCAAGGTGGGCAAGAGGGGATGTGGGTACCACGTCAAGGTGGGCTTATAGTATGTGTCAGGTCTGTCGACTTGCAAACATTCTTTGTTATTTCAAATAATAATTATGGTGTTAATCATCATGAATAAGACAATCTTACAGAAATATGAACATCTGGCTAAAAGAAATTTATCAGGTTGTATACATTCAAAAAGAGGTTGGGCGACCATAACTTGCACGGTTGCAACTTCGACCCATTCCCCTTTTAGCAAAACATTTCGAGTTGACCAGTTTAAGATGATACTCAACACAAATAGACCCATGGATAAGTAAATCGATCTATATAGCCATCTCTACCAGAGAGCCATTTGTAATTCAAACAACTTATTTAAACTTGGTGCTGAAACGTCTCTTAATGAGAGAAAACATTATTAATCAAGTAGGCCCATATTAAGATAGAATGACATCAATATTCAATAGACAAAGTCGTATTATAGATTTAAAAATTTTGATTAAAGAAAAATAGAAATAGATAGCAAATATGTAATTTCAGCAGGCAAAGAGATGTCTACGCAAGTAGTGGGTTACGCTATTTGAGCAAAATTTGACATTAGGAGCGCAAAAGAACCACACTAACTAAGATGAACCTCTTGCAACTATAGCTAATGTTTGATGTTGCTATTTATCAACCTGCAGATTAATGTAACTTTTCAACCTCAATGTCCTCAAAACATGAGAAAGTATATACTTTATGAATTACCTTCTTTAGCTCAACCTTCGGTGGTGGGCCCTCTTGGTAGAAGCTTGGCATTGGACTTGCCTTGAATGTCAAGCTCTTTCTCAGTTGCTTAAGGGCTGCTTCTTTTTCTTCCTTTTAGTACCAAACATAAGAAATGCATTAACTTCGAGTTTAATCGATGTGAAAAAGAGAGTTGATAAAAACAATTTATAACGTATAAAGATTAAAGATGTGTACCTTGGTCCTTGCCTCACACTGAACTTTCTCAGCCTCCAGCGCTTGTTGTTTCTCCTCTAATTTGGAATAGAACTAATGATAATGAACGTAAAACAACGAACATGTATGGCTAGTTAGCAGTCTGAAATTAACTTTTAAGATATCTTAACACGTAGACGTGATAAAATGGTTGGGTGGGTAGCAGGTGAAAGCATGCAATATAGTGATAGTCAAAACAGGAAAACTAGGGTTGTTAATTGCCCTTAAAAAAACTTTGTCCAAATTTTAACACTTTTAATTAGTGACAAATAAAACTACATACTTTAGTTTATTTCAATAATAAGCTTACTTCGTGGTAAATCATTTAGGAGATGCAAGCGTTACGAATACACTATTAACAAATTTTGACCCATTTTCCTTATAGACAGGTTATTTATTTTCACCTGTTTGACCCGTTATAGATAAAACATAACCCAACTCGACCCATTCATATATATATATGGGTCGAAATTGTCACGTCTATTGGAAGAATTTCAACAATTAGCACCTCTTTCCGTCTCTCAGCACGGGTGCTACACCTGAAAACCGGAGCTGATGCAGTTGTAGGTTTAGAAGATATATTTCTTGCTGATGCAGCAATACTTTGCATTGTTAAGAAATACAACAAATTCAAAAATAGAGTAATAAGCAGGCAAAAGAAACAAAGTATAAAGAAAACAAAGATATGGATACGAGGATGCTACAGAACAAGAATCATCATCATCCGGATGCTTCTTGTTATCTGGTTGCAAAGGTTTCCTTGCAACTGAAGCTGGGACTAGCTGCAAGAAAACACAAAACACAATAATGCTATTATAGAACACAAAACGCATTAATGAAACAGCAGGAAATATGTGGTGTTATTATATTAAATGAGAACTTTAAAGACTCGACTTATAATTCAACATGGCAGTTACCTCATTTGTTTTCTTTGTAGCATGGGCAGAAGAACTGCTTGAATGAGATGATTTGCGAGCAGCATTACCAGCATATGGTATTGTACCAGTAGGATGAGTTCCATATAAAGCACGCTTTTCAGTGGCAAGAGCAAATGGTTTAGGGACAGTGTGTTTTGTTTTAGCATGTCCACCAGTTGATTTAGTTGAAGGTTTGACCATTTTGTTTGACTTCTTGCTTTCACCTTCTGTTTGCTTAGTGACAGATGTTGTCTTCTCCTTCACCAAGTAAGTTTGACAGTCCATTTTGTCATTACTTAAATCCCCAGAAAGATCATTTGCATGCTTTATGTCTTCAATAATACATTTCTCCACTTCAATCTCCTTCACTTCATCTGTTGGCTCAATATCATGCTTTGAGATCTCATTGACAGAAATACTGGATTCCGAGGTACCATTGTTACTGGTATCGACATTACTTGAACCACCCAAAAGATTATTTGAATCTATCACGACGGAATCTACTTCCTTGTCCATACATATATTAGCCACTTCCATTCCCATTGGACTGCCCAGACAACAATGGAATTATAAACTGAAAAAATCAATATGTTCATCTCAAAGAAGATTTTACTATCTTATTTACAGTCACCCTGGTTAGCTAAATAGGTGATTGTTTATATTTACTAATTTCATAATAAATCAAAAGTATGTTTTACAGTATGAAGGGTCTAGTGCTGAATTTACTAAAGTTAATAGTTAATGCATACCTTGTTAATCGAAAGTTGGTTACATTAAGATTCTAATACTAATGATCACAACTATTCTCGGTTTTCCTGAAACAAGCAAGTATATTAATCATTTAATCGTGCACCCCTGGAGATTGATGGTGAGATTTTAGTTAGGGACATGATTAAACCTTTTTAAAAAATACAGGTTCATCTCTTCTCACATCCCTTAAGAAATTCACTGATGAGATACATAACTATGACAGTTTATTGACGGCAAGGCACAGATTTTAATGTTGCAAACCTACAGTAGGAGCTAGGTTACTATAGCCTATGTTCACACCTTAGCACGACATAAAGCTTTCAGGTACAACAAGGTCCTTATATAGATGTGAGGAACACAGTCTAAGCGTATAAGAAAAGTAAAAGGTAGACAACTACATTTTACCAAGTAACCAAACAATGAAATGCAACCAGCAAATTAATAAATCAAGTACATTAAGCACAAAATATTTGCTCCACCAGAACTTATTGCCCAGACAAGAGGGAGGGAAAGTATACTTTCACATAACATTGGAATTGAACCTTTATAAATAACTATAAACAGCAGAATTTCAAGTCATATGAATGATATAGGCATCAGTTTCATCATACTCATTACTCACTCCATATGTCACATATCAGTATAAAGGATTGCAACCATTAACATGCATTATATCGGACACTACAAGTGCTATTAGGTAATCTCATCTCATTATACGATAGAGTTTAGATTAGACAATATGAGTCTGTTGGCTGCTCAAACTCAGAGTCTCAGACACTCGGAATAAACAGAGAAGATCAACCAACTAACAGAAAAGTTCCTAGAAAAATGGAAGCATGGCAAACAATCAAACATGCGCCAAAAACGCCCAGCTACAAACAAACTTATACATCAACATAAAAATATCTACAAATCAAAAGTTTTTCAAATACCTCTGGTAGATTCGTCCAACAGTCGGTCCAATTTCCTTCCAAGGGCTTTAAACACAACATCTTACTAAATCTTCAAAATTCAGTTTTTGTCAATGTCCATTTTAGTTTAATCAATCTTAATCACAGATTAATTTCACTCTATATTTAACCTAATTACTCAGTTATTTCAAATTAACTTTCAATGTTGTATTTTGACCTAATATACAAAAAAACAGTATAAACCTCCGTGTAGCTATACACTATCATTCTGTATACTACATTTTCACAAACTTTAATAAATTCGCATCGAATTGTTCCTAGTAACCTCACATTTTCTGCAACAAACTTCAATACAAAACCTAAAAATAACAACAATAAAAAGCCGATCCAGAAAATAAAATAAAAAATCCAGAAATCAACCAGTAATTTAGATCCATTTAGGATCAAATTACTAATGCAAACACGATAACGTTGTTATGTAAACGCATAATAATTACATAAATTTAAAATTAAATAAAAATGTGATAAGATTCTTACAGATTACTGATCTGCGGAGGACTTGAAACAGTTTCTCGAGAACTTGCAAGCAATTTCTCTCTCTCTATTTTTTTAGTAAATTTTATAGTGTGTTATACAGAGATCGTGTATATATAGTCGGTCTGTTAACGGCGTTACGTTAACGCTGTTTGGGTGATTTTTGAATTTTTAACGCGCTGTGCCTAAAGTTTTCATCATGAAAGTGACAAATTTGCCCTTTGGGATTCATTTTTATTTGGTTTTTTAATCCGTAATGGTCACCACCTACTCACCTTTATTCTGTGACTGTTTTTTGAAATTGGTGAGATTCCAATTTTGGGTAAAAAGCCAAAAATTATTTTATTTTTTACTCCAAATAAATTGTTATTTCTGTTTATATAAAATCATCATTGTTTTAAAATTTTAATCATATACTAATAAACTTTATTAGTAATCATTTTATAACGGCAAATCTACACTTACCTCATTCGTAATCTCATATATAGAGAGACTTGAACTTACAACTTCTTAATGTATAGTCAAGTGCATTTTGATCTGAACTCACAACCTTTCAATTGAGTAATTTCTCATATACCATTAGCTCATTTACGATGTGGTTTACATCAATTCTTATAGCACAATGTATGATTGCCTTTGTTCTCGGTGTTCAATTGAAAATTGGAGTTTAACACTAACAGAGTGGTTACATGTTAAAATCGAAGTTTCGCATGCCGGCATTGAACGCCAAAACATTTGTGCCAATCCTTTACCCAAAAAAAAAAAAACATTTGTGCCAATCGTGTGATATTTGTAGTTCAATTAAAAATCATTTACATCATAGTCTTCGAAATTAGAGTAGAACCTATTATCACTACAAAGTACAACCAAATATTTCATAACTTAACTATATTTGTTCTCTATGCCTAAAATGAATACTTTTGGTCAATTAGTATGACTTTAGAAAAAAGAGAATTTGGAAAGAAGAAATGTTACAACCTCGGATGCCACAAAAGAAGAATAGATTAGAGGATGATTTTGCTTGGTTAAAGTTATTCGGGTTTATCCGTTTTGGACACCAACTCTCAAGATTCACATTACCAATACGGTGTAACTATTAGTGCATTGTAATCATATATAGTCTTTGAATGTTTAATAACATGCACCATGCATGACGTCATCTAACACATCCAAGATTTTCGACTAGTCCTCACTGAACCACATCAACCCAGATGCACCGTGTTATGGGTGTTGTGGCCTTGTGGGAGTCAAGTCGGTATAACATGATGTTAACCCACAACTCTTGCAACGGTAAAACCATGTTGTGGAGGATAAGTTCCACTAAATTAATTTTATATAAACTAAAAATGGAAGACCATAAAATGAAAAAAGAAAAAAAAATCATATGGGGCGAGTAAAGGGTGTTAGTGTGCCTGTTTTCCCAACCAAAACGCCCTACAACCACGATACCCATTGCAGGTGTTGTTTCGTTCTAAGTGGTGAACGGTGCCCAAAATGGGCGTGATAGTGAACTTTTGATATCTATTGATAAAGTCATTGTTGATCACCAATTATTTATAAGTACAAAATTATTACGATTATTCTTGTATAAGATTTCTTGTAATGAAATGGTGATATATAGTCCCTATACAGTGTAATCGATCATATCCTTAATTATTATATGTCATCAAAATAAATTACACGTTAGATAATCATTGGTACCAAATTGTTAATCATCGTTAATATGTGCGATAAAAAAACATTAATCCATTGATCCATCTCTACGTTATCCCCGAAAGATAAATGGTGATTACAGCCGAGTTGGCACAAAAAACAGCTAATAGATTGAGGTAGGGTATATTGTCAAATGGGATCGATGTGCATATTCCAACAAATTGTAACATATGAGTTTAAGCCACTAATTACTGGCCCCTCTCCTTTGATTACTCCTCCTAAACCCATTTTGATAACACCCTTTACAACCTTCGTTTATTAATTAATTAAGTTTTTCATCATAGTCTTTGATATTTTCGTATCAAAAAACAATTATGGTGTATTAAAAGGTTCTCACAACTATTATCTTAATTTACAAAACTTGTGAGTTTTTGCTAGAGGTGGTAATATGATTACGTTGTATGTGTTGGGTAATTAAGGAATCAAAGTAATTTAAAAGGGAATTGATATTTACAACGAAAAAGTGATACTTACACTACAATGTACTAGTATTAAGGTAGACATTACAAGTATTGCACAGTTGTGGTGTATGCATCAGATTGTGTGTTGTAGATATCATCACCCAATTTAAAGTGTTGTGTAAATTGGAGCGTGTTTGACATGCAATATTCTTTTACTAATAAAAGTTATACTCCGTTATGTTAAAATAAGTTTTATGTAGAGTTTTAATAACCAATGCCATTAGCATTTCTATTATGTATTCAAATCCTAGGGTAGGGTTCAAATAAGAATAGGAATTTGTGTGAGAATGAAGAAACCAATGATATCAAGCCATGTGTACAAAGAGAATGTTCCACATGTACAAAACCCACTTACCCCCAACATCAATTATCTCACAAACGACAAATCCAAAAATTATGAAAATTGCACCATTAAATTCAGCGTTTTCTTCTCTTCGATTTGCCGTCCTTCAAGGCATACTTTCGACGAATTTTTTTTCTCCATATTTTTGGTGGGTTTCACATTTATTAACACATGTATTACAGTGTTGCGTTTAGGGTTTAGGGTTTGGGGTTTAGGGTTAGGGTTTAAGGTTTAGGGTTTGAGGTTTGGGGTTTCTCCCCGAAACCCCAAACCCTAAACCCTAAACGCTTTACAAAACTCTAAACCCTAAATCATACTAAACCCTAAACCTTAAACCCTACTAAAATTGGTTCCCTCATTCTCACTCAAAATTGGTGTACTCATTTGAACCTTACTCTCCTGTAAATGTTGGTTAACTTCTGCCTTGTTTTTAGTTTTGATCAACGCTAGCTCTTAGTTTTAGTGTTGGAGATAAAAAGGAAATATGGCTAATTTAAATGAGCTCATTCTATAAGAAAACTTACTTAATTTGTAGGTAGTATCATTTACATTTTGGTACGTGGAGTCCTATAAACCTTTTGGGATGAGAATTACAATTGACATATGAGACAACTTACAAATACAAACGACATCATACCTCTCGATATCGATTACTAATATACTACCATTTTGCAACGTAAACATCAGAAGTAAATAAGGGCACTTTTGGACCATTTCCCGAGTTGACGAATAACCTTGTTCGAATTGACCTTTCCCAGCCACCAACTATTCGAAACTACCACTTTTTATCGATCTTATTTGAAAATGCTTACGCAACACGTACCAATAAACCATGTTTTGTACGAGTAGCATAATAACGTAGACCTTCATTTCATTTTCGTGAATCCACCTAAATGACAAATATTTAGAAGAGCTTTCGATTTTTTGCAATGATGTATCTACGTTGACACCAAATGACGATAACACCACAAACTATATATGTCGTCAATTCTCATATATTGAAGAAATGGTTGAGCTTGCATTTACATTTTGCACGTCAATCACATTGAACCCTCGATAACTTCGAAAACAAACTTTAAAAGAAGAATTGAAGAAGAAAAAAACAATTCTAATTTTCTATAACCGAACCAAAATCGTAATCATCTCATCGGATAACGGGATATAAATGAATGTACAATCAAAGTAAGCTATCTCGAGGCATCAAACCTTCATAAGACCAAGAAAGGTGTAAAGACAGCTACCCAAAAAACACATGAATATTCAAATATGTTGATTTTATTTGGAAGTAAAAATCAAGTAAAATATCAAGTGCTAGTGTTTTACCATAATATCAAATCTATGATCGATATTATGTGATAACTTAACACACATGATAATGTGTATGGGGGAAGTTAATTCCAAAAAAGTGAAAAACTAAAAAACTTGAGAGAATCAAGAACCAAATTAACATGGGTCTCTAGATTAAAAGAAAATGGATTATTCAAATTGACTATAATCACACTTGAATTTTAAATACATTCTAAATCACGTGTAATTACAACAAATTAACATTGTTTTAAGATCTAGCTCTCGGTTTTTTTTGGTGGCGCACGCAAATCGTAGCACAATCCTTGCGACCCGTTCACCTAATGCACGTTATCGGTCACGATTTCCTTTTGTCGTCGGGTCGCAAGTCACAAAATCCGGGTCGTAAGTCGCAGCCTATGACTTACTCCCAGGTAGAGTAAATTACTTAAAATAAATCAATTTGTGAGCTCAAATCATTATATGTGTTCAGGATTTGTGGCAAATTATTCAATTTCACTTTTAAATACATTTTAAATCACATCTAATTACACGGGTGACTTCGTTTATATAATCACATACGATTACAGTTAATCAAAAGACTTCCGTTTCTCAAAATTTGTTACGCTCTTAAATGAACTCACCTTACAACTTATATTTTTGAATAAAAGCTATATTTACTTTTTTGTTAACCAAACAAAACTTCTTACGGAGTATTATATTTTTTTACATATACAATGAATATCTAGATCTGGATGCTATAACAAATAATTGATTAAATTTTTACGTTCGTAAGCTGTCCGTACCACTACAATATTACAATAATTGAAATGCATTTTCGGTGAGAATTTGTAATCGAGGCAAACTTACAAAACGCACATCACCGAGGTGGACTCATATGCGCCTTGCATCTCAACCGGTCCTGATTTTTAATCTACGGAGTATATAAGTTTACCATTTAGAAGATGTGTACTTATTTATTTATAGTAAATAACTAAAGAATTATAATAATCACATAGAGGTTTTTCAATATATCCAAGATATAGTTTGAACTTTAACAGTAAATTTAATTACATGAAAAGTAAAAATACATTTTCCCAGAACACCTTAATTTAGTTATATATAAAAATGCTAAAATATATACAATATATATATATTTACATTACATGTAGATAAATTTAACCTGTCATGAAAACTAAATAGCTTAAGAACATGGTTGTTAAAGTCTTACGAGTCACGAGTCGATTCTTACGCGTCGAGTCAAAAATCCAAAAAAATAAGGCGACTAGAACCTCGACTCTTATGAGTAAAAACAAACTTTTATCGTAATGTAATACAAAAAGTTAAAGGAAAAGATAGAAAAAGAACCGACTATAATTTATCTTAAATTCATCCTTTATATTGGTTATCGATTAAGGAGTTAATCATTGACTCTTACCATGTTTTAATTATCCTAATAACAAAAATCTTAAAACAATAATATACGTATATACATATAAATACATAAAAATATTGTAAAATAGTGACTTATACTAGTTAAGTCGAGTCAAGTCGCGAGTTAGAATGAAGATTTCAGATCATATATTTGAAAATCATAAAATTTTAATTTACATAATACTCCGTACTTCCGTAGTAGTATATGCTAAAGTGACCGGGCCTTGGAACTAGGCGTGAACAAAACCGGGTATTGGCCGGACCCGACCCGACCCGAATACCCGAACCGGGTATTGTTCAAAGTCAAAAAATTGGTTTTTGGTCAACCCGACCCGGAACCGACCCGGTTTTGGGTGGGGGAAAACCCAACCCTATCCTAACCGGTTGGTAACGGGTAGGAACCGGTTCGGGTCTAATACCCGGTTCCAAACCGGGTACGGTGTACCCGCCGGGTATATATGGTTCCAGCCGGGTAGACTGTGTTCCCGCCGGGTATCTATTGTTCCCGCCGGGTACTTTGGCTTGATCCACTTCTGTCCTCATTTTCCAAACAGTACCCGCCGGGTACAAAAGTACAGGCCGGGTACTAAAGGCTTGATCCAGCATAACTAACCATTTCCCGCTGTAATTTCACCTAATTTCAAATAGAAAAGTGTTTATGGATGTCGTTCTACAAAAATGTACCCAAAGGTCATCCACAGTCAAGCATTCCAAAATAACCAAACATAAAATTAAAAGTACTTAAATAAACCGTAATCAAATTGTCAAGAAAAGTGTCTGAATCATACGAGGCACGCAAGCACTCAAAATGGGGAATAGTCATAGGGGAATCCACGCTCCTCTTGCTCTCTCTCCTGCTGCCTTCGATACTCTTCCTGCAGCTCTGCCAAGGCGGCACCCTCGTCATAAACCGGTGGTGGATAGCTTGCTCCAGACTGACCCCACATGGGTGGGTAGTGGTAGGCTGTAGGTCGGTAGTTGGGCACCACTTCAGAAAGTCTTTGTGTGTTGTGTGCCGACCAAGCGTTGTGGTAACGCTGTGCTCCATGCTCGTACCTGACTTCCTGCGAAAAATTATCATGGCTAACCTGAAGGCCCTGAATACCATGCATAACATCCAGCATGGATGGCAGTGCTGCGTCTTGCTGCTGGAAACCTCCCTGCTCATATGCAGCTTCTTCCTGTTGATGTTGTTCTTGTTCCACCTGCTGTTGTCTTCTTCTTCTTCTCGGTGGTTGAGCCGCTTGCTCCTCTGGTGGTGGTTCCTGGTAGGGCACGAACCGGTTATTGACAACTGAGACAGCCTGTGCCCCCTGAAACTGAACTAGCCCTACTGTTTTTGGCCTAGTCGTCACTCGCTCTAAATTGTCAAAACTGATGTTGAAGGACTTGGCAATCCTAGTCACAAATTGTCCCCCACAGATAGGGGATGCCCCTCTAATCCCGCTAGCATTATGATGTAAATACCAGACAACAGCGTATGGAACATTGATATTCTCCTCCGCTACAAACTTCCTCATATACCATAAGTCGGCGAAACCGACTCTCTCTGTGTTCTCCCTTCTATGAGAAATGGTATGCGCAAGACATCGTTGGATAACCCGCAACTGCATGTCCTCTATATCTTTGTATGAATTTCCACCTCTAGCGTAAGGTATTTGTAAAAATTCGTGCCATACATCCTTGGGAAAAAACTTCGTCTCGATCATCTCACTAGCCATCAAATAATCCTCAAAATGAGTTGCATCCAGCTGCTCTCGAGAATAAATGCCCAAACAGGCAGCAAGTTCCACCATACTCATTTTCCTTGGTTGACCTCCCAGTCGGAAAGTCATGAAATTTTTATCAGTCGCCGACTCAACATCCTCTTTCATTTCATATGTGCTGTGGAATTCCACGCATAGCTCTTTGTATACCTGCTCATTAATCTTGAATATGCCTTCCCATTCTTCATATTCGAATGGTATGTGATCCACGAAATAACGTTGCCTAATCAATTCCTTAATTCCAGCGGCTACCCCTGCTTGTTCTAGTGGTTCCCAATCGACCACCCGAGATAAATCACATTCTTTCACCCTCAATAAGTTCAGTTTCTGACAGTATATATTGTACTTTGTTAACCTGTTACTAAATCTAAGCCAAGGGTGAATTGTCTCGGGAATAAGTTGAGCATCAATGCTCATCGGCTGAGGGCGGTCACCCTCTTCATCGTTAGCAGTACCAGAGGTGCTGCCTTTTTGTTTCTTTCTTCTTCCCTGCAAAACACAAATAAAATGAGAGAATTTCCTTGACCAATTCATCCATGACCTAAGGTAATTGCACAATTATTCTCACATTTTATTTACAAAGCTCAAACTCATCCTCTTTCACAAATGCCCTAATATCAAGCTAAACTCGAATTAAGCAATTAAACACATAATGTGATTCAAGTGAGCATTATAATCGTGAGTATTATGTAAATGGAATACAATTCTAAGCATATCATTTAACAGAATTAATTTTCCCCAAATTTTGTTACAAGAACCCTAAATTCATATTTTGGATAATCATATGTGACTTAAACACGAATTCACGAAATAAGAAGGTGAGAGTACATATAACTCACAATATAATCATAATTAAAAACAACTAAAACTTCCCCACATTCAATTTCAAGAAAACCTAAATCTAAAAACTTCAATCAATCCATGAAAACTAAGGGTTTTGAATTAAAAAGTTGATAATCATACCTTAAACATGTTGTAGAAGAGTTTTGCCGGTTTAATTCGTGAGTTTTTGCTTCAAAAATGGTTAAGTGAGGGGTTTGGTGGTGTTGCTGCCGTTTTTTGGAGAGAAAATAGGTTAGTGTAGTTGTGTGGAAAGCGTGGGTCTGCTCCAGGAATAACCAGAAAAACGAGAATACCCGGCGGGTACAACTTATACTCGGCGGGTAATAATGTTTTGTACCCGGAAAAATATGAACTACCCGGAGTGAATATGAACGGGTAAATACATAGTACCCGGCGGGTACTACTAGTACGCAGCGGGTACTCAAGGCTAGCTAAATTCTGTTATGAAATTAACCTTTGTACCCGGCGGGTACTACTTGTACGCACCGGGTAATGTTTGGTATGCAGAATTTGTAGAAGCGAAATTCCGACGCGCATAAATTTTGACTCGAAAATACTTACAAGCTGAAATTTCGCAGACACCTCCACTATAACAAAATAAAACTTTCCATTTTTACACTTTTTCAAATTTCACATTAACGAAGAATTCGGACGTGTGACCAATTTTTGGTCATTTCGGACACTTTTGGTGACCATACCAAATCACAAACGACTCACATTCAGAATTTCATTTTTTACCAACACATTTTAACATACATTTAACACCTAATGCAATTGCAAGCCGCTACATAATTACACAATCGCTCGTTTTGACATAACCACACTTTCATGAACCATTTGGACACCTTTTGACCCGTTTACCATAACAACAACACTTTGACCATAACAACAACACTTGATCATTGCATAATCTTCATAAAACATATACACAATTATTTCACAAAATCTTCAGGTTTTATTAATCTTCAAGTCTTCTAACATCTTCAAATGCGTAGTCTTCATTGTTCAAAGGTCGTAATCTTCATCGGTGTTAGCCTCTCGCGAAGCTTCATCAAGAGCAATTTCTTCATCGGAGAGTGATATTGCCATACCCGATTGCACCTCGATATCGTGTATATCTCCTTCATATTCCATTTCACCTTCAAGACTAGAAATGTGTTGTATACGTTCCGCGGCGTCTAAGTGATCCTTCAAGCAAATGCACATCTCTAATGAGGCCGGTGTGAGTCTTGTTCTTCGTATAGATAGTACCCTGCCACTAAGAAAAAAGCGGATTCCGAAGCTACCGTAGAAGCTTGGACGGTTAGTAAATCTCGGGTCATGATGGTTAGAACGGGAAATTGAGATTCCCTCCCTTTCCACCAAGCCAAAATATCAAATTGTGCGAATTCATCGGGTTGTATAGTGTTTAAAAAATCGGTTCCGGTATACCTCCCATATTCGCTAGTGTTCGTTTGATTACCTTCACCCCTTGCCCGTTTATGGTTTTCTTGTCTTAAACTATTATATAAGTTAAGCATTGGATCGCGCGAGGAAGATGAACCAAACATTGTCGAAGCCGAACTAGAAGAAGGATTTGTTGAACCATATAATTGAAAATAATGAGTAAATAAATCTTGAAAGCATTTGTTAAAATGTTTTTTTGTATTTTGTGAAAAAAATGGGTCCTCGTCGTTCAATTCCAAATCGTTACAAATGTTATCGATAAGCAATTCCACCCCGGAAACGTTTAAGCATGGGTTTATTGCGGCGGCACAACTAATTATAGGTGTCATTTCTTTAAAATATTTTCTTAGTTTTTCTTTCATGGGAGCCACCATTTGTGCGTATAAAGTATCAATAAATTCGTATTCGCTTAGTTTTGAACACATTAAAAAAATTTGCTTAAGTACCAAGTGAATCGTGGGATAATAAACACCCGATAACAAAGTAGTTGCGGTTTTAAAAAGTTTGAGCAATTCGGTTATCTTTTCAATAACATCCCAAGATCCGCTTGGAAATTCGTTTATAGCATAACCCCTTTGGATAAGTTGAAAATGAAAAGCTTGTAAAGTCTCACGTTGGCGTAAACCACATACAAACATGTTGTATGTCGAATTCCATCTTACGGGCATGTCCCAATTAGGGGTTAAAAAAATGTTCTCCGTATCCTTACACAATTTCATATAAAGTTTGTATCTAGCCTTACCCTTACAAAATATATCTTGCAACATGTTTTTATACGCGTCTTTTACTTCACTTATTTGTTGAACCGCTAACCCGTCTTGCACAACCAAGTTAATTATGTGTGCAACACATCTACTATGGTAGAAAATGCCTTTCAAATGTGGGTTGTATTTTAGTATTAATTTTTGAACGGCGTTTGTGTTATTACTCGCATTATCAAACGAGATAGAAAAAACCTTTTGTTCTAATTTAAACATTTTCATTACATCCCGTAACATGCAAAATAAATTTTGACCCGTGTGAGGATACTCAAAGTTTTCAAAAGCAATGGTACGTTTCATCATTTGCCAAGTTGAGGGGTCAACCCAATGTGCGGTAACACAAAGGTAAGAACCGGGCAAACCATGAGGAGCCGACCAAACATCGGTTGTTAGTGATACACTTGTAGTTAAGTTTTCAAAACCGGTTATTAGTTGAATTTTAGCATTTTTCCACAATTTAAGTGCATCACGTCTAAGAGTAAGACGTGATACATGATTATATCGGGGTTGAAGAGTATTTTGAATAACCTTAGTAAGCCGAGGGTTGTCGAAGTGGTTGAACGGCAAAGCTTATTGAATCACAAAGCCGGCAAATGCTTCTCGACAACGATCCGCTTGGTATGTGAAAATACCTCCATCCCGTGACATGGTTGCTTGACCCTCCTCCGGATTAGTTTTGTTTGCATTACAATACTTTAAAGTATGTTTGCTCAACGTTGAGTTGGAGTCGGCTTTTAAAAAACTCCCACATCGTTTACAATGTGCTTTAGTCGAACCATCCGACAACAAAACTTTGTCAAAGTTACACCAAATCTCCGGATTACGTTTTGTTGTAAAGACTTGAACAATGGTTGGTGCATTTGACGCATTTGACGAACCAACAAAATCGTTAGTTGAGGAACTTTGAGTTGCCATTATGAGAGCGTTTTGAGAGGATGAGAGTAATGTTTTGAGAGTTTCGTATGTAAATCGTAAGCGTTTTGAGTGTTTTTTCACTAGAATGAGTGAGTTTGAGTGTTGTAACTAACCCAAACCCAAGGTATCTATTTATACTAGTTTTAGGATGGCAAAATGGTAAAAAAATGCAAAAAAACGGATATAAAACAGCTAGGAGCTCAAACACAACGGCTAGTGTAAAAACCGGGTACAAACCGGGTATTAAAACCGGTTTTTGGAACCGGTTCGGGTACAACCCGGGTCCAACCCGATTTGAAACGTATGGGGCCGTACCCGGTTTGGTACCCGCCGGGTACTAGTAAAACCCGAACCGGGTATTCAAAAACCAGTTCCAAATCGGTTCCGGTTTCGGTTTTTAAATCGGGTTCGGTTCCGGTTTCGGGTTTTTTTTTCACCCCTACTTGGAACCATCCATTGAGGCCCAACAGTCCATAACTGGCCATGGACTGGGCTTACATTGATGAAACACATAAGAAGATATAACCTAATGAATTTGTTTTGATGGTTTCGGCGGGAACAACCGGAAGCATCTCCAACTAACTACCATTCCGTTTAAACGTAACCGCCTGATAAACCACCATATGAATCAACCAATTCAAGTCACCCACGTGGCACCTTTTCACTGGATGAACCAACACATATATACAACATCTTCGTTCCGTTTTGCATCAACAGTCTCACCTTCAATCAAAAAACACTGCAAAATAGAGAAAAAAAACGAATTTTTAATATTCAAACCTCCATGGATGGTGAACGGAGTAATGCAGTAGCAGCAACGAAGATATCAAGGATTCAAGTTTCTAACACCAAAAAACCATTCGTCTTTTACCTAAATCTCGCTAAGGTTAGGGTTTCTCTGTTCTTGATCACTTTTTGTTAAATCAGAGTATTGATTGATGGTTTCTGATCATTTATTTGTTTTGATTTGATCTCAATTGTTGTAATTTCTTGTTTTTCTATTATGTAAAAGAAAGTTATATTCTTGTGGAGTTCTTGTATCTTGCAATTAAAGATACAATCTGTGCCTGTTTCACACTTTCACTAGGGTTTGAATCTCAATGTTTGTTGATTTCTGTTTACAGTAGGGTTTAAGGCTCACAATGATCTGCAGTTGATTTATTATGTGTTTTTGCTGGGGTTTAATTGACAATTGTGTGTTTTCATTGATTTCAATTGATTTATCCTATGCTAGAATTTGATATATGTGGTGTTTTTTATCAA
The DNA here is from genome assembly GCA_949592205.1 of Helichrysum umbraculigerum. NCBI lineage: Eukaryota > Viridiplantae > Streptophyta > Magnoliopsida > Asterales > Asteraceae > Helichrysum > Helichrysum umbraculigerum. The sequence continues at coordinate 105,337,039 of CATIUR010000003.1, read as the reverse complement.
GGTTTAATATCATAATGGTGTAGAAATTGATAAATGTGTGTTTTCGTTTGGGTTAAGCTTGCGAGAAAATGATTAATGTGTATTTTCATTTGGGTTTAATGTCACAACCTTGTGTAGAAAACTAGAAATGGATAAAATGTGTTTTTATTGTGGTGTAATGTCATAATCTTGTGAAGAAATTCTTTAAAATGTGTCTTATTATTTGGGTTTAATTTCAAAATATCTTGGAAGAATTAATGTGTGTCTTCACTTATGTTCTTGAATGATGTATTTCTTGAAGTTCTTTTGGGTGGATTAGTACTTGTGATTTCCTTAATGGTGTTCTGTCATGAATTGATTTGAATTGTTATTGGTGGCAGAGTTACATCCACCGTCACAACAGTGTCGAGCTTACTGCTTTGGGAATGGGTCAGACTTTAGAAATATTTTTTATGATTTTTTCGTTAATAATCATCAACGACATAATACAAACTCTAAAACTTGTGTTTATTGATTCATATTACATGTTATGAATGCAGCCATACCTACTGTTGTTGTGATTTCTGAGATTCTGAAGGGAAGTGGACTGGCAAGTCAGAAATGTAAGGATCTTGTGGACATAAGTTCTTTGCTTGTATCAAAAACATTTAATCTGACTTTTGCTTTTCGAACCGAAACAGTGATCTCCATATCAACTCTTAGAACCAAGGATGAACTCACTGGAAAGTTCATACAAAAGGCTAAGGTTTGTTTGTTTCATTCACTTGCTTTCAGTTAATACTAGTTCTAAAATATATTACTACTTTACTTTAATTACTATATTAACACGTCGCTATTTACTTGTCAGATTGAAATTGTGATGGAAAAGAATGAGCAATGTGATAAGCCAAAAGCGAACGCAATAAAATTGAAGAAGAAAAGTGCACAACTAAAGGTTGGTCTTAGCTACTTTCAATGGCATCATTACATATTCTATTCTACATTATCATAATAGTAACAATAAAGAAGTTTTTTAAATAGACTAAAGTCGGGTCAGGGAAGGCAAAGAAGAAGACTAATGGAACCGCCCCTGATATCACTGTTTGTAACTTGCAGGTTGATTTTGATCAATGATGTCTATTTTGATTAAATCATGAGATTGTGCTTTTATTTGTTGTGACTCACTCTCTTTTTTGTCACAGGATAAAACAGTCAAAAGCAAGGATATTGTGGAGAAAGCAGATACTATTGTTGGTTTTGTCTCACTCTCCTCATCCTCCCATGATGCAGCTGTTGATAGTGAGATCGATGTTGTTAAGGATGTCAAAGTGGCCGAGGTTGGTTTATTTTTTGTTTCGGTTTAACCTGTTTTGACTTGCAATATTGTTAATTTTGATTCCACGTTGACTTACAGACTGGAACTCAGGTTTAGAAATCTGTCGCCAGCAGCAGCAGCTGAAGAGAATGTTGATAATCCGGTGTGAAAGTGTCCGTTGAGGGTTATCATAGTAGTGTTGTTGTATCTTGTATGATGCTGTTACATACATTTAGTAGTGCATCTGATTTTAGTACTTCGGTTCATTTCTGAAATGATGGTACATATGAATTCTGAAATTCCTATAACAGACCATGATTGAATGAACAAATCTTGAATATGCTGTTTTCTCATTGTTATAAGTCAGAACTCAGAACCTCATATCTTACCAATGTATTGACTTTGATTTTGTACAAACATTGGAATTAAAATTGAATCTTGACAATGTAATTTGAAAACTTGGAATTATATATGAGTTTGATTATGTGAAACTGCTAAAGATCAAACGTTGATCACACTTAAGAAAATCAAAGCAGCCTTTGTGTTCAAAACATATTAGAAAGATGAGTATAGAAACCATATTGCTTTTATAACCATTTGTGCCAAATGGGAACCATGATTTATCTCATTCTTGCTTTTATTTATTTATTTACTTGAGTGAATATTTGATTTTATTCCTTTGAGTAAAAAACAGATATTCTTGAATGAAGAAAGCATATAGAAAGACTGAGATGGATTGAAAATTGATAGTTAAAGGACATTCAGAATATGTATGTGTAGGAGAGTACAGTGAGAAGGAATAGATAGGTAGTTTTGGTAATAAATTTTTGCTTTTTAATCGAACTTATATTCTTCGACCCTAAAACAATCAGAAAACTGGTATTACAACCAAACTTTTTAGTTGGTGGTTGGTCTGCAGTTTGAGTCTTGTTTACTTTGTGCGTATATTGTTTAGTAGTTTAGTATGTGGGTGCTGTTCATCTCATGAGGTAGAAACTGGAGAAGCTTGGAGATGGAATGCTATTTGTATGACTGTTTTCTTTTATGATACAAGTTTTACTACTAGCATTTCTTTATTAAAGAACCAAAGTTTTCAAACAGTACAAAAATGATCTTTTATGTATTAATTGTAGCATCTAAACTCCTATACAGTTACAAACTTTGATCTGACATTTTGCAAACTAAGTTGGCCACATTGTTGATCTCTATCTCATTGGTCAAGCCAAACAGATCAAACAAATTTGGTTTGGTTGATTTGAAATGATTTTTTTTATAATAACTATATAATATGACCGAACTGACGTAACAAAGCATAGAACATAAATTAGAGAGGGATTGGGAATGTGAAGGAAGATGACAAAGTGGGAGGTTGAGGAAGAAGTCGGGACCAAGAAGCTAACAAGTAGTCAAGACACATAAAATGGTTCGATTCCATCAGCTTCAATTCCATACCAATATCATTATGAACATTTCATTTATCATTTATCTTAGAACATAAACAGGTTTTGAACTTTGATCAAACGGCTCCGGAACCCAACCTTTCGAAACACAAGCATCTATAGTTCAAGGCCTAGTTTATTTATTCTAATGTTGTTGTTTTTTTGTGTGATCAAGCTTTTTAGTTTACAGAGTTATCTAAAAAAAAGGAAAAAAAGGAGGTGAGACTTGATTTTATTTTTTATTTTTATTTTTAGCTTTTTACCACATAAAAATTCAAATTAATTACTTATGTCACAGAATTTCATGTAAAACACCTTCAATGATTTTAATATTTATATTATCGTGGCTGAAATTAAATTTTTAATATTTATATTATTATCGTGGCGGGATAAATAAACCCTCCCAGATTCCCTTTTCCTTCCCAAACACGCACACAAATAATCAATTCACACACACAGATTCGCCATGGATGCACCAAAACACACATGCTTAAAACTTGAAATCCTCCAACCAATCTTCATCAAAGGCACCTGGTTTCCTAATCACTTCAATCTCCATATCACTGATGGCCTTCACGCTTGGACTTGCACAGGTTTCCATTTTATTTATTTCCATCTCCAATTCTCCATTCTCTCAATTAATTTAATTTTCATTTTTAACCTTATTAATTGCAGCATCAGAAGATGAGGTAAAAGATAGAGCGTCTAATTGGGATCAACCGGTATCCGAATACATAAATATGTCAGAACGATATCTAGGGTTTCAACAGCCTGGTTCTGTTTACGCCTTTACTGATGCTGGAGGTGACTCTAAAAGAGTAGGTACTCTATAAATTAATCGGCTGTTTGTTTAAATTGAGTTGCAGGTGATCATGAAATTATAGTAATTACTTAGATATTGTGATGAATGATTAACTATTGTAGTCTTTAGTTTATGCACCTCCAAATGCCTTGTAATTCTAGTTATCGTTCGAATTGCTGACTGTTGAACCTGACTGCATTACAAGCTAACCTCTAAATGCCTAATTTCTGTTATTGATCCCAGTGTTCACCTTTCAGACCTTAGTGCTTTTATATTTGCAGGATGTTATTTTTGCTAGAAGTTGAAATTTATAGATGATATTTGCAAGAAAACAAACAAGTGTGATATGTTTAGAATATGTTTAACTTGTTATTGATGTGTTTGTGGAAACAGGTTTTACTTGTTACTAAGCTTTGTCAACTATAAACTTTTTACTATTAGTATTTGGGATTAGTAGCAACGGCTAGAGAAACACGAGACTCATAGTATTTTTAGATTTTTCTTCTAAATTATTACGAGTAATAATATTCATTTTAGTTCCATTTTTGTCAGAAAACTTCTGCTGAATGTCATTGATTGATTTTCTTTTGTATGACCATTAATATAGCTTACAGTACATTTATGTGGCTCATTCTTTTAAAACCAACATAGTTAAGTTTTGTGAACATTTTTCGTACATTAGTTTTGTCAATTTGATCACATCTGCCTATGGAAGACTTAAATGGATGATCCAAATTGATTTATGTAATTACTTATTGAGTTTCTTGTGGTGCTAATTCATCTGCAGTTATCTTGGACTTTTGACAAAGAAGGTATGAAGCTAGAGTGGCGATGGAAATTTAAACCATCTGAAAATAGTATGAAGATAACTGCAGGAATCTTGGACTTTCTAATGGATGCTAACATACGCCTAAGTGTAAGATTATTCAGTGCTCTTTCAGTTTTTATTCTCAAGTTGTAAATTGTATTGTAATACAAAAGTGTTTATTGGTAAAGTTTGGGAGTTTCAATCTTTTGTTTTTTACGTGGGAGTTTCACAAAAAGTCTGTACTGAACATTTTATTTTTGTGATTTCTAATAATTTGTCGGTGGTAATACTTCGTTAACCCAAAAGAAGGCGTTTAGTACGTTTCTGTTAAATGTTTTCATATACATTTTTTAATGTAGACTTCATCTAGCAACTCTTACTTTGATAGTGAGTTATCCAGTATGTTACATTGTCAGTATATCTTGTTATGTCACCTCATTTAGTTAATGCTCTTTTATGTTCTAAATTTGGTATTCGTTGAAAGCTGATGATTCTTGTAAAATAAATTAGGAGGAAGTTGTCATGAAGACAAAGTCAAATGAGAGACTCAAAACGGAAGCTGAGAAGTGCTTAGCACAAAGTGAGAAGTTTCAGACCGAGAAAGCAGAGTTTGAAACGACAATTTATTCCAAGGTACTTGCACGTTTAGGGACATATATATATATATTAAAAATCGAAAGAACCTAATCGAAAGGTACTTGCACGTTTATGCTCTTGGTTACCAAGTTTGTTTTATCAGTATAATTGAGGTCATACTCTCCGTTTAACATTATGATCTTTGAATATTATGTTCTGCAATAATTATGACAAGAACTGGATATTTGAAATCGTGCAGTTTCTTGGATTGTTAAACTCAAAGAAAGCAAAATTGAGAGAGCTCCGAGACGGACTTTCAAATCAGGATACCACTGAAAAGTTACTGGAAGATGAGGAAGAGTCAACAGACAAAACTGAGACTTATGATGGCGATAGTGAAGATGAAGACATGGAGGAAGACGCAGCCACGAATGTTACAAGCACTTCGAAGGATACTTCAGGGAGATTGCCTTGTGGTCGAAAAAGGAAATAGGATTTGTACAAGTAAGTAAAAATTACTTAGCTGTAACGATTTGGCCGAAATTTCTAGAGTTGGAAATATTACCCTCCATGTGTTTTATGTAAATGGATCTGATTTTCTTTTTTCACAAGTAGTGTTGTGCGCCTATAGCATATTAGTTGATGTCTCAAGTGCGAAGGTGGCTGGCTGCTAATGCCTAATGGCATGGGAAATTTCGTGTTTATAAAAAAATGTTCTTTAAACCTTAGGATAACATGGTTTGTGTTACAAATCACCGTTGAGCTTCTCTAATCTAGACTTCATAAAGCCCAACATAAGTTGAGATACATTTTTTGAATTATTTAACACTAAGATGTGTGACTTATCAATCTTATATGTTAAAATTGATTTTATATTTTCGGACATGGAGTTAAAATTGTACGCTTTAATCCATCCAAAGGAACTAGGTCGAAGATACGCAAAATGGTGGTATCATATCTAAGTAACTATTAGCCGCACTATCACTGATAGACAAGTTTTTTTTCCTGCATATACTCATAATCCTACAAATAAAGTTGATTAATAGTATGTAATCCACCAATGCTATTTATGTTTTCAGTTTTCGATTAAATTTACATCAAAGAATATCACTCTTTGCTTCTTTATCAATACTATAAATACATTTTCCTAATATCACATTGTTAAGAACCTGTACCTAGCATACATTATTATAACAGTAACGATAACGATGTTTCTTCAAAGACTAAGTCGAGTCAGCGAAGGCAAAGAAGAAGACTAATGGAACCGCCCCTGAATAAATCTTGTATATGCTTCTTCCTCCATTGAGAAGCCTCGTCTCGCCAATAAATTGACTTGATTTGCACAAACGTTGGAATTAAGATTGAAGATTGACAATGTTATTTGAAAACTTGACAATTTATAACTGAATTGGATTGAATGATCAAACATATTAGAAAATTGAAACAGCCTTTGTGTTTGAAACGTATTAGAAAATATGAATATAGAGACCATTCTACTTTTACACCCATTTGTGCAAATCGACAACCATAACAGCTAAATTTTATTCTAATTTAAGAACTGAAACATGGGTTTTAATAATTTCTTTCGAGCCTTACAAACAACGACACCAAGCAAAAACTACAATGATAGTATTAGAGTATTGGGTTAGGTTAGATTGTAAGCCCGGCCCGCTTGTGGGTCTAGGGTTTTTAGGTTATGTTCTCAATATATTGTTCGTTAATAATAAGTTATAACCTACGGGGTTTCAATGTTTAACATGGTATCAGAGCGGGTCCGATCTTTAGATCTAATTGCCGGTGGTTGTGCCGCCTCCCTCTATGGCCAGCTGCCGCCGCATAAATACATTTTCCGTTAATCCAGTCTTGAAGAAAGCAGCTGCGTCTGTAAGATTGCAGAGCTCAGGCTGCTTATGCAAATTAAGAAATCAGTTAGATACATACTAACTAATGCTTTCTCACATGATAACCATCTAGTAATTTAAATTAGTGAAAACATCTCTTGAAAGTCAAATTGATTTTAATCGGTTGGCCAATGTAAGCCAATTTAGTGTGCAAAAATGTCAAACTAATGTTTGAAAATGTTCAAATTTGTGAAAACATAATATTTATTACGTTTGAAAGCTCTTTACTTCTTTAATTTATTTATTAAAACTGTAGTTAGCAAACCATTATCAATTGGAGACATAAACATACAAATATCATTCTATTTCCAAACTAATAAAACACTACACTAAAGTAGTAATCACACACACGTATTAACAAATTATTAAGGTACACAACCTACCCTCAACAAGACTCAATTTGTAGACCACCCTTCAGTCAAAAGTAAAAATAATCAAATTTACAATAAATTATTACTAAAGGCTTAAAACCATACCTTGGCTTTATCTGTCAAAATTCTTATAATTCCTTCAACCCTTAACTCCTTTTCATCCTCTCGAGTTTTCTCGGGCTTAACATGGATCCCGGTCGAATGTGTAGGGCGTCCCTCAATATTTGGAGGCCCTTTGCAAAACTTACGGGGCCCCCACAAAATACGTAACAACAAACGTTGTTAATTAGTGTAATAGAAAGCATGATGTAACACCCAGTATTGGGTCTAGTAGTATTTTAATATTTTCTGACTGTGAATTATTATTTAATATGTCAGAAAATAGGTTCGATGATTTATTTGAAAATAAATGGGTAAAAGAGTCAAATAATTTATTGTGACTAATAAATTATTAATTGTTTTAAATTAACTTAGTTGACGGTAAAATAAAATGATGTTTCCCCGCAAATGGTTTTAAGTTCCAGACAACGATAAGTATGGAGAATGAAATTTGACTAGTTATATAATAGACTCAAATAATTGAGTCGGTCTTTATTTCCATTCATACATACATACGATTATATACATTCATACATACAAGAAACATCAAACCCTAAATTCTTGAAGAATCACCAAATTGGAGCCATGGAATTCGAATTCAAGCTTTTAAAACATGGATTATCTTCCTCAAATCCTTCTACTTAGCTTGTAAGTCTTGAATTCTTGATTGTCATAAACCTAAAATTTGGGGTTTTGGGGGTTATTGATTATAATCCGAAATTGAGGTTTGAAATTGTTAAATTAATGTTAATTGAGCTTATAAATGATGATATGTAACATGATTCAAGGGTTATCTTGTAGATTTGAATTAGGGTTTGTGAATTTGATTAGTGTTCTTGTGATATATGATGAGTTTGATGAAATTGTGGTTATAATTCGAAATTAAAGATTGATATTAGTTAAAGTGGTGTTACTAAGTGTTAATAAGATGATTAGTAACCTTAAACTAACCTAAAAGTGAATTAATTAAGTTGTAGAGTTTATGATTTAGATGGGTTTTGATCATATGGTGATGTTTTGGTGTTAACACACTATAATTGGTAATTATAAAGGTTGTTGGAATATTATTAGGAAGAATTGAAGTATAATCATATAAATAGTGATGGGTTTAGTTGAATAATTATGAATTATAGCTTGTAATCTTGTTATAATGGATAGTTGATGATTGAACTATGGTTATAAGCTAAGCTATAATTTAGAAGTGATGAATTTGATATATATATTCATAAAGAAAGTCATGAACTTGATATGTAATTTAAGAATTAAAGCTTTAAGCTTGTTAAGTGATGTATACTTGATAAGTGTTGTTAATATGGTTTTAAGTATTGAACTTAGTACTTGTGTAATGTGGATTAATTCAGTAATTAATATCATTTTGAGACAAGTAACTAACTTGTGATATTATATTGTATTCTCAGATGTGCAGAAGGCTCAGTGATATTAGACTACTGAGTGGATGCCTGAGGTGGTCGGTGAGTGGATCTTCAATCCTCGGTGTAACTTGGTTGTAACGAGTTTGGTTACAACGAGTAACTCATTATTACTTTATTAGTTGCATTGATGATTAGGTTGTTAGTAATAATATCGTTGATAGGTTGACTAGTTGAATATGTGGCTTGTTGATTTCGTGATCACTTGAATTAATTGGCCTTCGGGCATCAGCTGTTAATAAGGCCAACGAGTTGTTGAATGGTTGGTTGGGCTGGTTGGTTATCGTGTGAATGATACAGGGATTTACTTCATTTGTTGTGTGTATTGAACTGTATCTGAGTAGGATAACCACTAGCTATCGGTCTCGTCCGTTATGGCCATACGGATATGGTTGGGTAAGTATTATTGGAGAGCCGCCCGGGTTTATGGTGTCTCCAGAGCCGCCGATCCTCATTGTTGAATTGTTGCCTTGTTGAATTGTTGCCTTGTTGATTTGTTGCCCAGTTGAATTGCTAAAAAGTTATAATTATCAAATTGTTATATCGCCTAAAATGTGGTTAAGGTTATTGGTGTAAACAAAGTTGTTGAGCTAAGTTAGACTGTTGATTAATTATCTGCTCACTTAGCGTTATGCTAATCCCCCACATTAACACTTCTTGCAGGTTTTGGTTTAATATTGGGTGGGCAAGAAGTTGGACTAGAAGGAATGTTTGACTACGAGGCTCTACTCTGATAGTTGATTTGTATAAAATAATGTTTCATCATGTTTTTATATAACACCTCGGTTGAAGAAATTATAGTTTTGAAAAGGTTGAATTTTATATGTTGATACAATGAAGTAAATTATGACTATCTATTTGGACTTACGCTTCCGATTTACTATATTTAAATGATTATAAATGAGGGGTGTTATACATGAAGTACCTATATTTTTTTCTATTTTCAAGTAATAGAAGATAATACAATGAGAATGTATCCTCATCTCTCTTTCTTGATTCCCTTTAAAAAAATCAATCTCACGGTAATAAACTATAGGAAAATATTATGTGCTCATTACTAAATCGGCTCAATGGCAGTTCATATCTAGGTGGTTTATCCGGGTTATTTAAACAGCTCAAACTACCGGTTCCCGATCGAACCGGCCGGTCCGAATTTCAAAACCTTGAATAAAAGTTTGATTTACAAAGAAAATATTAAAGTTTTCGTAGGCTTACCATTTTTGTGGAGCTTTGCAAGAAGCAGGTCTATCAATGGCAGTGGTAATATATCAAATTTGCATATATGTATATACGATGTGTGTTTTAAAGTAACTTTATAATGTATGTATGTATATGTATGTGTATTTGTATGTATGTATGTATGTATGTATTTGTTTCTATGAGAAGATCATCGTGAAGATTTCCAAAAGTAATTTAGACGAAATAGATTTGCATAGTCTACTCCACTAGCGTGCTTGCTTCATTTTGTCTCTAGTACATGCAATTATGCAATTATATTTGTACACTACTATTGATGACTTGTAGATTTGTAAGAATGTATGTTTATTTTTTTAGCTTTCAAAGTTTTATTAATTAACATTTAATTTGGAGGGAGTAAATATGTAAAAAGTTTCATGTTTTTTGTAAATATCTTGGTTTATATTGATGTGTAGTGTAGATATATGGGTTATGAGACGAAAAGTTAGCCTACATAAATACTTCGATTATGGAATATACTTAGGAAAACAAAATTGGTTTAGGAATATGATATGAAGGTGTTGTGATTGATGCCATACAAAGCTTCAATTATTGAAATGAATCTAAAAAGTGTTATCAATCAACAATAACTTTTTCATCCACGATTCGTTTTGGAGGTTTTATAATTTGTTTTGACTTGAATACCTATACAAATCAAATAAACAGATAGAAACGAAAATCAAAGACTTGATGGAAATGAACTTCGAACCTAATTTGAAGAACATGAAACCCTAAAATTCGTCTTTAAGATGATGATGAACAAATTGCATCTCCTGATAACAAACTAAAATCGTTGTTGTATATATTCTATATACCGGATCGCTTTTAGATAAAATTCAAACTGAAATCGAAATTGAATTTCGAATTATGACTATAATTTGGAATCAGTCGATCTGTAAAAATGGCTAGCTAAAGTGATAATGAATTGATATATAGGTAACAATGATAATTAATATAATATATAAGTAACCAATTTGTATGTGTGAATAAGTCAACTAATTGATTTGGTAAATAGATGGATAATTAGTGGGTTTTGAATTACATATTAATAGGGGTAATTAGGTACATGAAACATGTTCGATGGTATTAATGCATGGACAATTAAGGGATTTAAAATTAAGGGTGATTAAATAGGTAGACTAATAATTTGAAGGGTGGGGATTAAATTTGGAGGATTTAATTATCCAGAGTCTACATATTTATGTCTTTCTTATAAATGTAAAAAAATAGGAAAAGTGGATAGGAGATAGGAGATAACAGATTTAAATCACATTGTCAAGTTTATCAAGTCAAGTCATTGTTGTTCAAGAGGCATACCGTGCCATCATAGCCAAACGGTATTTTCTTGCGTTTAAAGTGGATCTCGGCTAAATGCGGAATCTGACGTTTTGTCCGGAGCCTCATCCGAGTCACAAAATGATTCTGTAAAAAAAATGATGAAAAGTTTACATTCATCTTTTTCTTTCTTTATTTGAAAAGCTATGTTTTATTAAAAAGGACAACTTCAAGAAGGATATAGCTAACCCAAGAAAATCCATAAGACAGAAGGATAACAAGACTAGAACAAAACCCAATTAATTGGATAACATTTCTCGAGGACTATGACACCAGCTTTCAAAACAAAACAGAAACATAGAAAAAAAAAAGAAGCTAACAAATCATCTACTAACAACAAAGAATGATTATAGTTAATTACTTAGAGAAACCGATCATATACTAACAATAAAGAATGATTATAGTTAATTACTTAGAGAAATCGATCATCTACTAACAACAAAGAATGATTATAGTTAATTAGTTAGAAAAAAATCATCTACTAACAACAAATAATGTTTATAGTTGATTACTTAGAGAAATCGATCATCCACTAATAAAAAAATAAATGAATATAGTTAATTACTTAGAAAAATCATCTACTAACAACAAAGAATAATTATAGTTAATTACTTACAAAAATCGATCATCTAAAAGCTTAGTAGATTTCACCGCTCCAATCATTTGTAAAGAAAAGTAGTATCATAGATTCTTAACAAAGACAACTAAAAAACACGAAAGGTTATTTTTAGACGATATTGGTGATTCTGTTAAACATCAGTTTGATACAATAAAGGAAACCGTTAAACAATCATAAAAACCTCAACACGGTTGAACAAAATTAGCAATCCGGAGAAGGGTGATCTTTTAGACTATAAGTTTGTTTGTTTTTCTTCGGGAACTGAAAATTGTGGTCTTATATGTTAGAAAATTGTGGTCTTATATGTTAGTCATTGACTATAAGCTTGTTTGTTCTTCTCCTAGAACTGAAAGCTATGGTATGATATGTTCGTGTTTGATTTAAGAACCGAGCTTTAAACTTTAAGGTCATAGAAAGAGGCGAATCTCGCTTAGGCTCAAGGAAACTTAAGACAATTTCATGACCGAACTTCAAAAAAAGTTCAAAATATGGCACAACTTTTAGGAACTAGCCATTTGGTGTATCTCATTGAATAACAGTCAATAGATATCAGATCAATTAGCACCTACAGATCAACTACTAAACTTGCCTAAGAAAATCTAATCAACTTACAGCATAAAAAATGAAATGGTTAATAACAAATAAACTTCATACTGAAAATTGGAGAAAAAAGAGTTACAGAGGCATCTTCCATTCATATCGATTTTGGTTTTTCAAGGATTAAACATGCAACACAACATCCCTGTTCAATATCAACAAAAGAAACTGAACACCCATCCCCGTAAGCTCAGTCTACTAGACAATTTTCCATGACACATGATCATACTAACTAAAGTTTGGCAACAGAAACCAACAGACACAATATAACTTCTTGAACAAAATCTCGACCAACTTTTCCCCCAATTCTATCCTTGAATGTGTTTATCAAGTAACTTTTTCAAGCCACCTTTATACCCAACCCCGGAGTACTTTTCATCGAACTTAACCAATCATCCATCATCTTTGAATGCTTCCCCTCCAATTCTATCAGTTTTCCTTGAAGAACCACATTAGTTGTTGCTATCTTTTCTTTCACCACCATCTTCATATTGTTCACAATATCTTTCATAGCACTATTGTCTTCATCTGGCGTATCCAACGTTGACGTCCATTCCTTGTGCTTAAGGCTGAATTTCTTACATTCTATAAGCATCTTTGTAACTTCCTGATCTAATCTCGATATATCTTTCAACATTCGTTCCTCTACATCTTTCAACAGTAGTTCCTCTTCAATTAAACTCACCTCTACAAACCTCATGAAATCAATATATTCCACCTTCAATAGACCAAGTCATGTTTAGTCAACATAATAAAACGAATAAATTCTAGGGACCGAGAATATTAGTTGCTTATTTAATTTTTTCTAGTCATTCGATTAGAATAGGCCAAATTAGTCATTCACATTCTTTTCTTTTATGTATTTAGGCAGCCTATGAGGCATATTGAAATTCTATGCAAATTTTGTTTCCTTTTAAATTTGTGTTTTCCTTTAATTAATAGTGTCATACACTCATACCAATGTAATGCATCAAATTAGTACCATTGAAGACAATTTAGACAAACATGTTTATTTGGAAGGCTATGAAAGACAGATTACTAGTGAGAGCTAAATTGGACAAGCAAGGAACTGATTTAGATTCGATTGTGTCCAAATTGTGGACATGTAAAAAAGGGTGTGATCATTCAAATACCTATAACTATAAGGGAAAGAGGAAGTACATAATACATGTTCTTTATGGGGCCGGACAATGTTATCATATGTTAAGCCTTTTTTTTAAGGAAAAAACGCTTCCTTCTTGTATTGCTCCTATATTTCCATATCCAACATTAAATGTTAGTTGAACATAACTAATACATCAATCACTAAGCTAACAAAATTGTAACAAGCTGTTTTGGCAATTAAGAAATCAGTTAGGTACGTAGTTGGGTTTAGTTTCTTTGATGGAATCAACTTTAGTTCTTCACTTATCGATTTCTTAGTCTGGATATGTTTATTAAAGTTATGATTTTTACTGAAAATTGAAAGATGACTTGTTTTATCAAGAAATTTTGTATGGATACAATATCTGACCATGTCTTTTCAAGATGTCAACGAAAACTTATCTTTTGGTTGATTTTTACTGAAAGGGGATAACATGGCTGCATATACTTGCAGCCAACTAGCTGCATTAAATCTTAGATAACTACACATTTGACAATCGCTGATTCATCTCTCTGAAATAGATTTCTTAATTTGCTACTCATATTTGGAATAATGACAATAACATTTGAGCCTTTTTCAATAGAAAATCACTTGATAAAGACTAGTTTTAAATTCACTTTTTAGCCATCTCCATATAATCTCCGTTCGACTTATGACTCTCCAAAAATTTATGCAGAGTGTTTAACCAAAAGAGTACATTCACCTAAGTTTTAAAATCATTATACGCTTTTTGTAAGTGAGTTTATGATGCTAAGTTGTCTGCAAATATACTCGGCTAATACTGTTATGATGACATGTTTAGGGCTGATTTTGGTTGCTTTTGTTTGCCTATATATTATCTAAGCCCCCCCCCCCCCCCCCCCCCCCCCCAACACACACACACACACACAAAATAATCAACACACGTTGCAGCCTTTGACTCGAAACTTCCTAACCGGACTACTTGAGGTTAAGAGTTTCTATGTTCAAGCTTTATGTAAACATAAAAGGCATACCTCTTTCTCAAAGTGCGTTAGTGTTTTCTTGGGTCTAACATGGATCATCCGTACAATCTCCGGTGTTTTCCAGGCAGAATGTGGGAGTCATAGTTTCTTCACGAGCGTCATCCGAATGTTCTGTTTTTTTTATCAAAACAATTCACAATGGTAATTTGTCCGTACAACCCAATGGAAACACATGATGAAAACTTTCATTACTTCAAATAACATTCATATATTAAAAATAAAAATAACAAAAGAAGAATCTAAAATGCTTATACTTAAGCTTTTGCTTATAAAGAACATGGAAAAGTGTCCGTACAACTTTATGGAAACAAATGATCAATGTTTTAAAAACCGGACCGGTTGAAGAACATATAAAATGTGTCCGTACAACTCAATTAATGTAAACAAATGTTGAAAACTTTCAGTACAATAAATGGAGCAAATGATTGTAAACGGATTATGTTTATATTTTGCTAAAATTGAGGCTTACCATATTAATTGAGTTGAGCAGAGCACGAAGATGATGAAGGTTTATTAATGTCGGAGATTATATCAATATATGTGTATGTATATATATTTCTTTTAAAACAAGTTTGTTTTCATTTATGTATGTATAAGTATGTGTATGTATATATTATCTCTGTGTCTCTGTCTGAAGATTTGTGAATGAAAAATAGAGACCATCATGCATGCTTACTACTAGACCTATAGGTTTCTATAATTTTGTTTTGCATTAACGGTTGTACATTAGAAAACATTATATGTACTTTATAGGTGCGTAGAGGGAAACATATAAGATGAATGTTTTTTTTTTTTTTTACAAATCAATAATGAGGAAAACTAAAATGTTTGAATGTTACATTTTAGAATAAATAAATAATGAGAATTGTCCAAAAGTGTTATCAAAAATACTATTGTAACATTTTTTCAAGTAGTATTTTCCTTATTCTAAAACTAAATATAGTGTATTGCACATCATAAACTTGCACTAAACGAGTTAAAATTTAGTCAGTGTTTTAAAAACTGCACCAGACCGGACCGGCCGGTTGGAGCGGTTGAATAGGGAACTGGACCAGCTCGGTTAGACCTGTTGAACTGTAAAAAAACCATTAAAGGCCGGGAACCGAAAAAATAACCGATTCAGTGTCCGGTTCGGATTTTCAAAACATTGCATTTAGTACCACGATATAACATAAAAATAGTTAGTGAATAATAGACAATTATAAGACACATGTATGACGTACGTACAATATGTTTCAAACACTAATTAGTTAGAGTGTATCATTAGTTTATATCGTTAGTCCGTGAACTGTTTAACGGGAAGTTCGTTTATTTATAAAATGAATGTTTGTTTATGTCTGATCAATTTCGTTTGTTTTATAGTTGTAAATGAATTTTAAATATACATGTCCTAAGCTTTTGATTAATAACAGTAGTTAATTAAAAAAAAGTATACAACACTACCGCCCTCACTAATTCCTAAATTAAAGCAACTTATTTATTTATTTATTTACCAATGTTTATTTCTTTTAGTTCTCTGCTTGTAATCATAATTTTTGAATTTATAAAAGTTTCAATTCCACCAATCATACTCACTGTTTACTCCTATTATTTTCCGGATCAACCCTTCAATTCTGTAATCTGCCGCCTGGTTGTTAATTCACGGTTCTAACTCGACTCGTGATCCAAAATCTTAAATCTCAACTCTTGACTCGTCTCGTAAGAGTCATAATGCATATATGCATATATAAAATTAGAAACCAATAAGTATATATCAACATATAGTACGTACATATCCTACTTTTTCAAACTAAATGGTACCAAGTTTACATAATTTTTAAAAAATTGGATTACATGTGATAAAATCTAAATAAATTATACTTTTCCTAATAAACTAATAAGATTATATTGTATTTATCATGTAATTTCAGAATTGAGAATTTGATTAAGTGTGATAATCAAGTGGGTGACACTATTATAAGAACTTGACTTATTAATCAATCATTAACCTCTTGACCCTTTTGTTAATCACAATTTCACATATTCTTTACGGTGTCTTTACGATATAATTCATAAGGAAGATCGTCTTGTAGAATTTCTCATATTCTCGACTGGCAAGAATTTATTCTAAACAAACTTTATTTTTTGTTTTTCCATTTACTTTTTTCAATATTAAACTTAAAGTTTGCCTAATTTTTTTGAACCGTAAAAGTCACGAGTCACAACCTCAGAATAGTCGCTACATTACTTATAAGAGTAAAAGTCATTTAAATGTTACGGTCCGATTCACTTTGTTTTTATGATTTTTGACTAAATTCGTAAGAGTTTAATTATAGGTTCTTGCGATTCTCTTAACCTCTTCAACTTTGTTGTCGATTAATTAAAGGTTTATCAATCAACATTATTTATGGTTTTCTGTGAAACACCGGTGCCGAATAGCCAAGAGATCGAATACATATATACAATATTAATATTAAAAAAAGTTAGATACAACTAATATACCAAAGTGAAATTCAGTACTTTTAGACTCGTAAGTTGTGCTAAAAAATCAACACCTTTGGAATAATAAACTTGGTCGAGCCTTATTAAAGGTTTATCATAGTTAGACATAAACAAACCGAACGAACACAAGCGAAATCTATTCGTATTTGTTCAATAGAATTTACACGAATGAATTGATTTTCTTGTTCATGTTCGTAAACAAAATCAATCAAATAAACGAATATATAAAATCAATGCATCACCACAAAATTATGTACGAATAGACCATTATAAGACACATTTACGTATTTATGTTTCAAACACTAACTTACACTGTGTCGTTAGTTCATATGAGCTGGACATTTTTCCGCGAACTATATAACGGGAAGTCCGTTTGTTAGTAAAATAAACAAACGTGGACAAATATTTTATCGATTCATCTAGTTTGATAATCTGTCCATCGATGTTTGTTTATCACTGCTTAATACATCGTATTTTTTTTTATTTTAATTTTTTGGAATAATAACCTGGGTTAATATGTGTCGAAAGGATTTTAGATTACTTTATGACATATTATTAAATTAAAATAAAATATAATTTTAAATTTAAGAAATTTTCAATTCACCAATGATACTCGTGTCTTATGTTCTGAATCAACTCCTTGCGCCGCCTGAAGTATTAGCATTTTGGGTATGTTAGAAACTGATTGGTTATTTTAGGTAAGTTATCGAATAAATAAAGGGTTAAGTACATTAAAATGTAATTATTTTTGGTCCGATGTTCATTGTATGCAAGAAAGTATTTGGACCTCCATTGTGTGTAACAAACTTTCAATTTGTTCATATTGTATGTATTTAGGTGACGTGGCAACGTGTAATGATGCCATGTGTAACTCATACAGTGGACACGTATGTAAAAATACCAAAAGTTGCATACAATGGCACCGAATAACAAGTTTGTTACACACAATGGAGGTCCAAATACTTTCTTGCATACAATGAACATCGGACCATAAATAATTACATTTTAATGTACTTAACCCATAAATAAATTACGTACGAAATTATTATATGGAAATTTATTTATAAGATATATAAAAGTTTAGTTATTATTTTATGGGACACCCTCATTTAGCTTTAATTTAAGTGATAATTAGAACTAACCGGTATCACCAAAATGAGACTTGATAAATCAAACTTCAACAAGTTGTGACGTTATTAAAAACACCAGAATTGTAACCCATCAAGTATATATAAACATAATAATAAATTAATAGTTTGATACACACTATATATCAAACGTATTGTAATCACATAATAACTTAATAAGCTTTGAATTATATAGTTCAACACGTTTGCACACACTTGTCCCTATAAGTATTGATGGAATTTGTCCTAATTTATGTAAAGATCAAAACTGTTGAAAAATGTATTGAGTCTAACCTTTTTTGGGTTTTAAATCTTTAATCGAACGAACGCGAAGGAAGCCTATTTGTGTTCGTTTAACAAGATTCCGAATAAATAAATGAATTCAAACGGATAATTAAACAAAGTGATTTTCTTTTTCATGTTCGTTAAATGAGAAAATATGAGTGTCCATAAACATAAACGAAAAAACATGAACGAGTATAAATTAATGAATCACTAAGGAATATTGTACGAATTTAAACTTATATGACACCTCCCTCATATGAATATCGTTATCGAGAAACTATATAGGATGATAATTTAGAAATTCATAAAAAAAAGTTGTTATGTATACATCAAGTTAATTATATTATATAGTTTACATTTATAAATTTTCTGTAAATAAAGTATATAAAATAAAACGAATTGAACGAACATTTAGGGATGAGAGATATATTCGTGTTCGTTGATCATTTAAATAAACGAACCAAAAATAATTGTTTATCTTCATGCATGTTTGTTTGTTCATTTACTAAACAAAAGAAATATAAATGAACTTTTCGTCAAACGGTTTACGAAATATTCACTTAACGTTATAGACTTAATTATAGTTTGATTATTATTTACATATTACGAGTAGTTATTTTTGTAACAATATTTAATGATCTATTAATAAACTGCAAAAGGCTAACGATAACAAATTAGAAAAACATAAAATATTTAATAAATAAATAAATTTGGGAATCGTATATAAGTTGCGAGTAAAAACTAAAAAGTTAAAACAATATTTTTGTGACGTTGATTATGAAAATGTGCATTCTAAAATCTAAATTCTCTCGCATTTTTCTATAAATCACTTGGATCCACAACAAATTAATGTCATCTGATTCCACGCTATTTAAATTACGTGTATAAACTAAACTATACTTAAAGCAAAATAACATAGGGTAATTCTGACCCTTAATTGATTTTTCCCAAATCGATCCAACGATGTAGATTTATTTGATGATAGTTACAATTAGACCCCTAAACCCCTAATAAAATATTAAATCCCTTTCAATTTATAAAAGAGAGTCAAAATAGTGTAGTCATACTAAAAATAGATTAACCTAAACTAATCATGGCCATTAAATTGATAAGGGTAATTAAATATGGCCTTTGATCTAATCTTTTATACTTGTCTACCTAGATAGCAAAATGGCTTCAATACCAAAGACGTAAATACCCTTGAAATAAAATGATTAATAACAATTAGTACCCCTATTAGTGATGACATTTACTTTCCATTAAATACACAACACTACTAGAAAAAAGCTGTTTAGCGACATTTTCAGCTACATGTATAGTGACGTTTTTTAGGCTAGCGACACGCTCAGAGACATACAGGCATATGTCAGTATAAAAATGTCGCAGATTTTAACGACATCTAAGAAGACGTCGCTAATATAGCGACAACACTAGCGATGTTTCACAATACGTCGCCATTTTTGTAGCGACATGTTTATTGACGTCGTTACTTAAGTTGCTAATCCTTAAATACGTCGTTATGGAAGTCGCTATTTACAACGCTATTATTTAGCGACAACATTTTCAAGACACTGTTTCTGTCGCTAATATTTTTAACGTCGCCTTTTCAGCCGGTACTCAGGTCGCTATACTTAATGTCCAGCTTAGCTCGCTCCATTCATGTACATTATATTCTTTTATTTAGATTCAATTTCTCTTTGAGAAACTATTTATAATTTATAAAAATGCTAAATGCTTCAAGTTATTAGACATTAAATTTAACCAACCACAAGTAATTTTCATCATACAAACCTTCAACTAAACATCAAAAGTCTTACAATTTCAAACCAAACGTCATAGCTAAATCAACCATCAATGTCTACAAGTTCAAACAAAGCAGCAGATTGTTTTACATTAGAAGTGCAATTGCCTTCTCCACTTCTTACATCCTTAGATTCATTACTCTTTTACAACCTGCACCTATAAATAAGATTAGTAGACCATCAATATTTAGTCAAGCCAAGAGGAGTGGCGTCTAAGGTTATCACATATCACATCACATACAACATTCAAAAGAGAAGCTAAATAATTTGTATTCATAACAAATTTAATAAAAAAAAAAACAAATAAAAATCCATGTATATACCTGAGAACTTGTGGACCATATTCTGTTTGCAATTTATGAGAATTCAGTTTAAGCATTTTATAAGTTACACTGATGAACATTTTACAAGTTACACTAATGAACATCTTACTTTGAGCAGAGCATCCCTTAAAGTAATACAGCTAAAATTCTAAGTCAAACAAGCTAAATTTACTTAGAATACTATAGAAAAATATCACATCAATTATGCATTAAAATTAATCTGAGCATATTGAGTCGATAGCATAAACCGGTACTTACTTTATCACAGTGAGCTTCAAACTAAATATCAGGCGCCAATACAGATCCTGCAACCAGGAAAACAAGCCAAAGTGAAATGTTACCATACTGTCGTTACAACAATTTGAAGCCAAAACTTGAAATAATAAGATACTACAAATTTTAGAAATTCAAAATCAAAAGTATGGCACTTAAACTGATAGCCATCTTCATATGGCATAGCTACAGGGGACATCAAACCAAAGGGTGAATCCGTAATTTCCTCAAAATAATAAACCGTAGAACTCATAAGATTCATGAACAAGTAGAAGAAAAGTGATTAAAGCAGATTTCTATGAGACTATTTAAGAGAAAGATGCTACCAGTACTTACCTCAAAAGTTCTGTAAACAGTTTCATATGCTCCCCTCTGGATGTTTTCATCCTTTCCTCCAGTAATGTATAAATATAGAATTTAACCGGTTAATTTAATTATTAATTCTAGACAGAAGAAATAGGAATTTTGCTGTTTGCAAACTTTGAGTCCTTTGCAAACCTACGAACTCCGCTTAATAAAGTCGTATATGAGATCAATATAATCCATGTTAGCTGCTCCTGCAACATATAATGCTAGCTCAAGTAATAGCACGTGTAAATTTGTATATGCATTCAGAGGAAGATATACTTATAGATTACATATGCGAGGCATGAGTAGAGATATAAAGTGAGCCTTACTTAAATGGGCACTTATTTCCAAGGTACAAGTTCCTTTGGCTTTTGAGACAAAGTCCGTCCCATGGAATATGCCTGTAAAGAGACAATAAGTTCATGTCATTATAACCTATCAACGAACAAGATTCAAGTGAACTTTAGATCTTAACCATACTACTTATGTATATGTAACTGCAGATTTATAACAAAAACACGAGTTGCAAAATGATATAAAATGTGAGTTCTGTACTCAAACAACTAGTTTATAGAATTGAGCAATTGATATGAATAATAATTAATACTCCGTACCCAAAAAAAAAGTATATATATAGAAATAATTATTAATAATAAAATTAATAACAACATCAACATGAATATAGGCACTAAAAACCTAAATCTATAATCATTAAACATACAACCAAGCAACAATTATAAACCTAAGTTGATTATTACATGAAATAAACGTATGTACATTATCCTAAAACTACATCAATTTCATGAAATAAACGTATAATCAAGCATCGATCCTTACCGATGAAATCACTATAAAATTCGAAAATAAATTAGCGTGAAATGTCGATAATCACATTGAATATGGAAAGAGAATCGATAACCTTGAGGAATGGTTCTTCGAACGGAGGCGGTGACGGTGCTCTGTGAACATTTGGCGGAGGAAATGGAGAATCGTTGCTTCGTACGGTGGCGGCGATGGCGTTGTCAATGACAGTTCTCAGTGAGCGTGTGGCGGTGTGGTTGCGGTACGGTAAACAAGGTACAGTGAGTAAGTCTGTAAGGGGTCTTTTGTTTTTCAAAATTAAGCTCTTAATTGGGCTATTTATCTTGTTCGGTCAGACTTTACATCATTAAGATGTTTTGATTTTTTTTCCATGTTCAGACTTTAAAGATCTTAAAACATCTTACTAACCTCTTTTTTAGTAAGCCAATTTATTTAGCTTATAACTTCTGAAATCCTAAATTAATAATAATATAAAATAAATATAAAGAAACAGTAATTATTAATTTGCATCGAAAGTAGGCACATGGTCCAGATACTATTATTTTAGCTTTTAAATTATGCATTTCACTAATGGGATTTTGTGTATGAAAGAGATATATAGATTGTTTGATAGTAATTACGTAAGATCACCCCAAGAAAAAAATAATAATGTCGTAGTTAAATAAGATAACAAAACAAGTATGTATGGATTTCGTTTAAAAGTTTTTTTAAACTCATTTGTGTTATGTTTTTTAAATGATCACATTCAGACAAGTATATTTGGATTGTTTTTCAAAAAGTATTAATGATTATTTATTCAGATTTCAGATGTCGTGTCTTAACATTCAGAACTGGTTCTGAGATTTCAGCATTTAGTAATCAGATATGACAAAAGACCCCTAAGTGACGGAGTGTGGAGCTGAGCGACCATGGCGAAATTGGGGAATTAGGGCACGGGAATTAAGAAATTAGGGGAGGGGGAAGTTATTTATTCTCTTATTTAAAAATAAAAATTAAAAAGGATAAAGTGTTGTTATTGCCTTATTGGTTGATAAAATACAATTGTGAAATTCATGCCCAGTTACTTTAGCAAGTTGCACATGAGCGGTGTACTTAACGAAGGTCTCCAAATATAGCCACGTAGTTAACGACATATTCTAGAATGTCTCTATATAGTGACGTCGTTAGAGACAGCCAGACAGGATATAATATGACACAATATAACGACATCGCTAACGACATGCGTTATGTAAGACGCAAAAAATTGCGACTCAATTATCGACGAGAAAATTGCCCGTTTCGTCCCTGTGTTTGTCCAAAAAATCACTGGCAGTCCCTTATTTCAATAAATGTCACTGGTCATCCCTCTATTTGTTAGTTTCACTCACTAGTCGTCCCTCTTAACAAACTTCGTTAGTTTTCTCCGTTAAATCATGTGAAATGACCAAAATACCCTTTGTCTTCTCTAACACATACTATCTGCTATTTTTCTAATTCCTAATTTTTCTAATTCCTAATCTAACCACATAAAAATCCATAAATGGTAGATCACTAAATCAATAACATACGTATATGTATACATAAATCAGATCCCCAATTTTTTCTTCTTATTCTTCTTCTATAAAGTTACATATCAAAAGCAAACCTACACCATCTTCTTCTATAAAGTTACGTATATGTATACATAAACAAGATGGTGTCAACGCCGTCGCTTATCGTCGCCGGCAGTATGTTTACCCCCGGTGGTGTAATCACGATTCATATAATCGATTTGTTTTTTTAATTTTGTTTCAGATCTAACACGAGTTACAGGCAGCCGGAATCGAGTGACGTTATAAAGCTGGAGACGTCCAAGGTGTTCGCCGGAGATAGTGTCCGAGAAGTTTGTCGGTAACCTTGAAGGGGCATATCATCCGTCAATACCACTTGTGATTCGTTTAAAAATCTAGATCTATATCCGAAAATAGAAAACGATGAAAGTGTTTAAGTTCTTACGATGGTAATCGGTTTGTTTGGAAATTCTTAAATATGTGTTTTCTTTTTCGATTTGCTTCCAGCTTGTTGCTGAAGGATCATGTCGGAGTTGCGCTTTCCTACCGGAGTCATTTTCCGTTCATAGATCGCTTTCGATTCAGGAATGTAGAGAGATGATATCAGATTCGTGTTTATTTAATAATGGGCGGGCTCAAAAATCCACCGCCGGTAGATCTTGCCACCGTAAAACATGGAAGGAGGTGAACCATTCTCCAGATTTCACAATTGATGACCATAAAGTACGAATTAGGTACACAATTACGGCACAAATTGACTTGTCATAAAGTAGTTTACTTCATAGGCTGTAGCAGATCAGAATCGATCTTGTTTGTAAAATTTTAGATCCGACGAGGTAATTTTTGCAATTGATGGGGTGTTGCAGGTTATCGCCGGACATGGTGGCGGTGATCAGATCTAGGCCTCATCGAAGTATATGGAACGATGGATATGGTATGGGTTCTGCAGTTGCTATCGGAGTATGTGGTGGTCAGAAAATAGGTTCGCCGTTGGTGATTCCGGCAATGTAGGTCGAATGGTGACAGTAAATTCCATTCCGGCAAGGTTGGGCACATCATTGTTCGACCATAAAATGGTTAGGAGTTGATTTTCAAATTGATATTTATTATGTGTATGTTATAATGATTTGGTATTTGGTATTTTTTAATTTGGTTTAATTGGTTTTGATTTGCAAGACTTGAAGTAATAAGAGATTTGATTTTGTGTTTGGAACAGAGGAACAACGAATCAATTTGTGTATAATTTAAAGTGTGTTAACTTTGGATTTGTTTTGGTTTGTTTAAAATGTAACACCCCCAAAATTCGTTTAGCGGAAGCGTTTTAGTTTAAGTACTGGGGTGTCACAATAATAAAGCATGCATACGTATCAGAGCTTATGATTACAACAGAACAATATATAATAAGATGCCAAAAGTTATTAATTACAAAGTTTACGATTTCCTCGAATCGTATAAGTTAAAAGTAATAAGTTTACAAAAGTAGATTTCTGAAATATGACTAAAGCATTTCAGTTATACTAAAGAAATCCATGTGTTTCCAAAAAGTTGGCATCCTAACTTCAAGGGTCGCCTAGTTCTCCATGTGTGTTGGCGATTCTTATATGCGCAGCTAATTCCCTGAAAAACATAGTAAAAGTCAACAACTAGGTTGAGTGAATTCACAGGTTTTAAGTTTACACAAGTTGAATCAAGTTTGTATCACAGTTGTTATCCAAATATGTTCACAAATAGTATTGCCATAATAGTCGAGTATAAGTTTTGTAGAATGTTATCCAAATACCAGTTTTGTGGGTTGTTCGCCCAAAGTTCAAGTTAAAACACGTGCTGGTCGTTCTCCAGCGAGTTACAAATACACAGTACCGGTCGTTCTCCGGTCAAATACGCACGGGTCGTTCTCCCGTTCAACAAGAACAGTTTACCGGTCGTTCTCCGGTCTAGTAACGCACGGGTCGTTCTCCCGTCCAACAAACGCATGGGTCGTTCTCCCATCCAAGACGCACGGGTCGTTCTCCCGTCCCTTGGCCAGTCGTTCTCTGGCACTAAAATACGTGGCTGGTCGTTCTCCAGCGTTTTACACAAAAGTACCGGTCGTTCTCCGGTATACCAAACAAGTTTAAAAGTTATGTTTGTGTCGGTCGTTCTCCGACAAGTTACAAATATGTACCGGTCGTTCTCCGGTAAGATACCAAGTTAGTGTCGGTCGTTCTCCGACAAGTTACAAATATGTACCGGTCGTTCTCCGGTAAGATACCAAAATAGTTTACAGTCGTTTGCAAAACAGTTTACCGGTCGTTCTCCGGTCTAGTTAAAACAGTTTGTCGATAATTTATCCCATTAGTTCAGTGTGTCAATATGTAAATGTTAATTCGCAAACACCAGTTTGTTCAACAGTTAAATAGTTCAAAGTACTCTAATAGTTCGAGTAACCAAGTATGATAAACAATCATATAAGTAAAAGCAGTTTATGGCAATAAGTAAAATAGTTGACTATGTTTTCCACCCCTGTTCAAAAGCAGTTAAATCAGTAAAAGTAGGGGCTGTGAACTCACCTGTTGAGTTTAAGTAGTTGTGCGAGTGCTAGCAAACCTAAGCCCAAGTACGGTCTGAAATCTCCTAACGTCCTAAACGTACGAGATTTAATAAGTATGTGGATGTCTAAACTAATCATCCATGCTAGTGTTTGTACAACCAAGTCACGTCCAAATCGTTCGTTTAATGTTTATGTTTGTATTTCGTTGTTTGTGAAAACGTATACGACTCGTTGGTGAAAGTTTGAAATCAACATTTCGATAAAACAAGTATGTTTGAATTGTTTGTAAGGCTCGTGAATCGAATTTGTATAAAGATATGCGTTTCCGGTTAGTTCGACACTTAGTGAAAACAAGTTTTTAAACTTCCTGTTTTTAGCGACGTAAGGTGCGACGCTGGGTTGTTATGCGACGTAGGGTGCGACGTACGGGTCTACGTCGCATTCAGGTTTTGCGACGTCATGGGTTGCGTCGCATAGGCGACGCTCGCAATTTAATGCGACGTAGTGGTCTGCGTCGCTATGTGCGACGTAAGGAAGGGTAATGCGACGTAAAGGCCTACGTCGCAGTACTGTTTTCGGTCCCAATGCGACGTAGTCGCCTGTTCGACGAACAGCGAGAAAAAGTCGGATTTTTGGTTGATTTGGAACGTTTTCGGTTGTATAAAACACTAAAACATGTTATTCTAAGTATGTTAAACAAGAAATAGCAATTATAACTTTGAAATCTAAAGATTTGCGGGATTTGTCGGAAACTTACGGGTGTCGGATTTGAAATCCGAAAAGATGGAAATGTAGATCGGGGTCTCGTGGTCACTTTATTCCAAAGAAGCTATATGATTCGGTGCGTTTTTGTAGTAGTTTTTGTTGTTTTGGTGTGATTTTTGGTGGTGAGTTTAGAGAGAAAAGAGAGTGATGAAAGAGAAGAGAAAGATGGAGAATGAGAAAAGGTGGAGGTGGGAGTGGGGTTTTGTCCCCATTTTCTGCCTCCGTGTTTTAGTCCCGTGTTTGTTTGCCCGATCGTTAAATGTTACTTTATTTTAACTAATATGTTTTTAAATTACATTTTTCATTATATTTTAATTAGGATCTTTTTATGAAACTAAATTAATAAATTTTACAAATTTCAACTTTGTTTTATTTTAATTTTTACAAGTTTACGTTTTGCGTTATAAAATAATATGTAAATATTATTGACATAATATTTAATTGTTAACTACGTTATTTAATAATTTCGTTTTATTAAATAATTTTTGTTCACCAACAGTCGTACATTTTTGTCGCGTTTGTTTTCAAATTGATCTGTACGTAATTACGACTACGTAATACTACGCGTACTAACTAGTTGGGCTATGCTAGACTTACCTCTAAAATGTGTTGTGAATTCACTCAAGTAGGGAATTAGCCTAATAATGCAAGTGATTAATGTTATTAATCGTGTTCAAATTTGCGAGGTGTTACATAAAAGGTGTATGTATACTAAAGGGTTATCTCTGTAAGTTTTTGATGAAGAAAGAACACATAAAAAAAATGAGAATTAGGGTTAAGGGTTGAAAAGAAGATAAGGGTATTTTTTGTCATTTCACTTGACTTAACCGAGAAAACTAACGGAATTTGTTAAGAGGGACGACTAGTGAGTGAAAATGACAAATACAGGGATGACCAGTGACATTTATTGAAATAAGGGACTGCCAGTGATTTTTTGGACAAACACAGGGACGAAACGGACAATTTTCTCATTATCGACATGTTTATGTAAGACGCAAAAATTGAGGCTCATTTATTGACATGTTTATGTAAGACGCAAAAATAGCGACTCATTTATCGACGCGTTTATGTAAGACGCAAAAATAGCGACTCATTTATCGACGCGTTTATGTAAGACGTAAAATTAGCGACTCGTTTATCGACGCGTTTATATAAGACGCAAAATTAACGACTCATTTATCGACGCGTTTATGTAAGACGCAAAATTAGCGACTCGTTTATCGACGTTATTTTGACATGAACGACTCCGATGTCGTTATAAATGTCGCTAATTGTGTCGCAATATGGCGATGTTAAACATCATGTCGTGTCGCACCCCCAAATTATGATGCGGAAGCGGGTCGGTTCGGGGCGCAACTAATCAATAATCACAAGCACATAAGATACATAATGAACGACCACTACATGCGTTGTTTACAAATACATTGATATTATAAAGGTTTTACACTGTTATAATATAGTTTACAAAAGCCCTCGAGTTAAATGATAGAGATTCTATGGCATAACTAAATTATACAAAATATAGTAATGCATGACAATCTCTTGATGTCTGAATGCGACTCGAACTAATGGACATCCTGAGTGGCAGTTCTACTACTGCTGAGTACCTGAGAATACATGCTAAAAGGTCAGCTATAAAGCTGGTGAGCTCACAGGTTTAATGATAAGATATATTGAATGAACCGTAAGATTTAATATGAATATTTGTAATTAAACAAATAAGTAAATGATAAAGATGTATATAACTGTCATGAGCACATAGTTTGAGCTTAACTAAGGTGTCAGGATCACAATTAAGTGCCTGAGCGAGGGTGCCTCTATGCGTATGCCTAATCATCACACATATGAACAAATGATAATGCGTCCGTTTGACCAGTCAGTGCTTGCTGACCCGGACGGGGATTGTCAGTCCCATATGGTACCATACACTAACATTCACGCTATAAAGTATTACCAAACTATGCTATTGAGGACTTATGATGATTAGATGAATAACTCATGTAGAATATAACGATGTTTGATACTTGCGTTCATATGTAAAACAAAACAGGCATGTATTCTCACCCCTAGTGTAAAAACAGTAAAAGAGGGGCTATGAGACTCACCTGAGTCTAATGAGATGCTATTAAACACAAATGATGATTCACAAGACAATGATGTCGATCAATCGACTGAAACCTGCAGGACGTCTTAGACGCGCAAGGTTTTGATAAATGATTAGATATTGAACCTGCCGGGCGTATTAAACGCGCAAGGTTTTGATTGATTAGATGACTTAACAGACCATCTATGCTAGTTGCTCATTCAACTATTAATGTCCAAATGATTAGTTTTGGATTGTTTATATTTTGTAAATATGTACGGCCCGTTGGTGGGTTTTTGTAATAATAGTTTCAAGTATTATTATTGTGCGTCTCATCATTTCGTATACCTATAAAAGTATACACATATACATTTCCGAAAGTGAGTACTTTTATATATATATATATCTATGTCCGAATGTTCGTAGTCCAAAGGTGTCTTGGTCCGAAAGTTTATATCCGATTATGTTTAATTCCGAATGTGTATGTGTGTCCGAATGTAGGTTTAGTCCGTATGTCATGGGTTCAAGTTCGGGAAAGTGGTCAAACGACCACCGTTTGACCCGAAACTTTTACACAACTCCTAATATGTTAAAATAAGTTTATAAAAGTTGTCGTTACGTTTCGTGGGTCTCTCGAAGTGCCACTTTCACAAAATGACTAAAACAGTCCCTAGAGTTTCTGTTTTCCAGATTTTACCCTTGATTCGACTTCCGATTTCTCCACTTTTTAGTCCGATTCAAGTCCCACGAAAAATCACACATGTTCTTATATATGTCATGTTCATTTATGCACTTTATGGTATTTTTATATTGTAACAACCCCAAAATTAGGGCCAATTTAAAATTTTCCTAATTACGTGCTTACTACGTGTATTTAATATGAAATAGGATTAAATACGATAATTACTTACTACATATATATATATATAGGTGATATATATATACACGTATACGATTCGTTCAAATCGTATGAAACTACAATTGTACAAACATACGGACGTTGGTAAAACAATTATTAAATAATGTGGAATTATTTAATTACTTCAACTACTACTTTATATTATGTTTATAATATAACGGACACATACGTTTTTAATTAAAATTTTACCGAACTCTACGAAAACTCGACCAACCGACCAAAACGAAACAAAGTTATATTTTATAACTAAATAACAAGAAGTTTGACAAAATACTTCAACTAAATCATCTAGTAACATTTCATATTTTAAAACATATACATAAACGTGTATAAAATTATTTTTACGTTTAAAACGACCGGGGAAACGAACACCGCACGGAGCGCGACTCGGGGAACAAGTTTGGGGCAACCCACACTTTGGTGGGCCACCCCAAAACCGGCCAAGTCAAAGGGGACAAACCCCCATGCCTTTTCTTTCTTTCTTTCCTAACACACTACACACACACCACACTCAATCTCACTCTCCTCTCTCTCTCTCACGGTTTCTCTCTCTCTCTCTCTCTAAAACCGTCACTCAAACACCCTAAAAACACCACAAAAACTCCCTAAATCACCTAGCTCGTTTGGAGGAAGTTGATCACGACAACGAGCTCTACAATTCTATCTTTTCGGTTTCTCGATCCGACGACTTTGTAAGTTTTCCGGCGACTCTCGAACTTTTCCGATTTCAATTATTTTGCTAGATTATTGTTCCCCTAGCTTAGTAATGTCCAAATATATAATTTAAACTCTTTATTGAAAACATTATCGAAAATGTCGGTTTTGGTCATTTTTAAGAAAACGACACCACAAACACTAAAAACGCCAACCAATAATTTTTATGAACTCTTTGTAACATACTAGAACTTGTGTAAAAGTTTCGGGTCAAACCGAGGTCGTTTGACTCCAAAACCCGAACCCCAAAAACGTAACAGCCCTTGTGTTGCGTCAGACCAAAAATCCATGAGACACAAGGCTTGTGTCGCATATAAGCATAAGACACAAGGCTTGTGTCGCATAAAATATAAGACACAAGCGTTGTGTCGCATAAACCATAAGACACAAGGATTGTGTCGCATAAAACATAAGACACAAGCGTTGTGTCGCATAAACCATAAGACACAAGGATTGTGTCGCATAAAACATAAGACACAAGCGTTGTGTCGCATAAACCATAAGACACAAGGATTGTGTCGCATAAAACATAAGACACAAGGACTGTGTCGCATTTTGTGTCGCATTAAGTTGCGTATCATAAGACACAAGCCTTGTGTTGCGGAACACAAGCATTGTGTCGCGTAAATCATAAGACACAAGCACTGTGTCGCATTTAGTGTCGCAAAAACCCAAAAACATAAGCTAAAAACATTCTAAGTGTTTAAAAATCACTTTTCAACAACCAAATCAAATACGATACGATTTATACATGAAAATACTATACTTTTGGAAGTACACACCAATACTCAAATACGAATAAGATTACACTTATCTAAAACGCGAGATCCCACTCGCGCACATACCCGAGATTACATTCGATACCGACTTATGAGTTTACACTCAAACTAATACGAGCTTACACTCGAACACATACGAAATTTCACTCGTACACTTTAGGATTACACCCGCACGGAAGTTACAAGTTGCAATACAAATGTATATAAAACTATACGATACAACAAATACATAATAATAATAGATGAGATTATTATTATACGCCGCTACCAACGGGCCGTACAACTTTTATACAAACTACAAATACAAACAAATACAAACGTACAAACAAAAAATGGACATTAACTAGTTTGGGAACAACTAGCATGGATACCTTACAAGTATTCCATTTACTTACTAAACCTTATGCGTATTAGGACGCTAAGGGTTGCTAGTTCGGGATACTACTTTGCTTGCTTACTGCATTGTCTGCTAGACTCAGGTGAGTCTCACAGCCCCTATTTTACTGTTTTCACTCAGGGGTGAGATGCATTACTGTTTTACATGAACACACGTACTTACTTGCTGGCATGATTTACTTACTTTACTGAATTACGGATACGCAAATTGCATGAGTTTCGACTAATCCAATGAAAGCCTCCTAATCATAGTTGTTAGTTATGGGATAAGCGCGAGTTTTAGTATATGGATCCATATGGGACTGATAATCCCCGCCCGGGGTAGCACGCACTACCACCTAACCGTTACTGTAGAAACGGGCGTTTCTTACTCGTTTCATATGAATGTTTTTGGATTAACATTCACGGGGGTACTATATTTACTGTACGTTAAGCTTCAACTATGGTGGCTCATGGCAAGGGTATCAAACGGTTAGCATGACCTGCAACCACCACTTACTTACTGGCTGGCTGATGTTTTACAAATACAACTGTTAATTGTGTGTTCAAACTATTTACTTACAAACCTGTGAGATTCACCAACCTTTTGGTTGACCGTTTTAGTAATGCTTCTCAGGTATACAGCATCAGTAGGGATGCCCAGCAGGATATGCTTATTAGCTCGAGTTGCATGCATTTACAAGCTTGGAGATTTATATACATTACTTTTGTACTAGTTGTTATGTATTAGAATCTCTAGGAATTTACTTGAACACGAGCTTGTATTTTGAACTACTTATGTATTAATGTAATAACTTTTCGAACGTCTCATATAGAATCGTTCACTGTATCCTTTGTGCTTGTGATTATTGATTAGTAACACCCAAAAACTCGCTTCCGCAAATCATTAAATTTGGGGGTGTTACATATATGTTCGTTTACTATTTTTAACGAAAATAAATACGAA
Source organism: Helichrysum umbraculigerum (assembly GCA_949592205.1). Taxonomy (NCBI): domain Eukaryota; kingdom Viridiplantae; phylum Streptophyta; class Magnoliopsida; order Asterales; family Asteraceae; genus Helichrysum; species Helichrysum umbraculigerum. Next base: position 105,304,283 of record CATIUR010000003.1, on the reverse strand, counting down.
GAGTGGTCGGTTACGGTCCGAAACTGACCTCGGCTCAAAGATTAGCCTCTACACTAAAAGCCGTGTATTTTCAGAGATGGCCATACAAGAACTTTTTGTACAAGACATTCACACGAAGATTTCGGTATAAAGTTCATGCGTTGATTCATCCTACAACTCAAGTTATAGTCGTTTTAGTGAAGATGTTTTTCCGGTCAGAAAACTGTTAGCATATATGTGTTTACAAAAACGTGTTTTAAGCTTTGTTTTGGACATTTTCTTGTTAAATGAACATCATAACATGTATATATATGTAAATCACGAAAATATAGAGAGAAAAGTTAGGGTTTTATACCAAATTCGTGGCTAGAGAGAGAGGAGGAAGTGAGATGGTGCTTGTTGCTTCTCCTTGCTTCTTCTTCTTGCTTTTCTCCAAGGGAAATGATGGTGGATTATGGTGGTGTATGGGTGGTGGTGTGGCTGATCAAAGAGAGGGAAAATAGAGTGTATTGTGTGTGTTTTTCTAGTGAGAAGTTAGAGAGAGAGAGAGCTAGGGAACAAATGGGAGGAAAATGTGGATCTTGCACATGTTATGGTCAAGTGGCAAAACATAGATCCACAATTTGTGGGGAGGATGTTTGTGGGCTGATAATTTCAACCCATGGGCCCCACAAGGGTGTGTTTTGGTTAATTTTTGTTCCCCCAAAGGTACGTAGTGCGCGGTGTTCGTTTGCCTGATCGTTTTGTCGTCCGATTAAACTTAAAACGTATTATATGTGAGTTTTCGTAAACGATTTAAAACTCGATATTTTTAGCTTGAAGTAATACTTAATATTACCTTGAAACACTTATTAAAATGTTTGGTAGCATGACGGTATTGATTTACATGATCGTTTAACGATTAATTAAGTCGCGTAACTTTATTAAACGTTACAATTGATTGCGCGTAATCGTGTAAATTTTAATTGAAGTATTTTATCAAAATACTTGGAAATGAATTATAAAAATATAATTTTAATAAAATTTCGTTTGTCGGGCACGTTCCGCTCGTTTTGGTCGCATATAACTTAATTGATACAATACTAAATACTTATGAAATATTATCGAAATAATATTTAGAAAATCACTATGTTTATTAAATAATTTCATATTATTTAATTTTTGAGTTCACCGACGTCTGTATTAATGTATCGGAATTCGGCCGATATAATAAAATGCACGATTAAATAGAATCGCGTAAATGCGTATATTTATAAAATACACGTAATGATACATACAATTAGCCTAACATGGAACTAATTACATGTATTACAAAATGATTAGGCGCAAATTTCTAGCCCTAATTGGTCGGGTGTCACATGTCGCTAAATACGTCTTTAAATGACTTTTTTCTAGTAGTGCAAGGCCATTCACATTTAATGTTCTTGCTCCAATTTGTACTCCTATACTTTTATATAATCATGATTTCGTATTTAACTTTTTAGAAAAAATTGCATTTAGTTATATTTAATAATGAAAAGCGATATACATATATACTCATTTTCGTTTCGATCTTAAGGAGAACTCATATTCATAATACACTCCAACATGTTTCGTTATCATAATTAAATAATTCATATTCTTATTCAATATAATGTGTCAATATCTGTAACAACCTACGTATATCAAAATTTTCATTTACACAAAATAATAGTCATAACGAACTCATAACACTTTTTTCATGTCATATTCATAATATAATTTAAAGTGTTACATTAATTAAACAATTTCACAAGCATATTAAATGTGTATAATAATATACATGCATCATATCTCAACGTACAAATGTAAGTTGAATATGAAGTCATGTGAATCTACATGCATGAAATACTTTGAATATGAAATTTAACTACGTCTGTTATAAACAACGATAGACAACATTCACTTGTATAAGTATGAGTTTTAGTACTATTATTATAAATTTATAGAAAGAATACAACTAATTACAACTAACTGGAAGTCATTAACTATACCTATCAATTTTGAAATTATATGTAGTAACCGATCGAATTATATGAGATCATGATAATGATTTATTTTTTGTATACAATATTACTAATTGATTCTAATTTTTAGATTTTAAAATCGACGTATTCTACACATTTTCCTCCTAATGCATGTGAACAACTCACTATCTCACTCTATAAATCTCGCAAGTTCTGTAAGAATAAAGAAGTATATTGAGTATAATTTGCATATTCATTGGTGCTAGCTTTCTGCGTCGAAAAATATTAGAAACCAATGGTTGTTGAACAAGGCTTCACCCCTCTGAACCTTATTACCAATGAGAGAGATCACTATAAGGTTTGTGTTAAAGTGTTTCTAATATGGAAATAGAGCTATTTGAACACCCCAAGCCAAGTTGCTTCCATGGAAATAATTTTGATGGATCAACAGGTATGTAGCATACTTTAATTCTGATGGAACACCCCAAACTAACTATGTTTCATATGACTATTATACCAAGATGGGGTGCTTTCAGAGAAAACTTCAATAACGATGTGGATTTACTGATTTCACAACTTAATTTGCTACGAGAAAATTCAACGAATTTCATGCAATGATTATCAACATTTATCAACGAATTTATAATTTTAAGAATATTATTCATTTATCTATTATATAATGAATGAATTTTATTATATATATGAACTAGCCCGCGAATCCACGGGTTATAAACTAGTTAAATATTAATTAAAAAATAAAATAATCGGCTAATCAGTAATATTCATTAAATGTTAATTAATAAAAAATCGTATAATAATCTTTTAACACTCTTTTAATCTATCTATACTTATAAAACAAGGTTTTTTCCTTGCTTTTTAGCTATGCCACATAATCTTCTTTCCTTTTACTAGACATCTCCTAATTATGCCACATCATTAAATTAATTTTTTCCTAAATTTTTTTAGTTATGCCACATCATCTTTTTTTCATTTTACTAGACACCTCCAAATTATACCACTATCATCAAATTAATTTTTTCTTAAAAATTTTTATAATTTTTTCTTAAAACTTTTTGTGATCCTAACACTCTCATCCTAAGAGTTTTAGCCCTAACAAAATAATGTCTAAGAGTCCTAATTCAATTTTATTATACTTATTATAATAGCTTTTTAGAATTAATACATTACACCTAATAAGTAATAATTTTTTTCCTACACAAAAAATTAATTCATTTTCGTACTAATATGTCATACATTGCAATAATCTAATATTATGATTATTAACTATCATGTTTTAGTGAAATTAGTTTTAAAAAATATATATATCAAATTGATTATTTTCTGTGCATTTTGGTATATGTTACTATTGAGTTTCAATAATAAATTTTCAACTTTTAACAATAGTAATACAATGAAAACTTAAATTTAACTATTGATTAATTTTATTAATTGAAATACCATGCATTTTAATTACCATGTATTGTAAGGGCTCAACAAAAAGCCTCCTAATTATGTCACATCATCAAATTAGTTTTTCCTTAAAAAATTTCATAATTCATAACACTCTCATCTTAAAACTTTTTAAAATTTTAAATTACTAAAAAAGTAATGTCTTATATTATGTGGAGAGTCTCAGTTCAATTTTATTATACTTTATTATAATAGCTTTTAATTTTATACATTACACTTAATAAATAATAATTTTGTTCCTACATAAAAAATTAATTCATTTTCTTACTTATGTCTCATAAATTGCAATAATCTAATATTATCATCATCAACTACTATGTTTTAATTATTGAAATTAATTTTACTAAAATATATATATCAAATTTATTATTTTCTATGTATTCAGACATATGTTACTATTGAGTTTCATGAATAAATTTTTGACTTTTAACAATAGTGATACAATTGAAACTTATAAAAACAAATGATTAATTTATTTTTTTTAATTACCATGCATCACAAGGGCTCAACATATGTATTAAGAGTTAACATAATTTTGCTAATGATGGTTGTAACTTTTTTTATTCACACTACAAGATCGGTGAAACCGTGAGAAGTGGACATAGACTCAAATTTTAACCGCTCTTAACGAAAGGAGGAGATTACATCAAATTTGAGTATCAACTGCCGAAAAGATAAACACAAGTCCATCTATTATAATTTCATTATCAAAGATAATTGCATCTTTTAATTAATAACATTAAGATTACAAATTAATATAATTTGCATCTTATAAACGGTCGTGCATCGCACGGGCTAAGGCCTAGTTTTAAATAAATAAGAGATTTTGAGACTTTCATCGATAACCACGATTACATTTTTCCTAATTTGATCTTTAAAAAGTTAATTAATTAAAAATATTAAAATCGGTCAACCAAACATCTTTTAAATATTTACCCTTCTTCTCAAACTCTGGGAACGTGAAATCAGGATCGGCTCCTTCCATACCCTCAGCAATATACCCATCGTATCATGGAAGAAGGTAAATCACTTTTGAATTCAAGCTACAGTTTTTAAGTATTCTTTTTCTTTATGTCGAACATATATTCTTTATAGAGATTTTTGAGATTTGATAACAATGGGCAGTGGCAGAAGAAGAAATTAAACAACTTAAAATCAAGGATGAAACAACCAATGTACGTATTTTTTTCGTCTTTTTTTACAATTCGTTTGTGTGTTTGTTTATGGTTGTGTTGGATTGTATTGAATTTACATTAAGGAGGTTTGATTCATAAAATTTTAGACCAACCCTATTTGTCCTTCAAAACAATAATTTGCTAATGTAGCACATCCAACGTCTTTTGGAAAGCATATCAATTATCAGTACTTTACTTCTAATTTGTAATACAAACCATGATGCATCTGGCACCATTTGACCCAACTAAAAAGAAGAAGGAAAAGAAGGTTGAGCAATGTATTTGTAATGATTAGGTTAAAAATTTATTCTTTTTTTTACAGGTATGTTTGAGCTGGAACAGTTACGGAAAGACTTTAACAAGATCAACAAAGAAGTTGCTAAACTTAGGATAGTAAGTGTTTCTTATTTTCACGGGTTAAAATGAAAAGCTTTTCTGTAGTTAGTCGGATGAACTTTGTATATCTGATAAGCAAACTTTCAGATGAACTTTGTATATCCAAACAGCAAAGTTTAAGATACGCCTGAAACAAAGCACCATTACCTCACTAGGGCTTCAAGAAAAGTTATTTTACATGGAAAAAATATCATGTACTCGTGGGTGTTACTCAATCCTATAGAAAAAGTACAGTATGCTGGTGAAATTGCGAACTGCAACATGTGCAAGTGTATACGGCAGAGGGATTCTAAAATGCAAAATTGATTCTTTTGTAGTCTGGAGAAGATGCAAGTGCCATGATTAGAAATACAGAGGAAAATAAGAGTTCAACTGCAATGAAAGATGCAGAAGTTCAGGAGGAGACCATTATTATTTTCAAAATTGGAGACAGTTGGGAATCTTGTGCATGACTCAGTTCCTATTAGCAATGATGAGGTGGGACATGATGCTTTTTATGATATTTTTAAATGTGTGTTTTGATCATAACCTGATCATCTTTTCATAGGGAGTTCTGTACATGGTGGTTAAATAATTATCTTACCCTTGTGTTACCAATTTAACTTTAGGTAAACAATGCTATTGTTCGGACTTGGGGGAGATGAGATCGGACACAGGACTAAAGAATCATCTCGGGCTTGTGGAACTTCTTGGAATTGCAGATCTCAAGAAAGGTATTGCTATGATATTGTTTCAGTTGAGTTGTTAAGTTAAGATGCCTATACTATATGAACTTGAATGTCCTGTCAGTATCACCCTGTGAACTGAAATGTTCACGGAAGAAAGGTAGGTGTGCATAGAAATAATAATCATCTCTTAGCATTTTTTATGAAGTTTATAATGTTCATGTAAACTGAGTGTCATCGATGGTCAACTAATTCCACAGCTAATTCATCATCTCCCTTTTTGATCTTCGGGTGCTGATGTTACTGGTGGTAGATGATACTATCTAAAAGGAGATGGTGTGCGTCTCAATCAAGCTCTTATATATTTTGGTCTTGATTTCTTGGAGAAAAGGGGCTACACAGCATTGGAAACTCCATTATTTAGGAGGAAAGATATAATGGGGAAGTGCGCTCAGTTAGCTCAATTTGATGAGGAACTTTACAAGGTAACATGTTGGAATTTTGGGGGATGTTGTAGGGATCTCACTGGACAGTAAGCAATTATGCTTTCTTTTTCTTTTTTTTATCGTTTTCCATAATCTTTATTCACTAAAGTGCATGCTAATATGACATGCTTGTGTTGTGTAGATCCTATTGTAGACAACGAGCAAGCATAAGGAATTGTTTTGGAGGGACTTCCACGGGAAGGGACTGATCGTGACTACAAGAATGAAGAGGTACGAATAATTTTTATAATGTGGTATATACAATTATTGTTTTGTGTTTTGTAGCTGTTTCGACTGGATATGGAGATCAAATTGATGTATTCAATTTCGAACAGATTCATGGAAAAAAGCATGTTAAAGTAGGCAGAGTATGGCGATCGGAAAAGATGACCGTCACCATTTTTTCGAACGAAAACACTGTATGTTTTTATTTTTTTCCTTTGATTGAGTTACATGTGATCTGATCCAATTTTGTAGTTATTGAACGTCATGTTGGATCTACCTTCACATCCAAGTGGTTTTAGGTTTAGTTTAGGGGACACGTTAGCTGCTAAACATGTATTCATAAATTTTCGTTTATAAATTCTTTACATAGATGGGTCTTGCTGTTGTTGCCGCAATATGGCCAGAAACTGTTGATGTGTCGGAAATGCTACTAAAATGTGTTTAATTTGCGAATGTGTTGGGATTAATGGTTGGTTTTACGCTGTTATAATGTAAATCTATCCATAGAATGATTAGGAATTTAGGAGGCCATATGCACTCTAAACAGACTTTGGATTCTCCAAAAAATCTAACTGTAAGAATCAATGGATTCTCCAAAATATTGTCACATGCTTTAAACCTCCTTAAAAGAGGTATACAGCCTAGTTCTATCTTGTGTCACTTATGTAATGGAGAGGTGGAATCGTTAGCCCATGTGCTAATTTGTTGTCATATGGTTCAACCAATATGGAGAAAGTGTATGAGTTGGTGGAATATCAGTTTGACTTCTTATGACTTCGCGGTGGAGGATATCATCACTTGTTCGGTTGCCCCGAAAGAAAATAAGTGGACTGGTAAGGCTTTTCATGGTGTTTGTTTGGTCACTTTATGGTCTATATGGCATTGGAGAAATAAAGTGTATTCAATCGCTCTCTTTGCTTTGGATTTCAAATCGTTGCAAGAGGTTTGAATTTAGATGGAGTAAGTGGTGCGCAAGGCCAAAGGAGATGTTTGTTGACGACCTCATTGTTGAATGATATTTTTTGTATCTCGGTGTTAGTTTGGTGTTGTTTCTTTAGATGTTTTTCGATGTGTTTTTTTCGCGGGTCTCTTTCTTAGAGTCCTTATACGGAGTAGTTTGTATTCGTTCCCTTTTGATTTCTATATAAATCGCTTCGCCTTTAAAAAAAAAAAATGGATTCTCCAAAATATTGCATAGGTTAAGAAACTTAAACATATATTCATGGAGTTGAAATTAACGTTATTGTTGACGAATTGGTTAAAAAGAAGGCAATTGACTGGTACGGTGACCACAAAAGTAACCATCACCAATCTTCTGTATGTAACCATTGCAATTGTATTAACTATCTCTTATTGAACACATAACCTTTCATGGGTAGGTAAAACGCAAATCGTTAATTATGTTTTTCAATTCTTTCAAGTTTCTTTGAAGTTTCTTTTTTTTACTGACTTACTGTAGTAATTGATTGGGTTGAGGTTGCTTGATAAAGAAAATTAGTTTTTCATGTCTAATGTTGTCTTATCATGCCATTTAATTTTTGGCATGCTTGTGTTTTATAGATGGGTTTATGTGTGATAAGTTGCTATTTACGTTTTTGTAGGTGTAGAATGACTTCAAAAAACGTAAATGCCAGTCGTGTATATATCTCCATTGGTTTTCCCTACAAACACTCTATATTGTTATTGTTGCATTTTAATTTTTTTGAGTTAGAATTAGTAAAGTCTTAATTAATATGATTAGTTACATGTTTGCTTTTACTCATCACCAATTATAGCCCAACATCACAACTACTTTAAGAAACTTACATACTCAGATTATACGTTCACTCAGTTTATTGGAGTATCATAAATTTCGATTTATGGCATTGATTTGGAACAATTTGAGCCTTGAAATCAATGAAATGTAGTGTTGTTGAAAACCCATATCACTTGCGAAACCGAAACCAACCCGCACACCCATGTTTGACCTCTTTAAATATACGGATTACATGGGTTGGGTTATGTCCATATTAGTATTTCAGGTATTTTTGAGTTACCAACATCTTTTATCTAATGCTTCGTGTTTGGGTAATTGGGTTGGGCACTTGTATCCCACATGATGAAATTACCAACCCGACCCGAATCACAACCCATTTTATTGCTCCACATGAGCCACTTTTGTTAAGCAAGGATTCCTTTTATTAGTTTTATTATGTATACTTGTAAGTATGACTGATGTTAAATGGAACACTTTAAAAACGCTGAACTCTGAAGTATGTTATTACAGGATGTGTGTGATCGTTGACGTAGCAGGGCTAGGCTAGGGTTGAGAATGTGTTGGTTTTATTATAGGGAGCTCAAATCAGATCGAGTGCAGTTATCATGTTTATAGATTTAATGATATTATATATTTTTTCTAAACGCGCGTATATGGATGTTCATATTTTATGTCATGATCAATTTCAATGGTGATTTAGTTTCATTTCATTTTTATGATATTTTAGTTTGTATTTTATTCACAAAAAACATCACATCAAATATCGCACGTATCAAAAATTAAATAGTTGTCAAATGAACATTTCAGAGCCACAAAGGCTTGTGTTTACATGTATTATACTAGAGAAACACTCCATTAGGTTTTAGGGTGTGTTTGGCACATCACTTTTAAGGGATTCTAGTAGATTGAGTTTCTAGTTTTTAAGAATCTCAATCTCCCATCCCTGTTTGGCAACTAAAATATAGAAGAGATTATTGAAAAAAGAATCCCCGAGAATCCCCTAGAATCCCTTTTCAGAGAAGCTCTTTTGAGTAGCTTGAAAAATATTCCCAAGCTCCATCTCCAGCCACAATCTCCAGCTCCAGCTCAAGCTACAATCTCCAGCTCCAGCTAGTTGTTACCAAACACACCCTTAAACGTTTCATAGCTGGTTCGATTCAAATATTAACTTTTGACAACATTTTTTATACTTGAAAGATTGTAATATATATAACTTTTACAATTTATATTGATATAAAATATCCACAAAATTTAATCAATAACATATTTAAAACTTTAACTAAAAAACATATTACAATAAAATGTTCAATTCACATCCTTGATTATGAAAAGTTATGTTAAAATTGCATTTAACACAACAAATAAATAACTCTTTTATCTTAGAAAATTGATTTTTACAAAATCAAATATTTTAGCCCTGCGTTGTCGTGGGTCCTTACCTAGTTTAATTTAATAATAATAATAAAAAACAAACGTTTGCAAATAAAAATCATATGCTGTAAGAGCCATGTGGTAATACGGAACTCCTCAAAAATTCAAAGATTGGAAATTCTTACTTGATGTCCATAGACATAATCTTTTACTCAACAAATATTTTTTTATGAATCATTGAATCCATAGTTCTAAAAGAGCACAGAAATGCCCATTAAGATATGCTTGGTTGATAATGAAAAGTTCTAATAGGTTAATAGGCTCAATTCTTAAAAATGATTTACATTAAATAACTTTTCATTTTTAATTATATAGAGAAAATTAAGAGGTTCATACACAAATAAACTGACAATGAGTCAGGCACTTAACGAGCTATTCGAGTTCGAGTTCGTTTAACTCGAACTCAAATGTAGCTCAAACAAAATTTCCTAGTCGATTAGTTTCACGAGTCTAGTTTATAATTATTCGACTCGGCTCATTCGGATGCTCGTTAAGTTTCGAATCGAACAACCTATTTTATATAACAATTTTATACATTTAGTACTTTAAATATAAGTGACTAATATATTTGAATCTAATACCTATATGAACTCGAATTTAAGCTATCAAACGAGTTAATAAAGGTTGAATTCATAAACAAGCAGTTAAATTGCGAAAAATGGTTAGTTAGAAACGAGCATTGAATTCCAACTCAAACATTATAAATTACTCGAACTCGTACATAATTTTAAACATTTATTCGAGTTCGCGTCAAGCTCAAACCCAATAGATCATTGCCCGTACGATGCACGGACGGATCAATCATAGCACAAAATAGTGTAAATCAATGCTATATGTATTATAGACTTTGAAGCTTTCGATAAGAAGATGTTTTTATGTTTGAATGAATGAAATAATAATTGCTAATAATAAAAAGGCAGTATGGATAGCAACATGTCGAAGTTTGGGATACCACATTAAGTGAATGAACCTATAAGCTCATGTTTAATACTTTAACATATTTAAAATATTATACGGAGTAATTTTTTTGTTCTAACTAATTTGTTACTAAATTGAAAACACACATATAAAGAAAATTATATAAATTGCAACTTTGACCTTAGTATAAAGACAATATCAAACCCGACTATACATTAAATTTCTTTTTTGAAGTTTGTGAAGTCTTAATATTATGGGTAATATGATACATTTAGTCATTAATACATATTTATATTTAGAAGTGGACAATGAGACATCTAAAATTAGTAAGATAGACAAATAATTTGGGACTTAGGGAATAACATGAGTTCTACATATTGCGAAACAATTACCATGTAATGTTTGGTAAAAGTGGTTTTCTTGCTTCTCAATGTAAATGACAACGTATAACAATTTTTTTTTTTCCAAGTCAACAATGAGTTCTTAAAAATATACATGTATATATGATTTGTTCATATATACCAAGTTATGATATATCTATATATTCTATCTACCCCAAATACGGAGTATTAAAAAGGGATTATTATTGGCCTCCTAATGTGGCAATTACGTTCATCCATGTTATTAGTTTTCCCGCCAATTTTCCTAAATGGTTCACTCGTCTAAACGAAACTATCCACACAATATAGGAAAATAATTGTTTGGCCTAAAACTGTAAGTCTAAATATAGACCTAAAAATGTAATTGTTAGATGTGAAAAATTGATTGGATGATATTAGGAGAGAGAAATAATTCAACCAATGAAAAAAGTAGACATGTTTTTAGGTCTGTGTAATTAGTCTTATATAGCATTACTCCATAATATATAGTAATTTCCGAGAACACATGACTAAGAAATTGTATTTTATTTTTGGGTGGGCATGTACAATTGTTCTGATTATAATAATCTGCAACTAATCTATCTATTTACTATATGTTTTTAAGACTACTGCCAACAGGCGTCGGCTGCAACCGACGGAACCGACATCATTGGCACGGACCGTCGGTTGCAGGCCGTCGGTTGTGGGCTGCGGTTTGGCAACGGAGGAGAGAGGCCCGTCGGTGAAGGGGAGCGGGGCCCAGTGTTTTTTTTTTTTCCAAAAAAAGGGTTTTGCTCTGTTTTTTTTCGTTTTCTCAATTGCAGGAGGGACGAGGATGGGAGGATGATGATGAATGGATTTTTTTGATTTTTTAAATTATTTTTGTTTTTGATTTTTTAATTTTTAATTTTTTTTTCAATTATTTTTGTTTTTCAGTTATTTTTTAATGATGAACAATGACTACGATTTCTGATTTAATTTTTTGATTATTTTTATGTTTTCTTTTTAATTAGTTTAATGTTTTATTTTTTAATTAATGTATTTTACCAATTTTTATAAAAATGTTTTACTTAAGTTTGTGTTTTAAATAAATAAAGTAAGTAATATGTGGGGTCCATAAAAAAGAGAAGTGATGTTCACTATTGGCAGTGAAATGTCAGTTTTGTGACAGTTTTGAAAACTGTTGACGTAGCACTGATTTGGTAAAAACTGACGCGTCAGTTTGTGTCACTGTTGGAAGGAGTCTAAGAAAGAACTATGTTGAAGATGATGATGTAATTGTTAATTACCCGTTTTGAAAGATGATGCCAATGGATTCAACATTTTTGGGTGGTTGAATCACTTGAATGAACAATTAAAGATTGGCAGATTGGTTGAGGGGGATGTGAATAATGAACGTTAAGAGGATTGGTGAAGGATGTATTATTATAAGGATTTTTTTAATTACTCCCTCCGTCCCAAATTGTTTGTCACCAAGTTGAAAACACACATATTAAGAAAATCACATTAAATGCAGCTTTGACCTTAGTATAATGACAATTTTAACCTTCAATCATTAATTAAATTGTTTTCTTTGAAGTATGTGTAGTTTTAAAGTTAAGGGTAATATGGGAAATTTAATCATTAATGCATATTTATTTTTAGAAGTGGGCAATAATTTTGGGACAAACATAAATAGTATAGTGGACAAACAATTTGGGACGGAGGGAGTAGTAATTAAGGGTATGACGGTTTGGTTTCTTCAAGTGAATGAAAAGCTATCACATCTAATTGGAGAAGTAAAAGGTGTGGATAGTGAGAATCATTACTAATTGCTAGATGATGATTAAATGAGACTTCTAGTTATCGATTGGTTATTTCATGTGTTATAGTCGATAGACTTTTACAAATTATGAGTCGAGTAAAAAATTCTAAAATGAGACGACTTGAACATCGACATTTGAATGAATTTGACTCTCACGAGTTATTTAGCAACTCTTCCGAATCGTGGTCACTCGTGAATCTTACGAGTCAAACAATTAGGTGAACTTTTAGACTTTTTAGTTATATATAGAGAGCATAGAGCTTGTTTAGAATTAAGTTGTCGCCATTCAAGAATATGAGAAATTGTACACGTCGGTTTTAAGTGAACTTGTGATCAAAGAATTGAAAAGATCAAGGGTTAATGGTTGATTAATAAGTCAAGTTTTTAGAGTAGTGTCACCCACTCAATTATTACACTTAATCACAAATTTCAACTTATTAAATATTGTACATGATATATACAATATATTTTTAATATTTTATTATAATTATTTAAATTTTACAAAATTTAAACTACCTTTTTGAGATTTTTGGATTATGCAAACTTGTCACTTTGATATATTTGGATATATAGGATATTGGTGTCTAATTTAATATATGTATGTGTGCTATACATTATAAAGTATTTAGCTCTTTTTTTAGAGACTTTACACTTTTAAAGATCGAAAAAGACGAAACTACCCCTAATTACAAAGAGGAAGACAAATTACCCATTACTAAATCAACAACATTTTAAAATTGGAAACAACCTTAAATAATTAATACAATATTTATACAAACAACCCGATGTTTTCCATAAATAACATATATAAATTTGAAAATTATCTACAATCAAATAAAATATATAATTAGATATGAGACCAAAAGGGGAGATCTTAAAACAGTTTAAACTAAAAATGAATTATCAATATATAATATTGATCATCATAGTATCAAGTATGAACTCGAAGTTCAAATGATAATTCATTTTGGATAATTACCAGACATATTTGTTTGAATGATAAGTTGTTAATGCTCATATTAAAATGGCTAATAAGTCTATGGCACGTGAAACGTGATAAAAATCCGATTCCAAATTATATCCTCGAAAAAGGAGCAAGTTATTTAGATGGTCAAATCGAGAAACTAAAGACCCCATTTCAATCTAATGAAGCTAGACATGAAGGTTCTATCGGAACCTCTGATACTCGAAAAATGAAGAGATCTCAATAAATGATATCATGTCTAGAACTGCGTGGAATCGATATAAATGAAATCGATGTCGATAATATTATTGTTATAAAATAGCGCTAGCTATTGTGATTGAAGATCATGAAATTATTTTTGCAAAGAATTGCAAATATTATTAGGCCAATATAAAAAGACGCAATAAATTTATGAAGTCTCTTCATACAAGATTTTTGGACTTATAATCCATTTCATAAAGGTGTAAAACCTATTGTATAGCCGGTCTTTATTCAAAAGCGCAATGAGTATGAAACTACGAGATATAAGGCAAGAGTGTTGATACTAAGACTCTTTGCTATTCGATAACTTACAAGTCTGGCGACATAATAATACTTGAAAAAGCATCTATTGGATAAGTAGAGCTCATTTGCTATTTGGATCCCTCAAAGATATAAAATGCTTAAAGATGCTTCCACTTTATAAAGCCTCAAGCTTTTTTAGAAAGGTTCTTGAGAACACCATTTATTCAATTTGAATAATTAAGTTCTTATATAAAATGATATAAGTTAGGAACATATGATAAAGGCATGTCTCACTATATATAAAGCCTTTAGCTTTTCATAAAGGGCTCTCGAGGACACTACCGACTCATATTAAATAAGTCCTTATATCAATTTGGGTACGATAAAATCCCTATTAAAATGGTCATTTTAGCCCATATTACAAACACCTTTGCTATGAGGATTTTGAAATTCATACATCCTTTGAACTTTTTACAAGGTTCCAAAGGCGAATGAATAATCATAAGTGAGTATGAAATAAATGTCTTCTAAAGATAAACTTTAATCGTGGATAAAGAGTCATACATCCTCAAGATGCAATGATTATTTTAATGTTGACAATCCTTCCTACCCTCGAAGGATGAAAAATATCATTAGATGTTGATATTTCTCACTAGTCATAAAAGAGTTGAAAATCATTTACTTCACATTTGTTGGCTAGATAACTTATTATCTATGAGAAGACACTCATTGACTTGCATAAACATAAATCATTTTCAACTTGAGATCGAATTAATACATCAACGATGATGGATCCATGACTTATCTCATAAGAGTCAGTTTTGCTCTTTAATTTCAATGAGATGATATTTTTTGTCAACAAATTCACAAGTGATGTGATTATTAAGGGAGAAAATATATGTTGCATTCTTTTTTTTCCTTGACCATGTTTTTGTCCCACCGGGCTTTTCTGGCAAGGTTTTGAAAAAGGCAATATCCCCAAACATATTAAAAGAATTATGTACTCTTTTTTCTTAACTAGATTTTTGTCCTATCGGGTTTTATGCAGTAAGGTTTTAACGAGGCATAATCCCATAAACAATGGACATCCAAGGGGGAGTAATATGCATAAATATGAGATAAATGTCCATATCTTCAAAATATTATCTAGATATGTTTATGGATCCCTTCCACCCCAAAGAAAAATGATAAACAAATCGTTATCCTATCTGGGGCTTTAATAGACATTGCTAACAATACACGTCTATACATTGCAATAGATCAAACATATATTATGTTAGTTTCGTGGTACCCATGATACATGATTATTTTACCCAAAGAATTTAAAGCTAAAGTTGGATAAGCCTGTGTTGGCTATTTGTCTGATCCACATAAGGCACGATCACAAACAAGATATGTTTTCACGTGGAGTCACCACAATTTCTTGAAGATCATCAAATAATGCTAAACTTATTGCGTTTTATAAATCCGATCGAGAAGTGTCTACTCAAGATTGACTATTCAACACATCCAAGAAAAATGTGTTGGGTTTTCTATTCCCTAACTAGATTAATATGCACAGCGGAATATAACAAAAATTAATCTAAGGCAATTAGGAAACTAAACCCTGAGGATCTTAACTTGAATAAATAAAAGCAATAAAACAAATAGATAAAAAGGAAAAATACTAACCTTTGAGAAAACCAATTTCTCACGCGTAGACCACCTTGCAGAACCTTCTTGCCTTGGAGGCGAGTACCCAAACCAGAGTACCTCTAATGTTTCACACCCACGAACAAAGAGAGATTCCAAATCATTTGGTACCGATATAAATCGAATAAACTCTTACAAAGATAAGGAATGAGAAAGAGAGAGAAAGAATTGAACTCAATTCAATTCTGGGATACCTTTGAAAGCATAGGGTAGGTCCCTATTTATTGGGGAGAGGGGAGCCTAGGGTTTGGTCCCCCAGTCGATGTGGGACAAACCTCCAGGAATTCCAACCGGCGGTTGGATCGTGTTTTCAGAATATTCTACTACTCGTTCCACCGCCTTAACCCTTTACACTCCAGCCGTCGGCTGAACCTTCCAACCGGCGGTTGGATCATGCTTCCAGAATATTCTTTTAGTTTCAATTAATATTTAATTAATAAACTAATTATAATATTAATACCAATTAATATTATCTCTCTATTTATTTCTCTTTCTGTTCATTAAGGGAGACCCAAAAAGGACTCTACTTTTAATGATAGTTATACCATTTTAGTTATGACCTTGGACACTATTCCAACAAAATGTGACCCCAAGACAATCAAGGAAATCCAACATTTTATATGAAGATAATGTGGCGTGTATAGCTCAAACCAAGGAAGCATATATCAAAGAAGACATAACTAAGCACATTTCACCAAAGTTCTTGTCAACATATAATCTACACAAAAATGAAGTCATTGATGTTTGTCAATTCCGATTAAGCAGCCAACTTATTCACAAAATAGTTGCCGACAAAATTTTTTGAGCAACTAGTTCGGAAGATCGGTATTCAACCAACGCTTGAAGCATATACATTGAACTCAGTGGGAGTATACGCACTGCACTCTTTTATCCTTTATCACGTTTTTGTCCCATCGGGTTTTTCTTGATAAGGTTTTTAACGAGGCAGTCCAAAGCGTATTATTAAAAGTGACTATCCAAGGGGGAGTGTTGTAAATCCTAAATGATATGGCTAGTCCACCTTTATCTCTAAGTTTGTTACTCTTTATACTCTATAAATAGGACTCACTTGTAACACTTGAGATTGATGATTCAATAATATTTCTCTCTTCCTCTCTTCCTCTCATTCTCCAATCTTGTTCTTTTCATTTCACATTATTATTATTATTATTATTATTATTAATTAGGGTTATAGACGAGTGTAATATCAAACTTTCATAAAATGTTCAATCCAGGAACAATCTATAAAACTTAACTTTTAATACATGTCGCCCATGTGGAAAACGAAACCGATTAGTAATCATAAGGATTCATCATTTTGAACAATTTCATAAACATTTTGTCCTTATTGTTAAACACATTAAGTATAGTTAGGGTTAATTTAAGTAAACAATTTCTATCCTTCCCTTTTTATTATGTATATACATAAAGCTTTACCAACATCGACACATTTAAACCCAATTACCTAGCGGATTATATGATTTTCAATAACAGCTTCAGTGCACTTTCTGTGAAGTGGCAGCATTCTTCAAAAGGGGATTAACAGATTACCACATGTTCCTCCCCGCAGATTGGGTATTTAATTAACAAATTAAATTTAATATGCTAACTGATGTATTTATAAATTATTTTCAACTGAAAATGTAATATGCTAACTGAAAACACATGTGCAACATCGCATCAGTAAGTGCAAATACCCAAATGCAGCGTTTGTGCTTAAAAATGCAAACATGTTTGTCTTCAACAGCTAGAATTTATTCGTTTTTTTATTGTGCTGACCGAATCCCTTTTGCTATTGAAGGTGAACGAAATTGATTTCATAAGGTTTGTAGAGGTTTGGTTAGTGGAAGAGGAACAACTGCTGAAAGGAATATTGGAGAAACAAGATTGGGATTTGGAAGATAGAAAGAGCATTAGGAAATGTAGAGAATTTAAGAACGATCACAAGTTCTGGACTCATAACATGCTTAAGCCGCTCTTCTATGAGGACAAAAGTCCTACAAAATACGTTCTCGAGGATATGAAGAAAAGATAGCCCAAGCAGATGTGGTTCTTGAAGAAAAATTGAAGGAATTGGATGAGATAGAAAGGAAGTGGCGTGATGTGATGTTAAGGAAGTGTGAGACCGATCCAATGTTTGGGAGTCTGAGAAAGAAAATAATAGATTACTGGTTCTCTGACGATACTAATTTCTATGCTTTTGGAAGTTCAGATAGCACTTGATCAATGTGACGGTAAGAACGTGCAGAAAACTGCTAATTAAATGTAATGAGGTGGTATGATTGAAAGACTGTATGCATGTCACATAAGAATATATATATATATATATATATATATATATATATATATATATATATATATATATATATATATATATATATATATATAATCTTTCACTATAAACATTTTAGCTTATCTTATTTTATAGATTATGAATGTTATGTTTTTTTGAAGTAATGAAAGTTTTCATCATTTGCAATATTTTGAAAATCGGACCGGACATGAACCACTTTTTACCGAGTTATACAACTTGTGTAGACTTACAAAAAGTTGTCTTTTACCTAGATGTATGTTAATATAGAAGTATTTTATTCACACATTTTATACGTATATGATTTGATTTTGTTAGAAATAATTTAAAAAGATTCGCGCAAACATATATTGAATTAAAAGTAACTTTTTATTAATTGAAGACAAGGAGGCATGCTTTTAAGCCCGTGAGTCGACCGTTTTAAGTTCTTGATCATGTATGTCCCTAATTATAGAAGAAAGGGTTTGGACTTCCTCCGAAAAAACAGATTAATAGACATGGTTTTTTATGGAGCTTAATTGTTTTGACGCAGAACACCCGGAGGATGCAGTTGGAAGTACCATTCAGCTATTCAGCCCTATTCGAATTTGGACCCGAAAGGATGCGGGTATGCTTTTTATTATGTATATACATAAAGCTTTACCAACATCGACACATTTAAACCCAATTACCTAGCGGATTATATGATTTTCAATAACAGCTTCAGTGCACTTTCTGTGAAGCGGCAGCAATATTCTTCAAAAGGGGATTAACAGATTACCACATGTTCCTCCCCGCAGATTGGGTATTTAATTAACAAATTAAATTTAATATGCTAACTGATGTATTTATAAGTTATGTTCAACTGAAAATGTAATATGCTAACTGAAAACACATGTGCAACATCGCATCAGTAAGTGCAAATACCCAAATGCAGCGTTTGTGCTTAAAAATGCAAACATGTTTGTCTTCAACATCTAGAATTTATTCATTTTTTTATTGTGCTGACTGAATCCCTTTTGCTATTGAAGGTGAACGAAAATGATTTCATAAGGTTTGTAGAGGTTTGGTTAGTGGAAGAGGAACAACTGCTGAAAGGAATATTGGAGAAACAAGATTGGGATTTAGAAGATAGAAAGAGCATTAGGAAATGTAGAGAATTTAAGAACGATCACAAGTTCTGGACTCATAACATGCTTAAGCCGCTCTTCTATGAGGACAACAGTCCTACAAAATACGTTCTCGAGGATATGAAGAAAAAATGACAGAAAAGATAGCCCAAGCAGATGTGGTTCTTGAAGAAAAATTGAAGGAATTGGATGAGATAGAAAGGAAGTGGCGCGATGAGATGTTAAGGAAGTGTGATATTGCGTAAAAAGTTATGTTTTTACTACCGATATCTCTCTCATTCTGGAACGATTCTTGGCATTTTAATTCAAATATAGTACAAATCAATAACATTATGCCAAGATGGTCAAAACAAGGTTGCACGATAAAAATCAAGCAAAACGGATGAGAAACGAAGATTCCACACACGTTTGAAGATTCAAGGCATCAAAACAATATTTCAAGACTAAAGTATCCTTCACCAACATCCATTCTATCCAAGATGTTCGTTTTCAAAATACGAATCCAACAGAAGAAGAATCAACTAAAACGGATAAAGAATGAAGATTCTACGCCCGCCGGAAGATCCAAATGATTCGTACGCAATATCTGGAGCTAGGAACCTAATCTCAGGGCCTATCTTATGTCAAAATCTTCGTTTTTGAATTACAAATCCAACAAAAAAAGAATCGATGCAAACGGACGCATAACGAAGAAAATACGCACAAATCAAGAAATGAAGCAAAAGACGGCGAAACGGGGCGGGTACAGGCCAGCCGCCGGCCACCCACCAGCCGCCGCCGGCCACCCTTTCCCTGCCTCGGTTTCCGTTTTTGGTAACTTTTGGTACCTTGTGCGCCTACTTTTCGTGTTGTACAGTACCCGGTGCGCCTACTTTTCGTGTTGTACGGTACCTGGTGCACCCTTTTGGCCACCTTTTACTAACATGCACCTCTTGGTGCTAATGTGAGCCAAAGCTAACCTATAAATAGGAGGCTTAGGTTCATTTGAAACACACACCACATATGCACACATTCTAGCATATTTCACTCTTTCTTTCTCACTAGAAAATCTTTCGTAGTCTTTTAGTCTTTCTCATTCTAGGAATATTGTAATTAGTCCACGGACTAACGTAGAAGCTAGGGCGAACGCTAGAGATTCGGAGATCAATCTTTGTACGTGTGAAAGAGTTTGTCAATTATAATAATACGCTGCTACGCATTTAATTCCGAGTGATATCTAAACTTTTATTATACTTGTCTCATTTCATATTTTGAATATGTATTATTGCCTGGTATTTGATTTATTTGTTGCCATGAATTGCGAGTAGTTTATTATTGTGATTGCTGATGATGTAACTAATTATAAGTAAGGATGTAATTACACAATCAATGCACGATAATCGTAAAATGATATAACGGCCCCTATTCAACTGTTTATTCGGTATAGTGCTGGAAATGCTTCATGCAAAGTACAAACGTACGGAAGCCGATAAACGACCGAAGGTAGTTATATCATTGGAATCAGATCTGGTTCAAAAGTTGGAACTCCGAAAGGATAATACAACTACACAACTAACTGGTGTATCCTACGAGAGTCAATGCATTATAAAATAATGTTCGTAAAACACGTTCAGATAAAATAGGAGATAATAACCCTTGTACTGTTAGGACTTTATGAATTTAAGTTTAATTTATGGAGCACCCTTTCCAGTTATCCACATGACTGCAACCTAGTAATTAGGACCTGATCAACCTTAATTATGGTAAGTAGTTATCTGTGCCCATGACACGCAATAAGTAAGACACAGTGAAATCACTCGTTGTATATATTAGGTTTACTTTTCTGTACTGCTTTACATTTAATTAGTTAGAGTGTCACTTTCACTGTTAATTACTCTTGACCGCGTGTTGGATATAAGAAGCAGTGGAAATCTCATGTAAAGTACACTGTCTATTATTGAAAGGCATGGTCCTCATATGAAACACGTTTTATCAAACTACGGATAATCTGGAGATGTATAACTGTTTGAAAAGGAGAACTTAAGTCATAAGTCGAAGTAATTGGAACTTAATTAAACAAAGACGAGACTTAGGGATAAGAACAAAGTCCTAGTTACCTAGAGTTCATAAAACACTAAGTCTTACATAATCCCGGTCTAAACATACAAAGCTATTAATCTTCGTGCTAATAGAGTAGTAAACTACCTTAGGGGTTAAGAACGGTCGGACCTATGAGACGATACGCTACTGATTCATGCACCTCGGTATGAAACCAAAATAGGTTGCTCATCTTTCAACTAGATGAGTATTGGAAGTTTGCGTATTGCTCCGATCAGAATTACGATAACCTAGTTCCAAGTGACACGCCAATGGGAAACTGAGTTGGTAGGGTTCTAGAGTTTACACCTAGTAGTTTAACCGCCACATTTAGTATCAACCCTATTTGTTCTGTCATCCTGAAATATTAATTATCGAAATCTCAGCAATCACATCTTTATCTTTATCTGCTTTTCCTGTACTTTATTTTCCTGCAATTTACTTTCTTGCATTTTAATTATCTGTCTTTAAACCCCAAACCTACCTACTTTATGCCATCCTAAATACTTCTCTACTGAAAGTGTCAACTTCAATCGCCCACATGTTTGGATTCATAGAACGATCTTAGGTTATACTTACCGCTTACTAATCAGAGTAGGTAGTACGGTTAATTTAAGCCCCGCAAAATATAAATTTAAAACCCCTGCTGCGCTCGCATCATCATTTGAAAAACAACGACACGGTGTGAGCACAACAAGTTTTTGGCGCCGCCGCCGGGGAATCATAAACGTAGATTCAAGCCACCTTAAGTAGTAGTATTTAGGAGATCCTTCCGATTGACACCTTCTTAGAAATCTCTAGAAAGTTACTTTAAGCAGTTTTAATTTAATTTGCTGTTAATTTAGTGTTAATTAGGATAATATTAGTTTAAACATGACATCTAAAAAACCCACTTCTATTTGTGCTTCAAAGGATGAATTATATGCTTCCCTAGAAGAATTTAGGATCCCACATTCCATTCCAAACCATTTCCTGGACTTTGATGTCACGGATCAGCTACCTGACCTGGCATCATCTCCAGAAGATCACTCTCCAACTTTGCAAATGCTTAAAGTGTCAAATTCTGTTCACTTCGATTATCTTCCCGAAGAAAATCATGAAGTAAATCCTCCGAAAACGTGTGACCAAATTACCCTCATTCCTGAGATATCGATATATGCCCAAACTACATCCGATCCTAACAATGACGGTATCTGCCCATTCTCTTCATACGAACCTAAATACACCATATACCGAGTGGTGGATAAGGTTCCATCCGTCGAAATAGAACAACCTTGTTTTAAAGAACGCCACCTTGGTGCTTCTTTCAATCCTTCCCGAAGGGCGAACGTCTATAAAGCATTCGTCATGCAATTGACCTATGCCAATCTCCCGTTTTCCTTCAACCAACGAGAAACGATTGCTGGATTAGAAAAACAAGTAAACCTTCTTCTTCGTCTGTCAAATCAAGAATGCGAAAGCCCCTCCACAAATTTCAAGGACCAAGAACTGAAGTTTGTAGAAGATTTAGATCTTCTCTTCGAATCATTTGCCGACATGGATTACCTTCCAATATCTATGATATTAATAAATCACAATGTCGCCACAATGATCAACAAACTTGAGTTCTGGATAGAACAAAACCCGATGATTCCTATCACATTTCTTGGTAAAATTCCGTTCTTTGTTGACCCCGCTTCTTACCTAATCTCAAAATTGCGAGAAGTTTTTCCTAATTCCACAAAGGAAAGAATCGACACAAGCTTCTTTGAAAAAAGAAAAGACCTTCACGTCAAGCTTGTTCGAATCTTCACCTTCACCAAATACCCCTTCACTTCCACACAAAAAGCCGAAATTAGTGAACTCTGTAAGCTATTTAAACTTACAACCGGAGAACCTGATTCACCGGAAGAGAATGCATTTATGGAAGCTGTGAATAAACTTACTCACAAACTGAACTACAAAAACAAAGGAGAACGCGACGTTCTATCAAATCCCAAGAAGATAAGGAAGGCGTATAATAAGTTGATTGATGATCTTGTCAATTTAGGGTATGAGGAACGAGAGATCCTAGGAGGTTTAGAGGATCGTCATTTTCTAGTTTACAATGTCATCTGGGAGCTTTCGAAATGTTTTGTACCGAAAAATGTTCAATTAAGGGAGCAAATCTCGACCCTTTCCCTTCGGAGAGATCGGAACGAATCATAAAACAATTTTCTCCGAAAAGATCAGGGCTCGCAACTTTAAATGAGCATATTTTAATACATATATATAATAAAATTTTGAAAGTTCCCTTTAATAGAAAACGTTTTTTAATTATTGTCTGAAAACGCACGCACTTCTAAAAGAACGTACACCTTTTTAGCATTCTGCCGAAACAGTAGTACATTCTATAAACCCGCGTCAGATAAAGATTTTTAAACACCAAAAATAGCGTGAGTTTAATGTTTAAAGTTGATTTTGATTGTTCCGCAAAAAATTGCTGAAAGTCCCTTTAGCCTTGGATCTAGATGACTGATAACTCTTATTGATTGGCGGAATCAATCAATTGCAAAAACAAGTAATAAACTCAAACCGAAAACAACGAATCAATCAAAGTAAACGAGTATATTAGCTTGTAAATTGTATTGGAACTGTTTACAGAAGTGTTTAGTCGACAAATGGTGCTAGGGTTTCGTCAACCCTAGCCGAAAACCCGTAGGTTTCAATTTATACTAAAACTAATTCGGCAGACATGCGTCACTTACCTCAGTGACGCTATGCGACACTAAGGCAAGTGTCGCCTAACACAGAAGCTAATTGTCGCTTTATACTAAAATGACTTTTCTATTACAATCAACTAACGACACTTACAACTCGATAGACCAACTGACAGACACACTAAAATGCATCAACAAACTCCCCCGTGTCTTCAGCTTGGTCTTCAAAACATATTCAGTTCAAACCCAACCTGGTGGAAATACTCCACCAGCATGAATACCAACTCGAACACAAATCTCGACCACCTTCTCGAACTTTGAAGCCTCTTCTTGATCAAAACGATGATACTCCATTTTGCTTTTGTGAAGAGCTTTCAAATCTTTCTTTGTCAGATTAATAAGGCTGATCGGATCTAAAACACGAAGAGTCTTTCCATACTTTATCGGTAAATTCCACTTACCTTTTTCAATTACCGGATCTTCATCTGAAAGAAATTCAATAACCGCTTCTTGAGTAACAGAATCAAACCACCAATATCGTAATCTTTTGAGAAAATCAAGTGGTAGAGACTGTAGTGGCACAGTTCTCTGACTAGCAGCTGGAGAATAATGATATTTCACGATCGGTTGCTGAGTTCTTGAATCCAACTTTTTCTTGTATGAATAACGAACTCCCAGCTCTGGTCTAACCCACAAATACTTCTTGCTGTAGATATCTTTTCTGAGAATCTTCTGAAACAAGTTACCACGAAAATCATCAGTGTGGTTAACGATGTTCAGTTGAGCAAGACGATTCAACTCTTCCTTCGGCAGTGTGCTGATGCAGTTGAATCTTGGCCTGAAATACTGTACGCCATCTCTTCGTTTGATAAGGATCAGGTTTAAGCTTTCGAAACATTGGACGATCTGAAGATGTAGACGGTTGTGCTTGTTCAGGAACTGATTCAGCAGATGGTTGTTCCTGAGTAGGTTCTGTTGGAGGTTCTTGATCATCATCAGAATCATCTGACTCAACGATTAGTGTATCAAAATCATACTGTTGAGCCGGTTGTTTCTGAACAGGTTCCGGTTCTCGCTCAGGCGCCGGTTCCTGATTCGGATTATCCACATATTCTTCATCTGACCCTGGAACCTCCGCATCCATCTCGATATCATCCGGATCGACTGATCTATCTTCTTCATCACCCGGATTTATCAAACTCTGTAGATATGTGAGATTAACATTTAAATAATCAACCAAAATGGGTCTCGGTTGTCCTGGAACATCAACAAAATAATCAAAAGCAATGTTATCATTAATAGAATCTGGATTTACATTTTCGGGTTCTGGGGGAGGGGTTACATTTGTTTCCAAGGTTCTCTGACCTTCCTCCCCCGAAACAACAGTAACCGCTTCCAACTCTAACAGCCTAGACTTAACATCCTTCAATTCAAGCTACAATTCCTGCACCTGAGCTGCCTTGATCTCCAAATCCTTTATTTGGGCAGCTTGAGCTTCAATCACGGTAGCCTGATCATCAAAACGCTTATTCATCTGATTTATCTGATCAAGGAACAAGAAAACTGATTCTCGCGTCCAAACATAGTTGACACAATCCTCGGAGTATCGTTCTCGGTTCTGATAAACGCGTGGTCATAGAACTCCTCAATTTGGTTCATATATACTGGTGTAGAAGCTGTAATAGCGTAATGAATCCTTGAACGTCTGAGAAACTCGATCATCGGCCAAAAAGGCATCGAGTTCTTGTGCGTCGATTCCAAAAATGCAACAATGTTGTGCCTAGAGTTGGTGCGACGATAGTAATCTTGTAGAGCTGCCATCTGTAAGCTAAAATACAAAAGATAACCAGAAATGTCGTTACAGAATAAACTCACACAAAGAATTGAAAACCTCTGATTTTAGCGTCACTTATAAAGTGACGCATAAAGAAGTACCGACACTCAGAGAGTGTCGCACTAAAATCAGAAATCAAGTGATGCGTCACTTGTGGTAAGTGACGCATTCAACGCGTCACTGGTGTAAGTGCCGTTGCCTCAACACATGTCATTCATAGCGTCAGTGAACAAGTGTCGGTTATGCGCCAGTTAAAAAGTGACGGATAGTAATAGCGGCACTGATAGCGTTACTCAAAGAAGTGACGGAGTTAGGCGTCACTTAGTAAGTAATGTACAGGAGTGACGCATAAAGGCGTCACTCAGCAAAGTGACGTTTAACCTGTGAAATTACCATTTAGCGTCACTTACGGAAGTGACGCTTGAAGTGACGCAAAGATGAAGATCATCGTGTCACTGTTCAAACCCAGAAATCACGACGAACAAAAATTGGGGTTTTCGTGAAAGGAGTTAACCAAAAGGTGCGCTTATACTAACCGAACAAAACACACCTATTATTAGCACAAAACAGTAACAAATCGTGCCCCAATTCGCGTGATTTCGACAAACCCTAAAACCCGTAACCCTAAAATACGATTAAAGCATGAATACTGAATTACAGGGGTTAAAAGTTATACCTAACGATGCGTATGAGTGAGAGGAACAAGAAAATAGCAACCGATTGCACAATGAAAGCTCAAAAATCCACAGAAAATTCGAAAAATCGCACCAGTCGAAGTGACGCAGAGACGATCGCAAGTGACGCTATGTCAGAGCAAGTGACGGATAATGAATAGTATGGGTGGTGAAAATGAGTGTCGGGTGGGAAGGTATTTATACCGTAACCCTAATACGCGTCACTTAGCACGACACTTAAAGCGTCGGTTGCTGCGTCACTTAAAGCGTCACTGGTAGCGTCACTCAGTGAGTGACGCATAATGACACTTGGTGAAATATTTCAGGATTTTATCAATTTTTTGTTGCGTGGTACTCGATTTGACAGTAAATGTGACTTGGGTAAAACTAAAAATAAACTAAAATTAAACTAAATAAACACAAAATTAAAAATAAAATAAAAAAAAAAAACCAAACCAAATACATTCTTTTTGGTGACGGAGTTGATTGAGTCTGGTTAGGGATCATATCGGAATAACATGCAATTATTAGGAATAGTAAGTGTTATTTCGATCATCAGTATATTTGTCCACTTAAAATTTACTTGGCACATTTAAAACGCCTTTTATAAAAGTTATTTCAAGACGATTATTGGTATTGTTTGTCCACCTAAACATGTTACATCCGTGTCTGTGAGTTAACCTTTTATTGTTAGTATGAATATTTCACCGTGGTCTCCACCATAGATATACCCCTGTAGCCCAGACATGAACATAGTTTCCAAATTCAGAAAGAATATAAGAGAATCAATTTTAAGAATCAAGCCAGCGGTGACAGGTCTGTACTTGCGTACAACAGAGCAACATACACTTGATTCAGGTTTAAGCAAAACCGATCGCAGTCAAACCAAACTTGTTTTTATTCAATTGGTGACCTTGATCAGTATCTTAGAATTTAAGACTTTGCAAGTACATTGACTTACGTTTGCTTAGTTTTGAGAGTAAGCTGAATTGAGACCATGTCTGCACTTACGTACAACAGAGAAAACAATCAGCATACTCCCCCAAAAGATCTCAGATATACGATCCAAAAATAGAAGTATGTCAAGCTACGCTAAGGAATTAAGACTTAGAGTCGTACATCACAAGGTGT
The DNA here is from genome assembly GCA_949592205.1 of Helichrysum umbraculigerum. Classification (NCBI taxonomy): domain Eukaryota; kingdom Viridiplantae; phylum Streptophyta; class Magnoliopsida; order Asterales; family Asteraceae; genus Helichrysum; species Helichrysum umbraculigerum. The sequence goes on along the minus strand of CATIUR010000003.1, from coordinate 105,276,662 downwards.
TTACCACAGGATCATAGACATGTATTTAAATTACTTCTTAATAATTCAGAGACCGGTGTGTATCATGCCTACCAACACATCGTATGATGAAGCTAATTTTTATAGAAACTGTTTTAAATATGTCAGATAAACCTTCTAACACATCCAAGATAAACCTTAAAATTCCATTTTGTGCATGTCACCCGATGTACTATCATCTCCCAAGTTGTTTACAGACACAACTCAACGTCTATTTTAAAAATGTAGCAACCGTGCATTTCTTATATACTAAAGAGTATAAAGAGTGGCTGTTGCCCTTTTTTTTTTTTTTTTTTAACACACATAAAAGCAAATAATATTAACTAACCAAGTTACACATTACTTTTTAGACCCAAAGAATCTTAAACCGATCATATTGACCAGTTCATCAAATCGAGCACGTGAAACAGCTTTGGTGAATAGGTCGGCATTTTGCTTAAGGGTGTCTATGTGGACCAGGTCTATCAAGTGTTTTTCATAGCAATCCCGTATGAAGTGGAACCTAAGTTCTATGTGTTTGCTCTTAGAGTGCTATACGGGATTGCGTGTGATAGATATGGCAGCAGTGTTATCTATGTGAATAGGAGTCATAGTAAGAAGTAACCCATAATCGCGTAGTTGGTGCTGAATCCAGAGAACTTGGGCACAACAGCTAGCAGCAGCAACATACTCAGCCTCTGCTGTAGAAAGAGAGGCTGTAGTCTGCTTCTTGCATTGCCAAAATACCAAACGCGATCCCAGAAATTGACATCCACCAGTTGTTGACTTCTTATCGATACTGCAACCTCCATGATCCGAATCTGAATAGGCTGTAAGAGCGAAAGTCTTCTCATTTGAATACCAAAGACCAAGATTAGGTCTAGCTCTGAGATAACCAAAAATTCGCTTTACTGCCTTCATATGAGAGACCTTTGGTTTAGCCTGATAGCGTGAGCAAATTGACACGGCAAGTACGATGTCTGGCCTAGAGGCAGTCAAATACATAAGAGAACCTATCATTGAACGATAGTCCCTCTCCTTGCAATCTTCGTCTTCCTCAGCAAGTCTAAGATTGTGATTAAGCTCGATAGGAGTCCCATAGGTTTTACAATTGAGCAGGTCATACCTAGTCAACATGTCATTGACATATTTTGACTGATGTATATAAATACCTTTTGCAAGCTGCTCAACTTGTACACCTAAAAAGAATGTGAGCTCCCCCATCGCGCTCATCTCAAACTCAGACTTCATGATTTTCTCAAAGTTCTTGCACATTGCATCATTTGTAGAACCGAAGATAATATCATCCACGTAAACCTGCACAAGTAGCATATCTTCCCTATCCTCTGTCTGTTCACAAAGAATGAATAGCGCGCTATCTATGTTGCCTCTCACAAAGCCATGCTTAATCAGATGTGTAGTTAGCCTCTCATACCAAAGTCTCGGTGCTTGGTGAAGACCATACAATGCCTTGTTCAATTTACAGACGTATTCAGGATGCGCAGGGTATGACACCCCTCGTTAATTATAAACACTATATATAATATTTGCGACTCGGAAGCGTATGTATTTCAAAACATTACTATCAATGTCAATTAAAATGTCAATAAACTTTTTCAAATCTAATACATGACATTTTAACAAACTCGGTGTTATATAATTCAGCACATCTCTTTAGTTATAAAACTAACATCAGAGTAAAAGCCTGTCAAACATTCCATCCAGTCCAACAACTTCCTGCCCTGCCCAATATGTCCCATCTATTTCAACCTGCAGGCAGAACTGTGGTGGGGTTAGCATAAAGCTAAGTGAATGAAACTATAAGCAACAGTACAACCTAGCATAATAATCTGTTTACATCAAATAACAATAAACAGAAAATCAATCATTCACTCGACATCCAATCAATGTCAAGCTACACCAATCAAACATTATCAATCGTCATGAGGATCGGTGGCTCCTGAGATACCCTAATACCGGTTTGGTAATCAAGGAACTCTTATCAATCATCTGTATTGGCCTATACAGAATTACCGATAACCAGTTGTTAATCACACACGACCTAGATCTCCAAACCAACATTTCAAGTTTCAAGATCTCCTGTCGTCTACAATAACAACCAAGTCCAACTGTCAAGTCAAGTTGACCTCAGAATCTTACATACTAGCTCAAACAGCCAAGTAAGCAACTAGTCAAACTATCATGGCAAGATATCTCAACAATTACATTCTATCAAAGTAATACTATAATTACTTGTTGTAAATCAAATCATTACAACTAAATCACACTGAGGTTACAGATCCACTCACCGACTACCTCAGGCCTCCACTCAGTAGTCTAATATCACTGAGCCTTCTCCACATCTGAGAATCAACAAATCAAATATAAGTTAGTAATCATGATCATCAATACTAAACTTATATCAATCTTTAACATTTAGGAACTTAACATAATTTACTTTTCAATTACTAGTTCCTAATCACATTTTATGGATTTCAATATAACTCTTATCATATATTAATTATCAATCACAGTACCATTTTACAACAAGTACCAGTCGCATAACAATCAACAAGATAATAAAAAGCTATATCAGCCCTCCAAGCCGCCGGCTTCCTCCTAGAAGCCGCCGGCTTCTTATCACCATCCACTGGTTTCCTAAAATGCAACACAAGCCGCCGGCTTGCCAAAGAAGCCGCCGGCTTCAACCAACTGGGCACAAGCCGCCGGCTTCATCATGAAGCCGTCGGTTTCAACAAACAAGACCAAGCCGCCGGCTTCCATATGAAGCCGCCGGCTTCCATCGTCGTCCAGGCCCTGTACGAACAGCAAAACCCTAACCCACGGGTTTTTAACAAAAATCACCTCAAACTCATTTTCTAACTGTTATATGTCACAAATACTTTCATATAAACACTATATAACAGTTATTACATGTTTCTAACATCTAATTCTTCCAAATCATCAATTCACCCAAATTTCAATCGAAATCAAATTCTTAAATACTCAAGAACACTTACTGATTGAAGAATATACTGATGATAATCTGTCCATGGTGAAGTTTCACGAGAATCACAACTTCCTGATTTGGTTTCTAGTTTGATTCGGAGGTTTTCTGAGAGTTTCTGTGAGTTTTGAAGTTTCTAAATGAACTTTCCTAAAATGGAAAGTTAAATATATAGTCGGTTCACAAACCGCCTTCAATATACGGGTATAATTTAATACCCCATCTCAATCTATTGTCTGGAACCCGAAAAACATTTGCGAGTCCAAACATTTTATTGTACCGTCAACTATATTAATTTACAACAATTAATAATTCACTTATCACATTGGAATATTCGACTCCTATTCCAATTATTTCTACTAGTTCAAACAATATTATTTCCAAACACATTTAAATGTTTATTTGAATCAAAAAATAATATAAAACCACTAGGTCCATTTCGAGGGTGTTACAACTCTCCCCCCCTTAAAGAGATTTCGTCCCCGAAATCTAACCTCACTCAATCAGTCTAACTAATGTGATATAATCACATATTTCTTAGCATACATTAATCCTCAATAGCAACTTACAACTATACTTAGACTATTTGAATTCTTTCCACATGCACATATCCAAATGTACATGCTTCTGTCTTTTCCTACGCATACATACAGTGCATCCAATCAATATCATCAATCAGATATATCTTATAGAACAAACACTTACTTAAACAAGTGAATTCACTATCATTTAAACACAAGTGAAATCTACAATCACTTAATAGGTCGGTGCAACCAGAAATTAGCAACATGCTAAAATCTTTAACCTATTCTCACTGTTCATCGCTGTTAACAATAAAACAGCAGCAACAATACCACAACAACAGTGGTTCTTTTAAACCACAATGTACCTAGCAACACTGAAATATAATTCAGCTTCTGACTAACAATCAGTCTAATATACAGATAACAATTTCAAATTTCTACTATCAAAGATTTAAAATTCAAATCTATGTCAATTTTTTTTTTCATACAAAAATTTCATACCTACTCTCTTGAACAACATATCATATTCACATATCACTATTCACCTTAATAAGTAATGTAGAGATCAAACTCAGTAGGTAAAACCACAATCCACAAGTACTTTGCTCAATCAACAAAAGTACCAAAATCAAATATTACCTACATTCAACCAACCTCTACATTGACTTATTTCTGCTTATAACTCCTTTCATTACAACCTATCAATTGTCGACAACAACAACTGCTCAAACAATAATCACAAAACTAGTGATTATACATTCCAGTACACCTATCAGTACTTAATATTTGCCTTCAAAGTCTAACTAACCATCAAGTTAGAATTTACATAACACTTAAACTGATAAGACATCAAGAAATATTTTCTTTACAACCAGTTATTTCAATTCAATCTTAAAATCTTAAACTACTAATCACAAGCAATTAGAAATTATACAACTCTAACCGCAAAATCACTTAGCACTAAATTCCATCAATCTAGCAGCTAAGTCGGCCTTAATCAACATATTATGATACTACAATTAAAGCATCACAATATTACAATATCAAAATGTGCTGCTTTCCAACACATTTCCAACCAAATCTACATCAAGTTAATCACAATTAACCGACCTCCATATAACTTATGGCACATTTTCGAGTAATTCTCTAAAATGGACATATACACATCATTGCCATTTAATTCTATATAATAGGCCATTCAGACTATTAAAGTCTATACCAAGCCTCTACATTACTACAAATCATCACATATCCTTACCACAGGACATGGAATAATTACAATCAACAATTCTATGTTTCACTTATATACATACCAATTCGTATATAACTTAAACAATTCAACTTAAACTTACAAGAAAAGCTTGGTGAATACAATCATCACCTATCAATTTCAAGGTTTCTCTTACTTTCTAAGACATTCACTATATCCACATACCTTATTTCTCAAAATATGAACAACTTTTCAATTCATATTCCTCAATTTATCAAACAAGAATCAACTAGACCTTTAATACAATTCAACTTCCAGATATCCTTTCATATCATTTCTTATTTGGACCTAATTCCAATTTACCACTTACTTCATTTGTATACAATCAACAATTAACTAAAGAACTCATTTAATTCTTTCAATACTTAAATAATTCCTTATGAGGTACAAATCAACCTATGCAACTATTAATAATAACTTTCAATTATTTCTCATCTCACATTCTTACCCAATCAAAGCTATCATCACAAGCCTCATACACTGGTAAGATTTTCTTATCACAATTCTAATCAATATGATTTAACTTACTCTTAACATATCTTAGCAATTTATAACTGTCATATCAAACAATGACTTCATATCTGTATAATTCTTCAACACATATTCAGTTCAAATATCAAATATTACCCAACTGAGTACTCAATTACACTTAACAATATTTCAATTACTTAATACTAGCTTTAAGTAATGATCAAGTTTCACAAACTTAAACAACTCATCTATCTCTTTCGGATCTTAAATGACCCATTTCAACATGTTTTAACTAATCAAGGAATTCAATAATATTCCACAAAATCATAACATCACAATCTATGTTAGACTATTTCAACACACACAGTTGACTACATGTCAACTTTGATTTCAATCAACCAATCAATAAAATTCTCTAACTGCTTTTCTCAAGTTTGACCTATCCTCAAACCAATCACAAGCAATTAATTTTATACACAATTCTCTATTCATGGTTTGACTTTCAAAGTTAACATACTATCAATATTAACTCATAACAAACAATTTCATCTTATATGTTCACCTTCAAACATATATTTTAAATTATTACTTTCAATAATTTATCAATCCTTTACAAGGACAAAATCAACCTACATCAATTTTGGCTCCATACAAGCCATTTCATATTGTATGTTTACTTTCAGACATTAACTTCTAATTATTACATTCAATAATTACTAGGAATTCCTTAAGCCAAACAATACTAACATGTATCAACCTTGGCTTCATACAAGCCAGATACCAAATAGTGATTTATCTAAACACTATCAAATCTATCTAAGGTCAATGTAACACAATCAGTTACAATTACATATTCAACAAAATCAAATTAGTCAATTAGGTGTATCATCAAAACCTCTATCAATGACCATTATTATTTACACTTACATCTTTAAAGTCTACCTGTCACAGTTCTATCAACTGCTTGTTTTCTTATCAAAACAACAACTATTAAACAACTTAGCATACTTTCATGCTCAATTTTCTAAACACAAAATCACATTACACTTCTTTTATACCAAGTAGCCTCAACAAGTTCATGTGACACAACATAATATAACAACGGTGATCAGGCGTTGCAAGATTATGTTCTTCACAATCCATTCTCAGGCTACTCTACATTATAATTATCAATGTGATCTATTCTCATCTCATATATATATTAAATACTTCAAGATTTCAAATCAATCATAATCTATTTAATAGTTTCTATCAGCTGATACACATTCAAAATCAGTTTATTACTTACATATTCAACCTTACATATGTAAGCCATCTCACATACACACAATGTTCTAATATTCAATAACTGAATTACTCAGTATATCACTTATCTGAAACCTCAAACACATGATAACTCATCATCATAGTTTCAATACTTAACACTAATCAATGTCCCTATTTACCTCAAAATTCAGGACACATCTTAATTAATTATCATCACTTTGACATATGCTATCATATCAAGCATCACTGTCACCACAAGTCTACTCAGTCATGTTACTGTAAAACATGTCATCTATTTAATCACAATTGACCAGAAAGATCTATCACTTTCCAAATCAATTTCACCTTATCATACTCTACATTTCTCATAAACCTATTCATCTCGGTTTAGGTCAAGTGTTTAACTATAGTTAACACATATCATATAGTCACATAAATACATATTTTCTCAAATAGCAGTCATTATCAATTCAAATGACACAACCTTCCTTAACAAGGATTTAGATCACACCTTGTGATCAATCCATTAACATAATACTATCAATTATTTTGTCTCACTAATAAAGACACTCCTTAGGTTCCAACATCAATCCTGTTAAAACCTTAATCTACTCTTTTCTGCTTACTAAATCATATTTCTGCATTCTCAATTCAATCAGAAATACTAACAACAATGAGCAACAACAAGCATCTTTTTTAACACTTATCTCCTCATGTCAACCTATAACAATCATTAGTTGACTCAAAACTGGGGAATCATATCAGTCTGACTCAATTAACTTCACTATAAAGCTTACTCAACATAACAGAGTAAACAATCAAGTTAATGTAAATTAACATAGGCTTATCGAAGATTACCTGGCAATCTTAAGCCCACAAGTGTTGAGGAAACATGAAATATACCAATCAGATAATCATGTTCCTCCGTCTCTGCAATTAAACAACAACTTCACAACTTGTTAAGGGTTAGTACATATTCAACCAATCACTTTCTCACACATTCACTAATCAACTAAACCCGCACCCACTGGAATGTTTGACTCAACTCGATCAAAGTTTAGGATTGAACATTCTGTCATGTCCAATTCACCAAAACTATTGCTCTGATACCAACTTATGACACCCCTCGTTAATTATAAACACTATATATAATATTTGCGACTCGGAAGCGTATGTATTTCAAAACATTACTATCAATGTCAATTAAAATGTCAATAAACTTTTTCAAATCTAATACATGACATTTTAACAAACTCGGTGTTATATAATTCAGCACATCTCTTTAGTTATAAAACTAACATCAGAGTAAAAGCCTGTCAAACATTCCATCCAGTCCAACAACTTCCTGCCCTGCCCAATATGTCCCATCTATTTCAACCTGCAGGCAGAACTGTGGTGGGGTTAGCATAAAGCTAAGTGAATGAAACTATAAGCAACAGTACAACCTAGCATAATAATCTGTTTACATCAAATAACAATAAACAGAAAATCAATCATTCACTCGACATCCAATCAATGTCAAGCTACACCAATCAAACATTATCAATCGTCATGAGGATCGGTGGCTCCTGAGATACCCTAATACCGGTTTGGTAATCAAGGAACTCTTATCAATCATCTGTATTGGCCTATACAGAATTACCGATAACCAGTTGTTAATCACACACGACCTAGATCTCCAAACCAACATTTCAAGTTTCAAGATCTCCTGTCGTCTACAATAACAACCAAGTCCAACTGTCAAGTCAAGTTGACCTCAGAATCTTACATACTAGCTCAAACAGCCAAGTAAGCAACTAGTCAAACTATCATGGCAAGATATCTCAACAATTACATTCTATCAAAGTAATACTATAATTACTTGTTGTAAATCAAATCATTACAACTAAATCACACTGAGGTTACAGATCCACTCACCGACTACCTCAGGCCTCCACTCAGTAGTCTAATATCACTGAGCCTTCTCCACATCTGAGAATCAACAAATCAAATATAAGTTAGTAATCATGATCATCAATACTAAACTTATATCAATCTTTAACATTTAGGAACTTAACATAATTTACTTTTCAATTACTAGTTCCTAATCACATTTTATGGATTTCAATATAACTCTTATCATATATTAATTATCAATCACAGTACCATTTTACAACAAGTACCAGTCGCATAACAATCAACAAGATAATAAAAAGCTATATCAGCCCTCCAAGCCGCCGGCTTCCTCCTAGAAGCCGCCGGCTTCTTATCACCATCCACTGGTTTCCTAAAATGCAACACAAGCCGCCGGCTTGCCAAAGAAGCCGCCGGCTTCAACCAACTGGGCACAAGCCGCCGGCTTCATCATGAAGCCGTCGGTTTCAACAAACAAGACCAAGCCGCCGGCTTCCATATGAAGCCGCCGGCTTCCATCGTCGTCCAGGCCCTGTACGAACAGCAAAACCCTAACCCACGGGTTTTTAACAAAAATCACCCCAAACTCATTTTCTAACTGTTATATGTCACAAATACTTTCATATAAACACTATATAACAGTTATTACATGTTTCTAACATCTAATTCTTCCAAATCATCAATTCACCCAAATTTCAATCGAAATCAAATTCTTAAATACTCAAGAACACTTACTGATTGAAGAATATACTGATGATAATCTGTCCATGGTGAAGTTTCACGAGAATCACAACTTCCTGATTTGGTTTCTAGTTTGATTCGGAGGTTTTCTGAGAGTTTCTGTGAGTTTTGAAGTTTCTAAATGAACTTTCCTAAAATGGAAAGTTAAATATATAGTCGGTTCACAAACCGCCTTCAATATACGGGTATAATTTAATACCCCATCTCAATCTATTGTCTGGAACCCGAAAAACATTTGCGAGTCCAAACATTTTATTGTACCGTCAACTATATTAATTTACAACAATTAATAATTCACTTATCACATTGGAATATTCGACTCCTATTCCAATTATTTCTACTAGTTCAAACAATATTATTTCCAAACACATTTAAATGTTTATTTGAATCAAAAAATAATATAAAACCACTAGGTCCATTTCGAGGGTGTTACACAGGGTCTTCAAAACCAGGAGGCTGCTTAACGTACACATCAGTATCAACTTGTCCATACAGAAACGCACTTTTCACATCAAGTTGATTGACGCGAAATCCCTTGAAAGACGCGTATGCCAGAAAAATGCGTATGGATTCCAATCGAGCAACAGGGGCAAATACATCATCATAGTCCAAACCCTCAATTTGGCTGAAGCCTTGAACTACTAGACGTGCTTTATTAAGAATCACAACGCCCCTATCATCCATCTTATTACGATAAACCCAACGAGTGCCAGTCAAGTGGGCACCCTTGGGCAATGGAACTACTTCCCAGACTTGCAACTTTTCAAATTGCTGTAGTTCCTCTTGCGTGGCCTCGATCCAGGATGGATCTTTTAAGACCTCTTCAACTTTCTTGGGTTCAATTTGCGAAAGATAACATGAATCGATAGTAGCTATCATACCCAAAAGTTGCTCAGTATCAGTCTGCTTCGCTTGATGTCTTGTTTGAATAGGAGCATGAGGGTCACCAATGATATTATCAATGGGGTGATCCTTATGTATCTGAGTAACTGGAATTTGATCTGGCACAAGATTCTGTTCCAAGTTGTTAAAATCTCCCTCAGTTGTGGGAGTGTTCAGTGAAGCATCATCATCTTCATCTCCTTGAGAATGGAAATGAGAGTAATTTGTCTTTTCTGCTTCCTCTCCCTCATCATCTACCTCATCCTCTCCTCCTTCTTCTAATGATGGCATGTTTGGATCATAAGGAAGCTCCTCTGTGTAGTTATAAACTGTTTTAGAAGGAGCAGCTGAAGATGGTGGAGTAGGAGATGGTTTATTTTTGGGTGTAGGTGAGGGTGTAGATGTAGATGCAGATGTAGGACTTGATGTTGTGGCAGGTGCGGTAGTGGGTGTTGGAGTGGTAGTGGATGTTGAAGTAGATGGTTGGGTTGATGCCGATTTAGGGTTTGGGTCCAATGGTTGAACGGAAGAATCAGGAGTTTCTTGAGACAGACTGATTCCGTGTAACAGTGTTACCAACTCTTCATCTATATCATCTTCCGGAAGATTAAAAGAATCAAAAACCTTTTCATAGTTGAACAACCATTCTGGACCTGTCCCTTGAGGAGGATCCGTGTAGCGTAAACACTTCACTTCAAAATGTTCCTCAATCCTGTTGGTTGACTTGTAAAAGACTCATTTATTTGGCGAATTGACAGAAAATCCAAGGAAGATACCCTCAGTAGTCTTTTCACCAAACTTGGAGACCTTATCCTTCGTAATCATGATTAAACAGGGACACCCAAAAGGCTCTAGAAACTGCAGGTTTGGCTTACGGTTATTGAACAACTCATAACAAGTCTTATTTCTTTTCTTGACCGTAAGAACCCGATTCAGAACATAACAGGCCGTGTTAACAGCCTCAGCCCAGAAAATTATCGGCAACTTAGAATCAGCTAACATTGTTCTGGCAGTCTCGATGATCGTTCTGTTCTTTCTTTCAGCAACTCCATTCTGTTGTGGAGTCCTTGGAGCACTAAATTGATGCTCTATCCCTTTTGAAGCACAGTATATCTCGAGAGTTGAATTTCTGAATTCAGTTCCATTATCGCTTCGCAGTCTCTTAATACTAATTCCACTCAAATTTGCTAACTTATCAAACAGATATACTAAGATATCCACAGCTTCATCCTTAGTAGCAAGAAAATACACCCAGGAAAATCGGGAGTAATCATCAGTAATTACTAGACAGTACGATTTTCCACCAATACTACTTGTAGAAATTGGCCCAAACATATCCATATGAAGTAGCTCCAACGGTGCATCAATGGAATTCACCTGCTTAGACTTATGGGACTTCTTACGTAGCTTTCCTTTGTGGCAAGAGATACAATCATCCTTTAGAGCGAATGACTGTTTTGGAACTCCTAGCACTAGATCATTTTTAGTCAAGAAATTCATTTTTCAGAAATGAATGTGTCCCATTCGTCTGTGCCAAAGCAGTGAATCTTTTTCAGAAGCCTTAGATAGGAGACACGTATATTCATTCGTAGTCTCAACAGTTCTCATGTTCAGAATGTATGTGTCATTCTTTCTTGGTACTCTCAGCAACACCCATTCTTCCGGAATGACATACCCAGGCTTCAGTATCACGCACTCCGTCTTTGTGAACGCAGTGGTATAATCCTTATCACAGACCTGTGAAACACTTAGCAAGTTATGCGTAAGCTGTTCCACGTAGTTCACATTTTCAAAACTAACATTGCCGTTAGTTAGCGTTCCTCTTCCAGAAATGGTTCCTCCAGTATCTCCAGCAAAGGCAACATATCCTCCTGCGTATGGTTTAATATCCACAAGAAGAGATACATCGTCTGTCATATGTCGCGAGCAGCCACTATCCAAATACCATTCACTATCTTTAACACGTTCTGACTGCTGCAACACACAAACAAAAGGAGATTAGTGAGAAACGGTGACCCAAGCCTTTACAGACTTAGGTCGACCGTGGTCATCAACAATAAGCACGTCAGATAGGATTTTATCTTTAAACAAATTAGAATTTTTATCTGATGTGTTATTGTTGACGACTGAAGAGTCAACATCAGACTCTTTTCGTTTCCAAACTTTAGAAGGTTCGGAATTGATATTAGAAGTAATGTTGGGCTTTTGAATTGGAAAAGGTTTTTGCTCAACATTACTTGGCTTCAAAACAGGCTTGGGAGAGTTTGAGTAACGCCTAGGTGGAGATCTCGAAAAAGAATTTCTATAAACAGATGTCCTAGGCATCTCTCTCCCATAGCGCTGATTTGACAGCTTGGGACAGTCACGGATCAAATGTCCTTGTCTCTTACAGTAGAAACAAGAACGATGCTCAACAAACGGTTGAGGGTGAGGACTAAGTGATTCAGGTCTTTTAAAATCAGCACTTCTTGAACATGAACACTGGTGTGAGCAAGTTGCAGAAGGTACTTGCTTTGGTTGATGGTTTGAAGTGGATGGTTTGTTAGTTAAAGAATTTTCCTTTTCATTTCTCTTCAAAATTTTCACAGGGGAATGTGATTTTAATGAAGATTTTTCTTCCAAAACCTTTTCTTTAAGCTTTTTGTTCCAAAACCTTTTCTTTCAAAATGATATTTTCAGCTTTTACATCAACCTTTTTGAGCTCAGGATATTCCTGTTCAGTTACATCCTCTACCTCAACGACCTCCACATTACTAACAGGAGGTGAATTCTCAGACTTAACAAAAATAGGCAAAGGATACTCTGGCCGTTTAGTTTTCTCCTTTGCCTCCCTCTTTGGCTTTGCTTCTTTATTATTGGTAGCTGACCAAGATGAGTAGTCAGCTAAAACTTCTTTGGTTCCTTCCTTAACAGGCTTAGGATAATAGTTAGTGGGAGGTGGATATCCAATTCCCGCTTTACCTATTGGCCTTGGCTTGTCAACGATTTCATCAAAGATTTTATGAGAATTTGCAAAACTTGTGACTCCCCTTTTAAAATTGTCAGACTCAGATTTTAACTCAGAAAGCTCTTTATTTAACAACTCAATTTCAGTTAAATAGCTCTTAATGGCATCTTGTTGACTGAAAACTTTAGCTTTATATTTCTCAGTGTCAAACTTATGAGCCTCAACTTCCTTTTCATAAAGTATTTCATTAGCTTTTAGAAACTTGTTTGATTCAGTTAGTTTAACAACTTTTTCTCGCAAGTCCATATTATCTATTTGACAGCTTTTTAAAGAAGCATCCAAAGCAATACAAGAAATACAACTTAAAGGTTCCTCAGGTTCATTTTGTACCTCAGGAATGATGTGAGCCATGAGACCTAGCTGATATTGCTCAGCTTGTGCACTCCAATCAGTGTTTGTAGGCTCAAACACCACAAGAGCATCCGTTGCTCCAACCTTAGCTTTCTCCTTTGGAGGGGTCTTAGGAGGATCAGGCTTTGTGAGACCAGAAGGAGGCATTTTTGGCTTCTAACATTCGCGAGCAAAATGTCCCAAATTCTGACAGTTGTAATATCGGACCTTGCTCTTATCAAATCCAAAGCTAGATTTTCCATTTCCATCTAAACTCTTGCGCCCTGTCCTTTGCAAGAATTTCTGCACCCTCCTAGAGATCATAGCTATGCTCCAGTTCAAATCCATCTGTTCGAGATCATCATCGTCCAGCTGTCCGTAATCCTCTTTAGTCAGTGCCAAAGTAGTGTTTGGTTGTGAAACCAAATCTTTGTAAGAACTAAGAAAGGCTGTATAGATTGCAGCCTGTTCCTCAATGGCCGGTGTTATGGCAACCTGCTGGGTTTGAGAACCCTGTGAAGTTCCAACTGAAAAAACTGATGGATTAGTTCCTGCTGAACTAGATGACGAGTTGATATCAGACACGAAAGCAATGCTACCAAAATTCTTCCCAGTAGAATTCCCTTTTCCACTATAAAGTGACGGATCTTGAACAAAACCCCCAGACTTACATTTTTTCTTCTTCAGCTCCATTGCATATGCTTGAAGAATCCCAATTAATCTATCCAACTTCATAGTTTCCAACTCTCCACCTTCTTTTAAAAATTGAACCTTTATATCCCATTCTTTAGGTAGAGAATCCAAGAGTTTCTTGTTAACTTCACTGTCAGTCAAAGTGTAACCACCCTCCTTCAACTCATTAACTATCTGTGAGTATCGAGTGAACAACCTTGGTGATGTCTCATCAGGCAGGATATCAAACAGATCATATTGTTTCTTGACTAACTCTAGCTTGGCTTCTTTGTAATCTTCATTTCCACCACATCTGGTTTCTATAGCTTTCCAGAGATCATAAGTCGTTTCATGATGTTTAAATAACCTTAAGACATCAGGAAGTAAGCACATACATATAGAGGAATGTGCTTTTCTTTCAATTAAGTACTCTTTACGTTCATCCAGAGTCATTGCCTTAAAGGTTTTAGGAGGAGGGACTGGTCGGTGAGTACCCTCAGCGACAGGATGATTATATCTTTCCAAAATCGGTCCCCATAATTCTGGGCAATGAAAATCTATGTATTGTTCATATCTTGTTCGCCAGTAAAGATAATCCATATCAGCAGCAAAAGGAGGAGGTTTACTACTGGTACCCACATCATTGCTGTGTCTCATCATCTCTTTAAAGCTTTGAAAACTTTCCTTATCAGACATTGTTGAAATGAACTTGTAAAATCAACTTAAAACAAAACTAGAAAGCTGATTAGTAACAAAGGCGTCACTTGGTAAGTGACGCACCTAAGTGTCGCAAAGAGTAGCGGAACTGAGTAAGTGACGCTATCAAGTGACAAATAAATGAACACAGCGACAATAGAGATTAGTGTCGTATAATCAAGAAGTGACGCACTCAAGTGACGGACTTGAGTGACACTCAGTAATAACAGGCGTTACTAAGGTAAGTGACACTGTTAAGTGACTCACAGAAGTAAACGCGTCACTAGCAATAAGTGACGGATAACCAATAAGTGTCGTCCCAAATGACGCAATTAAGTGTCGGAATCAACAGTAGGCGTCACTAATATAAGTGACGGATAATCCTCAAGTGACGTTACTGAGTGACGTACTTGAGTGTCGTTAAAACCCTAATTGCACCTTACAGAAGTGTCGCTCGAAGTGACACTTCGAGTGACGCAGAAACGGCTGTGAACGCCCAAAAACCCCAAAAAGTCGAATTTTCGTAAACCTAATGAAAATTCTTGAATCCCAGTCGAACGAAACCTGTAATACTTGATTCAAAACGTAATAATAGCACCAAAACAATCCAAATATTGTTAGAATATCTATGATCTTCACACAATCGAACCGAAAAGCTTCCAATACACGAACACAAGTCGATCAAATCACCTAATGGCTCTGATACCAGTTGAAAGTCCCTTTAGCCTTGGATCTAGATGACTGATAACTCTTATTGATTGGCGGAATCAATCAATTGCAAAAACAAGTAATAAACTCAAACCGAAAACAACGAATCAATCAAAGTAAACGAGTATATTAGCTTGTAAATCGTATTGGAACTGTTTACAGAAGTGTTTAGTCGACAAATAGTGCTAGGGTTTCGTCAACCCTAGCCGAAAACCCGTAGGTTTCAATTTATACTAAAACTAATTCGGCAGACATGCGTCACTTGGGAAGTGTCGCATGTCGCCACCCTCATGCGTCACTTACCTCAGTGACGCTATGCGACACTAAGGCAAGTGTCGCCTAACACAGAAGCTAAGTGTCGCTTTATACTAAAATGACTTTTCTATTACAATCAACTAACGACACTTACAACTCGATAGACCAACTGACAGACACACTAAAATGCATCAACATTTGCGAGTTTCTTAAATTATTTACAACGTAACAAGAGACTAACAAGTAACTAGTTACAAGTAACACATTTAAGATTCCTCATCATTATTAGTGGGACATTGAAAATTAATCCAAGACATTAATACTTGACATTCAATTCACCTTAGGGACCATATGTGTACCATAGTACTTAGGGTAAGTACATGTACCCTAAAGGACCACTATGAACCTCCTTAACTCCCTGTCGCAGCCTCTATTGGTCGGACGGATTTGATTCCGGTCGTTGTTCCAACAGCAATAGAAGCGGCGAACAGTGAGTTTTAAATTTGTAGAGCAGGGGAATCCTAAGTTGTATACTACTGACAGACCTAAAAGGGCAGCAAGTGGTATGTATGACTCAGGTGTCGTTCTTCAAACAACAACGGGCATGGGAGTCTAGGAAGTTTTATTATCTTTGGAGATTCAGCTAGGGTTTTTAAAAGTTTTTGGATAGGTTTGGTTTTTATAACTAAATACTAATTTTAATAAAGAAAATAAAACTAAAGAGGTTTGTACGGAGACTCGGTCGACAGAGGATAAGCGAGTGTTTACTATGATTTCGTTATATGTTATTGATGAATTGTCAAGGGTGAGGCTACTAGATGTGATGACTAATCCGGAGAGGATAGAAACATAATTAATGCAAAGTATTGTACCTACGACCGTTCCGCGGCTTCCATACATTTGTACTCCACCAATTGGTGTTTCCAGCACTATACCGAGTAATAGGGCGTTTTACGGTTTTTTCCGTTACATTAATTAGGGTTTCACATTACTCTCGCAGATTTCCTAAATCCAAATGAGCTACAACTACGAGCCTATTAAATATCTAACGTAGAGTTGTCCGCAATCAGATAAATAACATGTCACGTGGATAGCAGTTATAGAAGTCAGATACAACGGAAGTTCTCCCAAATGTACAAACCAATTTAACCGATGACTATCCTCAAATCCTGGTCCCCAGTCACAGTCATCAGAGATGTCTGTATCGTAGCGTGAATTGTTGATTGAACAAGAACACGAACGGGGGTAATCCCGCGGACCAAGTTGGGATAATCGGGCTAACGATCAGTTAAATTGTTCAACATTACAGATATAAATCATCACAACTATTCCATGCATGTTAATCTACTGTGTAAACCAATATTCTGTGTTTGAAAACCTAATTATACAGTTACTTATATGAACCAGGAGGATAACTCTAGCATGCATCATTCCTAAGGTAACAATCAAACAAGAACATGCGATAGGGTGACACATAACATAACACCGTAATCCTAGCATAGCAGATAACCAATAATCAGATCATAGGTATCCCAAAAGTTCTCTCAAAGATATATAATAGATAAACATGAATATAACCTATCTCTAATCCTACGCTCCGTGTTTCTTATGATTTGTTTCAACCTAGAGAACACAGCCATACCAAGTTCATTGATCATCAAGTATAGAATAGGTAGAGAACGTACCACTAGTAATTGGCCAAGTTCTAGCAGGAAGCTTCTAACCACAGCATAAGTTGGATAGATAAACATTCGAGATTCAGTTTATGAGTTCATACACAGTTTAAAGTAACAAGGGCAGAGTAACAGCATGGCATAAACATATTGACTATTCTAACATAACTACATCATAGTAAACACAAAGAAATGTCTAGCCTAACATCATATATCTAGCATACAATCCTAAACAAGCATAAACAAAGCAACACATGTTTAAAACTGGAAAGTAAGAGATATATAAATAGAACCTGACACGAATTTATTACAGACAGATCTTCGCAAATACAATGTCTTGGAGTGACTCCGTACAAAAGCTAAAAGCTACCTCTACCTAACTATCTCTCTAACTAGCTCAATTCTAGAGAGAGAAAATCCTCTAGAGAGAGAAACTAGAGAGAGAGTGATGTGTGTGAGAGAGAAAGTGTAGGGAGAGAATGAAAATGAGAAAATTGGTATAAATGAAGTGTTGGGGTTGTCCACTATTTATAGGCAAACCATCAAATCGCGCGTACAACTCACGAAGCAGCACGTACAAGCAAACAAAGCACGATATGGGGTAGGGGGCCGTATACGGCTTGTATAGGGCCGTATACGGTCTATACAAGGCCGTATACGGTCTGGATAGGGCCGTATACTGTGCCTAGGGCCGTATACGGGCTCTGTCTGATTTCGTTCGTTGCTTAAAACGTCCGTATCTCCTTCGTTATGCGTCCGTTTGACTCGATTCTTTCGCCTGTGGTTTCGTAATTCCGTTACGCTTCTAATGATGCCAATCTCACAGAAATTGGATGTGTAGATCTTAGGCGTAGCCGAAATGACTTTTAATGGCTCTGAAAGCGTAGTGGTTTCTCCGTCCTTTGGCCGTTTCACTTGATTCCAGATTTTTCCGTCTCGATTTTACCTATACAACAGATGGTAGAAGTTAGGAGGTGTGCCTTGACAGGAAAATGAGGTCGGAAGAATCGGCCTGTATTAAAATGCTGTGTTTTGTGCATTTTTAGAGTGTTTTCAGTGATTTTTATCACAACGTCTACTTTTGAACCACTTTAGTGCATTTTAGTAAATAATCAATGTTTTGGAATGTTTTCACTAAAGAAAGGTTCAAAATGTGAGGAATAAAGCTTCTAAAAACATGACTTTTTACGTCATATTAAGTTATCCCACACTTAGACGTTGATATTCCTCAAGCAACAACTCTCTGAAAAATATTTTAGGTCATGTTTTTAGGGGCGAGTCAGAGAATATGTTCTGAGATTAGCATTTCCTCATATAAGTAAGTTACTTCTAAAAGTGTGGAGGAGGATAAGATGATCCTTCCATAAACAAGAAGAAATTCTCTTAGGCGTACATCCAAATCTTGTGATCATGGAGTACACATGACTAGGCGATCTCACTAAAGGTGGTCACTCAATTCACTCAAAGTGTATCGGGTTTCCTATCAATCTAGCTCAAACGAAATCGCTCAAAATAGCCAGTCATGTTGCACTCATCGTCATAGGCTTGATCGAGAATCGGATCTCCACCACTTAGGTGAGGACGGTGCTAATTATCTCAAGACATTCAGAGGGTTGTAGTGTTTGGTGAGGATGAAGGGTGTGGATAGTGGTTTGTTCGGTTTTGAGGGTGTTTAGCTTATCCTAAAATCACTGAGATTATGAACAACTTTATTTAGAACGAAGAGGAACAGAGAGTTGGTAGCTGTTTCAGCTTTTGTCGGATTTTCCATGAAGAGCTATGCCTTGAAACTTTCAGCTTTATTTGCGGAGCTATTTTTTTCTTTTCTTTTTCTTCTTTTGTCTTTTCTTTTTCTTTTCTTCAGAATTTCTTTTAGAGAATTTCCAAGGAATTTATATTTTGAATCCTTTAGAAATCTTTTCCTCTATCTTGATCATTTTGATTCTTTTCCAGGTGCTATTTTTTCCCGCACCATCGTCCTTCCAGTTCTCTTGTGTGCTAATTTTCCCGCACCATTTGTTGAGAAGCTTGATTTTGGAGAATGCGGATGAGTAGGATAATTGAAACAGATATTCTAAAAGGGTGTTCTTCATAACCTCAGAAATTCCAAGATAAGTTTGTGGGTAATTTTGGGAAGTGGGTGAAAATTAGGGTTTTGAAGAAACGAAAGGTTTAGGCTCAACAGGGTATACTAGGCGGATCTTCGATACTAAAAATGAGCATCGGAAAGGGTTTTGGGCTTGAAAAGATATGTAAGAAATGGGTTAAGTCCTAAGGAATGTCAAGGTCATTTAATTGCACCTATACCGCGTACGATACACACCAATATGGTCTCGAAGCGTATGTCAAGAGCAAGTTCTAATTCAGAGACACATACATCGGCACACACACAAGAAATGAAAGTGAAGCATTAAAGATGAATGCTTTTAGGCTCAAGATACCTCACTGAAAAAGGGTTGTATGTGTCTAGTCATGTTCCTTTGATTATTACTTCTTGCTTAAGTAATTTCTACCTTATTTCCTTTAGGCTTTTAGAAATATCATACTTATATTTTGAAAATGGTTTCTCTCAGTAGTATCTGAGACTCAAAAACTGAGTTAGACTCATTAATTTTGAAAAAATTTGACCTTATTTTTGAAAAAATTTTGAGAGAAAGATTGCTATTGGACATAAAAATCACCATTTAAGGTATTCTATACCTACCATCCCACACTTAGAGGAACATTGTCCCTAATGTTCTCTTGAGTATGGATTTTACTAGTAAAATCCCACACTTAGAGTTTGAACATGTAAGTAGATGTTTCTCAAGTGTTCAATTTGGGCTGGAATCCCACACTTAGTGATAAGTTTAGGATGAGACACAGAAGTTAAACGCATTAACATAGGCATAGTAAAACGTAATTGAAACGGGGAGAAAGGAACAGAGAGACTCCCCATTTGTGTTTACTGGAATAGACCAGGTTTGTGTAGGAGTGGTGCTAGTGAATTGCTGGATTTTAAGGACCAGGCTCGTTTAAGATCATCCATTCCACACAAAGCTGAATTCTGCAATAAACCACGACACACATATCACAGTATCTCATCAAGGTAGCAGGTCTAAAGCGTAAGTACAGAGTCGTAATACAGAAAGTAAATAATAAAGATAAAGTCTAGTAATCATCAAGCAGGTCATCAGTGTCAGGATCAAACTCCTCCACAGCATCCCTATCGAAGATGGAAGTCGGAGATGGGATGGAGAAATCCATAGTAGCCACAGTCTGACTCACAATCTCGTCAGTGGAAGTGTGGGTGACAGAAGTGTGAGCATCAAAAACAGCCAGAAGCTGCTCTGTGAGGCTGCGGTCTGGTGATGCGAATCGTGTGGGCAATGCTGGATCAGGATCAGCAGCTGCAGTAGTGGGGCCAGTGGAAGGTCCAGCAGTAGAGAGAACAGGTGGATCAGCAGGAGGACAGAAGAACCATGGAAGGCTAGATGGTCCTGGATCTGGGCCAAGCCTGTAGGGAATGGCATCAGGTCTCGGAATCTCGAGCTGCTCACAGATAGAGGACATGATGTCATGCTGGATGGAGAGTGTCCGGAAGAGGGCCCACGAAGCAGCTGGGTCAGCCGTAGTGATACCGTACTCGAAAGTGGGTACGGGTGCTGGCAAAGGTGATGAGGGCCTCTCATCGGGCAACTCCTCGTGAGTGATCGGGACATCAGTCAGGTCCTCCTCAGTGATGGTCAGCATAGCCGCTCTCTGTGCTCTGCGTCTACGGGGTCTGTGTCGTCTGCGTGGTCTCGCAGCTACATGATCAGTGTTAACAGCGTCCATCCTGAAACAAGATAAAATAAACAGGTAATGCTAATAGTGATAGTTAATGAGCAACACTTATCTCAGATTTTGCAATTCGAAGTCAGATAAGTGGCAAGCCTGCAATTTTATTAGTTCAGAGACAACCATACTTAATAAAAATAAACTAAGAAATAAAATGACAGAAATAAAGATAGGCTTGGGGTGCCTCCCAAGAGCGCTTGTTTTACGAGTCTCTAGCTTGACTCTTTGTACCTTTCTGTCGACTCACGGTGGTTCAAAGATAAAGACATCTTCCCTGATGGGAAAGTCTTCGAAGTAATGCTTTAAGCGATGACCATTAACCTTAAAATTACCTTCTGGTGCTTCGAGTTCGACTGCACCGTAAGGAAATACCTTTGATATTATGAATGGTCCGCTCCACCTGATCTTAAACTTGCCAGAGAATTTCTTGATTTGCGAATTGAAGAGTAGCACTTTATCTCCTGTTTTGAATCGTGAGGGCCTCAGCTTAGCATCGTGAATTCTCTTAGTTCGTTCCTTGAAGCTTAACGAACTGTCGTATGCCTGATCCCTTAGTTCGGCTAACTCATTCAACTGCATTCGTCTATTTGCTCCAGCTGTAGAAATATCTAAGTTGCAGTTTTTCAAAGCCCAGTATGCTTTATATTCCAGCTCAATTGGTAAGTGACATGCCTTGCCATAAACTAGACGATACGGTGTGGTTCCTAATGGTGTTTTATAGGCGGTTCTGAATGCCCACAATGCATCGTCTAATTTTTCAGCCCATTTGTACCCATGATTACCAACAGTTCTTTCCAAGATTCTTTTCAAAGCTCGATTTGTTGCCTCAGCTTGCCCATTTGTCTGGGGGTGATAAGCTGTTGATGCCTTGTGAGTGACACCATACTGTTGCAGAACTTTCATGAATTGAATGTTGCAAAAGTGTGTACCACGATCACTGATTATTGCTTTTGGAGTTCCAAATCGACTAAATAGCTTTTTGAGAAATTTGGTTACCACTTTGGCGTCATTTGTTGGGAGAGCTTGGGCCTCGGCCCACCTGGAGACGTAGTCGACTGCGACCAAGATGTACTCTTTACCGTTAGATTTAGGGAATGGTCCCATGAAATCTAATCCCCAGATATCGAAGATTTCCACGGCCTGGATGTTTGTGAGTGGCATTTCATTCCGGGCTGTTATATTGCCTTGTCTTTGGCAGATATCGCAGCGTCTCACCAGATCGTACGCATCTCGAAATATGGTTGGCCAGAAAAAGCCGGCATCGTACACTTTTCTTGCGGTCATGTTGGTACCGTGATGTCCTCCAGTAGGTCCATGGTGGCTTTGGTGTAAGATGTGTTCTGCCTCTTTCCCATCAACGCATCTTCTAATGATTTGATCAGGGCAAACCTTAAAGAGGAAAGGGTCGTCCCAATAGTAATATTTTATATCGCGGAAGAATTTTTGTCTTCGATAGGTTGGCATTCCTTTAGGTACAACTTTTCCCACCAAATAATTGGCATAGTCAGCATACCAGGGATCATTTGTAGATCGTGACCCTTGATGATATTTACCAATATGCATGAGTTGTTCTTCTGGAAACTGGTCTTGAATGTCTTTTTCGTGCAACTTATCCATTGAAGGATTCTCTAATCGGCTGAGATGGTCCGCCGTGACGTTTTCTGCTCCTTTTTTGTCTTTGATCTCGATGTCGAATTCTTGAAGGAGTAGAATCCATCGTAGAAGGCGAGGTTTAGCATCTTGCTTTTTAGAAAGATATTTCAGAGCTGAGTGATCTGTATAGACAATAGTTTTGGACAAGATTAGATAAGAACGAAATTTATCAAAAGCAAATACTACCGCTAGCAGCTCTTTTTCTGTAGTTGTATAATTCTCTTGGGCGTCAGTGAGCGTTTTGCTGGCGTAGTATATTGGTTGAAACTGTTTCTCCTTCCACTGTCCCAGAACTGCTCCGACTGCGAAATCACTGGCGTCGCACATGATTTCAAATGGAAGACTCCAGTCTGGAGCAACCATGATCGGTGCATGAACAAGCAGATCTTTCAGATGATCGAAGGCCTTGAGACATTCGTCTGTAAAGACAAACGGAGTATCCTTTTCGAGGAGATGAGTCATAGGTCGGGATATCTTAGAGAAATCTTTGATAAAGCGACGGTAGAACCCGGCGTGTCCTAGAAAACTGCGGATGGCTTTGACAGAGGTGGGTGGTGGAAGTTTTGAGATGGTCTCGACTTTTGCTTTGTCAACTTCAATTCCAGCTTTGGATATACGGTGTCCTAAAACTATGCCTTCTTTTACTATGAAATGGCATTTTTCCCAATTCAGAAATAGGTTCGATTCTTCACATCGGGTGAGCATCTTGTTCAAGTTAGAAAGACAAGTGGTGAACGAATCTCCGAAAACCAAAAAATCATCCATGAACACTTCCATGCATTGTTCAATCATGACGTGGAAGATTGCTACCATGCATCTTTGAAATGTCTCCGGTGCATTACATAAGCCAAACGGCATACGTCGGTAGGCAAAGGTTCCGTATGGACAAGTGAACGTTGTCTTTTCTTGGTCCTTTGGATCGAGAGGTATCTGAAAATAGCCGGAGAAACCGTCGAGGAAGTAATAGAATTCGTTTCCTGACAATCTTTCAAGCATCTGATCAATGAACGGTAGAGGGAAGTGATCTTTGCGTGTAGCTTCATTTAGTTTCCGATAGTCGATACATACCCTCCAACCGGTGACGGTTCGTGTTCAAATCAATTCGTTGTCTTCGTTAGCGATGACCGTCATGCCTCCTTTCTTTGGGACTACTTGAACTGGACTGACCCATGGGGAATCTGAAATAGGGTAAATTAAACCAGCATCCAAGAGTTTGATAACCTCATTTTTCACCAAGTCTTGAATCTTTGGGTTAACTCTCCTTTGCCTTTGAATGGAAGACCTGAAGTCATTTTCCATTAAGATCTTGTGAGAGCAGTAATTTGGGCTGATCCCCTGTATGTCAGAGATTTTCCATGCAATCGCTTTCTTATGTGACTTTATAACCTTAATGAGTAGTGCTTTCTCTTCAGGCTTCAGATCTTTGGATATGATAACTGGTAAGTGTGAAGTTCCTTCGAGAAAAGCATATTCAAGGTGTGAGGGAAGTTCCTTTAGCTCCAATTCAGGTGGTTCTTCAGTGGAAGGCTTCATCCTGGTAATCTCGTCTCTCTTAAGCTCATCGTATGTTGTCTGATAATCTGACTCAACTGCAGGTGCCTCTGGAATGTCGGCTGATGCTATTTCAACCCATTCTGTATTGTTGTAAAGCTCATCTTTTCTCAGCTCATATTTTACTTGGGAAGATTGAGAGATTGCATTATCTTCAGTGATTATTTCCTTGTTGTCCTTTGTGAATGCAAATCTCTGAAACTGAGCTGAAGAAGATGTGGTAAAAGTAATCTCTGGATTCAAGCTTTCAGAAAGTTGCGGATCGGATGGTTTAAGCATTGACTCCATTTCCTTGAGAGTCTTCAGAATTTCTTCTTTTGAGAGAGATGAATCAGGAACTTCAGAATTAGGGTTTCTTCTCAAGAGAGTGACCGGAGTGCCTTGTCTAAGTGGTACAGCAGTGATAAATCTGTTGGGCTGTAAGTTGGAATTCTTTAAAGGTAATAACACTTCCTTTGATGCAATGGATGGATCCGAGATAGCTGAGCATAGACCCGCACCTTTTTCACAGATTTTCCTTGTTGTGATGACAGTGTTTGGAAGGGGATTAATGCTGCTTACTGCGAGGATTTCTTCCAAGTGTTCTTCAATTATTTCCTGCATAGAATCTACAAGACCAAGGTCTTCTCCCATAGGAAGTTTCATTAGTTTATCGACATTGAAGGTGACTTCCTCAGTTCCCACTCTGAGTTTTAAAGATTTTTCATTCACGTCAATGACGGCCTTGGCAGTATTTAGGAAAGGTCTACCAAGGATGAGTGGTACCTGAGTGTCTTCCTCAATATCCATAACAACAAAATCAACAGGAAAGACGAATTTATCAACAAGCACCATAATATCTTCAGCAATTCCTCGAGGGAGTTTAACTGATCTATCAGCTAATTGGATGGTCATACGGGTTGGTAAAAGTTCGCTTAATCTTAGTTTCCTATAAAGCGAGTATGGCATATGTAACAACCAGCAAATTAGTGCCTAATTCTTTGTTAATACATGTAATTAGTTCTGTGTTAGGCTAATTTATGTATCGAAATATATATATTGTTGAATATATACGAAAATGCGATTTGGTTAAATCGTACGCAATTTAAATCGAATGTATTTCGATTCAGTTTAATACGGACGTTGGTGACCAATTTTATTAAATAACATTGTTATGTTAAAAATATTATTATGATAATATTTCGTATTCATTCGTATTGTACAAACAAAACGTACACAAATTTAGATATTAAAACGCGCAAATTAAATAAACAAACTTACATTTTATAATTCAATATATAAATTGATTAGTAAAATATTTAAATAAAATATCGCGTAATAATTTGTATTTTAAAACGCACCATTAATATTTAAAATAGTTATTTAACGTTTAAACGACGGAGCAAACAAGCACCACGCGGAACGCGGGGCGAGAAAGCTGAAAAGTGGGGATAAAACCCCCACCTCCCATTTTCTTTCTTCACTTTCATCTATCTCTCTCTCTCTCTTCCTTTTCTTCTTTCCTTTTTCTCTCTAAATCACCACACCACCACCATCAAAAATCCTTAAATACTACGTCAAAACGAGTTTGGATCATACACCTCCTTTGGAGAAAAACGTTCACCACATCACGATCTACAACGCTATCTTTCCGGAATTTCATTTCGGCGTTTTGTAAGTTTCCGACAAATCCCGACATCTCTCGTTTTTGATCATTTTTACTAGTTTATGGTTTAAATAGGCTTAATATGTTCATATGAGGGTTGGGTAAAAGAATCGGACCAAACGGAAACCCGAAAACATGTTTTTGGCTCAAAATCCGTCGATCAGACGTAAGTGACGCACTGATGAACCCAGATATGCGTCACTTCGTGCGACACTGACTAAGTGTCGCATAAGCCCTCTTTTCCCGTCACTACCTAAGTGACGCATTTTCAATATCCGTCACTACTAACGTCACTTGCTTTAGTGACGCCTATGATCGAAACCTAATTTTTATACGACACTCTTGACCGACACTACTCTAGTGACGCCTAGAACCTTAAACCGACACTTGTTACCGTCACTGCCTAAGTGTCGCCACCTTATGCGTCACTTACCTAAGTGACGCCCTAAACTCATATTTCGCAATTTTATGCGACACTTCCTAAGTGTCGCCTAAACCTTAAGTGTCGCTATAAGTGACGCTAAAAACAGAGAGTTTCAAACCATTTCTACTAAGTATCGAGACCAAAAATTTACCACTTGATTTCACCCAAATTCAAGTCCAGATGCGTTTTTCACTATAACAATATTATAGAAATAAAAATTTTCCAAGCTGACCTGGCAGCTCAACCCCAGCCAGGGGCTCTGCCCCTTGGACCCCGCCAGGGGCTGCCACCCCTTGGACCCCGCTACCAGGGGCGCTGCCCCCGGACCCCCGTCATTAAATGTTGTAAATAATGTTCACACTAAGTGTTGAACACTTACAAATAACGAAACCTGATTCAACGATACATATAATGATGACACTTTGAATCATTATTACAAACCGTCACCAACGGGCCATATTTGCTTTCAAACTACAAACGGATTACTAAACAAACACTTGGACATAACGAGTTATGTAGACAACTAGCCTAGATGGTCTTACGAGACATCTACTTACTTAACTTTATATATGTTTAGGCATTTGAAGGTTACGGGTTCGGAGAACCTACGGTTGATATTACTTACTCGTTTATTGATATAAACGTACTTGCAAAGACTCAGGTGAGTCTTACGGCCCCACTTTTACTGTTTTAACTTATTGGGGGAGATACTTGCTACTGATTTTTCTTGAACACAAGTACTAAACTGTTTACTATACCAAACGGAATTGCATGAGTTACTTACTATTTACTGAAGTCTCTCCATCATATATCGTTAGTTATGTACTTAAGCGCGAACAGTAGTTAATGGATCCATTAGGGAAATGACCCTCCCTGCCCGGGGTAGTAGCGCTACCACGTACTGATTTACACGTAGAAACGGGTGACTATTATTTCGTTTACTTATGCTTGCTCAATTATGAGCATGTCACGGGAGCAAATGATTATTTACGGGTTAAGCTTCGATTATGAGCCTCATGGCAACGGTATAACTTGATTACTTTACTTTTGCGAGATTTGCAAATACTTGATATACGCCTACGGGCACTACTGATGAAATCTTGTGTTCAAACTGATTATTTACTGATAAACCTGTGAGATTCACCAACCTTTTGGTTGACCCCTTTTAGCATGTATTCTCAGGTACACTTACGGAGTAGGATCACTCCAGGATTACTAGCTAGAGTCGCATGATTCCCAAACTGCATTTAACGGAGATTCCTTGGCATTATCTTTTGTAACTATGGTTATGTAATAGAATCTCCCGCCACATACGCGGACTCTAGGCTTACATATTTTTGTAAAGAAAACTATATGTTTTCAAACGATTTAATTATGAAATGTAATTATTTTACAAAACGTCTCATTTAGAGGTCGTTTGCTGTATATCTTGTGCTTTGTATATTGATTAGTAACACCCAAGTATGCTTCCGCAAATCATTAAATTTGGGGGTGTTACAGATTGGTATCAGAGCCTAAGGTTATAGTGAACTAGGTTGCATTTAGTGGGCCTAGACTATGACCATTAGGCAGTATTCCCTTACTAGGCATGATTGGTTCAGGAATTACATCATACGACTTTAATTTAACATAGCCTGATCAACTATGTACAATTAAGGAAAGATGATGTGAGGTCTGAAATGGTTGTGTCGAACAGGAATGAGTTAGTTGACTCTGACCACGAGAGAACCAGACCATTACTTGATACGTGCTAGACTTTAGGCTGGATATTATATATTTATATATATTAGCCTCGTCTTACTTACACTCTGCCACAGGAATGGCAAACACACCACCTAATCCGACACACTCTCACTCACATGGGTCACGGAACCCACGAGTAGCCAGGAGGAACACAAGGTCACCTCGAACCAGCCCTTATCCTGTACATAACTCTCAGAACTCGGCACATCTCACGTTGCCAGTATTGGCTACCCAATTCCGCCGTTAGGAGCAGAGACTCGAAAACCTAGAACTGGAACAACACCGAATGACTTACCTGCTTCGTCAAGCTCTCGACCGCATATCACAACTACAGCGAGAACAAGAGGATACCAACCTCTCTGTAAGCATAATTCAGGATTCCATGACCGCCGAATTAGGTGCGGATGAACTTGTAAGAAACCGACTAGAAGAATGTGAACAGCGTTCACAGGAGACTGCGGATCACTCTCGAACAATAGCACAACGACTGGCCTTGGTGGAAGACAACGCCAGGCAAACCAACCGACTAGCAGAAACTGTGGACCGCCTTGTCGCGCTAATGGAACAAATTAATCTACAAGAAGACTAGCGTAGCCTTTGTCTTGTAATCTATCTTGTAATCTAATGACTATCTAGCGCTACTCTATAAAACTAGTCGGATGTAACAATTCCCGACACCTTTTGTAATATCCCTGTAGGATGTAACTTTTAAACTCACTTTATCTACCAAATATCACTTGTTATCTCAACTCACATTAATTGTCATTTTCCATGTTGATGTTATGTATTACTGCTTTCATACATGTACATCTGTGACAATTACAAGTTCATACAAAATCTCATGTATCTTCATTTCTTTTATTGAAGAATCATGCCGCCAAAGACACGACCATACACCGACGCCCAGATTACCTCCCTTATAACCCAGGCTGTTACTGAAGCCTTGGCTCGGAATACACCACCAAATTCCTCGAGAAACAGCGATGCCGCTGAAACCTCTGCTGCTAAACCTTGTTCTTACAAGGACTTCCAGAACTGCAAACCTCTAAACTTTGCAGGTACCGAGGGAGCTATTGGTCTGATACGTTGGATCGAGAAAGTTGAATCGGTATTTCTTATCTGCAACTGTGCGGAGGGGGACAAAGTTAAGTTCTCTGTTAGTACTTTTACTGACACCGCACTCACGTGGTGGAACACCTATGCCCAAACTGTGGGCGTTGCCAATGCTTACAAACTCCCGTGGGAGGAGTTGAAGGAGATGTTAAGGGGTGAGTATTGCCCCAGGGATGAACTGAAACAACTGGAGCTGGAATTCTGGAACCATAAGATGCAAGGTGATGATATCACCGGTTACACCAACCGTTTCCACCAACTGGCACTTCTGTGCCCAACCATGGTCGATCCTGAGTACAAGAGGATCGAGAAATACGTTGATGGACTGCCCGAGAAACTACAGGACCTGGTGACTTCATCCAAACCAGGTACTATCCAGAACGCCATCCGTATGGCCCATGAACTCACGGCAAACGCTATCCGCCGTAACACAATCTCAGCCCCACCTGCAAACAACAAACGAAAGTGGGAAGGAAACCCCAACTCATCCAACCAAATCACCAACCGAAGACCCGAGCCTATTAGAGCTTATTCATCCGGCTCTTCAGAAAAGAAAGGGTACAGTGGAAGCAGGCCCTACTGTCCCAAATGCAATCGTCACCACGACGGTTCCTGCCCTTGCACAAACTGCAAACGCTTTGGGCATCTGGCCAAGGATTGTCGAAACACCAGTGCCCCGAAGACTTGTTATGGGTGCGGAAGTCCTGGGCATTTTCAGAATAATTGCCCTAAGCAGAAAAACAACAACAACAACAACAGCAACAAACGGAACAACAACCCTGCTCGTAGTAGAGCATTTGTCATCAAAGCTGGGGAGGCTAGAGAAGACCCGAATGTTGTAACGGGTACGTTTCTTCTCAACGATCTTACTGCTTCAGTATTATTTGATACCGGTGCTGATAAAAGTTTCATATCTGATGAGTTTTGCCCACTACTTAATATCACCCCTTCGGCCTTAGATGTTAAGTACACTGTAGAGCTCGCAAATGGTAAGCTCATAGAAACCAGTAGTGTGATACCCAATTGCACTTTAAACCTCGCAAACGAAACCTTCTCAATCGATCTAATGCCTGTTGAACTAGGAAGTTTTGATGTCATCGTGGGTATGGACTGGTTGTCCAAGCACCGGGCCGAAATTGTTTGCCATGATAAAATCGTCCGAATTCCTCTCGCCGCCGGTAGTACCTTGATCATACAGGGGGAGACCGGTGGTTCGAGACTAAACTTAATCTCCTGTTTAAAAACCCGAAAATTTCTGAGAAAGGGTTACCCAGCAATACTCGTGCACATCACGGAGAAAAAGTCGGAGGAGAAGCGACTTGAAGATGTGCCAATCGTTAGAGACTTTCCCG
The DNA here is from genome assembly GCA_949592205.1 of Helichrysum umbraculigerum. NCBI lineage: Eukaryota > Viridiplantae > Streptophyta > Magnoliopsida > Asterales > Asteraceae > Helichrysum > Helichrysum umbraculigerum. Next base: position 105,245,970 of record CATIUR010000003.1, on the reverse strand, counting down.
AAGTCTTTCCAGAAGAACTACCTGGTTTACCTCCACCTAGACAGGTTGAGTTCTCGATTGATCTCGTGCCGGGTGCCGCACCGGTGGCCCGAGTACCGTATCGCCTAGCCCCATCCGAACTTCAGGAGTTGTCTACTCAGTTACAGGAACTCCTGGATAGAGGATTCATCAGACCGAGTTCTTCACCTTGGGGAGCTCCGATCTTATTTGTCAAAAAGAAAGACGGTTCATTTCGAATGTGTATTGACTACCGAGAGTTGAACAAACTAACCGTCAAGAACCGATACCCACTCCCTCGAATCGATGATCTGTTCGATCAACTTCAGGGATCAAGCTGTTATTCAAAGATTGATCTTCGATCAGGTTATCATCAGTTACGTGTTCGCGATGCTGACATCCCGAAAACCGCATTCAGAACCCGTTACGGGCACTACGAGTTCCAAGTGATGCCCTTTGGTCTAACCAACGCACCGGCTGTATTCATGGACCTTATGAATCGAGTGTGCAAACCTTACCTCGACAAGTTTGTCATTGTTTTTATCGATGACATCCTTATCTATTCGCGAAACGAACAAGAACACGCACAACACCTCAGAACCATCCTAGAACTACTTAGACACGAAGAGCTTTACGCCAAATTCTCTAAGTGTGAGTTCTGGATAAACACCGTTCAATTCCTTGGGCACGTTATCGACAGTCAGGGAATTCATGTAGACCCGTCAAAAATCGAGGCAATCAAGAATTGGCAAGCACCAACCACTCCCACCGAGGTACGCCAATTCTTGGGATTGGCCGGTTACTACCGCCGCTTCATCGAAAACTTTTCAACAATTGCCAAACCCCTCACCGTGCTGACTCAGAAGGAAAAGAAATTTGATTGGACCGATAAACAAGAGTCGGCATTTCAACTGTTGAAATCTAAGCTTTGCAGTGCACTCATTCTATCTCTACCCGAAGGCACCGATGATTTCGTGGTATACTGCGATGCTTCTCACCAGGGTCTCGGTTGCGTGCTGATGCAACGAGACAAGGTCATTGCCTACGCCTCCAGACAACTTAAAGTTCACGAGAAAAACTACACAACTCACGACCTCGAGCTAGGGGCCGTGGTGTTCGCCTTAAAAATCTGGAGACATTATCTTTATGGTACCCGCAGCACCATATTCACCGACCACAAAAGCCTCCAACACATTTTCAACCAGAAAGATCTTAACATGAGGCAACGTAGATGGGTTGAATTACTCACCGATTACGACTGTGAGATCAAATATCATCCGGGCAAAGCAAACGTGGTTGCTGATGCTCTCAGCCGTAAAGAACGAACAAAACCACTTCGAGTCCGAGCACTCAGTATTACCATTCATAACGACCTCACCACCCAAATACACCTTGCCCAACTCGAAGCTCTGAAACCAGATAACTTCAAGAACGAGGCCTTGCGAGGCATGGATAAACAATTCGAGATCAGACCCAACGGGATTAGGTATTTCTCAAACCGAATCTGGTTGCCTAATTTCGGAAACCTTCGGGACTTGGTGATGGATGAAGCTCACAAGTCCAAGTATTCTATCCACCCGGGATCCGACAAAATGTATCACGGCATCAAGGAGTTATACTAGTGGCCGAACATGAAAGTTGACATTGCCTTGTACGTCAGCAAATGCTTAACTTGTTCCAAGGTCAAGGCCGAGCACCAAAGACCTTCCGGATTGCTCCAACAACCTGAAATTCCTCAATGGAAATGGGAGCAAATTACCATGGATTTCATAACCAAACTACCTAAATCGGCGAGCGGTTGCGATACCATTTGGGTGATCGTCGATCGTCTCACCAAATCAGCTCATTTCTTGGCAATCAGAGAAACCGATAAAATGGAACGCCTTACACAAATTTACATCAAGGAAATCGTTTGCCAACATGGTGTCCCTATCTCAATTATCTCTGACAGGGATGCTCGATTCACATCTCGCTTCTGGCAATCACTCCAAAAATCACTGGGTACCCGTCTCGATATGAGTACCGCGTACCATCCTCAGACCGATGGCCAGAGCGAACGAACTATTCAGACACTGGAAGACATGCTACGAGCCTGCGTAGTGGATTCCGGTACAAATTGGGAAAGACATCTACCGTTGTGCGAATTCTCATACAACAACAGCTATCACGCCAGCATTAAGGCTGCACCTTTTGAGGCACTATACGGTCGTAAGTGCCGATCACCGATCTGTTGGACTGAAGTGGGAGATAGTCAACTCACTGGTCCTGAACTTATACATGAAACCACGGAGAAAATCGTTGAAATCCAAAACCGACTCAAAGCCGCGCGTGATCGTCAGAAAAGCTATGCTGACGTGAGACGCAAGCCACTCGAGTTCCAAGTTGGGGATCGAGTACTCTTAAAGGTATCGCCTTGGAAAGGCGTAATCCGATTCGGCAAACGCGGAAAATTAAACCCCAGATACATTGGGCCTTTTGAGATCCTCGAGAGGATAGGTCCAGTGGCATATCGACTGCAGCTGCCCTCTGAACTCAGCAGCGTGCACCCTACCTTTCATATTTCTAACTTAAAGAAATGTCTGTCTGACGAGACACTTATCATACCACTTGACGAGATTCGCATTAATGACAAACTTCATTTCGTTGAGGAACCCGTCGAAATTATGGACCGTGAGATCAAACAACTGAAACAAAGTCGTATTCCAATCGTCAAAGTCAGGTGGAATTCGCGGCGCGGTCCGGAATTCACTTGGGAACGGGAAGACCAAATACGACTCAAGTATCCCTACTTATTCACCGATTCTGCCCCTAACGCGACTTCGACTTAAATTTCGGGACGAAATTCTTTTAACAGGGGGAGAATGTAACAACCAGCAAATTAGTGCCTAATTCTTTGTTAATACATGTAATTAGTTCTGTGTTAGGCTAATTTATGTATCGAAATATATATATTGTTGAATATATACGAAAATGCGATTTGGTTAAATCGTACGCAATTTAAATCGAATGTATTTCGATTCAGTTTAATACGGACGTTGGTGACCAATTTTATTAAATAACATTGTTATGTTAAAAATATTATTATGATAATATTTCGTATTCATTCGTATTGTACAAACAAAACGTACACAAATTTAGATATTAAAACGCGCAAATTAAATAAACAAACTTACATTTTATAATTCAATATATAAATTGATTAGTAAAATATTTAAATAAAATATCGCGTAATAATTTGTATTTTAAAACGCACCATTAATATTTAAAATAGTTATTTAACGTTTAAACGACGGAGCAAACAAGCACCACGCGGAACGCGGGGCGAGAAAGCTAAAAAGTGGGGATAAAACCCCCACCTCCCATTTTCTTTCTTCACTTTCATCTATCTCTCTCTCTCTCTTCCTTTTCTTCTTTCCTTTTTCTCTCTAAATCACCACACCACCACCATCAAAAATCCTTAAATACTACGTCAAAACGAGTTTGGATCATACACCTCCTTTGGAGAAAAACGTTCACCACATCACGATCTACAACGCTATCTTTCCGGAATTTCATTTCGGCGTTTTGTAAGTTTCCGACAAATCCCGACATCTCTCGTTTTTGATCATTTTTACTAGTTTATGGTTTAAATAGGCTTAATATGTTCATATGAGGGTTGGGTAAAAGAATCGGACCAAACGGAAACCCGAAAACATGTTTTTGGCTCAAAATCCGTCGATCAGACGTAAGTGACGCACTGATGAACCCAGATATGCGTCACTTCGTGCGACACTGACTAAGTGTCGCATAAGCCCTCTTTTCCCGTCACTACCTAAGTGACGCATTTTCAATATCCGTCACTACTAGCGTCACTTGCTTTAGTGACGCCTATGATCGAAACCTAATTTTTATACGACACTCTTGACCGACACTACTCTAGTGACGCCTAGAACCTTAAACCGACACTTGTTACCGTCACTGCCTAAGTGTCGCCACCTTATGCGTCACTTACCTAAGTGACGCCCTAAACTCATATTTCGCAATTTTATGCGACACTTCCTAAGTGTCGCCTAAACCTTAAGTGTCGCTATAAGTGACGCTAAAAACAGAGAGTTTCAAACCATTTCTACTAAGTATCGAGACCAAAAATTTACCACTTGATTTCACCCAAATTCAAGTCCAGATGCGTTTTTCACTATAACAATATTATAGAAATAAAAATTTTCCAAGCTGACCTGGCAGCTCAACCCCAGCCAGGGGCTCTGCCCCTTGGACCCCGCCAGGGGCTGCCACCCCTTGGACCCCGCTACCAGGGGCGCTGCCCCCGGACCCCCGTCATTAAATGTTGTAAATACTGTTCACACTAAGTGTTGAACACTTACAAATAACGAAACCTGATTCAACGATACATATAATGATGACACTTTGAATCATTATTACAAACCGTCACCAACGGGCCATATTTGCTTTCAAACTACAAACGGATTACTAAACAAACACTTGGACATAACGAGTTATGTAGACAACTAGCCTAGATGGTCTTGCGAGACATCTACTTACTTAACTTTATATATGTTTAGGCATTTGAAGGTTACGGGTTCGGAGAACCTACGGTTGATATTACTTACTCGTTTATTGATATAAACGTACTTGCAAAGACTCAGGTGAGTCTTACGGCCCCACTTTTACTGTTTTAACTTATTGGGGGAGATACTTGCTACTGATTTTTCTTGAACACAAGTACTAAACTGTTTACTATACCAAACGAAATTGCATGAGTTACTTACTATTTACTGAAGTCTCTCCATCATATATCGTTAGTTATGTACTTAAGCGCGAACAGTAGTTAATGGATCCATTAGGGAAATGACCCTCCCTGCCCGGGGTAGTAGCGCTACCACGTACTGATTTACACGTAGAAACGGGTGACTATTATTTTGTTTACTTATGCTTGCTCAATTATGAGCATGTCACGGGAGCAAATGATTATTTACGGGTTAAGCTTCGATTATGAGCCTCATGGCAACGGTATAACTTGATTACTTTACTTTTGCGAGATTTGCAAATACTTGATATACGCCTACGGGCACTACTGATGAAATCTTGTGTTCAAACTGATTATTTACTGATAAACCTGTGAGATTCACCAACCTTTTGGTTGACCCCTTTTAGCATGTATTCTCAGGTACACTTACGGAGTAGGATCACTCCAGGATTACTAGCTAGAGTCGCATGATTCCCAAACTGCATTTAACGGAGATTCCTTGGCATTATCTTTTGTAACTATGGTTATGTAATAGAATCTCCCGCCACATACGCGGACTCTAGGCTTACATATTTTTGTAAAGAAAACTATATGTTTTCAAACGATTTAATTATGAAATGTAATTATTTTACAAAACGTCTCATTTAGAGGTCGTTTGCTGTATATCTTGTGCTTTGTATATTGATTAGTAACACCCAAGTATGCTTCCGCAAATCATTAAATTTGGGGGTGTTACAGCATAAGGTTTACACTAGCTCCTAAGTCAGCTAAGGCGTTACTTATTTGAACATCCTGAAGGTAACAAGGAATAGTGAAACGGCCAGTGTCTCCTAGCTTTGGGGGTAGTCCTTGTTGCATAATTAAAGAGCATTCTGCGTCTAAGGGCAAGTTAACTATTTGTCTGAGTTTTTATTTGTTGGATATAAGTTCTTTAAAGAATTTGGCACAACTAGGCATTTCAACTAAAGCATCTAATAATCGAACGTTTAAGTGTAGGCTTTTGAACATCTCTAGATATTTTCCAAACTGGGCTTCTTGTTTCTCTTTCTTAAGCCTACCAGGGAAAGGTATACGTGTTGGTTTAACTACTTCTGGGGCTTTGGAGGATTCTGGTTCGGGAGAGGTGACAGGAGTGTCAACAGGTACTGAATCAGTGGGTAGAGAAGAACCAGAAGGCTTGTCTTAAGGAATATCTTCTGATTTCTCATTCTTAGTCTCTCTTCCGCCTCTAGTGACAATAAGGATATCATCATAATCATAAGATGAATGATGAATAGCTTTGCTAATCGCTTCTTCTCTTTGCTTCTCCTCAACTTTTAAAAACAATCTTTTAACATTGTCCTCCATGTTTTTAATTAAATCGTTTGAAATTCTGAGCAAATAATCAATTTGGTTTTGAAAATCAACAATTTGTTTGTTTTTATTATTTTGCTCAACCATAAAGTTATTGAAAATTGCATTGTTTAGACGAGAAGACATTTGAGAAGAAGTAGAGGGTGTAGAGGGAACTAACAAATGAGAGATAGGTTGTTTGGATAACCGCTGAGTGAAAGATTTTGAATGAATGATTTGATCAGTGGCTCCAGATGTGGCGATAACATCTTCCTTGGGCTTCGAGCGTGAGAAGAGTCGTTGAGGTTGCTTCTTAGATTTGGAAGAGTCTTGCATATCCTTAACAACTTTAGAGATGAATTCGAGTTGAGCTTTTAAAGTGTCAAACGCTTGAGTAGAAGTATCTTTGTCTTCCGAGGTTGATTCATCAAACTCCAAGTCATGTTGGTACATCGTTATCGTCTCAATCAACTTCCAGGTTTCTTCTGAAGTATGTAGCATGAAATTTCCGGATGAAGCAGCGTCGAGGGTTTGTTGGTGATGAGGATTCAGAATGTTGTAGAATGTGCAGACCAGATTCGTTTCAGCCAACTGATGATTCGGACATCTTCCAAGCAGATTCTTAAAGCGTTCCCAAGCTGAGCTTAATGATTCAGTAGTTCCTTGACGAAAGTTAATGATTTCATTTTTGAGCTTGGTTTGTAGGGACGGAGGGAAAAACTTAGCTAAGAACTTAGTAGCCATCTCCTCCCATGTATGAATCGAATTGGGTTCGAGTTCATAAAACCATGTATGAGCTCGGAAAGCTAAAGAATAAGGAAACAGGTGGAGTCGGGTGACTTTGACACTGGATCCGGTTTGTTCGAAAGAGTCGGAAAGGTTGATGAACTTGTTAAGATGGGCGTTTGGATTTTCAACCGAAAGACCATGAAACTGACACTGAGATTTAAGTAATTTAATGAAGTGTGGTCTGATTTCAATGGTTTTGTCGGTTGGTGATACGATTGGTCCTCCGCGTCCCCCTAGCAGTGGTTGGGTTGATGAGGCAAGAGTGATACGATTCGCCATAACTTGTTTTTAGAAGAAAATAGGGTTTTGGAAGGATAGGTTTAACTAAGGACGGGAAATTAAAAACTAACTAACCTAGGGATAAAAACTGTAACTTCCGGATGATATTTATCTTCCGTAAGGATCGCTAAATAACTAAGATAACAAAATTCCTAAAATCGGTCGTTGTAGTCCCCGGCAGCGGCGCCAAAAACTTGTCGCAGCCTCTATCGGTCGGACGGATTTGATTCCGGTCGTTGTTCCAACAGCAATAGAAGCGGCGAACAGTGAGTTTTAAATTTGTAGAGCAGAGGGAATCCTAAATTGTATACTACTGACAGACCTAAAAGGGCAGCAAGTGGTATGTATGACTCAGGTGTCGTTCTTCAAACTACAACGGGCATGGGAGTCTAGGAAGTTTTATTATCTTTGGAGATTCAGCTAGGGTTTTTAAAAGTTTTTGGATAGGTTTGGTTTTTATAACTAAATACTAATTTTAATAAAGAAAATAAAACTAAAGAGGTTTGTACGGAGACTCGGTCGACAGAGGATAAGCGAGTGTTTACTATGATTTCGTTATATGTTATTGATGAATAGTCAAGGGGGAGGCTACTAGATGTGATGACTAATCCGGAGAGGATAGAAACATAATTAATGCAAAGTATTGTACCTACGACCGTTCCGCGGCTTCCATACATTTGTACTCCACCAATTGGTGTTTCCAGCACTATACCGAGTAATAGGGCGTTTTACGGTTTTTTCCGTTACATTAATTAGGGTTCCACATTACTCTCGCAGATTTCCTAAATCCTAATGATCTACAACTACGAGCCTATTAAATATCTAACTTAGAGTTGTCCGCAATCAGATAAATAACATGTCACGTGGATAGCAGTTATAGAAGTCAGATACACCGGAAGTTCTCCCAAATGTACAGACCAATTTAACCGATGACTATCCTCAAATCCTGGTCCCCAGTCACAGTCATCAGAGATGTCTGTATCGTAGCGTGAATTGTTGATTGAACAAGAACACGAACGGGGGTAATCCCGCGGACCAAGTTGGGATAATCGGGCTAACGATCAGTTAAATTGTTCAACATTACAGATATAAATCATCACAACTATTCCATGCATGTTAATCTACTGTGTAAACCAATATTCTGTGTTTGAAAACCTAATTATACAGTTACTGATATGAACCAGGAGGATAACTCTAGCATGCATCATTCCTAAGGCAACAATCAAACAAGAACATGCGATAGGGTGACACATAACAGAACGCCGTAATCCTAGCATAGCAGATAACCAATAATCAGATCATAGGTATCCCAAAAGTTCTCTCAAAGATATATAACAGATAAACATGAATCTAACCTATCTCTAATCCTACGCTCCGTGTCTCTTATGATTTGTTTCAACCTAGAGAACACAGCCATACCAAGTTCATTGATCATCAAGTATAGAATAGGTAGAGAACGTACCACTAGTAATTGGCCAAGTTCTAACAGGAAGCTTCTAACCACAGCATAAGTTAGATAGATAAACATTCGAGATTCAGTTTATGAGTTCATACACAGTTTAAAGTAACAAGGGCAGAGTAACAGCATGACATAAACATATTGACTATTCTAACATAACTACATCATAGTAAACACAAAGAAATGTCTAGCCTAACATCATATATCTAGCATACAATCCTAAACAAGCATAAACAAAGCAACACATGTTTAAAACTGGAAAGTAAGAGATATATAAATAGAACCTGACACGAATTTATTACAGACAGATCTTCGCAAATACAATGTCTTGGAGTGACTCCGTACAAAAGCTAAAAGCTACCTCTACCTAACTATCTCTCTAACTAGCTCAATTCTAGAGAGAGAAAATCCTCTAGAGAGAGAAACTAGAGAGAGAGTGATGTGTGTGAGAGAGAAAGTGTAGGGAGAGAATGAAAATGAGAAAATTGGTATGAATGAAGTGTTGGGGTTGTCCACTATTTATAGGCAAACCATCAAATCGCGCGTACAACTCACGAAGCAGCACGTACAAGCAAACGAAGCACGATATGGGGTAGGGGGCAGTATACGGCTTGTATAGGGCCGTATACGGTCTATACAAGGCTGTATACGGTCTGTATAGGGCCGTATACGGTGCCTAGGGCCGTATACGGGCTCTGTCTGATTTCGTTCGTTGCTTAAAACGTCCGTATCTCCTTCGTTATGCGTCCGTTTGACTCGATTCTTTCGCCTGTGGTTTCGTAATTCCGTTACGCTTCTAATGATGCCAATATCACAGAAATTGGATGTGTAGTTCTTAGGCGTAGCCGAAATGACTTTTAATGGCTCTGAAAGCGTAGTGGTTTCTACGTCCTTTGGCCATTTCACTTGATTCCGGATTTTTCCGTCTCGATTTTACCTATACAACAGATGGTAGAAGTTAGGAGGTGTGCCTTGACAGGAAAATGAGGTCGGAAGAATCGGCATGTATTAAAATGCTGTGTTTTGTGCATTTTTAGAGTGTTTTTAGTGATTTTTATCACAACGTCTACTTTTGAACCACTTTAGTGCATTTTAGTAAATAATCAATGTTTTGGAATGTTTTCACTAAAGAAAGGTTCAAAATGTGAGGAATAAAGCTTCTAAAAACATGACTTTTTACGTCACATCACTCCCCATAATTCAAATCATCTAACAAACTTCATCTTCCTCCCTCCTCCCTCTAAAAATCGGCCATGCCATGACCACCATGAATCCACCATCAAAACTCCATCAAAATTACATAATCTCTTGTCCTTTCGAGCTCCTTGTTGCATATACTTCGCGGTTGTACTTTCGTTTTTGCATTTCATTCACTAAAAAGCAAGGTATGATCACAAAACCCACTTTGAACTTGAAAAAGCTTGTTTCTTGAAGATAGCTAGGTTAGTAACTAGGAAATATAGTTTTTCTTGATTAAATACTTAGTTACTACATGTTCCTACCACTTAGCCCTCTGTTTGACTTTTTCAATAGAAATAACTTTGACCCATTGATTTAGCTTAGAACTTTGCTTAATTAAGTGTTAGTATGCTAAGTATCTTAGTAATTGTGGTGTTTTGTATGATTACTCTATGTTAATTGCATTATGTGAACAACTCGGGTTAGCAATTTTGACTTTTGAAAGTCAACAAAAAGTTGGCTAGATTGCATAAATAATATGATAGGTTGAAAATTGCATGACCACACTTGTACTTACTTGACTAGTCAAACTAGGCAATATAACTAGAGAATTATCACTTTTAAATAAAAAGTCTTGGACAACACCAAATACATGGACATAATAACTTTTTATGCACAACCTGGTTTGCTTATCAATTAGGAAATGCTTAAAATGACTTAGAACATGCATGCATAGGTTAAAATTATGGCATTTGAAAAAAATCACTTGAAGAAAGCTTTGACCTGAAAAGTCAACCTGAAGTATTGAATTTTTAAGACAAACTACTTTATTCAAAAACCTTACTTCAGCCTGCACTCTTAAAGTCAAACCCTGCCGATAATGATATTACCATGAATTGTGAATTCCTATCGTTTCCAACTTGGTTTGCACCAAACTTTGTAAATAACAGTACTTCACAATAAGACAACTGCCATTCCATGACTATATTTTTCTAAGTGACGATATTGCCTTGATAAATAATTGACTATTTGCTGCATGAGAGCATTTTATGTTTAATGTAATCTTTAGATTCTCTAGAAATTAAAGCCCTCACTTCGAAATTCTTCGGAGCGTGCTTTGAATTTCTCTTTCTCAAAGGATCCATTACTTTAAATGTTCTCAGGTACAATGGCACGAAAGAAGAAATTAAACCCAGCACGACCCCTTGCAGGATCCTTGGCATACATGAGTGCCACACCAGCTTACGACAAGATGGCACGTATCTGGAGAGACAAGAAGTTTGGGTATCTCAGGCACATTGACTGGAATATTATGCAAGCATTAGGATTTAAGCAAAGACTCGAAAGCATACTTACCTATACAGTTGATGGGCAGCAGTTTGAATCATTCAAGAGATTATTCAGTATCGATGAGCCGGTATATGTGGAGATGGTTACTGAATTTATGGCCACCTTCAAATTTCAGAAGAAGCAGAGAATTGAAGAATGTTCGATCTCATTTCAGTACATGGGTAGCCCGCACACTTTATCACTCACCCAGTTCTCGCTCCACCTAGATTTGTACACACCAGAAGAGATACAATCACCTCTGTTCATCACTGGAGCCACCTCTGTTTCCATCGCGACAACACACACTTAAGCATGGAGTTGATGGTCACCTACACCATACTTCTTGGGTAATAAGGCAACCCGACTCAGAGACCCAGTCCTACAGATCCTACACAAACTCATAGCTTGTTCATTTGACGGGAAGCATATGACTAGCGGTCAATTTTCTGGATTTGATATCACTCTTATGGCATGTATTCTCGACAAGAGAAACATGCAGGTTGCTTATTTAGTTGCTCAGCGACTTTTAAAAGAAAAAGGCTTTGGAAAGAAAAGATCGTACTTGGGCTCAGTAATCACTAGATTGATACGAAAAATGGGATTACTTCGGACAACAGATGTCGAGGGATTTAAATCAGGATGGAGCTCTAAGCCACTCGACTACCATTTTCTTAGGAGTATGGAAATACTGTGGGTCATGAAAGATGGTGCTGTTTACATCAAAGCACGGGCAGCGGATCCTGGCAGTGTTGACACGTTGATACCAGACCTGGTTCTGCCAAAGGAAACAAAGAAAAGGAAACGCCAGCAAGGACCTAGTGATTCAGATACAGATGACGATGATAATGATGACGAGGATGATGATGATAAGGATGATGATGATGATGATGACATCCCACCACCACCACCACCAGTGGTGCCACCACATACTAGGACATGACCTTCTACTCCTGCCCCAAGACCGCGAGTGCCCGCATACATCTACCACTACGGGGCACCTCCAGGTCCAGATTATTGGTATTGGTCTATGCAGATGCAGATTAGGATCTATACAGCCATGAGACAGCAGGCAGCTGGGATGCCCATGACTCCACTACCAAACTTACCATGTGGGATGGGCCGAGCACCACCACACATATATCCACCTGTAGTCCCTACTCCAGCACCTCGACCACCGCCAGGCCGTGGGCATGTTATACCACCTCGGATCATCATTCCTAGACCACAGCCACCTCCAGTGCAGGTCCCAGTCACTAGACAGACTATTCCGTCAGTTGTTGGGTCATTTAGAGTACACACATCGAGAGGCAGCAGGACATCTAGAGTATCTGCACGGACTGTCACAATTCAGATCCCCAGGACTGGCAGACATACCATCCCTTCAGCTACTATACCTATGCCGGTCTCATCTAACAGACAGACAGATCTCTTCCAAGACAACACACACCAAGGATCAGCCATGTTCCCATTCGACAGCTTCGAAATACCATCCGGGCCACTAATCGATCAGCTAGTAGATCAAGGAGCTTTTACAATCGGTATGCCAGACGAAGAAGCTATCCATGATGCATCAAACAAAGGCACCAACGATCAGCATGATGACTCTTCATCAGACGAGACTTCTCCTGGACCTACCACATCCACTGCAGCAGCATGATCATCAGCAGAGCAATGGATTGCTCCACTTTCTGACTTCTCTCTACTTTCTACCAAAACTCTATTTACTATTTTATTGTTGTCTGTATTGATGTGCGATTGATGCTTCGACATCACATCTATCTATTTACTAATTTATTATGCTTTCATTTTATGTTTCTTATTAGCAGCTATTATTTGATTGTTGAATGGATTGTTTGTTTGATCAAACGACTGTTTATCGAAGACCGGATCAAAGGAAGCAATAGACCCCCACGGTGGAGAATTCTGGAGCCATAAGCTACAAGCCGCGGACCAGCAAACTTCTAACAGTTAGCAAACGACGCATACAGCAAAAGTGGTACACCGTTCCAAAACCCTCTATCCGTTTAAAGCTTCGATTATCTCACCCGATATTCCAACACTAAGTGTGGGATCCTTAATACCACACAACAATTATGAAACAACCCAAAGATAAGTAGAATCTCTAAAGTGTGGGATACTTCGTCAAGAGGTGTTCAACAAATAGATTCGAATATTAGGGACAATGTTCCTCTAAGTGTGGGATATTCGGTCTACAACCGCAAGTTTTACCTCTTGTTCGTAAGCCAAACAATATTTTCATCAAAAGGATAAACATGGAAAAATTTTCAAATTTTTCGGATTCAAAAACATCTCTGTAGAAATCCTATCTTTCAAAACTATGAATTACAGCGAGAAACGAGTTTTAACAAAGAAACAAAACTGTTTTAATATAAGATACGGACGAAAAAGGAAACACATGGCTAGGCACATACTAACCAAAACATTCGACTCGTGAGGATTGAGCCCATAATTAGCATTCATCTTTAATGCTTCACTTTTCATTTCATGTGTGTGCCGATGTATGCATTTGAATTAGAACTTGCTCTTGTAATGCATTTCGAGATCACATCGATGAATGCCACACGTGGCATAGGTACAACCTATCTTGATAGCTTCCAAGGAATCCAAAACACCTTTCCACCATCAAACATTCACCCACTCAACACCCACTATTCACACCCAATAAAGATCTCCTGTCATTTATCCCGAACCTACAGAAGTCTCATCAACCCGTAAACCTTCAGAGACACTCAAGACCTTTGCAAGAAAAGCCAACATGACCCAAATCATTAAAATCCTTCTAGGCCACGAAGTACATTATTAAGATCGGCAGAGTAGAAGAAAAGAAATCGAAAGAATCACGCCGGCACAATCATAAAAAGGGCCAAGGAAAAGGAAGAATCCAAAAGAAAAGGCTATGTATTCCTTTCAAAAAGCTAAGGAACTCCGAAGAAAAGCTTCAAGAAAATACAAGGAAAACCATCACACCCCTCACCACTTACCTTCTTTAACCCAAAAACCCGATTCCTTCCAAGATATCTCGAAAGGTTAGTATCATCCTCATCAAAAGTGATGGAGATTTGATTCTCGATCAAGCCTATGACGAGAATGCTGCATGACTGGCTATCCGAGTGATTGACACTAGTAAGTAGGAAACCCTAAACACTTGAGTGATTTGAGTGACCCACTTGTGAGGATTGCCTAGTCATGATCACCTTATAAGTTGCCCGAAGAAGGTATCAAGTTCTATAAACCCTTAGTTTCCAGTAAAAAAACTCTTTCATAACCATAATTTTATATTTTCTGAAAATAGTATTTCTAGCAAATGATGCAATTAGAATCCTTCCAGAAGTTTTTATGAACGAGTTTGCTTGAGGACAAGCAAAGTTCTAAGTGTGGGATACTTGATATCGCGTAAAAAGTCATGTTTTTACTACCGATATCTCTCTCATTCTGGAACGATTCTTGGCATTTTAATTCAAATATAGTACAAATCAATAACATTATGCCAAGATGGTCAAAACAAGGTTGCACGATAAAAATCAAGCAAAACGGATGAGAAACGAAGATTCCACACACGTTTGAAGATTCAAGGCATCAAAACAAGATTTCAAGACTAAAGGGTCCTTCACTAACATCCATTCTATCCAAGATGTTCGTTTTCAAAATATGAATCCAACAGAAGAAGAATCAACTAAAACGGATAAAGAATGAAGATTCTACGCCCGCCGAAAGATCTAAATGATTCGTACGCAATATCTGGAGCTAGGAACCTCATCTCAGGGCATATCTTATGTCAAAATCTTCGTTTTTAAATTACGAATCCAACAAAAAAAGAATCGACGCAAATGGACGCATAACTAAGAAAATACGCACGAATCAAGAAACGAAGCAAAAGACGGCGAAACGGGGCGGGTACAGGCCAGCCGCAGCCGGCCACCCACCAGCCGCCGCCGGCCACCCTTTCCCCGCCTCAGTTTCCGTTTTTGGTAACTTTTGGTACCTGGTGCACCTACTTTTCGTGTTGTACAATACCCGGTGCGCCTACTTTTCATGTTGTACGGTACCTGGTGCACCCTTTTGGCCACCTTTTACTAACATGCACCTCTTGGTGCTAATGTGAGCCAAAACTCACCTATAAATAGGAGGCTTAGGTTCATTTGAAACACACCACATATGCACACATTCTAGCATATTTCACTCTTTCTTTCTCACTAGAAAATCTTTCGTAGTCTTTTAGTCTTTCTCATTCTAGGAATATTGTAATTAGTCCACGGACTAACGTAGAAGCTAGGGCGAACGCTAGAGATTCGGAGATCAATCTTTGTACGTGTGAAAGAGTTTGTCAATTATAATAATACGCTGCTACGCATTTAATTCCGGGTGATATCTAAACTTTTATTATACTTGTCTCATTTCATATTTTGAATATGTATTATTGCCTGGTATGTGATTTATTTGTTGCCATGAATTGCGAGTAGTTTATTATTGTGATTGCTGATGATG
Organism: Helichrysum umbraculigerum; assembly: GCA_949592205.1. Classification (NCBI taxonomy): domain Eukaryota; kingdom Viridiplantae; phylum Streptophyta; class Magnoliopsida; order Asterales; family Asteraceae; genus Helichrysum; species Helichrysum umbraculigerum. The sequence continues at coordinate 105,230,356 of CATIUR010000003.1, read as the reverse complement.
TAGATAATTATAAGTAAGGATGTCATTACACAATCAATGCACGATAATCGTAAAATGATATAACGGCCCCTATTCAACTGTTTATTCGGTATAGTGCTGGAAATGCTTCATGCAAAGTACAAACGTACGGAAGCCGATAAACGACCGAATGTAGTTATATCATTGGAATCAGCTCTGGTTCAAAAGTTGGAACTCCGAAAGGATAATACAACTACACAACTAACTGGTGTATCCTACGAGAGTCAATGCATTATAAAATAATGTTCGTAAAACACGTTCAAATAAAATAGGAGATAATAACCCTTGTACTGTTAGGACTTTATGAATTTAAGTTTAATTTATGGAGCACCCTTTCCAGTTATCCACGTGACTGCAACCTAGTAATTAGGACCTGATCAACCTTAATTATGGTAAGTAGTTATCTGTGCCCATGACACGCAATAAGTAAGACACAGTGAAATCACTCGTTGTATATATTAGGTTTACTTTTCTGTACTGCTTTACATTTAATTAGTTAGACTGTCACTTTCACTGTCAATTACTCTTGACTGCGTGTTGGATATAAGAAGCAGTGGAAATCTCATGTAAAGTACACTGTCTATTATTGAAAGGCATGGTCCTCATATGAAACACGTTTTATCAAACTGCGGATAATCTGGAGATGTATAACTGTTTGAAAAGGAGAACTTAAGTCATAAGTCGAAGTAATAAGAACTTAATTAAACAATTGTTGAACTGATTGCTACAGGTTAGTCAATGTGAGATTTGTAATCATGTGTTGAGAATGGAACACATATTGACTAAAGGTAGCAGTCAGTTATCGGTAAAATCACTGTATTGGCCTGCAGTGAGTGTAAGTGTTGCTTGGTGGGCCACCGCGGTCTGAGGGTTCCACAAGGACCACCGATCCTCTTGGTGATGTTGTGTCAAAGTGATATTGCTGATAATTGATATTGTTATAGCTAAGTCAAACTGTTTGTAACAGGTTTATTCACTTAGCTTCGTGCTAATCCCGTTGTTTACTCCTTGCAGGTTTTGATGTGACTGGGACTGGGCAAGGAGTGACTGGGAGTTGTTTGACCATGATTACTCTGATTTTGTTAGATACAGTTGTTTATGTTTTGTTATATAATGATTATGATAAAACTAATGGTTTGTAAACGAGCAGTTAATACTTATAACTTGTAATATGTTTTGGTTGATGACATAATGTCGTCTGTGTTAATATGAATGGGATTTCGCTTCCAAGTTTTTTTTTTTTTTTTTTTTAAAAAAATGTCACGTAAATTTGTAGCGTGTTATAAATTGGTATCAGAGCATAGGTTTGGGCGAATTGAGCAGTGATTAAGTGTTCAATCCCAAACCTAGTGGTATTGGTCAAACATTCCAGGTTACGGGATTGGTTATGAATTGATATTGGTTAGTATATTAGTACTAACAATTAACGAATTGTGAGATGTGTTGTGATTACAGGATGGATGAGAATGAGCCACCGAACCCTACCCTTAATAATGCCTCAGAGACAGATGTACCTCCAGATAATCAGGGCACGTCTTATTCAGTTGGTGGAGAATCTGATCGTGACTATATGATGAGATTAGAGGCTGAGGTGATAGATCAAAGGAAACAGTTGGCCGAGCTTTCTCAACGTCAAATTCCGAGCCAGCCACATGTTGAGAGTACTGTTCCACCTATTACATCTACTTTTCAGGTTCCGACATCAGTTCCGTATGTTTCTCAGCAGCAAACTCAGGGGTATAATTTTCAGACTTCTGTACCATTTTCTACATCTGGATCTGCTGGTTTTCAGATACCTATTTTCTCACCAGTTCAGCAGTTAAAGAAAAGTTGTTCTCTTAAAACATTTATGTCTAGTAATCCTTCTATATATTCTGGGAGTACTGATCCTACTTTACCCTTGACTGGTTACGTGATGTGGAGAGGAAACTGGATGTTTGTCATTGTTAGGAGGAAGATAAGGTACTTTATGCAGTACAGTTGTCAAAAGGTCAGGTTATGTCTTGGTGGGACTCGATTACTGCACCATTGACCCCACAGCAGATTAGTGCTATCAGATGGTCAGATTTTCATGCTGAGGTTTGTAAGCAGTTTTGTTCTGAGTTTAATCTTTCTCGTATCAGGCAGGAATTTCTTGATTTGGAAAAGACTTATCAGATGAGTATTGATGAGCTTATTAGACAGTTCTCAGAGAAACTGCGATTTGTACAGCAGTGGGTTCCGACTGACAGGACCAAGATTGATCAGTTTGTTAGAGCTTTGCCTCCTGATTACCGTACTACTGTGAGACTAGCAGGTACACTTTCCCAGGCCTTTGATTTAGCCCGTTCTGTTGACAGTGATATTCAGGCTAAGAGACTACGAAATAAGGAAAGGTTCCAACAGAGGCAAAAGGGTGATTCTTCTGATCCGGGCAAACAGAAAGGACAGAGTACACAGCCGAGCAGGAGAGTTAGTTTTGGTGGTAATACTTCTGATGGTTCTTATTGCACTAGGTGTAAAGCTAGACACACTGGGCCTTGTACTCCTCAGATATCTAGGTGCATCAAATGTGGAGTGTTGGGACATGCAGCCATGGATTGTACTTATCCTAATCAGGTATGCTGGAACTGTCATAAGGAGGGTCATAGAGCTGGTGATTGCCATGAGGCTAGGAGACAGAGATCGGGTGTGGGTGGTGGTTTCTCTTCTTCGAGCCAAAAGCGGAAAAATCCGACATCTGCTACTGGTCGTGCATTCCAGATGACAGTTGATGAGGCTGTTGTCACTGATGACGTTATTACTGGTACTTTTCTTGTTAATTCTGTACCAGCACGTGTACTTTTTGATTCTGGAGTAAACTGTTCATTTATATCTGTGAATTTCTGTGAAAAGTTAAAGTTGACTCCCTCGTTGATTATAAACCCAATTGAAGTAGAAGTGGCCAATGGCAAAATGGTTCCTGTTACCACCTCGGTAAAAGGGGCTAGTACTACTATAGAGAGTCATGACTTTCCTGTTTCATTTCTTCTGTTGCCTATTCCAAGTTTTGATGTGGTGTTAGGTATGAATCGGCTGAGTCAAAACAAAGCCAATATTGAGTGTCACAAAAATTTGATTAAAATCCCAATTTCTGAGGAGTCATACGTAGTGGCTCGAGGAGAAAGGGAAAAAGGCAGTATTCCATTGATTTCTATAATGAAAGCTAGAAAATCTCTAGCTAAAGGGTTTGAGTTTTATTTGGCCTATGTTATGAATACAAAGTTAGAAAAGAAATCTGTGTCTGATGTCCGGGTGGTTTCTGAATACCCGGAGGTTTTCCCTGATGAGTTGCCTGGTTTACCCCCTGTTAGGGAAGTCGAGTATCAGATTGATTTGATTCCTGGTTCCTCCCCTGTAGCTAAGTCTCCTTACAGATTAGCACCTTCTGAAATCCGTGAAATGATGACTCAGATTCAGGAACTGTTAGATAAGGGTTTTGTACGACCTAGTCATTCTCCCTGGGGTGCTCCTGTTTTGTTTGTGAAAAAGAAAGACGGTACTCTTCGTATGTGTATTGATTACAGGGAGCTGAATAAGAGAACAGTGAAGAATAAGTATCCTTTGCCCAGAATTGACGAGTTATTTGATCAGTTGCAGGGGTCTTCATATTTTTCTAAAATTGATTTGAGATCAGGTTATCACCAGGTGCGAGTTCGCGAAGAAGATGTTCCTAAGACTGCATTTCGTACCAGGTACGACCATTATGAGTTTTTAGTTATGCCATTTGGACTGACTAATGCCCCTGCTGTGTTTATGGATCTAATGAATCGGGTATGTCGTCCTTTTCTGGATAAGTTTGTGATTGTATTCATTGATGATATTCTGATTTATTCTAAGTCTGAGTATGAGCACGAACAGCATTTGAGACTGGTTCTAGAAACTTTAAAAGGGGAACATTTGTATGCTAAGTTTTCAAAATGTGAATTCTGGTTGCGGGAGGTACAGTTTTTGGGGCATGTTATTTGTGATAATGGAATAAAAGTCGATCCGTCTAAGGTTGAGGCTGTGATGAATTGGAATACACCTAAATCTCCTTCTGAAATTAAAAGTTTTCTGGGGTTGGCGGGTTATTACAGAAAGTTCATTAAAGACTTTTCTAAGATTGCAAGCCCGTTGACCAAATTGACGCGTAAGAATGTTAGATTTCAGTGGGATGATCAGCAGGAAACAGCTTTCCAGACTCTGAGACAGTTATTATGTCAGGCTCCAGTTTTAGCTCTACCAGATGGTTCTGATGATTTTATTGTTTATTGTGATGCTTCTCATGCTGGGTTGGGGTGTGTTTTAATGCAATGAGATAGGGTAATTGCTTATGCTTCTCGCCAGTTAAAAACTCATGAAAAGAATTACCCTACACACGATTTAGAGCTTGCTGCAGTGGTATTTGCATTAAAGATTTGGAGACATTACTTATATGGCACTAAATGTGTGATTTGTACTGACTATAAAAGCTTGCAGTATATGTTTACTCAGAAAGATTTGAATATGAGACAGAGGCGGTGGTTGGAGCTGATTAAGGATTATGACTGTGAAATCCGATATCACCTGGGTAAAGCTAATGTGGTGGCAGACGCGTTGAGCAGAAAGATGCCTTCTGATCGGGTATGTTTTATGCGTTTAGAAATTCATTCTGATTTGATTTCTCAGTTAAAAGCTGCACAGTCTGAAGCATTACTGGATGTTAATTTGAAATCTGAAATTTTGTTGAAACGAAAGGATTTATTAGTTGATAATTCTCGAGGTTTGAAAACCTTTCAGTCTCGGGTTTGGGTTCCATTACTTGGGGGACTTCGGGATTTGATATTATCTGAGGCACATAAATCTAGATTATATGTTCATCCTAGAAGTACAAAGATGTATAATGACCTGAAACCTCTTTATTGGTGGCCTACGATGAAAACCGATGTAGCACGTGTTGTAGAAACTTGTCATATTTGTTCCCAGGTGAAAGCAGAACATCAGAAACCTTATGGTTCATTGAAACAGTTGGATATTCCTGAGTGGAAATGAGAGCATATTACTATGGATTTCGTCACCAAACTTCCCAGAACGCAGAAAGGTAACGATATGATTTGGGTGATTGTTGACAGATTGACTAAGAGTGCTCATTTTCTGGCTACCAGTGAGACTGCTTCTTTGACTCGATTGGCCCAGTTGTATATTCATGAGATAGTTTCGAGGCATGGGATACCGTTATCGATTGTGTCAGACAGGGATTCCAGGTTTATTTCTGAATTTTGGCAGGGTTTACAGCGAGAATTGGGTACCAGAGTTAACCTCACTACGGCTTATCACCGACAGACAGACGGTCAGACAGAGCGTACCATTCAGACTCTGGAAGATATGCTGCGAGCTTGTGTGTTAGAGTATAGGGGTTCTTGGGATTCTCACTTGCCTTTGGTAGAGTTTGCTTATAATAACTCTTATCATTCCAGTATTGGCATGCCACCGTATGAGATGTTATATGGGCGTCGCTGCAGAACGCCTACTTGTTGGTTAGAGGCTGGAGAAAATCAGTTTGCCGGTCCTGATATTGTACAGATTACAGCTGATAAGGTTGCTATAGCTCGCGAGAAACTGAAAGCTGCCAGAGATCGACAGAAACAGTATGCTGATCCGCGCCGTCGACCAGTTACTTTTGTTGAGGGTGAACTTGTTTATCTAAAAGTTTCTCCTTGGAAAGGTGTGATTAGATTTGGGAAACGTGGAAAGCTCGCCCCGAGGTACATTGGTCCATTCAGAATCAGACAGGTGGTTAATGATCAGACAGTCGCCTTGGATCTTCCTTCTGAGTTATCGGGTATTCATGATACTTTTAATGAATGTTATTTGAGGAAATGTAATGTGGAGGATCAATTCCAAATCCTTCCATTACAGGACCTTAGAGTTGATTCTAGTCAGAAGTTAGTCGAGGAGCCCATAGAATTAATTGATAGAAAGGTGACTAAGTTGCGCAAAAAGGAGATTCCAATGAATCTGGTTAAATGGAAGCATAGTTTGGGGGTGAACCTTACCTGGGAGACTGAGTCGAGCATGCGCTCACGTTACCCTCATTTGTTTGAGTCTAATGAGATTTCGGGGACGAAATCTTCCTAAGGGGGGAAGATTTGTAACACCCACTTTTGTGACCTGAGCGCAATCCGGTATTTTCCTAAACTTTAAATATAATTTATTGTGTTAGGATAAAATTAGTATTTTTGTTAGTTGATAATATTAGTTTAAAAGGTTAAGTAAGTTATTGTGTTAGATAAATAACTTATTTTGTTAGACTAATATAGTTATAAGGAAAATAATATTATTGAAATTGTGAAATGATTTTTAGGTTCCAAACTATAGGTTAAAAAGTGATAACTTAAATTAATTGGGAAGTCGGTTTATATGGGGTGAGTCGACGTGCTTGGTATCACTTTCCCAATTTAGAAAGAATACCTTAATTAAAGAAAGCCATACAAGGGCTCTAAACCCCACTGTGAAGAAATCAATTTTTGACTAAGTATATCCTTGCATCTTCTTTACACATCATCTTGTATATCTTCTTGTTCACTTGTAAGTACTTGCTTTATTTAATTATGAACTTATTATATAGAAGTTTGGTATTTGCAAGAAATAGTAAATTGTATTACTTTTGAACTTGTATTAATATATGTTGAAATAGAAGCGATTATTTGATATCATGATTGTGAATATGATTTTGTTACTAGTTGATGTTAAATTAGATTGATTCCTATGAAGAACTATTTTAAATTCCAAGTTATGAAATTGAGTAGTGATTGGAGCTCCAATATGTGGGTTATTGAATAGATAGGAATTTAACATGAAAAGTGTATTAGTTTGATATGATATAAAAAAAAATACTTAATGCTCCTTTGGAGTTGGAAAGTGTAAAGGTATGAATTGGTACATAAAATTGTAAATAATAAAGGGCTTTACATGAATTTGGTTAAATGGGGGTTATGCTCTGTCGTGGGAAAGAAAAGAAACAGGAAGCCCATGTGTTGACTTTTAATTTCTTAATATTTCATTTTAAAGTCCTAATTACGATTAAGTGTTAATATATTAGTTATAAAATGAATGTTTATTTATATATATAAAAAAAAAGAATAGAGTATAATTAAGAATATATTAATGTTATGAGATTATTAATTATTCTTAATTTATGTATTGTTATAAGTTGGTTGTTTATTGTACGAGTACTAACTTATAACTGAATTTTATTCTCAGATAATCAGAGGGCTCAGCGAGATAAGACAGCTGAGTAAGTGAATCGAAGTTGACAGGTGAATTGACTTGGAACTTCAGTGTGATTTGGTTGTGACATATTGGTTACAACGATATAAACATAGTGATAGTTGATTATATTTCTGAAATATATATGACTGTGATGTGTTGCCTTTGTGCATTCTGGTGAATCGGAGGTCAACAATTGTTGGACTGATTGCTACAGGTTAGTCAATGTGAGATTTGTAATCATGTGTTGAGAATGGAACACATATTGACTAAAGGTAGCAGTCAGTTATCGGTAAAATCACTGTATTGACCTGCAGTGAGTGTAAGTGTTGCTTGGTGGGCCACCGCGGTCAGAGGGCTCCACAAGGACCACCGATCCTCTTGGTGATGTTGTGTCAAAGTGATATTGCTGATAATTGATATTGTTATAGCTAAGTCAAACTGTTTGTAACAGGTTTATTCACTTAGCTTCGTGCTAATCCCGTTGTTTACACCTTGCAGGTTTTGATGTGACTGGGACTGGGCAAGGAGTGACTGGGAGTTGTTTGACCAGGATTACTCTGATTTTGTTAGATACAGTTGTTCATGTTTTGTTATATAATGATTATGATAAAACTAATGGTTTGTAAACGAGCAGTTAATACTTATAACTTGTAATATGTTTAGGTTGATGACATAATGTCGTATGTGTTAATATGAATGGGATTTCGCTTCCGAGTTTTTTTTTTTTTTTTAAATGTCACGTAAATTTGTAGCGTGTTATATAGTAAAACTACGTTTACCCGTTGTAACCAAACCTGTTACAACTAAATCAAACTGAGAATCACATATCCACTCACCTGATTGTCTCAACCGTAAACTTAGAAATCTTATATTACTGAGTCTTCTCCGTGTCTGAGAACAAAGCATATCATAAATTAGTAATCCAGTTCATAACTAATATAACATAAACAAAGTACAAATGAATAGATTAAAAGAATAAATCACACAAAATGTGGTTTACTATTTCAAAATTCTGGAAATCCAAGAGTACCCGGCGGGTAGGGTCAATACCCGCCGGCCTAGTACCCGTCGGGTACTAGGTGTACGCACCGGGTATCCAGTTTTGGGGCACTTTTTTGTCAAAAAACCATACACTAGTACCAGCCGGCTAAGGTTTTACCCGTCGGGTACCAAACTAAACTGGACTACCCGCCGGGTAAGGGTAGTACCCGCCGGGTAAGGGTAGTACCCGCCGGGTACTACACCCCTACCAGCGATCTGCATCAGCTCCAAAACCCATAACCCGAAAATTATAACCAAAACACCAAACAACCACAACTCAAGTTCTATGATCCTTTAAATTCAACAAACAACAGCAACTAACATCATGTATCAATTCTAAGTTCATACCAATCAATGATTTCTAACAATTTCAACTAAAATCAAAAATCATCAAACTTATAACTTTGATAAACAACAAGTAATTACTTACAATTTGAAAGGAATTTAGATGATGATGATGATGAAACTAGCTCAAGATCACAGCTCAAAGTTTGATTTCAACTTGGTTTATGATTCTTAGATTAGGTATGTTTGATTTTGATACAAGAAAGTGAACTTTCCTATTTGGAAAAGGTAATAAATAGGTCGGCCTATTTCCCTACCGACCCCGTATCGACTTAAAATCAGTCTCCTTCTAAACCTATTGTCTGGAAGCTAAAAACCATTTACGATTCCAACAATTTTACTTTACCGTTAACTATATAAAGTTAAAACAATTGATAATTTACTATTCACAATAAGGCATGCGACTTTTTAACTAGTTATTTATAGTAAACATAATGAAATAACAAATAAATTTTCTAACACATTTAAACAAATAATTTAAAGTTAAAAATTTACCGAATTACTACCAGGCCTCTAAGGTGGGTGTTACAGATCATTTAACGATCTCATGATCGTGATCACGATCCTACAATCCCGCTTTCGATCCCATGTCGATTACGATACTTTTATGATCCAACTAGTTTTCTTTATTAGGATCGAATATCATATCCAGACCTTGACGATCTTGATTTGTGCATACGAATTTTTCGTTACATACTTTGTCTAACCCATATATCTACACATTTCAATCTAGAGTAATTACGAAAACATTGAAACTTTAAATTTTATATATATATATATATATATAAATGAGAACCAACTAAAAGTTGAGAACCTTGAGAACTACTAGATTATGTGTTTGTTTACATGTAATTAACTTCGTTCATATGTGAACATTGATGTACATTAAATTGAAAAAGAAAAAAGTCAAAAAAATCGTAAAATTATATTGAAAAAACAACAAAAAAAACAAATATAAGTTCACATATGAACGATGATGTGAACAAAATGGTTATAACGTATTTTAAGATGTAATTTTAGGATTTTTAACATTTTTTTTCTCAATCTAACCTAAATCAATGTTCACATATGAACGAAGTTAATCACATGTGTACAAACACGTAATCTAGTAGTTCTAAAGGTTCTCAAGTTTTAGTTGGTTCTCATTTGAACCTAACCCTATATATATATCCGGTTCAATTGAGAACCAAAACAATTACGAAAACCGTGAGAACTACTAGATTGCATGTTTGTTCACGTGTAATTAACTTGATTCACATGTGAACATTGATTTAGGTTAGATTGGGAAGAAAAAAATTTGAAAATTATGTCTTAAAACACGTTTTACCTGATTTGTTCATATTATCGTTCATATGTGAACATAAATTTGATTTTTTGCGTTTCGCTATAATTTTACATAATTTTTGAATTTTTTTTCTTCCCAATCTAACCTAAATCAATGTTCACATGTGAATCAAGTTAATTACATGTGAACAAACATGCAATCTAATAGTTCTCATAATTCTCGCAATTTTTTTGGTTCTCAATTGAACCGGATCCTATATATATATATATATATATATATATATATATATATATATATATAACGTTTGTTAAACCCGCTGTAATTTATCCTACCTAACCACAAGTAAACTTTTCAGATTGCTTCAAAAGTAAAACCTTTCAAACCCTTATTATGTAGAACGTAGATCAAAGTAGACCTCGTAAGAATACTAAATTTGAATGTGAAAGTGTAATTATTAAAATCGCCCTCAATATAATGTAGACGATTCTTATAATTTTAAGATTACTTTGTTTGGAGGATAATGGAACCTTATTTCTTAATCCTAAGTTCCTAACATCATAATTTGATTATGGAACAAAACCGAGCTATTGATAAACACAAAGTTGAAAAATCCTAATGTTTATATTATAGATATATAAAACAAACCATACACATATAAATAATTTGACATTTTTCACACGTCATCTACATTTCCATTAATTCACGTATGGTTCTGATGGTTCTGGACCATTTATGTACACGTTTTTTTTCAGATCTTCTTTAAAAAAAACTCTTTTCTTAGACTACATGAATAGGGAATAAAAATAAGAAGCGATGTAACTTTATAACGTATAAAAAGAATTGTATGAAGATCAATTAAAAATACAGATTATTAAATAATTAAAAGTAAGAGTGTTTTCTAGGACATATGAGATGTTTATGTGAATTGTGAATGTATCGAAAAAGTAGACACGATATATCTTAATGGTAATTATGAGAGATTTATGTTTTGTTAAGTATTAGACAACTCTTTTTTAGAAAAAAAAAAATCTATAACAATTTTAGTGAAAAGAAAAAATTGATACAGAAGATAAAGATGTGATGTGGTGCCATTTTTTTTTTATATATATTTTTTTATTATTATTTTTTTTGGAACGGCAAATAACTCCTTCGGATCAGTAATGAAGTATCATCGTGCCACCACTACTGACCCCACCTTTTTGCCTCACCTAAGAAGAAACCCTCTCGAAAGGCTCGAACCCGAGACCTCTCCATCATTGGGAAAACTCCTTACCTCACTCTTACCACTTATATTATTTACCATATATTTTTTATGTCTATAGGAAGAGAATAAGTGATTAGGGGGAGTAATTTTTATTATAATTAATAATTATAATTGGGCAAAGTAATACTTATTTAACTATTAAATATTGTTAATTGTGTACACTTGGCAAGTTTAAAGAAGCATGTGTGTAAAATTTTTAAAGCATGTTGTTCTTTTTATATAAGATAGATCAATGAGTCTTGTTGTTCGTGCGATGCACGGCTAGCGTATAATTATAGTATCTAATTTAGGGTGTTGTGTGTATATTATTTTGTAAGTTAACGAGTAACTTTTTAAGAAACTGAAGCGTATCATTATTGCTTATTTGAATAGAGTAAATTGTGCTATTTATTTGTATTTCTTTCTCTACCATTAGCGTATTCAAAATCATCGTTATCAATACAATTGAACAAAATATGGGTACACAAATAGCAAGTTCAGTATATAGTTTTTTTTTTATTCATTTTGTTTTGTTTTTACAAAATAAAATAATACCATGCGTATTATTTAACTTATAAATATCTTCCATTTCTTAAATGAAGCAAACCGTTATTACATTTCGATAGCAATACCAAACTTTGTGGTGAACTTGCTTTAATTTAAGTTACTCAAACCATATAAATCTACATAATGATTTGTAAAAGTTAGCAAAACAAAAGTTTCAATTTAAATTACTTGTTAGTGATAATAACCTGAGATACAATAACCTGAATTAAACAAAAGTTGGTTATTTTTACTTCAATTCAGGTTATTTTTTCCAATTCAAAATCTCTTTATCAACTTTGAAACCTTTTTTATTACTTGTTAGTGATAATAAGTATGTTATATAGCCCTCTATCGAAAGAGAAGAGGAAAATAAGATCACAAGTAGTTAGCGAAAAATAAATTGAGAAAGTGAAAGTATTTGTTAAAAGGGGGATGATCCGTACACCACCAAAACTTATCCGTACACCATTAAATATGCTTTATGGTGTTGTACAGAACAACATTGTAAATCACAGTTAGTGGTGTATGTATTATTTTTTGTGGTGTACAGATCATTACTCTTGTTGAAAAAAAATATAGTGAAAAAGAAGATTTAGACATAACACAAAGACATGATATAATATAATAAATTATTAGAAGAATGATAAAATAAATAGATATTGATATATACAAGAAAAATGAAAATTGAGAAGAAAAATTTGATGAAGAGTTGTCTATTGTATAAGGCATGATGTGACAATTTTCTAAGAAACCATGTATTTTTTTCTACATTTCAATATAAAAAATTTCTAATGTATCATCATATGAGATGTTTATGTTATTTTTCCTATCTTTATCATTTTGTGTGTGTTAATTTCTAGAGTTTAACAAGTGTCAAATTTTTGGACACTTATGTGTCATGTATAACACCCGTCTCGAAATACAAGGACATTTTTTTTTTTAAACATATCGGAAGCGCATGATTAATAGAAATCAGTAGATTGCATACATACATTTCAACTAGCAATCCACTTACATACAAACCTTTAAAACTAGATTATTCTAATCATTACACACATTAAGTTTAGGTGTTATAGAAATCCAAATATGTTGTTAAATCATTAACGTATTATCCAATTCAAAGTGAGCTTGTCAAACATTCCATTCCATATGTACTTCTTGCCCACCCACAAACAAAAGTAAACCTGCAAGAAGTAATGAGGGGTTAGCACGAAGCTAAGTGAATAGATCCCAAGCTATCAATCTAACTCAGCTTAACACATGCCTATAACCAAGCAATGCACAAGCAACATAGAAGGATCGGTGGTCCTTGAGGTACCCTCATGTCGCGGATGGTTCCTCAAGTAACACTTAAAACCAACTGACGGCCAAATCAGAGGTTAAACCGATAGTTTGGTACTATTACTACACACGACGCAATTTCAGTGTCCAACACATGTACAAGGCACTTGCGAAGTCCTAGTAATAGTATCCAAACCCAACACATTAGTTGACCCCCACCAAATCAAATAGTCCACAACTATCATAGTATACGGACGCCAATAATCAATCAAGGTTTAGCCATCATGCCAATATAATATTAATGCAATCATTGCAATAAACCAAGTTTACCCGTTGTAACCATGTTGTTACAACCAACTTAGACTGAGAGTCCAAGATCCACTCACCGACAATCATAGTCGCCCACTCAGTAGTCTAATGTCACTGAGCCTTCTCCATATCTGAGAATTCAATTAAATAACAAGTTAGTAACTCGTCCATAACAATCAATTCATGTTAAAGTAGTACAACTTGATTCATAAACTCAATTTCAGTGAGTTATTACTCTAATCATTATAGGCCTTTGTTTCAAACTCATTATCAATATGTCACACATTTAGTAACTACAACTTCATAGTTAATTACTTATGATCATCAACCTTTCATAAATCATTTCAAGCTTACGAATAATCGCATTATTCTTATTAATTCACAGTCACTTCTCAATTCATGATCATTATGATCACAACATCTCTTTAATCCATTTACTTATCACAAAGTAGCATGATTAAATCATTACAAGGTCATTAACCTAAATTATCACAAATTCATCAAAACCTCAAGGCTAGGTTTTATGAATTCTTATTCCCATGAGTGTCAACTTTACTCTTTGATTACTAATTAAGTATTCATAACCACTACTAATATCAAGTTCATCACAATCATCCATTTTTCTCCAAGAGCACATTATGAACACTTAATCAAATTCTTAACTTCCAAGTTAGGGCTTAGGTTATAATCACAAATCAAGCACTAACTAACCCTTCTAACATGACTACAAGTTTTATTTCAAGATTAATCCTACCAATTAAACAAATACCCAAAACCCCAATTTCTAGGGTTATATCAAACACAAAATTAACACATATAACATGATTAAGATGATGCTAGAATGATTATTATATGTTATTGAAGCTTAATTAGCACCAATTCGCACCTTTGAAACCCTAATTTCGGATTTAAATCAAGAACACTAAAACCCCCAATTTCTAGGGTTCATAATTCAAAGATTAAGAACTTACAAGTTGGAAAGAAGGATTAGAAGATGATAATCTTCATGCTAGAAGCTTGGATTCGAGTTTGAGATCTTCAATTTGATGATTTCTTCATGATTTTGTGGATTGGATAAGTGTTAGGGTGTGTGTGTGTGTATATCGTATGAATGTATGTGTGGAGGGGAAATAAAAACCGACTCATCCATATAATATACCATATAAGTGTTAATTTTCATTCCCCGTATTTATTATTGTCTGGAACTTAAAACCATTTGCGGGGAAATACAATTTTATTTTACCGTCAACTAAATAAATTTAAAATAGTTAATAATTTACTATTCACAAAAAGTCATATAACTGTTTGACCTATTATTTTCAATTATCACAATACATTAATTATTTAAAACACAATTAAATAATTACATAAATAAAGAAATTACAATTTCAACTAGGCCCAAAACGAGGATGTTACAAATCTCTCCCCCTTAAAGAGATTTCGTCCTCGAAATCTAATCATCCTTAATTAATTTAGGGCCTGTTTGGTAGAGGGAAATGAGGCAAGAGAAATGAAATTGGCCTCTTTTCCCATGTTTGGTTGGCAGAGAATTACATGGGCGGAGATATCAAATATCTCGGAGAATTGTGTTCCTTTGCAATTGAATTTCCATCCGATTTATAAGGAAATGGGATTTCTTACCTTGGATTTCTCCGTGTTTTTTTTGGGGGATATTGGGAGACTTAAAAAAAGAAGGGGTATATAAATGAAATGTCACGTGATATCCACATAAAACATACCAAACTTGAAATAAACCCTAGCCCTCATCTCTGGCGATCTTCTTTCAGGTACGAATTTTCTCATCCACCGCTTGTTTGCTATCGTTATTCATCTCACAACAAACCATAGTTGTTATTACAAACGTATGTCATCTCTTCCCTCTCCTTTTTGCTTTGTGTATTACGAATTTCTTGTGGATTTCTTGTGGATTTTTGTTTTTAAAAGATTTTTCAATCACTATAAGAAGCTGATTTGGGTGAAGTTTTGTTTCTAATATTGTTTTTATGTAAGTTATACTTTAATACCAACTACAAATTGATATAGAAAACCTAATTTCCATCTTTTGCAGACAAGGTAGAGATGTGAGATTTTACTTTTAATAGATGTCACTGATGCATCGGTTAAACAGGGCAAAAGGAAACAAAAACAAAGCCCTTTCTTATTTATAACTTCAAATACATATATCTCATGTGCTAAAGATTTAATAAATGATCTTCTTTGTAACTTTATTGCACACTCACAAACTTTTTACACACACATGACATTGTACGTTTCAATGCAAGGGCATAAAATTGTACATGTGTGCTTGAGGCACATCGAAATGAACATGAACAATGCCCTCTTAAATATGGTGTAAGTTGTGTTTGTGAGTTCTTATCAATTTTGATTTATGTGGTTTATCTGAACTTGAAGATGAATGCTAGAATAAAGACTTTTGCTTCTGTGATAAACCATGACTATATCAAAAACAAATTAACTTCAAGAAGTGGCATAAGAAATGTTAAGCACATAGGTGCTAGAATAAAGACTTTGTGTTTGTTGTTTACTAACTGCATATGGACTCTTATTTGCTTGTATAAGAGTGATCAGTAAAGAATCATTTATAATATTTTTTGTTTAGGCATGGCAGAATTGACTAAAAAAGGCCAGGTAAGAAACAAAAGAACATGGACACCCGAAGAAGATGAAAAGCTAATTGATGCATTAACTGAATTGCATACAAATGGTAAGTATACAGCAGATAACGGGTTTAAACCAGGCTACTTTCTAGCGGTTCAAACTTTGTTAGAGACAAGTCTTCCCAATTCAGGGTTAAAGGCTGAACCTCATATAAAGTCAAGGTTAAAGACGTTAAAGACTAACTTTAGCACTATGCACGACATGGTAGTTGGCTCAAACACTAGTGGTTTCGGTTGGGATCCTGATAAATGCGTTTTGACTGCCCCTAGTGACGTATGGGATGAATATATAAAGGTACTTTCTAAACAAGTTCTTACAATTACATAATTACAACTGTTATATATAAGTTAGAAGTGACCAATCTCGGTGACATAGAAGTAGTTAATATTCTGGATTTGGCGGTTTGTGATGTGGAAATAGCATGACCAAGTGCTTCCTGATGCCTTATTCTTTTTAATCAAATGTGGCAAATTCCTTTGGCACAAGTTTAGAACAATAATATTGACCAACTATTATCTTATTTTAACGGTTTAACCTCATTTGTTATGTTTATGCAGTCTCATAAAAATGCAGCAATGTTTCGAGAGAAACCATTCCCTTATTATCATAAGCTTTGCACCATCTTCGGTAAAGATAGAGCTACGGGTTCTCGAGCTGTTGATCTTGGTGAGGAAGAGGTTGTAGTTGAAACACAAGCAAGTCCCCACATTGATCTTGAAGACGTTGATGTTGATACGGTTGTGGATTCACCTCAAGGGGACTCGGGTCGTACAAATAAGAAACGTAAAAAAGAGAAGATTAGCAAGATGGATGAAATGATGACTATGTTTTCTGACTCGTACAATAAGTTACATGGCACCATTGCTACTATGGGCAACGAGATGAATGCCTCATTAAGTATGATGGCTAATGATCAAGAAAGAGAAGAAAGAATGGCTCAGAGAGAGATGGATTTGTTAAAGAAGGTTCAGACTGAAATTGATGGTTTAATGGACATCACTTTTGAGGAAGCTTGTGTAGCAACTGACATTATCGGAGGCTGCCCCAGAAAAAGTGGAATATTTTTCGGGTATGACCAGGAAAAAAAGATTAAAATGGTTAAAATGCTTGTAAGGAAAGGCCCGATATAGGATTCGTGTTAACCAGGTCCAACATTTGATAATGGGCAACTATATTTTTTGGTTAGTTTGATGTTGGATGAACTCGAGTTTAAGATAGATTATGTGTTAATATGTCTAATACTTTGGCCCATGAAGACTAGAAGTCTAGAATGATATGTTATTTGAATGTTAGTTGAAGTCAACTTATGGGTTATATGTACTTATGTAGTATGGTCCTGGTAATGTTTTGAAGGAAATAGTATTTTGCTATCGATCTTGGAGATCTTGTAAATTATTATGTAGTCTATTTGTGTATGAAATATTTTTATAATGGTATCAGATGGTAGTCCTTCATTTCGAAGGCCAAAATGAATCTTTTGCTAAGTCTATGTCTGTTACATTTAATTTTACTTTTTGAAGTTCTAATTTGATTTTTGTTACTTACGATTGTATCAAATATATACATATAAAGAAGAAGATTTTTAAAATTTCTCAGTTTGATTTCTCAGTGTTTCTACCAAACAATAGAATTGGTTTTTTGTCAATTTCTCAGCTTGATTTCTCTGGCATTATCAAACGATGGAATTCATTATATTTCTCAGTCAATTTCATTTCTCTCAATTTCATTTCTCTGCTTCATTTCATTTCACTGAATTTCTCCCTACCAAACGAGCCCCTAGGGAATTTAATCATATCATACCTCGTGTGAAGTTGGGCTCACACTTTATCTCCAATTCCCTAACTACATAGTTATTCATCACTATATGCATATAAGATATATGTTTTCAACCTAATTACACATGCACATATCCAAATGTACATGCTTCAATTTCTCATTTCAGCACATATAATGTACCCGAATCTTATTTTCATGTACACCATGGTCACTTTTAAACAAGTTATCACTTAACTAAGTATAGTAATATACTTTCACAAACAGAACTAACAACGTGCTAGGTCTTTAAAATTAATATATGAATTGTATCATTTTCAATAATAAAAACAGTGGTTATGGAAACCACAACACATATCATCGATGAAATTTAAATTTCAATTATAACTAGCATCCACGCTAATATCCACATATCACTGAGGTACATGAAACCCATTTTTATTAAAATATCTCGGAATCATGTAACACTAACCACATATTAATAAGCAAAGTAGAGGTCAAATCCTATGGTAAATACCATTATCATATAGTTACACAATCACTTAGCACCAAACTATAATGGATACATGCTAAGTCTCGATCAATGGGTACCTTGCTATACTAGCACACGTACCACATTATCAAAATGTGCTAATCATCAACACATTTTTCAACAATATTCACCTATTTAATCCAATTTAGCCGACCTCTACTTAACTTATCTCATCACATAACTTTTTCAAATTATAATTTACCACTTTATCTAGTCATTAGATATGCAAAAATACGAAGGATTATATGTAATTCGCACATAATTATAATAATATTATCAATCCAACAAGTAAAACTTTTATTTTCCTGACTATTTTACTTTTTCCCAAGGACATGGTTTCACATAATTTTCTAATACTAGGCTATCCGGCTATGTTAATCTTCATTAAGCCTCAAACATTACAAACAAATAATCACATACTCATTTTTAACAAGTAGTATAACCCGTTCAAATTCTTCTTTTACAACGTCTCCAAATTAACACTAGTTGAGCAGCTTACTACCACCTTATATTAGTCAGTCAATAACTATTTCATAACCGCAGGTCAACATATGTCATCCGTTATTTTAAAATCATTTAGCTTCATTGGGTACTTAATAGCCTCAACAACTCCATGTGAAATGGTATAATATAAATACGTTGGCCAGACGTCGTCATATTATATCAGTCACACTTCATTCTCAGGCCACTTCATACCATCCATCTTCAAAGTGATTAACTTTTATTCTCTCATATATCACAATGTTGAAATCAACAATTATCACACATATAATAACACTTGTAATAGCTTTATGACCAAGTATTAACTTGTTACTATTTTCCTTTATCACTTGAATGTGAAACTACTCACATAATTAAGTAGACATAATAATCCAATTATTCAACAAAATTCTTATTATTACATTAACACAGGTGTAGAGTTTAACATAACTAAGTCAATTTAACACTTTTATCACTGGATTCCATATCAATCACTTAATACATTAGTTATTACGTATAATACTATATATAACATTTAGCACTAAGTGCCTTATTAAAATGTCATGTCATATTCCACCTATATTCATCATTATATAATTCCTAAGTTGATTAACAATAAACTTTCCATGTTCAGTTATCAAACAAGAGTAGGCTCATATAATTATTTCATCCACTCTTAAAACACTTATTTCAACCATAACTCATATTTTTCATGATTCAAATACTTTATTGTATTTCAAATAATTCATATAACATGATTCACATAATCAATATCTACTTACCCTAACAAGCACCAATCAACAATACCCTTACTGGTATGCTATGCAGTTAGTTAAACCGCTTACAAACGATTAATACCTAATAAATGGGTGAACCTCTTAAAACAAGTTTTTACATTATATTTAGTCATAGGAATGATCCCTGGGCTCAAAGAAACAAAAGCCCAATACAAATCATAAGCTAAAAGTCCGAAATAATGTCCGAAAAACAATAAAATGCGATTTTCGACCCCAAACGACCCCGAAGTGCCGAAAACTGACAGGGCTCATGGCAAAGCGATGAGCTTTGACCGTTGGCCCGTTTTTGAGTGGACATGTAAATTTCATCTTAATCGGACACCGAAATTTCATAACGGAAATTCTACGACCACGTTACGTCGAACGTCAAAATTTACGAATTTTCATATTAAATTCACTTAATATAACACATAATACAAGAAATGTCTCAAAACATGGGAATACGTTCGTATTCAAGGGAATACGTCCGTATTCATGGGAATACGCCAAGATTCCGGGGAATCCGCCGTATTCCCGCCAACTTCACGAGACAGAATGACTTTTAAGGAATCCGCCCAATGAATCTGCCCGTATTCATGGGAATCCGTACGGATTCAAGGGAATACGTCCGGATTCAGTATGCTGCAACAGGCCTGCAATTTTTAATGCAAAAATACGAAATTCAAACGCGCATATCTCCTAAACCGTAAAGAGTTAGACTCTGAAATTTTGCAGGCACTCTCATATAATCAAAATGCAACTTTCCATTTTTTTCACTTTTTCAAATTACACGTTTTACGAGAAAATGACCATATAACAAATTTTAGGCCATTTTGGACCATTTTGGTTGACACGCTATATTCCAAACGACATACTTTCAGGGTTCCACCCTTTGCCAACATGTTTCTACATATATTTATGACGTGTGGGCATATTCATCATCCTCATCTACCCGTTCCATTATGTTTTAACTCATTGACCCGTTTAGGGGTCCAAATGGGCAAATTTTACCAAACTCAATCAACATAACTACATTACACTTTCAACCCACATTTTATCTATACTTATGACTTTAAGTCAACTTAAAAGTCATCATACACAAACACATCAAGTTCCTAACCGTTTTCATACTAAGCGGCCCATTTAGGCACTTAATTGACCCATTTGGGTTTCTGACCATATAAACACCACTCTCACATACATTCCACATATCATTGACTATTTTAAGTCAAACTAATCCATTTTCGCTAATGGTATCATGATATTACCTTAAATCACCAATTTCACATAAGTTCATCATATATAAACCAATTTCAACAAATTTTCAAATTTGACTTTTCACAAACTCGTCAACACACAATTAGACTCGTTGACCACTTTGACTTTCTCACTACACTACTTTTAATATAAAGATCATAATTCAAACCATTCATGATCAATGTCAAACACATAAACATATAGTCACATTCATCACTTTATAACATGGCTATTGCCAAGTTTAACACAACCCCATTCAACTTTGACTTTACCAAGTCAATACACATATTCCAACAACTAGACTCTTTCTAATTCACATAACAACACGACTCGAAACCTATTAATGGAGAATACCAACATCTCATTAATTTTATCATATCAAGTCACATCAATTCAGTTTATCATTTATCAAATAATTCCCTAGCAAGGATCTATAATCACACCTTGCATTTATCCACTTATTTTTACACTGTAGATACACTTAATTTCACATAATACAACTGTTACACCTTAGTCAATACTGTATCTACACAGTTTCAACATTTTGATCGAAATTTTCAATTTCCTTCTTAATAAATCATTAACACCTCTATCATCTTATTAACAAGCGATATTCACCAATAATTCAATTTACTTTACTAACAATCATATCATAGTAAAGTAAACAGTCAAAGCTTATTAAAATTCACCAAGCTTATCAGAAATTACCTGGCACATCTAGGCCCACGAGTATTGAGGAATCATTGAGAATACCAGACGGTTCCTCATGTTCCTCCGTCTCTGCATCCAAAACAGCACTATTGCATCTTGTTATAGGTTAGCACACATTTAATAGCAACTTTCTCATGCAACCACTAAACCCCAATTTCTGGAATGTTTGACTTGACACAAACCTAAGTTTGGGATTGAACATCTTATAATGTACAATTCACCCAAACCTATGCTCTGATACCAATTTATAACACCCGTCTTGAAATACAAGGACATTTTTTTTTAAACATATCGAAAGCGCATGATTAATAGAAATCAGTAGATTGCATACATACATTTCAACTAGCAATCCACTTACATACAAACCTTTAAAACTAGATTATTCTAATCATTACACACATTAAGTTTAGGTGTTATAGAAATCCAAATATGTTGTTAAATCATTAACGTATTATCCAATTCAAAGTGAGCTTGTCAAACATTCCATTCCATATGTACTTCTTGCCCACCCACAAACAAAAGTAAACCTGCAAGAAGTAATGAGGGGTTAGCACGAAGCTAAGTGAATAGATCCCAAGCTATCAATCTAACTCAGCTTAACACATGCCTATAACCAAGCAATGCACAAGCAACATAGAAGGATCGGTGGTCCTTGAGGTACCCTCATGTCGCGGATGGTTCCTCAAGTAACACTTAAAACCAACTGACGGCCAAATCAGAGGTTAAACCGATAGTTTGGTACTATTACTACACACGACGCAATTTCAGTGTCCAACACATGTACAAGGCACTTGCGAAGTCCTAGTAATAGTATCCAAACCCAACACATTAGTTGACCCCCACCAAATCAAATAGTCCACAACTATCATAGTATACGGACGCCAATAATCAATCAAGGTTTAGCCATCATGCCAATATAATATTAATGCAATCATTGCAATAAACCAAGTTTACCCGTTGTAACCATGTTGTTACAACCAACTTAGACTGAGAGTCCAAGATCCACTCACCGACAATCATAGTCGCCCACTCAGTAGTCTAATGTCACTGAGCCTTCTCCATATCTGAGAATTCAATTAAATAACAAGTTAGTAACTCGTCCATAACAATCAATTCATGTTAAAGTAGTACAACTTGATTCATAAACTCAATTTCAGTGAGTTATTACTCTAATCATTATAGGCCTTTGTTTCAAACTCATTATCAATATGTCACACATTTAGTAACTACAACTTCATAGTTAATTACTTATGATCATCAACCTTTCATAAATCATTTCAAGCTTACGAATAATCGCATTATTCTTATTAATTCACAGTCACTTCTCAATTCATGATCATTATGATCACAACATCTCTTTAATCCATTTACTTATCACAAAGTAGCATGATTAAATCATTACAAGGTCATTAACCTAAATTATCACAAATTCATCAAAACCTCAAGGCTAGGTTTTATGAATTCTTATTCCCATGAGTGTCAACTTTACTCTTTGATTACTAATTAAGTATTCATAACCACTACTAATATCAAGTTCATCACAATCATCCATTTTTCTCCAAGAGCACATTATGAACACTTAATCAAATTCTTAACTTCCAAGTTAGGGCTTAGGTTATAATCACAAATCAAGCACTAACTAACCCTTCTAACATGACTACAAGTTTTATTTCAAGATTAATCCTACCAATTAAACAAATACCCAAAACCCCAATTTCTAGGGTTATATCAAACACGAAATTAACACATATAACATGATTAAGATGATGCTAGAATGATTATTACATGTTATTGAAGCTTAATTAGCACCAATTCGCACCTTTGAAACCCTAATTTCGGATTTAAATCAAGAACACTAAAACCCCCAATTTCTAGGGTTCATAATTCAAAGATTAAGAACTTACAAGTTGGAAAGAAGGATTAGAAGATGATAATCTTCATGCTAGAAGCTTGGATTCGAGTTTGAGATCTTCAATTTGATGATTTCTTCATGATTTTGTGGATTGGATAAGTGTTAGGGTGTGTGTGTGTATATCGTATGAATGTATGTGTGGAGGGGAAATAAAAACCGACCCATCCATATAATATACCATATAAGTGTTAATTTTCATTCCCCGTATTTATTACTGTCTGGAACTTAAAAACCATTTGCGGGGAAATACAATTTTATTTTACCGTCAACTAAATAAATTTAAAACAGTTAATAATTTACTATTCACAAAAAGTCATATAACTGTTTGACCTATTATTTTCAATTATCACAATACATTAATTATTTAAAACACAATTAAATAATTACATAAATAAAGAAATTACAATTTCAACTAGGCCCAAAACGAGGATGTTACATCATGTTTTAAGCAGATGTGCTTTTCTTATATAGTATAGATATATAGAATCAGAAAGTTAATCGCAACGAAAGAAAGCGAAAACTAAAATGTTATTATCTCCGCTTCAATTTGATTGTCCATGTTTTCCTTTTAAATGTCCTAAAGTTGTTCTCACTTGCAATTTCAACCAAAGAGTATTTAAGTGAAAATGATGAATTCTTATTGGTTATAATTATTCTACTTTTTTACAATCGTATGTAAATTTTTAGTGGAAAATCCAATTGAGACGAAGGGAGTACAATGTTTATTCTAGTGTAATTGTGTAAAATAATGAGAATTGTCTAAAAGTGTTGTCAAGATATTGGGCCTTCGTATTTATACACTAATGTTTTTCCAAATTCGTATGGAGTAGTATAGTATATATCTTCCTTATGCTAATCAGCTAATATAGATATAGTGTACACAGCACATCATAAATTTGCACTAAACGAGTTTACATTTAGTACCATAGAATAACATACAACAGCATGTAGAGAATAGACAACTATAAGGCACATGTACGTACGTACATATGTTTCAAAGACTAAGTTAGAGTGTATCATTTCGTTAGTTCATATATACGGGTCGAACGTCGTCAGTGAACCATTTAACGGGAAGTTCATTTGTTTATAAAAATGAAACGAACATGGACAAATATTAATGAGCATCTTGAGCAATATAATGGCGAAAAGTATCAATCTTTAAGCTCCAAGAAGCTAAAGAAACAACAAAGGGAGTGTAAAGTGAATTAATTGATTCTTTATTATTAAAATTAAATTTAAACCATAAACGTTTAGCAACCCCTTCTTCTCCTTTTCCTTTGAAGGTTATCATTGTTGATAAAAACTTGCAATTTGGATTATGGTTTTTACTGTTATTGAATATTGAATAATAAAGCAGCATACCGGTGAGTGTTTATTGCAACATTACAAAAGGGTTTGATTGAAAAAAGGCGCATCAAATAAACAAGAATTTTGGAGTGTTTTAAAAGAGGTTGGAATCGAGGACAAGATTTTGGAGTGTTTTAACTTTTAACATGTTCAAGCTGTGATTTTATGAAAAAAAAATTTCTAAGAAAAAGAATTCTATGATTTATGGTTGGTTACATTTCATATTTTGGATAATGAAGTGTTTTTTAAATCTTTTTAGTTTTTAAGGGACACAAACCTCTTGAAAAATGAAAAAAGAGAACTGAGACAGTTTTTCGTAACTAAACGCGCTAAGAGCGAGTTTAGTTAAGGAAAACTCTTTCATATTTCTGGAGAACTTTCTAAGAAAATCAAGAAAAATAGAAAACGTGTTCAATTTGTGATTTTTTGAAATAGTTTTCTAAGGAAAAAAATATATAATTTATGGTTGCCTAAATTTCCTATTTTGAAAAATGAAAACTATGTCCTCTACATGTGAACACATTCTCTAAATCTTCTTTAATTTTTAAGAGACAAAAAACTTAAGGAAAATAAAAAAGGAAAAATAACTAAATGCGCCTAAGCAACTTTCGTGGCTGCATTTACTATCTTGAGTTCTTGACATACTTAGGTGAGGTCATTAAGACATTAACCCTTCATGTGATGGAACAGATGGAGAAGTTGCCGAATATTTATAGTCGTTACGGATGCTGTTTGACTTTTCTAAAGCCTAGACACGTACGACTACCAACTATCGAATGTAGTCTACCTCTTGCTTTCTTTAATTTGTTCTACATGTCTTTTATGTTTTCTCTCCATAAAAGTAAACTTACATGTATGATGTACCATACAAGTTACAACCACACAATACATACATACATACTGTTTCAGTCGAAGCTTAAATCTACAACCTCTAAATTAACTACAAGGTTCTTCGCCGCCCGCTATATCATGAAAGGTAATTTCATTCCTTGTCTTCTGCGTGTTAGAATAGGTTGTTTGATTTTTATTTTTTCTTCGAATGGTGATGTATTTTTTTAAAGTAACGTACAAGGATCGCGTTAGGAGAAAGAATAATGTAATTTGACAACTATTTTCTTGAGACAAAATTATTACAAAACTAAGTCGTCTAATCTTATTCGCTTTAAACCCTAATTTGCCTAGGATGCATGATTATCACCACCATTCAAAAACACGTTTTTCTAGTTTATTTATCAAACATACAAACTCCGGTATTATAGTTTGAATAGTTAATTATAGAAATCTGAGTGTAGTCTTATACAAGTAATACTAGCCCTCAAACCCGTGTATACACACGGGCTATCGAATGCTTATTTCATTTTTATAATTACGCAGATAATCTATAGGATAGAAATTGTATCATTTTATATGAAAGAATAAATAATGAAAAACCAACGGAGCATGTTATATTATATATATGATAATGATTTTAACTATAGCTAACGAATTAGATGTTGTATATGGTAAAAAAAATTCATTATAGCATTTTAGTTATTATCTTTTTAATACAAAAATATTAATACTTTAGTGTAAGGCTAAGTGTTTAAACTCGTATCTACATACCGAACGTCTAATCTTTTGAATTAAATATTAAATTAATAAGCTATATATAATAATATTATTATTTATACGCAAAACACAAACAATCTTAATTATACTACGGAGTATAATTTATTCATAAATTCTTTTAATATGATGAATGTAAGTTTATGCTATGATGCATATTTGCTTCCTGTCCTAGCTCAATCATTTTTTACTATGACAACCTATATATTATTATTGTATATTTAATAAAAAAGGAATGTGTTTGTTGAAATGAATCCTTCGGAAAAAAAAAACTCATAAGTTTCATTTTACATTAATTGTGGCATGCGTATACACAGGTTCAAAAGTCAATATATTAATTACAATGAATGGGTGAAATATTCATTTAACAATTTTTGTGTGCATAAACTGGTTTAAAGTTTAAACACTATATTAATAAAAGAAAATTTATGTTTAGTTTCATTTTATGTTAGCCGTGTGTATACACGGGTTTAGACCCCTACATTGATCAAAGAAAAATTATGTTTAGTACAATAAAAAATTGGAATATGTATTCATTTTTACATTAACCCGTAATTACACAGTTAACTAAAGATTACATATTAGCAGTAACAAATGTTATCTATACTTGAATAATTTTTCTTTAAATGGCCCGTGTTAATGCAAATAGAATAATAGTAAATTAAATTTAGTCCTATTTACTATTTTAGTATACTCAAAAAATAAAATATTATCATATTAATCGACGTTAATAATAATAATAGTATGGTACTCGCGCAATGCAGCGGTTCCGCATTTATAAAACGATATTATTTTATGACAGTAATAATAGTAGTTATCATGTCAAACCGATAAGAGATATATAATATAATTTAAAACATAGTGTTGTCGTCATAATTGATACACTATTTGTTATTAATGGAGGATAGTTTTGGAATAAATAAAATGCAGTGTTCTGAATACTTGATGTAAATTGTGTTGAAGACTTGCAGTAAATAAAAATGCATGCAATTAAAGTGGAATAATATGTATAGACACTTGTGTTGTAATTTGTTTGTTATTTCTTCTTTGAGAGTATATTTGTTAGTTATTTTTTCCATGAAAAAATTAATGTTGCAAGCTATTTGTTATTAATGAAGGGTAGTTTTGACATTTTATTTTTTAAGACTTATAAGATTCAACACATAAAATATTTTATAAGTAGTTAGGGATAATAATAATAATAGTAGTTGTAGTAGTAGTAGTAATAATAATAATAATAATAATAATAATAATAATTTATTATAGTAAATAAAACGTAAATGGATATTAGGGGATTCCTACGATTAATTTTTTATCAATTAAAACACAGATAAATAATGTAGAGTTGTAAACGGATTCCTCTAGCTTTACCCAAGATTGCTTTCCATTACAACATTAGTCCATAAAAATTATTAATTCTTGATGACTTAAAACCGTTGAGCTTATCTATTAATATATTTTTATTTATAGTATATATATTATAAATTATTAATTATTAGGGTGTTGTGACATCATTATATCCTAAATTTTAGTCAATTGGATAAAATTGAGGATTTTAATTAGTTGATTGAAACTTTGATGACATCATTGAATGTTTCTTATATATAATTTATTTAAGATTTAAGATATTTAATTCGGTGTATAAAACAAGTTGTCGATTTTAATAATTAACCTCTTTGATAACTAATAATAATTTGAATGATCGTAAATAAAAATCAAGTAAAAAACCTTTCTAACAATTCATCTAATTTTGATTTAACGTGCATTATATGATTTAAACTCGTCGTCAAATTTTACAATATTAAAGGAATCCAAACAATATACAAAAATGTCTTAACGTCCGTTTTTATATCCTCAAATGAATTGAAACTCGTATGAAAGTGCACGTCAATTTTATCGTAATCTTCAACTTCACGATCGATGTAATTACGTACATCTTTCTTTAATCTAGTGAGAGTGGGTTTATTTTAATGTAAATCACATTTAACACAACCCTCTTTTTAATTTATATATAAATAAATTATAAACAAAACAATGGTTGGAATTCAATTATCACGTTACCTTCCACGTTCCTACCCAAATATTATAATTTAAACACCCACAATCATCACATCATATCATATCATCATATAATAATAAAATAAATTATAATATCACTCATTCACTCTCTCAACACCATTTTCCGTCCATTCTTTTATTTTCCGGTGACATTTTTTTAACAAGTTAATTATGCAAAAAGGTCCATTAGTTCTCCCTATATATATCTCTATATATCTAATTATCTATCTCTATAATTTTAGTTTCACATATTTGAGTTTTGAGCAGGTGAATACAGCAAGCTTGTGGTGGCTCACATCTTTGCCGCAAGTACTGCCGGATTCATCTACGCTGCCATCAAACACCGACGCCGGAAGAATTCAAAACCGTTAAAGGTTGACAACGTTGTTGTTCCACGGCTAGATGTCACCGGATCCGGCCATGTTGGAAGGCTTGAAAAGTTTTCTCATTATGTTGGTAAGTTCATGTTATTTGGTTTGACTTCAAAATTCACATGTTATTTTGCAAGTTGGTGTTTACTGTTTAGTTAGCTAATCTTCTAAAGATATACTAATATTTTAAACCAAATAAGGATAATGTTAGTATTTTTCTTAAAAAAGACATGTTCAATAAAGTGACATGTACTTGTAGTGTAGAGACATGTGCATTTAATACTTGTACATTGCCAACAAAATACCGGTAATTGACAGGGTATTTGGATATCTTTATAGAATATATATGGTTTTTATGTATTTGTAATAAATTTGCAGCAAGACAATTTGGATTTGAAAATGGAAATGAGTGTCCAGAATTAAGCAAATTGGCATCAGATTATGTGCGAAACTCGAAAGGGTTCGAAGATGCCATGTATGTGTATTTTTCGAATGAAGCAGAAGTCGAAACACTTTGCGAAAACCTTGTTCAAGAGCTTGAAAGATGTATTCTTGGGTATTTTGCATTTCATTGGAGCCAAGCAGATCTTATGATCAATCAGGTAATACTAAATTAGATTAAATTATAACCAACTTATTTTCATCCTTTTAATGTCATTTTAATCCTCACTCCATAAATACTTTTGAAAATTAAATAAATAAGGTAACATAAATTTAACTCATTGTCGTTTTCTCGTAGTTGTTTTCACTCTCCAAACACATAATCGTAGAGACGGATGTAGAAAGGGGGCAGTTGCCCCCTAAAAAGTAATATAAGTTTTTTAAGAGATATTAATGATGGAGACGTATTTAATAACTCTTAGCCCTGAACAACGAAAAAAGAACAAAAAAACTTTTCTTTGTAATCGTTATATTCTGGCTCCGCTCGTCGTAATAGTGCAAAACCGCAAATACGATGTAAAAAAGTTAGTCAATATCAATTTTAGGCATGAAAGAGTAAGGTCACGTACTCACGTTTGGATGTTTGATGATTTATGTTTATTTTATTATTTAATTAAGTATTACTAGTATTATTTTCTGTGCTTCAAAAACAATTTCATTATAATTGATTTGAAGGTGTTGAGCGTTGGATCCGACGAGAGGAAGCTTAAAAACTTTGTGTTGACAGCTACAAGGTGACGACTTTTCTTATCATTAATTAATTTAACTTACTAGGAGTAATATAATATTAGAAGAAGTCACAAAACATGATCCTCCTACCTTTATATAAAATTGTTTAATATCTCTTAAAAAATTCATTAGACGTTTGTATTTTTTTACGTATTAGATGTCAACGTTTTAATTTGTCCATATCTTTCATTTATAATTAATGAGAAGTATAATAATAATTTAATCTAAAAAACTTATTTATATGTGTAGAAAGTTGATGCTTAATTATTAGTGTGATGTTTAAGTAGGAGTTAGGAAATTGTAAGCATTTTAAACACACTTTTGGTATGTTATGTTTAGATTAGATAAGTTTTAAATTTTCATAGTTGACATAAAATGTACAGTAATATAAGTTGGATCAAGTTCTTAAATAATATATATAGCTAAAGCTAATTAAGCTATTGTTACATCTAGCTGTTTAAAAATTACGTAGTATATATTAATTCTAACAAGAAACTAACAATTATAAAAAAAATTAATACGATTAATCATTATGTCTTCTAGAAAATATGATAATAAATAATATATTTAAGGGATAGTGGATTGAGTAGGGACCTTTTTAATGCATTAATAAATACAAGTGGGCATATAAAATCGTTCTAAAAAGGATGACGTTTTGAAAATGAAAATGGTAGGTACTTGGTATATCTAATAATATTCAAAAAGGGGTTATTTATATATTATATCGATTCCTCACAATCATTTATAAATATATTAATTAAATATGAGCATATTTCAATTTATGAATATGAAAATTATGCGTTAAAATTATAATGTTTTTACTCTAAAAATGATATATTGGACAATTGATATTAGGGTAATGTTATCAAATCCATGGCTCGAATCATGCTCACGTAGTAATTTTGTTTATTTAATACATGCTTCTTTATTGAACATTTGCTTGTTATTTTAATCCACAAATGCTAAACATATCAAACAAAATTTCCATCTACTACAGTACTACACTAACCTTATAATTACTTTTCTTTCATTAAACTACAATAAGGCATCAAACTTTTAATCAACTCGAAAAATTATTGCCGATGGGTAGAACCAAGACTCATTTTAGCCAGGAGCTTACTTTAACTACTTATTTAGCTACTTTAGGTCGTTATAGTCCATAAATAAGAATAAAACGCCGTTGATTCAATTTCTTCACCACCGGTAGCAATAAATTCTAAAAAGAAGCTTCCTTCGCAGGAAAGATATTCTAGTAAATAGAATTCAATTTAGCTTGTTCTTAATTACAATGTTAATTACATTTTCCCCCCGTATACCGCATCAAACCGCACGTCTTATTTGACAACTCTATATGTATACATGTAAGTCATAGCACTCGTATATATTTTACTAGTAAGGCTGTTTCACAAAAAATGGGTTTACAACATTTTACTACAATTGGCAAAATATGTAATCAATCAAATCTAGAAAAAATCTACAGATTCTAGAGGACCACCCATATTTATCGAAGAGATAGACATGATGGAAACTGGAAATCTGGAAGGTAGGAGATTGGGATAATGGAATAAATAAAACAAAAAGTGATGTTTTTGGAATAATATGACAATAAAACGTTTATATGCGAAAAATATGTTTATATACACATCAAATCATAGCTAGTTTATTATTTTTTCCTTACCAAGTATACAGGGGCGGAGACAGAGCGGGGGCAGCGTAGGCAACCGCTCCCACAAGAATTTTCAAATTACGTAAAAATTAATTTTTTTAATGTATTAATGACATTTTAAATTTTTTGCTCCCACTAAACTACAAAAGAAATCAAAAAAAAAATATTTCGCCCCCTCTACTCGGATATCCTGGCTCCGCCCCTGCAAGTATATATGCTTTGAAAATAAGATCACCATACGTGTCATAAGTTATGATAAGATGTAAATCAAGTGAATGAGGTACATATGTTATTATATTACTAGATCAATACTCGTGTGATGCACGGTTATTTATTTAACGTGTTTTTTAAATGTTTGTAAGATACATAACAAAATATGTCATAAATAAATAGAGAGTAATGCCTACCATAAAGAAATATCAAATGTCAACAGAGTTACATAAACTTATATAAGTTAGTAAGTATTCATAATCTAACTATTTGTATAACAACTAAGGTGAACAATTCTCTTATACGTTAAAGTTTTAAGTTCATATGATTGAATGCATGTCCAACGACATTGGTTATTTCAATAATTCATAAAAATTTAATCATAACTTTGTAAATTAATTTATGATTATATGCAAGAGCTCACCTATAATATAGAAATGTATAGAAGTATAATAATTGAATGATTTTGAAAGTTGGCAAAAGGATGAGTATGCTTTCTAAAACAATGAACTAACTTCAATTATAGTTTATTATAAGTCATGAAAAGAAAACTCCGAAAAAGAATATAACAATGAAGTCCTAAAAACATGAAGAAGAAAAAAAACATGTCTGATATAGCAAGTTTATAAACTTCCCATTGTGTTGTCTCGTCATGGAGACACCCGGCCATAGGACGATTGGATGACCAAGAAATTCGAAGACCTGTTAGAGTAGGAGGCAAAAGGAATATCTAACTAAAATAAAAGTCAATCTCAACGTCTGTGAACAATCGATCTTTCACATATAATTACACCTTGATTCGAAGATTTCTAGATGTTTTAATTTAATAACCGATCTTGCTAACTACAAATTAGGGCTTTCTAGATGTTATGTCACATTGTAATCGGGCATATCAAACTCCGGCTAGATAACCACATGGATAAGAAAGAAAGATCAATTTTTTGTTAAAATATCAAACGATAATATATCACTATGAAAGTAACTTGTAAAGTTATTGTTATGAATAAGTTGCATTAGACTCATACCAAGAATATGTAATGTTTCATATACCATATCAGATTTGATATCAACAAAGTCGGCCATCAAGTCAATGATATCGTAACCAAAACCATCAAGTCAATGATATCTTACTTATAGTTGTTTCCCGAATGGAATGTTCAAAGCGTATATCACAAAATTCCAATACAAATTCAACTTCATCCTCCTTCCCTAACGTATCAATCAATAATGAAAATATATCGTATAAATCTATACATTAGAAAGAAAATAAAAGTTGTACATGAAGATATTAGTAGATACACGAATCATATCAAACCATCTCCATATCGAAGAAAGTAAATAAAATTCTATCAAATAAGAATTCTCAAATATGTCATTCTCTTCCAATGAGAAGAAGATTATTAGCATATGTTATGGCAAATTATAGATAATCAATAGGATCATGTAAAATAGATCTGTCTTAATTTAATATAGGAAGATTATGGGTACGGTAGAGTGATTTCACAATTGTAGTGCAATTCAAACTTAAGAAAGGAAGGAGCGAGAAAATTTGGGACGGAGAAAAGTTTAGGAAACAATTGGGGTAAAACAAATAAAAAGGTTTTTTTTTTTCTTTGTCCAAAAATGTAATCGATAGGACGATTAAAGTTTAACTTAACTGCTTATCCAAAACAGAGATCGTTTCATAGTTTTGGCGGGAGAATGAGTGACGTGGCAGAATGATGTTTTGCGATTTAAGAGCACAGGGTGTGGTGATTTTTTTTTCACAGTGTTCTGGGGAGAATGTTGTTGCAGAGGATTTTGTGGTGTGGTGGACAGTGTTCTGAAGTTTTTTATTCTTTATTTTTTTTATTGTAAATAATTGTATAAATTGATATTTAAAAATAAATAAATTAAATAAAACAACATTTAATTTATTAAAACCAAATAAAAAAAATTACAAGTCCTAAAGAATAAAATGCATAATTTAAAGACATAATTTAAAAGTCCTAAAAATTAAAAATGCAATACATAATAAATCAATCATCTCCGGCTCCCGATCCTGATCCCGAAGCGTGCGCTTCATTCCACCTTTGTTCACGATTCCTCCAAAGATGCTCCACAAGGTCGGCTCGAGTCCCTCGTGCGTCTCCCGATCACGTAGTTCCTTTGTTTTCCTCTCGTATGCGTTACACCTCTCGATCCAAGAACCTTGTATATCCCCAACATGTACAAAATATTCTTCATTCTCGGCAATGTTGAAACCGTTGTCTTAAATTATCATATTATGCAGTATGATACAAACATACATGATTCGTTTTATAGCGTTTAGACTATAAGATGTTGCCGGTTGTTAGACTATATGCCACATTCCTTGTAAAACACCAAAAGTGCGCTCAACATCCTTTCGGGCGGAAGCTTGTTTCCTTGTGAAATAAACCCTCTTTTGATCAATCTCGCTTGAAAAGCCCTTTAACAAACGCTGCCCATGACAGGTATATCCCATCAGCAAGATAGTACCCTCTATCGTAATCCATATCGGCCACTATATATAGAAGTTGGGAAGCGGAGTCATTTAGCAAATTCCTAAACAAAGGAGACGCATTAAGAACATTTAAGTCATTATTGGACCCCGCAACCCCAAAGTATGCATGTCATATCCACATGTCGTACGAGGCGACAGCTTCAAGCATAATCGTCGGATACCCATGATCGCCTCGTGTGTGCCTTTTCCATGCATTTGGGCATTATGTCCAACGCCAATGCATACAATCTATACTACCAAGCATGCCGGAAAAACCATGAAGCTCGTGATGTTTATCATACAAACGATGTATGTCTTCATTTGTTTGTTCCCTCATGTACACATTTGAATATAAATCAATAACACACCTTGTGAAATTTTGTAAAGTCTCACGAGAAACTCTTTCCGACATTTGCAAGTATCCATCAAAGGCATCCGTAGATGTACCATATGCCATTTGACGAAGGGCAGAAGTGACTTTTTGAAGTGTAGTAAAACCCGGGACGCCACGTGCATCGGGTCATTGACGAAACCACAAAAAATAGTCTGGAAGTGGGTTGGTAGAGTAAGAGCTAATATCCTCACAAATTTGGAGGAATAAACGACGACTCATTCGAAACCGACGTTTGAAATATTCATGCGGATATTTCGCATTTTCGATAAAGTAATCGTTTAGTAAGGTTTGCTCTGCCGTTACTCAGTCACGATATATGAAACAACGTGAACGAGCCGTGGAACTTTCGGCATCTTCTTGTGGAATTAAAACTTCGTTACGATAATTACGAGCAAGGGGGAGAAGTTTGTATGTGGTTTCGTCGTCGGAAGATGAATCGGATGACATTTTGTTGTGTAAAATATATGTGAATTTTGTATTGAAATAGAGAGAAATATGAGATTTGTGAGGTGTGAATTAGTGTAAAAGTGTGTATGTATATATAGAGTTTTTGAAAAAAAATTAAAAATTTTTTTTAAGCAACTAGCCGTTCCAACGGTTATTTTAATAAAAAAAGCGCTTTTTTTTAGTTTACGTTGGAACAACTGAAAAAAAAGAGGAAAAACGTCGCTCGTTGCAACGTCTCTCGCTGGACGCCGAGCCGGAATGCCATCCTGAACGCCGTTCCGGTGTGGCAGAACGCCGTCCGACGACGTTCTCGACGGAAAACAGTGAAAAAATCCTCCCCATCCTCCCCACACCGTGTGTTCTAAGAGTTCAATAATCCCTCAATTGTTTGGATCATGGTTGCAAAAGTCGGGAATAGTCGCCGACTAGTCGGGGTTTAGTCGGCCAAAATCAGCTACCGACTAGTCTAACACCAAATCGCTCAAAAAGTCGGTCAACGCCAAAAAATGGCGGTCAAAGTCGGGTCTGGGCGGGTTTTTGGGTCAAAATCGGGTCAAAGTCGGGTTTTTGGGCCGATCAATGGTGGTCAACGTCGGTCCAACGGTTTTTTTTTGTAGATCTGATGTTTCCGGCGACCAAGATCCGGTCAATGATCGTTTAAGAAGAAAAAAGAGAAAGGAGATAGAAGAGAAAGAGAAGAGATAAATATCTTTTTGATCATCATAACATCTCTTGTGGTGGTGGTCGGAGATGTACGACGGTGGTTGACGGAGGTTGTAGGCTGCTGCTGCTTCTTTTTTTTTTCTGATGGAAGGGAAGGGCTTTTTGTATATATCTTCAGATGGAAGGAAGGCAGCTGCCTTTTACCCATTAAATTAAATGAACCGTACCATGAGTTGTTAATTATATATATTAGAATTAGAATATTAGAATGTTTACCTTTAGTCCCTAAACTTCTATCATCTTTCCTTTAAGTACTAACTTCATCTATAAATATTAAACATGTTTACTTTTGGTCCATAAACTTCTATCTTCTTCCATTTATGTACTAACTTCAAGTAACATCTATATTTATTCATATATAAATTTGAAATTTATTTGAATACTAAAAAAGTCAATAAAAGTCAAAATCCGACTAGTCCCGACTAGTCCGTAAAATGTCCCGACCGACTAATCTCCGACTTACGACTTTTTCAACCTTGGTTGGATAGATGTGATGTTAGATAGAATAATAAATATTTTTGCATTTATAATTGCGGTGTCCGATATTTGGTCGAATAATTTATTAGTTTCTTGTGCATTGCCACACAAACTCAAACCATGTAAAATTCTAAGAAAAACACATAGGCCGCATTTAGTTACATAAAACTCTTCCATTTTTCCATAAAACTTCTTTAAAAAAAACTACTGTATATAATTAGAAAATGTGTTCAAATCCAAGTTTTTTAAAAAAGTTTTGATTGATAAAAAAGCTGAAAACCACTTTTTATGGTTCTCTAGGTTTTCATCCCTATCTTCTCTTGGAAAAGGAAAACTTCACCCCTCACATTTGAACGCACTTTCCAAATTTTCCTTACTATTCTAGAAAGGTAAAACACTTTTCACTCTTTTGAAAAATAGAAAAAAAATATGGAAAAAAAAAATTGTAACCAAACGCACCCATTATAATCGTCTTCTATTATCTGTTCTTTTATTTTTATAGAGTAGCCAGAGTTTGAAATAATAGAATATTTTAGTTACATGTGTATTGAAGAAACGTGTCCAATATATAATTGGTACCAGGAATTGCAATATCTTATACTTTTAGAAAGACTCGGTTATTTTATTATTCTATCACTATAAAAGTCTTTTAGTTATTTTAACTTTGGTTTGCTTGAAAAAGATGAAAGTGTTAGTCCATCATAGATACTTTTATGATCAAAGAACTAATAAGTAACTGGATGTTTAATGGTATATGCCAATTGAATTGTTATGTAAATGTAGAAAGCAAAGATTTGAAAGAGTGACAAAGGACTTAAAAGTGACAAGAGCATTCTCAACAATGGTGGAGGAAATGAAGGTGATAGGCGGCACCCCGAAAAAAGGGGATGGCAATGATGTCTTTACGGAGGTGATGGGCCCGGTGGCTCATTCCGAGAGAAGCCCTGTGCTCCTCTTCATGGGTGGTGGAATGGGTGCGGGCAAAAGTACCGTTCTGAAAGAAATCCTTAAAGAGTACGTAACATTCACTCTATATAATTCCAGAGTATCATTTTTATTAGTTTCTTCAAAAGTTTTTTTATCTGATTTATGGAGTATTTTCTAGCTACTACTGTTAGTATTCTTCATTTCTTGGCTCACATTTACTGTTCATGGCAGAGCATTTTGGTCAGAGGCGGCCGCAAATGCCGTGGTGGTGGAAGCTGACGCTTTTAAAGAGACGGATGTGATTTACCAAGCGCTTAGCTCAAAAGGTCACCACAATGACATGCTTCAAACCGCTGAATTGGTACGATAAGATCTCTCATTTCCTATGCAGTTTTTTTGTTCTGTTCTTCTGAAAGACATATATATTCACACATAAGTACCTCTATTTATAAACCACAAATATTCCACATGTTATTTGGGTCACTTTGTATCACTAGGCTAAAGTCATTTGATCTGTCTCGTTCCTTTCTACAAAAAGTTGTGGCCGATAACAACCCAATGGGCCCATTTCACTATTTGGATGTGTATAATTGCAACTTATAGACACTTGTCATGAATGGAACATATTATATATACAGGTGCATAAAACTTCCACGGACGCAGCTTCGTCTCTATTAGTAACGGCTTTAAATGATGGGAGAGATGTGATCATGGATGGGACATTGGCATGGGAACCATTTGTGCAACAAACAATTGCCATGGCAAGAAGTGTTCATAAACAGCGTTATCGGATGGGAGTAGGCTACAAGGTCTTAGAAGACGGCACCATCAACGAGAATTACTGGGAAAAGGTTGAAAACGAAGGAGACGAGTTTAAAATCAAGAAACCTTACAGAATTGAGTTGGTTGGCGTTGTCTGTGATCCTTTTCTTGCAGTTACCAGAGGAATTAGGTATGATCTCAAACCTTTTAAATCGCTTATTCTAACGGGGTGAAGTGTTGCACTTGTAATAAATAAAGATATTTTGTAACAATGCAGGAGGGCTATAGCAGTGAAAAGGGCAGTGAGGGTAAATTCACAATTGAAATCACACAAGAGATTTGCTAATGCATTTCCAAGGTATTGTCATCTTGTGGACAATGCAAAGCTCTATTGCACCAACGGCATAGGAGTTGCTCCAAAAGTAAGTTTGTACTTTATCAAGTTTAATTAATTTTAAATATGTACGTGCAGCATAATTAGCATATTCTTCTGAGTTGTTACATTACATTAGGCTTTTTAATACTTGTTAATTCATTCTATATCTTGCATAAATGCAGTTGATCGGGTGGAAGGATGGCAATAATAATCTGCTAGTCGACCGAGATGAAATCAAATGTTTGGAATCGTTAAGTGAAATCAACGACGAAGCAGATTCCATATACGAACTTTATGCAGACACCAAAATGTTAACGGATTCTGACTCGGTATGGAACAAACTTGTATTGACACCTACAAGAAATGATCTTCAACGTGATTTGAAGATTGTGATTGAGAAAATAGAAAAGTCAAAATCGTAACTTGGTATTACAATATCAACCAACTTTTACTTGTATTTCGTCCAATGAGGACTTGTATTTTGTTTTTGTGAATTGATTTTCGTGGTTAATGATTCATCTTTATGCGGTGCATGCAAGACATTTTTAATGTACAGAAAAAATCCGAGGTATATTTTGGGAGAATAGTTACCCTACACACATATATATATAAAATCATATACACTTATATAAATTTAAATAAAAAACATTCTAAAAGATCATATTAACATTCTACGGATAAGATATCGATCTCTTGACAATTCATATATTTTTTCTTTAATTATTAAGTGATGATCTATACACTACTCTTTTTTTCCTCGGTATACCACTAATTGTGCTTTACGATATTGTATTGTACAACAATACCGTAAAACACAATTGGAGATGTATGGGGAAAAAAAGTCGTATATAAATCAGTCCCCATAGTAATTATGGAGTATTACAATATAATGTTTAGAACTTGTTTGTGTAGAATTGAACGAGCAATAAAATAAATTCATAATGCCGTGGAAATAGAATATTATTATTATTTTATCATTAATTAAATATGAACCAACTGTACGAATAGTGCCCGTGTTATTTAATTCCCGTTTATAATAGGTTCTCCAGGTGGTTGAGCTTATGCCCGTGATGTATGCGACCTAATCGTTGCGTGACCGTTTCCGAACCTGTCCCTTGACCATATGGTACATGTTTACCGAGGGAGATATCGAACCTGTGACTTTTAGGATGTCATTCGGGAGCCCTTAACATTTATGCCTGTGTTATTTCATAAAATCAAGTATCATCTCTAGCGTTTAAATTTAAAATAGCACAAGACGTCTCCCTACTGTTACTTATCCGTTAACTACGTTAATATTTGTCAGTTAAGTTATGCCATATGCCTAGCATGTGAGACTGTGAGAGAATTGAAATTTTAATCAAAGAGAATCATATCAGTGTTATATGGCACCATGAATGAATGAAAATAAAATCGATGCTAAAAATTAACAACGAACATGGTGGTGAACTATGTCGTCGTATTTCCCAAAGAAAACGCAACTAGAACTAGTAAGATATACAAGAGCCTTTCACACTTCCCCCAAGTCTATATTTTTCTTGTAGATTCTTGACAATACTTCAGAATAGAAAACAAAATGGTAAACCATGAAGTTAGTTAAGGTGCAACTTGTGATTGATAGGTGCACTTCTTCAAGCTCCCTCCCGTATTGAAAAATAGTGCTAATGCGCCTTTATTAATTTATATAGGATTTTACTATTTGTAGCCTTAACCCTTAAGGGTTAAGTTTAAGAGTAATTAATTCATGCTTAAAAAGGTGGTAAATTAAGGTGGTAGAGATAAATTATATTCAAGGGGGTGAGTGGTTATTATTAATGTACAAACATTCAATGCGTGTCTGAATTTCTTATTAGTATAGCATTTTCTATTTATATAATACCTTCT
This sequence comes from Helichrysum umbraculigerum, assembly GCA_949592205.1. Taxonomy (NCBI): domain Eukaryota; kingdom Viridiplantae; phylum Streptophyta; class Magnoliopsida; order Asterales; family Asteraceae; genus Helichrysum; species Helichrysum umbraculigerum. The sequence goes on along the minus strand of CATIUR010000003.1, from coordinate 105,189,997 downwards.
TTCTACTTCTTTCTCAAAGTAAAGCAAACAACCTTTCGCCTTAATATATTTGGGGATATATAAAAAGTAACGTAGGTGCGGGTTCGAAAGAAAGAAGCAACGGCTTTCGCACTTGTTGGAGCTATTAAGCAATACAATAGAATTCATTACCCTTCTAAATCTAAATTGATATAATATAGGTTAGGGGTTGTCACAAATAACCGAACCCGAATAACTAATCCAAACCTGAACTCGAATAACCCAATTCAAAGCTTATTCAGCCACCAAAATTCGAATAATTCGAGTCTTATTTGAATTGCATAAAGGCTATATATTTTAGAATTTGGGTAACTCGAATAATGTAACACCCCCAAATTTATTGTTTAGCGGAAGCACGTTTTGGGTGTTACGAATCAATAATCACAGCACAAAGATATATAATGAACGACCACTACATGCGTCGTTTTGGACTTGTATTGATAAAACAAAAGTTCACATCAAAAATATTGTTTACATTAGCTCAGCTTGAAATTGAGAGATTTAAGTACATAATTAATCTATACAAAATATAATAATGCAGCTAAATCTCTGAGTGTTTGCATGATGACTCGAGCTAATTGATCCTTACTTGAGCAGTCCAACCTACTGCTGGTCACCTGTGATAGATGCTAAAATTGGTCAGCGAAACGCTGGTGAGCTCACAGGTTTGTATGTCAACACATATGTTTGTATGAACCGCAAGATTTATAATTGAATTTATAAAGCAATTAAGCAAAATAAAAGTTATACAGCCATGAGCGCATAGTATGAGTTTAACTTGAGTTGTCAGGACCACTTAAGGAAACCTAACTTGAAATGCCTCCTACGAGTGTCTAATCCACACTCGTCTTCCCAAATGCTAATACATCCGTTTGACCTGTTAGTGCGTGCTAACCCGGATGAGGATTGTCAATCCTATATGATACCATATACTAACATTCACGCTACTACGTATTACCAGACTATGCTATGGAGGGCTTTAAATTGATTAGCTTGAAACTCATGTAGTATTTGATTTGATTTGTACTTGCGTTCAACTTGTAAAACAAAACGAGCAATAATATCACACCCCTGATTGAAAAGCAGTAAAATAGGGGCCGTGAGACTCACCTGAGTCTTGAAAGTTTGAATTAATAACTTGGATTGATTTGCCTTGAAGTGTGGTCCGAAGACTTGTAACCTGAAGGTGCCCATGACACGCGATGGTTATTAATTGTTTAGGCATCTCGAAAGACTACCTTTGTAGTTGTTTGTCCAAATTACCCCGATTTGGTTGATTGACTTATCCAAATTACTACGATTTGGTTGATTGAATTGTATGTTTGAAAACGTGTACGGCCCGTTGGTGATTAATTGTAATAATAGTTTTGATGTTATCTCTTTGATTTCGAAGCGTTATACTTGAAAAGCAGTTTCCATTATGTTTGAAAAGTTGTATCGTATAAGCGTTTTGAGGTTGTGCAAGTTTGACACTTGGTGAGAAATGTGCTTACGGAATCTAAGTACGGGGGTCCGGGGGCAGCGCCCCTGGCGGGGTCCAAGGGGCTGGCCCCTGGCTGGGGTCGAGATGCCAGGTCAGCTCGAAAAATTTTTATTTTTACTATATTGCTTTGGTGAAAAACGCATCTGGGATCTGAATTCGGGTAAAATCAAGTGATAAATTTTGAGTCTCGACACTTAGTAAAAATCTGAGTTTTCTGTGTTTTGCGACACAATATGCGACACAAAAATTTGTCATGCGACACAAGGGTTGTGTCGCATAGGAATGCGACACAATATCTATACGACACAAGGGTTGTGTCGCATAGATTCGAGATGCTGATTCAACAGCGACATAGAGGTTGTGTCGCATGGTATTTGCGACATAAGGTACGACACAATATTGTGTCGCATAGGATACGACATAACTGGCTTCGTACGACACAAAATACGACATAGAGGATTTTATACGACACAAGGCTTGTGTCGCATTGAAGAACACCAGCCCAGAAAGTTTCAACTGCCGAGATTTTTCCGGCCAAAACCCAATTCAAACTCGTTTTTAAGCTATAAAATCGTGTTCTACACTTTGTAATGGACATATATAAACCCAAATAACCCGTAAACATGTAAAAATAAGCTAAAACGAGAGGTTTCGGGATTTTGTCGGAAACTTACAAAGTGCCGAAACGAAAATCCGAAAAGATGGAAATGTAGATCGTGATGCGGTGGTTCCTTTTCTCTAATTACTTTGTCGATTTGAGTTCGTTTGGTGGTAGTAATTGGTGATTTAGTGAGGTGTTGGTGTGGTGAAAGTTGAGAGAAAAAGAAAGAAGTAAGAGAATGGGAAAGTGAAAATGAGAGAAATAGGAAGGAGGTGAGGGGGTGATGACCCTCACCTTGGGCCGGTTTTGGGTGGGGTCCACCAAGTGTGGGCTTCACCAAATTTTGCTCCATGTAGTCACGCTCCGTGCGACGTTCGTTTTCCCGATTGGTTATACGTTAAACGATTATTTTAAACGTTTAGTTATACGTTTTAAAAATACGAATATTTATTCGACATTTTTATTGAAGTATTTCATAATATACTTAATAATTGCGTTATAAAATATAACGTTATCTCGTTTTGTTTGTATGCGTGTTTACATTTTAATCACGTAATCATCGATTGTACGTTGTGAATTGTATACGAATTATTACAAAATAACATTTTTAGATCTAATTGTATACTTAAATAACATTGTACTATTTAAATTAAATTGTTCACCAACGTCCGTATTTAATTGATCGAAACACGTTCGGTTTGAAACTTGTACGATTTAATTAAATCGTATTCTTGTATATATATTTATCAACATATATATTGATACATTAATTAGCCTAGCACAGAACTAATTACATGTATTAAAACTAGATTAGGCACTAATTACTAGTCCTAATTTGACGGGTGTCACAAATAACCACAAATTTTATTTAATAGACAAATATAACTATATATATAACTATATGTATGTATATATATATATATATATATATATGTATACATATATATATATATATGTATACATATATATATATGTATATATATATATATATATATAGGGTAGTGATCAAGAGGGAAGTGCCTTTTTGGAGGGAAGGGGGAAGCGTTAGTATGCATCAAGAAGCATATTAAAATTATCAATCAAAACGTCAACAAAAAATTATTTTTATTGGTAAATAGTAATCAAAATCGATGCTATAAAGAATATTTTAACGAATGAACTTCATTCTTAAGTCATAACATTAATTGATGAATATTTATTTAATAAATTGTTAATATGCAGTGTGATGCATATTAACTAATATGCATCGCGGTGCATATTAAAACTTCACATTATTTGAAAAATATTTTTATTGTTAATATGCATCACAATGCATATTAACTAATATGCACCGCGATGCATATTAACGGATTTGGATCTAATATTCATAAATCGATGCTATAACTTGAAGAAAGATTTTATCAAGGAAGCTTAACATTCATAGCATCGATTCTGATTAACATTTACTAAATTTCAGTTTGCTTTTTTCGAGATTTGTATGGGTGAAGGTAATATGCTTCCTGATGCATACTAACGCTTCCCCCAAAAAATGCACTTCCCTCTGGATCATTCCACTATATACATATATATATATATATACATAAGTTATTTATAATTTTCATATATCCTATATAATATACACATAAATTATTTATGATGATTTATATAAACTATTAGTGTTATTTTGTAAACTTAAAGTTTTGTTTAAAATGTGAAAGATTAAGATAACATCTCATTCGGGTTAAAATACATTATTCGAACATGACTCGTACCGGAATAACTAAAATCCGAATAACCCACCCTTATTTGAATCGGATTATGAATAAAATAATAAACTTAAAACCCGAATAATCTGACTTGCATAACCCAAAAATCAAATAATCCGACCCGGTATTATAGGTTATCCGTAGTAGTCTTAATTGTAAAATGGGCTTAAAATATCGCATATCAAATCAACCGGACTTTGATTACTTTCTAGGCCCAGACCCGATATGTTGAACTTTGTTAACTTTTAGGCCCAAAACTGTTCTGACCTAACACAGCCCAACCCTAACCCTACAAATACAGTGATAACTCTCAATTTCCATTCCGAAACCCTAACCCTAGCCAGCCGCATTCAGAGAGTTCATTTTTCAAACAAAACCGAAAATGGTGATTCTTCGTTTATCTATTATGTATTATCATCATCATTTGATTGATTAATTGTACTGATTTGATGTTGTTTGTTGTATTGTAGGCGGAAGTAGAGGTTGATGTGGCAGCTGCCGGAGTACCGAAGAAGAGGACGTTTAAGAAGTTCAGTTTCCGGGGAGTCGATTTGGATGCTCTCCTTGATATGTCCACTGATGAGCTTGTTAATTTTTTCACCGCACGTGCTCGCCGAAGGTATATTTATTTATTATTTCACTTTTTTTTTTTATTTAGGTTTATTCGATTTGTAATGTTGAGATGAATTTTTTATTTGATAGGTTTCAGAGAGGTTTGAAGAGGAAGCCGATGGCTTTGATTAAGAAGCTGAGAAAAGCTGTATGTTTTCTGAAACCATTTCTAGTATTAATACGTTTATATTATCCTGTTTGTGTGGGTTATAGTATAAACAAGTGATATTGTGCATAAAAATTGTTGTGATATATCTTTGTTGAAGCTTGATGAATTTTGTCAGTGTTATAGTTACTTTTATGCTGCTAATACATATCCAAGTTACTGTCATTTTATCATAGGGTATATATGGCTATATGCACTATTGTAAAATGGCTATCAATTGTTATAATTAGTGTATGTAGTATTGATTAACGTGTGACTATAGTATGTGAATTGTTGATTATCGAGTGTATACTGAATGACAATATAGTGTGCTTGATACCAGTATAGTCTTGGATTATCAATAAATGTTATCATGTAAGTTTATTCATCTGATTTAGGACTATCTGATATATATTGGAATGATAATACTCTTTTAGTTTGCTGTTGGCCATACTTTGCTTATACATGTAGCTATTAATGTTATGTCTTAATTCTGTGCAATTGATTCAACTGTAGTAGAATTTGGTTGTTTTCGTTGAGCTGGTGCTTGGTATTGGGCTGTATTACTTTAAATGTGCTTGAAATTCCATTTTGGTAGTGATTATGTCAAAATTGTATGATTTTTAATATATTTGATCATGACTTTATATGTGTTCAATAAATAGTTTGTAGTAGTAGTTGCAAGATTAACAGACTTATTATCTTGGTATTTGTCTTTTAAATGTAATAATGGTTGGATTTCTGTTTTGATTTTTCATCTTGTGTAGCCTATTATCCTGATCATAAAACAAATAATAAATTTTTTTCTGGTCGATTTTTTCATCTGATTCTGTGTTTTTGATTAAACCGTCTCTTATGTTCTTCAATGCCAGACACCTCTGTTACAGTTTTCTTCTTTTGTATTGTAATATGATATGTATGATGTGCATGATAGCTTCTTACTCACTTTTGAATGTTTATTGGGAACAGAAACGTGAGGCACCTGCTGGAGAGAAGCCAGAGCTCGTGAAAACTCACTTGAGGAATATGATCATTGTCCCAGAAATGATCGGAAGTGTTGTTGGTGTGTACAATGGGAAGACTTTCAACCAGATTGAAATCAAGCCTGAGATGATTGGTACCTACCTTGCTGAATATTCAATTTCGTACAAGCCAGTCAAGCACGGTCGACCTGGTATTGGTGCCACCCACTCTTCCCGATTCATTCCATTGAAGTGAGACCAATTGTTGGATGGTTTTATCTCATTTAAGTTTGTTTGCTAGGGTTGCACTTAATCTTTTTGTTCTCTGAATCTAGTAGACGTTTGTCATTCCAGAAAGTTGAGGATTTACATGTTTAAGGATCTTGTTTTCAAATGCTTGTGATACTTTTTGAAGTACCTACATTATATTATATTTTAAGTTCTCTAGATCATTTTAATTATTGTGGTTGTCTTTATACCGAGTATATGGCTTTCTAGTGATACAACTATACAGGATAAAGGGACTCCAATCTGGAGAGTAAACTAAACGTTCCTGCAGTGTCAGCTTCCTTGGCTATTAAGCAGGCGTTAAAGATTATAAATTGACAATCATATAAGTTATTGAATACATTGTTACAAAACAAAAGTGAGGAAACATATGAAACCCGCAACAGTATAATGTAGTGATTTTTTATTCAAACAAAATCTTAAGTCTCAAAGGAGTCATTTTCAACTAAGAAAACTTATCTATCTTTTAAAGGCAATCCAAGTTGGATGGTTTTTGCATTTCTACAGATAAATTAGTTGTTATGTTCTTGATATAAACAGCCAACCTACCAATTTAACACAAGTAATACTCCATAATATATATGGTCATGCAATGATGCAAGTCAATAACTTGTAGTGAGAAACATGTGAAATCATGCAGCTCAAACACAGCAGGAGCTGTGTGATATAATTTTTCTTTGTTTGAGAAGCAAACTATTCTACATGTTTAAATATATTCATCATCTTTAAGACCTTGTTACCAAATGATATTTGCAAGTTGCAAATGTCTGAAAAATGCTCATCTTAACATAAGTCAGAAGCAACTATAGACAACTCATTTCTTGCAACTAACCTTGGAACTTGGACACAGTTTTTACAAAATTACAAGTTACGATGATATCATCTATTGCATGATTTTATCTGCTCGAGAACTTGTCAGCCGGTCGATAAATTAGGTTAACGGGAAATTTATGAGAACTCTCGTAAGCAGACCAAGTCAACCCTTTCACACATCTTCTTCTTCACGTCCTTCGATTCTTGCATAGTTGCTTATGAAGTACCAGAAACAACTAGCTGACGATCAACGTACATACTCAATTTCTTAATCTTCCAACTGCGGACTATGATCGTTTTCATCTTCTTCGTCATTTTCACTGTCGTATGTATCAAGGTACATGTCTTCCCCTTCATACTAAACATAAAATGAATTTCATCATTTCCAGTGCATATTTAAATGAATTTCCAGTAACAACCACTATTAACAACAGAGTGTTTGACAGCAGAGGTCAAAATGACTAACTTCCATATTTATAAATTGTTCAAAAAAATTTAGGAAAATTGGACAACTAAATTAACCCAAGAAGAAGCATTACTAACAGGTACAATATTTCAGGTGCTGAACATGCAACGAGTCCATCTTTTTTTAGCTAGGAAACTGGAAAGTTAGAGGTTTGACCTCAGAAGTCATTATGTATCTTCTTTCTAGATTGAACAGATATAATACAACTGTACCTCACTATCCTCGTCTTCCGTGGAATATGATGCATCTAATCTGTCGTATAGCTCCTCATCACCTTCCTCTTTAGTAGTCGAAACATGTTCCTAAAATCATTTATCACAAACATACGTTCTAAGGTTATTATTCAGATGGATTAGCCAGATTACGAATGAAAAAAATGCTATTAAATAGAACACCATACGATTTCAGATCGCAGTTTGTTCATTCTGGTCTGCAAAGTCGAAATGTGTTTCAGAAGAGCCTGTTTAACATAGAATCAAGAGAGGATAATTAGTATATACATCAAATTTCTCCAAAAACGATACCACAAAGTACAAGAGACCCTTTAATTTTAAAGCAATAGCAAAGAAAGAACCTAGTGATCTGACTTGTGACTGTAAATGTCTAAAATGGAAAACAAATCGGGTTTTGGATGTACGTATTGAAAGTGATCGCATAATATATAAGCAAATTCTGATTAGTTAAAGTTGATAAATCGATACTGAAGTAACTTAACTATAACCTTTAATGATAAATGTCGTTGCAGCGAAAACATTAGATTAAGACACAAATCCGAACAATGACAAATATGGCATAAAATAACTGACAAACATAATGAGAAAAAAAAACTTGGAATTTTAATTCCTGTTGTAATTTTCTAGAACATACCTCACGCCGCTGAAGCTCAATAGAACGTGCCAAGGCCCTTCTCTTTGTTAGCAAGTTCTTTGGTCTTAATGCAGGAGGCCGTTTATAATCCTTACCCCGAAATACAATAATCGCAAATCCTTTTGAAACTTTATCGACCGATACTAATACACCACCACTCTCAGATTCAAGTGATAATGCTATATTTTTAACCTCTTCAAAATTTGTAGTCTTTATAATGATTTTTACCAACTCACGGTACTTCCAATGAAGATGCATGTTCTCCACGGTGCCATCAAACACTCCACGACGACCTGAAAGCAATAACATTTTTACTTTTAGACCTTTTAGTTGTAAATAAGGAAAATGTAAAGATGGCCCAAATAGGTCAAGCTTTATTTTGCCTTTTTTTTAATATAATTAATAATTAACTAGTGGTAATAACATGATTACAAAAGTTCATATTTTATATAACAATCTAATTTCTTGAACAAATTATTTAGAAGGTTTTATGCATCAAAAACACATTTTGGTCGACTTATGACCACTTTAACCTGTTTCCTTTTAAGCTAATATTTTTCTTCACCTGTATGACTTGTTAGATATTGTACGTTCATAACTCTAATCTACTCATTCATAACTAAATGGGTGAAATTCAACATCTCTAAATTGTTTAGTGAAAATGAAGAAGATCATTACCAAGTAGTAAGAAAGCTTTCATCCTTAAACCCAACTTCCTAAACATAAATCTTTCCGCATCAGAGATGCTTTCTGGATCTGCTGGACGATCTGCTGGATTAAGGAATGCTTCAACTTTAGATAAGGCGTGTTCAGCTTTCATTATTTTTCGATCAGCCTGTAACAGAATGGTCCTGTTATGTACAATGCAATTAACGTAAAAAGTTGTTGACTTTTAAACCATCGTATTTGACTTTTCATGGCAATTAAAGAATCATCTTGTAAACTGCAAAAGAAATGCACTTTTTACAGATCAGGTAAAATGGGTAGGCAAGTGGGTTGGGTGACATAATTAAATTCACAAGTTAAGTAAACTAAGTGATGTTCACCCCCTAACAGTTTTTTCTGTTCATTTCATTACATTTAGTTAATATCCAATGTATAAATATACTTACAACACTATACTTCGAATATAATATTCTAATTCTTTTCAATAAAGCGATAGATGAATATACATATATATGTACCTGTACTTTGCGAAAATGTTCAAGTAAGTTACTAGACTACTAATTTGTTCAATAGAATTACTGAACTATTTTTATATCTAAATTAGACTTTTTTACGTTGTAATATTTATAGGTTAAGTAACTTAATTAAATTCATAAGTTTAGTAAACTGATCTAGGTGTTAATATCTATAAGTTAAGTAACCTACATATCCTGATTTATTAAGTTTAGTAATTCAATTGAGCAAATTAATTAGTCCAGTAACTTAGTTGAACATTTTCGCGAAGTAGAGTAACATATTTGTCTATTAACCATAAAGCGCTTTATGAAGTAAGCATTTGAATATACTTCGGGTGGTTTTCGACCAGTTAGACCAGTTTCAATTTATAGAAGTTTACAAAGTTGACCCATTTGACCTATAGATAAAACAAGACCCAGACAGACCCATTAGTTGGGTCATCAAAATCGACCCCTAACTTTGCAAGAACGGGCAACTTATGACAGAGAGTGTGACAAAATAGTTTTTGGAATCATATATTCATATTTAACACATCAACTGTTTATAAACAATGAAAAAAGGTTGGCCGGTCAACCCAACCCCATCCGTTTGGACCCGTACTAAATATAACTCGTTCAAACCTGAACACATTTGACGAGTGACCCAACCCGCCCGACCAGCACATTATTCAATATTTAAGAACAATGTTAGTCTAAAATGAAAATGAAGTAAAATGGTTCAAAAAGTCATCGCCCTAAGAAAAGTAGGACAAATATTATAAACCAAAATGAAAAGAAACTCACGAAACGAAGCTTCCTTTCAAGCTTTCTTATAAGGTCAGCCTGTCTTTGTGTTTCTGCTTCTTGAAGCACTCTTTTCTCGTGATCTTTATCAAGCCTTATGGCCCACCTGGCGTTTGCATCGAGACTCTCTCCGAGTGTACCAGCAGATCCCGAGTGGTCTTCTAGTGTTCCAATTCTGGGTGTGATAAAGGTTGATGCTCTTAACCTAGCATATTCTTCTTCATCTTGTAAAGATTTTGCCAGCCTTTCCTTTTCTAATAACGCTTCTGAAACATCAGGTGACAAGAAATCTTTTCCTCTGTAGAACACCAAAAAGTCTTTATTTCTAGAGAGAAGTATGCCTCCTGTCAATTTCTGCATTTAATAACCAAACAAGCACCTCATTGAAAATATTCCTCCAGTAGAGATACAGGTTATACGTACGAAGAATCACACGACAACAGAAATATAAGTCAAGCACAAAAGAAGAACATAAGGATTACGGCTCTACACAATAAAAAGAAACAAGACATGTAACGGAACCTGTGGAATATAAAGACAAAAGCTCCATACAAGAGATGAGTTTTAAAGATAAAAAAAAAAAAGCTGATTTATGTTAAAATATGTTTCGATGTTATCAATATGTGTGAGTGTGTGTTCATACTTTATAGGTTACATGAATTCATGAACTCAATTTCTATTTCTATGTTCATAAGAATCATTTGCTCTAAAGCATATTTTTTTAGTTCAACTATAAAGACCTGAAATCTTGAATAAACTGAAATAGTTGAAATGAATCCATTTGACCTTAAAAGTCAGGTTGCATCTCTTTTTTGCACACAAGCAGGGGCCTAAGATTGTCTGACTATTAAGGCCCATGAGGTATTGAACCATAAGTGGTTTAATAATGCATAGTTGCATACTACTAACATAAATTCAACATAGCTATCTTTTTGTTATAATATGATATGGTAGGTATTCTTGGAGTACCTTGATATCTTCAGCCATCCTTTCACTTGTAGTTAACTGGACTCCACGTTTCAGCGCAACTTTCGCAATCGAACTCCTTTCCCACAACTTAATAATAGCCGCCGCCAAACCTTGATGTTGTCTGCTTCTACCTATTTATGTAAATACTCAAAAAAATAAAAACTTAGGGTTCACATCTTGATTTTTCTTCGAACCATATTAACATGAACCTCAAAATGGCATATGGTACAAATGAACAGAAAATTATAGTCTTAAACTATAATTTGTTGAGGAAGTTGCAATAGATAGCAACACACTTTCACTTAATTTCTAATTTGATCGCCGAACTTATACAATAGTTACTTAAACAACTATACTACTCAAATTCACTTTATTCAGGTAATCTTGAAGAGGATACGTGTAAAATGCTGACAATCAGTTTTAAAACGTTGACTGGTGTTTATATCAATTTTTTAAAGTTAAATGGTAACACTTTTCTGAAGTTGAAGCCTTTTAGAGACAGGCTATAAATTCCTGCATTAGAAAGGAGTGGAAGTGTGTTGCTAAATAATTCTAGAGGTGGCAATTCAACCCATTTACTTATAGAAGGGTCAAATTGGTTTTTTATATGACTCAAACAGGTCGCTAAAATGGGGAACCAGTCAAACAATTTGAATGTCGCCCAATGAATCATGCATGCAACTCTTGAATGGTTTTACTCAAAGATGTAGTTAACATAGTTAACACAACACTAATCTCTAAAAAGATTTGTAAAAAACAAAAAGTGACTGCGGGTCAGTCCAACCCAACCTGACAGTCTCATTTTGACACGTACTATAAATGATCGGTTACTCAACCTACCTACCTTGCCACCTCTACTACTTATTGCAACTTTCCCTAATTTATGTGGAGAAGATGGCCCACCTAAAGCAAAATGGGGTGGGAGAAATCTCGCTAGTCTTCTTAAATTAGTAGCTTCCCGTCCCACAAGTGTAGCTTTTATTCCATACGGAAGTATTCTGAATGGTGGTTGGTAGCCATGGACTGTTCCGGGGAGTAAATCAGCATCCACTGGTAATGGGTCGCACCCGGGCCAATCCGTGTACCTTGGGCCCAACCCCTCTAAGAGTTTATCCACTTCTTTTTCATAGTTTACTTCTTCTTTTATTTCGGTAGTCTCATCATCTAATTCTTGCACTTGTAAACCATCCATTGAACCAGTTGTAGCATCAGCACTAGAAACAGATGTGTTTTCGGATAATTCCTTGTTATATTCACGTTTTCTTTGTTTTAAAGATGGATCTTGGTATCCTACTCCTCTATAGAGAGCAACCGTACTTCCAGACCTCCAAATCACCAACCCCCCTGTCCTCATCTAAATAGTACAATCAATATCAGCATATATTAGTGAAGTTTCACAATATTCATGCCTAAAGTGCTAATTCATAAAATAGTTGTATATTCTTGAATTGTTAAAAATGTAATAACAAGTGTTGAAGAAACTCACCTCTAATATCTCGTGCATCCGTCTCATATTAAGTGCACCAGATCCTTCAACTTTCAGCTTCACAACTTCTGCTGATTTCCACTTGTCCTTAATCAAAGCCACCATTTCTCGAGTAACACCAGCACCTGTGATCCTCATTTTATTCTTTAACCGAAAAGCCAAATTCCTCAACCTCCTCAACTCTGATTCCGGAAGTGTTAATTCAGCCACACAAGTTTTACTTTTCAACTTCACCGAGTTCCTCTTTTCATCATCTTCAGGTGATGGTTTCTCCCATGGGAATTTCACTTTCCCATTACTACCCTTAAACACATCTTCAACACCGAGAGGTGATTCGGGCGAAAACCCACCTCTTGAATTCGGTAAAATCCCTTCTTCAACATAAAATATATCCTCAATTGACCCCTTTTCAATTTCCCTCTTTTTAATCTTATCTTTAACATCATCAACATACCCAAATTTCTTTAATTTCCCCACAATTCTATCCATTGTACTACCACTAGTATGTATACCATCATTATCACTATCACTATCATAACTATTTTCATAAATTAATGATTTTTCAGCCTGTTTAGGCCAATTTTGCTTCTGGGTATCACCCCATTTCTCTAACCAATCATTATTTTTATTACTTTTTGACTTCAAGATTGGGGATTCAGTGATAGAACTAGCTTCATTGTTCTTGTTTCTAAGAACAAGTTTGGACCTTTTTTGGTGGGTTGGGTTTAAATGGGTGGAATTATCATCGTAATTTGCAATAACTTTGTGTTTCTTGAAAGGGTTATATGAAGAGTACCTGAAAAAATGAAGCTTGTAGACTGAGCTGTGAAAAGAGTCTAAACGAGTGGGAACCAGAGCCATGCTTTCTTTGAAGAAATGCTAGCAGAAGATGGATATTATTTAATCAAGAGACCTAATTGAAAGAAACAAAAAATCAAGGGAGAGTTTTTGAACTTTCCCCTTAACTTTTTACTTATGTAAGTTATGGTCCTTTCACTTTGTAATTTGTTGTTTTAGGTCAAAAGTTGGCGAATAATTGAATGAACAAAATTCAGTAGGTGATTTTGAATGAGTATGGGTGAAACCGTGAAAGCCCGCTGTCACCTACGATTTTTTGGAGATTTATAGAGATGAAATCAATAGTTAACCCAAACATTCAGTAGGCTAGAAAGAAAACCTCTAAGTCTTCACTCTTCCCTTCTCAACCCCGACCAATTTTTATTTAACTACCTTATTCACGAACCTTTTACCCTAAATAAGAACCATTCACCCTTAAACTACGGAAGCAGATGAAAAAGTTCGACCAATAGGGAGAGAAGGCGTTTGTGAGGCGACTATAAGGCAGTTTAGTACAATGTATCTTATCTTACTACTATATAAAGCATATTGACTTTCTTTTAAACTAAATTTTAAAAAACAATGTTTAAGACTCAACAATTATTTATAGAAACTATATGATAATCAATAATTCATTACTTCTAGCAATTTAATCACTTTCTCCATCATATAAGCTTATTTTTACAAATACTTTATACTAGTCAAACGAATACGTTACAATCACCGATTCAATTCATAACTAATTCATAGGAATAAACAACTCAAAATCGAAGACCTATAAATAATTCAATATGATGTAATATATTGTTGAATTTATTCGACGTCTCAAATCAACAATTAATCTACGATAAAATCTTTGAGTAATGGAAACAATAAAGGGTGATGATAAATCCACCTAGAAATTTGATAAATCCACCAAAATCGTGCAATGGTTTGTACAGTACAAGTTGTAGTTGCATAAGTGTGGTGGATTTATAAAAATAGTGGGTGGAAATATCATTACCCAACAATAAAACGTATAAAATAATACTATAATTATTTGCTCGGCTAGGCACACTGCTAGTTATCAAATATGTAGTTACAAATAATCTAACCAAAAAGTAACAAGAATTAAACCTTACATGATTCCAAATGGAAATCGTAAAACATGAGTAAAATCCAGACCATACTAAACCATAAATTGAAAATTAACATGTACGCCACGTTGTTTTTAAGTCATTGATATAGTTAAACATAAGTGTGGTGAAAACTATATATAATCAAGCTTAAACTTTAAATAATTTATGTTGTTAACACTAGAACATCATGCAACACATAAAAATGCGCAAGATGTGTACTTTTAAATTACGAATATCGTTTCCTTCTTTAAAATATTTATAGGTCTTCGCTTTTGAGTTGTTTATTCTCGAAGGAAGAGAAAAGAAGCATAAATAAGTAAGATCGTATTGTATTCTTGAGTTTTTATATTAAGAGGAAAGAAGAGATGAGAAGTAGGAGAATGATTTTTCTCCTCAAACTTTGTATCCAATCCAATATTGAGATGAATTGAAAGGAGAGAAGGTTTAAACATTCTATAAAAATTCATTTTATTTCATATCTTTGTAATTCGAGAACACGGAACATTTAAAATTGTTTTTTTTTTCAACTCAAAAATGCAAAAGGGTTATTCCTTTTTTTTCTTCTCCAATCATTTTATATATTCCCCCTTCTATCAAAAACTAGTGAGCAGACAAACATTATGAGTCCGCTCTCGAGTTGTTTTTTCAGAAGAAGTGAAGAGAGGCGGAAAGAAATGCAAATGACACTCTGTTCCAAAGTTTTGTTTACATCTATAAGAGAAGAGAAGTGAGAGGAAATTTTAGGCTTCTTTTCTCTCCAAACCTTTACATTCATATTTTATTTAAACGTTTTTTAACTACAAGCCATTTAAAACTAGCATGGTACCCGCGCGATGCAGCAGGACCAAATTCATAAGAGATGACTTTGTTTTATGAAGATGATAGTAGTAGTGAACATGTCAAACCGAGAAGACCTAAGTGAAAGTAATGATCTTGGTGTATTTTGGAAATGCAGAGCAAGCTAGTCTATTTGGACTGATTTAATGTTTTGTTTTATTTACGGTAGGTCGGTGGAGATTGAACCATATGCTTAGATTAATCTAATAGGGGGTAATTTAGTCAAAAAAAAATTTTAAGAAGTTTTAGATTCAAACAATGGAAACTCTTTATAAATAGTATTAGATACACATTTATAAATCTTTTGAAATTGATAAAAACCTGACTTGTTTGCAGCAACCAACTGTCAACACATTTTATTTTTTTTTAAATGATGATGATAAAAAGAAGAAAAAACTAAGAAAAATGTAGATCGACGGTAGCATTTGCACATGTACCGTTTCGCCTTTTTCTATAATTTCAAATTGAATTGAATCTCACTCCCTTTTCATATTTCTGCATCCGTTGAGCTAGGGTTTTCTCCTTCCTTTCTTCTTTCAGGTTAGTACACCTTTTAACCTCCTTTAATCAGATCCATTTTTTGTGTATACAGTCAAATTTACGTGTTATTTGATTGATGCTTTTTTAATTTAATTCCAATTCAACTCTCCGTTGCCTGTTAATCTGTTATTGCTTATAGAATTCTAGCTTTTGTCTGTTGCTTGATTACGTCTGATTAGCTTTAATATGTCTGTAGATTTCTTATAATTATGATGAATTATTGGGAAACTAGGGTGAGATTTCGTCTGCTGTATATGCTGTATTACTATATTAGAGAATGTGCATCTGTTTATGTTGATTAGTATTATGTTCAATAATGATGGAAGCTTGAATTTGGATAAAATTAGGCTTTTCCTCTTTCATATGATGGAAACTGATAATAGGAAGGTGCTTTTGTGGATGAGATTTTGATTATAAGATTATTTAGGATCAGAGGTATTAGATTGTGAGAGGATTATGTATCAAGTTACGGTATGAAAACGTGTTGTGGATTCTCTGATTCTGCTTCTTCGAACTGTACCACCAATCAGTTAAAAAATGCACATATAAACACACCGAAAAGACTGGTTTAACTCCAATTAAAACTATTTCTTCAAATTTTGATATACAAGTTACTAGATGAAAATTTGTATGCCATAAACGATTACTGTTAACAATTTTCTAGATGGATATTTGATGTAACTTAATGGTGAAGGGAAGTTATATAATTGGCACTAATTATTGAACGAATTGACAAAATCATTCTCTAGTTGTTTTTCACTTTTTGATTTATGTTAATAAAACAAAACACCACAAAGATGAAGTCCTTGTTTGTGTTTGATGATTCAATTTTTTTGATGACATCAACTATACATCTGTCGGTTTGATTCTTAAGGTTCATTGTTCGCAAAATGAATTCTAAGTATACAACTTGCAACGATCATTTGACTATAGTGAAGTTATGATTCAATGTTATTTTTTGTATTATGTATACCAACCACCAACGTTACTATCAAATTCACCGTACTTCATTGTAATAACAAATTATAATTACACGTATTAGAAGGAGGTATGTATATAAATTTGCATGCATTTCTATAAAGTGTATGGTGAGTGTAGTGTTTTTTCCTCACTTTCTGCTGTTCCATAGACCACGTACTCTTTTTTACCAGCACTGCACATTAGCTTTCTAGTTATACTTATTTTTGCTTTCATTTTATCACTTCTGTCATCATGTCCCACATTTTAGGCCATCCAATACCAATTGTATACCATCTTTAATCTTTCTAAATAAACATGGTGAGCTATGTTTGAAAATTAAAGGGTATGACTTCACTATCTTTGATTCTAGAAGCAGATGATCTTTAGGGTCTGAGAGTTCTTAAGTTTGATGCATGTGCTTAAAGTTTAAACATTGTTTTGATGTATTTTTTTAGTAAAGGATTATTGTGGATAAGTGGATGTCTTGGGCTAATTATAATTTCTTATTTATAACTCCTAGGCTTTTGGATTTGAGTGGATATCATTGGTTCTAGTAAGCATCATCTTTGGTCTCATTTTAATTATCTTTATCTCTCGTAAATATTCATTTGTACATCTCTGAAACTTTTGAATCATTTAGCAAATAATGTTAACATATGTACATAGATAATGGTTATTATTATATTAGTTTAAGGTTGTATATAATGTTATGTTATGTTATAAGGATCGGTTACCTTTAATTCCTGAAGTTGTTAGGTTTCTATAATCAAGGTATTTATAGTTTATCATAAACGTAAGTCTAATAGCCAGACTGCCAGAACTGAAATCATAATGCACCATGGATAGAATAGAGAATCTATAACCAGGATGAAGTACTAAAAAGTAGAAACCAAACTTCTGAAGTCTTAATTCTTATCATCAATGGCAATTTTGTAGTCGAGTCTTATACATCAAATAAATCTAACCATTGGGGCAAGCTTAGCATAACTATAGCGTGAAATAGGCTGAATGCTAAACTCGAACATCATTGATTCTTTGGGGATTGACAGTTGATGCTGGTAGATATCCTTTTTGCAAAATAATATACAGTATATATAAAGCAAAAGAAGCAGGAGGATATATGTATAGCTCACAAAGGTAGCCCCAATGGTTTCAGGTTTCGATCTATACAATCTGGATACCCAATAATCGTTTTTCTATCTATTTATGGATATCAATATGAACACAAGTGATGATAGTGTTCCCCTTCATATCTGTAATAGCAGAACATATGTACTTTCTTTGCTGGCGTCTCTGACTTACCTTCATATTGTTGCACTGACCATTATACATGCCAGATATTACTGTCATAATGAATCTTGCATCGGTACTTATTATTTACTTATATTGATGCAGAAAGAAATAATGTTGCATGAAATTGAATGTGTCCAACATGTAGTAATTCCAGCGAAAGATCTCGACACAAACGGAATGGTTCCCACGCGTTCAGTTGTCACCAACCTTTTAAAACAGTTAACAATGTACAAAGCGTTAGAAGAGTTTGGTTACTTTCTTGGAGTAACAAAATTAAAAACCATTGATAATGGAAGAAAACATGATTCCACAAAATACATCGATTTTTTGGTAGCCTTTAACTGCCGCACCCTTTTGCCCATGAAGGGCGAAGTCATGATCGGCATAGTGCACACGACAAGCAGATTTGGTGTTTTCTTGAAATCAGGACCTATGAGCATTGTCTATTTATCGACCCGTAAGATGCCAAATTATTACTTTGTTGATGAGGGAAAACCATTGTTTATGAGCAATGATTTGTCAAGGATCGAGAAGGGTGTACTGATACGGTTCGTAGTTTTTGCAACTAGATGGAATCAGAGGACCCGTGACATTAGTGTACTGGCTAGTATCGAAGGTGAGTCACTCGGGCCGGTTGCTACAGCCGGTTTGGACGGATTTGAGTTGTAGTATGTTCCCAATTGTAAAGTCAAGTTGGTCGTAGTTGTATAAAATGATCATCTTGTAGATGAATGCAGTCAAGTAGAAAGATTATAGTTGTAATTTGTCTACTCTCGTAAAGTGTACATCAAAAGTCAAAGTCAAACTCACGATCAAAGACAACTTCTATCTGGTTTTTGAAACTTAAAGTGATAGTTTTTAGAGGCAAACTAGTTACACACCCCATAATGATTAATTACATTTTCTTACTAATATATACATTTATCCACTTCTAAACTTGAACCTACAACTTCAAAGTCGGAGGGTCACATACTCACATGGATACCGTTAGATAAATGACCCTTTGGGATACTACTCTAAACGCATATACATTGTTACATACGCTTGTACAGTGTTCTTTTTAGGTTAACTAAAGTCTGTTGATTCCAAAGAGAAGGAGAAAGAAAGTGAAATATATTAAGCTTTTGACGTAAAATAAGAAAACCAGCCCCACAATACAGAAGGGGAGGTGGGGGCCATGGCCCATGGGGATACATAGGACTATAGGAGTGTGTTAGACTCCTCCCAACAGTGACTAACTACTGACGCGTCAGTTCGTGCCACGTCTGCGCCACATCAGCTTTTCCCACAACTGACACAAACTGACATTTACTGACATTTCACTCCCTACAGTAACATCACTTCACTTATTTTCAGGGCCCCACACACTATTTCATTTATTTATTTAATACAAAAACACTTATATTTGCAAAATAAAAAACATTACATTAATATTAAACTAAAGATTTAAATTCCTAAAAGTAAAAAAAAAAATATTCATTTATTGAAAATAAAAAAAACATTACATTAATATTAAATAAAAGATTACAATTCCTAAAAAATAAAAAAAATACATTTATTGAAAACTAGAAATATTATTAGTCATCTACTCCGAGCCGTCTTCGTTTTCATTGTCGTCTTCGTCCGGTTGTACTGCGTGACCAAAAACCGTGGTGTAATCCGTCTCATAATTATCAACCACGGTTTTTCGGACCTTTTCGAGCATTTTTTTCTCCTTGCCCTTGAGAAACGACGGTATTGGTTTATATAACATTTTCCACGATTTAAGAATGGTTTTTTTGGTCGCGTTATGTTTTATTGCTTCCAATGCTTCTTTTTGTGATTCCGCGGCTTGTATGTTTGCCAAACGTTCTTTTTCTTTGAGAGATCTTGAAGAAGTGGCGGCGTCACTTGAGCCCGAGCTTTTTTGGGATTTTCGTGAAGAAGTACGACCGGGCGGGCGACGTATCAAGTCGTTTTGGAACAACCGTTCCATGTTAGCTGCAAGAGGCTCGGAAGTAGGAATGTCGTCACCAAGATTTATCGTCTCGAGCTCGGGTTGGGTTGGCACTTGTCGGTTGCCCATGATTCCACCTGTTTCAAGAAACTTTGGATGATTTTTCACTACGTGCCAACAATCTTCGTATATGAATGCTCTTTTTTGTTGGTCCTTGAACGCGGCCTTACACGCCTTAATAATTTGTTCGTCACTTGCACCGCTTTGACGAGGATTCGTTAGATCTTTGTGGATTGCAATGAAGATTTTGCAATCGGTACGAATCTTGTTCCATTTTCCTTGAATTTGGCTCAAGGTACGGGGTTTAGGCGCCACCGTATTATAATCGGCTTCGACTTTGTCCCAAAAAACTTCGTAGCTTTGAGAAGCGCCTCGTTTATCTTTTTCGGATCGGTGGATCCAACGCTCGGCTAATATAACCGCTTCCTCGTCGCTCCATTTGACTTGTACCCTTGTTGCCGGAGCTTTTTCTTTTGATTTTCCTTTCTTCACCACGGGTTCTGGTTCGGGCTCGGGAACGGGTTCGGGTTCGGTTTCGGGAATCGTTTCGTCGTCGATATCGGGATGTGGCGGCGTGTTGATGTTTTCGAATTGTGGATGGCTAATTGGTGTTGGTGGGTATGTTGTGTAAGCCGAGTGATGTGGTTGGTGCATATAATGTGGGTTTCCAAATGGCGCGGGAGTTTGGTGGATTGGAATATGTGGTGAGAAATGATGATACGTTGAGTAGTTTTGGTAACCTTGGAATGGTGGCGATGGATTTGAGTATAGTGCAAAGCCGGGTGGTTGACTAGGAGAAGAGTTGCTCGATTGAGCGGAAGAAGTGGCACTTGGGGAATCGTGATTGCGGGTTTGATTCGGTATTGGATTGTTGATTAAGTTGTTCCACATATCGTCGGCGGTTGAGTGACGTCGACTCATTTTTGTATTTGTGTTTGATATGAGAGAAGTGGTATGAATATTATTTTTTGAGTTGTATATTGAATTTGGTTTGAATATTGGTTAAAAGGTTGGAAAAAGGTTGGATAAAAGTATAAATAAAGTGTGAAATGAGGTGGGTTTTTGTATGAAATTTGGGGTTGGGTTAAATTGGTATTTATAGGGGATGAAAATTGGGTTGGAAAAAAAAAATAATGTTTTTTTTTTGTAGCAGTTTGACCCCCCAACGGTCCAAAAATTTTTATTTTTTTTTTAAATTGTCAGTTTTCATCGAAAAAAGGAAAAAAAAAAAAAAAAAAAAAAAAAACTGACGCGGGCCCCACGTTCTCACTCCCTCCGTCGCCAAACCGAAGCCTCAAACCGACGCCGGCCAACCGACGGGCCGTGCCTATGGCGTCGGTGCCGTCGGTTGAAACCGACGCCCCCAACCGACGTCCGTTGGGACGAGTCTTAATAAGTTATAAATTTTAATTTGGTGGCAAGTCAATTTCGCACGTTCTTGTTTTTGTCCCATTCGATGTTACGTTAAATCCATAGCGTCAGCAATTTCATTTGTTAGAAGCCATCTAGCAAATCGATGCGAATACGAGATGTTTGCTGTAGAAATGAAAACTACAGTTGCTAAATGAGTTACACTCAAAAGTCAAAGTAAATTACATTGTTGGTCTCGGTCCATGTGGTTTTCCCTGTATTACGTACTTAGTCCCGACTCTCGAGTTATACACAATGAGTGTTAATTTTGTCCGTTATATGAAACCACGTGCGTCGTAGACGAGGGTAATTTTAACTATGAGATAACAAGCAAAAGTACGTATGTAACAATCGTTATTGTAAGGGACTTTCGACTTCGATGAAACATATCATCGGGTCAAAGGAGTGTACCCCCGTAATAGCCAACTCGGGACCGAGTATGTAATATAGGTATAACTCAATATAACCACATCTATTTGCACGGTAAGATACTCCAAAACTTATTTCCACAGTTAAAATCGCATCAGAAACTTTACGAAATATAATACCCTGACCATTTATTCATTCGACTGAATATGAAATTAGAAATAAAAAGGTATATTTATAAACTTCTGAAGTTAACATTTATTCCTCAAATACACTGCGTCACTGCCGACAGGCGACAACCCCTCCATGAAAATTATACGGAGTATCAGATATTCATATCCACATATATATATATAAATTAAATGACATATGATACAACACTCCTATGTGCCTCCCAAGTCCCAACACTCATGTGCTCTCACTGACTTACACTTATAAGTTTTTATCTATTTGAAAACGACTTACACTTGTAAGTTATAAGTTAGTATATATGTTAGTTAACGTGTAAATTGTGCAACTAGTTAACACAACTTTTAAATTTGAGTAGTCAGGGTCGGTCAACGTGAGTGAGTGAGGTGGTCGACCGCTTAATAACTTCGAATGACAGATGCTTCAAAATGTGTGTGTATAAATTCATGAAATACAATTATTAATAGCAAGAAAAGAAGAATACGTTATAGATGTTTCAAAATTGATTGATCCACAATAAAAAAAAAAAAGAAGAAGAAGATATTTTTCGTTATATCACTACATGACATTTTTCTTCTAGTGAACACATTTCAATACAAAAATTGATCATTGAGAGACGATATAAATAGGGATATATCCCATAATTTCCTTGCACATTGCAATGATCACTATAGTAATCGTAAAATCTTGTGTATATATGTAACAAATAATAAAATACATTTCTTAAAATAATTTACATAAAATAAAATTAAATTGAGAGAACATATATTATATTATAAATAAACAATAAAAAAACAAGTATCAAAAGAACTAAAGTTATATATAGACTATATGTGTATAATAAACAATAGATATAGATAAAAATACATGATGAATCTATAACATGATGATGATGATGATGATACTACCCCATTGAGTTTCCACCAATACTGAAAACAGAGCACTGTCTAAATGGTCTTGACACCGGACCACCAGCACTCGCCGGGCACGCCGTTAGCCCCACCGTCGGTGGGACCATACAATTATAACTCAAACACAATGCCACGCCATCCGGCAACACAAACTCCCTCCTATCACCCATCGGAAAACTATTTATATAATTATGCTGTATGTACAACGTCCTCATCGTTCCGGCGAACACATTCCCGACGTAACTCTCCGGAACTTTTCCGGTCAAACGATTACTATTTAAAAACAATGTCTCAACGCCGTTTAAAAATTCAGGTATGTCGCCGGAGAGAAAGTTATGGCTGAGATCGATGGTAGATCCTGGACCGTACGATTCGGGAAATGTCGACGGTGGTGTGATCTCGCCGGAGAAATTGTTCCGTTGGAGATACATTGATGATAGAGATGGTGAGAATAAGGAACTAGGTATTGGACCACTTAATTTGTTCATGCTTAAATCGAGATACACTAAATTTGATGACGTCATGTAAACTGGGCCCAACAGACCGTTACTTGATAACGACAAATAACGGAGTGTAAACGGCGTCGTATTCGGTAGCGATCCGGTTAACATATTATAACTTAAATCTAAATGAATTAGGTTTGAATTATTGGAGAATTCAGGTATTTCTCCGGCGAGGTTATTGGAGGAAAGAACTAATACTCTCAGCTCCGGTAAATTCGTCGCGAGTGTCGCCGGAATTATGCCGTTGAGCTGGTTGTGACTGAGATCTAATGTGTGTAGTTTTTGGAGCTCCGAGATTGACTCTGGTATAGTTCCGGTGAGTCGGTTGTTAGTGAGTGATAGAACGCGGAGGTTTTTTAACCGGCGGCCGAGTTCCGACGGGATAAATCCGGTGACGATTCCAGGGTAGAGGATTAACTGTGTCAGCTCAGTGAGTTTGTAGATTCCGTTAGCGGAGATTGTGCCGGCGAGTCCAGGTGAGTCGGAGAGTCCGGTACCGAGGAAGAGAGATGTGACACGTAATTGACTGTTGATGACGGAGCAAGTAACGCCGGCGAAGGAAGAGCAAACAGTTTCCGGCGAGGAGAAGTTCCAGGTGGAGAAGAAGTCGCCGGTTTTGACGTCGGTGAGTGAGAATGTGATCTGATGAAGTGCATTGAGATCGACGGTAGAGATTTGTTGTTGAGTTGTTGGAGTAATTGAAACGAGAAATGGTAGAAGTAGTGTAATCAGTTGCCGGAAAAAGTTGCAGGTTTTCATGTTTTTGTAATTTTCCGGTGAAGAAGAAGGGTTTTGTGTCAGTGGTGATGATATAAGATATGTTAGAAAGAGAGCGTTTGTCTGTTGGTCAAATTTGGAAACGGAGAGCCACAAATTTTAAATTTGGAAATAAACTAAATTCCAAATTTATCTCTATATATACATGTTGTAATAATATTAATATAAAATAAAATATTAAATAAATTAAATACGTAATAAATATTCTTTTAGTTCTAGTACAAGTGTCCATTTTAACTATGCATATAGTTTTAAGATTCTTCAGTAGTTCCATTTTTTACCAATCAAATAACATATCTACCAATTAAAGTCTCTTTTCGTTGATGGAAATGACACTTATTTCCGAACAAATTAAAATGAAAATATAGACACCTATTTTGATAAGGATGGAGTATACAAGTGGGTTATAACTTTTTGAATTTGTGTTTCATTAAAAATAAAGAAGCGACTTTATACAAGTAGTGATATTAGTTATTAATTTATACTAGTATTATATATAAATGATGTTCAATAAATGATGCAGCATATAAGCCATGACTACCTTTTTATCGTTTTGGTGTTAACGGTACAAAAATTGTCATAAACATTAAGATTTGAGAAAGTACAAGTTTCTTAAAGTACATATACGTAACGTTCCTGGTATATATAGATTTGCAATTTGCAATGAACATTAAAAATAGATACACCTTTTGTTTGTAATTAATGGACATCAATTAAATAATCTCTTGTGTTATTCGTGAGATTATAGAATTCATTAGATTAGAGTTTATGATTTGCGACATTTCAATTTAACAAATTAATCCAATCGACCGAATATAACCTCTGCTAAAACTTGTATAATTGACAGATCTTAAATGCTTTTCCTAAGTATTTTGCTTCTTCTTAAATATGTAGGACCCTTGACAATGTCATATTTTTTTGTGTTATATTTATGGTTTGTAGTATTATTTTGACTATCTATCTTTCTAAAAATAAAAAACTTATGCTAACTTTTTTATAATTTTTTTAGAATGCAAGTCTAACCGTTCTATAGTACACCTTACATGTTTTTGTACCATTACAAAAGCTTTTTATATAGTTTGATGATCTTACATGAACTTTTGCCCCGAAAAAAAGAATAAGAAAGAATTTGACGAACAAGATTGGGAGGTAGAGACTACAGAGTCGAACATAAGGACTCGTTCCTATTGCTCACATGTATCTGTGATTGCCAATGAGTATGATACGCTATTAGCTTCCCGGTAACAACTTTCGATAATATATTATCGACATCTTTGCACACAGAAACTTCAAGAGGAATGAAAATTTTAAAATCATATTGGCGCGTGGCATTTTTGGATACAAGCCTAGATAGTTTGTACAAACGGACTTTATAAATGACAAGCTATATCGAATAGTATCAATCTCAGCTCCATTAGATGAACCAACAATTAAATGAGAGTCCACTTAAATATAACCGTGCACATACCAATAATCATAAAAAACCCCTAGCTAGATTGCTTGTTAATAATATTCAAAACAATAAAACTTACTTATAATAGAATAAACAAAGCTAGAAATATAAGGCGTGTACTATTGGTGGTTAGTTTTGTTTGTATTTGTAGAAGTATTATTATCGGGTCATGTTGGGTAACAAGTAGCTGGAGCTGTAAATTGTGGGTGAGACTTATGACAGGAGCTCGAGAACGGATTATTTTTGCTTTGAGGATTATTTTTCACAGAAGTTCGAGCTTCTAAATTGTAGAAACTCTAAGCCCCTAGAAACTTTGAAAATGAAGTTGCCAAACACACATTGCGATGCAGTATTTTTTTACACTTAAATCATATATATTAAACGCGTTAGTACTTCTATATAAGCTTAGCTAGAATAAGCTACACAAGTTTCTATTATTTTACAATAAATGAAAGTAAATATTGAAAATTTTGAGAGTGGTCCTAAGTTTTAATTCAAGAAAAAGGACAAATTTGAATGTCGTTTGTAATGAAAATGTTGTGAGGTCAGATGTCAACAAGAAACAACACATGGAGTCTTAAACGACTTGTGTTAACGAATTGGAGAAACAAGAAAACAACAAAAATGATGTTTGTGGTTTTATTCGACTTATTTTGTATTGGTGCGAAATGAAGGATTATGTTGTAGCTGGCAACAATATATCACCATCAACATAAGAAAAGGTAATGGCATCTATAAATCTATTTATATATACACCTGTTTTTTATAGTGATAAATAAATAATGGTTAAAATTGTATAGTTTTTTGGATGTATATCTTAATCTTAAACCCTTATTATGCATTTAGTCATTTTGGCTTAATGTTTGAAATGGGGATATCGGAAATTACATTTATACCCTTTAACTAATTGGATAAATATAGAAGCTAACATAATCAAATCAATTTTACACCTACTTTCTTCTCTTAATAAAATAAAGTCAACCATTTACGGAGTATTAAATTTGTTCAATTAGATTTCCATGTATTATATAATTTTGAATTGTTTGTACATTTAGTAAAAACTTAAATTTAAATAATCAAAATTATTTTCTATCACTATTAAAGTAATTATATTCATATCATAAATCTTATGATTTCACAAAATATATATTAAATTGAAATATAGGCTAAAAGAAAGAAAAAATGAAGTAGTAACCTATGCTAATATAATTATTATTGTTACGTCGACTATTATTGCCGACCACCATTATATTTTCAATCACTACCGCCGCATTGCGCGGGTTACCAACTAGTATAATATCATTGAGCTTTATTTACCATTAACTAATTAACTAATTTATGTTACTAAACTCATATTTTACGAAACAATATCTCTAGTCATTTAGTGCGCTTTTTCAAGCATTTATTTTATGTATTCAATTAAGAACTTTGTGGTATGGCTTCTGTAATTGAACAACTTGATATTGATTATCACCTCTAAGTATGCTAATAGACGTCATCTTCCTTCTGGCATAACCCTAATAGTATACCGCCCATTTTTTACCCACAACTATGGCTGACAAGAAACTCCATCCGGCTCTCACAGTCAACAATATTCGAAATCTCATTCCTATTACCCTCGAAATGGAAAAAGGCCAATGTGCTTCGTGGGTGGAACAATTTAAAATCCATTGTATGGCTTATCAAGTTCTTGATCACAACATTTCTCCCAGATCAAAACCGTCTCCCTCTCTACCAGACAAACAACCCGAAAAAGTTGTTGGTACCGAACTTTGATCATGCATCGTTGCCATTGTCTTTTGACGGATATATGGAACAATCTCTAATGCTCTTCTCGATACCATCTTTCGCCCCGACACCACGGCTCAACACGCTTGGGATGCTTTAGTTAATATATCTTGCAAGATACAAACATTCCCGAGCCGTCTACCTTGTAATTCAACAACTTGATTATTAATTATTGATTATCACCTCTAAGTATATAATGTATACAATTTCTTTCTCGCAAACATTATCGTGAGTTGTGAAATAGAAAACTTTTGAGAAATAGGTTATGAGTTCAATCCCAACTACTCATGATTTCACAAAAACAATGAACATTGTATGAGGTGTGACAAATTTAGTAACATAAATAAAAAAGGATTTTACATAAAGCGTTAGACGATTCTATTTTATTTGACAAATTTTTTTATTTTAAATAATAAATAGTACAACAAAAAAGGATTTTGCATCAACATTAAATGACACGCCTTGTAAAAGCATCGAGTTCACTCGCTCATAAATAAACAAATAATTAAAATAATTAAAAAATTAAAAATATAATCAAAACCCACGCATGTCCGTGACGCTGCTGCTGCTGTACTAAACCCTCCACTGCTATTACTACTAGCAATTCGTGAACCCCCAAATTCCACACGCAGTTGCCGATTAATTAAAAAAGCACACCTACACAACAACCTTCGTAAGTATATTTCTCTCATCTGGTTCGTTTTTTACTCTCAATTTTCCCTAATATGTACGGTCTTTCATCATCTTGTTAAATTAGGGCAATGATTAATTTGTGCTTTTTACTGATTTTATCATGTAGTTACATATTGTGTAGGATATTGATTTGCATGTGTGTTCTGTTGATCATTTTTAGTAAGTCTCCGTTTAAATACTGCTCCGATTGTAAGTTTGTGTTGTAGTTGAGATTATTAGGGTTTTAGAATCTACATTTATGTTCAACGCTTTTAAAAAGTATAAATAATGTACTTGAGTGAGTGTTTTGTATAGATTCGTGTAATTTTTCTGATTTTGTTTGGTTCATAATCATTTGAATTAGGGTTTGTTCATGTTATTTGGGGGATATGTCTCATCATCTGTTTTGGATAATTATGATTATGTGACTTCCTGTTAGTTAAGGGTTAAGCAATTAGCTGAAGGCTAGTATGCTAAGTTTCATGGTCATTTGGTATAATTAGGAAAAGATGAATGATATGAATCGGCTAAAGGAGAGACTAGACGTAAATAAGCGAAAGCTTCAAACAGGGTAGGTTGGAAGGAAGTTTAGGAGGACCACTTGATCTTATTATCAGAAACTGTTGATCATTTCAACTTTAAAAACAGCCCCCACCACTACTACTTCTTGATGTAATGATAGTTTAATGGTCACAAAATAAACACAATAACTTGGCATCTTATTTGTTTCTGTCATGTGTTAATTGTTAATGCTCTTTATTGTATCTATCTGTTTCCATTTAGTATCAGACTGTCAGTAAGTATCCTTTGTGCATACATGTATGTGATGATGGTTCTCTTCTGGCTTCTAACATCGTGAATGACTGACTGACTGTAATGCTATATAGACAAAGGTGCTGATGTTTTTTAGAACAGAACTTGTTATATGCAACTTACATGACTAAAGTATACATATGCAGTTATGAAAACTACATTTTTAATTTGGTCTAAGCAGTCTTGTCTACTACTGTTCAACTGCACCGTAACCTTTGGGTTCAAGGCATTTCATTAGGCACATGCTAATATTGGCTTGAAACGTCTTACTTGAGAAATAATGTTGATTATTTATAAAACCTGTTTGATGATTAGATATGATACTGAGGTTGATAAGAAGGGATAGATTGATATAAAAATACATGTTTGAATGAAAATAGCTTGAAATTTATTCCAGTGATCAGTATGTGTGTGTATTTGCTGCTTTCACATGAGTATGATTAAAGTTATAGTATGCTGTTTTGTTTCTTTATTGGGCGACGGAAATCCAATTAAGTCCTAAATTGTTTTCATATTTTCATTGACAGGTAATGTTTCTCAAGGTACAGTTGAACTGGAATGTGGTCATACCAGCCGAGAATCTTGACATCAAGGGCTTGATGTTACAGAAGGCGATACTGGTTCGTTTATTGGACGATTTCTCAGCAAAAAGGGCGACCAAAGACCATGGGTACCTTCTAGCGGTTACCACTTTGGATAAAATTGGAGAAGGGAAGGTAAGAGAACACTCTGGTGATGTGTTATTTCCGGTCAGCTTCACTTGCTTGAGCTTCAAGGTCTTCCGGGGAGAGGTCGTGGAGGGAGTCGTCCACAAGATCCTAAAGCATGGGGTTTTCATGAGATGTGGGCCTATCGAGAACCTCTATCTTTCCAACCAAAAGATGACCGATTACCAATATCAGCCTGCGGAAAGCCCATGTTTTCATAACTTGAAGACAGGTTCAAGAATCGAGAAGGATGTGACTGTGAGGTGTGTTGTGATTGGGGTTAAGTACATGGAGGCTCAGAAGGAGTTCCAGGCAGTCGTCGGGTTGGAAGGAGATCACCTGGGCCCGGTCTAGCAGTGAAGGTAATTCTGGTCTCTTACCTCAAATTCCCTTATCTGTCGGTACCTTTGTACATTTGGTCTGTCTGGCTCACGTATTTAATAAAAACGCTCATGTTGCTCTCATCCTGACAGATAAAACCTTTCGACAAATGAGTGTATCCTTTAAATAGCACATGCGCCTTTTCGACCATCTAGTGTTACCCTTTAATAGCACATGCGACAGCAGAACCTGAAACCTATTAAACCTTAGTCAGTCTTGTCTATTTGCTAATAATTTAGTGATTGGTTCAACTGGCCCACGGGTCAATGCAAAACCTCCCTTTATACTCCCTAACCTACAAAAGTTAATCTATAAGATTGCCACTTTTACTCCTTTGGATATGTTGTAAATTTTAATAGTGGACCATCTCTGATTAATATGATACTAGTAGTAAAACAGTACCGAAAGTCAATAAATGTGCAGAAAATGCTGAAAAACAATTAAAAACATGTGTTGACTATTATTGTTTATTATATGCTGACCAAACCAACGTATCAGATTCTAACATTCTATTGTTGTTTCCATGTTGAAGATAATGGTGGGTTAGCTGGTTTGAAGATTGTTTATCTTATTGATGAAGTTTGGAGTCTAATGGAGCGAAAAGAGGCAAGGAAGTTGGTTTAGTTTAAGTTTTAGTCTTTCTTTTTCTGAATCCATGGTTCTTGTATAGTTGGGTTCATGGTATGACATGGTTCCTCCTGCATTTGAAACTTTTGATGATTTGAAACTTGCCACTTCTAATCTTACTAAACTAAATGGTTGTTGAAAATTGGGAATTATGATTAATGGTTTTGTTGGTTGGTTGCATGATAAAATGATTTATGTTGATTTGACTTCACTATCTTTGATTCTAGAAGCAGATGATCTTTACGGTCTGAGAGTTCTTAAGTTTGATGCAAGTGCTTAAAGTTTAAACGTTGTTTTGATGTATTTTTTTTTTTATTAAAGGATTATTGTGGATAAGTGGATGTCTTGTGCTAATTCTAATTTCGTATTCATAACTCCCTAGGCTTTTGGATTTGAGTGGATATCATTGGTTCTAGTAAGCATCATCTTTGGTCTCATTTTAATTATCTTTATCTCTCGTAAATATTCATTTGTACATCTCTGAAACTTTTGTACATCTCGTAAATATTCTCGTAAATCTTACTAAACTAAATGGTTGTTGAAAATTGGGAATCATGATTAATGGTTTTGTTGGTTGGTTGCATGATAAAATGATTTATGTTGGTTAAAACTTGTTTTACTTGATTAACTGGGCGGGTTTTATGTAGGGTTAATGGGTTGAATCTGTCAAAATTGGTCGACTATTTGATCAGTTTTTCTATAAATCCGAAATCTAACTGCCAAAACGGATACCCTAATGCGAAAACTGAACATGTTTACCGAACTCTTTCAAACAAGGAAATCTAACTCATATGGTTTGTGATTTTCAACGCCAAACTTTTAAGTTTGGGTTTCGGTCTTTAGCATAAAACCAACCCAAACAGCCTCCTTCTCTCCTCTATTTTTAATGTAAAGTTGCAACTTTTTGTTTTTTTTTTTTGGCTCTATTAGATGTTCTACTGTATCAAGTATAACACATCAGCAGATGAACTGCGAATCAGGAAAAAATAATCGCAGCATTGCTTTCTATGTAAATGTTCATTTCCAACATAAACTATTTGCTCAAAAAGTGTCATTAGCCTGGAACTTGATCTAAACTGAAAAATAGATAGCAAAACTGAAAGCACACCGAATACATCCCTGCGTTTTAACTTTTGTTGGGTCTAGACCAAGTTTTCACACGTGTATTAGCTCTTTAGACGTTACAAGAAATTGTTAAGGGATCAGTTGCAATCTAAATGACTTTAAAGATACTTCAGATATCTAGCTAAACCAAACAACGATTGATCCCCAAAATACAAAGGACCCAAACCATGAAACCAGCAAAAATAGTGAACCCAAACTCCTTAGATTACTGGTTAATGAAACCCACGTAAACAGCAAACCAAAGCCATACAAGTATAAACTTTGAGCGGTATACACGGACTCCAAACTAAGCTAGCAATGTGGTTGCAGAAAACAGTATAAGAGACTGTATGTTGTATCCAAGTTAACAGTGTAGTTTAGCAATACAGATTAATATTTCTAGCAACGATCATATCAAAGACACGAAATTGAATGCAGATCAATATCAATCAGAACTATACCAATCAATCTGTATGTATGTATACATTAACACTAACAGCAACGAGATCACATCAGCATTGTGACTACATTCAATCCAAACACACTAAACTAAAACTGCAATTCAAACCAATTGCGTTCAACAGTTCAGTTCAATTCAATCGTCAAACCGGCATATACGATCCACGCGAATGTCCATCTTCATCAGCACCCGAAAGCAATGATCCATAAGGCGATTCACTATCATCAAAATCACTGGTCCTCAGTATTGCATGTAAGCTAACCAATAGAATCGCAATCAAACTCGATATGAATAAGTTCCACCAAACACTAGCAACAGCAACCGCAATGATCGTAACAGCACTCAAAGCAATCAGAATCAAACGATCACCGATTTCGAAATCGAAAATCACCAACGGCTCGTCTCTAGCGATCAAAAGGTAGATCCATGAGACGATTATGATCAGGAACACAATTGCAGTGATCGGACGGAAAATTAGGGTTAGAATGAAGACGAGTAAGGAGATGATAGCGTAATTGCCGCGGTAAGTGTAGATGTTTTGGTTAAAACGGAGGGAGAGGTCGGGGAAGGAGAGAGGTAGAGTGAAGGAGGTGAGGAAGTCGGTGAGCCAGGGGCGGATTGAATGGCGGATTTCGGCGGTGGCGGTGTAAGTGTTGGTGGCACCGGCGGGTGTTGATGGTGTCATTTGTGTGAGGGTTCGATTGAAATTGAGATTTGCGGAGGAAAGGGGGAATTGTTAGGGTTTTGTGATTGAGGATGTAAAAGGGGGGCGTTTTTAGAATTGTGTAATCTCCGTCGTGAACATGGGTTGCTCCGTCGTTGTGAGGTGGAGGTCGGCTACGCGGTGGTAAACAAAGTATATGGTCAATGGTTCGATGGTGACTTTAAGTCAAACAAATATTCTTTTTGTTTAACCAAGTCTTTAAATTAATGATTTATTTTTTAAATTTTTAAAGAAAAAAAATGTTAGTCCGTATGACGAAAGAATTTCAAGGTAACCATCACTTGCAATAAAGTAAAGGTTTTTTTGTTAGAGATTATGACTTAGTTTTGTGTAAAGGATACATCAAAATTGACTCTTTTGATCAAAAAGTTTAAACGTGTGTCTAAGGTTTTTACAATGCGTTAGTGCAACCAAATCGGGTGCTACGAGCATTTCTGAATTGTGTCCGGTCATCACATTTAGTAACTCACATATAGTCGTCTTTGTATCTAGTCATAATAAGGTTGTGAATATGGTCTTAATTAGTCGATTAGAACAAACGTAACATAAATAGTGGCCCAAACCTTTTCAATTGACGGGTTTATCGTAAGTGTTAAGATCATGGTGGACTTTCACTTGCTATCATGCTTCTACCGGATGATTGACCTTAAGTGGTTTTGTAATGTGTAGCGTTTAGATGGCAAGGGTACCCACTCTTGAATCATTGGGCTTGTTGTATGTTTAGAGTTATTTTGCTTGTTATCTAACGTGTATCGCCGTTTTGGTATGATGCATGATATTTTTGGTATGGTGTAAGACCGTTTTGGTTGGGGTCAATTTGTTTAGTCATATTGGCATGATGTAGAAATTAGAATCAAGTTGTATGGTCGTTTTGGTTGGATTCAGGGAGGTAGTGTATAAGTCTAGGTTGGAATTTGCTTTTGAATCGTCATAGTTTAGTATGGTCGTTTTAGTTGTAATTCCTTGTATCTTGTCACTTTTTTTATTAATATATAAAGTTCAGTTGTTTTCGAAATTGTTTGGTGGTCAATGTACAACCATATATATGATTGATTATCGGATTTATTACTTGTGCTTGCCTTTTGTGTGTTTAGTATATAATGTCGAAACATGGAAGATGGGGATTACAGTTTAAAAATGTTGTGAATTCATGATGAATGATATGCGAATCGTTTTGATATGTTCAATTTAGCAGGTCTTCATAGGGGTGTCAATGGATGGATATGGATCCGATCCATTAGTGATCCAATATAAATGGATCATGATCTGATCCATGATCCAATTAAATAGATTGTGATCTGATTCACATCCAACTAAATTTGAATGGATGGATCACGATCCGGATCGATCCATTCAAATAAAACAAATTTAAATATTGTTGTAGAATTTAGCTAGTTTCATCTTGAAATATTATTAAAGCAGAAGCGTTTAATCGATAGATACAGAGACACAAAATCAAATGAAATACATACTACATAGATACAGATAGCCATTAAAATAATATACAAATATTACAGAGAAACACAAATTGTGCTATGCTGTTTTCAACTTGAATATTCACTCATTTACGTCGGCAACAAATCTATATAATTACTTATCAAATGAATAAATGGATTTCGCTATTTGTAGCCCTAAGGGCTATGTTTAAGAGTTAAATTCATGCTTTAAGAGGTGGTATATCAAGGTGGTTGAGAGACGTTATATATAGAGGGTGAGTGGTTATTATTAAGGTACAAACATTCAATGCATGTCTAAATTTTTTCCATAGCCCTAAGGTCCTTTTTTAATCCTTTGACAATTAAATTACAACTTACAAATTTATTACCATGCAAAATAATTACAAAATCATAGTTTACGAAATAGAGAAAAGTTCATTAAAGTAAAAGTTATTGGCTAGAGTATGGAGATTGCAAATACATTTGTTAGGTAGATAGATATCTAAATGGAGTTGATTAAGATTTAAAGGAAAAAAATAGGGAAAATTACAAAAAAAGGACTCTACTTATCATATAATTCTATTTAAGGTACTCAACTTTATTTTTTTTAATTTAAGGTATTGAACTTTTAATTTGTAATCAAATTAGGGACGCAAATTTTACAAATGACAAGTTATTACCGAATTTCTTCTTTATAGGTAAAATATCTACTTAATCGATTAATATTTCTCGATCAATTTTGAAAAATATTGAGTAAAAAGATAGATATTAAAATTTATAGTGGTTTTGAGTTTTTGTTAAATTCTTTCTCCTCACTCAATATTTTTCAAAATTGATTGAGGAACATTAGTCGAGTAAGTAGATATGTAACTTATAAAGAAGAAATTCGGCCATAGCTCGTCATTTGTGAAATTCGTGTCCCTAATTTGATTACAAATTAAAAGTTCGATACCTTAAATTGAAAAAAATAAAGTTGAGTACCTTAAATAGGATTATATGATAAGTAGAGTGTTTTTTTTGTACTTTTCCCAAAAAAATACTCCGTAACATGTACGCATAGAGACTTAAAACGACAAAACAAGCATGTGATTGAGAAGAGCGCGAGAGGCAGCCCTCTTTCACAGTTTCACCTACCACCTCCACCCCTTCTCTTCAAATAATACATTTTTGAAATGGATTTACATATTTTTCACCAACCTCCACCTCTCAATCTCACCCAACATTTCCATGGCAGCAGCTGCGGCGGCGACGACGACGGCAACGGCGACAGCTTCTTATTCAAAACTGTCTCCCAAACACAACCTACCTATCTCCACCAATAAGAACGTTCTAGGGTTTCTACCTGAAAATCCTATTCGAATTCGTCCAATTTCGATTTCTCGTTTACCTAAACTTGCGATGAAAGTTTCTGCTACCTCCGCCGTGACGCCGGTGATGGATACTAGTAGTAAATCGACAGGTGATGCTCCGACTATAGTTGATGTTAATTTAGGTGATCGGAGTTATCCAATCTATATCGGATCGGGTCTTCTTAATCAACCTGATCTTCTACAAAGGTATTACGAAGTATTATTAATACTAATCATTATTGCTATTATTATCATAGTTATAATTATCGTATTTTCTTTCATTTTGATGTTTTTAATTTGCTCAGCTAAATGCTGTTATGTTGATTTGTTGTTTATATATGATTAGGATAGGATTCATATGATGTAATGTGATTAGTTAGATTCCGTGTTATGTATAAATACATTGACATTGTGCAGGGGGCCTACTTAATAATTCACAATGAAGTTACTTATAGAGTAGTCCACAGATATGTTAAAGAAGTATGCTTATAGAAGTATTAGGAACTAACCAGGTAGCAAATTACCATTGAATCTTGTGATTTGGAGATTGGTTTTGTCAATAGCTTATTGTTTGGCAAGACTTTCAATCTGGAACACACGGTACTCTTGACATTAGGTCTTCATGATCAGCAAACTTTATGCCACAAATCTGATACTGTTACTTATTTTAAATGATAGGATGTTTCACGGTTTTATAACCACGGCTAGTGAACTTGCTGAAAGTTATACAAAAACTCTGAAGAAATCTTTACGCAAGAGCTTCCTAGTATTAGATGTTAGGAGTTATTAGGCCCAAACAAGAGCTTCCTGTGATACTGATGTCATTTAGAGGAACAAGTCCACCTTGGAGTGAATTGAATACCCCTGAGTTTATATTCAATTTTGAATTCGAGCAATTTTTAGGGAAGACATGCCACTCTAAATCCTGATACTGAATAAAAACTTACGACAGGGGCAACCAAATGAATGAACAATGACTATAAATAGAACAGGCTTAAAAACAGAACTCAGAAGCATAAAAGTCTTTTAGAGAATAGAACTTTTACCACCCATAGAAAGTTCTCATAACTAGAGTAATACCAGAACCTTGAAATGGAATGGACATACTAAATTCTGTTATAGGGCCAATAAGAAAGCAGGTTCGTATGTGTTGAGATATTATGGAAGTCTTAAGAGGATTATATAAATATATAAAAGTTGAGGTTATTCTGATCTTGTAGCATATCTTGTGACCAGTAGAGATGCAGAAGACAAACAATTATTTATACTTAATGGGTTATTGGTAGATGTGATACTGAATGAACTTCGGTACCAAGTATTTCAATTACCTTTAGTTGCGTTGATAAGCTCCGATGATTAATGCCGCCATAGTTGGCAAACAAAAAGATGCCATCAGTTCACTGCAAATCATGGAGTGAATTTCAATTGCTATCTACATTACACGCCTTCTATCCCTAAATCATTGACATGTGTTTTTCTTACCTGTAGGCATATTCATGGGAAGAGAGTTCTTGTGGTCACCAACACCACCGTGGCCCCCTTATACTTGGATAAAGTTGTGAGTGCTTTGACTGATGGAAACCCTAATATTAAAGTTGAAAGTGTTATTCTACCTGATGGCGAGAAGTACAAGGACATGGTAGGTATCTGGAGGCTTCATTTACATCTTTACATTCCATTAGGGGTGGCAATTTTGACCCATTTATTTGAATGGGAATCCGGGTTGTGTTTTTATCCAGGTAAAATCCAAAAAGTTAGCTTTTAAGGATCAGATACAAATGGGTCGAAAGTCATGTAGAGTGTACGTTAATGCATAAATTGACTAACTTTACTACAAGGCTGAATCTCTATATTCAAAATCTTAGATTCAGATTATTGAATTAATATAGTATTTGTAACAGTAATTGACATGCTAGTTTTTATTCAAATTTGATTTTGGATCAAAAAGTGTTTTGGGTCAACTCGAGTAGTCAGACAGTCAGCCTCTTTAAAAAAAGTACACGTTACTTAACCCACCCATTTTGCCACCTCTACTCTTTGTATTTGCATCCATGGTGGTCTACCTCAGAAATAAACGACTCCTTATTTGTTTCATCATAGGACACTCTCATGAAAGTATTTGACAAAGCCATTGAGTCTCGATTGGACAGACGCTGTACATTTGTTGCCCTTGGTGGTGGTGTTATTGGTGACATGTGTGGATATGCAGCAGCTTCTTTTCTTCGTGGAGTCAATTTCATTCAGATTCCTACAACTGTTATGGCACAGGTAATGCTGCTTCCACACCTCATTATTATTTTTGGTGATTCTGATCTCTTATGCTGGTAGTTAATCAGTAAAGGTCCTCATTTTTTAAATTCCTCCCGGATGTACTTTTTTTGCTCTTCCAGGTGGATTCTTCCGTTGGAGGCAAAACTGGAATAAATCACCGATTAGGAAAAAACTTGATTGGTGCATTCTACCAGCCACAATGCGTTCTCATAGATACCGACACATTAAACACATTACCTGATAGAGAATTAGCATCAGGGCTTGCTGAGGTCATCAAGTATGGGCTTATTAGAGATGCTCCATTTTTTGAGTGGCAAGAAAAGAACATGCACGCATTAATGTCTAGGTATAAAGGTTTCACTCCAATAGCTCACTGTTAAAACCGACAATGAACAGTTATAATTTGTATGCTAATGAATGGGTTGTCTTGGCTGTCGAATCAAAAAATCTAGACAAAAAGAAAATTGGCGTTTTGATTTGAACAGGTCAATTGGGTTGAAAGTTACACAATGTCTAACTTTGATACATATAGCTTCATAAATTGTTTTGTATGGCCTTCACGTTTCATATTGGGAGTTTTCAATGTAATTTGCTTTGCTAGAAAATAAAAAATTGTTTTATGCAAATTTAGATTTTAATTGTAACTATTCGAATCATAGTTAAAACGTTTATTAAATACAAATTATTTTCTTCAAATGGACCAGAAGCTATTGCAGGTCAACCCAAACCCGACTCACGTGTTTCCAACCATACTAAAAAATGTTTCCTTTCACTTAACCTGCTCCGTGCCACCTCTGTACAAGTTACAAAATATATAGCACATTTGTGAACTGCCTTGTTTGTACTTAAATCCAGGATGATCTTTCATATTAATCATCTCCTAATTCTGTTTCATGTTGCTTTGCAGGGACCCAGATGCTTTTGCCTATGCTATCAAGCGTTCGTGTGAAAACAAGGCTGAAGTTGTATCTCAAGATGAGAAGGAAAGTGGGTTAAGGGCGACACTAAACCTGGGTCATACTTTTGGTCATGTGAGTTTCACGTTTCTTAATTATGTTGTCACAGACTTCTTTACTTGTTAGCTTTAGTCTCTGTGATGATCCTTCTGATTGTACTGTTGGTTATAGGCAATAGAAACTAGCTATGGCTACGGACATTGGCTTCATGGAGAAGCAGTTGCAGCTGGCACGGTAGTTCATATTTTTCTCTTTCAGGCTGTTGATGCATAGTTGATATTTGTATATTCGTCTGATAGTGTTTTTTTGTAACTTCAGGTAATGGCTGTTGACATGTCGTACCGACTTGGTTGGATTGACGCATCCATTGTAGAACGAACAAACAACATATTAAAACTAGCCAAGCTGCCCATTACTCCTCCAGAGATGATGACTGTAGACATGTTCAAATCTGTCATGGCGGTAAGTAGAACCAATATGTCAACTTTTGCCCATTTACTAATGAATTAGCTGATTTGGATTTTTGTTTAATTATAATTGGGTTAAATCAAGTTAGGTATAAAATGAGTTGATCAGACGCGGTAGAAGTTCTCCAAAATCTTGTATTTGATGCATACAACCTCGTGAATTGGTTTTTTAATTGAAGACTTAACCTTTTATTATAGTAAAAACTGTTTTCCACATTAATAATTTATAAGAAACTTCAGAAAAATTGGCAACAAAGTGTTAAGAGGTCCACCCGAGCATGACTCCATATTTATCTTTCAGCAACCTGCCTATCTTGTTACTTCAAGTCTTATATGTTGAAACCTTTTCGTTTCTAATTGCTTCTTATTCAATTTGTTGGGGTAGGTTGATAAAAAGGTGGCCGATGGATTACTAAGACTCATTCTCTTAAAAGGTCCACTAGGAAGCTGTGTTTTTACAGGAGACTATGATAGAAAGGCCCTTGATGAAACCCTACATGCATTTTGCAAGTCGTGAGCATAGATATAGTTCTGGTTATTTGTTGTGTATTATATATATACGTGCCATAACATGATATAATTTATGTATCATAAGTGGCTCTTACTCGTTGGATTTCTTGTATCCGCAAAGTTTGAATTGCATATCCCATTGCATTTATAATATTTTAGGGGTTCCGGGTTCCCTTTTTTGGTTAATGTTGATATTTATTGACTGATAATACATACTCTATCGTCAATTTGATCTTGAATCCCTAAATGTACGAACTCTAGTTGCTGGGTGCGATATTATTTCTTAGGCATTGTACGTAGCATGTTTTCGGCTGTTGAGTGTTTTGTGGTAAACAAAGGAGTCAGTTGGTGCTTGAAGGACGGAACTTGGGCTAAAGAGCCTATATTTGGGAGTTTGCGTGTTTTAGGCTTTTCAAAAAAAAAAAAAAAAAAAAAAAAAAATGGTTGAGTGGGTTGTTAGTCTATTGGGTTTGTTTTTCTTGACCACTTCAGTAGCTTCAGGGCTATGTAAAGTAGTATTTGTTCACGACATCGTGACCTGCAATGTGGTGGTTTATCAGTTGACATATATCATGAGCTAACAAAGCATAAAACTTTGGTAGTTTGGTTAATACTATTCCAGAAAAGACCACACGTTTGAATTACTTCGAGGCTTCGAGCCTGTGTACAGTTGTAGATATAGTAATGCTAACTCAATTATATGGACATTCAGAGCCTTTTTTTATAGATGAACTAAGCTGGTAAGTGCGGTTAGCAAAGCCCCAAGTATAGTCAAGCGATTTGGATTAAACATCTTAAAACTTAGAAGTTTATGAAGTCACTAAGTACAAAATAATTCAGTAAATTGTCTGCAAACCTCGTTATTTTATATTTATTTTATTGTTATTATTATTTTGATCTCTGTAAAGTTTATAATGATGATAATAATAACACTAACAATAACAATTAAACGAACCAGGTTGAATTTTTTGAAACTTAGATCCCAACTTTTCAAGAAAAGAAATTATATAAGCCTAGTAACAAAACTGAATATAGCAAGTCTAATATTCTTTACGTCTTAGTCAAAGTATCCATTTTGAGTATATATACACATAATTTTGAAAATCCTGGATATCTACACTCTTCTCAAGTCAAATAACATTCCTAGTTTGTAGTGTGATGGGGGAGTAAAATTTTGTTAATCAAGTTCTTTGCACTTTTGATAAATGTACGTACACCAGATTCAGTCCATCTGATTATTACGTATATCCAAAGCTAACGTTTTGACTTTAATACTGGAGTTTTAGTCAATTATTGAGTGAAAGTTGAGTGTTCGAGAAATAGGGGACATTATTTATTTATTCATTATCGGGATCACTGCTACTTTTCTATCCTTTTGGTACGTGCCTTGTTATGTGTGTAGCTATAGTGTAATTTGGGTCAATCCGATGCAAGACTATCTGTAACAGGTGGAGTGAAAATTCAAATCTTGTTGACTTACTACAAATAGATATAGTAAGACGACTCCCGATTGTTGTTTCGTCACTTCTTTCGTCAGTTGTTCGACATTAGCACTTCAAAAACCGACGAAATACAGACACAAGGGTGCCAATGGTGGTTTCATCACTTCAATTTTTGGGCTCTACATTTACCGATATGCCTACATTTACATACACTAAACAAAAAATAACAATACATTAAATATAAGTTGGGCCCCACCCGTAACTCCTCCTTTCTTCGGTTAGCCGACAAATATAAAAAGAAGAAGCAATCGCACAAGCGGTGCCAATGGTGTCGGTTTGGGTTTGTTTTTTAGCTTCAATTTGATGATAAGTCGATAATAGCATCAATTAAATTGTTGCAAGCACTGAAAATAACGTGTAGAATAGTTCACCACCTTTTGTACTAGTAGATTACCTTTTGTAAATGTAGAGTAAAAGGACACGGAGTATTGTGTCCTTTTTCTACATTGAACACATTCCATGCGCTGCCGTCGAACTCGTTGTGGGCAGTCGATCTGGTGTTGTTAATTCAATATTGAATGGAAGATTTTAATTTATTTTCAATCTTATCGGACAAGAAATAAAGTGTGGGTCACTTTTTATATTGTGTTTCACATCGGAATAGAATCACTTCATCTCAAAGTGGAATATAATGCATTATGATTTACAATGTTGAATTTCACATTGGTCACTCACTATGCGTTAACAAGTCAAACACCTACTACAAGGCAAAGTGTAGAGAAGTCCTTCCTAGCTCATCCAACAATAAATGTCGACATTACTTTCAAAATAGATGACTGTCTTTACATTTTTACTCTTACTTACATTAATTTTTCACAAATAAATATACTTACAGCAAATGGTAAACATATATATAATTGACTTTTAAAAGAGATAAAATCTTTATAAATTATTTAAACCGTGTGCCATTTACTAACATGATACTTATTTGTGGACGACGGTGTAACACCTCCAAATTCGTTTAGCGGAAGCATTGGTATAAGCTGGGGATGCCACATTTACATTGTATATGCATACGTATCAGAACTTATGATTACAACCAAACATATATTAAGATGCCAAAAATATTAGTTACAAAGTTTACGATTCATCAAATCGTACGAATGTAAAAGTATATAAGTTATAAAAGTAGATTTAGTAAATATGACTAAACAGTTTTAGTTATATAAAAGAAATTCAGTTGTCAAAAGTTGGCATCCTAAAGCTTCACGGGTCGCCTAAGTTCCATGTGTGTAGGCGGTTCTTACATGCGCAGCTAATTCCCTGAAAAACATAGTAAAAGTCAACAACGAGGTTGAGTGAATTCACAGGTTTTATGTTTGCAATAGTTGGATCAAGTTTGTAAGCACAGTTGTTAAACCAATTACGTTCACAATAGTTATTGCCATAACTGTTAAGTAAGTTTAGTGGAATGTTATCCAAATACAAGTTATGTGGGATGTCTGCCCAAAATACAGTTTACATTGGGATGTTACCCAAAGTACAGTTTACGTTGGGATGTTACCTAAAACACAGTTTAAAATACGTTGCTGGTCGTTCTCCATCGTTTTACAAACAGTACCGGTCGTTCTCCGGCCAAATACGCACGGGTCGTTCTCCCGTCCAAACAAAACAGTTTACCGGTCGTTCTCCGGTCTAGATACGCACGGGTCGTTCTCCCGTCCAAACACTGCTGGTCGTTCTCCAGCGAGACACTGTACCGGTCGTTCTCCGGTCTAAAGACGCATGGGTCGTTCTCCCATCCAAAATGCACGGGTCGTTCTCCCGTCCACTTGACCAGTCGTTCTCTGGCACTAAAATACGTTGTTGGTCGTTCTCCAGCGTTTTCATAAAAAGTACCGGTCGTTCTCCGGCCAAACACGCACGGGTCGTTCTCCCGTCCAAACAAAATAGTTTACAACGTTTGTTTTAGTTTAGAGTATGAAAATGTTATTTCATAAACATTAGTTCTCACGACAGTTCAACAGTTCAAAGTACTCTAATTGTTCGAGTAAACAAGTATGATAAACAATCATGTAAGCAAAAACAGTTATGGCAATCAGTAAAACAGTTGACTATGTTTTCCACCCCTGTTCAAAAGCAGTTAAAACAATAAAAGTAGGGGCCGTGAACTCACATGTTGAGTTAAGTAACGTGTGAGCGCTAGCAAAGCCTAAAGCCCGAATGTAATCTAGTCGAAATCTCCTAATGCCATAAACGTATGAGATTTAATAAGTATGTGGATGTCTAAGTCGGCCATCCATCCTAGTGTTCGTACAACCAAGTTATGTCCAAGTGTTAGTTCGATGTTCATGTTTGAAGCTTGAAAATGTATACGACTTGTTGGTAACGGTTCGTAGTTATAACCTTTGAAAGCGTTTATCATTTTCATTCCTTTTGAGTTTCATAAAGTACGGAATTGTGTACGGGGGTCCAGGGGCAGCGCCCCTGGCAGCGGGGTCCAAGGGGTGGCAACCCCTGGTGGGGTCCAAGGGGCAGAGCCCCTGGTTGGGTGTTGATACATGTTTGTGTGTCTGTCAGTTGGTCTATTGAGTTGTAAGTGTCGTTAGTTAGTTTTAATAGAAAAGTCATTTTCTGTATTTGCGACACTTAAGTTTAGCATTAGGCGACACTTGCCTTAGTGACGCATAGCGACACTTAGGTAAGTGACGCATGAGGGCGGCGACATGCGACACTTCCCAAGTGACGCATGTCTGCCGATTTTGTTTTAGTATAAATTGAAACCTACGGGTTTTCGGCTAGGGTTGACGAAACCCTAGCACCATTTGTCGACTAAGCACTTCTGTAAACAGTTCCAATACGATTTACAAGCTAATATACTCGTTTACTTTGATTAATCATTGTTTTCGGTTTGAGTTTATTACTTGTTTGTGTAATTGATTGATTCCGCCAATCTATTACTATCGATCAACACTTAGATCCACATCCAGGGGTCACTTTCATCTGGTATCAGAGCCTCGGAGTTGATTTGATCGACGTGTGTACGTGTATTGAAGTGTTTTCGGTTCGATTTTGTGAAGATCAAAGACATTCTAGCAAGATTAGGATCGATTTGGTGCTATTACTGTGTTTTGAGTAAAGATTTACAGGTTTCGTACGATTGGGACTCAAGAATTTTCGTTAGGTTTACGAAAATTCGATTTTTAGGGTTTTTGGGTGTTCACAGCCGTTTCTGCGTCACTCAGAGCGTCACTTCGACACTTTGTGCGACACTTCGAGCGACACTTCTGTAAGGAACAATTAGGGTTTTTACGACACTCAAGTGCGTCACTTAGTAACGTCACTTGAGTATTATACGTCACTTACATTAGTGACACCTACTGTTCAATCCGACACTCTACTGCGTCATTTGATACGACACTTGTGTATCATCCGTCACTTACTACTAGTGACGCGTTACTTCTGTCAGTCACTTAAAGCGTCACTTACCTTAGTGACGCCTGCTATTGCTAAGCGACACTCAAGTCCGTCACTTGAGTACGTCACTTACGTGTTTATAAGACACTCATCTCTAG
This sequence comes from Helichrysum umbraculigerum, assembly GCA_949592205.1. Classification (NCBI taxonomy): domain Eukaryota; kingdom Viridiplantae; phylum Streptophyta; class Magnoliopsida; order Asterales; family Asteraceae; genus Helichrysum; species Helichrysum umbraculigerum. The sequence continues at coordinate 105,145,106 of CATIUR010000003.1, read as the reverse complement.
TGTCGTTCTGTTTGTTTATCCGTCACTCGATAGCGTCACTTATCAAGTGCCGCTACTCTTTGCGACACTAAGGTGCGTCACTTACCAAGTGACGCCTTTGTTACTAATCAGCTTCCAAGTTTTTTTTTAAGTTGATTTTACAGGTACGCTTCAATGTCTGATAAGGAAGATATTAGAGGAATCAGAGAGATGCTCAGACAGAGCAATGATATTGGATCCAGTAATAAACCTCCGTTCTTTGGACCAGATTTAGATTATGTGTATTGGAGAGATAGATATGAACAGTATATAGATTTCCACTGTCCTGAACTGTGGGGACCTTTAAAAGAACGATATGTTGCTCCAGTGGCTGAAGGAAATTATCGTGGTGTTCCTCCAGCTAAAACATATAATGCTATGTCACCTCAAGAGAAAAAGGAGTATGAAACAGAAAGAAAGGCTCATTCTTCTATCTGTATGTGTTTGCCAAAGGATGTTATGAGACTCTTTAAATCTCATGACACAACTTATGATCTGTGGAAGGCAATTGAGACAAGATGCGGAGGAAATGAAAAGTACAAGGAGGCTAAGCTAGAATTAATCAAAAAGCAGTATGATCTATTTGACATGATTCCTAATGAGCTGACTTCCAGTTTATTCACTCGATACTCACATCTGGTTAGTGAGTTAAATGAAGGAGGATACAATCTCCCTGCACTTGAGGTAAACAAGAAGTTGCTAGACGTGTTGCCAAGTGCTTGGGATGTGAAAGTCCAATTTTTAAAAGAAAATCCAGAATTACAGAGGATGACTTTGGATCAATTGATAGGTATTCTACAAGCTCATGCGATGGAATTGAAGAAGAAAGAATGTAAGTCAGGTGGATCTGTACAGAATGCCACAACTGGTGGAGTTGGACTAGTCAATTCTGGCAAGAGTTACGGTGGAGTAGCATTTATAACGGATACCAATTCATCTTCTGCTTCTTCTGGAGGTCATCATACAGCTTATCTTTCTGGTACATCTCAAGGAAATCAACAACAGGCTCCAGTTTCACCAGCAATACAAGAGCAAGCTGCAATTTATACAGCTTTTCTGAGCTCTTACAAAGATTTGGTTACTCAACCAAATACAACTTTGGAACTGATCAAGGAGGATTACGGACAATTGGATGAAGATGATCTAGAACAGATGGACTTGAATTGGAACATTGCTATGATAACAAGAAGGGTTCAAAAATTCTTGCAACGAACTGGACGCAAGAGTTTAGAAGGCAATGGGAAGTCAGGATTTGGTTTTGATAAAAGCAAGGTCCGTTGTTATAACTGCCAGAATTTGGGTCATTTCGCTAGGGAATGCGAGAAACCCAAGATGCCACCGTCGGGCCTTACTAAACCTGATCCTCCAAAAATGAAAGAAGAGGGCAAGACGTTAGTTGTGAACAATGCTTTGGTGGTTTTTGAGCCAACTACTCATGACTGGAATGCGGAGGCTACAAAGTTTCAACAGTGTCTCATGGCTCATATTACACCTGAGGTACAAAATGAATCACCTGAACCTTTAAACTGTATCTCATGCATTAATCTAACTGAATCTCTAGAGGCTTTTCAAAAGGATAACCAAGAGTTGCGAGATAAAGTTGCAAAACTTAATGAGTCAAATAAGTTTTTGAAAGAAAATGAAAAACTCTATGAAAAACATATTGAAGCTCATAAGTTAGATACTCAAACTTATAAAGCTAAAGTTTTTAGTCAACAGGATGCAATTAAAAGTTATCTTACTGAAATTGAACTGTTAAACAAAGAGCTTTCAGACTTAAAAGGTGAGTATGGTAATTATCAAGATAAAGTCTTAGGGTCAACTTCTGCGACAATGATCTTTAATGAAATTATTAGCAATCATAAGCAGGATAGGAAAAGTAAGGGAGGAAAAGCAATAGGTTTTGTTGAAATAGCACCTCCTACTACTTATACTCCTTTACCTGTTAAGGAAGGCCTTGATGAAATTCCAGTTGATTATGCTAAGTTGTTGGGTATCAAGGGTAAAGTGGCTAAATCTAACAAACAGGAGAAGGAGAAAACCACGAGGCCAGAGTATCCCACTCCTAAGTTTGTTAAGCCACTGAATAAATCTCCTGTTAGTGCTGAGGAGATTGTTGAGCAAAAGGATGTATCTCCAGTTTGTTTTGAGGAGATCGTTGAGATTGAGGATATTACGGATCAGGAGTATCCTGAAGTTAAGAGAGTTGAAATTAAACCTGAAAAGGTGGTTTCAAAAGTTGAACCTGAAATTAAGGTTCAAACAAATAAGGGTAAAGCCAAGGTTTTAAACTCAAAACAACAAACTTTACAGTCACCTGTAAAGATTTTGCAACGAAAATTAGTAAATGAAAAAGTTTTGTCTGATAAACCTTCAACTTCGACCTCTCAACCAAAGGAAACATTTTCTAAGACATGTACTCAATGTTCATGTTCTAGAAATGTTTCTCCACCTCCTGTGGTAATGCCTCAGCCTCAGCCGTTAGTTGAGACTCGTTCTTGTTTCTACTGCAAGAGACAAGGACATTTGATCCGTGACTGTCCCAAGCTGTCAAATCAGCGCTATGGGAGAGAGATGCCTAGGACATCAGTTTATAGAAAGTCTTTTTCAAAATCTCCACCTAGGCGTTACTCAAAGTCTCCCAAGCCTGTTCTGAAGCTAAGTAATGTTGAGCAAAAACCTTTGCCAATTCAAAAGCCCAACATTATTTCTGATATCAATTCCGAACCTTCAAAAGTTTGGAAACGAAAAGAGTCTGATGCTGACTCTTCAGTCGTCAACAATAACACTTCATATAAAAATTCTAATTTGTTTAAAGATAAAGTCCTATCTGACGTGCTTATTGTTGATGACCATGGAAGACCTAAGTCTGTAAAGGCTTGGGTCTCCGTTTCTCACTAATCTCTTTCTTTGATGTGTTGCAGCAGTCGGAACGTGTGAAGGATAGTTTATGGTATATGGATAGTGGCTGCTCGCGACACATGACTGGCGATGTGTCTCTTCTGACGGATATTAAACCATACTCGGGAGGATACGTTGCTTTCGCGGGAGATTCAGGAGGAACGATTTCGGGAAAGGGAACGCTAACAAATGGAAAAGTTAGCTTTGAAAATGTGAATTATGTGGCTGAGCTGACTCACAACTTGCTGAGCGTTTCACAAGTTTGTGACAAGGACTACACCACGTTATTCACAAAGACGGAATGTGTAATATTGAAGCCGGGGTATGTCATTCCTGAGGATTGGGTATTGATGCGGGCACCTAGAAAGAATGACACCTATGTGATGAATATACGAACTGTGGAGACTACAAGTGACTATACTTGTCTTCTTTCAAAGGCTTCAGAAAAGGAATCACTCCTTTGGCACAGACGGATGGGACATATTCATTTCCGTAAAATGAATTTTCTGATTAATAATGATTTAGTGAGGGGAGTTCCAAAACAGTCATTTGCTCTACAAGATGACTGCGTTTCTTGTCACAAAGGAAAACTCCACAAGAAGTCCCACAAGTCTAAGGTAGTGAATTCTATTGCAGCTCCGTTGGAACTACTGCATATGGATCTGTTCGGTCCAGTTTCAACAAAGAGCATTGGTGGTCGGTCTTACTGCTTGGTAGTTACTGATGACTACTCAAGGTTTTCGTGGGTATATTTCTTGACTACAAAGGGGGAGACTCCTGATATTCTGGTGTATTTGTTGGATAAGTTGGCAAATCTATGCAACTTAAAGGTGAAAAGGATTCGAAGCGACAATGGAACTGAATTCAAGAACTCAACTCTCGAATTGTTTTGTGCTACAAGAGGAATTGAGCATCAATTCAGTGCTCCAAGGACTCCACAACAGAATGGAGTTGCAGAAAGAAAGAACAGGACAATTATAGAGACAGCTCGGACTATGTTAGCTGACTCCAAATTACCAATCATCTTCTGGGCTGAGGCAGTTAATACTGCCTGTTATGTTCTCAACAGAGTGCTCACGGTTAAGAAAAAGAACAAGACGTGTTATGAACTTTTCAATAACCGTAAGCCAAACCTTCAGTTCTTAGAACCATTTGGGTGTCCATGCATGATCATGATTACAAAAGATAAGGTCTCTAAGTTTGGTGACAAAGCTGTTGAAGGGATTTTTCTTGGATATTCAGTCAATTCTCCGAACAAAAGAGTCTTTAACAAATCAACGAATCAGATTGAGGAACAGTTTGAAGTAAAATGTTTAAGGTATACGGAACCTCCTCAAGGAACAGGTCCGGATTGGTTCTTCAACTATGGAAATCTCTTTGACTCTTTCAAAATTCCTGATGATGATGAAACGGAAGAGTTAGTTTCCATGCTACATGGACTTGATTTTTCTCAAGATACACCAGTTAGTAAACCATCCGACCCATCTCCTAATGCAACACCCGAACCACCACCAACTGATACTACACCAATACCAACACCCACACCACCATCAACAACACCTATTCCAACATCTACTTCTCGAGTTACACCTTCGAAAGATGCTCCTTCTACCTCTAAAACAGTGTATAACTACACCAAGGAGCTTCCTTATGATCCAAACATGCCGTCATTAGAGGAAGGAGGAGAGGATGAGGTAAGTGATGAGGGAGAGGAAGCAGAAAATATGAATTATTCTCATTTATTTTCTCAAAGAGATGATGATGATGATGCTTCTCCGAATATGTCTGCAAATGAGGGAGATCTGAGTAACCTGGAACAGAATCTTGTGCCAGATCAAATTCCAGTGACTCGGATACATAAGGATCACCCCATTGATAATATCATTGGTGATCCTCATGCAAAGGTTCAAACAAGACATCAAGCGAAACAGACTGATACTGAACAACTTTCGGGTCTGGTGGCTAATGTTAATTCATGTTATCTTTCGCAGAATGAACCTAAGAAAGTTGACGAGGCCTTAAAAGATCCATCCTGGATCGAGGCCATGCAAGAGGAACTACAACAATTTGAAAAGTTGCAAGTCTGGGAAGTAGTTCCATTACCCAAGGGTGCCCACTTGACTGGCACTCGTTGGGTTTTTCGTAATAAGATGGATGATAGGGGCGTTGTAATTCGTAATAAAGCACGTCTAGTAGTTCAAGGCTTCAGCCAAATTGAGGGGTTGGACTATGATGATGTATTTGCCCCTGTTGCTCGATTGGAATCCATACGCATTTTTCTGGCATACGCGTCCTTCAAGGGATTTCGCGTCAATCAACTTGATATGAAAAGTGCGTTTCTGTATGGAAAGGTTGACAACGATGTGTACGTTAAACAGCCTCCTGGTTTTGAAGACCCTGCGCATCCTGAATACGTCTGTAATTGAACAAGGCGTTGTATGGTCTTCACCAAGCACCAAGACTTTGGTACGAGAGGCTAACTACACATCTGATTAAGCATGGTTTTGTGAGAGGGAACATCGATAGCACGCTATTTATTCTTCGTAAACAGTCAGAGGATAGGGAAGATTTGCTACTTGTGCAGGTTTACGTGGACGATATTATCTTCGGGTCTACCAATGAGGCAATGTGTAAGAACTTTGAGAAAATCATGAAGTCTGAGTTTGAGATGAGCGCAATGGGGGAGCTCACTTTCTTTTTAGGTGTACAAGTTGAGCAGCTTGCAAAATGTATTTATATACATCAGTCAAAATATGTCAATGACATGTTGACTAGGTATGACCTGCTCACTTGTAAAACCTATGGGACTCCCATCGAGCTTAATCACAATCTCAAACTTGCTGAGGAAGATGAAGATTGCAAGGAGAGGGACTATCGTTCAATGATAGGTTCTCTTATGTATTTGACTGCCTCAAGACCGGACATTGTATTTGCCGTGTCGATTTGCTCACGTTATCAGGCTAAACCAAAGGTGTCACATATGAAGGCAGTAAAGCGAATTTTTGGTTATCTCAGAGCTAGACCTACCCTTGGTCTTTGGTATTCAAATGAGAAGACTTTCGCTCTCACAGCCTATTCAGATTCGGATCATGGAGGTTGCAGTATCGATAAGAAGTCTACAACGGGTGGATGTCAGTTTCTGGGATCGCGTTTGGTCTCGTGGCAGTGCAAGAAGCAAACTACAGTCTCTCTTTCTACAGCAGAGGCTGAGTATGTTGCTGCCGCTAGTTGCTGTGCCCAAGTTCTCTGGATTCAGCACCAATTACGCGATTACGGGTTACTTCTTACTATGACTCCCATTCACATAGATAACACTGCTGCTATTTCTATCACACGCAATCCCGTACAGCACTCTAAGACAAAACATATTGAACTTAGGTTCCACTTCATACGGGATTGCTATGAAAAACACTTGATAGACCTGGTCCACATAGACACCCTTAAACAAAATGCTGACCTATTCACCAAAGCCTTTTCACGTGCTCGATTTGATGAACTGGTCAACATGATCGGTTTAAGATTCTTTGGGTCTAAAAAGTAATCTGTGACTTGGATAGTTAACGTTATTTGCTTTTATGTGTGTTAAAAAAAAAAAAAAAAAAAAAAAAAAAAAAAAAAAAAAAAATCGCAACAGCCACTCTTTGTACTATTTAGTATTAAAGAAAACGCAAGGTTGCTACATTTTTAAAATAGACGTTGAAGTTGTGTCTGTAAACAACTTGGGATATGATAGTACATCGGGTGACATGCACAAAATGGAATTTTAAGGTTTATCTTGGATGTGTCAGTAGGTTTATCTGACACACTTAAAACAGTTTTTATCTAAATTATCTTCATCATACGATGTATTGGTAGGCATGGTACACACCGGTCTCTGAGGTTTTAAGAAGTAATTTACATACATATCTATGATCATGTGGTAAACACCTTGTGATGTACGACTCTACGTCTTAATTCCTTAGCATAGCTTGACATACTTCTATTTTTGGATCGTATATCTGAGATCTTTTGGGGGAGTATGCTGATTGTTTCCTCTGTTGTACGTAAGTGCAGACCTGGTCTCAATTCAGCTTACTCTCAAAACTAAGCAAACGTGAGTCAATGCACTTGCAAAGTCTTAAATTTAAGATACTACACAAGGTCGCCACAAATTTGGTTTGACTGCGTTTAGTTTTGCTTATACCTGAATCAAGTTATGTTGCTCTGTTGTACGCAAGTACAGACCTGTCACCGCTGGCTTGATTCTTAAAATTGATTCTCTTATATTCTTTCTAAATTTGGAAACTATGTTAATGTCTAAGTTATAGGGGTATATCTATGGTGGGAACCATTGTGAAATATTCATTTTAACAATAAAAGGTTAACTCACAGACACGGATGTAACATGTTTAGGTGGACAAACAATACCGATAATTGTCTTGAAATAATTTTTATAAAAGGTGTTTTAAATGTGCCAAGTAAATTTAAGGTGGACAAATATACTGATGATCGAAATAACACTTACTATTCCTAATAATTGCATGTTATTCCGATATGATCCCTAACCAGACTTAATCAACTCCGTCACCAAAAAGAATGTATTTAGTTTGGTTTTTATTGTTGTAATTTTGTTAAATTATATTTTTTTACCAAGTCACATTTACTGTCAAATTGAGTACTACGCAAAAGATCGATAAAATTTTAAATTTCGTTAAAAACTGTCGATATGCGTCACTTCATAAGTGACGCTCATAGTGACGCATAAAAGTGACGCTTTAAGAGTCGTTCTAAGTGACGCATAAAAGTGACGCTGATTAGGGTTTTGGTATAAATAGTCCGTATCCGGCACTTATTTCTACCACCAACACTATTCACTACGCGTCACTTCCACTACCCTTGCGTCACTTCTCTCGTCGCTGCGTCACTTCGACTGTTCGTGCTTTCCGATCGATCTACGGCTTTTTGTGTATTTTGCGTGCAATCGGCCTCCGTTACCTTGTTCATCTCACTTATACGCATCATTAGGTACCATTCTTATCTATTATAATTGCGTATTCATGATTTAATCGTCGATTGAAGTTTCGGGTTTTTAGGGTTTATGAAATCATGATTATTGGGGATCGTTTTGTTATTGTTTTGTGTTAATAAACGGTGTGTTTTACTCGTCTTCACTTGCCGCACCGTTTGGTTAACTCGTTTTCAAAAAACCCCAAATTTGGTTCGTCGTGATTTCTGGGCTTGAACAGTGACACGATGATCTTCATCGTTGCGTCACTTCAAGCGTCACTTCCTTAAGTGACGCTTAATGGTAATTTCACAGGTTAATGTCACTTCAACAAGTGACGCCTTTAAACGTCACTTTGCTGAGTGACGCCTTTATGCGTCACTCCCACATCATACTTACCGAGTGACGCTTTGATCCGTCACTTCCTTAACTGACGCTGTCAGTGCCGCTATTACTAACCGTCATTTTATAAATGACGCATACCCGTCACTTGTTAAGTGCCGCTTGAATGATACATGTTGCGGCAACGTCACTTACACCAGTGACGCTTTCAATGCGTCACTTACCTTAAGTGACGCATCCTTCTGATTTCTGATTTTCATACGGCACTCTTTATGTAACACCCAGTCTTCGAGTCTGGTAGTATTTTAATATTTTCTGATTGTGAACTGTTATTAATGTGTCAGAAAATAAGTGTGTTGTGTTAATTTAAAATAAAAGGAGAAAATAGTTGAATAATTTATTGTGACTAATAAATTATTGATTGTTTTAAATTAACTCAGTTGACGGTAAAATAAAATAATATTTCCCCGCAAATGGTTTTTAAGTTCCAGGCAATGATAAGTACGGGGAACGAAATTTAACCAATTATGTAATAGACTCATATTTGAGTCGGTTAGTTAAAAAATATATTACTGCATACATACATACGCCTTGTACATACATACGTACCATTTCAAAACCCTAAATTCATGAGGAATCATCAAATTGAAGCTTTAGAACTCGAATTCAAGCTTCAAAAACGTGGATTAAGCATCTCTTGATCATCCTAATCATGTTGTAAGTCTCAATTCTTGATTTTCATATAAACCTAGAAATGGGTTTTTGGGTATTTGATTGAATTAGTATGATTAACTTGAAATTGAAGGTTGTAATGTTTATATAGTTGTTAGTTGATGATTATATGATGATTATAATCAAAAACCCTAGCTTAGAAATATGAAATTCATGTATGATCATTAACAAAGTTGGTGGGTTTAATTGATTTTGGAAGAATCAATGTTTTAAGTTGATGTTATAAGTTATATAATTGATAGTTGATGTTTAAATGAGGATCATAACCTAAACCCTAGTTTAAAAATGAAGAATATGATGTATGATCATATAGATAGTCAAGGGTTTAGTTGAGTATTCATAAATCAAAGCTTGTAATCATGTTATAATGGTTATTTGATACTTGAATGATGATTATAAGCTAAGCTCTAACTTAGAATTGATGAATTGTTGATGTTAGAGGCTAATAATCTTGTTAATGGTTGCATTATATTAAGTAACAATGATTAAGATGGATGAAGGTGATAAAGTGATCATAATTTGATAATTGATTGTGAATTATGATGATTAAAAGTGATTATTCATAATCATAGAATGAATTATGTTAAATGATTATAAGAAAGTGATAACTTATTTGATTTAAAGTTGAAAAGTGATTATCATGATAATTAATCATGATTAAGTGATAAATCAAGAAAGTTAACATTGGAGTTAAATATCATGTTATAGTGACTAAACATGTTGTTGACAACCATGACATGAATCCATGAAAGTATGGATTGAATATAGATGATTGTGATGATTGTATAAATTCATATGAATCGAGTAGTTTGGAATTGTTGGTGTAAATATATTTGAGTGATGTTATATCAATATTGAGACAAGTTATTAACTTGTGTGGTTCCGTTGTGTTTTCAGATAAACAGAAGACTCAGTGACATTAGACTACTGAGTGGACGACTGAGGTAGTCGGTGAGTGGATCTGTAACCTCAGTGTGATTTAGTTGTAATGATTTGGTTACAACAAGTAATTATAGTATTACTTTGATATAATGTTTTTGTTTGTAGATAACTTGCCATGTTAGTTTGGTTGTTTGCTTACTTGGCTGTTTGAGATAGTATGTAAGATTCTGAGGTCAACTTGAAATGATGGTTGGACTTGGTTGTTATTATAGACGACAGGAAATCTTGGAACTTGAAATGTTAGTTCAAAGATTTAGGTCGTGTGTGATTAACAACAGGTTATCGGTAATCCTGTATAGGCCAATATAGATGATTGATAAGTGTTCTTTGAGTACCAAACCGGTATAAAGGTATCTCAAGAACCACCGATCCTTATGATGATTGATTGATTGTTTATTGTTATTTGATGTAAACAGATTGTTGTGCTAAGTTGGACTGTCGATTATAGTTTCACTCACTTAGCGTTATGCTAACCCCACTACAGTCCTTCCTGCAGGTTGTAATAGATGGGACACATTGGGTTGGGCAGGAAGTTCTTGGAAATGATGGAATGTTTGACAGATGGATTACTCTGATGTTGGTTTAATAACCGAAGACATGTTTTAAATTATATAACACCTAGTTGTTAAAATGTCATGTATTTAGTTTGAAAAAGTTTATCTACATTATAGAGTAATGTAAAGCATGGTTACATGTTTGAAATACACGCTTCCGAATAACAATTATTATTATAATTGTTTCTAGTAAATGAGGGGTGTTATACTTTAAGTGTCGGATATGTTACGTGCGTCACTTCTTCAGTGACGCTATAATATCAGATTTTTCGATTATGATTTTGAGCTTATTCTGTAACGATTTTTCGTGTTCTTGTCTGGTTTATAGTTACAGATGGAGAATCTTCAGGATTATTATCGTCGCACAAACACCAGGCACAACATTGTTGCATTTTTGGAATCTACGCATAAGAACTCGTTGCCTTTTCGGCCGATGATCGAGTTTCTTAGACGTTCGAGGATTCATTACGCTATTACAGCTTCAGTACCAGTGTATATGAATCAAATCGAGGAGTTTTATGACCACACATTTATCAGAACAGAGAACGACACTCCGAGGATTGTGTCCACTATGTTTGGTCGTGAGATTCAGATTACACAGGATTCAGTTCGCCGTGTTTTGCAGTTTGATGATGCAAACGATATGCCGACCGTTTTTGAGACCACTTTTATCTACGGGGGTCTTCAGAGATTGGGTTATCCGGCTGATCAGCTTACTGATTTTCGTAAACAGTATCTCTGTAGAGTTTGGAGATACTTAGCTCACATCGTAATTGTGTGTTTATCTCCGCGAAAAGGAGGATACGATGCTGCTAGTCACATGACTTTATCTCTGATGCTGGCGTTAGTTTATAACAAGCCGTATAACTTCAGCGGTTATATTTTCGGGAATATGGTTGATAATGTTCGAGCTGGAAAAGAAAAATGGCTGTTATATCCTCGTTTTGTTCAGCTGTTGTTAAATGATTTGAATTTGGGAATAGCTCCGGATCTAAGATCGTTACTATTTCCAACGCCCATGATGTTACGTGTTTTCAATGACTGTAAGCTGCCACCAAAAGATTCTCAGATCTTACCTGATCGTGAGTTATTTGGGCACATAGTAAACGAAAACTATGTTGCGCCGCTCGGGGATGGTTATGAGGATGTTGTTGCTCCTCCGGTCAATGATGCAGATTTAGTTGATGCTGCTGTAGCTCAAGATTTGGAGGATATTGAGCAAGTTGAAGAGGTTCCAGCTGAGGAATCTTATGGTGGTCTTACACCACCTGATTCTCCAGGTGATGTACCACCTCAGGATGCATTGGATGGAATACAGTTGGCTGATCCTCGACGCTTTAAGCGTATTTTGAGAAGGATTTCTGCGGGGCGTGTTCATGTACCGCCTAATCTTGGAAAGCGACCAGCTGGGTCTTCTCCGTCTTATGCTAATTTACCATTGAGAAGACGCCAGCGAACAGGAATTACTATTCAGGAACCTGGTCACCAAGATCAACAACAACAACAACAACAACCGCCGACTGCGATGCTTCAGCAGTTACTTGATCAGATAACTCAGATGAACAAGCGTTTTGATGATCAGGCTGCCGTGATTGAAGCTCAAGCTGCTCAAATAAAAGATTTGGAGATAAAAGCAGCTCATGTGCAGGAGTTGCAGCTAGAATTGAAAGATGTGCAGTCTAGGTTGTTAGAATTGGAAGCGGTTACTGTTGTTTCGGGGGAGGAAGGTCAGAGAACCTTAGAAACAAATGTAACCCCTCCCCCAGAATCCGAAAATGTAAATCCAGATTCTATTAATGAAAACATTGCTTTGGATTATTTCGTTGATGTTCCAGGACAACCGAGACCCATTTCGGTTGATTATTCGAATGTTAATCTCACATACATTCAGAGTTTGATAAATCCGGATGATGAAGAAGATAGATCAGTCGATCCGGATGATATAGAGATGGATGCTGAGGTTCCAGGGTCAGACGAAGAATATTTGGTTAATCCTCATCAGGAACCAGCACCTGAGCGAGAATCGGAACCAGTTCAGAAACAACCAGCTCAACCGTACGATTTTGATGCACCGATCATTGAGTCCGATGATTCTGATGATGACCAAGAGCCTCAAACAGATACTACTCAGGAACAACCAACTGCTGAATCTGTTCCTGAACAAGCGCAACCGTCTACATCTTCAGAGCGCCCAATGTTTCGAAAGCTCAAGCCTAAATTGAAGATTTGCAAAACATATCAGGTTCGAGGTGATTTGACTGGATTAATCAGAAGTTGGAAGTTTGATGAAGTCAACTTTCTGATTCTTATTAAGCGAAGAGATGGAGTACAATATTTTCGGCCAAGATTTAACTGTATCAGTACATTGCCGAAGGAGGAATTAAATCGTCTTGCTCAGCTGAATATCGTTAACCACACTGATGATTTTCGTGGTAATATGTTTCAGAAGATTCTCAGAAGAGATATTAACAGCAAGAAGTATTTGTGGGTTAGACCAGAGTTGGGAGTTCGTTATTCATACAAGAAAAAGTTGGATTCAAGAACTCAGCAACCGATTGTGAAGTATCGTTATCCTCCAGCTGCTAGTCAGAAAACTGTGCCTTTGCAGTCATTACCACTTGATTTTCTGAAAAGATTACGATATTGGTGGTTTGACTCTGTTACTCAAGAAGCAGTCATTGAATATCTTTCGGTTGAAGATCCAGTGATTGAGAAGGGTAATTGGAGTTTATCTGCAAAGTATGGAAGAACTCTTCGTGTTTTTGATCCGATCAGCCTTATCAATTTGACGAAGAAAGATTTGAAAGCTCTTCACAAAAGTAAGATGGAGTATCATCGTTATGATCAAGAAGAAGCTTCAAAGTTCGAGAAGGTGGTCGAGATTTGTGTTCGAGTGGGTATTCATGCTGGTGGAGTATTTCCACCAGGTTGGGTTTAAACTGAAGATGTTTTTGAAGACCAAGCTGAAGACACGGGGGAGTTTGTTGATACATGTTTGTGTGTCTGTCAGTTGGTCTATTGAGTTGTAAGTGTCGTTAGTTAGTTTTAATAGAAAAGTCATTTTCTGTATTTGCGACACTTAAGTTTAGCATTAGGCGACACTTGCCTTAGTGACGCATAGCGACACTTAGGTAAGTGACGCATGAGGGCGGCGACATGCGACACTTCCCAAGTGACGCATGTCTGCCGATTTTGTTTTAGTATAAATTGAAACCTACGGGTTTTCGGCTAGGGTTGACGAAACCCTAGCACCATTTGTCGACTAAGCACTTCTGTAAACAGTTCCAATACGATTTACAAGCTAATATACTCGTTTACTTTGATTAATCATTGTTTTCGGTTTGAGTTTATTACTTGTTTGTGTAATTGATTGATTCCGCCAATCTATTACTATCGATCAACACTTAGATCCACATCCAGGGGGCACTTTCATTGGGGTCGAGCTGTCAAGTCAGTTTGGAAATTTTTTATTTCTACTATGTTGCTGTAGTGAAAACGCATTTCAAATTTCATTTCGGAGTAAAAACAGGTGGCGAAATCTTAGTTTCAACACTTAGTGAAATTTGTGTTTTTCTGGATTCTGTCTTATGCGACATTAGGGTTTGTGTCGCAGTGCAACTGTACTGCGACATTAGAGTCTACGTCACTATATGCGACATTAGGATATGGTGCGACCTAAGGGTCGACGTCGCTATATGCGACATTCGCAATTTAATGCAACATTATGTGTTATGTCGCTATGTGCGACGTTGTTGGTTCTGCGACGTTGCGGCTGATGTCGCACCATGCGACATCGTGATAGGTTTTTGCGACATTGAGGCTGACGTCGCAATTGGCCCAGGCCAAAAGCGACATCACGGTCTGTTCATCCGAAAATCGAATTTTTCAACCCAAAAACGTTTAGATCTTTCATATAATGACTTGTAACATGATTATACACTATAATAATGAAGTAAAAGCGAAAAGTTTAGTGTTTTCTTACCCAACTAGTGGTTAATCCGAAAATTAGGTGAGTGATGAAGATGATGATGAAAATAGTGATTTTGAGCTTGAATCCTTGTATAGATGATGATGATGACGAGTTGTTGTTGTTGTGTGTCCGATTTGTAGTTATTTTTGTTGATTTTGTGATGAGTTTTAGAGAGAGAGAGAGTTTAGAGAGAGAGAGAGATGAGAGAATATGTGTGTTTTGGTGGAAATGAAAAATGAAAGGGAAATGGGTATGGGGGTGGGTTTGGGGCAGATTTTTGGTCTTCCAAAAAGGAGGGGATTTTAGTCCCAAATTGTGGTATTTAGTCCGTGTTTGTTTACCCGATCGTTAATTATTAAAATGTTTTTAAATTATATATTTTTAAATACGTATTCGAGTATATTTTTAATTTAGATATTTTATAAAACTAATTTTGTTGAGTTATAAAGTTTAAACTTTGTTTGGTTTTAATTGTACGAAATGAATGTAGTACGATTCGACATACTTTGTGAATATTATCAACATAATATATAATAAACGTTAATGTTATTTAATAATCTCGTTTTATTAAATAAATTTGTTCACCAACAGTCGCATATTTTTCGTCGCGTTTGTTCCAATTGTTTCGTACGTGAATACAACTAATTACGATATATATGTAATACTACGCGTATTAACTAGTTGGGCTTTGCTAGACTTACCTCTAAAATGTGTTGTGAATTCACACAAGTAGGGAATTAGCCTAAAAATGCAAGTGCTTAACGTTTATAATTGCGTTTAAATTTGCGAGGTGTCACAGACGGGTATAACAATTGTACACTACGACACTTTTTAATGTATAAAAAGTTGTAGGCACCTAGCAAGTGTGGTATGTAACCACTTACTATATCATTTGAACTCACTCATGCTACAAATTCATTCACACTTAGATTTTGATTATGCCCTAATTACCTTTGTACACTTAACATGATTTTGTTGCTTAATTTGAACTTTATTTATATAAAATTAGTGCATAGTAAAGTAATTTCATTTCTAGCTCGCTCGCATGTAAATATATTACATTATCAGGAATTTAACATGTGCATTATTTTACTAATTTATATCAATCAATCAGCCTATGAGTAAAGTAACTTAAATTGATGGACATGGATCAATATAGAATGATGAAAGAATCAACATGATTTAGAGTGTTTGATTGGGGGAGAAGATGACCACGAAGCTTCAATTCTTTTGATTATCATTAGCATTAGCATGTGAATCTTTTTGAATAAACGTGATTAGTTGTTAGTGATCCCATAAATATATAAATATATTTTTATTAAAATATAATCCAAAGCCAACACATATTGGAACATGCATGTGCCCCTAACCACCATCACATACCAATTAATCAATTTTCCCTCCAACAAAGTCAAAACTTCTGATTTTCAATATCTGATTTATTATTTTCTATACCAAATTTCATAAAAAAATGAATTTGCAACACCTTATATATTGTTGAATTAATAATTCTTCGACATGCATACAATATTATGTTACATTATACATTTATAAGTGGAATTAAAGATTTAATCTTTAAGTTTATTTTTTTATTCAGAAAAGGAGTTTTATAATCATGACATAACGGGGTACCAATTGGTTAGTTTGGTGAACGCACTTTCATATATATGAACATGTGTCAAGTGTTTATAACCAATTTTGTAGTAAATCTCAA
Source organism: Helichrysum umbraculigerum (assembly GCA_949592205.1). Lineage (NCBI taxonomy): Eukaryota > Viridiplantae > Streptophyta > Magnoliopsida > Asterales > Asteraceae > Helichrysum > Helichrysum umbraculigerum. Next base: position 105,128,949 of record CATIUR010000003.1, on the reverse strand, counting down.
CAGAAAATATGTGTACATTTTGCTACCTTATTATTCCTTTTACACATTTGATCACCTCTCTTGGTGAAGCTGTTAGACGATCGGTTTTACCTTTTACAAATACCGAAAATATAAGTTTATACAAAAGGATCAAAGTAAAAAACATTCATTAAACTTGAAGGTATAGGTTAAATGGTGTTTTCTATACGATTTTGTATTGTTGCATGTGCATATTACTACTAAATTTAGCTCACTATGCATGTATACATAAGGTTAATTAAAATAACACATTTACATAACATAACCAAATTGACCATGTTCTAAGAAAATCATAGCACTGATGAAATTAATTTCCAAAATTATTGGATAGTAATAATACGATAATAGAAAATACAAAAATAAATGGTCATGAATAAGTAGCCCCATAAACATGCACATGCCTTTGTTCCCCTCTCCCTACCACTTGGGGCATGGCTGTTTTTAATTATAAATCCATGCTTCACTCATAATTATTATAATTATCATAACATTAAATATTCCATTTAAATGCACACAATATTTAATGAAAAACTAAATAATGTACATGACATAAAATTAGATCTATCTTTACAGGTATTGTAACAACAAAATAAAGGTGCATATATAATACTTAGAATTACGAAAACATTAAGACCATCCGTAACGCGCTGATGTGGCCCGCGTTGTCAGCTCCAGAACGCCAGAACGCCGCTAACGCGGCGTTCTGGACGGCGTTCAGCTCGGCGTTCTCACTCGATTAACGCCTCCGTTTTCCGCGTTTTGGTGGGACCCACAGCATATTTAATTTTCTTTTCTCTTTTTCTTTCGCGATAAATACCGAAAAAAAAAAAAAAACGGTTTTTTTTTTTGAAATTCAAAAAGTTTCGAAAAAAACAAAAAAAAAATAAAAAAAAATTAGGGGAGCGTGGGTAACGGTTCTTTTTCAAAAAAAATTAATTTTTTTTTTTTTTTTTCAAACCACCTAACCCATTTCTCTATATAAACTAACACATTCTAACTCATTTTTTAACCCACTTCTTTCCTTTCAACACCATTTCTCCATCTATTTTCAATACTTTCAACACCATGTCCAACCCAAATTCCGACTACAATCAAACCAACAACCCGGAAAATATGTCGTACACAAACCTTATGTTATTCGGAACCGGAAACACACCCGGTTCGAGCGGGTCTAACCCAAACGTACGTCCAACCCAACCACCATACGGGTATTATCCTAACCCGAATTTTCAACAACACTATGATCCAACCCAACCACCATACGGGTATTATCCTAACCCGAATTTTCAACAACTACCGTTCCCGCAACCTTACCCGCAACAACCGTTCCGGCAACCAACTTTCCCGCAACAACCGGCTATGCAACCCGAACAGACGGATGAAGCACCAACCCAAAGATCCGGAAAACAAGTCACGCCTCAATCCAATAAAAGAAGCCATGCCAAAAAAACAGACGGGTCGAAAAAAACATGCAACAAACGGGCATGGTCGCCAACTGAAGAGGCGTGGTTAGCAACTTGTTATTGCGACGCATCCGAAGACTCTGAAGTCGGTAACTCACAAAAACGGGGTACTTTGTGGGGTACTATTGAAGAAAAGTTCAACGCCAACAATTATGGTTGGGTTCGCGGCGCCGACCAATTATCATCCAAGTGGCGTACACTTGACCGAATCTGCAAAAACTTCAACGGGTGTTATGAGTCGGTAAATCGAGCTTGGGGTAGCGGCCGAGACAACGGGATGATTTACGATCAAGCCGTAGCCGAATACTACGATACCTACACGAAGACATTCACCTCAAGGGAGGCTTGGTGGTTCCTCAAAGATCATCCGAAATGGAAGGCACCAAATCCGGTAGGTGGAACCGGATTGCGCGACGAGGACGAAGATTTTTTTGATCAGTCCGTTGATCTCTCTGCCGACCGAGAGAACGAGTTATTTGGGCCCGACCCGATTCCACGGCCCATGGGCCGAAACAGAGCCCGAAAAGCGGCCCGAAGCTCTGGTTCTTCCGATGCGGCGACATCTTCCCGGACAGGAACCCCGACCGAAAAGGTTGATGACGCGATACAGGCTATGGCGAAACACAAGGCCGAATTGTTAGCCGCCCAAAAAGCATCGATTGAGGAGATCACCCGTCAGGAACGATTGAGAACTGCGTTTCAAGGTCTACAGTTTCTCAAATTCAACCCCGAAGAGATCCCGGATCCAGCTGACCGTGCAGCGTTCGCGAAGATGAAGAAACAGTTTCGAAATGAGTTTGCGGAGTTCTACGATGCCGACGAGGACAACGAGGATGACGACGAGTAGTTTTTAGTGTGTTTAGATTTTTATGATTGTAACGTTTAATTTCTTAGGATTGTAACGTTTTATTTTTTAGGATTTTTATGATTGTAACGTTTTATTTTTTAGGATTGTAACGTTTAGATTTTTAGGAATGTAACGTTTTAATTTTTAGGATCGTATTGTATTTTAAAATTATTGTGATGTATTTTATTTTTAAAAAGTAATGTAGTTCATTTTTATTTGAATTAATGTATGGTTTTTATTTTAATTATTGTGGTGTATTGTATTTTTAATTAAAATGTTTTGTATTGTATTTTAAATAAAAGAAAATTAAATTTAGTTAGTTAGTGGTGGGTCCCAGAATGGAGAAAAAAAGTGGCGTTCTGGTGTTATGATTAGGGGCGTTCTGGTGTTATAGTTTGACGCTGATGTGGCGCTGATGTGGCAGCTGAAAAAGTGGCGTTCTGGTGTTACGGTTACGGATGGTCTAAGAACACTTATGAAAACATGAACAACATTTTATGAAAACATAAACAACACTTAAACACTCCAGATCGATCATGTTTTTGTGAGGCAAACCAGTAGAAGATTCATTGTTTTTTGTCCATTACAAATGTCAAAAAATCAACTTTTGACAAATTCTATATACTACTATCAAACGTAAGTTTTTTCTTACTTAAATATTAAACAAAAAAGAAACAAAAAAAACAAAAACAAATCCAAACACATTCAAACATTAACAGCTTGATCCATCCATGTTCATTGATGATTATGAAGTTGCCATGAACTTGAATCAAGATTTGGGTTTGCTTCATATATGAGTTTTGTTTAGCACCTGTTCTTGCACTTCTCCATCGCTCTCGGAGCTGCAAATTTATCAAGATTAGGGTTTACTTCAGCCCGTACTAACATACTTAACAACACACGCCCCGTTAACAATGAGCTAGCTTTAACTTAATTAATACTATTGGTTAATTAATCAAAGACCTTTATTTGGTAATTTCATGACTACAATAAAAATCTTTGTAAATAAATGGTTTTGTAATGAGGAGTAGCTTACCAAGTCCAATTGCATCTGATCCTTTCATGATTCGCAGTCGCTTGCAAGAATCAACAAACATTCTGCTCAAAAACGAGTCACGAGTGATGAGAATTAATATTGCTTAACATCTTGATTAAATTTAATCATAAATTTAGATCATGAATATTGAACTTACTCCCAAGGGACATCACCGACTAGCATCCAGTCGCCATCTTTATCTTCATAGCTTGGAACATATTCAGAACTGTTGAGAAGATCCATCAACTTGCTCTCATTCATGAAATCAATCATTCCCTGGGATCCATATTCTCCTGCAAGGTTAATAACAAAATATAATTTTATTATTTAAGATTGAAAAAGTTAGTTAATAATTAAGTAATTAGTGTAATGTATATCAACCTCGAGGATTTAAGTTTTCCATATAACTCGTATAATTAGCTTATACGAGTCATACATAATTGTTGATTGAGTACATAATCAATTTACACTCTTGTGACATATAAATTAGGATCCAAGAGATACACTTTACGTATATGCTACAAAATTATATATGTGCATTCAAAGCCAAGTATGTTTTCTAAGTTTTCTGATCATAATCAATTAGTTCTTTGTGTTCTTTTCCCAAGAAAAACCTTATCCAAATGTGAATAAACGAAAAACATGAAGAAAACTATAATCTATATTATTAATAAAATTTTATAAACTCAAACATTAAAACTTAGATATTAATTTATTTAGTGTAATTATAATGAAGTAAAGACTTGCGTACCCATGGTGAAGGAACTAAACATCTTGGCCAAAGCATCAGAAAGTTGTTGATAGCTCTCATACAGCTTGAGGTCCACCTTACGAAGATACGGTGCTCCGTCCATCGAAACCTTCACAAACGCCACCACACTGCCACCAGTGGTGGCCGCCACCACCTTCTCAGTTTCTTCATTGTTGCTCTTTTGAGCCATCACGTTCTTGCGATAGTTTCTCACTGGAGGCCATCCTACAACTTGTGCCCTATTATAACAAGATATAACAAAGTAGATAGTATCAAGATATAACTTGTGCCCTGTTATTAACTGATTCAATAATTATATGAAAACTCATGAAATATATGCATAGACACATCTATGATGAATATGTGTGCTATCTTCTAAATATTAATGCATATGAGCCATTTGTAACTTTTAGTATATATATCAAAATAGTACCTAAGATGTGTGTACTGCTAACAACACAGATAATTTCCTCATCAAAATAATATTCTTCTTATTAGATTAAAATTCACTAGGATATATGGTTGATATATCCTTCAAAATGATAGACAGAAAAAAACAGAAAGAAAAACACACACACACACGCAAATATATGTACGTATATTGTTTAACCAAAGTGTGATTAAACAAGTGACTTACTTGGCTGGTGGTTTGATCAAATCTTTGTTCTTGGCCGAGTTTTGCAACTTGTTATCATTCAAATCAGTTGAAGATGATGATTGATCATTTGGTTGAAGATTGAGCATAAGATCAACGGTCTCAGAGTAGCCACGTTTTCCGGTGACCTTCGAATTAGTCTCCGCCACCTCACAACCACCACCAGGCAAGCCAAGGCATAGCTCAGTTTCCTTGAGATGCATCATTCTTTTCTTTGCAAACAATCAAAACCTCTTTTCTTTAAAACTTTCACTGCTTCTATAACTTATAACTTCAATTATTAATTTTCTTAATTATGAAATAATAGAGAGAGAGAGAGAGAGGGGAATGAAATAACAAAGAGAAGTAGAAAAGAGGTTTCATGTGCATATATAAGAAATGGTTGCATAATCAACTGACGGATCATATGCAAACACGTGGTAGTATTTGGTGTGTAAATCTTCTAGGATCAAGGGCTTATAATTTTATAATAATTAGATTATAATAATACAAGTGTCATTATCTATAATTATTAATCCTCCTTTGCTTTCTTCTATAAATGATATTTAGGTCTCATTATTACATATTCAAATGATTAAAGTTTAATTAGAATAACATAATTAAAGATATTTAAATCCACAAGGTACGTGGACTGTGGACATGTTAATTATACACAGTCAACATTACTTGATGGACCAAATATAAACTTTTTCATTTATATTGGATGTATATGATGATATATGATGATATTTTATGCATCACATATCTTTTAAGTCGAAGATATACCGCGGACATGTTAATTAATGTTACAAATTATATGTACTCGTATATACTAGGACCAGAATGTGCGACACTTCATACTCATATGGATGAGGAGAGGCTAAAAACACCCGTGACCCGCGGGTACTCACGTAGCAAATGGGTAAATTCGTGCGATTTTGCTTGCAAATGTACGTGGTGGGTACAAAAGAGTACTCACGAATATATCCGTATAATTCATAAATATATACATATATTTTAGATAGTGATTAATACGTACAAACAAGAAAACAATAGCTTACATAGGGAAAGATTATAAAATGATCAAATAAAACCATCTTTGACGCAATAATGATTAGAGTCATGATATACAGACCTATTTAGATGGACTTATAAGTAGGTATAATACATTTATTTATTAGTTAATACCGTTTCTCTCTTATAATCTTATTGGTCGAACTTGACGTATGTTATAGATTTAAACAAATAATTAACTCGTTATGATTAGATCTATCTAACTAAGGTTATCAATCATTTTTCTATGTATAATGATTATTAAATTCGTTATTGTTTTTATGTTATAGATTTAAACAATTAACTCTTTATTAATTTTTTTTATTATCTCGTACAAATGTAATACGGAGTATTATATAAATCATGCAATTTTTTGGGTATCGATCTATCGATAGGAGGTGATCATGTACATGTGTAAAAATAAACCCGTTAATATATATATAACTGAATATAATAAACTGTGGATATGAGCGGCTAATGGCGAGTAAAGGTACATTATCAAATCACGGGTGTCATGGCCGGCTTCGTGGTCGTCAATACAAATCAAAAGTTAGCATGTTAATTCTTGTAAGAATTCATCATCATCATCATCATCATATCGTGATTTGTAATGCTTACTTTAAGCTTGCTAGGTCTAATGTACTTGTTCACATTTGTTATGAAAAAGATGTTGAAATTTTTGTGGAAAAATGAAAATGTATACAATAATTATAATTAGATTATAATATGATTAAAGAAGGTGTAGTAGTAGGTGTTTTGTTGGGAAAAATGATTAATTGTAGATGGCATGATTAGGGGAAGTAGCGAAACGGCAGTTGTGGTCCTTACAATTTAACTTTAAAAGCCGGCCTATGCTCAATTAAACAACTAGCTACCTTAATTAGCTACTATATATATACATATACATGGAAAGAATAATTACCACTTTACAGTTAATATAATACAAAAGTAGCTAGCCTGTTAATTTATATACAAATTAAAAGTGTATTTTGAAGGATCATATCATAATCATAAACTAAATTACAGAAAACAGGCCGGGGTTGTACAAGTGCTTATAAGCTACGTAACAAATAATATATACGAGTATGATACATGATACAACAGATCATACGTAGAGAATGAAAATGAGAGAAAAGTTAAGGTGTAAAATGTATACGGGTTTTATGCCAAGTTGCCAACATTGGCACCATCAGACCGATTAACTATACAGTCTCAAATAGGCCGGGCCGATATTAATTGGAAAGTTACTAAATGGTCGTCAAATCTTATATCCTGTATACAAATTTAATTTCGAATGGTCCAATACTCCAATATGTTACTCGTATAAAACTAGCAAGAAGCAAAAGCAAGAAGTAAAATACAAAATAATGTAAAAAATGACTTGAGTCACAAGTACGTCCAAAACATCCAAAGCACATTCAAATTTCGATCTCAGTAATGACAGTACTTTTGCATTGTCCATGACTGTCTCTCTTCTCGGCTTCTTAGAAATGAACATGACATCGTTTCTATATATCTCCGATCCATATCGTCCAGATAGTTGTATGCATCACGACATTAAAAAGGATGCTAAGTTTCCCGAGCAAATGAATTCTTGAGGATATCCGATCCTCAACGTTTTTATTAATTTGTTGGATAGTTGGATGCATGCATGGTATGTCTGAAATGTTTTTTAAAGGCTAATGGACATTTTATAATTAAGTTGATGACCCCTTTTGTTAGCTATCGGATCTTATTCGGTTGCATATATACAAGTTGAACAAACAATGAATAAATTAAAATATATAACCTATATATATATTCAGAATTCACAAAATGATTGATATATGGATCTGATAATCAAGTTCTTCCCCCTTGAATTAATAGGAGTTTATTTCTGACCATGCACCATGCATCTCCCATTCAATTCTTCTTAATTCTGACTTTCTTCATCAGGAAACACATTGATTCTTGATACCATAATTAATGGCTTCCCATGTTCCTTCCTTCTTCAACTGTTCCACAATATACATATATGATGATATGAACACTTCATATCTATTATTTATATATTTATCTTGAAGTGAATTTAGAATATGCCTAGAGTAGCTACTATTCCAATTTATTTCCTCACAATATATTACATTTTTTTCGATTTTATTTATCTTAACGTACTATCGAAGATTACTCTCATGAGTCATGACATGTTTGTTTGTACATTATTTTCCACGAACAAAAAAGTAATTTGTTTTTCTCCACAAACTAACAAACAAGTTAAAAGGAATGAAAAGATAGATGAATTAGACAATTAAAATAGCGGAGAATCATGGCGGAGCTAATTATTTTTCGATTTTATTTTCATTTTTAAGGAGTAAAACTTATAAAATATTATTAGTATTAATTCCTTATAGAAAAGAAATCTTGTACATAACTTATAATCTCTGTTGAGGGGGCAACTGCCCTCCCTCGTCTCTACGGCCAATAGACATTTACAATATCGAAAAAGGAAAAATCTGATATCTAGTTTACAAGTTAATTAGCGTTTAGGTGATGTGACTCAGTCCATATATAACAACTGAAGTTCGATATACTATTTGTCAATGGACGTGCAACTGTCGGAGTATTATTTTGTTACTCAATTGAAATTTGCTTCAATTCTGGTTTTCTATGAATTATTATTATTCATATTCATATTTATTATTATTACAGATAATTAAAGAAAAGAAATAAAAACAATTAATTAATGTTGTGTTTTAAGAACGTACCCTAAAATGCAACATGTCATGTGAAGGGTGTTTCTTGAGTTCCCTGACAGTCTGTGTAATCAACAAGGAAGAGGTCGGCTGGGAACGTACACATCATTGCATACGCATCAATCTTTCGCTATATTTTTGCATCTAATAATTCTAATACTTATATTACATTTATATAAGACATTTCATTTTATTCGTTGATGTAATCAAAAGATATAAACATTTATATATTTGTATTTCAAGATACAGATTCCATGAACCAATGATATCATGCAATGCACTACGCCACTGTCATTTTTTTTCCTTCAGCGGCTCATGCAAACGATAATGACAATAATATTATTATTTTGGTACTACACTATAAACTACGTTTCGCTAAAAATGTTTACATATCTATGAGTTATGAGTGTATTTGACATAAGAATTTTAGGGGATTTTAAAGAGTTTCTACTTTTTAACAATCTCAATCTCACATTCCTGTTTGCAAGGGCGGTAACAAGAATTTTCTTAAATGGAGGCGAATGATATATAGTATACAAGTGTCATATCTTGAGTTGACGTTCATTTTAATACATACAAAAAATGTAAGTAAATTTAGTTCAAATACAATGTAAACGTTAAAAAATTTCAAAAATGGTTTTTATATTAATCAAATGATCAAATATGAAATGATTTATCTCACGATCTATTACTCCAAAATGAAAATGTTAAAATCGCAAACGAAGCTGAATAAATTTTAAGTCTAGAAAACTAATAATTTTATCAAAACAAAAATGCTAAGAATATTCTTTTTGTTATCTTTAATGAGTTTTTGTCCTTACACCTTTCTAATTCGATGTTGTTATTAAGAATATTCAATGAACTTATTAGACTTCTATATGAAAAGAATAATACGTAGTAAAAAGTTTTTTTTTTATAATGTAGTTTCAATTAAAAGGTTGGTAAAACCATAAATGGGAAAAGAAAAAAGATTGAGGAAAATAATGTAGGAAAGAAAAAGGCAAAGACTCGAAAAGAGGAAACCAAGCCAAAAATGTAGGAAAAAAAGAAGCAATCTGAACTCGAATACCTCGAGAATGAGGAATAGATGTTAACCATCAATCTAGAGCAACATCATTGTTATTTATACACACACATACATATAAAGACATGTGAGCGAAGATGAAAACCAACGTCTTCTCCAAAGAAGAAGCTTGTGGGGGCGGGGGCCCAGAGTGCCCCTACTATGATACCGCCCCTGACTGTTTGTCAATGATAATATAGAAGGGACTATCGAACATAAAATTCTCGAAAATCCCATAGAATCCCATTCAAGAGAATCTGTTTAAAGTAGCTTGAAAAATAATCCTCAACTCCAGCCACACATCTCCATCTTAAGCAATTTAATCACAATCTCTATTTCCATCTAGTTGTTATCATGACGCATCATATATTTAGTTATTCCGATATAAGTGTACATTTCGTATGTACCCCGGCTCGTATATAACGCACCAGATGGGAACGAAACTAAAATGGGTTTGAAACTACAAAAAATGTTTTTTCTTCACAGAATTGATGAGGGTCAAAGTCAATTATATTGACCTGTAAACGTATTTTTAATGTCCTTTTGAATTATTGATATGCTTAAGCAATTAGTATGTCAACCTAAAATGATATTATCACCAATTTGTTAGTAACTTTAGGAGACCAAACAATGCATGCAGCAGCATGCAATAGCGATCACACCACAAGTCATGAATACTCCGTAGATCGAAAAACATATAAACAAACAGATGTACAAAAAATAATATGATCACGATGAATGAATTAAATGATTGATTTAGTCCGTGGTCAAACAACATGCATTCTTATTGATTTTGTAGTTTACATATATAAAGTTAATAGGGAGTATAATAGGGGGACGCTTACATAAGACCATTTGTATCAGGGCGTGTGATGGGGATTCGTGGTCTGACGTGAAGCCATCACAACGCCACCATGGGTGTAGTGGTGGGCACGGTGGACTGGTGAAGAGAATAACGGAGTGAAAATGCTCAAAACTGAGCCCCAATGTTTTTTTTTCCTTTTCGATTTTTTTTTTCTTCTTTTAGCCTGAACAAAATTCGTTAGTGGGATCTCCCTCACACCACCTTATGTGGTGGAGGTTACCAATGCACGTGTTATGGGATAACACAAGGTTATGGTGACGTGACACTTATAACCCTCTCATAACATGTGTTACCATTACAAGTGGTCTAACAAGGTAAAACTAAAAGCTTAGGCTCGCTCGAGAATGCATCGTGATTCAAAACCACCGCATGGCCATCTTCAACTCTGTTTTTAAAGTTCGTTTTTTGCTCAATGTATACTTTGTAAATGATTATCTTTGAGCAATTCACTAGCTAGTTGAATACACGTTGAGTTACTTTGACTTGTAAAGTTGTAATAACTTTAGACAAAAGAATAAAAAAATGTTTAATTTGTTTTGGTGAAATACAAGTCAAATCGCATAACTTTATCTTAATCACAACCATGCATATATCATATATGTTCTTGCGAATTACTAGTAACATATTAGAACACTATGATATGATTTGCAAAATAAAATAAAATAAGTTAAACCTGTATATATACTTGTGGAAGTTTACAAGCACGCTTACACGTTACCTTTGTAGTTTTTTTATAAGCTAGAATAATAATAATATAATAATTTACTTAAGATAAAATTAAAATGCGAAGTTTAAAAACTTAAAATTAAGCCAGTCACTCCTTTCTATAGTTTCTAGCGTAACGAAACAATATGTGCCAATTTCCCATCCAACAGTAATGTTAGAATTGTATCGAAGATAGCTGGTAGATCGAAGAGTATAATTGAGCTAGCGGAATTCATGTGATCGAACCATAACGCACGTTTGGAAATGCAATGCTTTGGGTATGACTCTCATAATCAATATGGTAAAGCTTTGGATATCGCAAAGCTAGCTAGACAGTACATAGTCGACACAAGTTACGTACTATACGTAGCTTTAAGTTTTTTACGGCTAGCATTGTATGTATAGCTAGCATATACTCCGTATCATATTATTATCAAATACGAGTAAATAATTAAGTAATACGGAGTACGTATTTGATTTTCCAAAAAGTATGAAAACGAGAGTACATTTAGGATTTGTGAAGCCTTCCCATATCCACATCTCTAATTTATATTTGTTTTGTCCAGAAAGATGTAAACAAAAGGATCTCTCGATCTTCAGGGCTTGGTGGAGTCAGCATCATGTATACATACAAACGGACTACACATACATATATATGGCCTCTTCTAGTTCTAACTTTTTGTGACATTCATTATTATTATTACTACTATTATTTTATATTTTAAATAAAGACCAAATTTAAGCGGATATATATCAAAATCCCATCGAGCAAGAAATCTTTTGAACCAAGTACGGAATTTACAAGTTTATTAATTTTAATATTCGTATTAAGAGAGATGGGTTATTCTTACTTACTTACTTTATACCGTAATTGTAAATTGTAATTATATATGTCCCTACGTGGTAATTAATCTAACTTAATTTGTCACTTGCTAATTAATGTGAACAAATAGGAATCTTTGGTGGTCCTCATGATGATGCTAGCTAGCAATTTATAATAAATACTGATACCGATATGATTAGGGGAAGGTTCAAATGAGAACCAATATAAAGTTGAGAACCACAAAGAATACATGTTTTTTCACGTGTGATTAACTTCAATCATATGTGAACATTGATGTACGTTTAATTAAAAAAGAAAAAAGTCAAAAAATCATAAAATTATATCAAAAAACGCAAAAAAACAAATATATGTTCACATGTGAACGACAATGTGAACAAATCGGTTAAAATGTGTTTTTCGATATAATTTTATGATTTTTTTTACTTTTTTCTTTTTCAATTAAATGTACATCAATGTTCACATATGATTGAAGTTAATCACATGTGAACAAACATGTATTCTTTGTGGTTCTCAAGGTTCTCAACTTTATATTGGTTCTCATTTGAACCTCCCACTATATAACTATATATATATATATGGGGAAGATCAATATGGAAGTAAAAAATTGGGGAAGGAGGGAAGCTATTTTTAGCCACACATTCTGGTCAACGCAAAAGTCAACGCGGTGGCAAACTTGTAAATAACTTGAAATCAATTCCCAGATCGTTAACATGCATTTCAAAAGCATGTTAATCAAAATCAAATTTTCAGCACGTTAACATTCATTTACGATAAATGTTAACGCATATACATTATTATACATCGATGAATGTTATGTTATCACATTCAATAGTGTATAATAACATATATAAATTAATATTCATCATAAATGAATGTTTAAGAGTATTAAGTTGTATTTTGATTAACGTGCTTTCCAGATGAATGTTAACGGTCTGGAATAATTTCAATCTGTAAAATTCAATTGGAATGACAATCATAATTCGATTAATTACTTGTTTAAAAGTTTTGTACAATCAAATTCGTTTAATTTTATTATTTTCATTGCCAAATCAAAATTTTCTCAAAAACCCAAAAGTTACTTCAATATTCATAATTTTGATGAATTCGAATTATGACGAATTGAAGATATGTATGATTGCGATTGACGAATTCGAAGATTTATCACGTTTTTTATTGATGAATCTTTGAATTACATGCTTTAATTTGAAATTTTTAATGAAAATTGATTAAATGGGTATTGTGAATGAATATAAAAGAGGAGAATAAAATGAGTGGGTGAGGTTTGCTTCCCTCCTTCCCCCAATTTTGAATCTTCCCTCTTGATCATTCCCCTGTATATATATATATATATATATATATATATATATATATATATATATATATATATATATATATATATATATATATATATATATATATATATATACACTACTCGTATTGTTTTAATTTTTCTATAATAATGTGACATCATTAGAGTCAAAGCTTAATTGCTAATTCTGAGGGTGTGTCTAGGTAGATTGTATTGTATAATACTATGATGAAGTACGATACTCTCTACACGTTACCTCTTTCGTACTCTACTTCTGACGAAATTAAATATTGTTATTGTTTTTTTTAGCAGGACAATACTGTATATGCGTTTTCACTTTCCGGCCGGCCAGTTCTTCAATTGTATAAATTTATACCAGATTTTCTAAAAACTTACAAAAAATCTATGAAGGTAAGTTTATATTTACTAGTACGTGTTAACTGTATCAATTATGAATCGGATATCATAACTTATAAATAGTTCGACTTTCAATTCTAACACCACTTCAATTAATAAAGGTTAAAAACGATAACTACGTACCTTATATGGAAGTGATAGTAACACCATTTATGCACTTGAGACCTGGCTCACGTGGTAGAGCTATCAGGCATTTATGCTGCAGGTACAGGGTTCAAACCCTACTCGGTGCATGAAAATCCCTTGGGTCTTTGGGCTCCGGGGTGAGGAGTTTTACCCACTTCGGCAACCGGATCTGTCGGCACTTGGGCCGGGGACGAAGCTGGGCTTTCTTCTCGAGGGTGCATTATGGTGAGATGATCGGGTGGGCCTAAGTGGCCCGTCAATGATTCCAAACTGCCTTTCAAAAAAAAAAACACCATTTAAGAGGTCAACCATTTTTATTGTCCAATTGATGCTTTTCCGCTTATAAACTCGTTATTATTATTATATTTAAGATAATAAAAATAAAATTAACAATAAACAATTCCATATAAATATATAATCATTAAAGTCACTTATAATTTCCCATTTCCCCCCATAATTTATGTATTCGTTCTCTTTTATTAAACATTTAGATTTAGATTTAGATACTCTCAAAATTATTCTCAAAATTATTTACACGAGTTATTTATTTTATTTATAATATAAAAAAATTATTGACAGCGCATTACAGCAAAAGTTCGATAGTATCAAAAGTTCTATACTAAAATTATTATATCAGGACCCACTTCAGAATTGGATTATTATAAAAATAAATAAATAAATAATTAAATAAAGAAACGAATCTTCAATTCACCGCTATAAAAATACGATTCCAAATGTTGGTAGAAAATGAGACATTGAAGGCCATTGTGGGGAAAGCCCAGTGCACCCAGTCCCCATGGAATGTCCCTTTTCATATTAAATTTTTATTATTTTTTCTGAACTGCAAAGATATTATTATTATTATTATTATTATTATTATTATTATTATTATTTTTTGTGCCTTCTACTTCTTACCTAATTACAACTGCCTTACGCGTTACTTATAGGTACTTGTAACTATCGATCGATTATTCATTTTACTACAAAATGTAGGCACAGGAACGACTCAAGTTGTTACTCTTACCGGGTATAAAAACGATAATTTGCGGCCTTATGAAATTGACAGAATTACTACTTTTCTACATTTTTTATGCAAATTCAATAAAATTTGTTATTTGTAGTACCAAGAATATGTTTTTCTAGATGAAAAAGAACCAACTCGTTGTTCATTCCATTGTGAATAAAAATAACATTCGAAAGAAAGAACAAATATAGACCATGAAAACACATAAATTTTTTGATATGAATTCTTATCTAATTAATTCCTAATATCCTATCTTCTTAATTTCATTTCAATAACATTTGAAAGAAAGAACAAAAGTAAACCATGAAAACACTTAGATTTAGATATGAATTCTTATTTAATTCTTAATATCCTATCTTCTTCTCAGATGACCAATCTTCTTACCGTCGTTGGTGACAAGTCCTACGAGTCTATCGACGTACATCATCACAAGCATATATACATATACTTGTAAATCATATATTATCATCGTCTCTACCATCATCTACATACATTGTCGTCTTTTCTACCAATTAAAGGAAAATAATAAAAGATGCATATCGAGTAACACGATGCATGGTGTAGACTTATTAACGCACTGGCACATTTTGAAGCATATCCAAGATTGTAAATTTTTAGTTTCATATGAAAGTGTCATTAGGTCTAGCAATTGAAGATTTTATTGAGGCATGTCTGGAAATTCGTTACTCGGATTATATACATAAGTATATTTCTTAATAATAAAATAAAGCTTTACCGCCATGTCTTCCTCATTTACCTAAAAAATTAAAGAAGAATGTAAAAGTATATTGTTTAATCGTTTATCCAAATACTAAAGCTGTGTTTGATTTGTAGAATTCTACTGAATTCAATGTGATTAAAATCTCAATTCCCTTCCACTCCTTTCCACTACGAGCCCTCCAACTTAGATTACGTTAGTAGTAATAAGATCGGTAAACTCAAGATGACTAAAACCATATGTAAATGTTTGACACTTGTTTTAGGGGTGTTCATATGGATGGATCGGTTCAAAACCGATCCGTATACATGAATCCAAATGGATTATGGTTTCGAAAATATGAAACCGATCCATCCAAACAAATTCAAAAACCGAACCAATCCATCCAAATTATTATTTGGATGGATCGGTTTGGTCTTTGGATATCCAAACATATAAATAAATATTTACAATATCTACTAAAAATATGTTAGATATTATAATAAAATTATACAAAATGGATGGTTCTCATTTGAACCTCCCTGTACATATACATGTGTGTGTAATATAATAGTAAAATGCAAAATGAAACTATAAATTACTTACATATATAAGTAAACAATTTTGTAAACTATAAACTACCTATTGTATTTGGATATTTATAGATTATTAATAAGTTAGTAAACTATTTTGTATGTGCATGTATACATATAATGTTTGAAAAATAAATATATATTTTGTTATTTGGTTTTTTTGGATAATCCGGTTTGTAATTTACTAACCAAAACCAATCCGTGATCCAAAATAATAAGTTTGGTTTTGATCCGAGCCGATCCAAAAATCCATTTATCCAAACCATATGGTCCGATCCGAATTATCCAATTGGATAATCCGGTTTTATCCGAACTGTGAACAACCCTACACTTGTTTATAGGGGTGTTTATCGGTTTGTTTTTCGGTTATATTGGTTTAATCGGTTTAGTGTTTTCGGTTTAAAATTTTTTAAGACGCTAACCAAAGATCGAACCGAACCGTTTAAAAATGTGAAATAACCAAACCGAAGACCGTTTTCCAATTCGGTTCGGTTTTCGGTTTAAACCAAAAAAGCCAAATCACAATATAAGATAAAATACTGATAAATTATATCTTACTCGTCACAATTTCATCACATTAATTAAACAAAATTAAAGAGTAAATTGCTACCTCCGGTTGTTTGTTTAGATAGTTGGAGAAAATGTAGATCAAGTTTGTTTACTTGTAAGAGATTATTATTTATTATCTCTAAATAAAATAACATAAAAATATATATTAGTATTATAATCGGATTTTTCGGTTTAACCGAATAAACAATGATCAAACCAATCACCGAACCGAAGACCAATTATCATATTCAGTTTCGGTTAAAACCTAAACCAAAGTCCGTTTAAAAATCGGTTTGGTTTTAAACAGTGTACGGTTCGGTTCAATTTTCGGATTAAACGGTTTACAACCAAATATTGGTCACCGCTACTTGTTTATAAAACCGTATAGTCAGGGACAATATCTTGATGGATTGGTAAATCTCCTTCGTATCAGATATAAGACGGTTTGGGCCACAAATACAACCGAACTCATGAAAACTCTATATTGAATGTGCTTAAGTGAAAAAAGTGGACAATATAAGCTATATCATAGCTAAACGAGATGTTACCCCTATGCCCTTTGGTTAATCAACATACGGTGTACCGAACTTACCATCTTAGCATTCGTATCAAACAAAATTCTACTTCGAAAAAAATAAAATAAAAAAAAATCACGTAAAATAAAAAATTGACTACTTGAACTTCCAAGATCCATTCTGCTTAGCAAATTGAGTCATGCATGACGTGAGGCGAGACAGGAGCCGTATAGTTTATTAGTGGTGACAAAAAGTATAATTATTATTGTATTAATCTAATAATTAATTAAATCAATCTTAAATTATATATAAGAAGAGAAGAGTTCAATTGAGACCATTTATTTTGCGTGATAATGGGGAACCAACCACAATATGCCACGTGTCACTTTTTTCTCTCTCATCCACGTTTTTAAAAATTAAATATCTCACAAACGACAAGTCGAAAAATAATGAAAATTGCACCATATTTTTCAGCGTTTTATCCTCTTCGATTTGCCGTCCATCAAGGCATACTTCCGACGAACTTTTTTTTTTTTTTTTTTCATTTTTTGGTCGGTTTTATATATTAGTAACACATGTGTTAGTGATTAATTGTACATTTGATTTAGGGTTTAGGGTTAGGGTTTAAAGTTAGGGTTTAGCAGGGTTTAGTGTTAGGGTTTAGCAGGGTTTAGTGTTAGGGTTTAGCAGGGTTTAGGGTTTAAAGTTTTATAAAGCGTTTAGGGTTTAGGGTTTGGGGTTTAGGGGTTAGGGTTTAGGGTTGGGAGTTTGGGGTTTCATCCTGAAACCCCAAACTCCCAACCCTAAACCCTAACCCCTAAACCATAAACCCTAAACGCAACACTGTAACACACGTGTTAGTAATGTGAAACCTACCAAAAATAATGAAAAAAAAGAAACTCGTCGAAAGTATGCCTTAATGGACGGCAAATCGAAGAGGATCAAACGCTCAATCTAGTGGTGCAATTTTCATAATTTTTTGATTTGTCGTTTGTGAGATATTTAACTTAAGGGGTAAATGGGTTTTGTATTCTCTTTGTACACATGGCATCAAATCATTGGTTCCTCTATTCTCACACAAATTTTTAGTCTCATTTGAACCTTACCCTATATAAGAAACATGTCATCAAAAATCTAATCAACCAATAGAATTACTGAATTTTATCCAAGATTTAGTGACATCATAAATCATTAATTATTTATTATATAAAGAATAATAATTATGATAACTTGATCCAAATTGGTATTCGTAATACATTAAGACTATTATCATATCACAATAAGTAATCGTAATATACTAGGATTATTATCATATCACAATTTGATTTGATGATGCGTTGATGAGATTTAATCATTCATATTAACAACTTTTAAAATTTATTTATTTTCGTCCAACCCCGTGTAATATACGGGTATAGAGTCTAGTATAATACGTAGTATAAGCTAAAGTTTATTATCTCATTTTAATAATGAACTATTTTCAGTTAATAAAAAAATATATTTCGCTGGGGTTTTCTTAATGTTTTTTTATTGAAAGTTAATATTATTCAATTAGAAACCAGCCATATGATTTTTTAGTTGAGTCAAACACGATGGTTTGTCAGTTGATCTTTAAGTGAACGACTCTTATATAATTTAAATAATCATATATTTTTAAGCCATTTTAATTAATTAATCAAACAAAATTTTGAAAACATAACATTATTAGCTATATGTGTAAAAGTTAACTGCACGACACCGCTCGATTCTACTGCTAAAGATGTCTCTCCCGGTATTGCTTGAGAAAATTTTACGATTGATCCTCAATTTGATGTGTACAGTAGATGAATGCATAGTTATACTCGTATAGTCGTATTTAATCAAATAAACATGCACGATGATTAATTTACTCCGTAGAATCAATCAGTTAGCGTCGATAATCATATAAAACCGTGTTCAGTAAATGATATATCCAAATAATTTGGGAGAGAAAATATGGAAGCTCAGGATATAATGCTTTTAGTTCTATTTGAGTTTAAGAAAATTAAGAGAAATTACATTTTTATATGATATGAAATAATTAAACCATTCACTAGCATGTGACAATTATTATTATAAACTATTTAAAATACTATGAACAGTTAAGTAATAATTATATCCAAATAAGTAAATTTTAATGCATCTTTATGTTATGTTTGTTGTGTGTAAAGTTATTCACACTTATAAATTTGAATTCAGATGAATTTATCACACATAAAGTGAAAAGGTCTAAAGTTATTATGCTTAATCTTTTGACGCCAAAATTTTTCACACCTTTAAGCTTATAAACACGCAAAAGAAAAAAGGTTACATTTAGCATAATTGTCATCATATATATTGTACTTAAAATACACACATTCTACCCTAAACACTCACTAAGTGTTATTAAGACAACTTACTAAGCGTCTTTTTCATACTTATGAGGATGATATCGATGCAATTGTAAAACGTTGATAAAAAAAAATATTATTCATTAATTTCAACTTAAAATAGAATAAATTCACAATCAATAATTGAATTGAAAGGCAATACGCGTAGGTGTATAAATGATCACGAACGGATTTCTTCCTGTCATCAATCGGAATCCACATTCTATGGTCAATATGTAATGTTGCCTGCTATAATTCTTACAAAACATCATAAATACGGATCGCGATATTTCAAGAAAATAGATTGACATATATACTAAATCTGAACAATCGTGTTTGAATAATGGAGAGTAGTTGTGAGTTGAAGTTAACATTACTATGTAGGGAATTTTCGAGTTGTCATGAAAATTAAGTCATTAAAAGCAATGTAGTTTTGGTCTAATAATAAGTGTAGACACCTAAATTTGTGGCCAATTTTGAATGATGAATCTAATGGAATACTCCGTACATGTTTTTGGACAAGTGGTCCAGTGGACCTCTTTTTGGGCATTAAATTTGGGATTAGAATTCCCAAGCCCATGATGTAATTTTATTGCTTGCATTCTAAATATAACTTCGAGTTATCTTTCACAAAAAGTTATCCTTTCTAAAAAGTTATCATACGAGCGAGAAATATAATTGGAATGTTTGATTACAAGCAAAGTAATGATCGATATGATTTACGTACTAAAAAGTACAAAAGAGACGAATGAACCTAATATTGTCTGGGAAATTAAAGGATTTGCCCTTAAATTCGAACAAATAAAGGAAGGTGATAAATACAACACCATAATTGATTTATGCACCAAATTTGTGTTGTGATATATTTGTACCGTAAGCTTTAACAGTTGTACAGTTTGTTGCATTAAACAACCTGTTTGTTGTATCTATCACTTCCCCAAATATAACGATTTGCCCTCCAAAAAAAATTGACGTTTTGCCCCACCCGTACGCAAATCGAAATTGCGATTTGCGTCCCACTGTTTGTGTTTTGCGTCTCGGACATGTGACCGATAACGATGAGTTGTGAACGAGTTGCAAGAGCCATACGCAAATCGCAAGATGCAAATTTGCGATTTGCGTCCCATTTGCTAGCCAGTCTTGTGACCGAGAACGAGTTGCCTTGTGAATGGGTCGTGAGTTGCATCCGCTTAAAGAAAAAATATGAGAATAAATAAAATAAAATAAAATATGGATTTGATGGTTCTAATAAAATAAAAAAATTGACGATCATAGTCGAGGTCATAGTCGAGCTACTTGTACAGCTCTTTACGATAGAGCAAACGGATAATTACC
Organism: Helichrysum umbraculigerum; assembly: GCA_949592205.1. Classification (NCBI taxonomy): domain Eukaryota; kingdom Viridiplantae; phylum Streptophyta; class Magnoliopsida; order Asterales; family Asteraceae; genus Helichrysum; species Helichrysum umbraculigerum. The sequence continues at coordinate 105,107,986 of CATIUR010000003.1, read as the reverse complement.
TCAAAAGTCTCATAAAATCTTATCCAAACGGATATGATTTTATTTAATTAGAACTATCAAATCCATATTTTAATTTATTTTATTTTATTTTATTCTCATAGCGGACGCAAATCGCGACCCATTCACAAGGCAACTCGTTCTCGATCACAAGACTGGCTCGCACACGGGACGCAAAGCTGCAATTTGCGTCTTGTGTCTTGCAATTTGCATATGGCTCTTGCGACTCATTCACAACTCATCGTTCTCGGTCACATGCCCGAGATGCAAAACACAAATAGTGGGACGCAAATCGCAAATTGCGATTTGCGTCTAGATGGGGCACAATGTCAATATTTTTTGTTAGGCCAAATAGTTATATTTGTTCAAAATTAGGGGCAATTTCCCATATTGTGTTGATTGTATCTTATAACAAGTTCTATATGCTTGTCTTCAGGGACGGAGTTGGAATTTTATGTTAAGGTGTGGATACGAGTTATTTGCTATGTACATAACAAGCCTGCTTAACCCTTTGTGCTCACTATTTTTGTATGATGAGGTTCGAATCTAAACTGCTCTGTATACCAATAAAATATTTACCAAATTAATGTATGAAAAGTATTCAAGGAATGCAGCCAACAAAATTATACATCTATGTAGACTAGATATGATCATATTAAATCTATCTATATCTAATCTATAATAGATAAATCTGATCAAGGGATATGAATATATGATAGGTACATAACATCAACATCGGAGTTGAGTTGGGCCGAATGGGCTTGATCAATATATAAGTGGTCCAAGAAATAAGAATGTATTAGAGTATTTTGAATGTCTCAAAAGATTTAAAAAGGTGCAAATATTAAACTTTGAAATTTATTTGGTGCGTCACTTGATATTTGGAAAAATGATATAAAGTGGTCCTTGGAATGTGGAAATATGTGGGTTTCTAACATGACCGTCAGAGATATATAGACATAATAATGCATGCATCAAAAGGTATATTTTTCTTTTTCTTGTTGTTAATCCCTCCATTTATATGACTAGATTGTCATGTACTTATATTTTATTCGGCTGATGAAATAAAAATAAAAATTTCACATAACACTTGTGTATTCTTAGACTGATTGAACAAAAAATAAAGGAAATAGATAAAAGGTTTGGGCTTGGCCTAAGAAGAATAGGATGGATTGTAATCGCTGGGCTTTAATAGATTGGGCCATGTGCAAAAGCATCGTTTGCACTTACTTTTCACCGGGCTAATCATACTACTATACTACTTATCGAACATATTTAGAAACTGATTGTATATTTATTTAATTATTTGATTTTGATTGATGATTAAATACTAAACTGAAATAAATTTTACAAACAAATAACCACAAAATGATGTAGATATGGAGGTGAATTGATCAAAATTATTTGTTTTTTATCTTTCTTCATTCTCTCTTATCAAATGATTGGTCCATGTCAGTTTGTGAATTTTTTTTTGTAAGTGTAGCGTTTCTCATTTTTACCTCGTTACATGCTTCCATGGCAGATCACAAGTGATCCACCCGTCGTGGATATGGGTGTAAACGTGACGAGTTGAGCTTAAGCTCTACTAGACTTGAGTTTGGCTCGTTGCATATTCAAAGAGAAAAGCTAGAGATCGGCTCGTTTCGAGCTTAATATGCAAAGCTTGAGCCCATCTCATTTGATATTATACAAGTTCGAGCTCGGCTCGTGTTCGACTTGTTTATTGCATAATATTATTTGTTTTATTATTATTTAATTTTCAATGTAATCAATTCTTAACCACAAAATAATATTATTAATTAGTATTAGATATAAAATAGTTATTATTATGTAATTATACATAATATATATAACATGTTTTAATGTATATAATTACATGAAAGGCTCATTTAGGCTTGCAAGTTTTTTCGAACTCGATTAAGCTGGCATGAATCAATCTTTTATCGAGTTGTGACTCGAGTAACTAACAAATAGCTCGACTAATTTACACCCCTACTAATCATGGTTAACCTTTTAGCCTGATAAATTTGGCATGCTCGTGTTACTCTTATAATGCAATACCATTTTAAATACTCTTAGAATCCTAAAAGATTTATGAAACTAAGTGTAGAATATTTACGTATAGACTTGAAAATATGCGTCATACACATATAATTACTTCCTCGATCTTGGGTTAAACTAAACCAAAAAAAATTAGCACTATGATTTGATTAAGCTAATAGCCAGTATTAGAATTTGGTATTAGTATTTTCACTATTTTGGTTTCTTCATGTTTCTGGTTCAATGGAGTAAACTGTTTTGAGTTATAATGGATAGTACCACATAGTATAATAATAATTATCCTTATCTTCAATATAATAATATATCCGATTCATTAAATTAAATGATTGATATCTCTAACTTAACTTTACACATTCCTTTTTCATAATTAGATATTCCTTTGTCATATTTTACCCTTATTATTATTATACTTTATGGTTCGTTTTTTAACATATTATACTTAATTTAATTCTATATATAACCCTTTTTTATTTAAATACTAGGTAAATACCTGTGCGATGCACAGTTACGTAAATCATTACCGACATTAATTTTGCTCAAAGAAAACTTTCTTTTAATGATGTTGATCTCTGTAACATATTCACATATGTTGAACATAAGAGTGACATTTAACATATGATTAATAGATGAATTAATTAGTCGAAGAATAAAAATAACCACATATTAGAAATATCATAACTGCAACCCATATGAACATAATTGAATAAACAAACAAATGAAATCGTGAACAATGCCCGCCCTGGTCATGGGCAGCAAGGGCGACGGGGCAGCAAGCATTCAGGGGCATTAAGTGTCCGATACAAATTATTTTTATAATGGGTTCATTTACGGGGCTGAATTTGACCTTGAAGAAAAAAAACTTGGGAGTACTTTAATGGAGAAACCTTGAAAATTCGATTTTATATAGTTTGGGGAGGATATAACTCTCCAACCCCTAAAGTACCGGTACGTTCGGTTTTTCACCTTATCTTCTTATTAAAGTTATAATTTCTAAATTTTAAAATTCGTTACTTCAACTATAAAAGTGTTCCCTATTCTAAAACATATGTTTGTATTCCTTTCATGAAATGCAAAAACGTATCATAAATTCACATAAAACTATATTTGTGTTGTTATACAAAGTTTTGAAGATTACTCAATGAAAACTTAATAAACTTACATATATCAAGACAAAGAAAATAACATTTAACATAACTACCCATAACTACGTAACTAAAGTAATATTTTACATATAGTTGTATAAGGGTTAATATTTGGTACAGTTGAACTGCAAAAATGGTTTTGTGCTGTTAGAAATAAATCATGGATCAATTGTGTAAGAGTAAATTCTATAAATGGTCCCTGTGGTTTACACTGATTTACGAAAACAGTCCTTGTACTCTTTTTTCAACGTTTTCGGTCCAATAACTTTGGATTTGCTCGCAAATGGCCCCTTAACTTTGGATTTTTGCTCACAAATGGTCCCTCCGTCTAACTTTGAATTTGCTCGCAAATGGTCCCTTAAGGGACCATTTGCGAGCAAATTTAAAGTTATTGGACCGAAAACGTTGAAAAAAGAGTACAAGGACTGTTTTCGTAAATCAATGTTAACCACAGGGACCATTTATGAAATTTACTCATTGTGTAATCATGAAAAACTTGAAGGTTAAAACTATATATTGTACAACTTTTTTAGCTTTTTGATTGGTCAACAGCACAAATAGTACAAAATATATGTCCTTATTATAAACTTGATAATGCTAAACAGAATAAACAAACGCAAATGTACCTTAAAATGCCGAAAGTATAAAATATTGCAAGCTCATTTAGTCCAATGATCATTGACGTAAACAAAGCAATCAAAAAGAAAAGAAAAATTGTAATGCATCTCTTTTAAGTTCTTATTTATAAAAAAAAGAGTAAATTTCAAAGATGGTCCCTGTGGTTTACACCAATTTACGAAAGTAGTCCCTAAACTTTTTTTTTCATGTTTTCAGTCCAATAAGTTTCATTTTTGCTCGAGAATGGTCCCTCCGTAAAACTTCGTTACTTTTTGCCCGTTAAGTGTCATCACGTGACTTGCACGCGAGGGTAATTTCGTCATTTCCCCTTTAAACGGAGGGACCATTTTCAAGCACAAATAAAACTTATTGGACTGAAAACATGAAGAAAAAAAAGTTTAGGGATAACTTTCGTAAATCGATGTAAACCACAAAGACCATCTTTGAAATTTACTCTTTCACCTTTATTCACAAACCCACATCTAACTGAACTACCCAACACCAACTATTAAAACTTTCTCTTTCCGTCTACTTTTCCGGCAGCCAATTTTTCCAGCAATTAAATTGATCCGGCGACCACACATCAATCACAAACTCACTACATGTCCAAACCTTTGAGTTTACAAACCAATCTGATGCAATTCGAAACTTAAACAATCATCCAAAATTGTCAATTACCCCCACCTTCTTCCAACACCATCAACAACCAAACCACCGCTACCACTTCTAGTGACCATGCCATCCATCGTCGAAGTAGCTACTCCGTCAAAACGAAATCGGAACCACACCCACTATCGATTAAATCTATGAAGAGTTTTAATAATTTTGTACAAAGACTACCGACTATCGATTTCAATAATATTGTACAAAGACTACCGACTATCGATTTCAATAATATTGTCAGCCTAGGGTTTGAATCTTACAATATCGCCTGAGGGGGTCAATGGTGAATATCAGTCGGATTCACAGATTAACAATATATATATATATATATATTTGTATCATTTTTATATATATATTTGTATCACTTTTTATTCACTTAAATGAGATGGGTAGAGGTCAAATGATAGTTCGAGCGAAGAAGGTGATCCTGTTTTGTTGCTAAAATTCTGGGATGTGTTACTATGAGGATGATGATTGATTTTTCATTTTTTTATTTATATAAGAGTAAATTTCAAAGATGGTCCTTGTGGTTTACACCGATTTACGAAAGTGGTCCCTAAACTTTTTTTTCTTCATGTTTTCAGTCCATTAAGTTTCATTTGTGCTTGAAAATGGTCCCTCAGTTTAAAAGGGAAATGACGAAATTACCCTCGCGTGCAAGTCACGTGATGCCACTTAACGGGCAAAAAGTAACGAAGTTAAACGGAGGGACCATTCTCGAGCACAAATGAAACTTATTGGACTGAAAACATGAAAAAAAAAGTTTAGGGACCACTTTCGTAAATTGGTGTAAACCACAGGGACCATCTTTGAAATTTACTATAAAAAAATATATAATGACTTGTTAAAGAGCTCCTAACATATGTAATTATGATTGTCCTCGGCCTTCTACTCAGTTGGTTGAGTACTTGGATTTTATCCAAGTGGTCATGGGTTCAAACCCAGGGGGGACATCCTAAATTCCATTGGGGTCTTGGTCCAATGGTCAGGGGCCTTGTTGTGAGGGGGACTCCTGCGACGCTATACCCATCCAAAACATGGGAGAGCAACCCCTTTAGGGCGTCGCCTTGGCTTCGAACTCGGGGGTGGTTACTCGATTTCAGGGGAGTAACCGCTTGTGGAGATGATCGAGTGGGCCAAAATGGTCCGTCCCATAACCGCCTTTAAAAAAAAAAACATATGTAATTATGATAGCTTACACAATTTGCATTAAATTCAAACCCAAAGTTGTCTTAAATATTCATTAAACAACTTTCACTTTTAACTATCGAATGATATATGTATGTTGATGTAGTCAAGATAGCTACACGGACATGTAGATAATTATCCTCTATATAATATAAAAGTGTATCCAGTGTGTGAATGTTCATTTTTATTCTCTTTGTTTATCGTAGATTCTCTCAATGACCTTTAACCCAATTATTTTGCCAATAGTGAATTTCATAAATGGTCCATGTGGTTTACATTGATTTACGAAAACAGTCCATGTACTCTTTTTTCAACGTTTTTGGTCCAATAACTTTGGTTTTGCTCGCAAATGGTCCCTTAATGGACCATTTGCGAGCAAATCCAAAGTTAGACGGATGGACCATTTGCGAGTAAAAATCCAAAGTTAATGGACCATTTGCGAGAAAATCCAAAGTTATTGGATCGACAACGTTGAAAAAAGAGTACAGTGACTGTTTTCGTAAATCAATGTAAACCAAAGAGACCATTTATGGAATTTACTCTATTGCCAATCTTGCGACAACTTACAATATTTGACAAATGCATATGGACCATAAGATCAAATATATATAATTCGAGACTTAGAGAGTCGTGTAAGAACTCACATACTCATCGTCACATGTATAAATATATTCTTTTGTATGATACTAACTTATTAAGTTCACGCTATAGTCCCATGGACACTTTAAATAACCGGTCTTTGAGTTTTAAGTTCTTGAAAGTCATCTCTGTAAAACTCATCGATATAGTAAACTTCATAACATAATTGTTCTTAGCAAAAGTCCTTAAAGTAAAACTATTTCTAAAAGCTAAATATTTTGTGAAGGTTTCTAAAAGCTAAATATGAACGTGGTGGTTTTTGGTCTGGGTAACCGTCAAATGATAAAGTTGGGACACGTTGTGAGGAGAGATAAGGTAGGGAAATGCTGACATGTCAGAAAACAGACAATAAAAAGTTGACACATAAGATTGCTAAACCTTTATTTATATATATAGTGGAAATGCTGCCATGTAGAGATAAGGTAGTATTTTGTGAGGGTTTCTAAAAGCTAAATGTAGAAATCTATGATTTGTACATCACAAAAAATTATTCGTACACAACCAATTATGCTTTACAAGTATTGTAGTGTACACCACCATAAAACACAATTGGTAGTGTACATAAAATTTTTAGTGGTGTACAAATCGATCACCCTTTCGCAAAAGTAAACACTAAACATTTGACGCATAACAATTCTAACCCTTTAAAATTCTAAACACGTAACCCTTCAAAAACTTGAAAACAAAAACCATCAGAAAAAGTAAATGGTGACCCATGAATACACTTATAGAAAGGGTGTTGATATATACAACATTTTTTTTTTATTCACACACCATCTTTCATGCATTGTGATGGTGTAGTGTACAGTACTATAATGCACAGTTTGGTGTATGAATAAAAAAATGTTGTATATATCAACACCCTTGTAGAAAACATAAACACTAAACTCTTGAAAGTTAACCCTTATAAAAAACTAAAGACGTAACATTTTTAAAAATTTAAGCCATTAACCGTAAATTATAAACCTTATACTATTACAATAAACCATCGAACCTAAACCCTAAACTTTCAAGAAAAAGGTTTAGGTACCCATGATCAATGTTAGATAAATAGAAAATAAATTATCCATGTATGAGTTAAATGGTAAAAATAAAACCCTTCTAAAAGTTAAATACTATACTCTTGTATGGAACTGTAGTAAAAACACAAACCCTTCCAAAAAGCTAAACTTAGAACCTTTTTACAGTCTAACACATAACACCTTTTAAAAGTTAAACATACTGACCCTTTTAAAAACTAAACACACAAGCCGTCCAAAAAGCTAAAATGCTAAATCATTGAAATGTAACACTTCTAAAAAGTTAAAACACTAAACTAATGAAATACAACCATTCTAAAAATAAACAAAACACACAAAAACCCTTTAAAAATCTAAACCATAAATCATAACTTATAAACCAAATACATAAATAATCGTTAGCCCAAAACCCTAAACTTTCAGGAAAATTGTTTATTTAGTCACAACCTAAATAAATAAAAACAAAAAATTAGAGATTAAATGGTAAACACAAATTCCTATTTAAAAGCTAAAGACTTGACCCTTGATACGAAATTCTTTTTAATGTTAAACAAATAATCATAATAGAAGCTAAGCACAAACACTTGACACTAAACTCTAGACACGAAACTATTATACAAGCTAAACATATAATCGTCTGATAAAAAGATAAACACAAACTGTTGACATAGAATCTCTATAAAAAGATAAGTACATATAATCCTTTTAAAATGCTAAATGCATAACTTTTTCAAAACGCTAAACGCATAAAACACTTCTAAAAGCTAAACTCTTAACCCTTCTAAAAATTTAAGCTCAAATTATCAATGATTCTAACATATGTGAATAAAATCATAATCCAACTTTTATGAATAAAGGAAGTTGCAAACATTTTAATACATGAAGACCTTGTATTTAAGTATTTTTAAATTTAACAACTTGACCCACCGGCCAATTTTAACATAAGCCTAATGGGTCAAAATTGATACTTCTTTCTCATATAAGTGAGTTGTATTTATGCATATAGTTAAAGAAAATCAAGAGATTATGATAGTAGAAATGTCTAACACGAGGGACTAACATGAACTGAATAACTTAAAAGCATATCTTAATTCTGAACATGGTAAGTTCCTAAAGTGAACCATGATGTTCCAACATACCATCGTTGAGATACCAAAATAAATAACAACCAACAAATGATCTTAACAAAACTATGCTAGTGTAACTGAAGCAAATAAATCAAATTCCACCACCATAGCCTGACACCTTTCTCTGGGCAAGGATCACTACAGAATAAGATGCATATATGACTACTGACCCCATTAAGTATAATACCCCGCCACATCAAACAAGCATGAGCCCTAAGAAACCTAAAGAGCTCCCTGCAAATATAAATTTTACAGCTGATTAATTAATTAGATGTTACCAGAATCACTCAAGTGACAAATCATTCAGTGTTAAAATCTTGTTCTAAAGGAAACAAATATCACAATTATAGTTCATTTGCAATCCATCATCACTAAACTTGTTTCATGGTATAGGTTGGACCTCACAGATGCACAAGCATGTAACAATAAAACTTTCTTAATAGATTTTAACAATACTAACTGAAGAAAAAAAACACTTAGTATTGTATCCGTTCCGTGCACCAAAACATCACTAAATTGGCATTAGTGACACATCTATGTGAAAAAAAGTTTATCTTATCAGATAATGATGGTAACATATAATGATGAAAAGAGTGCAACAAAATTTGGAATTTTAATTATCACTCAACCAACAAAATATAATCCTATCAGGATTCTGTTCACTTGCTTTCCGGAATGCTATGACAGAATCAGGATATATACCTGGAACTGATCCCCAAGTTCCTACCAAATTGTTGCAGCTACTTGAATATAACTAAAAGATCGTAGCAGATTCTTGATTGTTCACCAGTTTTCCAGGTGCCTTCTTTTATAGTAGGTTCGGGAACTGTCAAATGTATATCTAACCAATTCGTGATGAACTAACATCATGACAAACCTCCCTTAAAGTTTCACTTTAATAATTCATAACGAATTAAAAAGCTTATGCATTAACAGGACATGGTACAATAAGAACTTTATAGTTAATGTAATCTTTGTAATCGCCTTTTTAACGCCTAAATAATATATAATTTAAATCATAATGTGAAGGACGTCTACAATTATTTACAATAGATTCGTTTTGGCTCTTGTCCAAACAGAAAAAGAAGATATTTTGAGCTGTTACCCAACCTCTACTCCTAAGCCCCAAGGTAAAGTTTAAATTGATCTGGTTTATTGTGTTACCTGGCAATATATAAATCCTGCTCTTTTGGCAGTTCTTTGCACTCCAAAGTTATCGTAAAAAACAGCACTCAGTAGCAGCTAACAAATCCAAAATATTTCATGGCTTACTTGGCTTCCATAATGACTTCCATTTATTTCACCTCAATCTTAGACTCAAATAGTATGAGGATGTATAATTGGGCTCACATTCCAAGAATTCCAAGAATTATCATTAAAATACACAATTATTACTCACAATATGTAAATTACTAAATTAGTGTCCGCCACTCCGCCCGGTCAATGATCATTATTTACCCAATCTGCCCGACCTGTTAAATGACAAGTTTTGTTAAGATTGAACTTAAAAGCTTATAAAATTTCAAAGAGCTATGAAAAGGAAGGTGATAATCCTACAAAAATGTACCATCTGATTAATAGCTCAAAGGAAAGACACTCTTGACCTGAAATGTAAAGAGTCTGTACATTATTGCTATCCGCTCATAGATTGTATATATTTCTAGAGAATCAACTGTTCCACTGCTGTTAAGACGTCTGCAAAGATAAAGGTAAATTGCATAAACAAACGCATGATAATGAACGCCAATAAGCGAACTATATAATGCCTATTTAAACAAACATGTATATACATTGGTTCCAAATTAAGGTTTATTTATCACACTTGGGTGTTCTCACAAGGAGATAAGAGGCAACCTTGAGTTTCAACTGTCTCCTAACTGAGCTTTGTGTAAATGAATTGGCATCTATAGACACAAGAGTGTTGGTTGGTTAACCTGATTGGCATGTGGATTTTGCTACAGAGAATGGTAGATGAGAGTACATCAAGTATATTGGTTGACCTGACTTTACCTCACCTGATGAAAGAATGATT